>OZ022510.1:37524633-38953633 GCA_963989385.1 Ctena decussata
CCTTAAATTAGGGATATTTTGGCCAAAATTTAGGGCTATTTTGGCAAAGTTTTAGGGCTAACATTAGGAATTTAAGTTTTTTTCTATCCCAATATATGCCTAGCCATGCTTAATCGTACTTTAAAAAAATTGATAAATACTTACATGATAGAGTCACATTATACATGAATCGCCATTAATAAAATGGCTGAAAGTTATGTGCTAAGAAGTTAACAAAGGGGGGTCTGGGGGGCTGCGCCCCCCAGAAGCTAAAGCAATTTCCCAATTTCAATGGCAATTTTAAGACTGGAAACAATAGAGAAAAACTAGGAATGATTATAAAAATAGGGGTTTTTATATTAGGACTTTTGCCTTTTAGAGTGTTTATTGTGCCATAATGGTTTTGTCTCCCACAAGCTAGTGACTCTTTTGCAATTTAGTTTTAGTGGAAACATTTATACTTAGTAATGTGGCAGATCAATAATACATGTATGTGAATGTTGTATAGGATGATTTTGCAAATGTATGCACATGCGGGCCCGCTGGTGTAAATCAATTGTAGATAATATTAAAATATTACTATAAATATGGGGGTCTGGGGGGCGCAGCCCCCCAGAAGCCAGAGACATTATAAAAACTCTATTCCAATGGAATTATCTGCAGACAATATTTTTTTTTAATTTTTTGGGTGGAGGCAGGTTATTTTTTTCTCTTACTTTTGAGGCCAGATTATTTTTTTGAACCTCCTTATGAGCCAGGATATTTTTTTCTTGCAAATCCAAAGACAGGGAATTTTTTTGATAAATATACCAGGCCCCCCCTCCCCCCCCCCCCCCCCCCAGAATATCAAATGGTCGGTCCCTTATCGGGTATGAGTGGTATGGGATTGTTAATGGGCAAAATCAATCCATTTCTAACAGAGTTACTGCCCTTTTTCGTATTGGAAAAATGATTTTTGGCCTGTTATTCCTTTACTATATGGAATATCTGTATGAAACTTCACAGTTATGTTTAATATCAAAGGTTACATATTGTGACTAAGGACCGTCATTTTACCTTCCCAGTTCATGAGTTATCTTGATAGGTCTGAAAATGGTTTTTGATCTGTTGTTCCTTTACTATATGGAATATCCGAGTGAAACTTCACAAATATGTTTCACACCAAAGGTTACATATTGTTACAAAGGACTGTCACTCTTACCTTCCAAGTTCGCGAGTTATCCGCCCTTGATAGGTCTGAAAAATGGTTTTTGACCTGTAGTTCCGTTACGAAAATTCACAGATATGTTTCACATCAAAGGTTACATATCTTGACTAAGAACTGTCACTCTGACCTATCGAGTTTGTGAATTATCCATCCTTGACTGATCTGAAAATTTTTTTCCCGTAGTTCCCATTCTATATGGAATATCTGAGTGAAACTTCACAGATATGTTTCACACCAAAGGTTACATATTGTGACAAAGAACTGTCACTTCACAGATATGTTTCACATCAAAGGTTACATATCGTGACTAAGACCTGTCACTCTGACCTATCCAGTTCGTGAATTATCCATCCTTGATTGACTTGAAAAATGTTTTTCCCGTAGTTCCCATTCTATATGGAATATCTGAGTGAAAATTCACAGATATGTTTCACACCAAAGGTTACATATTGTGACAAAGAACTGTCACTCTCACCTCTCCAGTTCATGAGTTATCTGCCCTTGATAGGTCTGAAAAATGGTTTTTGACCTGTAGTTCCCATTCTATATGGACTAATTGAATGAAACTTCTCAGATATGTTTCACATCAAAGGTTACATATTGTGACTAAGAACACTCACTCTGACCTTTCCAGTTCATGAGTTACTTGCCCTTGATTGATCTGAAAAATGCCTTTTGACCTGTAGTTCCTTTACTATATGGAATATCTGAATGAAACTTCACAGATATGTTTCAAATTAAAGGTTACATATTGTGACCCTGACCTTTCCAGTTCATGAGTTATCTGCCCTTGATAGGTCTGAAAAATGGTTTTTGACCTGTAGTTCCTATACTAATTGGAATATCTGAATGAAACTTCACAGATATGTTCAACACCATAGAATCAGAAACATCATCTCTCAGCTCAAAAAATGCTTTACAGCCTGATCTAAATCTGCACAGGTCAGAATGCCCCACATTGTTGAGTGGTTTATATTAATATCTATTTACAGTAAGGACATCATATCTCTGTCTATCACAGTTCCGTGAGTTTTTAGCTATTGTTCATCTCTAAAAATAAGTTACGATGCCAGCAGTGGCGAGCTATCATGCAGTGCCTGCGGTGCTTTTATTGAGTGCTAATATCTGTTACCACATGGAAGATTCTTATCTTGAATATGAAGACTGGGTGTCACCATATCATCCCAGTGTTTCCCCTAAAGCGGAATGGCGGGGCGCCGCGCCCTGCCCCTTTTTGGTCGCGCCCTTCTGCCCCAAAACGTGTCATAAGCGCCCTCCTGCCCGAAAAATATCAGTAACCAGTCCCTTTTCCCGCGCTGCTATTACGATTCGGTTCCATTGTGTCCCATACCTGTAAAAACTGACAACTCAAGTCGATCGATAATCTGTGCACATGCTCATCAATAAACACCAATCACGGTGATTTATCTGTGGCAATTATCACCTCGCTATACCCCGACCATCATATGTTAATATGTTAATTGGAGCGGAAAATTACTTCGCCAACTGAAAACATGCTGGTTACCGGCTTTTATGATGTCAAATGCATTGCGGACATGGCGATAGTAACCAGGGCAATTAAAGAAACTCTCGTTAAAGTGACCAGCCTGTTCCGAGTGTGAAATTAACGGGTAGCACCTGCCGGGCCGGGTAGCGCAATTGGTAGGGCACCTGACTCGTAAGTCAGAGGTCCTGGGTTCGAATCCCGGTCTGGCCACATACTTTCGTTTCTCCTTCCGCTGATTCAAGAAGGGCAGTTGTCAGTTACTGGCGAAAGTATATGCACTTAGTACTGGTTAACCGCTTAGGAGGTCTAAGCCTGCCCAGGAATAGTGTGGTTAGGTTAACTGACCGTCCCGACATGACCTTAGTTGTTTACCGTGGACGTTAAGCATCAAATCAACCCAATCAACGGGTAGCACCGTTAAACTCGTTTGTCTCGCTCCGATAATGACACGGGCCAAGTTGAGGGTGTGGCAGGTGGGGATTCAAGCGCCATGACGGTGCCGCTTGCCGCATCAATACCGATAACTATTTTTTCACCGTATCACGTTGCGCTATACTAAAGAATTCGAGGCTTATAGACGCGTACGACAATGCAATGATTCAATATCTATTTACCCGGTAAACATGTCAGAGATGTAATGTACGGTCATCACAAATACGGATCATGCTAAATTTGCGCAGGCTGATCAGATCATACACGTTTTCATGAAATCGTCACAGGTGCCGACAATTTCTGTTTATGAAAGTCTGTTCACTTTAAGATTAGTTTCCCGCGTTTTTCTATCTAGTTTTCGCCCATTCAGGTGTATTATCTGTGGAACGAGAACCAGTCAATATTTATTAATAGTACATCGGGAAATCCGCGATCTTTAGCAACTCAACAGCTCAGCTGTCACCATGCAGTAATAGTTTACCGGCCCAGACATGCAACAACACGCGATCCTTATTTGATATTTAACTATTGTAGAGAGGTCTTACGGTAGGTATGTTCATCTAAGTGTAGAATTAAACTCAGTCTTGAGATAGACAGATTTTGAGTGTAAACAAGTATCAGCTTTGATCAAAATCACTAGAACAAATCAGACCCATCATCCGAGGTGCAATTTTGGATGTGTATATGGAGGGTGAGGGAAAGGTGGGGAGGTAGTGGTGGTTTGAAAATGCCAGATTGTTTTTTTTTAGCAGTTCAATTTTTTTTTTTTTGAGTACCGTAATCGACCCATTTACCGCACCGTGCGCTTAACTTTTTCAAAATTGCAACAAAAAGATGTGGCTAAAATGTATCTATTAACCGCACACTCAGAACAATGAAATGCAGGGTGAATGGAAAAGACGCAACATGGGTAGGACTGGAAATACCTTGTGTTTATACTTTTTATGATATAAAAGCCTTGAGTTCCCTGTTAGTTATTGGGTTTTGTGAGAGTTTCAAAGAAAAAGCAGTGTGCGCTTGTGCAGTTTTTCCGGATATGGCCTTGGTGTGCGGTTATAGGGGCATGTGCGGTAAATGGGTCGATTACGGTAATTCAACAATGGACTGGTCACACTAACACTATGGACAGTACTGCTAAATTACACTACATATTAACACGTACATGTAATGGTAGTGCTACTGCACTGAAATGTCATACTATTAGATGTAGGCGGAACAACGTAAGTAACATTGCCCCTCCAGATGCCTTTCGCCGCGCTAAAAAGTGCCCTTTTTTCAGCAGCACCCTGCCCCTTTTTCAGTCTGGGGGAAACACTGCATCCAAGCAGAGACTTCAGCTTGCAACTGCAAAAGCTGTTGCCATCTTATGCTTAGCATTTTCACTACTGTCAAAGCACCAACGGGATCGACATGCTGGCCGTGGCCATCTAGTTATGGTGGTCCTATGACCTTGAAAATGGGGTCAAGGTAGTCAAACCTAATCAGCTCTGGCTTTGTCCCAATGATTTATCCAAGTTTGGAGAACATCATGATCATTTTTTGAGAGATGCTGTGCATACAAGTCATGCAGAACAGCCCCAGATCTAGGTGTGGGCTTTGGGGCATAAGCCCCGCCACCTTGGGCTCTGTGTCCAATATAATGCAGCAAGGAAGGTAATATTGAGCACCTGATGATAATTTGAAATGCTTTTCTATAAGGAAAGACCGAAATACATGTTGTGACATCTTATTAGAATCGCCTCACGGAGGTGATTCCACTGAGATGTCATAACATAATATTTAAAGGTAAGCATGATATTATCTTGATTTTTCATCTAACACTCTATTTTATCGGAAACTGATAGGGAGTCTCGCCCTGTGTGATCCTCTGCAAATGGATGAATCACGTGGTTTTACGTTCTTTAGTCATATCAAAACGATGGGCGGTCCATAATGAAAGGCTGTGTGCAATGAAATCCTGTTTACGGTTGGAAAGATTTCCGCCTACAGCGGAGCACGAACTCGGGACCGCTAGATCAGTAGGCCAGCACTTAACCTACTGAGCTACCGCCCCTCTTCCCCCCCCCCCCCCTCACCCCCCCCCCCCCCCCCCCCCCCCCACACACACTGTGTACATTATAATATACATGCATGACACCAGACAGGGGAGCCCAGATCAAGAGCAGACTGGTTACCGGCACACCTTACATCTAATAACCGGGCTATCTTCAATCAACTTTCAGTTGACCTGCGAACCTGCGAACAGTTTCAGGGGGCTCTAGAAACACGTCAGTATTCCCTGGCCAAATATTCAGAGTTACAGTCCGGAAGAGTCTGGTAACAGTATGGAAACCCGCTCCGCCAAGTGTATTACTTAGCTAATACACAATCGCAACTTATCTCATCATCCGCTTTAACACGTATCAACACAATCAATTGCGGGAAATGTATTGAAATCTATGGGAAAAACACGTTTCATACGATATATTATAAAATCATCAAATAACACCGATTTTTATGCACACGGGATCTTAAAGTTCGTTTTTTTACATATATATATAATTTTATGTTAATATTAAATTAGGGGATTTTTAAGTTGTAAACATAACCCCTCAAATGACATACTTATAAAGTAAAATGTACTAAAAATGCAGGAGACATCCCTATTTATTTCGCGAGATCATTTTTATAAACAAAGTAACATATTTTATGCAAACGGCTTCGAAATTTGCAAATTCTTTCTTTAGATATATATTTTAACAGGGGAAACGTAGAAATAATTGGGGGAATTCAACTATATTTGAAAAATTATTTAATGTTTTTGCGCGAAAATCCCGCACTTCACGTGTATACCTGCTTACTAACAAAATATCGATTTTTCAAATGAATGGATTTGTTGCTCTTGTTTAATAAAACTTAAACAGTGGCACGATAAAAGGTAAAAAGATAAAAGTTTCTCCCTGTTGTACACAAGAAATAAGTGGATGGTTGATGTGTGTGTGTGTGTGTGTGTGTGTGTGTGTGTGTTGGGGGAGGGGGGGGGGAGGATAGGAACGGGAGGGGCGTTCAAGGCAGGTGAGGGGGATTACCGAATAGAAAGCTTTGGATTTTTTTTCCTCCAAATCTGGGTACCTTCCTTTTTTGTTCAAAGTAATATTTAAAGGTGAAAAACACTTAATTTGAATCCTTAGTCTTTTGAAGACTTCGAGCCGATTTCATTTTCTTCATAAAATGATATTTTAAAATACGCACTTTATCCTTCAAAACATTTATACTTCAGTTTCTAAATATAGATGCGTTGTAAAATCAAGTAGCTATGAGTATCCGAATAGATAGATAGATAGATAGATAGATAGATAGATAATTTTATTGACATAAACCATTACAGTTTCTAGTCAATACCAAGTACAAAGTACATTATATTATGTGATAGGCAACAACAGAAGTGTAAGTAACTAACATAAGCTAACATATATACATGTATACAAATACACGTTATAAGCTACTATTAAGCGTAAATCAAACTGTGAGTGTGAACCGTATCTTGAGATCAAAAACTACTTTAATTTAAAAGCGATTTCCTTAATTCAAATGCTTCTACCAAAAAGTTGGCAGTTTTACAAGCTCTTGCATCAGGCTTATGAATTTGAACATGCTTGGGTGTTTAAAAAACTAAGGTTTCAAATATTTCCTACGAATATCGTTGTAAACAGGGCAAGCACAAACAAAATGGTATTCGTCTTCTATATTAACATTACAAAATATACACACTCTCTGATTTCTTTCAATTCTTGCTCGGCCGTATCGGCTAGTCTCTATTCTCAGTGTATGAGAAGACAATCTGAGTTTACTTGGCGGGACACGAAGCCTTAAAGGCAAATAATTAAGATAGTTCTCAAATGTAAATTTAGTTTTAAAATATGTATATGTTATTAGAACTCTATTTGCTTCTAAGTCATACTGCCATTTTTGCATAAAACAGTCAATAAGTCTTTGTCTAAATTGATTACAAAACACCTTACCGTTAGCATCATACGGGTTATTCTAAACATTGCCGAACCCAAATTCGAATAGTAATTGTTTAACGTTTGTAACCCAATTTGTCAAGCCTCTCTCACAATCATGACTCATAGCTGTATAGACAGTTGAAAGAATGATATTACTTGTATTCAAAATATTGAATCAGTACCGTAAAATCCGAAAATATCATGAAATCTACCTAGTTCGCCATATACACCAGCATTACTAGTAGACGATTTTACTCCTAAGATACGTTTACAAAATTTAAGATGCATACGTTCAATTTCTTTGGACTTTGAGAACCCCCAAACTTCACTTCCATAAAGGAGTATTGAACCAACAAAAGCATCAAATAGCTGACACATAGTTTTATGAGTTAAGTTATACGATCTTAATTTTTCTAATAATACGTTAAGCGCTTTTAGACCTTTCCCAGCTTAGAACCTCTTGGTTTAATACAAAAGACCCTGTATATTTTAAAACAACCCCTAAATAGTTAAAATCGTTTACAATATCTAATTTTTCCCCATTATAAAACCATTCCTCATTTTGTGTTAACGGACCTCGTTTCCTAAATACTACAACCTTAGTCTTTAAAGTATTAACACTTAAACCCCATTTAATACAGTATTCATTTAAGGTATCGAGCGTATTTTGCAAATCTGAGGGTGTTTTACCCAAAAGCACCATGTCATCTGCAAAAAGCAGCAATATGATCATAATATCATCAATACTTAAGCCAGAATTAATATTACTTTGCAAATATACCTCTAAATCTTCCAAAAAGATCGAAAACATAATGGGAGAAATTGACTCCCCTTGTGTTAAACCAACTGAACATTCAAAGATTTCCGAGAATGAGTTGCAATGTCGTACGCTTGACTTAACCTGATCATACATATCTCTAATAATTCGTAATAATTTCCCGTTTATACCCATCTTATACCACAGACCATTATGGTAGACACTGTCAAATGCCTTCTTTAGATCTACGAAGGCGCAATAAAGCCGTTCATTTTTATTAAGCGTTTTCTGTATTAATGACTGCAGTAAAAAATAGCATCCGTTGTCGACCGACTTTCTTGAATCCGAACTGAGAATCAGAAATAATTTCATTTTCTTCTACCCAGTCATTAATTCCCTTGTTCAGTATACTTGTAAATACTTTTTGATAAGCAGCTGACCAATGTTATGCCCCGATAATTAGTGACATAATCCTGTTCTCCCTTTTTAAAAAACCGGTATAATAATCCCCTCTGACCACTTATCAGGGCAAAAGCCAGTATTTAATATTGCATTAAATAAATTTAAAGAGTAACAAAACTTCAGGAACTGACTGAATCAGATCCCAAACCCTATCCCCAACATCAAAGGGAAAGATTGACAAAGGCATCCCAACAAACAATAAATTACAAGTGTTACGCCGAGTCAGCAGCTCTTTCCCAAATAGGTGGCAACTCAGCTATCTTTACCAAACTAAATAATTTAGACCAACAGAAGGGTTACAACAGACTAAGCAAATTATACGAAAAACATTTAACAACTATTTTTACCTATTATCAATTTTTTATCACAGAAGGGTTTAAATGATAACACAATAAACCAAACAGCACCGAACATAAAACAAATGCAACCGCAACGAAATCTACAATATGTGATGCCAATATATCACTTGCTTCAATAAAATATTCATTTACCATACCATCTGACTCCGCTGCTTTATTACGCTTCAAAAGCTTTATCGCTGAAGTAACTTCGGCTATAGTTATCTCTTCATCTAATTCGGGAAAAGTACAGTTAACATTTTCAAAAATATTAGCTCTACAACATTGTTCAGAAGTTTCATCTTGTACAAGATTCATATCATTTGATAGTTTCGAGAAAAAAATATAAAAAGCGTCTATCTTTATATTTGGTCTGCTTCCATTTTTTCGTTTAAATAGATTCCAAAAGTCTTTGGGCTTGGAATGCCTTAAGTTTTCAATAGTCCTTATTCTGTTTAGTTCGAACAGTCTTCGTTTGCGTTTAATTAGCTTTTTGTAATTTTGTTATCTCTACAAAATGTCTGTCTGTTGTCTGCCGTCTTACATGTATTGTATTGTTTCAAAGAGTTTTTATACGTCCGTTTAGCCTCGTAACACTCATTATCGAACCACTTGGCGGGTTTACTCAAAGTTTTCTTACATTTACATTTGCTTTCTCCGGTAAATGTTTTTCGAAACAATGGCTCTGTGGCATCCTGTATTAACTGCACAAACGAATATATAACCTTGCAAATTATCAGTGTGTACATTTAGTAAATCTTTCATTCCGAACTGTTTTACAAGAGAGCCTGCACTGCTTAGACTAGTCTGCGTAAATGCACATTCTAGTCAGAAAATGTGTAGTGCGCACTGGAATGAGTAAGATGTTGCGTGTTTTGACTCTGTGCACTTACTGAGCAGACTATGCACATGTGCAGTTCGCAAATGCTTATCTGAAGACTTTATTCGCGTGGCGCAACTCTAAATATTCCAGCCCTATTCAGTGATAACAGATTTATTCATCATGCTCAGCTGACACACAACGCTGAAACAACGGCGTGTCATTAACGTCGGTTAAACGTTAAGTACTATGACGTTGAATTACCGTTTATATCGACGGTTACATGTTACTTTAGACGTAGCTGATTATATGAGGCGCGAATTGGTACTTAGTATTAAAGAGGCTTATTGACGATACTTTGCTATAGTTCACCCACTGATCACAAAACATTGAATCACATTGAATCAAAGTTGATTCAATGATGATTCAACATTTTGTGCTCGCTAGCTTGATGAGACTGAACTGCAAACTGCGCAGATCCTGATACGACTGCTCTACTAGGCTGAGTGTGTGTCCCAGTAGTAGGAATTGCAGGATATTATAACTGTTATACTGATCTCAAACTCTCAAAAGTAGACTTTGAAAAAAGTTAAAAATCGGTCCTTTGTTGTCTACCGCCATATGACATTGAATACACCAATTCTCGTCCGATCACCGAAGTTAAGCAACGTCGAACCCGGTTAGTACTAGGATGGGTGATCGCCTGGGAATACCAGGTTTTACAGGCTTTTACCTGCTTTTCTTTATTTATTTTCTAGTTTTATTTTTTTTTTTTTTATATTCTCTCTCCCCCCCCCCCCCCCCCCCGTAATACATATATTTCCCCCCCCCCCCCCCGTAATACATATATTTTTAACATTTGCGAAGGAGAATACGTTTTTTTCAACGTTAAAGACCTTATGATATATTCTACTGTGCACTGTCTACTCGCTCTTCGTTTTGAAGCATGCTGAAAAGTAGTGCATGCTGTTCGCGGTCTTCTGTATACTATTTATTTCCAATGAAGTGTCTACTGTCTGTCTACTGCGTCCTGGATACTTTTACTGTGGCATGTCTGCTACAACATAGACGTGGTGCAAGCACAGGGCCATGGGTACAAGGGCAGCATGTGCGCCTGTTTAAGCGCATCCGGACTCTAGTGATGTACCTTCAACCAAAGTGGAGTCGCACAAACAGATGGAACCCACATAAGCACCATAGTAACCCGCACTTTATGGGAGCTAAACCCTAGAGACCTGTTAGAATAATAAATGCATGCAAAATTGCTATGTAGCGCATACTTACGTATATTTGGGCAGTAAAACACACAGGCAGACATATCTAATTATCCCTATCGACTTGCTTTCTTCGTCTGAAGATCGATGTTAATGAAACATGAACATAGAATACTTAGTTGTGACTGTGGACAGACTTCCAATCTCATTATTCTTTTATACCTAATGGAAAGCCCAAAGAGACGGATCAGATCTTGACATTGATACATACTACCCAGCTGGCACACAACGTTATATTGACCGTCGACGCAACCATATTACCTCGTATCGACGTCATTCTGACGTCATGTGCCCGCTAGGATATACTTTACAGCCCAGCAGTTACAAGACGTCGGATTGACGTCGTATTAACGGCGATGCGGCATGGAGGCGTCGCACCGACCCCATTTCGACATCATTACGACGTCATGTGCCTGCTGGGTGTCTTGTAATGCTGTTCAAACAGTTTGCATCGTTTTGATTTACCCTCTCCATTGGGACACCTTATAATTACTGTGATTATTCTAAAATTTGAACAGGTGCTTATACTAGCCGACAGTATGTCAAAAATACTGATAGGATATGACGCATTGCACATCTTGATCTGATTCTAAACTGATTTCTCATATTACTGCGGCAATTATTTGTTAATCTAGCAGCTCATGGGTTACATCATTGATAATCAAGTGTCGGCCATATTTACACGTGCATTTTATGCTCATCTCTTGTGTTGATCGTGATGAACCTTGTCCGGGCAAAATATGTTTGACGCTACACGCAAACAGTGGGTACCAAGATAAGTCTATGCAACTGCGTAGTCTGTCAGAGTAAGTGCAGTGCACCATTTGATTCCCAGAAGGCGTACTTATTGCGCCTACCCTGTTCTGATTGTGCTAGTGCACAGACTAGTCTGGGCTTAGGTGTTTTGCATATACCATAAGGCTGATTTTATCACGACACGACTCAAATGGCCAGCGCAAGGAAAAATGTGTGTTCAGCCCATAATGTTTGCGGCGAAATATGTATGCGTACGTAACCAGGAGGTTCCAAGATATGTCTACTCTATGTGTAGTCTACCCTGTTCTGATTGCGCATGCATCTAGTCTTGACACGCGTGTTTTGCGTGTGACACAGGACTGGTTTTATCCAGACTCGAGGTATGCGCAAGGAAAAATGTGTTTCACCCCATCTTGGTAAAAGCGAATGCAGTCCGATTAGTGTTAATTCCTTTCGCACACTTCACGACGCTCCTTTGTATGATGCTCAAGATTGTTTATACATGTTTTGAACGCATAACTGTTATCACAGACTGGGCTGATTCTTATCGTCGCATATGACAATTTTCCGAGGGTGCGGCTCTTAGTTACGTCATTGATAAACGTGATAATCAAGGGTCCGTCACATTTGCACGTGCATTTTATGCTCATCTCTTGTATTTAACGTTATGAGCCTTGTGCGGGGGCAAAATATGGTTGACACTGTACGGAAACTTGGGTACCAAGATAAGTCTATGCGACTGCGTAGTCTGTCGGAGTAAGTGCAGTGCACTGTTTGATTCCCAGAAGGCATACTTAGTGCACCTACCCTGTTCCGATTGTGCTAGTGCACAGACTAGTCTGGACATAGGTGTTTTGCATATACGATAAGGCTGATTTTATCACGACATGTCTTAAAATGGCCTGCGCAAGGAAAACTGTGTGTTCAGCCCATAATGTTTGAAGCGAAATATGGATGTATACGCAACCATTAAGCGCCAAGATATATATACGCTAATGTGTAATCTACCCTCTTCTGGTTGCGCATGATCCAGTCTAGACACGCGTATTTTGCGTATGACATGGGACTGGTTTTATCACGACACGAGGTATGTGCAAGGAAAAAGGTGTTTCACCCCATCTTGGTAAAAGCGAATGCGGTCCAATTAGTGTCAATTCCTTTCCCTAACTTTACGGCGCGCCAGTGTATGATGCTCAAGATTGTTTATACATGTTGTGAACGCATAAATGTGACCACAGACTGGGCTGATTCTTCGCGTCGCAAATGGCAATTTTCCGAGGATGCGGCTCTTAAAGAATGCGCATTAATATCACAAAAAAGGAATTTGTTCTTTTCGCGTAGTAAGCAACACATTGGCTAACAACACTATATATATTTAGACCATCACCCGGTTGGTAAATCTGTTGAATAGTAAACATCAACTGCATTTACTATACCAAAGACGAAGATGGATGGATGGACGACGCGATTTTATGTCCTTTTCAACAGTATTTCAGCTATATAAGGACGATAATGAAAGGATATGTGCAATGGAACCCCGTTTATGGCAGGAAAGATTTTCGCCTCAGACGGGACTCGAACCTGGCCTACTAGATCAGTAGGCCAGTGCTGAACCCACTGACCTACCGCGGCTCCTACCAAAGACAAAGAGACAGACAAACAACAAAGGTATTCAAATAAACATACAGAGATACACATGATCAAAGAAAACTTGTTTAAGCTATTTAATCTCAAAACATACTAAACTTAGACTAAAACCAACAAGACTGATTCGCCAGCAATGAAAACCAGGCACATGACGTCCTTATGAAGTCGCACTGACATTGATACGACGACACCATGTCGCATCGACGTCAATATGACGTCATTTGGACGTCATGTAACTGCCGGGAAGATGCTTTTTATAAAATTAATTACTGAGCACCATGTTAAAATAGAGTAATCTCCCATCGTCCATACAGGCATTTGTTGCAAACAGTCGGAAATTTTCGCACCGAAATGTTGCATTTCACGCGCGAAAACTTTTTTTTCAGCTATTTTCTTAAGCTTGTCTGTCAAGCTTTTTTCGCCATGTTCATTTACTACCAGATGATACTCCATATGAAAGAGGTAAAATTAAATTCTCAAAAACTTCCTTCAAGAGCAGAGAATACATACAGAAGTAGGAACATGGGCCAGACTACGTAGTTTCGTCTAATGAAGGCTCGTCAGTGACCCTGACAATATCTGGTGACGAAACCAGAAAAAAAGCATACTGTAATTTCTTAAATTTAATTCGGCAGTCGATTCAAAGACTTATTAGTTTCAAAAGGATCCAAATAATATAAAAACGATGATCTAGAATAATAGTCTATATCGATCTCAAATTTTAGATTTCTCAGAATCTATCCTCTGATCTCAAAGAAAGTAAATAAAATATAATCCGCACTATGGATGATGTACGGGGAGACTTTTTACGGCCGCCACACGGCACAACACCAGCTGCAGTGAGGTAAAATTAAAATCTCAAAAAGTTCCTTCAAGAGCAGAGAATACATACAGAAGTAGGAAGCAGTAACTAGCCACCATTTACATCGAGTGAGAATGAAAATGCAGTGAAAAAAGGGGGACTTGTTTTCATTTCAGTCATTTTGCAATAGATTCATATGACTGCGCCTTGTTTTCTCGTAAACTGATCTGAAATAGGAATCATTCCACCGTGTTTTCCTCGATTGGCTGTGAACACCTTCAAGATATTGTACACGCAAATAGTTCCCTGGTTCATTGGTCTCCAAGAATGCCACTTTGAATGAATATTGTGGTTGTTACGGCAAATGAAAAGAGTCTTGTATAAGCTTCTTGAAAATGTAAAATAATTAGTTCAGAATCCCATCACAAGAAGTAGCTGGAAGAACCTAATCTCACTCTTCATGTAGGTGCCCTTACCAAGGGGGCACATGATGTCGCAGTGACGTCACACTGACGTCGATGATAGTTTGTCATGTCTCACAGACTTGAAGGAAAGAGAGCATCGCATCAGCTGTTAGGAATGTAGTGAAAAAGCTTCATTGTTGGATGAAAACAAACTATAAAGTATAGACTATATTTGAAAATTGGTCGTGGTCTCGAGCCATAAAAAATAAATAAGTAAATAAATAGATAAATAGATATAGAAAATCTTGCGTTTTCCAAAATGCAATCGCAACTTATCTCATCATCCGCTTTAACACGTATCAACACAATCAACTGCGGGAATAGACTAGCATCAGTCTATTAAATGATAATGTGACAAAAAAGTGCAAAATTTTACAAACAATTTAACAATCATACTAATTTTACATTTTCTGATAGCTGAATTTAATAGTGATACGTGGCCTGTCTGCTACAACATAGACGTGGTGCGAACACAGGGCCATGGGTACAAGATCGCAGCATGTGCGCCTGTTTAAGCGCATCCGGACTCTAGTGATGTACCTTCAACCAAAGTGGAGTCGCATAAACAGATGGAACCCACATATAAGCACCATAGTTACCCGCACTTTATGGGAGCTAAATCCTGGTGGCCTGTTAGAATAATAAATACATACCTAAATTGCTATGTAGCACATACTTACGTATATTTGGGCTGTAAAACACACAAGCAGACACATCTAATAATCTGCATATTAAGTTCTGCAATAGTTAAAACAAATTAAAAAAAACAATAATATATTTTTTAAAAGAAGGCAGATATGACATTTTTCCTTAACAGTTTAAGTTTTGTATGATCGAAATGCAGAATTTACAAATTTTCGCAATATGTACAAACTTTGGCATCATTTCTTTTCCCTATCGACTTGCTTTCTTTGTCGTAAGATTGATGTCATTGGAACATGGACCTAGAATACTTAGTTGTGACTGTGGACAGACTTGCAATGCAATATTTTTTATACCTAATGGAAAGCCCAAAGAGACGGATCAGATCTTCACGTTGATACATACAACCCAGCTGGCACACAACGTTATATTGACCATCGACGCAACCATATTATCTCGTATCGACGTCATTCTGAGGTCATGTGCCCGCTGGGATATACTTTACTGCCCAGCAGTTACAAGACGTCGGATTGACGTCGTATTAACGTCGATGCGGCATGGGGGCGTCGCACCGACCCCATTTTGACATCCGATTACGATGTCATGGGCCTGCTGGGTGTCTTGTAGTGCTGTTCAAACAGTTTGCATCGTTTTAATTTACCCTCTCTATTGGGACACCTTATAATTACTGTGATTATTCTAAAATTTGAACAGGTGCTTATACTAGCCGACAGTGTGTCGAAAATACTGATAGGATATGACGCATTGCACATCTTGATCTGATTCTAAACTGATTTCTCATATCCCAAAATTTAGGATTACTGCGGCAATTGTTTGTTAATCTAGCAGCTCATGGGTTACATCATTGATAATCAAGTGTCGGTCATATTTACACGTGCATTTAATGCTCATCTCTTGTGTTGATCGTGATGAACCTTGTCCGGGCAAAATATGTTTGACGCTACACGCAAACAGTGGGTACCAAGATAAGTTTTTGCAACTGCGTAGTCTGTCAGCGTAAGTGCAGTGCACCATTTGATTCCCAGAAGGCATACTTATTGCGCCTACCCTGTTCTGATTGTGCTAGTGCACAGACTAGTCTGGACTTAGGTGTTTTGCATATACCATAAGGCTGAGTTTATCACGACACGACTCAAATGGCCTGCTCAAGGAAAAATATGTGTCTACTCTATGTGTAGTCTACCCTGTTCTGATTGCGCATGCATCTAGTCTAGACGCGCGTGTTTTGCGTGTGACATAGGACTGGTTTTATCAAGACTCGAGGTATGCGCAAGGAAAAATGTGTTTCACCCCATCTTGGTAAAAGCGAATGCAGTCCGATTAGTGTCAATTCCTTTCGCACACTTTACGGCGCTCCTGTGTATGATGCTCAAGATTGTTTATACATGTTGTGAACGCATAACTGTTATCACAGACTGGGCTGATTCTTCTCGTCGCATATGGCAATTTTCCGAGGGTGCGGCTCTTGGTTTACGTCATTGATAATCAAGATAATAAAAGGTCGACACATTTGCACGTGCATTTTATGCTCATATCTTGTGTTTAACGTTATGAGCCTTGTGCGGGGGCAAAGTATGATTGACACTGTACGCAAACTTGGGTACCAAGATAAGTCTATGCGACTGCGTAGTCTGTCGGAGTAAGTGCAGTGCACTGTTTGATTCCCAGAAGGCATACTTAGTGCACCTACCCTGTTCCGATTGTGCTTGTGCACAGACTAGTCTGGACATAGGTGTTTTGCATATACGATAAGGCTGATTTTATCACGACATGACTTAAAATGGCCTGCGCAAAGCAAACTGTGTGTTCAGCCCATAATGTTTAAAACGAAATATGTATGTATACGCAACCATTAAGCGCCAATTGCAAGATATATCTACGCTAATACGTAACCAGGAGGTTCCAAGATATGTCTACTCTATGTGTAGTCTACCCTGTTCTGATTGCGCATGATCCAGTCTAGACACGCGTTTTTTGCGTATGACATGGGACTGGTTTTATCACGACACGAGGTATGTGCAAGGAAAAAGGTGTTTCACCCCATCTTGGTAAAAGCGAATGCAGTCCAATTAGTGTCAATTCCTTTCTCACACTTTACGGCGCTCCAGTGTATGATGCTGTTAGGAATGTTGTGAAAAGGCTTCATTGTTGGATGAAAACAAACTATAAAAGTATGGACGATATTTGAAAATTGGTCGTGGTCTCGAGCCATAAAAAAATAAATAAGTAAATAAATAGATATAGAAAATCTTGCGTTTTCCAATATGCAATCGCAACTTATCTCATCATTATCATTCGCTTTAACACGTATACACAATCAACTGCGGGAAATGTATTGAATTGTATAGGAAAGACACGTTTCATACGATCTTATAAAATCATCAATTAACACCGACTTTTTATGCATACAGGGTCTTAAAATTCAATTCTCAAGAACTTTTCCTATAGTATTAAGAAGAGATATGGGTCTACAGTTGGATACATCCGAGGGGTCATTCTTTTTGAAAACAGGAGTAACATTGGCTTGTTTCCAGAGACTTGGAACTTTGCCTTTCGAGAGAGAAAAGTTAAACAAATCAGAGAGAGGAGCTGACAAAGGTTGAGCTAGTTCTTTTAACAATCGGTTACCAATACAATCTGGGCCAGCGGCCTTACCTGTTTTAAGAGTTTTTAATATGTCTTCAACTTCATAAGCAGAGATGGAGATGGACTCAAGTTTATGAGAAGGTATCTGATTTACTAAGGGTACAGAGGCATTACTTTCATCCAAAATGGTTTGGCCAGTAAAAAACTGATTTAGAATATTTGCTTTATCTTCATCGTTGGTATAAATTATGTCATCTTTGCAGGGTGGAGGAAAAGTTGTGGCTGTTCAGGTGTAATAAATGACTTTAACGTGTTCCACCAGTCTTTTTGATTGAGATCGATAGGTTTTAATTTTTCACTAAGCTTTTCCAGCTGGCGTTTTTTGGATTTTCGAATTTCAAATGTAACTTTATTTCGAATATTTTTGTAATTCTCAAAATCAGTGATATTTTTTTAACTTTTATATTTGTCATAGTGTCGTTTGCGTTTGCGCATCAATCGTTTTATATCAGTAGTAAGCCAAGCAGGATCTGATTTACGTATTTTAATATCTTTATTTGGTATATGCTTCTTTGCAAGTTTAGTAATTCATTCCGTTATATTATTTGCATATTCATCTATATCATTATTTTTAGTTGAATTCCAATCAGTATCATTTAAGTCACGCGAAAGGGACTTATAGTCTCCCCTATCATATAACCAAATATGCCTCGTGTAAACAGGGGTTAGAAGTTTATCAAATTTAAGCACACAATATACAGGACAATGATATCTAATATTTTGGTCAAGGATTGGGTCTCCGACACCACTCAATAGAATATTATTTTTATTTGATGTTAAGAAAAGGTCAATAATGGAAGACGATGATTCCGTGTGATGCGTTGGTTCATTGATAAGCTGATCTAAACTAAAATGTTGACAAAGATCAAGAACCTTTTTATTAAAGGGATGTTTTAAAATGTCTAAGTTAAAATCACCAGTGATAAGTATGTTTTGGATATTAGTATCAAAGGCAAGTGATATTGAATCTTCAATGGACGACAGAACTTCCTGGGTAGAGTTTGGTGGTCTATAAAAAGTGCCTATTAGAATTTTTTTGTTATGAATAGAAACCTCTAGCCAGAGACATTCAATATTTGGACGTTCAATATCATTTCTACGACGCGAGTAAATATTTTGTTTCGCATACACGCAGATACCACCATGGTTATCACCATTTCGATCACGTCTGTAAAGATTATATTCGTTTAAATTTAGTGCATTATTTGAGGTCCGTCCATCAAGCCAAGTTTCAGTCAAACATATTATATCGAAATTACAAAATTCAGATTCAATGATGTCTAATTTATTTGAGATACTCTGGACGTTGTAATGAACAACTGAAAATTTGTCTTTATTTATATTAAGATCGTCAGAAGATACTGACAGAGTAGAGGAACTGACGGTATTCTCGGAACTCGGACCGGGATTGGGTTCGATACCTGCAAGAAGCAATAAGGACTTAATTATTAACAGTTCAAAGAAATTTAAGTACTGAAGGCCCTTAACTTTAAGATGGCGACCATAATGTAATCCAATCTGCATACGATAAATTTCAATTTCTATCATCAAAATTTCAAAATCATCAACTCTCAGAAGTAACACGTGAATTACAAAGCATAGATACCTTCAAACATGAGTTAAATGCAGATATCATGAAAATACCTTCGTACTATTTTGATGGAAATAGAGTTGGGCAGATTTATCATGTTCGACTAAGGACAAATGTAGTTCCCTTAATCATCATCTTTTTTCCAAAAATATAATAGAAAGTCCGTTATGTGTCTGCCGAGCAGTCGAGGATACCAATCATTTTCTGTTTAACTGCCATCGCTTTGATAATCAAAGACAGGATCTCTTTGACAAAATTACCCCTATTTGCCAGCCTACTGCTAACATTCTTCTTTACGGTAGTGAACACTTGACTCATATTGAAAATAAACAAATTTTCGCTGCTGTACAAGAGTTTCTGATCAAATCTAAACGATTCGAAATTGTATAAGGTATAAATTATGATTGTATAGATATACGAAACATAAAAAGAGAAGTCAAATTTTGGCCTAATAAAAATAATAATAATGTTGATAAATTTTAATATTTAATATTGTATTAAACATTTTTCTTATTTCCTGGCGACTAAAGCCGTGATATTGTTGTTTATTTATCTTTAATGGTAATGCAGAATATCTGATTGAAACTCACATTCCATTCCCCGTGGAGCCTTGAGAGACCAGTAATAAAACCTAATAATCTAGTTGAATATATTCGTAAATTCGTAAATTTTCTAGTATGAAGAGTCTTCTTTTCGAAAATATCGATATTTGTGGTAGATTTGTAACTCCTCGAAGATTCTTCGACTTTTCATACTAATGTTTGTTAAACCAGTTTCAAATTTAATAGTGGAAATAATGTATTTCAAATCACTTATTATATAGTACTTTATTTACAGTAACAATGGGATACAGATTATACAAGTCGCAAGACTTTCTTCTGAATCCCTTTCAAGCTACTGTAAAATAGGTTATCTTATTGTGAATTTGTATTGTTTTGTATATGTACAGTAATTTGAATAAAATATTGTTTACACTAAAATTCAATTCTTCTTCAATGTCTTGATTGTTTTTTCATAATTTATGTTAATATTAAATTGGGGAATTTTTAAGTTGTAAACATACCCCCCCTCAAATTGCATAATTATATAGTATAATGCACTAAAACTGCAGGTGGGGTCGGGGGTTCGGGGGGGGGGGGGGGAGGTCGGCATCTCTATTTATTTCGCGAGATCATTTTCATATACAAAGTTACATATTTTATGCAAACGGATTCGAAATCTGCAATAAATTCTTTCTTTATATATATTTTTAAACAGGAGAAACGTAGAAATAATTGGGTGAATTTAACTATTTTTGAAAAATTATTTAATGTTTTTTGCATTTGAAACATTATTTAATGTTTTTGCGCGAAAACCCCGCAGTTCACCTGTATATCTGCTTACTAATAAAATAGATAGATAGATGTTATTCGATTCCAATAGCCCAACTGGACTTTGGGGATACAATATGTATAATATATGTTATTTGGGCGTAGGTCTAAATCTGATAACATCATATTGTAAATATATTTAGTGTACTTTCCTTCATCAACAGTCAATATTTTAAACCAATATTTAATAATAATATGATATCGTCGAACTAATAATGTTGTTCTGCCGAACTCGCCATATACAAAATCATTCTGTGTACTTTTTTAACTCCTAGTAGCTTTTTACAAAATTGTAAGTGGTGTTGGCTGGGATGAAACCCCAAACCTCAGAGCAGTAATTCAGAATGGGTAATATAAGTTTATTAAAAAAAAAAAAAGACCGATCATATCGATTTTTCAAATGAATGGATTTGTTGCTCTTGTACGTCAAAGATTCTCCTGTATGCTACGTTTACAGTATGTTCCCGGCGGCCATGACAAACACGTTTCAGGTCACGGTGGACAAAACGGGATGGGCGTGAGACAACGCGGGGGGCGGGATAGGCAAACGTGACAGGCCGTAATTGCCGTGGATGCCGGGCCAGATTTTTAAACTGCCAAAACATTTGCCAAGGCAGCCAAGGTGCGGATAAGAAACCTAATAGGCCGTAGTAAAACGGGATAACGCAATAAAACGTGACAGTACGTTACAGACCGTAACAAAACTTGGAAGGGGTCCGTAGTGGGACGGGAAACATGTGTTTACCCCAGCATCTGACGGTCCTTTCAAGTTTTGTCACGACTTGCTGCGTTTCGTGCCCGTTTTATCACGATTGCTGCGAGTTTTGTCCCGTTTTGCCACATTTTGTCACGGTTTTCAGGGCAAGCTAGGGTGTATGGTAGCCGTTTCGTCGCGTTCAGTCACGACACGTCTCGTCTTATGACGGTTTACAGGCCGGAACGCTACGGAGCGCTGTGTTCTACTAGGATCTGACACGGCGCGCGCGGGCTGGGAGAAAGTATTAAAAAAGCTGAGCCCGGCAGGTGCGTTTCATTTGAGTCTAAGCAATCAACAACATATTACTGTCTCTACAATACGAGCAGAGAAGATCAAGCTGTGAAGAAAGAAGGCCAGGCTATGCTACCGAAGAAGCCAAGACGTAGGAAGCAACCCCCGCTACCATCCCGCCCAAAACACATACACACGGCCTCCCATCCTGCATCACCACTATCAGCAGAGGCGCCTAAATTTCCTCGCCGTTCACCGCTGCTAGATGAAGTCGAAGCGTGCAGCTACTGCTGACTCAGTCGCTGGACTGTACCTAGCAAATGCAAAAACAAAGTCTTCTTCATCTTGTCAAAATCTCAGGATACCATGATTGCTATTGCCATTCATCCGACGGTTTTAACGTTACCAGGCACCAAAGGCACATGGAGGCAACGCTGGTCAAACCGGATTAGTTTTTTAGCTCACTAATAGCCATGCATGAAGCCTACTCTCTTGTTGAGGCACTCCAGCAAGTGGTTTTTAGTGATTGTTTTTTCATAATTTATGTTAATATTAAATTGGGGAATTTTTAAGTTGTAAACATACCCCCCCTCAAATTGCATAATTATATAGTAAAATGCACTAAAACTGCAGGTGGGGTCGGGGGTTCGGGGGGGGGGGGGGGGGAGGTCGGCATCTCTATTTATTTCGCGAGATCATTTTCATATACAAAGTTACATATTTTATGCAAACGGATTCGAAATCTGCAATAAATTCTTTCTTTATATATATTTTTAAACAGGAGAAACGTAGAAATAATTGGGTGAATTTAACTATTTTTGAAAAATTATTTAATGTTTTTTGCATTTGAAACATTATTTAATGTTTTTGCGCGAAAACCCCGCAGTTCACCTGTATATCTGCTTACTAATAAAATAGATAGATAGATGTTATTCGATTCCAATAGCCCAACTGGACTTTGGGGATACAATATGTATAATATATGTTATTTGGGCGTAGGTCTAAATCTGATAACATCATATTGTAAATATATTTAGTGTACTTTCCTTCATCAACAGTCAATATTTTAAACCAATATTTAATAATAATATGATATCGTCGAACTAATAATGTTGTTCTGCCGAACTCGCCATATACAAAATCATTCTGTGTACTTTTTTAACTCCTAGTAGCTTTTTACAAAATTGTAAGTGGTGTTGGCTGGGATGAAACCCCAAACCTCAGAGCAGTAATTCAGAATGGGTAATATAAGTTTATTAAAAAAAAAAAAAGACCGATCATATCGATTTTTCAAATGAATGGATTTGTTGCTCTTGTACGTCAAAGATTCTCCTGTATGCTACGTTTACAGTATGTTCCCGGCGGCCATGACAAACACGTTTCAGGTCACGGTGGACAAAACGGGATGGGCGTGAGACAACGCGGGGGGCGGGATAGGCAAACGTGACAGGCCGTAATTGCCGTGGATGCCGGGCCAGATTTTTAAACTGCCAAAACATTTGCCAAGGCAGCCAAGGTGCGGATAAGAAACCTAATAGGCCGTAGTAAAACGGGATAACGCAATAAAACGTGACAGTACGTTACAGACCGTAACAAAACTTGGAAGGGGTCCGTAGTGGGACGGGAAACATGTGTTTACCCCAGCATCTGACGGTCCTTTCAAGTTTTGTCACGACTTGCTGCGTTTCGTGCCCGTTTTATCACGATTGCTGCGAGTTTTGTCCCGTTTTGCCACATTTTGTCACGGTTTTCAGGGCAAGCTAGGGTGTATGGTAGCCGTTTCGTCGCGTTCAGTCACGACACGTCTCGTCTTATGACGGTTTACAGGCCGGAACGCTACGGAGCGCTGTGTTCTACTAGGATCTGACACGGCGCGCGCGGGCTGGGAGAAAGTATTAAAAAAGCTGAGCCCGGCAGGTGCGTTTCATTTGAGTCTAAGCAATCAACAACATATTACTGTCTCTACAATACGAGCAGAGAAGATCAAGCTGTGAAGAAAGAAGACCAGGCTATGCTACCGAAGAAGCCAAGACGTAGGAAGCAACCCCCGCTACCATCCCGCCCAAAACACATACACACGGCCTCCCATCCTGCATCACCACTATCAGCAGAGGCGCCTAAATTTCCTCGCCGTTCACCGCTGCTAGATGAAGTCGAAGCGTGCAGCTACTGCTGACTCAGTCGCTGGACTGTACCTAGCAAATGCAAAAACAAAGTCTTCTTCATCTTGTCAAAATCTCAGGATACCATGATTGCTATTGCCATTCATCCGACGGTTTTAACGTTACCAGGCACCAAAGGCACATGGAGGCAACGCTGGTCAAACCGGATTAGTTTTTTAGCTCACTAATAGCCATGCATGAAGCCTACTCTCTTGTTGAGGCACTCCAGCAAGTGGTTTTTAGTGGAACTTTTTTCTTTAAAGATGCTTAAATATCAAAATTTTAGGTTTAAGATACCCCAAACCATTTCTCGTAGCTAAATACTGACTTGCAGCATATTGCATGACCTCTTTTGTCTATTTTTATCATTTTTTGTTTGGAGGTGGGTTTTCCAATAGTAAAAATATTCCTTCTGGTTTCCAGCTTTTGATGAGGTTCATTTTAATTTTAATTAAGCTGGGAGCCACCCATTATGACATCACAACAGAAATGATGTCATCACTAATCACCTGATCTGTTTTGGAATATGATCATTTCAGCAAAGGGTTGCTTGCAGTGTCAGCTACACTTATGCATCTTTTTGTTTTCCAAAAAGATATTACTTACGAAAATAACTGCTATAAGATATAAGAATAAATTCTTCTGAACTGATTTCATGTTAATTTTATATGAAATGGTAATTTTCAAGAATATGCTTGAAACATGCCACCCCTACAGCAATAATGGTTATCCTAAGGCGGCCATTACGAAACTGAAAAAATACATTGCAAGAGATTACTTCCCAAGCTTGAGAGCATGCCAATGAATTTCAAAAACTCTACTGGACAAATCTGACTACGAGAAATGGTAGTAAACTGAACCATGTAAGTGGAATTTGCTGTTTCTTTATCCTTTAAGTATAAACTTCGAAAAACCACTTGCTGGAGTGCCTCAACAAGAGAGTAAGTCAAATTCTGAGTCGAGCTTCTCGCTTAGACACCGTGCAGGAAAGAATGTGAGATAACTGTAAGTTACTGTGTTTTTGACTGTTCAGCCAAAGTGAGCTGCCAACGGTGTTCTATAGGACTTAGTCGATTCCGACTATTGCAAAATGTCACAGGCACCAGTGCTCGCCGATAGTAGGTTGAGCCGCCGGGAGACTAATTGCACGCAGGTCAAAGACGGTCCAAGTGAAGAGAAGGAATCCAACATCCATATCCCAGCCGCAGACACCCAGACCAGACTGCTATTGCCTGGGAGACCTTCTTTTTGTACCGTGGGCACAAACGTGTTCCAAAGCTACCCGGCGTTCCCGTTTCATCCGTTGAAACCTTGACAGAACGTGAAAAACGCGACAGACCTTGATCAGAACGCGAGAAATGTGACGAAGCCCATCAGAACGTGACAGGCCTGGAGGGAACGTACTGGCATACGTGGTAGGCTGAACCGTAATGCACCTTTGAGCAGTCCCTTCCCTCCTCCACGGCCCGTCACGGTTGCCGTAACAGACCGTGAGAAAACTTAGCAAGACCTAATAAAACTTGAATACGGAGACAAAAATGGCCAAATTACCACGGCGCACTACGTTTCGGGCAATTGCGGCCGCCGTGGCCGCCGGGAACATAATGTAAACGTAGCATTATATTCTGCTCACAAAAAGTAGGGGATATTTTGACATAGAAACGAGTACAAAATAAATAATAATGGCTGGAGTGGAATAGATGATTATTGTTTATTGATAGAGCACTATTCAAGTGACAATATTCAGCTAAAACGGAAACAGTCACTGCAGGTCACGTGACCTAGAGCAACAGATAAAGGACCTCAAATTCGCATCGGCGAAAAAAATTCTTTTGGACCCTAAGATTCTGTGAATTTTTAAATTTCTCATAATCTTCCAAACTGAAAACATCCGCTTTGGTAGGCTTTATTGCGTTATTTAAAGTGTAGAACCCTTGCAAATGTCACTATCGGGCAGACAATTCAACACGCAATGGTGTCATTTACGCCTACAATTCAAGGGCGTAGCTACCTACACGCAAATACGCAGGTGCGTATTGAAATTTTGTCAAATTGACAAAATTTCAACACACAACTGCGTATTTTCATGCTGAAATAATGTGTATTAGGCATGATTTTAATACTAACTGGCAACAGACACGAAAATTTGAAAAGTCTTATCGGCTTAACCCCTTATTATTGCCCTTAATGAGTTTAAAACATGGCTGTGAGTACAGTGTAATTACCCCTAGCTACGCTCCTGCTATTTCTTCCTGTAATAAAACCGCATGAAAAAAGAATCTGCATCTTGTTAACTGAGGAATTAGGCGTTTGTCTCAATAAAGATTGCATAAAAATAATAAGCCATTGCTGCGCTGGATTCGTGTGAAATTTAGGTGTCGACCCATTTACTCTAGGTCACGTGACAAGCTTAAACGAATGAATATTCATATTGAAAGTCTCTATGAATATTTGTTTTATGAACTGTAACAGTTTAATATGCATCTTCTTATTTTTAGCTCGCCTGTACGAAAGTACAGAGAGCTATTGTTGTCACTTGGACGTCGGCGTTGGCGTGGGCGTTCGTGTCACACTTTAAAGTTTTACGCCAGAGTTTTTTATGTGATAGGCAAGGCACTGCAGGCGAGCTATCCTGTACGCGGACAGGTCTTGTTCTTAATTCTGCTGTCTCAAATGTCTTTAGCCGGGCCGCGTAGCGCAATCTGTAGGGCACCTGACTCATAAGTCAGAGGTCCTGGGTTCGAAACCCGGTCTGGCCACATACTTTCGTTTCTCCTTCCGCTGATTCAAGAAGGGCAGTTGTCAGTTACTGGCGAAAGTATGCGCACTTAGTACTGGTTAACCGCTTAGGAGGTCTAAGCCTGCCCAGGAATAGTGTGGTTAGGTTAACTGACCGTTCCGACATGACCATAGTTGTTGACCGTGGACGTTAAGCCTCAAATCAATCAATCAATCAAATGTCTTTATATCCCTCACTTATTTTGAGCAGTATATATATCAGAACCGTCTAGTAGCGAACTGGTTGACCGATTTCACTGAGTTCGAATGAAATTCTCGCTCGAATTGACAGACAGCAGAGTCCTTAGGTTTCTGACATTCTAAGATAGCTTCAGCAAGCCCAAACACCCATACAAATCCAGAGGTCTGAGGCGGTGCTCCGAAGAAATCAAAGGCGGAGAAGTAATACAACAACAAGTGGCGTCAACGCGCAAACGCGACGTAGTTACTAAGCGCAGCGATGCATTATGGGAAAAGTCACCTAGCAACGTCATTCCAGAAAGGCGATTATTGTATGAAAGCAGCAATCAAATTTCATGGCGATAAAAATTAGGCGTTTTCAGTCCTCGGTCACTTAGAGCCGATGGCGAAAGGAAAGAAGAAAAAGAGGAAAAAGAAGAAATCTTCACAGCCTGATTGTGAAATCTCTTCAACTACAAAAGAATCCGTAAGTTGATATATTTATATGGAATTTATAAAAGATATGTTTCAGTAGGCCCCTAAAGACTAGAATCTGCGCACTTTACAAAAACTCTCATTTAAAATATTTGTTTTATGAAACGTCCTTATTTCGAAAATAATATGCTTTGTATCTTATTAACTAAGAACTCTTGAGCTAAATCGGACTTGTTGAGTTTTCAAAATAAAAGATATATCTAAGGAAAGACCCTTAATTCTAAACTTTCCTGATTAACAGGAGAGAAGAAATCCATAGAACCTTAAACCCCGGCCGCGGCTCGAACTAAAGCCTTTTGCACAAGATGTGAGCTCTCTACATTTTTTTTTATAAAAGCCGGCTTGTACATAGTCCCACCAACAATATATAGGTCATACGGAGATGAAACCTCGATTTAAAAGTCATCCGGAAGACCGGGAACAAATGGAACAGGATTGCATTGCACCAGAGGCGAAGACTCTTTCTTTTACGTTGCTATAAAAGCCGGTTTATACCACAAGGTTATAGGTTATACAATTGGAAGCACACTCGGCGCCAGGTGTGTGCAACTATGGTTACGTACCGCTGAGACTCTTGGGGAACGTCGTTACGAGAATTGAAACAAAACAGAACAGAATTCAAGTTATACAAGTGTTATCTTGTACTAAAACTACTACTGACACCTGATTCGGATGCAGAGAGAGAGAGAGAGAGAGAGAGAGAGAGTCTGAGAGACTACAACAAAATGAGACACAGGGAAACAGGCTTAGAGAGAGTACAAGAAACAAGAGAGAGAGAGAGAGACGGAAAGACAGAGAAAGACGGACAGACAGAGACAGACAGTTTGTGTGAGAGAGAGAGAGATGCCCTAGCACCAACAGAGAAGGAGAGAGAATTAGAGAGAGAGGGTCATAGTACTAAGAGAAAAGTACCAAGAGAAAAAAGAGGAGGTGAGCCTTTAGCACCGAGAGAGAAAATGAAGTCCCTAGCACTAAGAGGAAGAGAAACAGTGAGCCCCCCTAGCTCTAAGAGAAACAGGGGCCCCTAGCATGCACCAAAAGAGAGAGAAGCCCCAGCACCAAGAGAGAGAGAGAGAGAGACAGACAGACAGACAGACAGACAGACAGACAGACAGAGAAGCCCAAGCTCCAAGCTAGAGAGAAACGCCTAAAACAAATAGAGAGAGACAGAGAGCCTCCAAGCACCAAAAGAAAGAGAGACAAAGAGGCCCCAGCACTCAGAAAAAGAGGTAGAGAGGTTCCTAGCACCAAGAGAAAAAAACAGAGTTTCCCTTAACACCAAGAGGGTCCCTAGTACAGAGAGAGAGAGAGAGAGAGAGAGAGAGAGAGAGAGAGAAGCCCAAGCTCCAAGAAAGAGAGAAACGCCTAACACCAACAGAGAGAGACAGAGAGCCTCCTAGCACCAAGAGAAAGAGGGACAAAGAGACATCTAGCACTAAGAAAAAGAGATAGAGAGGTTCCTAGCAACAACAGGAAAAACAGTTTCCCTTAACACCAAGAGAAAGAGATTCTACCGGGGCGGTCGTTATGTTTTCTGCATCACTATTATGCATATAGCATTTTGAACTTTGGTATTGTTTTATAGCCTAAAATCGTTATCCTACGTTTCGATATTGTTCAGAGATATTCGATGTGTAAACCTCTTGTCATTTATTTTTAAAATCCATGAAAAAACGGAAATATATATATAAGCAGACGCATGGTCGACAAACGAACAAACACAATAACTTGAGACAGCGTGATATGTCGCCATAGGACCTTACCTATCGCGAATGAAACTTGGATGTCCTACATGTGATGTACCCTAGGCATGAAGCTCCTCAGCCTGGATGGAGAGGGGGAAGGGAGCGGGTGGGCGGTGCGTGGGCGCTGGTGCCGGCTTTGTGGTGTAATGTCAGCACTTTATACAGAGCCGAGGCTCCGATGCAGCTGCATGTTAGTTTTTCTTAGGGGAAATATTGGTAGGGGAGGGAGGAGCTACTCTCTGACAGTAACCACAAAAAAGTTTGTTCCCTGAAGATAATATCTTGGGGGCCCCAATAAGCTTGTAATAAAATAAAGAATTTGGGGTTCCGTTAACAGGAGACTAGCATAAGTCAATAACATGAAGGGGTATCATTGAAAAAAAATACCAAAATGGCACGAGGAACAGATAAGACACAGATCGTTAAGTCGTTGCTATGCTGTTGCTAAGGCTAAATATCTGTAAAGGAGATTCCCTACAACTATGAAATTTGGTCTGGAGGAACAGTCTTTGTAAGACTGTTCCTCCAGAGCAAATTTCATAGTTGTAGGGAATCTCCAACATAGAAATTTACCCTTAGCAACAGCATAGCAACGACTTAAGTGGCTTTATGAATACGGCCCCGGAAGTCGGGGGTGTTCGTTCGGATTCTGTCGCCTGTATTTACTGCCAGAACGCCTTTTCCGTTTTTTTTTTTCTTTTTCTTTTGCTCTTATTCTATTATTCTTCAAGACCGGGCTGGCAGTGTTTTGCAAATATGCACAGCACCCGCTCAGAATATTTACTTTTTTGAGTACAGACCTTTCAACAAAGCTACAGGGAATTAACTTATGACAATTTTTATATGATTTCATTTAATTCCCAACAAACCTATACCCGCGATTAGACAGGAATTCGTCAGCTTTATAAAAGACTTTTATAAAATGCTTCGCAGTCATGTGCAAGCAACTTTCAAGCTCAATATATTTTAGTATACTATCCAATGAACTTGTTGGTTTCAAAGACAAGCAGAGATTTACAACGTGTTTGATTAAAAAAGGGATTTAAAAAGAGATATAACTTATTCTTCTACTTTTCTTTCACAGCATGGTACGAAGATTGACCATGGAGAAGCTCCTGACATCACAGAATGCACCTGCTTGACACAGCCTCAGAGAAGAAAAAGATTTCTCCCGTGCTTTGCAAGGAAAGAGGCACCACCAAACTGTCCCATGCATTCAAGCAAGGATAGCACTGTGATTAAGAAACCTAAAACTAAAAGAAAAAGGAAGGATACGACCAACCAACCATGTCTCGTCAGGAGAATTGGACGGTGGATAATGATAAAGTTGACCAAGGGAAAGAAAGAGGAACAAGTTCCTATTGAACTCTTGGATCCCACATCAGCAACTGTCTGTGTAAACGCTGATGAACCTCCCAGGCTTCAGATACTTTGTCAAGAGGTCCTTAGCGTAAACCGACCAAAAAGATGTATGCAAGCCAGTACAACCACTGATGACTCTGCTCAGCCTGGGGGCATCGGCAAAACAACGGATGTTAACGTCAACCCGCAGACATGCCGAAAAATGGTGACTTCTCTGAATGAGTTGTGCATAAGAGTCATAGACAACACCGGTATTAAAACCACATATATAAATGACAGCACACCAGATCTTGACAACGACGAAGAACAACCCACAGAGCATAACTTCGAACTGGACAATGATGTATGTAATCAAGTCACAGTGATGTCTCTGAAGGATATGTGCGAAACAGTAGTTACATATCCTGATGGTCTGGAACATAATATTGAGGACACTAAAATTGATCAGCCAAATAAGCAAGACAATAACAGCAAATACGGCCCAGAACCTGACACCGCAAGTATAAAATCCGAATGTGACGGCGGTGTGCTGATTCAGCTGTGCACGAAAGTAGTCAGCAATGCCGATGACAAGGAAACCACCGATATGGAAGACAAGGACAGTGCCAATGATGCCGACACTTACATGAAAGATGTAAATCTCGAATGCGACGCAGAGAAATTGATGTCTCTGAAAGACCTATGCGCAGCAGTAGTTACATCTGCTAATGCTAGTACAGCAGATGTAATCTACACAAAAACCATTGATAGCAAAACTGATAGTAAAGAAGAGTTTGCTAACGAAGAGACACAATTTACAGAGCCGACATCTATAATACTAAATAAACGAAGTACCGCATAAACTGCAAAATTGGTGGCATTTTCAAGCGTAATTTCTTTCGCATATTGCTATCATTGATAATTTCAGTTAGCGTGTGTTTTAGTTTCACGTAGATTTAAAGAATTTGGGAATCAAATTCGTCTTTCATTTTAAATTCTCCCAAGTATTTTTCTAGAAACTTCGATGTCAACAATGGGTGCGTTCGAGTGAAATTATCGTGTACTCGAATACACGTTTTAAATTAATCCGGTCGTTTCGGTTCTGTGTCGTTATATCGGCGCGCTGCATAGCAAGTCCAAATTTAGCAGGTTCTAATGCAAAAATCCGACCCATGAACGCGTCATTCCCCATAAATAACGATTTATTTTTGTATTTTTGCTCATATGTCTAAACGGATGAAGAACTAAATGGTCATAGTCCCGACGGCCCTGACTCGAAACGACCCATTTTCTTCCAGAACGATAGTCAATACGAGTAGCCAATCGAGCTCGCCAATTGAAGAATAAAGCTCAACGCACATGGTCTTTCGAAAAGTTGGACGGACACACGGCGCCAAGTGTGTGCGGCTATGGTAACGTACCGCTGAGCCACTTGGGGAACGTCGTTAGGAGAATTCAAACTGAACTGAACTTTCGAAAAGACAAAAATTAAAAATGTCTAAGGTTAACACACATGCGCCAGGTAAGAAAGGGTATTTTTTCCAGCGAAGCAGACAAATCAATTTCAATGATTCAACGAAGCTAAATAAGCCTTTAGTCTTCAGAGGGCTTGAATATTTTCCCCAAAAACGTTCCAGGACCCAATTTTTCCAGAAAAAAATAAATACCCAGGACAGGTCACATAACCAAGATGGCAAACATTTATTATGGTAAAACATTTCAAAAATCTCCCCCAGAACCACGCCGGGCCGCGTAGCGCAATCGGTAGGGCACCTGACTCATAAGTCAGAGTCCTGGGTTCGAAACCCGGTCTGGCCACATACTTTTGTTTCTCCTTCCGCTGATTCAAGAAGGGCAGTTGTCAGTTACTGGCGAAAGTATGTGCACTTAGTACTGGTTAACCGCTTAGGAGGTCTCAGCCTGGCTAGGAATAGTGTGGTTAGGTTAACTGACCGTCCCGACATGACTTTAGCTGTTTACCGTGGACGTTAAGCATCAAATCAACCAATTCTCCCCCAGAACCACAAATCCTATGATCTTGAAACTTAGCATGTCGCATCAAGGACTCAAAAGCTCAACAAAATTTATATAAATGATGACCCTGGGATGACCTTGATCTGTTTTACGGCAAGGTCAACTTTTGAGTCACTTAGGTTTTTCTATAGGAAAAGGTGAAAAAAGTTGATTTTTTTTAGAAACAACGCAGTCTGCTACCTGAAAGTTTGTAGATGCAGACAATTAATTAGGTAAATGAAGCTTTAGTGAGTATTCATGTTAAAGGTCATATCCTCACCTGGGCCTAAGGCCATTTACATTGAAAAATTAAAACTCGCTTTTTTTATATAAACTTGACCATCATGAAATATTTCCGCGCGTGCGCGGGCTTTTTTCTAGTATCAGAAAAACAAACTGAACAAAGATGACATGAAACCAGGACATGACCAGATCACAGTGATGAGCTTGAAAGATATGTGCATAGCAGCAGTGGCAGTCTCTGAAGATTTGGAACATAATATTGATGACACCAAGACTGGTAAGACAAATGAGCCGCGACACGAGAAAACCAACAAAGTGGTTGTGCGCCCAGCGAAGACTTAGCTCAGTCTAGGCATCCACTCGTTCTGATCAGAGTATTCGCTGTCCGCATGGAGGTAGCTTAAACCCTTAGCTACCCTGTAAGTGCTTAGCGAAGAGTCTGATCAGACTGGGCGTATGCCCAGGCTGATCTGAGTCTGCGCTGGGCACACAACCACTTTACTGGTTTTCTCTTGTCGCGGTTCATTAATGAAAAAGACAATAACGCCATAAAAGATCCCGAATGGCTTCGACGGTCGCCTAGATAAGCAAACAGGAAATCACGAAAGTTGTCTCCCTTTGTAAAAATGGTGGAAAAACATGACGGTGCTCCCATACACCTTAGCACATGAGGTTTTAGGGTGGAAACGTTGCCATTTTGGTGTATGGTTTTACGGTCTGACTATCAGCCTCATGGTCCCGGGTTATAGCCCCGCTGTAAGCGGAAATCTTTTCAATCGTAAACGGAGTTCCATTGTACACAGCTTTTCATTATCACCCACCCATCGTCCTGAAATGACTAGAATACTGTTGAAAAGGACGTAAAATCGCCATCCATCCAACCGTCCATCCATCAGCCCAATGTGTAAAGGACTTCTATGATTAAGGCGAGGATTTTCCCCATTAGACCGGCGCGACAGGTCCGAATTTTCAAAAGTATAAAGTGTGCAAATTGTTCTTAGCAGAGCTTCCACAAATATGTAAACCGTATGAAATCAGATCATATGTGATTCAGACCCGAAGACGTGGGGAGATAATCCATTCTGACCCTACCTACCCTAAATTCAAGGTTTTCGCATACCTCATCTTTTGAGGTAATAAAAGTATTGAAACCCGTCATTCATTCCATACATTTTTGTCATAAATGCATGCTAAATACACGCATATCACAATACAAAGCAATGATTTTCTTCTTGTTACGCCTGACTGGCATTCAAACATGCAAAACCATAGTTACACTCCCGGTCAAAACGGCCAAAATAGAACGATTCACTATAATTAAGGTACAAGTACTTTCCCCCCCCCCCCCCCCCCCCCCCGCCCCGTGACCCAGCATTTCCTTCATGCAGCGGACTTATGTGATCCAAGTACGCAATATATATGAGTGGGAAGCTGGGTCACGGGGGGAACGATACTCAGTAAGCCAAAAGAAGAAGAATGGTCAACAGTAGCACTGTGATCTTCAAGGATTATTTTGTGTACCATGACCTTGAAATGAGGTCAAGGTCACATATATATAGTCAAAACTATCCAGTGTTGTCTTTTATGTAAGTATTGTAAGTCAAAAAAGGGTGAAATGTATACAATAATTCATTATTTCAACGATCAGTTTGAGGATAATTTACAATTTATCTCAACAATGACGTCAACGTCAACGTATGTTTAACGTACTTTACATAGACACAAACAGTTGAAAATTCATTTGTCATGCAAGTTACATGTCATAGTCAAAAATGCAAAGCAGAAGTCGGTGATCCGTATAACTTTTTTATCATGGGGAAAATTCACGCCTTAACCATAGAAGTCCTTTGTACACTTCCGGTCAAAACGGCTAAAATAGAAAGCTTCACTATAATTAAAGTACAAGTACTTCCCCCCCCCCCCCTGTGACCCAGCATTTCCTTCATGCAGCAGGCTTATGCGATGCAAGTACGTTATATATATGAGTGGGAAGCTGGGTCACCGGGCGGGGGGGGGGGGGGGGGAGGGGGCGGACAATACTCGATAAGCCGAAGTAGAAGAATGGTCAACAGTAGCAATGTGATTTTCAAGGATTATATTGTGTACCATGACCTTGAAATGAGGTCAAGGTCACATACATATAGTCAAAGTCTGTTATGTAAGTAATATAAGTCAAAAAAGGGTGAAATGTATACAATAAATCATTATTTCAACGATCAGTTTAAAGGATAATTTACCATTTGTCTCAACAATGACGTCAACGTATGTTTAACGTACTTTACATAGACACAAACAGTTGAAAATTCATTTGTCATGCAAGTTACATGTCATAGTCATAAATGCAAAGCAGAAGTCAGTGATCCGTATAACTTTTTAATCGGGGGAAAATTCACGCCTTAAGCATAGAAGTCCTATATACCAATGTTATGCAATTCTTTATTTCTTAAGCCGTGTTCATGTGCACGTTTTGCACCCGGGTGCAAGAATACACCCGGGGTGCAAAATTTGCACCCCGGGTGTATTTTTGGCCATGTGAACGGTGTTTTAAGAAAAAGCACCCGGGTGCAAATTTGCCCCCGGGTGCAAATTTGACCCTATTTTCGAGGTGGTGCAATTTTATTTGCACCCTGGTGCAAATTTGCTCCCGGGTGCAAATTGTGCACATGAACGCAAAATGTGTTTATCAGTATACATTTTGATTTAGGATTTTTGAAATGACTGGCCTTTTTATTACGATCTTGTATGATCCGATACCAAAATAAGCTATCAAAGTTCTCTTTATCAAACTGAAAATCAGACTGCTACCAAATATGCATAAAATACTGAGACAACGATTTTGGTCATCCTTAAGCAAGATGTCCACCCGTCAACATCGTAAATGTGGAAGCGGCTAGGACGACAACAGATGCCTTGTTGGACATCTGGAGCAATGCTACGGTGCAAAACGAAACTGACGATGCTGCGATGTCCGATAAAGTAGTTTATAAGAATCTATAATACTAAATAAACGAAGTAACGCATAAACGGCAAAATTGGTGGCATTTTCAAGCGTAATTTCTACACTGGTTCTTTTGATTATTGCTATCATTGATAATTTCGGTTAGCGTGTGTTTTAGTTCCACGTAGATTTAAAGAATTTGGGAATTAAATTCGTCTTTCATTTTAAATTCTCCCAAGTATTTTTCTAGAAACTTCGACTTTTTGTCAACAATGGGTGCGTTCGAGTGAAATTATCGTGTACGCGAATACACGTTTTAGTTTCGGTTCTGCGTCGTTATATCGGCGCGCTGCTTAGCAAGTCCAAATTTAGAGGTTCTAATGCAAAAATCCGACCCATGAACGTACGTCATTCCCCATAAATAACGATTTATTTTTGTATTTTTGCCCATATGTCTAAACGGATGAAGAACTAAATGGTCATAGTCCCGACGGCCCTGGCTCGAAACGACCCATTTTCTTCCAGAACGATAGTCAATACGAGTAGCCAATCGAACTCGCCTATTGAAGAATAAAGCTCAACGCACATGGTCTTTCGAAAAGTTGGGCGGACACACGGCGCCAAGTGTGTGCGGCTATGGTTACGTACCGCTGAGCCACTTGGGGAACGTCGTTAGGAGAATTTAAACTGAACTGAACTTTCGAAAAGACAAAAATTAAAAATGTCTAAGGTTAACACACATGCGCCAGGTAAGAAAGGGCATTTTTCCAGCGAAGCAGACAAATCAATTTCAATGATTCAACGAAGCTAAATAAGCCTTTAGTCTTCAGAGGGCTTGAATATTTTCCCCCAAAACGTTCCAGGACCCAATTTTTCCGGAAAAAAAATACCCAGGACAGGTCACATAACCAAGATGGCAAACATTTATTATGGTAAAAAATTTCAAAAATCTTCTCCCCAGAACCACGCCGGGCCGCGTAGCGCAATCGGTAGGGCACCTGACTCATAAGTCAGAGGTCCTGGGTTCGAAACCCGGTCTGGCCACATACTTTCGTTTCTCCTCCCGCTGATTCAAGAAGGGCAGTTGTCAGTTACTGGCGAAAGTTTGTGCACTTAGTACTGGTTAACCGCTTAGGAGGTCTAAGCCTGCCCAGGAATAGTGTGGTTAGGTTAACTGACCGTCCCGACATGACCTTAGCTGTTTACCGTGGACGTTAAGCATCAAATCAACCAATTCTCCCCCAGAACCACAAATCCTATGATCTTGAAACTTAGCATGTCGCATCAAGGACTCAAAAGCTCAACATAATTTATATAAACGATGACCCTGGGATGACCTTGATCTGTTTTACGGCAAGGTCAACTTTTGAGTCAATTAGGTTTTTCTATAGGAAAAAGTGAAAAAAGTTGATTTTTTTTTTCAGAAACAATGCAGTCTCTACCTGAAAAATTGTAAATGCAGACAACTAATTAGGTAAATGAAGCTTTAGTGAGTATTCATGGTAAAGGTCATATCTTCACCTGGGCCTAAGGCCATTTACATTGAAAAATTAAAACTCGCTATTTTTTATATAAACTTGACCATCATGAAATATTTCCGCGCTTGCGCGGGCTCTTTTCTAGTATTTCCAATTTAATGAAAGAGAGGGGTTTCAAATTATCTGATACACAGTGTAAACAAAGGATGAAAACTCTTAAATAGAGGATCTTACACGACTGGTCATTTCATATGAAATCTAAGAGACGAGCCTTCGGCGAGTTTCATAAATTTCATAAGAAATGACCACGAATGTAAGATTCTGTTTATCATATGACCCTTCAAAATGGGATTTTAACGTCTTCAAACTGAACATTATTTCAGTTATAAAATGCATTGTTGACATGGACGTTGTCAATGACGTTACGTGTACGCACCAAAGTGTTATTACACGTGTGGTCATACGGTATTTATGACACGACGGTATCCACTGAATAACAGCGACGTCAAATGATAAAAGAAATTACCGCACAGCTCGTGACGACCTGGAAAAAAGGTGGACGAGGCTCATTTCCCTCCGGAAACTTTCGGAGGCTTAACGTAGGCTGTGAGTAGCTCGTCCACGATTGCCGAGCAAACCCATTTCACACATTCACACACTGCAAAAATAAACGGTAGATTTTACGGTAAAGTAACTGGCAACCAGCTGCCAGTCCTTTTACCGTTATTTTTACAGGCGCCAGTAAAATTTGCAGGAATCATCAAGCAGAGTGGGACAGAAAAGAGCAGATGTCGTTTTGGTTAGATAGCCCCTTAAGAATACAGTTATTTTCGAGCGCGCCAAGTTAACATAAAACTTCCTTTTCGTGATTTCCAACAATGTCTTACAGGCAAAATCCCGTAAAAATAACTGGAAAAGGACTGGCAGCCGGTTTCCAGTTATTCTACCGTAAAATCTACAGTATTTTTTTTAAAGTGCACACAGTGGACTTAGAAACCCCGAAAATGTATCCTATCGTCCTATACTCTGAAGACTCAGCTAAAAGATATAGAGTTACTGCCACTTGCAGCTTAACTGAAAGAGCGTGTACCCGCGCATCCCGTTGGAGCTTCCCGCGCAGTCTGTAACACAGAGTGTGAAAAGAGGCCTTTGACATGCCACTTATCATCAATGTAAGTCCAAAGCACTATGAGCGCTGAAAGGGTAGCTAAGGGTCTAAGCTAGCTTCGTGCGGACACCGAAGACTCTGATCAGACTGGGGGAGGGGCGGGGGCAGGCTGATCTGAGTCTTCGCTGGGCGCACATGCCACTTTGTTGGTTTGTCGTGTCGCTGCTCATTTTATTATCCAAATAATGACTACCTTTCAGAGAGTGTGACGGGCCGAACAAAAGAGGTAGAATTGACGCAAGATTCCTACGCAGAACGAGTCTCAGGTACGTAAATTTTAAGACTTGTACAATTATCATAAATTTTTTTTCGAGAAAACACTGTAACATAGTCTGATCTGGATCTGCACTGCCTATCATTCAGCGGGCCGCTTTATTGTAGACTTGGCAACAGAACAAATGAAAACTATGTTAATATGGATAGGCCTACACGAGAAATTACACTGACGTGGAAATAGTTGCCCCCACCCACTCCGCCGTATAGAGACCTACTCTTAAAATCATTCGTTGTCTTTAAGGAACATCTTGTCTTTAAGGAGCAAATTCTTCACTTTAGATATAGCCCTGTTCGGAGAACAACCCAACCAGGAAAGTAATTACTATTATACTAATGTTGTCTATCTTGTCAAAATGGCACCAAACCAGGGGAGGGGGGGGGGGTGATTATTGGCTATTACTGTCAACCTTATGGGTTTCTGGAAATATTGACTTAAACTTGAAGGGTAGTGACGTTTCCGTTTAAACTTTTTGTAAACAAAAGATCAGCACCATAAAGAGCATGTTACAGTGATCCCAGCGGGCACCTGACGTCGAAATGACGTCATACTGACGTCGATGCGACGTCACTACGTCGCATAGACGTCAATACGACGTCATTTCAATGTCACGTGCCTGCTGGGCTATTGTTTAGTTGGATTAGCGAAAGCAGCACCACTTTCGTCTCTGTGTCTTAAACCAATTCTAATGGGCACACGCCATTTAAACAGCCTTGTACCAACGTTATTTTGCATCGACATTGAAACGACGTTGTTTCAAAGTTGTGGGTCCGCTTAGTTCAGGTGAATGGGTACAAATGGTAGAGTTGCTCCCCTTGAAAGTGTGCACATTCATCTTTACTAAGCGTTTCTAACATATGAGCCGTGACATGAGAAAACCAACAAAGTGGTTGTGCGCCCAGCGCAGACTCAGATTAGTATGGGCATCCGCCCAGTCTGACCAGAGACTTCGCTAGGCGCATGGAGGTAGCTTAGACCCTTAGCTACACTTTAAGCGCCTGGGTGGAAGCCCAGGCTGATCTGAGTCTGCGCTGTGCGCACAACTACTTTGTTGGCGTCCCCCAGTCCGATCAGATTTCGTTAAGCGCTTAAAGGGTAGCTAAGGGTCTAAGCTACCTCTATGCGGACAGTGAAGACTCTGATCAGACTGGGCGGATTCCCAGGCTGAGCTGAGTCTGCGCTGGGCTCACAACCACTTTGTTGGTTTTTCCCGTGTCACGGCTCAATTATTGACTACATTTTAGGGGGTGAGGAAGCCCAGACAAAAGAGGCAGAATTATCGTCAAAACCAAACGCAGAACAAATCTCAGGTATGTAAAAGCACTATATGTTTAGAGGATCTTACACGAGTAGTCATATCATATGAAATTATGAAACGAGCCTTCGGCGAGTTTCATAAATTTCATGTTGGATTGCCACGAGTGTAAGATTCTGTTTATTATATGACCTTTCAAAATGGAATTTTATCACTTCATAATTAACATTATTTCAATAAGAAAGCGTATTGTTGACAGGGTCGTCGTCAGTGACGTTGCATGTGCGCGCCAAAATGTTATTACATATGTTATGACACGACGTTATCCACTGAATTACAGCGACGTCATGTGATAAATAAAGAAGCTAATGAGAAATCTTTTCTGAACTCACTCATCAATAGTTCTATAACCTATCATCCAACAGAACAAACGAAGCAGGTACATGTCGTCAGTTCGACATCATTTCGACGCCATGTGCCTGCTGGATCAATCGGAACACTGCTCGGCCAATTCCGTGAATCACGGAATTGGCCGAGCGGTGCTTCGATTGTCCGCTGGATGCATGGATATACCAACAAGGGAGATGACTTTGACATGCAAATATTTGCCGCCCTTCTCATAGAAGAAAATAATTTGAGCCGCGACACCAGAAAACCAACAAGTGGCATGTGCGCCCTGCGAAGACTCAGATCAGCCTGAGCATCTGCCCAGCCTGATCAGAGTCTTCGCCATGCGCTTAAAGGGTAGCTAAGGGTCTAAGCTATCTCCATGCGGACAGCAAAGGCTCTGATCAGACTAGTCTGATTTGAGTCTTTGCTCGACGCACAACCACTTTCTTGGTTTTCTCGTGTTGCGGCTCATTTGCTGTTTTAAAGAGAGCTTTTCTTTACATGGGTCTATTCTAAAAGAAAATAATTTGTCCCTTTAAAGAAAAAACGACATTTGTTTATGTCCCCCACCAAAGGTGAGGGGGACATATTGTTCTCAGTGCGGATCCCGGGCGTCGGCGTCGGCGTGACAGTTTCTTGTATGCGTGAGTGAGTGAGTGAGTGAACTCGGGTTTAACGTCCCACCAACAACGAGGTCATATGGAGACGGGACCTCGGTTTAAAGTCTCATCCGAAAGACCGGAGAAGCGGGGGATCGAACTTGCGACCCCTGGATTGGTAGTCTGGAGTTCTTGTATGCGAGATATCTCTTGATCAAAGAGACAGAATTTCACCAAACTCGCAAGGATGCATCATTGGGACAAGCTTAAGAGCTGATTAGATTTTGGTGACCTTGACCTCATTTTCAAAGTCACAGGAGGACTTAAGTATGTGAAAATTTCATTAAAATTGGTATATCTCTTGAACCTTTGGCTTGAATCCCACCAAACTTGTATTAATATACATATTGAACAATCTCAAGACTTGACTATGTTTTGGTGACCTTGACCCCATTTTCATTTTTTTTCAACCAATGGATGGATATTCATCAGACTTGCTAGGATTTGATCATTGTGACAGGTTTAAGACATTTTTAGTTTTTAGTAGCCTTTTCCCCTTTTCAAGGTCCTAGTCTTCTATGTAAGATATCTTTTGAACCAGTGACTGGATTTTCTCCAAACTTGCACAGATATATCATTTAGACAAGCTTTACGAGCTGATGAGAGTTTAGTGATCTCGAGCTCATTTTCAAGGTCACAGGAGGACTTTAATATGTGAAAATTTCAGGAAAGTTGATATATCTCTTGAATGTTAGCCTTCATTCCTACAAAACTTGCATTGATATACCGTTCAGACAGTCCCAAGAGTGACTATGATTTGATGACCTTGACCCCATTATCAAGGTCAATAGCCAAATGCAAATGTTAAACTTTCCCTAAAAATGAGATATTTCTTAACCCAATGGATGGATATTCTCAATCTTACATGTACATATCATTGTGACTGGTTTAAGACATGCTTAGTTTCTGGTGACCTTGATCCTTTTTTCAAGGTCATAGTCATGTATATGGGATATCTTTGGAATCAGAGGATGGATTTTCTATAAATTTGCATCGGCATATGATTGAGACATGCTTGAGAGCTGATTAGAATTTTATTACCTTGACCTCATTTTCAAGGTCATAGTAGCACTTAGTAATTTTCACTAAGAGTATTTTGCTTGAACCAGTGGATGGAATATAATCAAGAGATGATGAGATGTTGGTGAGTTTGACTCCATTTTCAAGGTCACAGTAGGATTTGAAACACTCTTGAATGTATTGACATGTTTAGACCAAACTTGATAGATTATATTAACAAAGCAAAGCCATAATGAAATGAGTGGGTGGAAACACTTTTGGGTGATTAGAGGAGTTTGGAGTGGGCTGGTTTGGGACATCTATTTAAACATTTCTAGTTCTTTAATTGAGGCTACGACAGAAGTAAAAAGTGCTCCCTTTAAGAGCAAATTCTATTCTTTAAGAGTACCCCCTTCGGAGAAGTTATTTGCCAACCAAGCAAGTAATTACTGTTCTACTAGAGTTGTCACTTTTGTCAAAATGGCATAAAACATGGGGTTGTAGCTATAAGTCTTAGAGTAAAACCAAAGATGAAAAGAATCCATTACGCTGTTTACGCAAAATATTTTGCCTTCAGAACTTGACAATGACCTTTGTTGGACATTGTTCAGACTTCATTGTTAATTAAGAGTTCTGTACATCATCTTAATGCGATGAACATTTGATCCAAGTTCCAAGAAAATCTTTCCAGGGGTTTAGGAGATTTGGAGCGGATGATGTTGATCCACAGACAAGTGAATGGACAACGGACAGATTGTCCGATAGACAGATGAAAACCACAATATAATATGTCTTGTTGCTGTTTATGCTTTATACTTGTACAAAGAATCGAATCAAAATCATATACAGTGTTGGGCAGCCGACACGAAATCAAGTATGAAATGTACAAACATAATTCCACTGAAACTGAAAATAGGTTTATGGTTCTTTTTCTCTGCACGTCGTCTGATAATGTTTTACATTTGAGCCGCGACACGAGAAAACCAACAAAGTGGTTGTGCGCCCAGCGCAGACTCAGATCAGCCTGGGCATCCGCCCAGTCTGATCAGAGTCTTCACTGTCCGCGTGAAGGTAGCTTAGACCCTTAGCTACCCTTTAAGCGCTTAGGGAAGACTCTGATCGGACTGGGCTGATGTCCAGGCTGATCTGATTCTGCGCTGGGCGCACAACCACTTTGTTGATTTTCTCGTGTCGCGGCTCAAATTTTGTATGAAGGAATCTTAAATGGTTTAAAAGTAACTGAGCAGACTTGCAGCTAATATGCAATTGTTGTGGAATAATACAAAGAGGCATAATTCTGTTAAATCTGGAAGTAGGGTTGTGGTTTTTTTTTTCTCTATACAGCGCCTGATGGTGCTTTATTTATGTACAAATATCCACGAAGAAATCTTCAATGGTTTAAGATTATAGATTTTCAAGATTTCAAGATTTCAAGATTTTATTATCGACCATTACCCCTACTGGGGCATTAGTCAAAACTTTCAACAAAAGCAACACAATAAACATCTGAGGAAAGTTGCAAACTTTGGTATTGACAATTGAGACCAATTAACCATAGCCAAACCCACAATCTTCTGGCTGTGGCTGTGAGCAAGGCTACCATAAGCAACACCAGAGAGAACAACGCTGATAAACGAGATAAAGAAAAATTTTCAAGTCATGTCTACAGATTAGTATGTTAGGCAGCGGAATTGTCCATCTAGTTCTACTGATTCAGTTTTAACACTGAGCAATAATGTCCATTGTTATGAAAAGTCTAATACACTTTATAATATTTAGCAATTTAAGAACCAACTTAAGAACCAACCACTCATGTGAGTTAATTAAACACCACAATAAGTAGACTAATGACCAGATCTCTAAGGAAAGTCGTAAACTTTGGTATTGTCTAATGATGCTAATTAGTGATGACCAAACCTCGGTATTGACCAATGAATCCAATTAATAATGACCAACCTCACAAACACATGGCTGTGAATGTGAACCAGGCCACTGTAAGAAACACCAAAGTGAAGAACATCCATCAAGATCATAATTCAAGTCCAGTTAATTATCCATCAAGATCATTATTCAAGTCCAGTTAGTTAGCAACCACTGATAGGTATATTTACGTAGCAGAATTGTTCATCAACTAATCCTGTTGTCTATTTTACACCATGTAGCCTAGTGACCAGATCTCTCTGGATAGCTGCAATCTTTGGTATTGATTAACAAAACTAAGTAAGAATGATCAACCTTAATATTGACTAATGTGGCCAATTAATAATGACCAATCTCACAAACACATGACTGTGATTGTGATCCAGGCCACCACAAAAAACACCAAAGAAAACATCACCATAGAGATCAAGATTCAAATCCTGTTAGTTAGCCCCAGTTGTAAGTATATTTATGTAGCAGAATCGACCAACACCTAATCCAGTAGTCCGTAGCACTGCTTAGCAACAACCATTTATATTTAAGTATACCCACACATACAAGCCAGTGCTCCATATGAGGAGAAAATAGGAACAACATATGCCATGACCTCTCATCAGAACTGACTCGTTGAGGCAGCTCTGAGTAGGGGGCATAGTGCAAACCTCTATTGAGAAACTAAAACGTCTCCCCACTCCTGGAGCACCGCTATAAGTCGACTATACCAAATGTTCCTGAGAACTTCCTTAAATGACTTCTTCGCTTTCCAATATCGCTTGGCATTATGAGATCAACTGGTTCTCACCTGTACTCAATCCGACTACTTCAGAGAACCACTTTGGTGATGAGTAGTTAGGCTTATCATAATGACCAGATCAATTCAGAAAGTTGCAAATTTTGGTGCTTCCTAATGAATCTAATATGCTGTATTATAATGATATTATAGAGCGGACACGAAGCTACTACAAAGTTACCATATGAAAACTACAAAGGGGCATAATTCTCTCAAAACTGAAAGTAGGGTTTTGGTTCTCTTCTCTGCAAATCGTCTGATTCTGCTTTATATTTGTTTAAGCTTTCACGAAGAAATCTTAAACCGATTTAGAGATCTGGTCCCGAGGTTATAAAACTTTTTTCATGCTCAACTCAGCTGAGCATGAAATTTTTTCTGCTCATAAATTTTAAAATGCCAACAATTGTTGGCATTTTAATATTTCTGGGCAGAAAAAATAGCCTTCTTGGCTTATCTGAGCCTGAAAAATGCTGAATTTCTTGGTATTTTTATATAAATGGGCATTTCAAATTCCATGCTCAGCTGAGTTGAGCATGAAAAAAGTTTTATAACCTTGGGGCATGGAGTGAAAATGAATAAACAGAACCTCTAAGCGTGACCTTGACCTTTGTTTGACATCGTTAGAATATGGAATTTTGCACATCGTCTTGATAAGGTGAACATTTGAGCTAAGTTTCAAAAAATCTTTTTAGGGATTAGGAGATATAGAGTGGACATGAAAAGTTCACAGACAGACAGACAGACAGACAGGTGGACAGACAGCGCCATGACGTAATATGTCTTGTATTATGAACGGCGTATATATAAATGTAAAAAACACTGCAGCATTATCCATAGTCATTTTAATCATCCACTGGCTGAAGTGTTGACCCTTAAATAAAAATCGCGCATAAACATTATTTTAGATGTCCCAGACCTGGTTAAAAATATGGCCACAATTCTATGGAAGTCTGATACAGAACTCCAGATAAGAGCGGGTATTGGAGAAAATTCAAGGATTACGTATTCTTATTTTCAATTAAAACATATGTTGTGACCCCTCATTAACCGTCGTGGTGAGACGGTTCTAATGAGGGTCACAATGTATGTTTTAATGGCGAACGAGGAAAAATTATTGATAAGATATATCTATTAACCCTTCTTATCTGGAGCACTGTCTGTCCATATGCCCGAAGTATTTTATCTGTCTACAGACACTACAGCAACTGGCCCTGGAAGCTCAGCTAAAGCAAATGAACCTGGGAGCCCAATTCTAGCAACTGAAAGCCCGACTACACAACCGAGCCTGGAAGCCCAGCTACAGATACTGAACCTGGATGCCCAGCTACAGAAACTGAACCTGGATGCCCATCTACAGCAACTGGACATGAAGGCCCAACAACAGCAACTGAATCTGAAAGCCAACCAACAGCAACTAAACCTGGAAGCCAACCTGCAGCAACTGAACCTTGATACCCAACTACAGCATTTGGACCTGGAGACCCAACTACTGCAACTGAACATGGAAGCCCAACTACAAGAAGCCAAATATCATACAGGAAGAAAAAACACAAGGGTAGAAAAGCAAAGTAGTATTAATGAAGCTTTTATATCAAAATAATATGTCGCACAGATTTAAAGTTTCATAATACATGTATTTGCTTACGTCTGACATAAAAGAATAAAAATGTGAAAGGAAACAAAACAGACAAAAACATCTTATTGAGTACAAAAAGCATCATAAATCTGATATAATTATCTTTTTTATTATAGCCTGCATAGCCCTCCCAGTGGTGTAAGCATCTTTAAGCATATTTGTAACAGCGGTTGTACGTTTGCTTTTGATGACATTATGTCGGTCAATATGATGGATGATATGCATACAATGTGTCATATACCAGGCAAAACGTAGGCAGGGAAAGGATTCTCCAAATGCCACGCCTCTCCCTTAGACATAGCATTTCCATCGTTGGTTCCCCATCATTGAGCAATGAAATAAATGAGAGATCCGTCATTAGATACATTATATGCTACCACATATTATAGTTTATGATTTCAAAGTTAGTCATTTTGTTTGTCTACCGAAATGACCTAAATAATTTTCTAACACTTCTTATTAGAAAATCAACGATGTTTCATTAGCTCGAAAATTATGGCCGTTTGCTATAAAAAAAACTTGCAGTGATATCTTGCGATAAAATAATGGACGAGTTAACACCACTGGGAGACTGTGTTAGACATGTTTAATTTATGTGCTGCCTCTATTTTGAACTCTGAGAGAGTAACACTGTAAAATTGTTATATGTGTAAAGGATTGAATTGTATAATGAATTATTGTAAAATACTGCAAATGCAAATAAATGCAAAAAAAATGTATCGCTGTAAAAAGACTGTTACATTTGCGAGACCTTTTAAGTTGGGTTTTACGAACCTTTCAAGAACATTTTGCTCATGTCGTGCCGGTCGTTCTGCAAAGGTGGGTGAAAATCATCGTTCCTGGAGAAAAGTCATGTGATCCTCAAAAGCAGAACTTGGCTTTCTCACCTGTGCCCAGACTGAGTCTCGAACCCAGAGGGGTGAGAGACCTAACGACCAAGTGTCTCTCGCCACTGTGGATTCAAGTCTCGCTCGTAGCGCAGGTAAGGAAGCCAAGCTCTGGTTGCAGAAGGCCAGGTGGTTTTTCCACATGAACTCAGGCTTTCGCTCATCTTTTCTTTACAATTGGCTCGATATGAAAGAAATACTCTCCGAAGCCGTAAAACCCAACCATCTAAAAATTGTTTCTGCAATGTTAAAAATGGAGATGGTGCTGAGAAGACCAAACTGATGACAAACAGCGCCAATGGCATCTAAAGGAATATCAAGGTAAAGAGATAGAGGCTGGGCATGGTTTCAAGCTTCAAATACCTTGTAGCAATTGTCTCAGGGTATGGTTCCAAACCGGAAGTTCTCTCAAGGCTTGTACAAGCCACTGCAGCTCTGACAAAGCTGATGCTGATATGGAGGGATAACAATATATCTCTTGGGTGAAAGGTGAATCTTGTGCGCCCCCTTGTCATGTCAATATTACTGTATGCCTGTGAATCGTGGACCTTGGCAGCAGAGTTAGAGAAAAGAGCGCATGCCTTTGAGAAGAGATGCTACCGAAGGTTACTGAACGTCTCGTACATGGACCATGTCACTAATGAGGATGTTCGCAGGAGGGCCCAAGCAGCCATTGGGGAATATGACAAACTCCTGACCTTGGTCAAGAAACAGAAACTGAGGTGGTTTGGCCACATCTCAAGGTCTGACAATTCTACAAGGCACAGTGGAAAAAAAGAAGAGGTAGGCAGAAGAAGCTGTAAGAAATATACACAGATTGACTGCTAGCTCAACTGGGGCAGCTGAAGAGGGGACTAGGTGTAAGGTCTTCTGTGGTGCCCCAACGATCTTACTGATTCTGGGATAGACTAGACTAGACTAGACAAAAAATATCCACTTATTTGCATTTGCAGTGTTTTGACAATAAAACAATTAATGCTTATATTTGTAAAATACTGTAAGAAAATATAGCATCGTAAATACAATGTATGTAAGAACTGTATTATTATACCCCGCCACACATTAGTGGTTGGGTATTATGTTATCCCGTTGGCTGTCCGTGTGTATGTCCATTAGACTGTCGAACGTATGAACGTCAGTCTGTCTGTGAGTCCTTCGTTTCCGTTCGATAATTTGAGCATTTATTTGCCTTTGTTTTTTCAAACATAATATGTGCATCCGTCTTAGAAATGTCTTGCTCGAGGTTGTTGTTTGGCAAATGTTGATATTTTCTGACAGTTATTGCACTTGTCAATTGCAAAAAAATGAACGGAAGTTTTCTGAAACTTACAGCAAATGATCAAAGTAATATAAACGTCCAGTCTTGATCAAAATTTTGTCTCCCCGGAATTAGCTGTCTCTGCTCCGGGGCTATATGCATGTAAAAAAAAATGAAAAAAAAAGCTATCTGAAATCAGAGCTGAAAAGGATTTTTCGAATACTAACTGTGCTCAAAGCGGTAGAAGCTTCCTGTGATGATCAAAATTTTATTCCGACGGTGTTATCTGTCCCTGTCAAGGGCTATATTGGTTTGCTGTGGCGGGGTATCATGCAGTCGTTTACGTTTATGATGTTTTTAGTTATTGTAAAGACTCTGTTACACTAAATGTAAAATCAAAAGTAAACAAAACTCTTACTCTGCTTTTGACATAATTATATATGTAATAAAATCTTTTTCTTTGACCATTTGTAATTGTGATTACTTCACTGTCTACTTCACAGTGTCCGAACTACATGTACAATCTCTTCCGGTTTTCATAGCGTTGAATCGAGAGTACAAACATTCGCTTATAACCAGTAGTCGGAAATCATTATGTTTTGAGACTTTATCCGGAATCTGCTGCGTCATTTATAGCTATTCAGCTTCGAAAATGTAAAGAGGTAAGTTTAATATAATTTGCTCTTCGGTCTTTTACTTTATTACCCTGTACAATGTCGTGTATGGGTGGGTAGTAATTGGTACAGTATTCAAATCGCCCTTGGCATGATTCTTAAACCATTTTGAGCATTTTCTTACATGTTTTATAAAAAATCTTTAGAATAAACGAAAGGCGTTATCAATCTACAGTTTGTTAGTTTTGATAAAAGAATGATAGCTAAGTTTTGCACGACACAATCTCGTGTTAAATGAAGCTGTTCGGAAAAAAAATCTGCGACGGCAAGGAGTTTTTCATTGTACAGGGCAATAAAGTAAAAGACCGAAGAGAAAATTATATTAAACTTACCTCTTTACATTTTCGAAGCTGAATAACTATAAATGACGCAGTAGATTCCGGATAAAAACTCAAAACATAATGATTTCCGGCTACTGGTTATAAGCGAATTTTGTACTCTCGATTCAACGCTACGAAAACCGGAAGAGAGGGTACAGTGCGTTCGGATACTGTGTACTTGGTCAATGGTTTCTGTCTATAACAGCATTGGGTATAATCCAGTCCGCCAATTTTCTTTTCCTGCAGATACTGTCCATCATATTTGGCTTCCGCCGAGATTGTCCGCGATCTCTTGCTTCCTGCAGGGACTACCGTCCTCGACTGTCGCGTGATTCTGCTTCCTGCGAAAATTGGCGGACTGGTTTATACCCTGTGAACAGGACACTCCTTAAAAAAGGCAACTATTTCCTACGTTCATGAATTGTGCCATTGAAGAAGGGATTCATTTACACGTACCAGGGGCAAAATACTATTCTTTTAAAGGTGTCTCCTACAGAGAGAGAGAGTTGTCATATTAGTTTAAACATATTTTATTGCCAAATAATTTATACAGCAACTGGGTTGGACCACAAGTTCTTACAACATTAATTACGGTCCTCCCCATGAAGGTTGTCATATTGAAAATGGGGTTCATTTACCCGGGAGGCAAAATGCTGTTCTATTAAAGGTGCCTCCTAAAGAGAGCAATTATTTCCTTTATGAGGTGTCCGACTGAAGAAGAGATTTATTTACCAGGGAAGAAAATACTATTCTTTTAAGGAGTTTCTTTAAGAGAGCAATAATTTCCTTTAGGGAGTTGTCCTCGAAAGGAACTGTTTTTCTTTGATCATGTGTAATTGTGATTACTTCACTGTCTGCACTTGTTCAATGTTTTCTGTCTATAACAGGACACTCTTTAGAAAAGGCACTTATTTCCTTCATGAATTGTTCCATTGAAGAAGGAATTCATTTGAGCCGCGACACGAAACGACCAATAAAGTGGTTGGGCGCCCAGTGCAGACGCAGATCAGCCTGGTCATCCACCAAGTCGGATCAGAATCTTCGCTAAGCGCTTAAAGGGTACCTAAGGGTCTAAGCTACCTTCATGCGGAGAGAGAAGATCCTGATCAGACTGGGCAGATGCCCAGGCTGATCTGCGTCTGCGCTGGGCGCACAACCACTCTGTTGGGTTTGTCGTGTCGCGGCTCATTCACATGTTCTATTCTGTTAAAGGTGTCTCCTACAGAGAGAGAGTTGTCATATTGAAAATGGGCTTCATATACCAGGGAGGCAAAATGCTGTTCTGTTAAAGGTGCCTCCCAAAGAGAGGAATTATTTCCTTTATGAGGTGTCCGACTGAAGAAGAGATTTATTTACAGTTGGAACGCAAACCCTCGAAAAGCGGTGGTTGTATTTACAACGGTGGATCCTTCCACATAAAAAATAGGCCCAAAAAAATGGCGAACATGGTTCTTGACGAAATTTCCCATTATTCTCAAATGTATTTAGAGGTATTGGGTATATAAAATTAATTAAACACATAAAAATGTTTTGCTAACTAGTATTAAGCAGGCTTTCTCAACAAAATTCAGGGCCAAAATTGTTCGAAATGCTAAAATATTCATCGTCATATGACAATAGATCTACTCTATCTTGATTCTACCGAAAACTTGTATCAACATAAAACATAATTTACAGAAAGCTGAGACTTTCTCCAATGCGCACACCCATGCCATCGAAAACTTTATTATTTCTTCTTTTTGCATGTGACATTTCAAGCAATATCGTTTTGGAACATTTTTAAATTGCAAAATAAAAGATGGCATCTGCAGTTTTAACGCTCAGGAATCGGTCTTGCACGTGATATGAGCACCAGCAATACTTGCCGGACAACCACAATTTAGACAGAAAATTGAGGTCGACAGCTTGTCAAACATTAGCTCAGATTGCTAAATACATGAAGGGGAGAAAAATTACGGAGTTTAGTCTGCTAAAAAAGACTACAAACTGGTAGAACGTATCTTACCTGACTGCTGACCTGATTGGCATTGTACAAATCTGACGTTCTGCCACTCAGATTTGTGAAAATAATATCCTTTTCTAATATTATTTATCTTTCAAACAGTCATCTGTTTTCTGTCAAATAAGTAATTAGGTCACTGTTGTGACGTAATAAAATAAATGACGTATATTGCCTCGCGCTAGATTGCCAGTCCGCATGCCATGTAAACAGATTATAAGTCGGACATGAAATGCACCAGTACGAAGTAAAGAGTTTCTTTCTTGTCGTATTGTTTGTCTAGTTTTCGAAAAACTTACGATCTGATTTTATAATTTGCTCAACAATTACAGGGAACATATGAGCTGCGACACGAGAAAATAAACAAAGTGGTTGTGCGCCCAGCGCAGACTCAGATCAGCCTCGGCATCCGCCTAGTCTGCACAGAGTCTTCCCTAAGCGTTTTAAGGGTAGCTAAGGGTCTAAGCTACCTGCAGACAGCAAAGACTCTGGTCAGACTAGGCGGATGCCCAGGATTATCTCTACATCGTTGGTTTTCTCGCGTCGCGGCTCAAGTTACTTATAAAGAAACAAGCCAGGTGGGGATGGAAGGAGGCGGTTGGTGACGAGGGTGGGGTTGGGTGGGGGCCAGGGAAGTGGGGGAATTCATCTTGACTGATGCCTGGAGTGATGTATAGGTCCCAAACATGACTTGAGCAGTCGTTGCTGTGACAGCGTAATACATGTATCTCTCTCTCTCTTTCTCTCTCTCTCTCTCTCTCGCTCTCTCTCTCTCTCTCTCTGCCCGATTTGGCTTCATTGTTGTTACACATACTGAGATTTATTACAATCATTTGAATCTTACCAACAGCTGAGCCGCAACAGGGAAAGAGGAATCTTGTCGGATATGATAACAGCAAAATCTGCTTAGTCTAACAAGACTGCTTCAAGATACAAAACTGTATATATAAGCGAATAGCAAAACATGAAAAACATTTTGAGGAAAGCCCTGATTGGCTTGCAAGCAAACTCTTTCCGTTCTGATTTAAGTTACGAAGAGCATTTCGTGCGTTCGATGATGAGCATGAAAATGTGTCGGGGTGTGCGGATGTGGGAGGTGTGGGGAAAATTTGGAGGCTTGCTACGTGCCATCCGACGTTTGGCACGTGGCACAAAAACAGCCATTTATTCCGTGGAAGCAAATTACTGTTACATGAACTTAAACTGTATACGAATCGCTCCACTTTGGCAAATTCCACATCCCGAATAAGCGTAAAGACCATTGACAGTATACTTAAACAATCGGTTTGAAAGTTGCAAATAGCGGGCGTGTGAGAAACTGTTGAAATACGCATGAACTTTGTATACTTATTCAAGCAACCCATCATTGCCTTCATTTAGCAAAATGTGCATGAACAAAATAGCTACCAGCCAAGATCCAAAATAGAATGCACACATGCAAGCTGTTCATCTTAACTTTTATAACATTTGTGGTGCAAGCTATCTTAGTCTTGGATAGTTGCAGGTCACCCGTGTACTTGTAAACTGACCCTCAGAAAATACTACAGTATGGGAAAAAGTGAAAACCTTCCCGCACGTCACCACATTTGGTAGCTTAGAGTGTTCAGATGAGAATCTGAAGGCCGTTAGCTCAATTCCTATCATTGCCTAATGAATGTATTTCGACTTTTGTCCTATTCGATTCGGAAATCGACTGCCCAATTATTTAATTTCAGGACGCAGAGTATGAAGAATAATGATTAAGCCCAGACTTGAGTATAAAGTGTATTGGATTGCCCTTTACATGTGCCTTCGGGACGATTCGTAAATGCAAAAATATCAAATCTTCTGGTGACCTGCAAGATACCCGGGCCTGCTAGTCAACCGGACAATTACAATGTTACAATTTTAGTCGGCATACAAATAATAATGAACATGTTAAGCATTGGAAGGAACTGAAAAGAAATTGAGAGTGTACATGTAAATGTGTGGGCCTAGGGCAACCGGGTACACTGTCAGGGGAAGCATCTCGGCAATAATATTTTTGATTTATCCTACCTTTCCAATGGGAGTAAACTCTTTAAGCAAAGCATTTGCTCCTTTGAGAGCAAAGAATTTTTGAAGAGTCTCCCGGTTCAGGAAAACTAACAGGAAATTGATAAAGTTGTGTCTTGATAATAAGTCTACGATAATTTGCGCCAGTTATCCATGAAAACGTGTTGCGGCTGTATATAGAACCGACTCGCCAAGACTAGGGGAGACCGGGGATAGTTGATGCACTTTTTTGACATTTTGATATATCTCGTGACCGGCCTGGCCAATTTTGATCATCTTTGCATATACTAAAAGATCTACCTTTTCTGCATTTAAAATCAAATAGTAAATCTTGAATTTTGGTATATTTTCCCTCCGTTTAAGTAGATTTCTTTGGCAAGTCGAATGCATCAACTTGCCCCAGTAGTGGGGCATGTTGATGCAATGCTTGGGGCAAGTTGATACAGAATTTTTTCTTGCCTTTACAAGTCCATGCAACGGATATTACAGTAAATTGACCGTTTCTATGGACAAATGGGGATTATCCTGCTTCTAGTTAGATGCCGCGATTTATCAAAATAATTTTAGCAACTGAAGTTGTCTCAAGAGAAATATCTCTAGAAGGGATGTTTGTATATGAATAATTGAACTATAAAATGATCAAAATATTCTATACTTTTATTTCTGAAACTTAAGAACATTTTAAACAGGATAATATCATTTCATTGTCATAGTTGCTGTATTAAAAGAGCCGGGCTCCCAGCATTTCGTACAATTTACATGTGCGTTCAGCGAAGACTCGGACCAGCCTGTGCATCAGCACAGTCGGATCAGTCTTCGCTTGCCACGCGAAAAGGTATGGGACCTTAGATATCCATACAGCACACAGCAAAGACTCTGATCAGACTGCGCGGATGCGCAGGCTGTATTGAGTGTTCACTGTGCGCACATGTAAATTGTTGGCATTGCTGTGACATGGCTGGAATGCTATTGTATGTTGTTTTTTTGTGTGTTTTTTTTAATATAATAAAAGAGATACTACAAATCTGAAATGCTTAATAGTCCTACATCAGTTAGAGATCAAGCCCATCTAAACATTAAGAACAGCTCATGCAGTCCAATCGGACTTTATGGTGTATCAACTTGCCCCATGCTCATTGCATCAACTTGCCCCAACCATGCCCCACGTGACATTCAGCAAGGTAGACAACTATTACACCATGTTTTCCCCCAGAAGAGTGTATGATTTTGAAAATTAAAGATTTGTCTACCTGTGTGCATAAATGAATTATGAACAATCAGAAACAAATGCGCGCTAAACGAAAAATTGCGAAATACCTGTAAATTTACTTAGATGTGTCAAAAATGAACTTTTCTTCCCCAAATTCTCATTTGTTGTCCAAATTCCGCAAAACTTCAGGAAAAGATAGCGGAAGTCAATTACTACTTTATTTCGTCATTTCTGACGTCCATAATGACGTCATTGTCTTTTTATTCCCACTGCATCAAGTTGCCCCGTGCATCAACTATCCCCGGTCTCCCGTTCCCTAATGTGAGGCAACATCAGTCATTTTAATAGAGAAATAGGAAAACACGATCTGAATTAATAGTGAATGTTTTTGTTGTTTGTTTATATGTGACTGCATAACGGAAAGGGTTCGTAATTGGAGAAATAAATGTTCTATTCTATTCTATTATTCTATTATTTCATGTAGATCTACCCGTGTACCTGCAGATTTGTAAATGTTGCCCCCCCCCCCCCCCCCCCCCCCCCTCAAAAAAAAAACAAAAAAAAAAACACTCAGATGCCTGACGAGTTTCTCAAACTTACAGGCAATGCAAAAACATCGCATGCATACAGTGCACTGCTAACTCTTCTCAAAGGCGTAACTGCCTGTACGCTAATAGCCAGGTGCGTATTGTAGTTTTGTCAAATAGACAAAATTTCAACAGGTATCGCCATATTTGATGATGCTGGTATTTGTAAATTGAACAAAATTTCAATAGTAGCGGCAATATAAAGTATCTTTGGGGCCCACCTCTTATTCTTGCTCTCAAAGGATAAACATAATTGCGCGTAAAGTGTAATAAGCCCTACACTCCTGCTTCTAACCGGGCTTAACCGTCCCACGAAGGGGGGGGGGCATTCCTCATCCCTCCCAGGCCCCGAGGTTATAAAACTTTTTTCAAGCTCAACTCAGCTGAGCATGAATTTTTTTCTGCTCATAAATTTTAAAATGCCAACAATTGTTGGCATTTTAATATTTATGAGTAGAAAAAAATAGCCTTTTTGGGTTATCTGAGCCTGAAAAATGCTGAATTTCTTGGTATTTTTATATTGATGAGCATTTTATATTTCATGCTCAGCTGAGTTGAGCATGAAAAAAGTTTTATAACCTCGGGGCCAGGTTACTCACATACAACCGTTTATTTGGCTTTTGAAATCAAGCGCGTGATCTGCGAATTAAAAAAAGGAATAACCGTTAAATTACCGTTCAATTATGAGGGAAAGGCTAATCCTGAACGATAGCATGAACTGTACCTAAATGTACATCAATCATGTCAATTGCTGATTAAATCCGTCTTTTAAGCCATGATTATACAAACTTCTAATCGATTCAAAATCACGTCATAAGCTTGTGTTTACGATTTGCTAGAGCATAGAGGTGAGAGTTGACATTATTATCTGACAATAAAATATGAATGAAATGTATTTGCTTGACTGTTTTATTCGGTCTTGGTTGAAGATTAATCAGTGAGAGGTGTTACGTTTCTACGAACAGGCCGAATTGTGAGTTTGTAAATTTGGCAGTGAAAACTTAGCGCGTAAGGCTGGCATGATTTCGACGCCATTTAATTTTTCGGTTTGTTTTCAAACCGGGTGGTCATATGTTATTTTGCAATTTTAAAATGTTCCAAAACCAAATTTTCTGAAATTTCACATAATGGTAGAAAATATATCAATATTTATCATGGCATAGGTCTGCGTTTTGGAGAAAGTCGAATAAGCTGTAAATCGTAATTTTTTGTTTACATGTTTGACGCTGACGTAAAGGGCACTGTTTCGTCAATAATTACACAAGCGGAAAAGGATGTCCTGGAATTACTTTAACAGAAAAATTCAATAATGGAAGTCAGGAAAGTGCTCTTAAAATTTCAACCGGTGGGGCGATTTGATTAATCTGTATGGTGGCGTTAAAGTACTATGGGGTTCGTCGATAGCCATTTTGATGGCGACAATCTCGAACAAAAATCCGTTGCTATGTGTTTGATTATATCCCTACTCCTTGGAGCTGCGTTTCAACTGTTACCAGGGAAGAAAATACTACTCTTTTAAAGAGTTTATTAAACAGAGCAATAATTTCCTTTAGGGAGTTGTCCCATGAAGATGGGCTTCGTTTACCTGAGAGGCAACATACTGTCTCTGCTGTACAATGGTGGCTAAACCATTCACTTTAAAGGTAGGTTCCTGTACTTTGGAATGCATCATAATTTTTATGATTTTTTATCCAAGTTGTTGGGAAGCACTTATAAAAAGGAAATGAATAAGTTTCTCTAAAAAGTGTAAATCAAAAAATATTGGAAAAGATGTTTTGCAAGGGATTTCCTAACTCTGCTTCGCACACCAGTTAGTGCTATTTTTAGTTCGCGCCAAAAATAGAAAACACAGCTGACGTCATGCTGTATTGCATTCTGGGATAGTTTTAACCCATCCGCCATGTCAGGACCTTTAGGAGAGCTCACGGCGAGAGAAAATTGACCTTTGGAGACTGGCATCAGAAATCGCGCACTTAATATAGACATATAACATAATTATTTTTAGAACTGGAATCCCAAAGAAAATAAACCAAAGGGAAAACGACTTTTTTCTACAACATCTGACAATTTTCTCAGTAGCAACAGATTCAGACAGATAAGAGATTCAATACTAGCCAGAAAGAAACGAAATTATTTTGTGAACATAAATGTTATTGCTAGTCCAGGAACCTACCTTTAAGATGTATGGGTACACCTCCATGTTGGAACTATTTGTTTTTTTTGTTTGTTTGTTTTTTGTGGGGGGGGGGGGGGGGGGGGCGGGGTTGGTTTTTAGGGGACAAAGCCTTTCAAACTTGGGCCCACTCTTTAAGGAAAGACTTTGCTCCTTGAGGAGCAGGTCTTTCCTTTCAGAGTTAGCCCTCATTGAAAGAGATTACCACGATAAGGTATGATAGAATGTTGTAGAAATGAATTTTCAAGTGAATGAATTATTCAAAATGTAGATTTATCCAGTACTGTGTCTAAATTTTGCTTTAAGTAAATTTATTTAGTTTTTGTTTTATTTTTCTGGTCCAGAGCTGCACTAGAGAACCATTTTGGTTTCTGATGTTAGAACAGAAACGAAATCGTGCTAGTGAAATACAATTATAATTGATGCCGATATTCTTTGGTCTTATTAGCAATCATATGAAGAGCATAGGTCGGCTAACTTCTTTAAATTGGCGAAATAATTGGTATCACTGGTGCCGAATTGAAAGACACAATATAAATTATCTTATGATTGTATAATGCGAATTAGTAATGTCGGTATGTTTAGAAATTAAGCTTCTGCTCAATTGTTGCTCATTTGTGTAATTAGTAATACCCCTATTCCACACAGACCAAGAATCCCACGACGCGTCACGAATTGATAATTTTTAGTATTCGTAGCTGAATCGTAATTACTTCGTGAAGTTCTTAACTGAATCGTATATATTCGTAGTCAGTTCTTGCAATTCTTGAGCAATCGGGAATTCGTGGCAAAAGTTTTGAGCTGTTCAAAAATTTGGCCACAAACTCCCGATTAAAAAAAGTCGTAGTTAATTCGTAACAGCTTCTTAATGCATTCTTAGGCATCGTAACTGAATCGAAATCGATTCGGAGGCGTTCGTAGTGTTCTCAACTCATTCGGGGATTTGTCACAGGGCTCCCTCTGTTGCATGGGGGAACAAAATGGGGAGCAAATTCTTTTGGGGGGTCACTGTGTGAGCGCACTCCGCTTGACCAGGTTGTGGGGAATTTAGCTCAAGCTAAGAATGGTAGCACACAGGACCCTTGTTGTTCTGCTCCCCTATTAAAACAGTTCCGTGAAAGTTATCCCCCTTTGTTTGGGACACCGGTGTGACAGTTTAAAGACTCAGATCAAAACGTGACTCTGAGCCTCAGAAAATTTGCAAATGTCAAAATAACAACTTCAAGACAGATTTTCAATTTCTCAATTTTGAATTTTATTAAATTAACTAAAACGCGATGGATGCAGACTGATTTATTTTTCTAGAGTCCTAAAATGTTCCTTAAGCACTTTCACTATAAGTCCTAAATGTCTTAATCACTTTTCACCATAAGTCCTAAATGTCACTTAAACCCTAATCACAAATTTCCGTTGTTTCTTTTGAAGTCCTAAACACTGAATTTCCAAATTGTCCTAATTGTTCTCAAGCGAAAGTCCTAAAACACTGTTTACCGTAATTGTCCTAAACACAATGTCACCAGCATATATAATTTTCCAAAATAAATGTTCATCACCTTGTAATAATTACTATCTACAAGCACTGTCCTAATTTATTGATCGAAAACTTTCTGTTTATGCCCTTAAACTTATTTCTATTTCTGTTCCAAGAGTTTCTTAAATTTACAAGTCCTAAGTTAGCACATCACTTTCTAAAACTAAACACTAAGATTTTCACAAAGATTTGTAAGTCTCTACACCAAACCAAATTAGAAGTCAAACGGTCTGTGCAGGGTCTACATTGTAAAATCTTAAGTTCCCAGTTTCGTATCCAGATCAAGACTGTTCTCTTTCACTACCAAAGTCAGACTGTTGATTCAAACTAAAATTCAGTGTCTCCCAAAATTTTCCCTTTTCCCAAATCAACCAATAAATTATTTACTTACATTTAGCCAATCGTTAGAAGTCTGTAATATCCAATGAAATTTTCTGTTAGAAGTTTCTGCTCAAGGTGCCAAATGGTCCCCTGAGTTAATTCAAGCCAAACTGCTAAAACAACAAGTTACCTACAATATCAAAAGGGTTTCACTTTCCTGAGTGACAGCAATTTCCTAAATTAACAATTTAATTGTCTGCCAAACTAAGCTAGAAGCCAGAGTTGACAAGAGTTAACCAAGTTGATGCCTAACAGCTTTGTTTGTTAATAAGTGTTAAAAGTTTCAAAGACCAAAACCAAGCTTAACTACTCTTGCAAAATGAAACAGGTGATAACCTTCAGTCATCAAAGCCAAACAATTTCCATGTCCAAACAATCTCAAAACTTGTCAAAAAGATAGTCTTTGATGAACAAATATCCTGGGAAATTTTGAAATCAAAATTGCCAAAATCTTAATATTGCAAAATTAAACTTTTTTTAACTATTTTCTTATTTTGCTTATAAAGTTACTCTTTCTTTCCCATCCATCAACTCCCTCACTGTAAGACATAAAAAAAGTAAAACACATTTTCTCATCTTTCTCCCTATTTGACATAAAAAAAACTAAAAATCCATTCTCTCTTATCTTTCTCACTCTGACCTATTTATTACATTTAACACATTTATTGTCCTTATTATTACATTTATTTATTGAATTTATTACATTTATTTTTAAACAAAGTGTACCCTAATTTTGACTGGTGACATGTTCCCCCGCGGCCAATTTAGTTTGTCCTCAAACTAAGCTGCTGTTTGCTTCCTGGACATTTTTTTTTTTCATTTTTTTTCTATTTTCTGTATATATTTACATGACTATTTACACTTGAATATATTACACTGAGAAACAAAATTAAATTTTGGGCATGCATTGAATATATGCGTCTGCATCATTGTTTATGATTGTTTTCTTTCATAGATCAGTTTTTAGCACTGCACATGCACAAATTGTCATGGATGTATGTGGTCCCTGGGATGTGCTGATGGAATCTAGGCGTGTCTCCTGTTGGTTGCTGATAGGACTGTCATCCTGCCTTGCCATAGCACAACTCCAGCATATCTCAGGCTCTGAAACTTGAACAAAAATATTAGTTTGTGATCAAAAAGCAGCCATACAGACTGCATTACTTATGATTGAAATACTGAAATGTTTTTCACTTGTTTTGATACCAAAGTTATCCAATCACATTATGTTGCTAAAAGGTTTTGACTTTCAAATTTTAGCTCATGTTAGAATATGTTAAGGCAGGGTCGGCATAATATGTTGATCACCATATTATGCTCTAGCACTATTCAACATCTGAATACATGACAATGTAGACAGATAAATGGTATGCTTTAACAAACTCCAAGATGCAATTTATCTAAACTTCCCTATTTAGCATAAAAGATTATTTTGAATTTTACTGATAAGCCCACTGAAAATTCATTTGGATATAATAGTTAATACTGAACTGAAATTCACTGTTTGCCTTGTTTTGAAATCTTTAATATCTCATTGGCTTGCCGAGTGCTCTGTAATAATCATCTTTCAAGGTATTAATAAGACTGTTTATGCTGCCTGGTGGTACTCCATCAAAGGATGACCACTCAGGTGGTAATTCCAAACTTCTATATGGTAATAGAAATTGCCAGGAGCCATCAGCTGCCTTTCTGACTTCATGAACTGAATCTGACATTACACCTCTGAGTGGGTCAAAGGGTAGTGCAGGTGGGTTATATTTATTCCTAATTGCCTGTATATTGAGCTCCTGACTTCTTTTCCTTTGCTGTTCCATTAAATGAGTAATAAAATCTCTGGCATCCCAGTGTGCCATACTGACAGGCTGAAATTCAGGTTCCTTGTTTCCCTGTTGTATCATATAATATGACCTGCCTTTAATCAATTTTATTCCTACCATACTTGTGCGACTGTTCTCCTTGTTTTGTTCATTTTCATGCACTAATTGTGTTGCTGATGCAGACGATACCTGACCTGCTTGCCCTGTTTCCTTACTATTTTCATTTTCTGTTGGCACTCTTTGGTGCGATTTACTATTCTGCACTACCTCTTGGGCTTCACTCATGCTATCTACACTACTACTGTTTTCATTTTCTACCTTTTCAAAGAATTTATGTTTGCCTTTTAAGGGACGCCTCCTCTTTTTGCCTGACATGGTACGAGAAGCATGGAATTCCCTAATCAGTACCTGAGGAATTGAATCAGCATATTCCCAGGTGGATCCAGAACCTGGCTGCTTCCATTTTACTCGGTAATAAAGAATTCCGTTACTTCTCTGAGACGAGAGGAGCTTGTCAATGTCTTCGACGGAAAACATTTTAGATTTGCTACTCTCCCTGTTGACCTGACCTTCCAGTTTCTCACGTTTGGACACAGACTCATCTGATTCATGAGAACCACCTGGTAGTGGTGCAGGAGTATTTGTCGGCTGAGAATTAGACTGCCTTACCTTCCTTGGACCAGTCTGTGACTGCAGTGACTGCCTATCTTGCAGCTCATTGCTATTCCCTTGTATTGGCTTCTTCTGAGCCTCCTCATTTACTGCTCTTGTTCTACTATTATTTTGCTCCTTTTGAGCCCTAGTCTGATCTTCTATATTTCTGCTTGTACATTTATTTTTCATATTTGGCCTCATCTGAGCCTGACTATTTCCTACTCCTTGGGTATCTTTATTTTGCCCCTTCGGAGCTCTACTTTGATCTGCTATATTTCTACTTGTATTTTTAGTTTTCATACTTGGCCTCATCTGAGCCTGACTATTTTCTACTCTTTGTGTACCTTTATTTTGCTCCTTCTGAGCTCTACTTTGATCTGCAATTGTTCTACCTGTATTTGCCCTTTCCTGGGTCTTATTCTCATTTTTATTGTTTCTACATGTATTGGTCTCTTTTTGGACCTGATTTTGATCTAACTGTCCTACCTTTCCGTTGGCATTTAAAGTCTGATCTGTAATTTCTTCAGCATCTAACTCTTCCTCCATATTTTCCAGATTCAGGAGGATTAGTCGGCCTATCCTCTGGGTCGTAATATGGTTTAAGTCTTACCCCATTTATGAGAGACTTTACCTCTTTGTTAGTTGCACAGTTTCTGATTCTGTAGGTGTGATTCGGACCTAGCAGTGTTATGTAATATGGACCAGCCCATTTTCTATGGAGCTTTGGAGCTTTTCCTACAGCTACCTTTGTACAGTACAGCCAAACTCTATCTGCTGGCTGAAACTTTGGTTCCTTTGAACGTTTGTCAAACTGATGCTTATACCGTGCTTGAGCGGCCTTAATGTTCTCAGTCGCAATTTTACGAGTGGTCTCAAGTTGGCTTAGTACATTGTTGAGGTGGATTTTATAATCCTGAGCCAATGTATCTTTGGGAAGGAGTGCAGTATCAATAGGGACATGCATTTCTCTACCAAAGAGGAGGAAAAATGGTGACTCTTGAGACGACTGAGTACATGGCGTCATACGATGCGCCATCATGACGGACGGCAAGATTTCGGGCCAATCTTCTTGCTTATCTTTACAGTAGATTCTGAAGGCCTGCAATATGATAGAATTAGCCCTTTCTACGGTGCTATTACACTGGGGATGATAGCTTGAACTGAACTGCCTTGTAATTTGAAAAAGCTCACACATTGCCGCAATCAGTTTTGACATAAAAGTCTGTCCTCTGTCAGATACCAAAGTGCGGGGTGCGCCATACCTACTTATGACCTCCCGGTACAGAACAGCTGCTACTTCGGTTGCTTCTTGGGTCCTAAGAGGATGTGCTTCCATCCATTTAGAGTAAGAGTCTACAACTACAAGTATATGCTTGTACTTATCCTTTGTAGTGGGTAAGCCACTAAGTATATCTATATGCCAACGACTGAAAAGGTCGGACACTGGTCGTGGCTGAAGTGGTGGTGGTTTTGCATGCACAGGCCGCTTGACTCGCTGACAAAGTTCACATGACTGAACATACTTGCCTATCTGTTCATACATTTTCGGCCAATAGTATTTCAGTCTAATTGCAGCAAAAGTCCGCTCATGACCCTGGTGCGCGCCACCAGCCAAAGAATCATGGTATGACCTCAGTATGTCATCACGCATGATCTTTGGTACAGCTAACTGCTTTACAAGCCTTTCTTCCCTGGGAAGACCTCTAGACCTAGGGGTATAGAAGTGAAATAAAAGGCCATTTTGTATTTCAAACTGTGAGGCCTCAGCTACCAAAGTTTTCGCCTGCTTGGCATCATCAGGCACCTCACCAGTAGTTTTGTATGTATAAATGGCCTTAAAGTCTGGACAGTTCTGTTGCAGATGCTGCAGATTTGGAAAGTTGTTTTCCCTATCTGAGCTCACTTTAGCAGGCTCAGCATCAACAGATAGCACTTTTACATCACTCGGGTCATTTGCATAACAAAAAGTTACCTCATAGCCTACCATACAAACCTCAGGATCTTCCCTGTCCTCCTCTGGTAAAGGGGGATAACTGCGTCTGGAAAGTCCGTCGGCGTTGCTGTTATTTCGGCTAGTTTTCTGGATAATCTCCATGTTATACCCTTGTAATAAAAGTGCCCATCTTCCAAGCCTACCTTGACAATTTTTGATCTGCTGTAGCCACTTCACAGAGACATTGTCAGTGTATACTGTGAACGGCATATTAGCAAGATACGGTCTGAACTGTCTTACAGCTTCTACTAAAGCTAGTCCTTCTTTATCTGAGATGTGCCATCTTAATTCTTCATTATGTAATGCCCTACCTCCATAGGCTATTGGATGTTCCCTACCATTTGAATCTAACTGACTAAGTACGTATCCTATCGATTCATCACTAGAGTCTACCGCTAAAATAAAAGGCTTATCAAACTGAGCAAAAGCAAGTACTGGAGCCGTTATCAGAGCCTTTTTCAAAGTCTTAAAAGCTTGATCACATTCTAAGTTCCATTCAAATTTTACATTTTTCCTTAACAGTTTATTCAGTGGCAACGCTATTTGTGCAAACGACTTTATGTAACGTCTGTAAAACTGGGCTAAGCCAAGAAACGCCCTCACATTTTTTACATTTTTAGGGACTGGATAAGTTTCAATAGCACTAAATTTACTAGGGTCAACTTTTATGCCCTCTTTACTAACAATATGCCCTAAATATTTAACCTCTTTTGCAGCAAACTTGCACTTTCCTGGATGTATTTTCAAATTAGCAGCTCTCAAGTTTTGAAAGACCTGGCCTAAATGTTCAAGGTGCTGATCCAAATTTTTACTGAAAATCAAAATATCGTCAATATAAACCAAAGCGATCTTCCAATTAAGATCTTTTAGACACTTAGACATCAAATTTTGGAAGCACATAGGTGAATTCATCAAGCCAAATGGCAGTCTAGTAGGGGTGAACACTCCCTGATGAGTAATAACACTAGCTTTCTCTGCTGTTGACGGACAAAGAGGTATTTGGTGAAATCCTGATCTAAGATCACAAAGACTAAAAATTTGAGCTTTAGAGTCTGCTAATGTATCAAAAACCTCATTTAGCGTTGGAATGGGAAATGAAATAGGCTCAGTTACTTTGTTAAGCTCCCTATAATCTATGGCAAATCTGTACTCGCCATTAGGTTTCTTAACTAGCACTACAGGGGAATGCCATGGGCTATTTGACTCCCTAATGATGCCATTTTGCAACATTTCATTTGTCAAACGCTCAGTCTCAGCTCGCATTTGTGGTGTCTGCCTATAGGGTGGTTCACTGACAGGTTTATTTGTTTTTGTATGGATCACATGACTGTGAAATTTTGCTTCTTTTAATTCTGAGGAGTCTTTAGCAAAAATGTCCCTATTTCGGCCCAAAAATGTGTAAAGTTTATGTTTTTGTTCATCAGAATGGTCTAAATTTAAGCCCAAATCTTTTGCAATGTTTTCATACTGAATTTCAGATTGATTTTCTTCAAAAGTGTCTGCCAAATTTACAAACGGTTGATCCTCAGAATCGGTGACCTGAGTAATACTTTGCTCATCGATTAAATGGGATGTTGCTATTACAAAATTCTCTTTTAAATAGACAGGATAATTAGTTGGATTTAGCACCCTATATGCCCCAGATCCCTGATCTACACTACTCAAGCACTTGCCACCTACTAAACCTTCCTGGTTCAGACTAGCTGAAGGTTCTAAAAGAACAGCACTATCGACTAAACTAGAGGAATTTGAAGACAAAGCAATTTTTACGGGCAGGGTGCATTCAGCCTGTGGTTCAATGACCACTGAAGATACAGTTCGCACTAGACCTATGCATGTTTTCGGTTCTTGACCGAGTGAAATATTACAAATGGATGGCTGTCCAGTTTCATATGTTGCATTTTCTGAATTCTGACTACTTTTGAAACTCACTGTACATTGCTCTAAGTCAATTTTAGCCTTATGCTGCCTTAAAAAGTCCATCCCCAAAATAACTGGCTGATGTAACTTTTCAAAGAGCTGAAAGGTATGCTCTAAAGCAATGCCATCAAGCCTAAATGGTACAGTTACCTGTCCAAGAACCCTGTGGACTTCACCACACACACCTACAATATGAGCCAAGGAGCTCGGCATAATTTCTATGTTTTTCAAAGACTGCCTATAAACATGTTCACTTATGCAGGATATTGATGCTCCTGTGTCGAGAAGTGCCTTGCTAGTATGCTTCCCTAGGTTTATTTGCACATAATTTCCCTCCAGGGGTGCTGTTAAAGTTACATTGCACATGCTCCGGTCAATGCCAGCTGAATTCACACTGCAAGATTTCTTTGAGCAGTGCCAGTTTAACTTATTTTTGTACTGAACCATTTTGTTGTTTTACTTCCTACAGTTTGCACCAATAAATAAATAGAATGGAAAAATATTATGAAAAGTACTTATCTGAATTCCTGTGTTCTGGATAAACAGTACATCACACTTGTCATCTGCGCAGGCTAGTGGACATCTGTTGAATCTTGCTGGTTAGTCGAGCATCTGTCTTGAGGAATTTAGAGGATGTCGTACCCGGATTCTCCACCACATCTGTCACAGGGCTCCCTCTGTTGCATGGGGGAACAAAATGGGGAGCAAATTCTTTTGGGGGGTCACTGTGTGAGCGCACTCCGCTTGACCAGGTTGTGGGGAATTTAGCACAAGCTAAGAATGGTAGCACACAGGACCCTTGTTGTTGTGCTCCCCTATTAAAACAGTTCCGTGAAAGTTATCCCCCTTTGTTTGGGACACCGGTGTGACAGTTTAAAGACTCAGATCAAAACGTGACTCTGAGCCTCAGAAAATTTGCAAATGTCAAAATAACAACTTCAAGACAGATTTTCAATTTCTCAATTTTGAATTTTATTAAATTAACTAAAACGCGATGGATGCAGACTGATTTATTTTTCTAGAGTCCTAAAATGTTCCTTAAGCACTTTCACTATAAGTCCTAAATGTCTTAATCACTTTTCACCATAAGTCCTAAATGTCACTTAAACCCTAATCACAAATTTCCGTTGTTTCTTTTGAAGTCCTAAACACTGAATTTCCAAATTGTCCTAATTGTTCTCAAGCGAAAGTCCTAAAACACTGTTTACCGTAATTGTCCTAAACACAATGTCACCAGCATATATAATTTTCCAAAATAAATGTTCATCACCTTGTAATAATTACTATCTACAAGCACTGTCCTAATTTATTGATCGAAAACTTTCTGTTTATGCCCTTAAACTTATTTCTATTTCTGTTCCAAGAGTTTCTTAAATTTACAAGTCCTAAGTTAGCACATCACTTTCTAAAACTAAACACTAAGATTTTCACAAAGATTTGTAAGTCTCTACACCAAACCAAATTAGAAGTCAAACGGTCTGTGCAGGGTCTACATTGTAAAATCTTAAGTTCCCAGTTTCGTATCCAGATCAAGACTGTTCTCTTTCACTACCAAAGTCAGACTGTTGATTCAAACTAAAATTCAGTGTCTCCCAAAATTTTCCCTTTTCCCAAATCAACCAATAAATTATTTTCTTACATTTAGCCAATCGTTAGAAGTCTGTAATATCCAATGAAATTTTCTGTTAGAAGTTTCTGCTCAAGGTGCCAAATGGTCCCCTGAGTTAATTCAAGCCAAACTGCTAAAACAACAAGTTACCTACAATATCAATAGGGTTTCACTTTCCTGAGTGACAGCAATTTCCTAAATTAACAATTTAATTGTCTGCCAAACTAAGCTAGAAGCCAGAGTTGACAAGAGTTAACCAAGTTGATGCCTAACAGCTTTGTTTGTTAATAAGTGTTAAAAGTTTCAAAGACCAAAACCAAGCTTAACTACTCTTGCAAAATGAAACAGGTGATAACCTTCAGTCATCAAAGCCAAACAATTTCCATGTCCAAACAATCTCAAAACTTGTCAAAAAGATAGTCTTTGATGAACAAATATCCTGGGAAATATTGAAATCAAAATTGCCAAAATCTTAATATTGCAAAATTAAACTTTTTTAACTATTTTCTTATTTTGCTTATAAAGTTACTCTTTCTTTCGCATCCATCAACTCCCTCACTGTAAGACATAAAAAAAAGTAAAACACATTTTCTCATCTTTCTCCCTATTTGACATAAAAAAAAACTAAAAATCCATTCTCTCTTATCTTTCTCACTCTGACCTATTTATTACATTTATCACATTTATTGTCCTTATTATTACATTTATTTATTGAATTTATTACATTTATTTTTAAACAAAGTGTACCCTAATTTTGACTGGTGACAGATTCGTGAATTTGTACCTTTGATGCATTTGCGCACAGTGAAGACTCTGGACGCATGCATTTATCTACCCAGTGGGCAAATGAAGTCGTGCTGACGTCGATAAGATGTCACTACGTCGCACTGACCTTAGTACGAGGTCGTTACGACATCATGTGCCTCGTGGGTAGATATTTCATTTTGTGGCCATAAATTTCTGATGATTCATACTTAATATGTGCGTACAGCAAAGGATCTGATCAGACTTGGGGCCTTTTTATACCTATCTTGGGAGAAAATCCCACGAATTTTCAAGAATAGTCACGAATTCACTTTTATTCGTACCGGATTCGTACGTGCATTCGGCGTATTCCTAACTGATTCGTAACTAATTCTAAACGTTCGTGCAGTATTTTGAAAGGGATTCCTGTAAATCGTACTGAATTCTTGACAATATTCGTGCGGGTCCAGCCGAATCCAGTCGAATCCCACGAATATTCGTAACCCAATCGTACCTGTAGCGTAGCTGAATCATAGAGCATCACGAATTGGACCAGAAAATTTACAGTCGCCACGAATTCTAATATTTATCAATTCGTGGCGATTCGTGGGATTCGCGGTCTGTGTGGAATAGGGGCATTATGTGAGGCAAACAAAAATCCACACTTTCTGCATATTCAATATGCAGTTGACTCTTAAACCCAAACAAAACTTAGATTACAAATTACTAAATGAGGGTGAATTCCGGAAACTAAAGAAGAAAACCTGTGGTCCACGATGAGCGTTACAATGACGAGAGGCTGAAGGAAGGACGATAGTGACAGGTTGTGTAATGGAACCCGTTTACGTCTGAGAAGATTTCCGCCTTCGGAAATCGAACTTGGGACCGCTAGATCAGCGGGTCAGCGTTTAGCGTACTGAGCTACAGGGGCTCCTCGAAGATAAAACTTTGGCGATCTCTAGCGATTTAATACCTATAATTTTGTTAGTAGGAAACAGAACACTTTATTTTTCTACAGCATTTAAGTTATGTTTATTTTCTGATTTATTTTATATCTTAAAGAAAGTAAATAACTTAATTTACAAAGAAGGTGTACATGCATGTTTTTTTTTATTCATTTGTTTCATTATTCTATTTATCCGTAATTCCAATGAAAATGTTATTATTGTATCAAGTTTGATCTCTCATGTTTATTTTTATTTTAAAATTTATAATCTTATTTTGATCCAGTTTCATCAATTTCATTTTATTTCAATTCAAATATTACTCAATGTCAATTAAATCAATGTGTGAATATACACTATTACTGACACGGCACGCGTATAACTGTGTGGCAATATTTAATTGAGTCGCGACACGAAAAATATCAAGAAAGTGGCATATGCGCATAGCAATGACTAAGATCAGCCTAGGCGTTCGCCAAGTCTGGTCAAGGTCTTTGCTGGTGACATGGAGATAGCTACCCTTAAAGTACACAGCGAAGACCCTGATCAGATTTGCCATATGCCCAGGCTGATCTGAGTCTTCACGTAGTACATATGACACTTTGTGGGTTTTGTCGTATCGCGGTTCGACTGGATTAACGAAACGTAAGAATGTATGAAATATATATGCCGCGACTCGCCAAAACTAACAAGGTGGCATGTGCACTTCGCGTAGATTCCGCAGTCCGAGCAGAGTCTTCCCTTTCACAGTAAAGGGAGCTGAGAGTCTAAGCCCTCTCCATGCTGACAGCGAAGACTAAGATCAGCCTGGACACCCGCCCTGGACATGCGCTTACAAGATAGCATAGGTCTTAACTATCCATTTGCGGACAGCGAAGACTGGTTAGTTTGGGTGGATGCCGAGGCTGATCTGAGTCTTTGCTGGGCGTACATTCCGCTTTGTTCGTTTTGTCATGTCGTGGAAAAAATCTGTTCTCTTTAACGATAAAATAAATGCATAATGTTTACTCACTCATTAATTATAGGTTTTTATCATCATGAAATTTTAACTAAACCTATTTTCACAAGACTTTTTTTTTTATTATTATTAATTTTGAATCAAAATTTTGTGCAATCAATCATATTTTTGCTTGACTGTTCTAACAAAACCCTCAGTTATACAATTGTGTGACATACAATTCATTTATTTATTTAATTATTTATTGTTCTAGATAATGTTGAACTTAAATTCTATGTTTGAATCAAACATACATTGTGTCTTATATAATGTTTGAGAGAGAGAGAGAGAGAGAGAGAGAGAGAATTTGGTCATGTAAAAGTTTGATAATCATTGCATTATGAGACTAAATGGCATGAACTGTTAGTAAATCACCAAATGCACCTCTTTTTTCCCCTTATTGGCTGCAAAAATCATTTTGGATTTCTGGAGCGTGACAATTCCTTTTAAGAACCAAACATCTTTGAATAATAATAATAATATAAATAATAATAATATAATTATTCTTCTTCTTCTTCTTATTATTATTATTATTATTATTATTATTGTTAAACTGAGTTAAGGATGACAAATATGACTAAGGGCCATAATCATGTTCAACTGATTCTGTTACATGTAAATTCACTTCCACTGTATTATGACGTCACCAACGTCATGTTGCTATAGTAATGACGTTGTCTCTCAGTTTTGTGTTTCTAGTGTTGCCATTAAACATCATATTGGTACTAAGTGTTAGTTTCTTGGTTTAACAAATGGTAGCAGAGCGAAACCAGCGATCCTATGGCATAGATGTGAGTATCTAATTATAAAGACTGAAGGATAGGAACTAAAGTCTTCGGAAAAGGACATATTATGAAGGAATAGCTGAAGAAAGGACAAGATTGTCAAGATGGAAACAATAATGAATCCTCCTACACTAACAAAGAAGAAGTTATATGAACAATTTAAAGCAGAGACCTTGGCTTGGGCACAAATCACAGAATTGGATAAGGAAAAACAAGCAATAGCTGTGGCACTCAATCTTCCTGAAGATGATGAACAGAAAATAAGAGAAAGAGTGTTTGGTGAATTAGACCTAGATAACCTGAAAAGGGAAAATGGGCTAAGTATTCTTTTTGAATTTTTAGACAAACATTTAGGACGTGATGAATTGACTGATCTTCTTGAAAAAATTGAAGAGTTTGATATGTTTGAAAGAGGCAAAGGCCAATCAATCAATGACTATGTGGCTATATTTGACTTAAAATATAGAAGAGTTCAAAAGAAATGTGTCACAATACCATCTGAAATATTAGCATTTAGGCTAATGAACAGAGCCAACATAACTAAAACTGAACAGTTATTAATTGTGTCTGGTTTGAACTATGAAGACAGATCATCACTATATGAACACGCAATTAAATTATTGAAAAAGTTCAAAGGGGGTCTAGAAGCTTATAATTCCACAGAAAAATGTATAAAGCTGGAACCAGCATATTTAGCTTCAGGTGGCTATGTCAAACCTAAACCATACAAACAATTCAAGAGCAAGCAAGACGTAACACAGGTTAGAGGAGATATAGGCATAGGTTTTCGAGACGAACAAACTGGTGTGAAACATAAAGGAATTAGGAAGAAAAGGATAAATCCACTGGGAGCAAATGGTCAAACTCTAAAATGCATCTCATGTGGATCGTTCAGGCATCTATTAGATGCTTGTCCCGACAGTTGGGAAAATATGGAAAGAGAGGATTCCAGACTGAAACCACTGAGCTTGAGTGAGAATAAGAACATAGAGTGTGAGAAAGAACTGAAAGGAATATCAGTAGAGAGAGAAACCCAGTTAACTTTTCGACATGAGAGTAACATTCCAGCTGATATTGCAGAGTTGGCAGCTGAGGTTGTCAGCTTGAGAAAAGAAATATTGAGTTTGAAAGAAGAGCTGAAAGTAAGGACTGTTAATGAAGGATCATTGCTTAAAAGACAGACACACTGTAGTAAAGTGTCTCAAAAGGCTAAGATGGATCAGATAGAAGAAAAACAGAAGGAACAGACAGAAATGGTTGAGCCATTGGGAGAAGAGCTTAGCAAGAGATTTAGTTTGGAGAAAAACAGAGCCTTTAAAGGCAATGAAATGGAGCCTCATTATTTACAGAATAAAACCCTGCTGACAGAGCTAGAAAAGGAAATAGTTTTATTGACATCTCAAAATGAAAACGTGTTGAAGAAGTGCAAAGAACTGGGGGATAGGCTATCAAAGTCTAAACAAAAGAGAGAAAATTTCTTAAGTTTTATAAAGAAACAGTTGCTGGATGATAGCCTAGGGCAAGACAATCACGGTTATGACCTTGGAACATGGGATACATGAAAAGCTGGGAGTATCTTTGAGTGATATAGGGGATATGACAACAGACCTGGAAGCTGAATGGGACAGTAGATCTCAATTCAAGAGAGAAAATAGTAGGAATCAAAACAGGGATAAAAGAAAAAACGAGAAACTGAATGAGAGGGAGGCAAGGAAGAACTATGAAATGGGTCATTCTGTTAAACAATTACAAAGAGCTGAAGGACATCTTAAGAAGACAGACAGGGAAAATGTTATAAGGGAAAAAGGAATTCAGACAATAACAGAAATGCTGCTAATGAAAGCTATCAGCCGACCAGGATGGTGTTTTGAGACTCTGAGCTTGCACATCATATGACAGTAGAAGCTCTTGTATATCAGATATTGAAATTGCTGCAGAGTAGAACATTTTAATAACTTATTATGAACTGATCACAAGACCATCGATGAACATTCTGAGTTTAATCATTTATTTAGTTTTTATCAGCGTTTTTTTTTAATAGTTTTACTTTTATCAACCATTTTGATTTTTACGAAAAGTGTTTTACAGTTTTTCTATTATTTCCAATTTAAGTATTTTAGTAATTTTGCCAAACTATTCTATAACAGAAAAAAGAAAGAAAGTATAATTAATGTTAAACTGAGTTAAGGATGACAAATATGACTAAGGGCCATAATCATGTTCAACTGATTCTGTTACATGTAAATTCACTTCCACTGTATTATGACGTCACCAACGTCATGTTGCTATAGTAATGACGTTGTCTTTCAGTTTTGTGTTTCTAGTGTTGCCATTAAACATCATATTGGTACTAAGTGTTAGTTTCTTGGTTTAACAATTATTATTATAAAATATCATCATCATGTGTTCTGACAGCATCATGCAAAGGAAATACAAAAGGTTTAATTACATTACCATAATTATTTTATGCATGAGTCTGAATATTCTAAGAGACTCGTGAAATGTGATCAATATTCAAATAAAGTCATAAAGATAGATATTTTATCATGGTCGAGATAAGAATATTAGCCTCAGGAAATACCTTGACACCTGCGATTATCGCATACTGTCGTTAAGTTTCGGAGATCAACCGAAAGATCTCTGGAGATCTACCTGTCTAAGACGAATCTCAATAACCTAGATGACGAAGTACGAGTATTCTGCCAGATGAAGCAAAAGTAATAATTGCAGAGTAGCATTCCTTGAAATGTGCCCAATTACCTTAAACTTTATTAGAAGGAAATCATCTACCTGGGAAGCAAATTTTATTAAAGGCGTCTCCGTTGTTACCATGGAAGCTAAGCCATACATTTTAAATGACACATTTGAGCCGCGACACGTGAAAACCAACAAAGTGGTTGTGCGCCCAGCGCAGACTCAATTCAGCCTGGGCATCCGCCCAGTCTGATCAGAGTCTTCGCTGTCCGCATGGAGGTAGCTTAGATCCTTTGCTACCCTTTTAGCGCTTAGAGAAGATTCTGATCAGACTAAGCGTATGCCCAGGCTGATCTGAGTCTGCACTGGGCGAACAACCACTTTGTTGGTTTTGTCGAGTCGCGGCTCATTTAGATTGACTTTCCTACGGTTGCACAGGTTGATCTGAGTATGCGCTGCTTGCTGTGGCCTCACACCGTACTCTTCAAATGACACGTTTGGGTTAACTTTACTGTGATTGCAGATGTTGTTGTACACGCTTATCTAAGCATGGTCGGCCTCCTGAGGCCACAAGGCGTCTTTTCTCATGCATGGCTCAAACTGGAAATAGGAATCAGTGTATAATCACGGTGGTTACCAAAAAAAAGGAACTTAGGTGATCAAATCATCCAAAACGGTGCCTGTGATGATCAAGTTCAGGCGCCTATGTTGACTTATGTTGACACAACAGATGCTGGACTTTTCGTTTTCGGGAGATATTTCTGCAAAAAAGAGTGTGTCTACAATATTTTTTTAATGCAAGGAAGATAACAGATTCTAGAGATTATGGAGGCACCCGGAAATTGGGGATTTGAGACATGACAATCTTTTATTATCTTGGCCCAAACTTTGAGCAATTTCTTTCGTGAATTTTAAACTGATTTCACCATTTGAAGAATTGGTACGTATCTGCATCATCACTTAAGCATTGTTAGTAAAATAATTGGTTTTCTGGTTTTATATCATATACTCGTATGACTTTTATCGTTTGTATGTAGATTTCATTCAGGAGAGGCTCCTAGCGACCAAGCGTAAACAGATGTTACTGCGGCACAGGATATATTGTGATCATCTGGCACGATATTATGTTTAAAAATGTAATATTCCCTGTTTGAATGATCATTAATTCGCGGTATAAGTGTTCAATAATGTAGCATAGTGCAAGTCTCTGTCCGTTTGTTCTTTCATTAACGCTTACCCAATCATTTTCATCTTGAGCAATTGACGTCACCACTGTCGACCGTGTGTGTATTTCTATTCTCATAACGATGCCCCCACCCCCTCCTCACCCCCGCACCTCAGCAGAACGTAACCATAGCCACAGTGCGGGGCACCGTCCGTCCGTCCGTCTACTGTCAACCAATCCTAGCTGCAGTATCTATATTTATAAAACTAAATTGCCCGACTAGGTATGCTTCTTTAAAGTCGACAAACAACCTAAGCGGAATAATTTCCCCAACCTCATTTCCAATTGTGGACCTTTAAAAAGTTGCCCTTACTTATTTCTTGAGTTTCATAACACTGTGTTAGCGTTCGGCTCGGCATCTCCGGTAAAAGGACCTGGTATAATAAGGCCCATATCTTGCCCCCAGAAAACTCATTTTTCAAAAGTCCTAAATAGATAATAAAAATGTATTCACAGGAAAGTTCAAACCTTGAATGTGTCAGCAAAAACAAAATTAACCAGTTCTTGCATAAAACATTTGTGTTTCTTATCTTGTACATACCCATACCCCCAGCGGATTCTGACGAAAATGACGAATTTGGTAGCCCTTGCGGCTTTCAATTATATGAGCCCAGCCTCCAGCAAATTTTATATTTTGTATACAGACAACATTTTAATATATTTACATGCCATGAAAATATTAAATGTGCTGGAGACAGGGTTCTATGTTTATTTCTAACTTTTTTGTTACAAAACTGGCAGCGTCTAGAACATTTTCCCTGTTTTCTCAACACAAAAGCGTCCACATCTACTCTCATAGATAAAATAAACATATGTTATGGGTATTCATTTTCTTAGTTAGAACACAAGGAATAATTTGGTACAAATTTCATTTTGATCTGTTGGAATTTTTTGGTTAGCGTCTCTGGACTTGCAGACTTGACCTGGAGAGGCCTTGTGCAGTTCACAGGTATTTAGCAGTGTTATCTAACTATAAGCATTTCATCAAAAGCCTATTATCAAGAGCTTTCAAAAGCTATAGTAAATGACTTATTTCTTTATAGGAAAATGCATTAAACTCAAATTTTCTTGCAATTTTCTATCATATTATTGAAACAACATAGGCATGTCAGAAATCATGTTATTCTGAGAATTAACAAAAAAAAAGAAACATATTATTTCTGTTTGTTCCAATATGCACAAATGATAAGCAATAGAAACCAGGCTTAAAAGAATATTAATTGGGGCCAAGAGCGGCCCTTATCCTTACGTCGAGCAAAGTAAAATGATAGACACAGACCAAGAACTAATAAAATCAGACCCCACATCCCGCCCTCAAAACTAAAATACAAAAAAATGACAACAGTTTGCGAAAGACAAGCATGGTAAACCAAATGAACAGCCCTTTCCCAGACATTCAGCTACCACAACTGAAAACAACAGTAGCTTTATTTTACCTATTTTATATTTTAAATAGGACAAAACAGAAAGCAAACTAGGCAGCTATAAGGTAACCATATTGCTAGAAGACAACAAGCAAGCGGACATAAGAACATGTACACTGTAAAACTGTAAAAAAAATACTGTAGATTTTACGGTAGAATAACTGGAAACCGGCTGCCAGTCCTTTTCCCGTTATTTTTACGGGTTTTTGCCTGTTAGACATTGTTGGAAATCACGAAATGGAAGTTTTATGTTAACTTGGCGCACTCGAAAATAACTTTGTATTGTTGAGGGGCTATCTAACCAAAACGACATCTGCCCTTTTCTGTCCCACTCTGCTTGATGATTCCTGCAATTTTTACGGGCGCCCGTAAAAATAACGGTAAAAGGACTGGCAGCTGGTTGCCAGTTATTTTACCGTAAAATCTACCGTTTATTTGTGCAGTGTAACATTGAGGAACAACAACAGAAGTATTGCCTTGGAACGGTCAGTAATATATTACTTGGGAGAAGTTAACTAGTTTTACTTGGTCCAAACCCTTGCCTTCTGCTTCTGCAGTGGTTCATAGCATTTAGTCAGCATTTGGTCTGCATGAAGGTTACCCAGCATATCAATGAATCATCACAGACAACATATAAATCACGTATAAAACCTGTGATGAATCAAAGATGAGGACTCACCAGAAACAACGTATTGCGACACCTGGAGATCCCTCCTATATCAAACAACACCTGCGAAATCCCGGAGGAAAAGAAAACCACCGGTAGAACCCCCGAATGGCCAAGCAGTGAGGCAAAATTTTGATCTTGACACAAAGGGTTTATTGCTTTGATTGCTTCGTTGATATTAAGTTTTGTAAGAAAAATCCTTTTTCCCCTGACTTAATAGATTACTTCTTTTTCTGTGTAGTATAGCGGGGGTAAATAACCCAGCCTGGAAGATAAAATTCCAGTAGTAACAGAAAAAAACTGTTTACTTTGATCCTTTGTCACAAGTTTAATAAAAATCACTTTCAGCTCATAAGATAATGGTACGCTTACAGCATATGGGCTAGAAGCAGGACTAAACAACCCTTGGCGACAAAAGTTTGACTCTGTCAGAAAACTTTACTGCAGTTTTGGAATATCCCTTTCAGAGATGGTTCTAACTCTACTTGTACCTTTTCTTTTCCAAATGTAAAGTCAGTTCTGTAGTTTGTCTATAGAGTACGTGATCTGGGTTTTGGGGTATGCGTGACCCATTGTTTATTGGTACATATTTAAGTCTACAGCGGAGTGTGAACTATTACATGAAAATACCAACTTATGCGTACTTCAGTGGTTCAAGAGAAGAGGACTTTTTAGACAAAACAGTGAATCTTGGGCCGCAAGCATTCATACCAACTTTCGTTCTCTCAAACGTATAGAAGTATATCTATAAATCAAATTATCCCAGTAGCCTTTGTGCCGTTGGAGCGGTGGGTTGTTAGATTCTCATTGTGTCTTTGGCATAGCGCTTTTATGAAAGGTCGGGCTAAATCCTATCCCTGTGCCGTCTTTTGACCATCCTTGATTCTAGTCAGGTACACATTTTTTGCTGAGTCGACAGATAACCCTTTTCAGTTGTTGTCAGAGATAGAATACAATCCCCTACTTTCTATACCTAAGCCAACTACTCTAGTCACTCAAAAAGTGGTTTTGATCGGCCAAGCGGCTTCGGAGAAGAATCTGTCTGACTGTATAGGTGGTCGAAGCTGACGGACTATGAAGTCAGCCGATGCTATTAGCTTTCCTGTATCTTTGTTCGTAAGAATGCTTGCACAAACTGGCATGACAAGTATGCACTTTATGCATTTAAAATGTGTTTATACATTTGCAGTCAACTGTCTATAATCATGGGAAGTAGTGTCTCCTTTATACCTGGAAGAACTCAACTGGGAAAATACGAAAATTTCAAAACCTGTTTACAAAATTTGTTACTGCTTTCTTTTCTGACATGTAAATTTTCTATATCGCCTAGATGCTAAAAAATCTGGCTGTGGCATGGCACGAACCCGCGACCCTCACACCATTAGTGCCGAGCATGAACTATAATATCTAAACGACGCAAGCAACCAAAAAATATAACAAAGTTTCTTAATCTGATTTTTTATTGGAGAAAGTAAAATAGTTAAGAGAATATTACACATTTCTAGTAACCTTTAGATAATTACTCGCAACAATAGCTTTATTTAATACCCAGCAGGCACATGACGTTAAAATGACGTCGTAGTGACGTCGACGCGACGTCATGACGTCGCATCGACGTCAGCACGACGTCATTTCGACGTTATGTGCCTGCTGGGTAACTACAGCTTTGTAAACGGGCTTATCTGCACCTGCCTGCACTAGGATCTTGTGAACCATCATAGTCCTCTTTTTGAAACACTGTCAAAATGGGGCTTTTATAACTTCATTTTTATTTTTAACAATCTTATACATGCAAAATCCGGGTTTCTAATACTAAAACCTGAATTCTACTATCGAAAAGTGCATTTCTCCTACATTTGTCGTGACCGTTGCTTTGTCCGCCATCTTGTCCGAAATTTAGTGTAACTGGTGTGCCTTTTAGTCAATTTTAACATGTTAAACCAATTCCTTTGCCCCCAAAACCCATATATGTAGACACCAAAATTATGTTTCTAGCCGGTATATTAAAGAAGATATGTAGATTTTTATGCTTTGGTGGCCATCTTGTCCGCCATTTTGTAACTGATTTGTCTGAAATATTTTTTAACATGCTTAATCGATTCCTCGACCTCAAAAACATATACGTAGCCACCAAAAGTATGTTTCTAATCCACATACTTTAGAAGATATTGAGGATTTCATCCCTTGGCGGCCATCTTGGACGCCATCATGAATATTTTAATTTCCCTAAGGATGCCAAGGTGGTATCATTTAGTTTTCGGTTAAGGATATCCTAAATAATAAGAATCTGCATCAAACATTTGTGCGGACTATATTTTCGGGTTTTTTGTCCCGGCACCCGGACTATGTGTAGAGCCTAGTAGTTTTTATTTTTTCGATAAACCGTGGAATGAAAAATAATCTTCAAATTAAAATACAAATTACCTATTTCCACACAGCCTGTAAGAATATCGATATTGACCACGTGTGTCATGTGATCATGTACAGGTATTTTTTCTTATTCGTGCACGTGATTGTGACGTATGAATGAATTATTTTTGGTCAATAAAGCGATTTCGAACGCGGTCCGCGATCGTTTAAAAAATTAACATGTTTTGTTTAAAGTCACTTATCTAAACTCTGTTTCATAGTTAGGACAATTCTGTCGAAGGTATTGTATGAAATATTTCATCAAATCATTTCTTGTTATTATTATCAAGGGAGTAAATCTTTAAGTCTTTACAAACTCCTTTCACACTTTTCTAGGTGCTTACAGCTTCCTCGCGACAGGGTGATGCAGGATATATAGAAAGTAAGGAAAGGTCATTCTGTACACTAGAAATAATAATACTACCTTAGCCTTCACAGGCACGGTAGTAATTCGTTAGGATCACTTTAATGATGCAGCTGAAAAGTGATTCACTTTTCATACATTAAGATATGTTACACACAATATCTAATGAAAATAACTTAGATGTTGATGAAATTATACTTACTGAGCTATTACAGCATGATAATTTAAGAAAACTCGGCCTTCAAATACTTTAAAAGATGCATGGTGATTCGTACCCCTACGTTTCGTACTGAAGTCAATTCTCTTAAAATTGTTCATTTCCAGAGTTGAAGGCTGGGTTTAGATAGAATTTCATACTGCAATAGCTCATTTAACACCATTCTATTAGTATTTATGTGAACTTCAGTGAAAATTTTATAAAATAACAGATTTTTTACCACTTTTCTACTGCAGTACTACCGTGTCCAGCGGACTAAGGTAGTGATATTACTACTATCTGTACACGAGCACGGCATCCCTTCTGTACTAGACATTGTGCCGGGCCGGGTAGCGCAATCGGTAGGGCACCTGACTCGTAAGTCAGAGGTCCTGGGTTCGAATCCCGGTCTGGCCACATACTTTCGTTTCTCCTTCCGCTGATTCAAGAAGTTCAGTTGTCAGTTACTGGCGAAAGTATGTGCACTTAGTACTGGTTAACCGCTTAGGAGGTCTAAGCCTGCCCAGGAATAGTGTGGTTAGGTTAACTGACCGTCCCGACATGACCTTAGTTGTTTACCGTGGACGTTAAGCATAAAATCAACCAACCAACCAACTAGACATTGTGTATGACGTCACTGCGGGCTAGGCGGGTTGTTTACCTGAACTTTGACCTCCTAAAGACATATAGTCCTTAATTTTCGTGTGGAATGAATCAGTTAATGAATCGTTAATTATTCATTTGTGAAAAAATTTTCGCATAAACAATAGCATTTGAATATAACTCAAATGATTCTAAAGCTTCTGATAAGCTGTTGATTATTTTCAAAAATAGCAATAAAAGTCTGGTTTGTTGGATGGAAGTCAGAATGTAACCGAAAAGGCCATTGGTGCAATCAATCAACTCACCACCAACTCGACAAAATTTGGCCAATCGTCGTTATTGTAATTATTAGAAATTACTCGCGTATGAATATATGTCACGCTCGCTGTGAAGCGGCACATCTCTTGTGAAGGTAAGCAATGGCAGTGCACGTAATTATTCGAGCTACAAAATCTTAATTTAAGCGTTCAAATTAGATAAATTATGAATATCTTCTATATTTTTCAGAACGAGAGAAGTTCCAAATTGGAGTCGAAAGGCTTTACGAGACTTAAATAGGCCGGATCTTTGCGGACGCAGTACTGTAAGTTGACCTGTCAAAAATTGCATTGGTGTCGACGTGGACACGCACACTTGGGGTTTTCCTCAAAATACAGCTCCTATTTTGAAAGAAATTATTTACACTTAGTACATTTCGCCTTTTTAATAGTCTGACTTTAAGAAGACCATCAACAATTTTCCTGTTAGAGCTTACATACTTCAATAATAGGTGACACATGTTTGCAGAATTTTACCCCACCCATTTCTGTTTGATGAGCAACTTTACTGCATGATGCTTTTAATTCAGTGTGGAAAATTATGACTCATGGATGCATTGCATGTAACAATGACAAAGTGCAAAAGCATGACGCATGCAAAAATCAACACAAAGATAATGTAAAAAATTGATAAAATTGTAAAAGCTGTTCTTAACCCATTTATGCCAAGGCAGTGTCTAGGGGTCCGGTACCGGATCTCTAGCCCCTACGGCTAGGAGTCCGGAACCGGACCTCTAGCGTTATGGGCTAGAGGTCCGGTACCGGGTCTCTAGCTATTTCTAACGTGGAGGCTAGGGATCCGGTAGTATGTTATTGATTGGTTTAAATAGATTTGTAAAGGGAATCTACTTTAGTCTAGTAAACCCGGTTAGAACGCACAATGATTGTGTAAAATAGACGAATAAAATTTTATTCTTATTTTTCTCTCCTTTTCAATTATAATCAATATAAATTAAACTGTTTGCAGTGTTTGAGTTTTTCATCGATGGATGAAAATGATAATTGCATTGATTAGTTTTATCAAAGTATATGCTTCATCTAGTCGCGGATGTGCGAATAACAAATACTGCGTTAACGAGGTCGATTATTCTATTCTACTCTATCCCATAACCTTACTAGGTCGTTGGGGGCACCACAGATGACTTCAAAACAATCCCTTTCCACCTTGTCCTGTCTTCAGCTGCCCTAGTTGAGCTAGCAAAATCCATTCCTGTCCACTCCTTGATATTGTCTTCCCACCTCTTCTTCTGTCTACCTCTTCTTCTTTTTCCTTTCACTGTGCCCTGCAGAATTGTCTTTGCTAAACCAGAAGACCTTGAGACGTGGCCAAACCACCTTAGTTTCCGTTTCTTGACCAGCGTAAGGAGTTCATCATATTCTCCAATATTGGAGGTTGATTCATGTTTTCATAACTCTACAAACTAGCCAGTGGAATGAGCCTATTGTCTGAGATGCTCATTAGTCGCCGAAAAACAGATCAAAGGGATATATTGTCTTTAAGTCTTTTATAATAGATAATGCAAAGCAAAAATAATTATGTTATTACTCATTCACCGTACAATTTTGTCCATTTCAAACAAGATTCGGGTCATATGGCCAGAATGGCTCATAATATTCACATCGGACAAAAATTTGAAGACTTTCGTGCATTTGAACGCGCAATAGAGCGCTATCAAAATGTAGAAAGTGTTCACAGTTCTTTAAAAGAGATTCAAGAACAGTACAAAAAGCCCAACCGCGCATAACGAATAGGATACTGAACCCAAGGCTGAAGTACTATGAGATTAAATTCAGCTGTATACATGGCGGCAAGAAATTTAAGTCCAGAGGCACAGGGTTGAGAGATTATGAATATAAAACACTTCTTTTAACAAATTGATCGATATACAAAATATAATTCCGGATCCCTAGCCACCACGTTAGAAATAGCTAGAGACCCGGTACCGGACCTCTAGCCTATACCGCTAGAGGTCCGGTACCGGACCTCTAGCCGTAGAGGCTAGAGATCCGGTACCGGACCCCTAGCCACTGCCTTATGCCAATTGGATCAAATGGATGCATCCATTTGTCCGTTGAGGGGACCCTGGTTTAGTATATTTTTATACTTTTTATTTTATGTGATTAAGGAGAAATACCCATTTGTAATGTACCAGTCATTTGCAACCACGGCCCCCATGGGGCCGGGGATAGCAGGGTCATAGCGGGGCTTAAGCAGGTTAGGGAGAAGCTCAAATGGAGCTATATAGCCCGATCGAGCTATATAGCCCGATCGAGGTATAAAATGAATGGAAATTAAAGCATTATTGCTTCTGCATTTGCACTGAAGCTGAACTGCAAAATTTGATATGAACAGCAGCATAAAGTATGACAAACCTTTTATGATTTTGTAAAAAAATTGAACTTCCACCGTTGCGTTTTATGCAGATTGAGAAAAATTTAAATACAAGAATATCTTTGAGATGCCCCCTCAAACTGGACAGATATATCCACTTCTGTGTCATGGTATACATACCTGCTACGCTGGGATCATCTCAGAAGTATAATTTGACTGCAATTATAGAAATGTCAGGGGAATGGGAAGAAACATGCTTATACATACATGTGGTTCTTTCACAAAAACACAACAGCAGAAAAATCAAATTGCTTTGCATTCCAACATGATTTTCATCAATATTGAAAGTGCAGTACTCAAAATTTTGCAATTATATTCAAAATGGATTCAGGTGAAGATTCTTCCAATTATAATACAATTTCTATACCTCGATCGGGCTATATAGCTCGATCGGGCTATATAGCTCCATTTGAGCTTCTCCCTAACCTGTTAAGTACTGTGTTTTTACCTAAGAGGTGTCCCAGCAGTGCCGTGGATACGCCTGGCTTTTGATTCCTGCCAAAACAGCAGAGCAAATAGTGGAGTGACAGAGTCCCAGATAAAGGGCGTTTTAGCGTTCTTGACGCATGGATAAAGGGTTAAAATGCATCCCATTCCTGTTTGATGCGTCGGGAAAACGTCTTTGAAATACTGGTTTACGAATCGATTGTGAAACCAAAGAGTCAACAAATGTCTCGTATTTTGCACATGGCCATGTGGGTATGTCTTCAAAAGCGTGAACGAAACCGCCAAACTTATTCGCGTGAAATTTCCCAGCTTTACCCGGGATTAATGAGACAGTTCGGTGCAGAAAGTGCTGTGTGACGTAATTCAATATCCGGTAGATGGGTAACTACATATCTGAAAAAAATAGTACATAACCGGACTTAAAATTGGGTGACCCAGTCCATGTTTTTTTTTGCGTCATTGACAGGTTACAGAGCAAATAGACAGACTGCTACATTTTACACTTAATAGATTGAGACACAGTCTTCAATATTTATTTCTGGCAATTTCATCATGGCTGCTCGCACGCGAGTCAAAACAGTTCAGAAGTCGCTGTTTAAGTTTTTCCAGCGGATCGCCAGAGATATCATCAGCGGAGCTGTTAAAACCCATTATTCTTGGCCTGCTGAGTTCGTGTGTTGACATTGTTGAGAAACGTATTAAAACCCCCATACATGTTGCATCTGGATCTCTGTTTTAAAAAAAATGACTATCTTGTAATATCTAATGGCAATCAAACCACAAAAAATGCCTGAAAAAAAATTGGGAGTGAAAAAACTTCAAGATTTTGCAGAAAAACTCCCTCGTCACAAAGTGAGGATTCAGCAACTCCCTGCTGTAAAAAGTTATATGGAACTCTGGAGTGAGTTTAATGAAATTACCGCGACACACTGTCAGAATATGGATTTTTATATTTATATGATCCCCTGGGGCGGGGGGGGGGGGGGGGACATTTACCAGGGATTTGACATAAAAAACGTCCCCACAGTGCAGGGCATATACCAGGGCTTTGCAGAATGAAAAGTCAATATCCCCGCTATTCCCCGGCCCCAGGGGGCCGTGGTTGCAAATGACTGGTGCATAATATGCAAATAGAGTAGAGCCCAATCAAATGCCAGATTTTGCAGCATTTTAGTCTGCACTGTTTGCCAGTTTCCTTTCTATTGTATGCTGGGCATCAAGGGGTTAAAAGTTGGTATCTGGACTATCAACAGGTCAAGGAAATCGACAAAACAAATTATTTGTCATTTTACAAATCTGACCATTTGTTGGTTGGTTGGTTGATTTGGGTTTAACGGCCCTTTGAGACAGTATTTCAGTCTATATCGGGCCGTCTCCCAAAGAGAGGGAGAAAGAAGAGAGAAATGATAGACGAGAGCAACCCCCACCCGCACCTACTGCAAGCACAGTAAGCCCTTGCTCTACTACTATTCAAATAAGTAGGACGCCCCGGCCTTAGAAGTTACACACAGCACCTTCGCACCACCCGACCACCCCCCTGACCATTTGTAAAACAACAAATAAGTGCCCCCAAAAGCATAATTTTCATAAGTTATCAATTCAAGCATTGAAGTGCTGTTGTGTGGTGCATGATGGTAGATGTCTATTTCATTGCCAACTAACACTGATAAGACTAACACAGTTTTGATTTGTACAATATTTGCGAAATTAAACATCAATTTTGGTATGGAGTAACGAGTTTTCTATACCAGAACTGAACTGCAGGAATATTTTGTTGGATGTTAAAACTGTTCCTGAACTTCCTCAAATTACACACCAAACAATGTATTGTACATCTTCCCAAAATGAAACTATATAGTGTTTTATGTGGTGTATGTATGTATGACTATGAGTTCGCGGCTCACCGCCGCCATCCGACGACTGGAAAACTCAGCAGTAAATGGGTACCTTTTTTTAATTAGGGAAGGCTAAGGCAGCGAAAGGAGAGAGATGGGCTCCGCCTTTCATCAGCTGTGCCCAAGATACAGTGGGTCTCTAACCCCCACTGCCCCTACAGCTATTAGGCTATGGGAAAACTTTACCTTTTTATGTGTACATGTTTATTTTAACTGAATAAATATTGGTCAATGAATCAATCCATTATATATGGTCTCAACAATAATAGCTTGCAGCACACCAACTGCAAAAATTCAGTTTTGCATGAATACATCATGAATCTTAGGAAAGTAAAGACACCAATTTGTACCTTCACAAATCCCGATTATTGTGAAATGAGAAATAATTTGCCGATCTACAAATCATTTGTCATTCGTCCATTTCCTAGACCTGACCGATACCAATTCTGTTAAACATTTTTCTTCATTTTCTGCCTTGCATCTAAACACATTTGAGTCGCGTCACGAGAAAACCAACAAAGTGGTCTTGTGCCCAGTGCAGTCTCAGACCAGCCTGGGCATCCACCCATTTTGATCAGACTCTTCGCTAAGTGCGTAGATAGCTAAGGCTCTAAGCTACCTCCATGCAGACAGCAAAGGTTCTGATCAGACTGGGCAGATGCCCAGGCTGATCTGAGTCTGTGCTAGGCGCACAAGCACTTTGTTGGTTTTGTCGTGTCACAGCTCATTTGTTTTTCTTGATCCTGCTTGTTGAAAACCATCATTTTTTTTTCTGTTTATTTTCTTTGCACAAAAGCGCATTGGAAATACAGGACTGAAAATAGTTTTATCTCATGCCTGTAGGTGTGCACTGTGCAGCCTCTCAGATGTCATCTCCACAGGTCTAATTCTTTCTAGTCGTGGAGCTCTCATGGAGGTCTAGGCATGGCAGAAGGGTAAACAAGCCCAAAATGCATTGCAGAATGATATCACCCACATTTTTATTCCACAACAGCTCAGAAGGATAGCGTGTCAGCTTAAAGGCTGAAGGTTATGGCATCTATTTCAGAAACATAGAATAAACACACTATTTAGATTTACAAGTTTTATGTAAATTACATTAAAATAAATTCCAAGATATGAGCATATAGTTCCCAGTAAATGAGCTTGTCTATCTGATGTTTTTATGGAGAACTATGATATATTATCCCAAAATTGTCCCTATTATCCCTTCTTATCTGCCCTATCTGGAGCACTGCAATACAATGTTTTTTATGGAACAATGCTGTAAAGTTATCCCAGCAATATGGTTACAAAACCTGCATTACTAGAGCTGTGTATTAAAAAGCAGTGTTTGTCATAGTCTAATAAATTTATACAAGTCAAATTTTATATTTTGCTTGGTCTCCATCCGGGTATCTAAAAGATATCATTAATATGAAAATATAAATACCCAGAGTGCAGTTATTTGGTCTGGACTGGTATGTGTCTGTAACAGGTAATACAGGTGTGTGTGTGTGTGTGGAGGCAGAGGATGGGATGTGGAGAGGGAGGATTATCAGAAAAAAATGGTAAGTGAAAGTTAAAGTCATTTCAACCATCAACAGGTGATGGTTTGATGGTTTTTTTTAACCTTTCCTTCCAGACCGTACTGTTCGACTTGGAACTGTTAATTGACAACGAGTTGAGACATGGCAACACGTGATCATGCGATCCATGATGTTGAGGAGGAGGCTTTTGACTATAACAGCGCCTTCCCTGCCCTCCCAATGGCTACGGCTCAAAGTAGTGCTACTCCTGTATCAAATAACTGGGCTGGCACGAACAAATTCTCCGTCAAGACTTCTAACTGCACTCAGGTAAGTTTTCTTTTCATAACTATCGTTAAGTCATACATTGTTCCTAAGCACTTAGTTGATGCCAAGGGATATTAAGAGAGATGTAAGTTTTGGTGATTGACTCATTTTTGATATTGAACTACATGTACCAAATTGTAAGCACTGGTAGAACTGTAAGCATCCATTATCACCACCCACTATTCTGCAGCATCAGGCTCCACATAAGTTAAATTTTTTATGTTAAAGTTACTGGGGCCGTATTCATAAAGCCACTTAAGTCATTGCTATGCTGTTGCTGAGGCTAAATATCTATAAAGGAGATTTCCTACAACTATGAAATTTGGTCTGGAGGAACAGTCTTTGTAAGACTGTTCCTCCAGAGCAAATTTCATAGTTGTAGGGAATCTCCTTCAAAGAAATTTAGCCTTAGCAACAGCATAGCAACCACTTAAGTGGCTTTATGAATACGGCCCCAGGTCTTGCTTTCCAAGTTGTAAAGGCCGGGCCGGGTAGCGCAATCGGTAGGGCACCTGACTCGTAAGTCAGAGGTCCTGGGTTCGAATCCCGGTGTGGCCACATACTTTCGTTCTCCTTCCGCTGATTCAAGAAGGGCAGTTGTCAGTTACTGGCGAAAGTATGTGCACTTAGTACTGGTTTACCGCTTAGGAGGTCTAAGTCTGCCCAGGAATAGTGTGGTTAGGTCAACTGACCGTCCCGACATGACCTTAGTTGTTTACCCTGGACGTTAAGCATCAAATCAACCAATCAACCAACCAAGTTGTAAATTCATTGAATTGCATATACTCTTAACTTTTTAAGTCTGACCAGATGTGGCCTAAATGACCATTTCTGTCACAGTCAAAGTATCACTATCTTCGGTACATTTGGTGAAGTAGCATAGCACATGCTTCTCATATTTACCCAACTATTATATAATCGCATGTACCAATAGTAACAGTGACCAGGTGTGTTTTGTTACAGGTGAATCATCTGAATACTGGTTTCAAACAATGAATGTGCCATGGGCATATAGTATACAAATTCAGCCTCCACCTTTTCAACCTTAGAGGTCAGAGAAAGATAGAAAAAATAAAATGCATTTATGTATTTGTTTTTTGTTGCACCCGCTTTAGCAAGGTGCGAAATAGGAGTTCACTTTTCCGTACGTCAGTCATTCCGTTTTTCCGTCCGTTTGACGTCGACCCTAGGCTCTCTAGCATTTAAGGCCATTTTTCACAAAGTATGATACCTACAATCATCAAACCTGGCATAAAGCTTCTTCTTAGGATGTTCTTGAGGGCTGTTGCTCTTATTTTTACCCTTACCCTGTATTTTATGCTCTGCTGACTTTGTAAAACAGGCCACAAACAATTACATCGACCCTAGCATGTAAGTCCATTTCTCGCAAACTATGATACCGCCAATCATCAAACATGGCATAAAGCTTCTTCTTACAGTGTTCTTGAGGGTTGTCCCTCCGTTTTATACCTTCACCTTTATTTTATGCTCTGCTGAAATTGTAAAACTGTCCCTCAACAATTACATCAACCCTAGCGTTTAAGTAGATATCTCGCAAATTATGATACGTACAATCATCAAACCTGGCATAAAGCTTCTTCTAAGAATATAGTCTTTACTACTGTGGAAACGCAATGCAGGTGCGACATAGCATTCCGCGGAATTCTTGTTTTATGTACATGTACTGTAAATGTATTTTTGTTTAGGCAGTCATTAGTATCAAGGTTATTGTCAGTAAGGTAATGGTAAATAATTTTGCATCTATAGAAGTCTTAGATGCAGTTGGAATGGCAAACAGTATAGACCCCGATCAGACTGCTCAGGAGTAGTCTGATCTTGGTCTGTTCTGTTTGCTCAGACCTCTCTGTCTCAATGCTTAGAATTTGTTACTGTAGCTACCTTGTCATTGTGTTTTCAGGTTTTCACTGTTCCCCTAGAGCAGAGACGATTTAAGGATGACGACGAGAACACATTTGGAGACGAGGGAAAACAAGCTGAAATATGCAAGGAAATTATGGCTAAAACTGGTAATCCACCTCATGTTTTAATGCACCCAGTTTGTGGAAAAGAAAAGTCTTAATAGTTAAAAAGCTGGTGCTTTGACTTTATAAGATGCCACAAAATATACTGTTTTTTTTTATGCCCCCGCCACGAAGTGGGGAGGGGCATATAGTTTTGCCCTTGTCCATCCGTACGTACATACGTACGTACATACGTACGTCCGTCACACTTTGTAGTACTGTTCTTGTCTCCGCAACTCCTCCTACAGTATTCGATGCAGGGAGTTGAAACTTGGAACACAGTTCAGACATGCATTGAACATGTGCATAAAGGAAACATAACTTTGATTAAGATCTTTATTGCAGAATTATGTCCCCTTGAATAATAAACATATTTTGACCATATTTCACATCTGAGTACTGTTCTTGTCTCCGCAACTCCTCCTACAGTATTTGATATAGGGAGTTGAAACTTGCAACACAGTTCAGACATGCATTGAACATGTGCATAAAGGAAACAGAACTTTGATTAAGGTCTTGGTTGCAGAATTATGTCCCCTTGAATAACATACATATTATAGCCATATTTCACATTTGAGTACTGTTCTTGTCTCCGCAACTCCTCCTACAGTATTTAATGTAGGGAGTTGAAACTTGCAACACAGTTCAGACATGCATTGAACATGTGCATAAAGGAAACAGAACTTTGATTTAGGTCTTTATTGCAGAATTATGTCCCCTTGAATAACAAATATTTTGACCATATTTCACATTTGTAGTACTGTTCTTGTCTCTGCAACTCCTCCAATTGTATTTGATGTAGGGATTTGAAACTTGTAACACAGTTCAGACATGCATTGAACATGTGCATAAAGGAAACAAAACTTTGATCCAGGTCTTTATGGCAGAATTACATCCCCTTGAATGACATGCATATTTTGACCATATTTCACACTTTGTAGTACTGTTCTTGTCTCTGCAACTCCTCCAATAGTATTTGATGTAGGGATTTGAAACTTGCAACACAGTTCAGACATGCATTGAACATGTGCATAAAGGAAACAGAACTTTCAGTCAGGTCTTTATTGCAGAATTATGTCCCCTTGAATAACATACATATTTTGACCATATTTCCATAGCTTAAATACAATCTCACCTTTTATCGTCGCTCTAGCGACCTCATTTATTAACAGATTTTGGTATTACATCACAGCTTTATTGGGTATGACAGTACCTTGAACAACTTTGCGTTTCAGGTTTGTAGGATGAAGGTCAAGGTCACAGTTGCTATTTTCAGAAAAACTAGGGCATTGCTCCAGTGCTTTCATTTATAGATCGGTTTTGATGTAACTTCACATAAATGTTAAGTATAACAATGTCTTGAATAAATTACTGTTTCAGCACCGCAGGTCCAAGGTCAAGGTCACAGTTGCTATTTTTAGAAAATAACTTTATCATTCCTCTACTCCTCTATTCATTGACAATTTTGATGTAACTTCACTCAAATGTTTAGTGTGACAATATCTTGGACAAGTTCGTGATCCAGAATTTCAGGGTAAAGGTCAAGGTCATATTTGCTATTTTAGAAAATATGCTGTCATCCCTCTGGAATGATTTTGGCATAACTTGACACAAATATTTAGCTTGACAATATCTGGGACAAATTTACGTTTCATCATTGTAGATCCAAGGTCAAGGTCACAGATGCTATTATAGGTACATGTAAATCTTTGTCATGGTTCTAGTGCCTTTATTTATTAACTGATTTTGATAGAACTTCACACATATATTAAGTATGACAATATCTTGGACAAGTTAACCTTTCAGGGTTGTAGTTCCAAGGTCAAGGTCACAGTTGCTATTTTTAAGAAAAACTCAGTCATCCCTCTAGCACCTTTATTTATTGACAGATTTTTATGTAACTTCACACAAATATGTTTTAACACATTACTTTTCTAGTGAGGCATATGGCGGGGGCATTCATCACCTTTAGTGATTGTCTAGTTTTTTTCTTTCTTTTTTTTTTTTTTTTTTTTTTTGAGAAACAATGAAAAGAAAACTTGGAATTTTTAGATACAGTCTGAAATATATTGAGCTGAAGGATTCAACAACAAAAAATCATGTCTTAATGTCAGTCTGGAGCTAGTTGGCCTAGTGATTAAGAGGGTAGACCCTGCTTTGGTCAAGCCTGGCTGGGATCATATCTGAAAAAGCAAGGTTAGCTAATGAGAGGTCAGGTGGGCTCACCATTTTTGTCAACATTTAATGTACGGTTGGCTTTTCAATGCAAACTTTTCAAAATCCAAAGCCAAAAAAATTGGAGAAAGAAAATGTTTGATAAACAACCTTGAGTCACACAGTGTAATTTGTGATGATGTTTTGAAAAAAAAAATGAATAGAAGGATTCAAGAAAAACAGAGTTAATGATAAGTTCCATGAATTAATAAAATGAATTTGAAATTTAATATGACAACGAAGATTAACACATACACAGTTTTCCATAGCAAAGCACACTGATAAATCTTTTTTCAGGTGTATCAATTGAGATGAGCTTGGCAAAAGATCAAACTTTGACTGTGGTTTGTCACGGCAAGGAAGATCAGGTGAAAAAGGCAAGACGAGAAGTGATGACACGACTGCAGACACAGGTACATGTAACTTAAAACTAAGTCACAATAAATATTCTTAAAGTTAGAACAACAAGTTCTAACAAAAATGCCAAAGAAAAAAGTGTTTACCAAGTGCATTCAAGAGCAGTCTGATCAGGATCTACACTGTTTTTGATTCTGCCAAGTGTTTCAGACCAAACTGAAAAGAACAAAATATCTTGGGAAAAAAAGTATTCTTTTGTGATGTGTAGGGCTGATCTGTACAGAATATTTGAACTGTTAAGACATCACAGACTTTGACTTTAAGTATCTCAAATTTTGAATAAGTCATACTGTGCACTGATGCATTACGGTGAATAAGTACATTTTCAGGGGAAGCAACTGTGCCATTTTCATTTTTTGCTCCCTTTCATAATGAGGTCAGCTCTTTCTTTTAAGAGTAGATCTTGTGTTGAAAGGGCTTCATTGTTAATGGAAGCAAAAGGCTGTCTCCAAATTTTTACCTCTTTGTAAAAATAACAGAAAATCATAGTGGTGCACTCATACACCCCATATCACCCTAGGAAATTCTAGGGGAATGGGAAATATGCAGATATAGAACTATATGGAGCTCTTGTATAGAAACTAAAATGACTTTTTTGTTTGATTATGATGTTTGGTTTCCAAGCCTAGATAAACGTGTATAGATCTTTTTCTCTAGCTTTGCTAATTTCACATGACATGAATTTCTTTCACATTGGTTCATGGGGAAAAAACTGATATGTTACTTTTATATATTCACAGGCAAACATATCAGTCAAAATCCCCCGCGAACATCATAGATTTATTCTTGGCAAAAACGGAAAAAAACTACAGGACCTGGAACTGGCTACCGCAACCAAGATTACAATTCCCCGACCGGAAGAGAACTCGGACATGATCAAGATTGTTGGAACAAAAGAGGGCATTGACAAGGCCCACCATGAGATTCAAGTGATCTCGGACATACAGGTAAACCTTTTTTTCAACTTTTCAATTACTACCGTGAATAGAAAACTATGCAAGAATCTTGCATAGTTTTCTATTCATGGTAGTAAGTAACAAGTTTCCACTGAAATTGTTAACAGCAAACCGTTAAGGGCAGTATTCAATAATAATTATTGGATAAGTCAGCTTAATTCTCCATAAATATGAATATACTTGGAGCATAAATGGGAATGGCTTTTGGTGAGTGGCCAAAACGTAATGGCAAAAGGAAATTAATAGTAATTAGTTTGGATCTGTCACCAAAATTAGGGGTTTAGCGTAACAGAGAAGGCCTTTACTATGTGTCAGTCCACTATTGCAACATGTCGTTGTTGGAGCAGGTTCAAAAACGTTCCGTTATATCAAAATAATAAAAAGACAGAAGATCAAAGTCATTTCTTCATAGACGTCAGCTCAGTTGATCCTGGTCACAAAATTTATCTTTAACGGTACCTGTCAGCTACATTATTAACAACATCTCCAGCATTCACTTTGTTAGCGCGAAGTTTACAGCGTACAGCGAGGCCCTGACTTCACAAATCTAGTCACCGCAACATTAACTGAGCTGTTCTAATACAGTTATAATTGAATCAAAAGAAACCATTCCGACGGAATATTTTATCTGACAGTTGACAGTAACAAATTTTCATTGCCTTGAGAAGGAAGCTGGTTGCATTAGATATTTGATTTGTAGTAACTCTGGTTTGAACAAACTCCCCATATTTTTGTACGTGTTTTTCATTTCAGTCAAAACTAGCATATGAGAGACTGAGAGTCCAGAAAGTATACCACCCATTTGTGTGTGGACCAAACAATGTGACAATCAAACAACTAATGGAAGAAACCGGAGCAAGAATTAACGTACCACCACCAAGTGTTCAGCAGGATGAGATTGTTGTATCAGGAGAAAAGGAAGGTGTTCTGAAATGCAAGACAACAATTATGTCAATTTATGAGGAAAAGGTATGTTACTCACTAATTATGTCCCCCCACCAAAGGTGAGAGGGGGACATATTGTTTTCAGTGCGGATCCCGTCGGCGTGACAGATTCTTGTATGCGCGATATCTCTTGAACCAATGGATGGAATTTCAACAAACTTGTGTGGATATATCATTGGGACAAGCTTAAGGGCTGATTAGATTTTGGTGACCTTAACTTCATTTTCAAGGTCACTGGAGGACTTAGATGACAATTTCTTGTATGCGCAATATCTCCTAAAACAATGGATGAAATGTCATCAAACTTGCATGGATACATCATTGGGACACGTTTATGGGCTGATTAGATTTTGGTGCCCTTGACCTCATTTACAAGGTCATTGGAGGACTTAGATGACAATTTCTTGTATGCATGATATCTCCTGAATCAGTGGATAGAATTTCACCAGACTTGCATGGATACATCATTGGGGCAAGTTTAAGAGCTGATTAGATTTTGGTGACCTTGACCACATTTTCAAGGTCGCTGGAGGACTTAGATGACAATTTCTTGTATGCGCGATATCTCCTGAGCCAGTGGATGGAATTTCACCAAACTTGCATGGATACATCATTGGGACAAGCTTAAGAGCTGATAAGATTTGGGTGACCTTGACCTTATTTTCAAGGTCACTGGAGGACTTAGATTACAATTTCTTGCACCTACAATATCTCATGAACCAGTAGATGGAATTTCACCAAACTTGCATGGATACATCACTTGAACTAGGTGAAAAGTTGATCAGAGTTTGGTGACCTTGACCTCATTTTCAAGATCACTAGAGGACATAGATAAGTTGTCATCTGTTTTTAAACGAGGTCCAGAGGTTATAAATCTTGAGTTCATTGTCAAACTCAAAATAAAGCACACTAATTGGCTGCGTCCGAGCATGTGCTCAGAAGCAGCCAATCAGTGTGCTTTATGAAGCAGCCAATCAGTGTGCTTTATTTTGAGCACATGCTCAGAAGCAGCCAATCAGTGTGCTTTATTTTGAGTTTGAGATTATTCTCAAGTTTTATAACCTCGAACCCAAATTCTGCAAGATCTTGTTAGAATTGCTTAAGCCATACTGTATGAGTGAGCATCAATAGTTTGTTAAGATGGTGAATGGGTACACCGGCATGTTTTTTTCCAGCCATTTGAACAAGTGAAACAACTTTTGTGACTTCCTGTTTGTTTCATTGGACGACAAAACCCTTCCAAACAACCTTGCTGTCAAACAGGGTTCGAGGTTATAAAACTTGAGAATAATTTCAAACTCAAAATAAAGCACACTGATTGGCTGCTAGTCAGTGTGCTTTATTTTTAGTGTGAGAATGTACTCAAGTTTTATAACCTCTGGGCCTGGTCTACTACTGAAGGAAAGAATTTGCTCCAGGAGGAGCAAATTCTTTTCTTTTGAAGTTGATCCTCATGGAGAAGGAGCCACATTTGATAAAGGCTGAAAGTGAATCTAGATTAGAGGGAGTATTTGGTGATAATTAAGGATAATTTTTGTTAATTCTGAATAAAATCATATATTGTGACTCCTCATCTGAACTGTCTCGATGAGACAGTTCAGATGAGGGGTCACAACATATGGTTTCAATGAGAAATAAAAATACTTATCCCTTAATAACCATCAAATACCCCTCTTATCTAGAGCTCTTATTCACCTTTAGGAACAGAAAGTGACTTATAAGCCAAGCCAGCCTCTGTCTGGTTATAATGACTGTTAAAATTGGACCCAAGAAATTCAAACATCTCAGTTTTTATTATACACACCATTCTTTATGTTCTTTCATGGGCTCTTTCTTCAATCCACAGAAACGCAAATGTCAGACAGTGTCTGTTGAAGTACGCAAATCTCAGCACAAGTATGTGATTGGTCCCCGTGGTAACAATCTGCAAGAAATTCTGCAACAGACTGGGGTATCAGTAGAAGTACCAAGCCTGGAGAGCCCATCGGAAACCATAACCCTCAGAGGAGAACAGGACAAACTTGGACCAGCACTCACCATGGTTTACTCTAAGGTAATAAGTTCTTCTCTGTCTTTGCTTAAGTTTTAGATAAGATTGGGTTTTGATGAAAATTTCCAGTCTCTATTCAGTCATTTCCCTAAAATTTCTAAAAATTGGGACAAGTAAATTAATATCTGTAATTGTCATAAAAATGGAACACTTTGATCTTACAATGCTGTAATGCGTTCAAAAGATCAGCCAGGCTGCGTAGCGCAATCGGTAGGGGACCTGACTAAGTCAGAGGTTCTGGGTTTGAAACCCGGTCTGCCCACATACTTTCGTTTCTCCTTCCGCTGATTCAAGAAGGGCAGTTGTCAGTTACTGGCGAAAGTATGTGCACTTAGTACTGGTTAACTGCTCAGGAGGTCTAAGCCTGCCCAGGAATAGTATGGTTAGGTTAACTGACCATCACAACATGACCATAGCTGTTTACTGTGGACGTTAAGCATCAAATTAATCAATCAATCAATCGAAAGATGAAGATAGAATGAAAACTGTTTGCCATACAGATTCTGAAGAAATAAATTTTCAGTGTCAAATATGTGAAATGCCTGGGTTCACACTTTCCATTTTGGAAACCATAAAACTGTGTAAAATTTAAAGCAGTTGTTTCATTCTTGTAAAATATTTCACAGTTTTATCACTTTGTCAGTATCACATACATAAACTCACTTAAGTACTCAAGAACAAATACGTAAGCATATGTCATATGTTTATGCTGCAGTGGCATTGTATATGAGCTGTGTAGGTGGAGAAAAATGTTGAATGATAATTTCAGTAGTAGGAGGTATTTATTGAAGTCAAAAATATTTTCAGTGGTTTCATTAATGTACCAGCTGTTAATGTTTCATTACTGTATAATTAGAGCCCCATAATGGCTGAAATTTTGAGGATTGAATTTTTCCTCTCATTTTTCCAGTTAAAACATATGTTGTGGCATCTCAGTAGGCAATTCTTACGAAATCCCACTATCAGAAAAATTAAAAAAAATGGGACACTCAAAATACATGTAGGTACCAATATTGTCCTAAAATGGAACCGTTTCAGTTTACAATATAGTAATACGCCCCAAAGATGCAGATGGAATGGCAAACAGTGTAGGCCCTGATCAGACTGCTCCTAGGAGCAGTCTGGTCTGGATCTGTACTGTTTGCTTAGACGTATCTGTCCCAAACACTTAGAATTTTCACTCTACTTATAATTTGTGGGGAACTGTAAAAAATTTCTTTCACCCCAAAAGTTGCTTTTCTGGAGCTTTGTTTAATTTTAAATTCCTGAACATATGTTTTATATTTGTAGGCTAACAGCGTGGTGTACACAGATGTTCATGCGCCAGACTGGCTTCATAAATACATTATCGGCAAAAAAGGAGCAACAATCAGAGACATTACGCAAGACCTTCCCAAGGTACAAACCAGCCACTTGTAACGAAAGAAAATTATTAAAAAAAAAAGAGAAACCATAAATACCATTTTAACACCATGAACTTTTTCTCAATCCTAAATGGCATCTCAAAATCAGCTCTTGAAACAAATTTGAAAAATATACATAAGAAAACCATACTTTAGGTTGCACAAGGTTGATAAAATTTTCCAAGAATCTGACCATATTGGTAAACTGTGATGGTCCAGTGGGTAAGAGTGATGATAGTGTTTAGTGAGAACACTGCCTTTGGGCATCACAAATATGTTGCTGCAAAAGCAGAATTTTACACCTGATATATGATATTAGTACATATTGGAAAAGGGTTATAAAACTACAAACATAACACAAGAAGATACTGGGCGTTTATAAAATGTGAGACTGTTTTGTATTGATGGGGCATAGATGATTGCAGTTCATTTTCCATAAAAACACATATAGTGAACCTACAATAATATTGCAGCATTGAAACTTTTCTTAAGAAACATGACAACTTAGCTTCTGATGGGAAATGAACGAAACATTTCAGGGCCCACATGTTCAGAGCATTATTACCTTAACCAAGTTGTTAGTCAAGGATTTGTCTTCTCGTATATATGAAATAAAATGTGCTGATGTTTTTGCTGAAAATACAGCAAAAGCTCACCTTTTTTTTAGCAAAAATAGCGTTATTTTCTGGTACAATATGTTTGAAAATGTAAATTAGAGTTAACTAACAATGTCATTAGTTTTGAACAACAGGACCCAGAATTACTAAGTACCACCATTTTTGGAGGTGTATCTGACAGACCTCTAGATAAGAGGGAGTATTTGATGATAATTAAGGATAATTTTTGTCGCACCTGCTTTAGCAAGGTGCGATATAGGAGTTCACTTTTCCGTCCGTCCGTCAGTCCATCCGTTCGTCCGTCAGTCCGTCCATCCGTCCACAATTACGTCGACCCTAGCGTTCGGGTCCATTATTCTCAATCTATGATACCTACATTCATCAAACCTGGTATAAAGTTTCTACTTAGAATGGTCTCGAGGAACCTTGACCTTTGACCTATTTTTCATGCTCTGATGACTTCGTAAAATTCTGTGCCTTCCGTCCATCCACAATTACGTCGACCCTAGCGTTCGGGTCCATTATTCTCAATCTATGATACCTACGTTCATCAAACCTGGTATAAAGTTTCTTCTTAGAATGGTCTCAAGGAACCTTGCACTTATTTTGACCTTTGACCTATTTTTCATGCTCTGATGACTTCATAAAATTCTATGCCAAAAAATATGTTAACCCTAGTGTTTAAGTCCATTTCTCTCCATCTATGATACCTGCAATCTTCATACCTGGTATAAAGTTTTTTCTTAGGATGGTCTAGAGGAGTGTTTCCTTTATTTTGACCTTTGACCTATATTTCATGCTCTGCTGACATAGTAAAATTTTACGTCAAAAATTACGTCAACCCTAGAATACTGGTCCATTTCTCTCAATCTATGATACCTACGGTCATCAAACCTGGTATAAAGTTTCTATTTAGGTTGATGTAGAGGATTGTTGCACTTATTTTGACCCATATTTCATGCTCTGCTGACTTCGTAAAATTTTACTTACAAAATTAAATTGACCCTATCATTGAAGTCCATTTCTCTCTGACAATCTATGAGAGCTAGAATCATCAAACCTGGTATAAAGTTTCATCTTAGAATGAACTTGAGGATTAATGCACTTGTTTTAGCCCTTGATATATATTTCACGTGCTACTGATTTTGTAAAAGACCTAGTGTACACTTTCCTCTAACCATGGTATGTACTACTGAGAAAGCATAAGGCAGGTGCGACATAGCATTTCGCGGAATTCTTGTTTTTATTTCTCGTCGAAACCATATGTTGTGACCCCTCATCTGAACCGTCTCGACGAGACGGTTCAGATGATGGGTCACAACATACGTTTTTATGCAGAATTAACAAAAATTATCCCTAATTATCACCAAATACTCCCTCTTATCTAGAGCTCTGATCTGACATCAGTGAATATTCTGCAGGGGTCATTAAACCACAAAAAAAGGAATGAAATGATGTGAGCTGAGTTCGTCTCCTACACAGTGAGATATTTCTGTCTTCAGGTACATATTGAGTTCACTGAAGGAGAAGACAAGATACAAGTTGAGGGGCCACCAGAAGAAGTAGAGCAAGCTGTCAGCGCTCTAGAAAATTATATCAGAGGACTGGTATGTTTTTATTTGCTAGGAAAGAGAAGGATCTACATGTATTTAAGTTCAGAGTTGTTAAACACAAAGTTACAGGATATCAAAATTTTATTTCTATAATACCTATAGTTACCAGTATAATCATGAAATATCTAGCGGTGTTAAAGTTCAGATTATTCCATTTCAACCATCGGGGTGCTGAGATGACTGTATTGTGGCAAGAATGTTGATTTGAAATCTGAAAACACATCTGCCAGTAGTAACCTGTTATTGCCCCTTTATGATAATATTAATGAAGGTCTGTCTTTTCTATATCCAATTTATTTTTCACTTTAAAAACTTCCTAAAATGAATAATGGACTGCTGAATTAAATGCTGTAAGATTGACTGATAAGATTTACAGCCTAGTAGGGATTCTTCCTGTCACCATCATCGGATGAAAAGATAACACTCGACAAAAGTATGAAAAATATTTCTACACTGTTTGCTGGTGCCTTGCTGTCCTAGCAAGAAGGGTTGTTACAGTATTTTACTGAGCATCTGAGCTGTGGCATGACAAAACCAGTAAAGTGGCATGTGCACCCAGCGAAGTCACAGATCAGCCTGGGCATTGGCCCAGTCTGACCAGCATCTTTGCTTTCCACTTGGAGCTAGCTTAGACCCTTAGCTACCTTTTAAGTGCACAGCAAAGACTCTGATCAGCCTGGACAGATACCCAGGCTGATCTGAGTTTGCTGGGCGCATATACTACTTTGTTGGTTTTGTCGTGATGTGGCTCATTTATGTATTTTTAGCAAGCACGAATGGACTTTGCAGAAATTGAAGTGGACCAGAAAATTCATAAGCATCTCATAGGAAAACAAGGCTCTACTAGTAAGTAAATGTTATCTTTTATTGTCAGTAGCTCTTTAACCAGAGCTGCAGATAAGAGGGGTATTGAGGATAAGTCAAAGATAATTTTTTCTTATTTCTCAACGAAAACATGTGTTGTCATCCCTCATTAGAACTGTCTTGGTGAGAAAATATAAATGAGGGGGTCACAACATATGTTAATATGGAGAAATATGTAAAAAATATTTCCCTGTTACCCCTTCTTATCAGGGACACTATTTAACTCTAGCAATGTTTCTAGTTCATGTTGGTGACTTTGCTTTCATAGCACATTAACAGAGAGAATTCAGGTGACATGAAGTATCAGGGCTCTCGATCACCGAAATTTGGGGCCGAAATTCGGCCCCATTCCCAATGCCAAAAAGTATGTTTTTTTCCCAATTCCAGATGAAAAATTCCCAATCTGACTAAGCCTGTATGGTCCAAGAATACTGCAGGTGCATCTTTGCAAAATGTATTTAAAACCACCTAAAACTAAAAATGTTTACATAATTTATAACTTTAAAAATCGGGAAGCGATTACATTTTCAATCACGATGGTCATGTTTTGTTACTGGAAAGTAGTACCGGGTTTTATCATGTAGTCATGTACTGTTAATGTACTGTTAGAGTTACTTCCCTTTTCATTGGAGGGCGAATAGCCAAGCGAATTTCGCTGCATTTTATAGTGCAATATATTAATATTTTCTTTCCTTCAAGGGCCAATATTGTTGTGGTGAACTTATGGTGGACTTATTCTTTAATTTAAAGCCTTCCAATGCTAAAATTTGATCATGTTTTCACCTTTGGTGGATGATTCTGCTGTTATTGCGTTTCGTACCTGAATCAATTTTTACAGACATTTTCGGCCATATCCAAAATCATAAACAGGATTACCGGGACATTCAAGAGTTAGTACATGTATAGTGATAGTGACATACCGTGGATGTTTTTTACTTCAGCTTGCAGGACTGAAAGTTTTGTCATGTTCTGCATTGTGACAGTCCACTTTCTCTCAGCTTCACATTATGCTTAGTTCACAGATGCTTCAACCTAGAGTGTTATGCTGTTTTTATATTGAAACACTTTTTTTCTAGGTCCCAGTCTTGTCTCCAATTTGAGAGTTGCAAGATGGGGAAGTTGCCAGTTCAAAGGAAAGAAAGAAAAAACTCAACACACACAAATAGTTTTGTTATTATCTAATATCCCAACTATTGGATAAAGTTTATTATGATTCACTATCTGCTAGCTTTATGTCTGCTTATTGACTCAATTCCTCTGAAAATATATAACAATACCATATGTAAGTTGTGTTGGTCTGACAATGAAAACTTCACACATAAAACAATGAAAATTTCCCAATTTTAGACGAAACGACGCTATTTTTCCCAATTCTAAAGGCCCCGGCCCCATTCCCAAAAAGGGGTGTGAGAGCCCTGAGTATGTTCAACAGGGTACATATTTTTCAACAAAATTGTGGGCAGCTTGGTACAAGTACATTGATCTAGAGGTATGGATTGGTAGAAAACTGAAGTTTTATTGGCAATTTTAATGTGTATTAGAATAATGCTGTTTGAAAGATCTGTAAAGACACTTTTTATAAATAGAAACTCAAACACAAAATTCTGCCATTTTTTGCTTCATCTTGAATGTAATTAAGCAAAGCTCAGGGTTAAATGTTTTTGACAATTCTTAAGTATTTTCAGTTAGCTGTCCCTAAAGCATGTACTGTGCTCGTCAGTGAGGCTGTTCTAAAGAGGCTCCACAGCAAATATTTTGTGATGAGAAAAAACAGAACAGTCCAGAATATCACAGGGCTGTAGATAAGTGGGCATATTTGGTGATATTAGGGATAAGTTCTGTTAAATCTCCGTAAAAGCATGTTGTAACCCCACACCAGAACTTTCTCACAGTGACACTTCTAATGAGGGGTCAGAACATTTTTTTTTTTCATATAGGAAGTTAGAAAAGTTGGCTGATTATAGGGAGTATTTGATGATAATTAGAGATAATTTTTCTTATTTCTCATTGAAACCATATATTGTGATCTCTCATCTGAACAGCTTCGTTGAAACTGTTCAGATGAGGGGTCACAGCATATGTTTTTATGGAGAATTAACAAAGATAATCCCTTATTATCACCATATACCCCCGCTTATCTAGAGCCCTGGTATTTATTTATTTGCTCAATTTCAGTCACAAAGGTAAAGAACGACACTGGAGTAGCAATAACCATACCTCCTGACACAGCCAATAGCAACATCATCAGGATCGAGGGAGAACCTGACGGAGTACAGCGAGCCAAGGAAGAGCTTTTGAAATTGGCTAACAAAATTGTAAGTATAAAATAGTGACTGTAAAATAGGCTAATTTGCAGTAGTTTTAATTTTGAATGTTCCTGTGAGACACTTTTCTCACAAAATTACAACTATTAGAATAAGGATAGCAAGTAGCTGTATAAAAGATGAGTATGTGCTTCATAAATTCATTAGTAATAACTTGGTGGTGCCAAGTGGAGGAGAATTGGCCATAGCAAATACATTCTTTGTTCATGTGAGCTATTCCACAATCACAACCATAAGACAAGGATAGGGGATAACTTAATTCTAAGTTTATGCATTCCAGAGTTGAACTAAATATAATATGAGACGTAACATGATAAAATGAACAAAGTGGCATTTGTACCCAGCGAAGACTCAGATTCACCTTGGCATCTGCACAGTCTGATTGGAGGCTTCCTGGACCACATGGAGGTAGCTTAGACCCTTAGCTACCCTTAAAGCTACAGCGAAGACTCTAAACAGACCGGTCAGATGCCCAGGCGGATATGAATCTTTGCTGGGCGCACATGCCACTTTATTGGTTTTGCAGTATCATGGCTCAATATTATAGTGAAATAGTAATGAAATCTGAAAAATATAACTACATTAGTGTGGCACTGTCTCCCTTCCCCTATCTCTACTCCAGAGTTAGGGAATTGTTCTAACAGATTTCATCTTCTGGTAATAAATTACTGCATCCAAATAATTTTGATGTAAATAGTCCATCGCAACAGCCATAATAGTTAGATACTTATACACAATTGTATGTTGAAGGAAAATTTTCATCAAAACTTTAAAGGCAAATTATCACAACAATTTTTTGGGGAAAAACTATATCTGGGTCGTAAAAAATTGAGCACCTCATTTGCTCCCCTCTTCCATGTCATTTCCCCCCCCCCCCCCCCCCCCTCTTCCTCAAAGAACAACAAAAGAAAACATAGAGGGTGTCCTGGAGTTTGAGGTGCATAGACTTAAGGTAAATGGGTACATCTCCTTGTTTGTTTGTTTTTTGGGGGGGGGGGTCATTTTTACAAACTGAAGTAATTTTGTGACTTTCTGTTTCCATTCCTGGAGGAAGAAACCCTTATGAAGTGGGGACAACTCATAAAGGAAAGAATTTGCTCCTGCAGGGAGCAAATTCCTTCCTTAAAGAGAAGTCCCCCACTGAAATTGGAAAGAGGTCTTAGTTAAAATTACCTTTTCTGAAATTGTTCTAAGTCACCTTAAGAATATTATTTCGAGTGATAAGGATTCTTTACAATGTACTATTTTCAGCTGAATGAAAAATCACGGGACATCATTATAGAACAGCGCTTCCACAGAATGTTAATCGGTGCAAAAGGTGAAGGGATTAAGCAGGTGCGGGACAGGTTTTCAGAGGTGAACATCGTGTTTCCTGACCAGGGTAAGAAGAGTGAGGTTGTGACATTAAGGGGACCAAAGGCAGATGTTGATAAATGTTACATTTTCCTGCAGAAGAGAGTGCAAGATCTGGTAAGAAATAATTCATTGTGTTTTGACATTATTAAAGAAGTCATAATAATTTTATTGTGAAGTCAAAACTACTTAGGAATTTTAGATGTAGTGAGATACATAGGAAATCCAAAGGCTAAAATGGCTACAAATATCAAGATTTCTTTTTCCTTGCTCGGGACAACTAAAAAAAGTATGTGCTCATATATGAAAATCTTATTATAATCTTATGAATAATGCCTGTTCAGTAACCCCCAAATAAAGGGATGAATTTCAGGAGATGAAATCTAAATAAGCCCTTAGCTTCCACTCAGATCCTTTTACTGCTGTATACTATTAGTATTTTGTACATAACTTGTATAAAATTAAAATGAAATATGTTTACACTATTTAAAAGCAATGAATGTGGCAAACAAAAGATCAAAAAGCCCTGTGAATGAGCTTCCTTGGACACATACCGGTTCACCCTAAGGAGATAGCTTAGGCCCTTAGCTTCCCTTTAAGTGCACAGCTAAGACTCTGATCAGACTGGGTGGATGTCCAAGCTGATCTGAGTCTGCACCGGGTGCCCATGTCACTATGTTGGTTTTCTCTTGTCACGGCTCATTTGTTTTGTTGTGCTCTCTGTTTGCAGAAAGAAGAGAATTGGCAGGACCAAGTACATGTGTTCAAAGATGTACATAAAAATATCATTGGTAAAGGAGGAGCAACCATTAGAAAGGTAACTATACAATTTAGGAAGTAGTTAAGAAAATGAAATGAGCAATATGCCATCATGAAGAAGAAATGGTTCAGACTCCACATCTGTTCAGTCTGATCAGGGTCTCCCGTGTTTGAATAAGCAATCTTTGTATCTGGCGGAAACTTTATAGAGACTTGTGTCGTGAAAATTAAAACTTTACAGTCCTGGAGGAATCTTGACTGGTCTAGTGGCTCATCTGAAATATTTCACATCTCTAAGTGAAAGCTAAATGTACATGTACACTCAAACCATTGAACACCACCTGTGGAAGAGCTGTACATTTTACTGTCTTCCTACTTTGGTTAATGCTTTGTTGACTATTTCCTGTTTGGTGTTAGGGGTGGGATATGGAATTTGATTGTCAGTTCCTTACCATGTCAGGACGGTCAGTTAATCTAACCATACTATTCCCGGGCAGGCTTGGACCACTTAAGCAGTTAACCAGTACTAAGTGCACTTACTTTTGTCAGTTACTGGCTAAAGGTAGTGCACTTAGTACTGGTTAACTGCTTACGAGGACCATAGCTGTTTACCATGGATGTAAAAAATACAATAACACATAAGTTCTTGATCCTTGCCAGTTTACACTACTTAACTAATTTGCATACACTATCAGATATGTTTTTGTGCTCTGTGGTTCATTTATTCATTGCTTTTATGTAAATTCTAGGGACATTGTGTAGTTAGTATTGTAGTGAATTGCAGTATTTAGATTTAATTTTAAGTTATGCACATAGAAATAGTTAAGATTTGTAATATTGATTTGAATGTCATTATCTTGTAGATTCGTGAAGAGACGGACACCCGTATTGATTTACCAAACGAGGCATCAGAGTCTGATGTTATCGTCATTACAGGCAGAAAACCAAATGTTGAGGCAGCTAAAGCAAAAATTGAGGCCATTCAGAGAGAACTGGTAAGTACAAAAGTAAACAGTCGGAGCTCAAGATAAGGTGGGGTGTTAAGGGTAAATCTGGGATAACTTTCCTGATTTGTCAATGAAAATGTAAGTTGTGACCCCTCATTAGGACAGTCTCAATGAGACAGTTCTAATGAGGGGTTACAACATACATTTTTGTGCAGAAATATGGAAAGTTATCTCTGAATTATCAGTATAAGTATCATTATAAGAAAAGTTGTGGATAAACCAAAATTTTGAAAACAAGGCCATTTCATTCTAGCGACAAACCATTTGAGATTGAGAAACAACAATACAGAAACAGTTCTGTCTGCCAAAGAAAGTTAGTAGACTTGCCTGTGTCTAGCAGAAAATGATAGGTGTTGCTATTCCCATATCAGCATTGGCATTGTCATAGATAGCAGCTACATACATGTATGGCTTGTCATTACCTGGTGTAGTTCTGTTTTGTGATAATGTGCAAACAGGCAAGAGACAGCCTTCCATGAAAATCTCGTTCACTGTAATTCAAGGAGTTTAGATGCCTAATCAAATGCAATTCATGATGATGAACGCTTAGCAACGTATGAGCTGCAACAAGAGAAAACCAACATAGTGGCATGTGTGCCAGCAAGGCCTCAGATTAGTCTGGGCATCCGAGCAGTCTGATCAGAGTCTTGGCTATCAGTATATAGGTAGCGTAGACCCTTAGCTACCCATAAAGTGCATAGCGAAGACTCTGATCCCCCAGGCTGGTGCTCAGGTTTTGTTGTGTTGCGGGTCATATCATCAATCTTGTATTAATTTCAGGCCAACATCAAAGAAATCAGCATAGATATTCCCCACAAACTTCATAATTCTATAATTGGTGCTAAAGGTCGTCTGATTCGCTCAATAATGGAGGAATGTGGCGGCGTTATCATTCGCTTCCCAGAAGAGGGCAGCACTAAAGATAAAGTGATCATTCGAGGGCCAAAAGATGACGTAGAAAATGCTAAAAAGCAGTTGTTGGAGCTAACAGAGCAAATTGTAAGTAGATTAGTATCAAGAAATTCATTAGTTTTATCCAGATATTGAGCAACTGCCATTTCTCACTAAAAGCTAATAGATTTCTAACATGTGCCACGACGTGACAAAACCAGTAAAGTGGCATGTGCACCCAGAGAAGACTAAGATCAGCCGGGGCATCTGCCACTCTGATCGGAGTCTTCCTTGTGTACTTAAAAGAGAAGCTAAGGGTCTTAGCTACCCTCATGCCGACAGCAAAGACTCTGATTAGACATGGCGGATGCCTAGGCTGATCTGAGTCTTCAATGGGCACACATTTCTCTTTGTTGGTTTTGTCGTGTGGCGGCTCATATATAGATTTTCATATTTAATGGAGAAACTATAGCTAGTTTGAATTTCCAGTGTTGTAGAGTCAGGGAAGTCAAAAGGTTTGGATTCAATGGCTTCTGCTGCAGAATAGTTCTGTGACATATTTGGTTTATGATCTGACAGAGTCACAGAAAATATTCCTCAACTGTGAGCCATCTTGACTAAAACATAAGGTTCTCATGCAGTTACCGATAATCTTCATTTAGGCTTTCCCATTGTAAAATATGCCATTCAGCTTTGTGTAATTAATCTTCATTTAGGCTTTCCCATTGTAAAATATGCCATTCAGCTTTGTGTAATTATCACAGTACCTTAAGTAGACCAGATATTATATACAAGTCAGAGTTAATAGCTCTATCTTTACTTTTCTGTATTCTTTTGCAGCAAACCAGCAGTCATGTTGAAGAATTGAGAGCTAAACCAGAATACCACAAGTTCTTAATTGGCAGAGGGGGGAGCAGTATTAGAAAGGTAAACTTGACTTTCAGTTAACATCCAATGCTTGACCTGCCTAAGGCAAACAAGTTTTTGAAAAGGATCAGAGTTCTCTTTTGAAGCAGTCTTATCAAGATCTTCGCTGTTTATTAATCTGTACTTTTCATAAAGCATCCCATCCCCCTCAAACCACGAACACTCAAGGCAGAAGCACCTGGATGAAAATCGTACCCTCAGGTACAGGCAGTCTTGTCAAGGACTACACTGTCAGTTTTATGCCCTCAAAAGGAGGCATGTTAAAATATATTCTCCAAGTGTCCCTGTCCATTAAAAACATGCCTCAGGGATAATAGCAAATTTGATCAAACCTCACAGAAGCCAAACCTTAGGTGTCATTAGGGGCATTTAGTACTGTCCTATGTGCTTTTAAATAAAATACCTATACAGATGATAAATGGATTAATCCAAATTTTTAAGCTGTGGAAAGGACACAAATGAGAAAGCCACATTCTGCTTGCAGAAAGTTGTGTTTTTGCCAGCCTCTGCTTAACGGTCAGCTTGATATAAGTGAATTATTCTTGAAAGGGATGTAAAACACATATCCAAAAGCAAAAGAAAAAAAACCAAGCAGAGGAATAAAATTGGAAAACTTTAGATGATGTTGAAACAGCTGGGGCCGTATTCATAAAGCCACTTAAGTCGTTGCTATGCTGTTGTGAAGGCTGAATATCTATAAAGGAGATTCCCTACAACTATGAAATTTGGTCTGGAGGAACAGTCTTTGTAAGACTGTTCCTCCAGAGCAAATTTCATAGTTGTAGGGAATCTCCTGCAAAGAAATTTGGCCTTAGCAACAGCATAGCAACCACTTAAGTAGTTTTATGAATACGGCCCCTGATGTTTTGACTTCTGTTCTTTTAGGTCAGAGACAGTACAGGTGCAAGAATAATCTTCCCACACCGTGAAGACCCAGATCAGGAATTAATAACCATCATTGGAACCAAAGAGGCAGCTGCAAAGGCAAAGAAAGAAATTGAGGGGCTTGTGAAAGAACTTGTAAGAAAATATTTTGTCTTATTCTTATAAAATTCTTAAGGTGAAAGAATGGATGAATGGGAGACAGTAATTTTTACCAAGAAGAGTGTCTTCCATTTCATAGAAGCATTCTTTTAAAGGGAAGAATTTGCTTCCTTGGGGAGCAAATTCTTTTCTTAAAGAGAAACCCATATTTTGGAAGTGATTAATGGTTTCGGGAAGCAAACAGATGGTCACTAAAGTTGTTTCTCTATGTAAAAATGGTGGATACAACATTGAGGTATAGCCATTCATCTGAAGTTTTACACTTCAACTACAAGCATGAAACAACTGTGTTTTAAATCTGTGACGTCAGCTAATTCATACTTTGAACATTCACAAACTCAAGTGCCAAACTGGTTAGCGTAATAACCATTTACATATTGTTTGCACACCTTAAACCTAACCTCACAGCTTTCTGTGATGGACTTTTGAATATTCAAATTTGAACAATTTCATCAAGAAATACCGTTAAACTGTCAGAAAGAATGTGATTACCATTTCATCCATCACAAATTATATTCAAAGTACTTTATGAATGAGAATTTGAGAAAATATAATTGTCTAAATTTTCTGAAACAACAAAACATTGATTCCCTTATATAGTAATTAGTGGTCTTAAAGGAGGTTTTGAAAGCACAGTCAGTCAGCCTTTTAAAAATTTTCCTACATCTTTGCAGGATAACATTGTGGAAGGGGAAGTGAATGTGGACCCAAAACACCACAAACATTTTGTTGCACGGCGCGGTGAAGTTCTTAGACAGATTGCCGATGATTACGGCGGTGTTACAGTCAGTTTTCCCCGCAGCGGTGTCAAAAGTGATAGGGTTGTGATTAAAGGCGCAAAAGACTGTGTAGAAGGAGCAAAGAAAAGGATTCTGGAAATAGTTGCTGATCTGGTAAGTACATGGTCAAAATTTCAGATATGGGTGATTTTAATGAAGATTTTATTATTTTGAAATATTTTGACCCACCATAATTTATCATGAACACAGGAAACCGCTATGCCTTTCAAAGATGAAAGAAAACCTGTTGGTGCTTGGACCTGTGTCAAAATAACCCAGCCAGGCTACTGTTTAGTTTAAAAGGATGTATTTGGATTTCTGTCAGTCCAACGATTGATTAATTGACAAAAACTGCTGCTATTAGAGTTTGAGAAGAATTCCAAGATTATTGATTTTATAGCAGATGAGTACACTTTCATGAAGAACTCTGTCAATTTCATTTTTGCCACCTTTGCCAATGCTGGTCTACTCTTGAAGGAAAAAAATTGCTCCCCAAAGAGGTCCTCACATTGGAAGGCCAACATGTAGGGAAGCAAACTGGAAGTCACAAAAGTTTACTTCCTTTGAAAATATAGCAGGGAAAATGACCAAAAAAAAATACTGGGAAATATGACAATGTATCCATACAGCTGAATAAAAGTATAAGTTGTGGCCCTTCATTTGAACTTTTTTTAGAGGATCATTAAAAGTATGCTTTTATGCTGAATGATTGAAAGTTCCCTCAAGATTTATTATAAGCCATCTCCATTACTTTGAATACTAGGTAGGCCTGTTAAGTTTCGAGTCGTTTAAGTTCTTTCTAGTAACAGCATTCAGTTCTAGTATCTATCCATGTCCACTGGATCCTCTGATTTCCTCAACAGCCAGGACCACAGAACACAAAAAAACAGGACTTACGTGACACAACAAAGTCTGTACTGTCAGAGCGCCAGATAAGAAGGAGTAGCAGATAATTAAGTGATCACTTTTCCTTATTTTTCCATTTAAATATATGTTGTGACCCCACATCAGAACCGTCTCACCGAGACGGTTCTAAAGAGGGGTCACAACATATGTTTCCATTGAGAAATGAGAAAAGTCGTTCTAAAGAGGGGTCACAGCATATGTTTCCATTGAGAAATGAGAAAAGTCGTCTTTGAATTATCCCTTTTACCACTTCTTATCTGGACCTCTGACTGTAACTGAAATTTATTCTTATTCAGGATGCCCAAGTTTCAATAGAATGTGTGATACCTCAGACTTTCCACCGGACAGTCATGGGAGCTCGAGGTGCCAATGTTCAAGAAATCACAACCAATTTTGAAGTCGGCATCAAATTTCCTGATAGACCTGTTGCTAATGATGGTATGTATCCAGTTTCGTTAGCAAAGCCTCATATGTCCAGGACTTGACTATTGGAAACTAAAGAATGTTGTTAGTTAACCGGACATTAAATTTTCAAACAAACAGTATGCAAAATCATTGCCATTTGTGCTGGAATAATGTAAAAATTTTGCAGTGCAAAAGCTCCACATGGTTTTAGAGAAAAAATTATAAGATACATGATCTTATGGGCACTAGAAAACTGAAGTCTTGACTTTATGACTAATGACTCCATTTAGCTAATGATGTTTTGATAATTGAGCCCAGTACTTTGTAGCAGATTTATATACATCCTGGTACCTCAACTATTTTTGTAATAGACACTTTCAGAGCATCGCTTTGAACTAGGAAGTCATATTAATGTCAGAGTGGAGTCATCGAGATGTCATTCTGCCAAAGTACTAAGCACAACAGTCAGTAATTTCACAGTTGTTATGGAACAGATCTTTGATGTTATTTGTATCTGCTAGGGCAAACAGTGTATGCCATGCTCTGCTTCAGTTATAAGTGAGATGCTGCCAAATATCCATACAACAGAAAAGTGTGACTTTCTCAAACCTATAATTCATCCTCAAATAATTTAATTCCCTGTTTTGTATGTATGGAGAATGAATGAAAATGACCAAATTCAACTTCATTTCAATTTTGAAGATTTACCATAATTACCCTAAATATTCGGACAGACAGGTCTGAGCAAACATTGTAGACCCAGATCAAACTGCTTCTAGGGGAGCACTTTGATCAGGGTCTACAATGTTTGCCATTCACTGTCACTGTGCATCATTTGGATGCATAAAAGTGTATAAAATCTACTGTGCATCATTTGGATGCATAAAAGTGTATAAAATCTACTTTCTAAGAATTTTTGAACAATAATTGTCAGACTTTGGGGTGTTTGAAATTTTAGGGTCATTACGGTAATTTAACTTTTGTTTTCAACAGCTCCACCCTCTGGTGCAGGCGATGCAGACACTATGGTTAACGGAGATGACCATAAGAAAACTGACATTATAATGATCACAGGAAAAGCTGATAACTGTGAGGCAGCTAAAAAGGCTCTACTGGTTAGTGTATTTATTTGAAACACAAACTTTAAATAGGATTAGAGATTTAAGCTAATGTAAAAAAAAAAAAATCATTGTGAAATGAAAATGAGTTTTCCATAAAACCCCAAATAAAGTGGTAAAATATTTTGAACTGCGATGACATGTTGATGCCGCAACATGACAAAACATGACAAAACCAACAAAGTGGCATGTGTGCCAAGCGAAGCGTCTGATCAGCATGAGCATCCACCCAGTCTGATCAGAGTTTTTGCTGTGCTCTTATAAGCTACCTCCATACAGTCAGCGAAGATGCTGATCAGGTAGTGCTTATCTCAATCTTCACTTGGCCCACATGCCACTTTGTTGATTTTATCATGTTACAGCTCATTGTGGATAGGTTTGTCTCACCTGGGACTAACAGAATGTAAGATTTTGGTATTACTTTCCCAGGCGAGAGTGTTGCCATGCATGAATTTCCATCAAGTTTTCTGATTTAGCTCTCTTCTATGAGAATGAGCAAACGGGCAAGATGTGGCCCTCCAAGAATTGGAACAATGTTGAAGTGTATACATAAATTGACAATTGTTCATTAAAGACAGCTTTAATAAAGTTGGTAGGTGAAATGCTTCTATAGGGGCCAGGCCACGTGGCACAGTGGGTAGCACATCTGACTCAAGAGCCAGAGACCCAGGTTCGATACCCAGTCTGGCCACATACTTTCGTTTCTCCTTCCGCTGATTCAAGAAGGGCAGTTGTCAGTTACTGGCGAAAGTATGTGCACTTAGCACTGGTTAACCGCTTAGGAGGTCTAAGCCTGCCCAGGAATAGTGTGGTTAGGTTAACTGACCGTCCCGACATGACCTTAGTTGTTTACCGTGGACGTTAAGCATCAAATCAACCAACCAACCAGGCATAACTCCCTACTCATTTGGGGCTACTCTTAAAGGAAAGAATTTGCTCCCTGGGGGGAGCAAATTCTTTTCTTCATGAGTAACCCTTAGTTTTCAAATGATAGATAGCAATATTGAAGTAAAGAGTAAAATTAACTTTTGGATCCATAAAAAGGGTACATGTATAAAAACTGTAAAATGTCAGGGAAAATAAGGGGAATTTCAAAGTGGAGGATAAGTGGCAACCCTGAGCTGCCAAGATTCTGTAATCAGAGGCATTTCTGTTACTTTCCAGGATCTTGTACCAGTAACAGAAGAAATTTGTGTTCCATTTGACTTCCATCGCTACATCATCGGTCAGAAAGGTCGGGATGTGCGTAAAATGATGGAGCAGTTTAATGTTAACATATCAGTACCTCCCCAAGCTGAGAAAAGTGACTACATCAAAGTGCGTGGACCACCGGCACATGTAAGAAGGGCATTGGACGCACTCGAGGAGAAAGTCAAAAATTTGGAATTGGAAAAGGAAGATAGGGTAATTGGATCTTTACTTTTTGGAAACTCTTAGAACCACATTGGCATATGTAAACACATAGGTAACTATTGTTGAACATCGTCAGTTTTGTTGAACACTGGCAACATGGAGTATTGCAAAGCTGCTGGTAAGGGAGAGAATCAGAGATAAGTTTGATATACTTTTTCTTAATTTTCAATGAAAAGTTGGACTAGTCTTTATATAAAAATAAATAAGTTCAGAATAGATTCTTTGGAAGCAATACATACATCAAAGAAATGAAAATAGCAGACTGTGTTTAATTGAGTCAAGTAGAAAAGTCATTTGTATCATTTATATGAACTGTGACATGACAAAACCAACAAATTGCCATGTGCACCCAGCGAAGACTCAGATCAGCCAGGGCATTCATTCAGTCTGATAAGAGTCTTCGCTGTGTGCTTAAAGGGAAGCTAAGGGTCTAAGGTACTTCCATGCTGACAGCAAAGACTCTGATCAGGTTGGGTGGATGTCCAGGCAGATCTGAGTCTTTGCTGGGGGGCACACGCCACTTTCTTGGATTTGTCTGTCATGGCTCATATAGTCTTTATTTTTCCAAAACAGCTTCTGAAAAGCTATGAGCTGCCTATTGAGGTTGATCCAGCTTATCATCCCAAACTGATCGGCCGCAGAGGAGAGGTGATCAACAAAATACGCAATGATTTTGATGTAAGAATACAGCTTCCAGACCGTAATGACGAGAACCAGGGACGAATCTTGATCATTGGCTACGAGAAAAGTTGTGAAGCGGCTAAAGAAGAAATTATGAAGATGGTCAGAGAATATGTAAGTATATAAAGTCTTTCACATATTAGATCTGATTGATGTTCAAAAGATATATGGACAAAACCACATGGCCATGACTGTGGCTGTGATGCTTAATTTGGAGATGAAATTTTAAGAAATTTCAGCCTTTTAGTATTTCTGTAATGACCTACTAAAGTAGGTTTTATGAAACTGCCAACAAGGATTCATGTAGTTACCCTTTGTTCCCAAAATGGGTCAGCTGAAGGAATTTGTTCTCCTTGAAGGGTTGACATCAGTTGAATAGCTGCACGCTCCAGAGAAGCAAACAAGAATTCAAGTGGTTGCCCGTGTAATTCTCATTTATTTATTCATTTAATTCTTTGTGTGTGTGTGTGTGTATATGTATGGGTAGCAGGTCTAACTATCCAATTCCCAATTTTTATGCCAAATTGATCTTCAGTATGCCAAAATGACGTTACATTGTTTATGGTGTCTGTGACACCGTAATCGAAAACATCATAAAAATAGTGGACTGAAAACCATCAAAAGAAAAGTAAAGTTAAATTCTCCTTGCATTTTCCTCTGAAGAAGGCCGGTAGAGGCCTAAAAGTAAGGAAATAAAGAGTTAACTGACAGAAATTTTAAAAGTTTTTATTTTATTGCTTTCAGGAGGATATGGTTCACCTAGATGTCAAAGTTGACCGCAGAATTCACCCAAGAATCATCGGTGCCAAAGGCAGAGGGGTGAGAAAGATTCAGGAGGACTTCAAAGTTGAGCTGCGATTCCCACGACAGAATGACGACCCAGACATCATCACAATCAGTGGTATTGAAGAGGATGTTTATGACTGCAAGGATCATCTGCTGAATATTGAGGAGGAATTTGTAAGTTTCCCAGATTCATATAGTACATGTATCAAAAAAAAAAGAAAAAGCAGCTTGATCAAATTTATAAGTCATTCGACTTCAAGTATTTATGTAATGATGTATCAAAGTATCAAAGCGTGTTGTGTAAAACTTCTGATTGCAAAGCAACCTGTTAAGACCTCACTCATACTGCTTTTAAGATGGAGTTGCAAAGGAGCACCTTGATCTGGTTCTTCATCATTTGCTTGGGCATTTCTCTGTCAATAAAACTGCTAAAGTTTAATGGTTGCAGGATTGTACAGAGCCTTGAAATTTTCCATTCTTATAGCATATGCATATGAGCCGCGACACGAGAAAACCAACAGTGTGGTTGTGCGCCCAGCGAAGACTCATATCAGTCTGGGCATCTGCCTTGTCTGAACAGATTCTAAAAGGTAGCTTAGGGTCAAAGCTACCTCCATGCAGACGGGAAAGACTCTGATCAGACTGGGCGGATGCCCAGGCTGATCTGAGTCTGGGCTGGGCGCACAACCACTTTGTTGGTTTTCTCGCATCGTGGCTCATATGTATATACATTGCACTCATATGGTCCAAAATTTATGAATTCTTAATCTTATTAAAAACTTAATTGTATTTTACTAAAATTGCTTTATGATGTGATTCTGTTTAAAATCTGACTGTGAATTGTCTTACTGGTGATTTACCTTACTGGTGATTTACGTAGAAGAAAAAAGTTGCTCTGTTTTCATTCTTACCATATTTACAACTGTGCTGTTTTCATAATAGCTTCAAGACATCATTGATGAAGAATATTTGCGAGACCTTCAGAGACCTCCAAGCAAGGACCAGAACTCTTCAAGGGAGAGAACTACTGATGAGAAAGGTTATGTGGTTAAGAATGCTCCCTGGAGCGCCGCAGCACCAGACACCAGCAGCACCTCAGAGTTTCCCAGCTTTCCCAGTAGCTCTGGTGGTGCTGTGGCACCAAAGTCCAGCCAAGCCTGGGGACCAAGAAGAAAATAATAGAACTCTTTATACTTTTCAAAACAAAGCTCTTTAAAATACCTTTCTTTCATGAATGGAAATTATCTGTGTGGCATTAATAGCTGTTTTTTGAGAGGTCCGGAGAAAGTGAGGCTTTGATGACAATTCTGAAATCATTCTAAGGAATTCTCCTTGAAAATATATGAGTTGCGACACGAGAAAACCAACTAAGTGATTGTGCGCCCAGCGCAGACTCAGATCAGCCTGGGCATCGCCTCAGTCCGATCAGTCTTGGCTAAGCACTTCAAGGGTAGCTAAGGGTCTAAGCTACCACCATTCGGACAGCGAAGACTCTGATCAGACTGGGCGGATGCCCAGGCTGATCTGAGTCTGTGATGGGCGCACAACCACTTAGTTGGTTTTGTCATGTTGCAGCTCAATAATATTATGTTCTGCAAGTAGAACCTCTTGCTGAGGCACATCTACTGAGGAACCAAAGTGTATGTTATTCATAGAGAATGAATGGATTAATTTTCAGGATCTTAGTTTATTTCAAAGCCTCATCTTATCTAGAGCTCTGTCTGTTCCTTTGATTATCATATTTATTCCGCTATACGACTGAGTTGTCTCCTCTTAAACAATCCCAAAAATCTAGATTCCCTTACATGATGGCTCTAGATTTTTGGGAATGGGGTTAAAAGGGAAAACCCTTCTTATAGCATAATTACACAAGATAATTCTGCGGTTATTCTAGTTGGGCAAAACTCCTGTTTTATAGCCAGATAAATATGATAATAGTTTTAATGACATTTGATGTAAATTGTTTCAGTTGGTAAATCAGTGCTTCAGACAAGAAGGGGTAAAAGGGATAATTGAGGGATAATTTTCCATAAAAACATATGTTGTGACCACTCATTAGAACCGTCTCCACGAGACGGTTCTAATGAGTGGTCACAACATATGTTTTCATTGAGAAATAATTGAAATTATCTCTGAATTATCCCTATTTCCCCTTCTGATCTAGAGCTCTGATAAATGAATAACTGCTGATGAAATTTTCTTGACAGTTAATTTGAATAGTTGAAATAAGTACTGATTGTCATTTTAGAATGAAATAATTGAAATACGCATGCTGGGTTTGGAAGTCATTTGTGTTTATGAAATTTAATTAATTCAAGATACGGTAGAGTAGAAATGACGCATAAAATTATATGCATATATGTATATTTATATGTCCACAGACATTCATTCAAACAAAATTAACATCTGTTAACTATAATATGTATGTTGGTGGAACTGAAAAGCCTTCTGTCACACTACAATTCATCAAAGATACCAGTGACAATATTACATCCCCTGTTGATTATGATCAAATTTTGAGTAACAAAGAAAATATTATTTGCCTTGGTCAGAATTTATTAAAATTTTGGAAATCTAATATGTCGTCGACAAACATTTTATGGGATCTTGTTAAGATTTTGTATTAAGGAAGTTTATTCTGCAGCAAAAAATATATAGAGACATGAAGAAAGAGAAAAAAGTGTCCCCAGAATTTGAATTGTTTTATCTGTTGTCTGCATTTTTGTTTTCCTCTGTTGAGATATTTGAGCCATGAATATAGAAAAGGAGCTCTGAGTCGTCATTAGCGCATCACGGAGGCGTAGATATGGTGTATATTTGAATATAATCATACGATAATTTCTGTTAATTCTCCGTCAGAACATGAATTGTGACCTCTCATTAGAACTGTCTCGCTGAGACGGTTCTAATGAGGGGTCACAATGTATGTATCGATGGAAAATCAGTACATACATTGTGACGCCTCATTAGAACTGTCTTGTTGAGATGGTTGTAATGAGGGGTCACAGTGTATGTTTTGATCGAGGAATTAGATTAACTATTTCAGAATTATAATCAAATACTCTTGACACCTTATCTGAGCCTCTGTGACGTCTTTTCTTCTTGTGTTCTGGCTTGTTTGATTTTTCACAATGGTGCTTTACTGTAAATCAGATAGTAACTTTATAACTGTGATATGATTGTTTTGATGTTCCATTGAGAAAAACTTCAAAACTAACAATTAATGACTTGAGAGACACTCCTAACTCTAAAACATTGCTACCAGGACACCAGGCTCAAATTTCACAATCATATTCAGAGCTCTAGATAAGAGGGAGTATTTGATGATAATTAAGGATAATTTTTCTTATTTCTCATCGAAACCATATGTTGTGACCACTCATCTGAACCGTCTCGTCGAGACGGTTCAGATGAGGGGTCACAACATATGTTTTTATGCAGAATTAACAAAAATTATCCATAATTATCACCAAATAATCCCTCTTATATAGAGCTCTGATATTGTTAGCTAAGTTTGTACTTAAAATTGCCATATGGTACTGCAGAAAAACATAGATTTAAGAAGGAAGTCAGCTAAGAAATGATGGTGGAATTGACGCCTGTTGTAACCAGGACTTAATCACTTGTTGATTTTCGTTATCTTTGTTATTCTTTTAAAACTGTCTCTTCTAAGATCTCAGTCACATTTCTGTGTGAGGAGCTTTGAAAGCAATGAAAGTTAATAATAAAGCATTACAGATCTCTAGATACGTCGAAATTAGTGACATAAGCAGATATTCTGATGTGAAGTCTCATTTTAGTTGCTTTTCCAAAGGTAATTGGCAGTTCCATAAATGAGACCGCTACATAAATGTTTTATTATGTGCAACAGCCCAGATAAGATGAGTATTTGATTATAAATTCAAGATAATTATTTTTATCTGTATAAAAATATATATTGTAACACCTTCATTAGAAGGGTCTGTCAAAGATGTTTCTGAGGGGTCACAACCTGTGTTTTTTTTTAGAGAAATAACAGAAATTATGTTCAAATTATCTTAAAATACCTTTACCTGGGCAGCAGGCTGAGAAACAACACACACACACACAAATTTCGACATACCTGGAACATTGGCCTAGTTAGCAATAGCTTGTATTAATCAGAAGTTCGTTGCACATATAATAGCCTGTTTTGTTTGTGTCTGGCTTTATTCCCATGAATATTTCAGCATTTGCTATATTCAGTGGAGGAATTTACTTGGAAGTGTATGAAAGCCTTCTCATTCAGGCATGTAGTTTATAAGACTAGCAGATTTGCAGACAGGATCAGGCTCATATGGGTCTTCCCTCTGTGTAAAAAAAACCTAACTCCTCATTTTCATCGGGTTGAAAGTTAATTCATACGTCTCATTTTAACCACTTAGCTTCATAATTGAGCCAAGTCACGACAAAGCCAACAAAGTGACATGTGCACCCAGCAAAGACTCAGATCAGCCTGGGCATCCTCCCAGTCTGATAAGAGTCTTTGCTGTTGCATGAAGCTAGCTAAGACCCGTATCTACCCTTTGAGCGCAAAGCAAAGAATCTGTTCAGACTGGGCGGAGGCCCAGGCTGATCTGAGTCTGCCCTGGGCACAGGTGCCAGTTTGTTGATTTTCTTGTGCCGTGGTTCATATATAATTACTGCTGAATGTGTGTGTGAAAATTTTGTAAATACACCTGTCACAGAGGTTATAAAACTTGAGTACATTCTCAAACTCAAAATAAAGCACACTGATTGGCTGCTTCCGAGCACATGCTTGGAAGCAGCCAGTCAGTGTGCGTTATTTTGAGTTTGAGATTATACTCAAGTTTCATAACCTCGGACCCTTATTAGTCTTCAAATGAGGCTTGGTTCAGGAACGGTAAAAAATTGCATATTGGAGCACCTGCTTTGGTCAGCCTGCTCATCTCTGCAGGGCATTGACCAAATAATTTCTGGTTGGTTAAATTTTGCACAAGTACTGATCTGACAGAACATGAGTTTTAGTTGCTTGTATATGCATAATTGTATCATTTTCAGTCCAAGTCCTCTAATGTGATATGTTAACGCTTGCATTTGTTTTGTTGTTTGTTAATGATATGTTAATTGATATGTTTTACATGTTCGTATACAAAATGAAATGTGTACTGTAAAAAAGTTAGTAATTGACCAGTGTAAAAGGTTAGTAATCATACAACATGACAGAATAAGGTTAATGAATTATGGAGTTGTGATGATTGATGATTTGAAATTCGTGAAGTTCATCTTGAGATCATCAGATTTTCAACCATGATTAAGTTAGCAAACTACGAGTATTATTTTGCAGTATAGAGCTCTAGACAAAAGGAGAAGTTGATGATAATTTAGATGTAATATCTTTAAATTCTGCAGGAAAACATACATTGTTGCCTTCATCGCTCTATATAAGGGTCACAATGTATGTTTTACAGAGAAATAAGCAGTACATCAGATAAGAAGAGGTAACAGGAATGAGATAATTTTCTATATTTCTCTATAAAAACGTAAGTTGTGACCCTCCGTTAGAATCTTCTTGCTGAGACAGTTCGAATGAGGTTCACAACATAAGTTTATGTTGAGAAATAAGAAAAGTTATCTCAGATTCTAATGCACTTATGAATATAACGCGACGTCTGATTGGATAACGTCAAAAATTTGCGACGGTATATTCTGCGATTTACTGTCGCAAACCGGATGTCATTAAGTTACGTCGCTTCTCATTGGCTGACGTTTGGTTTTACGTTGCTGACAGCACTTGAAACGGGTGCAAAATAGTACGTTATGAAAGGTGAAAATGTAGGAAAGTGAATTAGAATGGGGATAACTGTATTGAAATTTGTCATTTGGGGAGGTAAATCATTGGTTTTATGGGCGCAAATTGCGTTTTACGGCTCCGCTGGCGCGTCGCTGTAAAACGAAATTTCCGACCATAAAATTGCTGACTTACCTCCCCAAATGACAATTTTCAAGACAGTTATCCCCTAAATTATCCTCAAAACCCCATCTTATCTGGAGCTCTGTAATAAGAAAAATTATCTCGGAACTATATTCAGATGCTCCTGTTCTTGAGTTCGGCCATAAGATATGAAAGGTGTATACGCATATATTTCTGTTAATATTTTATGTTCTTATGTTTATGGGTTGCGGGGATTTGTACAGGGAATTTATTCATAATGCATTTGACATTCATCATTGTTTGCATTCATGAATTATTTCAGTCATTCATTTGCATTTTCATAGCCAGGCAAGATGGCTTGTTTTCTGAGCAGTAAAACCTTCCATATGCAAGGCCTGCTCAGTTTTTGCACTGGTGGCCCTCACATATCTACCAAATTTTATACTTTTTACGGACTGTATAAAGTATATTAGTATTGGGTAGTCATTGTGGGATGACTGATCAGGCTTAGCCCTATTTGGAATAGTTTGTATAAATTACACAGTTGATTGAAGTACAGATCATATGGATAGATCATAGCAGTGTCATTTAAAATTTTGTGTCATTGTTGCAGAGCATTTATTGATATTCATCCCTTAATGCAATCATTGTGTATTTCTTTCTAGAAATAATCATGGTTATAGTCCTTATGGTGATGTATACATAAGTCAGCATGATTTATATGTTCTTCCCCATTTACTACAAGTTTTACTGTACATATTTGATGGGCGTTTTACCCCTCCAAAACAGTACCAAAAATCTAGATCCATCTTATAAGATGGATCTAGGTTTTTTGGATTGTTTTGGAAAGGAAAAACCCTGTCTAATAAATATGTATCAAGGAGCAAACTGTGCAAGCCCTGATCAATTTTCTCATATGAAAGTTGTATATGTATCAAAACTTGAGAATTTTATGGACACCTTTGTGACATTTTTCAGTTAAACTTGATTCACTCTATCATGCTTTAAACTACCGAGAGCTTATTGTCAAAAAGGAGTTATCTTTTTTGCCTGTAGTAGCTCTTAATCATGCATTCTATATTGGTTATGGTAACCTGAAATAGTAAGGTTGTATTTATTTTCAATATTTTCATTCGTAATTACTTTTAATTGACTACCGTTAATCACTTGACTCGGAACTACTGGACTGACTGCTGAGGAGTTTTTATTGACAGATCGAGAAGGAATACCCTGTTTCTTCAAGAAAACATACATTGTACATACAGGTTTTTCATGAATGATAAAAAATGCTCAGCTTTCATTCACAGAAGTTTGGCATGGTTAAAACATGAGCCAGCAATAACCAGTTATCCATATTTACCATTATTAAAGCATCATAACAAGTGTTCACGATTCTTAGCGTGAAGCACTTTTTCTATAGAAAAAGTGCTTCACTCTAAGAATTGTGAAGCACGAAATGCCCATTTTAATACGCCCAATGTCTTGGGCAACAATACCATAATATATGTAAATAGGCCAAAATATAAATGATATTCAGGTGGAGTAGAAAATAAAATGCAATTGCAGTACATGTTCTTATAGCCCCACAACATATATCAAACTCCAAGAATTACAAAAGTATATTATGTAGTTGGAATTTCCTTATTAATGTTACTGTTAAGCTGCAGAGAATTCCGAGTGATATATATCTAAATTACAGAGAATTTGAGTGTAAAAGTTTTCATGTAGTAAAATTTCAGATATTATTCTTTTACCTGTTAAAGTTACTGAAATTTGTTGTTTGCAAAGTTGTCTTGCAGTGTATTATGTTATACAGGCAGAAGTAATCCGTAAAGTTGTGCTAGGATTATTTAACAGAATGTGACTTCATTCAGATTCACATTGGTAGCAGGGCTCTGGATAAATGACAAATTTGGGGATAATTCACTTTTTTCCCCATTTTCTCTTCAAAAGCATTTGTTGTGCCAACTGAATAACCATGGATGACTTTTTTGAGTTCAACAAAATTGCTTTTGTGGAGAAAAGAAGGAAAATTTTTATGCCCAAATGTTTCTTTTATCAGGAGCTTGGGAGTAGTTTAAATGTTTTGTTTTATTCTTGGCAGTTACTGCCACATGAAGATATGTGAAGGCTTGTCCACATGCGGAAATGTGGAGATTATCTGACTCCTATATCTTATGCATATTTGGTATATAACCCATATTTTACTAGATGTGTCTGAATATTTGAATTTTGAAAATTTGTTTGGAGTAAAGTGGTGTCACAGCAGGGGCTTCTTCAGGCTAGCTGTAGTCTACGCTGGACAAGCGCTGCTGAATGACTCCACATTACAGTTCTAATGTATTTGCAGAGCTCAAGATAAGGTAGGATTTTGATGATATTTTTGAGAAAATTTCTGATCATTCTCCATAAAAACATTGTGGCTCCTTATTGGAACTGCCTCATTGAGGCAGTTCCAAAGAGGGGCCTTAATGTTTTTGCGAAGAAAAAAAAATATCCCAAAATTATTCTCAAACCCTATCTTATCTTGAGCTTTTATTTTGGTATTAGATGAGAGTTCATATTACGTTGTGTTCACCATTTCCTATTATTTGCACATGTAAATGACTGTTCCGCCAGTATTTGAACATTTTTGAGATATTCCTCTTGAAAAAGAAAAACGGGAAGAAAAAAAATGCAATTATGTGTGAAGTACATAACCTCTTATGTCATATAAAATGAATATATTTTTCTTGATTAAATCGACACTTTTTCTTTAATGATTGTTATGTACATTGAAGTAAATGTACAGAACATTTATGAAGTCAAATAAAATAAAAAAATAAAAAAAAACAAGAAAAAAAAAATCAGTTTGTTTTCCATGACTTTCCAGTATGCTTTACCCTATTTCTTCAGTTATGAGACAGAGGTTTTTCTTTTGTAAAACAATCCCAAAAATCTAGGTCCATTACCGTAAAAACTTTGAATATTGGGACAGTTAGGTCTGAGCAAATAGTGCATACCCAGATCAGACTGTTCCTCAATGGAATCAGCTCAGTATTAAACACTGAGAAGACCACAGCTGCGGATTTAAGGCACAAACGCTTTGAGATTTGGACTTTGGTGAGTAGAGCCTCAATGAAGTCTCAATTCATACAAGTGTATAAATGAGACTTCATTGAGGCTGTACTGATAAACGTCTAGAAACCCTAAGCGTCTGTGATACAAGGTTAGGTTTTAATGATAGTTCTAAGAGTACAGAGCAACCTGTCTACAAAATATGGTATTATGAAGGCTGTTATAGAGGAAATGTCAAGGCACAGTCTGATAAAGCCAGGACTGCCTGTAGAGACATTACTGCATTGTAAATCAAACTGTTTCATGTTTAGGACAATTATAGTAATTATTTTAGTGTCCTAATTTTCAGGATTTTTATGGCAGCTGGACATTTAGTATCTGACCCTTTTTAAGTCTTCATCAAAAAATACAGATGGTTCTGAGGTCTCGTTGGAACTGCCTAATCTTGGGTGGATGAACAGTCAGATTTGGGCCCATAACCCACTGTGCATCTGCTAAAAATCAAAGGTAAGCAACTGCTACAGATTCAATTTACTAGCAGTTACCGTTCTTAGCGCACTTGCTTTAACTTATCTCCCTTGTTTCGCTAATTGACAATAAACAAAATAGTTCCATCTCATACAACACTTTTTTTCCAGTCACTGATTACCTATGAAATTCTGTGACAAATTAATACGTCAAAAATCACATTGTTCATTAAAATAGTACATTTTAAAACACTTCGGATGTCTAGATTTAGAGTAAATTATTCGCGGATGAATATCGTTGATAATGGTAAACATGTACATGCTCGATTGTTTGAAAATGGCCGCCAGTGGATGTCAACGAAGTGTGCTTTCTCTCGGAAAGTAATATACAACCCTCAGCGCTGCAAAGACACGTTCTAATGTTTTCGTTGATGGATACTACATAAAAAGTAACACGCAGAACGCTCTGTGTGTTGAAAAATGGCATCGTCTGAGACGCCAACGAGAATTTTGGTTAGTATTTATTGTCGTATTTCACTTTCACTGTAGTGTCATTGAGTACCGTAAACACACTAAACATCGGGACATATTAAGCTTTTACTGTATGGTCAAGTCAGGTAAAGTCGGACAGCAGGTGAATTGGAACAGTGACATTGTTTCCTTTATATTTAAGAGGTTTGGAACTAAAAAAAATTAACTGGGCAAACGGTAAAAATCCTGATGAGACAGTTCATTATTAATCCGAGCCTTCTCTGACTGAAAAAGCCTATTTATAATTTTGATTGGCGGCTTATAGACCAATAAGGGTTTGCAGTCAGAGAAGACTCGGGTTACTCATTATGAGCCATCTCATCTGGATTTTCACTGTTTCCAATTTGGTATGTCTGAATTTACCCGCTGTCCAAAGTTACTTGCTGTCCAAAGTTACTCAACTTGATCCTAATTAGCCAAAGTAAACAAGTTGATTTTACTATCCGGAAATTGCTAACGGACTGGAAAACTTTTTTAACATTTTATTGCTCCACATGTAGCAGCAATGGGGTCTACAAGTTCTCACAACAATAGTTGTATCCCTCTCCCTTGGAAAACAGTGCAGACCCTTATTTAAATTGGTCCACAAGGAGCGGACTTATTGCAGTCTACAATCAACACTGTGGAGGCACTTATGTCCCATTATTTAGGGGTAACTATTGTAATGCACAAGTCATTTGCAACCACGGCCCTCCTGGGGCAGGGGAATAGCAGGGATATTGACCTCACTCTGCAAAGCCCTGGTATATGCCCTGCACTGTGGGGACTTTTTATGTAAAATCCCTGGTAAAGTATTAGTATATAAGTTTGTAATATAAGAGGTTTGGTATAGCCTGTGTACTTTGCAGGTTTTGTGATGTTTATGGTGACAATCCTGTAATTGGGTTTTAGACCAATAAAATATTTGTATATGTATTTTGGTAAAGGTCTCCCCCCTCCTCCGGTAAATTTCGTTAAAAACACTCCACTATTTTTCCCGTTATTTTGGTGGGAATCAAAAGCCTGGCGTATCAATGGCACTGCCGGGACACCTCTTAGCTAAAAACACTGTACTTAAGCCACGCTAAGCCCCCGCTATCCCCGGCCCCATGGGGGCAGTGGTTGCAAATGACTAGTGCATAAATGAACAATAATTTCACTAGATGATTTTCAGTGTAATACTTGCAGTGGTAATCCTTACCTTTCTTGGGCTCACAACCTGTCTGTAACTTTGGCTGTTTTTGGCTGCAACAGTGGCAGTGTTTTGTTTACATTTGTAGTGTCAACAGTACCTGTACTATACTTAAGATGCAGTTCATGTAACTTCTTGATGTTTGCAATGCAGTAATGCATCTATCATCTACATCTGGACATTAAACTGTCAAACTTGACAATACTTTAATGGTGCGCAAGAAAGAGTAAAACAGAGAAATAGCAAAGCATAGAAAAAAAAGAGCTTCATAGTAAAGATAACAAGATAGAAGGAAGAAAAGTTTTACCCAGCTATTTTTCGTCCATCTGAGCACTTGACCAATCCGGCTTCCGTGGCGGTACCAGGACACTAAGTCCAGCAGACACAGCTCCACACTCATCATTTGGATCTACTTCATAGCTGGGTTGGAAAGCCCCCAATTAGAAGGGTAGGTTAGACAGCTCCCTCTTGAAGAATGCCAAGGAGGGAGCCTCAGCCACTGTTGCTGGAAGTCTGTTCCATGCTGGTATGGTTCTTGGAAAAAAGCTGTACTTGAAGCAGTCTATGGATGTAGAGTACTGTTGAAACTTCAGGGAATAAGCTTCTCTTGTCCTGATACTGCTTGGTGTTAATCTAAATGATTGATTCAAGTGGAATGGAAAACAGTGTAGACTAAGATCAGACTGCTCATTCATGAGCAGTCTGATCTGGGTCTGCACTGTTTGCTCAGACTTATCTGTCCCAATATTTAGTATTTTTATCCCGAAAGGTTCGGGGGATATAGCGATGAGCCTGGCGTCCGTCCGTCCGTCCGTCCGTAAACACTTTCTTGTCCGCTCTATATCTTGAATACCCTTTGGAATATTTTCATGATACTTCACAGTTATGTAGAACAGGTCAAGACGCCGTGTCGCGTACAAGAATGGTAACTCTTGCCATTGTACTTTTTGAATTATCTCCCCTTTGGTGATTTTTTGGCAGATTCGTGTCCGCTCTGTAACTTGAATACCCTTTGGAATATTTTCATGATACTTCACAGAAATGTAGAACAGGTCATGACGATGTGTCGCGAACAAGAATGACAACTCTTGCTGTCTTACTTTTTGAGTTATTTCCCCTTGATAGTTTTAGGTGTGATTTTTTGGCAGATTCGTGTCCGCTCTATAACTTGAATACCCTTTGGAACATTTTCATGATACTTCACAGATATGTAGAACAGGTCATGTTGGTGTGTCGCGAACAAGAATGGCAACTCTTGCTTACTTACTTTTTGAGTTATTTCCCCTTGATCATTTTAGGTGTGATTTCGTGTTTGCTCTATAACTGGAATACCTTTTGGAATATTTTCGTGATACTTCACAGATATGTAGAACAGGTCATGACGATGTGTCGCGAACAAGAATGACAACTCCAGCTTTCTTACTTTTTGAGTTATTTCCCCTTGATGGTTTTAGGTGTGATTTCGTGTCCGCTCTATAACTTGAATACCTTTTGGAATATTTACATGATACTTCACAGATATGTAGAACAGGTCATGACGATGTGTCGCGAACAAGAATGACAACTCTTGCTTTCTTACTTTTTGAGTTATTTCCCTTTGATGATTTTAGGTGTCCGCTCCATAGCTTGAATACCTTTTGAAATATTTTCATGATACTTCACAGATATGCAGAACAGGTCACGACAGTTTGTCTCATACATGAATGATAACTCTTGCTTTTATACTCTGTGAGTTATTTCCCTTTGGTAGTTTGAGCTGCTGTTTGAGTCTCTGCTCTATATCTGTATAACCCTGGCCAGCTTCAGAATTTGAATAACCGTGTACCTTTTAGAATATTGATGATCATGCTGTGATATCTTATCCGTGTTCCTGTCTCTCTCTGACCCCTCGACATTCCTGCACCCCCCCCCCCCCCCCCCCCAAAAAAAAAAAAAAAAATCCAGATTTGGATTCTTTGTCCAAATTCACTTACTAGAGAGCTCAAAATTAGGTTTGTAGGGCTTGTACTTTAGAAGTTATTCACACATTTTGAAAGTTGAATGTATCGTATGCTATACATTTGTGTATATGGTGGCTGTTTGAGATATTACCTCTTTTTAGCAGTCAAGCATACTGTTTTAGTCTGAGTGTTAGATAATTATGCATCTGTTAACAGGTTAATGTCAATCAGAAGCATAAAAGAATGACAATATATTACTAATATGTGTTTTGAAGTGCATCCTTTTTACCAAGGCCCATGGGGGGTCTTCGGTCGGGGGATTTGCCATCTCCTCTGATGGCTATTTTTACCGTAACAATGAAAATCATAATTTGCCAAGCTCTGAATATGCCAATTTTCAATGCTGTCTGCAGATCAGTTTGCACAAGCATGAATGTTGTTTAGGTTCTTTGCAATGTTTGAGTTATAAATTATGTCGAGCTTGGGCAAATGAATGTTTGCATTGTTGAATGGTCAGACAGTTCACCCGGACAAATATCCTAAGTTGTTAAATTAACTGAAAAGCAAATAGATATTTCTTTTCAAGTACCTGAGACTTTTCAGCTCACCTGAGCCAGCGGCTCCGGGGGAGCTTATAGGATGGTAAGGCTCCGTCGTCCGTCGTCGTCCGTCGTCCGTCCGTCCACAATTTCAAATGACTTCTCCTCTGAAACCGCTGGGCCAATTGTAACCAAATTTCATATATGGCCTCCAGAGGAAGGGGGAACGAAAAGTTGTTCAAACCGTCCTGGTCACATGACCAGCATGGCCGCCACGCCCATATATGGTAAAAACCTAAAAAAATCTTCTTCTCCAGAACCAATAGGCCGATGGCCTTGAAACTTGGTATGTAGCATCGGGTACATGAGTACTACCAAGATTGTTCAAATTATGACCTTGGGTTGACCTTGACCTTTTTTACGGCAAGGTCAAATTTGCTTCCTTGTGCTTTTATATGGGAAAATGCTAGAACATAAGATATCTTGAAAACCGTTGAAGATTTTGGGCTAAAAATCGATATCTACAGTCATCTACATGAGTACATGAAGATTTATGAGTACAAGAGGTCAAGGTCATTCTTTGACCTTTGACCCAGAACTCTCATATTTTGACAATTTCAAACAATCTTCTCAACAGCCACTGGGCCAATTGAAACCAAATTTCATATAGAGCCTCTAGGGGATGAGGGAATGAAAATTTGTTCAATGGTTCAGGTCACATGACCAACATGGCCGCCAATGCCCATATATGGTAAAAACCTTGAAAAATCTTCTTCTCCTGAACCAATTGACCGATGGCCTTGAAACTCGGTATGTAGCATTGGGTACTCGAGTACTATCAAGATTGTTCAAATTATGACCTTGGGTTGACCTTGACCTTTTTACGGCAAGGTCAAATATGGGAAAATGCTAGAACTTAAGATATCAGGGAAAGTTTTGAAGATTAAGGTCTAAAAGTTGGTATATGCAGTCATCTTTAATGAGTACAATGAAGATTTGTGAGTACAAGAGGTCAAGGTCATTCTTTGACCTTTGACCCTGAGCTCTCATATTTTGTCAATTTCAAGCAATCTTCTCAAAAACCACTCGGCCTATTGTAACCAAATTTCATATAGAGCCTCCAGGGTATGAGGGAATGAAAATGTGTTCAAATGGTTCAGGTCACATGACCAACATGGCCGCCATGCCCATATATGGTAAAAACCTAAAAAAATCTTTTTCTCCAGAACCAATTGACTGATGGCCTTGAAAGTTGGTATGTACATTGGGTACTCCAGTACTATCAAGAGTGTTCAAAATGATGACCTTGGGGTGACCTTGGCCATTTTACAGCAAGGTCAAATATGGGAAAATGCTAGAACATAAGATTTCATGGAAAGTTTTGAAGATTTAGGCCTAAAAATTGGTAAATACAGTCATCTTAATGTGTACATCAAGATTCATGACTACAAGAGGTCAAGGTCGTTCTTTGACCTTTGACCCTGAATTCTCAGAATAGTTTGACAATTTCAAACTTCTCCTTAAAAGCCAATGCGGCAATTGTAACCAAATATTATATAGAGCCTTCAGGGGTCGAGGAAATGAAAATTTCTTCAAATGGTCTGGGTTACATGACCAACATGGCCACCATGACCATATATGGTAAAAACCTTTCAAAATCTTTTTCTCCAGAACCAATTGATCAGTGGCCTTGAAACTTGGTATGTAGCATTGGGTACTCCAGTACTATCAAGATTGTTCAAATTATGACCTTGGTTGACCTTGACCTTTTTACAGCAAGGTCAAATATGGGAAAATGCTAGAACATAAGATTTCATGGGAAGTTTTTGGCCTAAAAATTGGTATATACAGTCGTCTTAATGAGGTCATGAAGAATTATGAGTACAAGAGGTCAAGGTCATTCTTTGACCTTTGACCCAGATCTCTCATATTTTGACATTTTCAAACATTTTCTCAAAAGGCAAAGGGCCAATTGTAATCACATTTCATATAGAGCCTCCAGGGGTTGATTGAACGAAAATTTGTTCAAACGGTCCAGGTCACATGACCAACATGGCCACCATACCCATTTATGGTATAAACCTTAAATATTTTTTCTTCTCCAGAACCAATACACCAATGGCCTTGAAACTTGGTAAGTAGCATGGAGTACTAGAGTACTACCAAGACTGTTCAAATGATGACCTCGGTTTTTCCTTAACTTTTTTTTGCGGCATGGTCAAATATGGGAAAATGCTAGAACATAAGATTTCATGGAAAGTTTTGCCTAAAAAATGGTATATATGGTTGCCTTAATGAGTACATGAAGATTTATGAGTACAATAGGTCATGGTCATTCTTTGACTTTTTACCCAAGACTCATATTTTGACAATTTCAAAACATAAGAAAAAGCCACTTTGCCAATTGTTCAGGTGAGCGATTCAGGGCCTCATGGCCCTCTTGTTTTTACTGTGATCATGCAGCTTTCACCCAGCCAGATGATTCCATTTATGGTTGGTTTAATACTTGGGATTTAATTTACCTTGTTTATAAATACCGACCATGCTCCAGATAAGTTGATAAGTAGGGGTAACATACGTGTTGGCCTAGACTGGCATCAGTCTATTAAATGATAATGTGACAAAAAATTGCAAAATTTTACAAACAATTTAACAATCATACCAATTTTACATTTTCTGATAGCTGAATTTAATAATTTCCAGTGATGGCTCTTATTAGAATAGATCTGGCTTATAGTTATTACTGGAGTCTGGAGCCAGTCTAGTGTTGGCCCTTCATTAGAACTGTCTCAGACAGTTCAAATGAGGGGTCTTATGAGAAATGAAAAAAGTTATCTCAGAATTATCATCAAAAATCCACATTATCTGGAGCTCTGTTTGATGACAGGTACTAGATTGGCTGCTGTCAAACCATATTTCTTTAGTTTTCTTCAAAGACAATTGATAATTGCATGCTTTTTGCATTTGAAATATCAGAGTGCCCATTTTTTGTCTCCCCTAAGATGAGCAAAAATGAGACATAGGTATAGCTTTTTTGGCGACAATGTCGGAGATGGCATACGTTGGTGATGCAAATTTTTGTCAAGTTTCCTTTTATAACTCTGTTTTATGACAATGTGCAGACAAGGCAGACAGGCAAGTCAGACACAGCCTTTTACTTTTTCTCTTTTTTTTTCAGTAAAGATTTGTTTTACTTTTACTAAGACTAGAAAAGGCTGTACCCTAATGTGCTTAAGTATTGGGACACCTAAAACAATAAATTTTCAATTTGTCCCAAATGGAAAACTGATGGTTTTGTGGTGTCCCAATATTTGAGCACATTAGGGTATTAGTTTTATATCTCTGGTGCAATTCTTCATTTGGCTTAAACACCCATGAGACACTACATCAGTCTTTACTGAGCCATCTCCCAGAGAGATTGAGGGAGAAAGAAGAGGAAAATAGTATACACAGGAGTAAAACAAAAAGACAAAAAACAACAACTAAAAAACCTATCCTTTACCTGTTTCAAGCACAACAGGCCCATGCCATATGTTAAACCAGTATCAGTAGGACCGTGCCCTGGTGCTGCTCAATGGGTTGAATTAGCTGTCCAGGTATCAGGTTTGTTTTAGCCTTGTGGCCATAATGGCATCAGGTTATTATCTTGGGCACAGTATATGAAAGGTGGGGCCCAATCTTTTCCTTTCACTGTCTTACTTTTCCTGATTTGTATCAGGTACCCATTTATTGGTTTGTCAACGTAGTGAACCCATCGCCGTTATGGTTCCTCTCTGATGGGCTACTTATGAGCGGATCACAGTATTTAAATGGAAAATGAAAAAATGATCCAAGAACTATCATAGAACCCCACCTAACCCCATAAGTGCCAAACAGTAGATGACAAAAAATTTAGACCTTCAAAGTTTCTAAATGCTTCATTCAAATATTGTAACATTATCAATTCAAAGACTAGAGGGCAAACAGTGTAGACCCAGATGAGGTGGCTCATTATGAGCTGCCTCATCTGGATCTACACTGTTTGCAATTTTAAACCATTTTCATTTTTGGTGCTTGAAGTGCTAATTTGGAGATCTGCCAGGATTTTGCCATTCCTTGACTGAAGATAGGCTGACCTGTGGCTTCTCTCATTCAATTAAAGCATTGTGCTTGTGTTTTGTGTCAAAATATAATAATATGTCACACTAAAATTGATCTAATAACATGACACATGGAACATGAATAAGACAAATTATTGTCACTTCAAAGGGGTGTATAAAGTCGAGTAGTGCCTCAGATGAACCAAATTTTTCGAGCCTAAATGAGTAATTGTTTCTTAAATCTCCACATATTGGGCACATACATTAACAAAGTCGTGAGTCGGTCATTGGTTTAGTCTTCTCTACTACAGATAGATTCCGGGTGCTAATATTTTTTGCTGAAATAATGTGAGAAGCTTTTGCAGTGCAGCCAAAAAATGACTTTCAAAAGTGTGTGAGTCTAAATGCTGACATCACTGACATAATTTTGTGATGTTTTGAGACGTTAGACAGTGTAATGTCTCTTTCCCTTCCCAAAATCGCCATTAAAAACATACATATATCTTAGATACCGTTAAGAATATTAGCGGGAGCAGGAACATGCTGACAAGAAGGTTGGGAGAATTTAAATGAAAAGAATACTTTTTCAGCGTTTTTGAGTGTTAGAATTGAAACAATTCATCTCTAGCATTGAATTAATGAGCAATAATTCTCTGTTTGTTGGTCAGTTGTAAATAGCTATATCACTCGTGCTCTGCGCTTGTGATATGATCTACTTCTTAAACAACATTGTTAGTTTTGTACAACTGAACCCAGATTTGTAAGCCTGGGCCAACATTAATTTTGATCAAGTTTTTAGCAACTATAAGTTAAATCACCATCAGAAAAAAACACAAAAAAAACATTATATTCAGTAATCTTATTTTAGTTCAAACTTATCAAAGTAATCATTTGAACAATTTGAACTTATAGAAGTTCATTTGAACTTTACAAAGATCATAAAATGTTGTTGTTTTTTTCATGTTTTATCACTATATATTTCTTGTTTGAAAGCTGAAATTTAGTTTGATTAACATTTTTCTTAATATCACAGTATGCCTTGCAGAAAGAATTGAAGATTTCAAATATATTGATTTTGCAATTGATAGCTAACATTGAAATCTCTTGTTTTTCAATAGATCACATTAAAGATTCATTTAAGATACCCTATTCACCCTGATATTAGAACCCTATTTACCCTTATATTTGAACACCTCGGCCAGTTCTTGCACTGTTAGATTATTAGATTTCCAGCAGGCACACAACATAGAATCAACAGTGAATCAACGTTGATTCAGTGTCATGGTGTTGAATCAACACTGCTGACACAAACATAGAATCAACAGTGAATCAATATTGATTCAATGTCAACATTAATTCACTGCTGATTTAACTTTGTGTGCTCGGTGGGTTGGCATTTCATGAGAATGTACCTTATGGAACTGACAAACAGGCAATTCAGCCTGCACAGTCTGATCAGAGTTCCCTTACATCTGTATGATCTAGGAATTCTCGAGAATCTGAAATGTGAAAGGCACATGTACTGATATTCTGAACAGGCGACTGATGGGCATGCTGCAGACTGATTTTTGTGTGTATGCATATAGTGTAATGTCCCATTTCATGTGACACATATCATTTATCCCATTCCATTCCGGATACCCCTTTAGGAGTATCTGGGCAAACAGTTTGGATCCAGATCAGGCCCCACAAACGTGTGGCCTGATCTGAGATTCAAACTGTTTGCTGCCTAGACATCATTTCTACAAGAATTAGTTAGACCAATATTGTCAAAATATTCTTGATTTTTGATGCAGACGACAATTTCAGCAGACGACAAAAAATACCCAGAATGCAATGGATTAAGTGCCAAAAGCAGACGACAAAATTTATGTTTGCAAAAATTTCAATAAATGTTGCGTTGATTGAGAATTCAAAGACTAGAGGGCAAACAGGGTAGATCCAGATGAGGCAGCTCATTATGAGGAACCACATCAGGATCTACACTGTTTGCAAATTCAGCTTTCATCTTCAGAGCTTAAAGTGTTAAATTAAAAGTCCTGTCACTCGACTTTTCACACTGGACTGCAAATCCAGGGGTAGCAAGATAGATTCCCTGCATCTCCATTCTCCAGTCTTTTGAATGAGACTTTAAACAGAGGTCCCATCTCATTATGACTTAGTTGTTGGTGGGTTCACTCACTCACTAGACGTTTATGAAAAAAATATTGGCTGTCAGTGCAGAAACTGATTATAGACTGCTCATGAAGAACAGTCTGATCTAAGTTTACACTGTCTCTATTCAATAATTATAGTGATTATAGTAGAGATGCCTATAAAATTTCTTGGGTTGAGAATGAATGTTTATAATCAGAAAAAAAACAGCGGAACAGGCCTGTCTGAACAGAGATAATCCATACGGTATTTCTATTTTTAGGCACAAAAACGATGCGTGTACACTCAATTTAGTATGGACAAAAAATCCTTATTCAGACTTAAATGCAGTATTATGCATTGAGACTAAGCAACTTATGGAAAATATTCATGTTTCAACCATGAACTCTTTAAGCCCCAGTGACGCAATCAGCAAAAATTGCAAACAGCGTGGATCCTGATGAGGCGTCTCATAATGAGCCGCCTCACATGGATCTACACTGTTTGCCCTCTAGTCTTTGAATTCTCAAAATGAAATATCTTGGACAAGGCATTTTTTTTAATTTTTGCAGACGTAAATTTTGTCGTCTGCTTTTTGGTGCTTAAAGGTTAACCTTTTTCCTGCTGGTCTTCATAATGGACTCTACTGCATTCTAATTTCACCTACTGTAAAAGTTCTTAAAGATTGTGACACCTAAAATGATTACCATAATTGTCTAAAAAAGAACTTTGACGGACACGTGGCGGCAAGTGTGTGCAACTATGGTTACATACCATTGAGCCACTTGGGTATTAACGTTGATAAGAGAATTGAACTGATCTGAACTGCCCAAAAATGAAACAAGTTGCTTATACAATGCAGTAAATGCAGAGGGAATGGCAATCAGTGTAGACCCTGATCAGACTGCTCCTGGAGCAGTCTGATCTGGGTCTGCACTGTTTGCTCAGACCTGTCTGTCCCATTTCTTTGAATTTTTAGGGTAATGCATTTATCACAGGATGGGTTGCACTGAGAGGAACAAACAGTGTAAACCTGATTAGACTGCTACTGACTAACAGAGGTCTGATCTGCGGCAACTCCGTTAGCAAAATGATTTTGCCTTTAACATATTAAGGGACAGGGAACTGACTTGCATATACTGTAACGGAGAATTCCATGGTTTAATTTCACAATGTAAAGCAACTGTAACAGAGAATTCCATGATTTAATTTCACAGTGTGAAGCAGCTCTTAAGACTTTATAATTCCTTCTGATAAACACCCCAAGTGTGTTCCAACTTAAAAGTCCCAAAACTGGCATTTTAAAAACTAGATCAGGGCAATAAGTGACCAATTTTGGTAATTTAAAACCAATTCTGGCAGAATTCTGGCCACTTTATCACTCAAAAACTACAGAATTCACAGTCATCATTTTATTGGTCTTGGTTTACTATTTCGTAAAAATTTTATGCTCTTTAGCTATTTGTCTTGTGAATAAGGAAACCCTTTCAAATAACCATTTTATATCAGTTGGCCTCAAAGACTAATTTTTTCCACTTTTAGTGTCATCTATGAAAAACTGCATGCAGTTTGATGTGGATTTCAAGCAGATTACCTATATCCCAAAGATAAAATTCAAAACCCGAAATGAATTATATGCTAGTTTATTTCACACTAAGCTTTTCAAGTCCATGTTCAAACCGATTAAACACGTTTCATGAAAAGACACAAAATTTTGTTGTGTATCAAACAGAGATAAAGAATTCAAAATGGGGTGTTTATTTATATGAATCTGATAAACAGCTTGCCACATAAAGGTTCCCTTGTTTACGAGCTTAAAGAAACAACAACTTATTTGTTTATTTATTTGCTTTTATGCAGCCTTACCAAAGGTATCCATAATTATCCTAAATAGGGTGGGCACACAATGTTGAAACGACATCATAGCAAGCTTGATGCCACATCTAGCCCAGAGGTTATAAAACTTGAGTACATTCTCAAACTCAAAATAAAGCACACTGATTGGCTGCTTCCGAGCACATGCTTTATTTTGAGTTTGAGATTATTCTCAAGTTTTATAACCTCGAACCCTGGACATCACACCAACCTTGATAATTATGTCTTTTCTCCACAAAAACCTTTATTAATTGTAGCCCCTTTGGACTCACAAATGCACCATGTTTCTCGCATTGATAGAATTAACAGGCACATGACGTTAAAATGACGTTGTACTGACATCAATGCAACGTGGTGACGTCGCACCGACACCATTTTTACGTCATGTGCCTGCTGGGACATTACGTCACATCAACATCAATATGACATCATTTTGACATCATGTGCCTGCTGGGACATTTGCATTTTCAAGACATGTTTTAGGTGTTTATTCCAAAATGACAGAGATTTACTGAATGTTTAATCATGTTTTGAAGTGAACAGAATATACCTGTACAAATAATTTTGCTGACATTAAGAAAGACGGCCATTAATGAAAATATTTAAGATTCAGCTTAATTTAAGCTCATCAGTGACAGTATAAGTATTATATATTATTATTCAACACACTGTTAAAATTTACAATAAATGAAATTCATTTCAACAAAGCACCTTGAAAAATACCCAAACCATCTCTGGCTAGATTTTATTTAATACTATCAGAAACACATCAGTAAATATTTAGAGATAGACCGACCAAATATTGACATTTTTTGTTTGAAATATGTTACGTGTACATTTATCCATATTAGTTTATTCGCCTTCATTGTGAAGATACCGCCGGCATGTCAATACATATTAGGGATATGTTTTTCAGTCATAGTCAGACAGAGCTCTAGATTAGAGGGGTATTTGATGATAATTGAGGGATAATTTTCTTTATTTCTCATTGAAATCATATGGTGTGACCCCTCATCTGAACCGTCTCGTTGAGATGGTTCAGATGAGGGGTCACAACATATGTTTTTATCCAGAATTTACAAAAATCTCCCTAATTATCACCAAATACTCCCTCTTATCTAAGGCTCTGCTCAGATACTCCACTGGAGGCCAAACAGTGAAATTCATAATATTGTTCCTTTTGTGAAAATTTTGTCTTGTTTGGAGAAGAAATTAAAGTAAAAAGAAAAATTCACATTCAATTAATGGTGCAATAATAGATAACCTATTGACTTTTCCATAGAAGATTTAGATTTTTATACCCAATTATGGAATATTGTATCGTCTGATTGGACCCCTACAAGGCAAGCTTTTAAGTGAAGAGCTTCTTATGAATTCATTTTGAACTGGGTTTAGAGAAAACCGGCGTATATTTGCATGCAGGGGTCTTGTCATGGCATGCGCACTTAACATTTGAAACTCCATGAAGTCAGATGAAATGTGCATGACTGACCAGTGCAAGGAAGCTGGTGGGGGCATGGAAAGTACTGCATAATGCCCTAAGGTGAATGGGTAAACTTTCAGGAGAAGCAACTCTTCCCTTTCTGCTTTCATCTCTTTCTTGGAGGAGGGGGTGTGGGAGGGGGCAACTCTAAAAGGAAAGAATTTGCTCCCCTTGGATTAAATTCTTTCCATCATGAGTAGATCCCATTTTGGAAGGGTTTTGGAAGGGAAGGTGCAGTGTGGCGGCCGTAAAACGTCTCCCCGTACATCATCCATGTGCAGATTATATTTTATTTTCGTCCTGTGAGATCAGAGGATATATTCTGAGAAATCTGAAATTTTAGATTGGTTTATACTCATATTCTAAGCCATCATTTTATATATTATTTGGACCCTTTTTGATACTAATCTGTCTTTGAATCGACTGTCCAATTAAGCTCAAGAAATTACAGTATGCTCTTCTTTGGTTTCGTCACCAGATATTTTCAGGGTCACTGAAGAGGCTTTATTAGCCGAAACTATGTAGTCTGGCCCATGTTCCTTCTTGTGAATGTATTCTCTGCTCTTGAAGGAACTCTTTCAGATTTTAATTTTGTAATCCACAGAAACAAAACATTGGTTCCCTTCCTAAAATGGCAGTTAAACATGTATTTGGACAAATTTTCTCACATTGCATCTCACTCAAAACCTAAAGACCTAGACCCTGTGCCACCGGGCGAAGGATTAAACTACCAATTTGAGGCTGTAAGAGGCTAGAGCTATTGTGTTGTTACTGTTTTGTTGCCAGCAGTTAATCCTAAGGCCCAAGGCTACTGGTCACTGAGGTGATAAGAACTGTCAATCATTTCCCAGGTAAATTCCTCCACACAAGCAACATCCAATCAGATTAGTTATTTGAGTTTTATGACCTGCTGGATATCTTCACTCTTTGGTGTCAAATTAGTTGTTTTTGTCAAGCCCGCTTGCGGTGAGCGAGACATAGTTGTTACAAAGTCAGTTCAGTGTATGTCCGTGCTTGTGTTAGTGAGTGCGTGCGTGCCTGCATCAGTCCGGATTTGTCCGGGCCACAACTTCTACATTTATGGATGGATTTCAAAATAATTTGGGACAGTTGTTCTCCTTGATGAGTAGAAGTGCCATTTAAAACATTTGTTCATGTAGGTCCAAGGTCAAGGTCACACTTGAAGGTCAAATGATAAAATGGCTATAAATTGAGATTGTCCGAGCCATAACTTCAACATTTATGGATGGATTTCAAAATAATTTGAAGCAATTGTTCTCCTTGATGTTTAAAAGTGCCATTTGGAAAAATTATTCAGGTAAGTCCAAGGTCAAGGTCACACTTGAAGGTCAAATGATAAAATGGCCATAATTTGAGCTTGTCTGGCAGCCATCTATAATACTAAATAAACGAAGTAACGCATAAACTGCAAAATTGGTGGCATTTTCAAGCGTAATTTCTATACTGGTTCTTTCGCATATTGCTATCATTGATAATTTCAGTTAGCGTGTGTTTTAGTTTCACGTAGATTTAAAGAATTTGGGAATTAAATTCGTCTTTCATTTTAAATTCTCCCAAGTATTTTTCTAGAAACTTCGACTATTGGTCGAATTTTTTTTGTCAACAATGGGTGCGTTCGAGTGAAATTATCGTGTACTCGAATACACGTTTTAAATTAATCCGGTCGTTTCGGTTCTGCGTCGTTATATCGGCGCGCTGCTTAGCAAGTCCAACTTTAGCAGGTTCTAATGCAAAAATCCGACCCATAAACGTACGTCATTCCCCATAAATAACGATTTATTTTTGTATTTTTGCTCATATGTCTAAACGGATGAAGAACTAAATGGTCATAGTCCCGACGGCCCTGGCTCGAAACGACCCATTTTCTTCCAGAATGATTGTCAATACGAGTAGCCAATCGAACTCGCCCATTGAAGAATAAAGCTCAACGCACATGGTCTTTCGAAAAGTTGGACGGACACACGGCGCCAAGTGTGTGCGGCTATGGTTACGTACCGCTGAGCCACTTGGGGAACGTCGTTAGGAAAATTCAAACTGAACTGAACTTTCAAAAAGACAAAAATTAAAAATGTCTAAGGTTAACACACATGCGCCAGGTAAGAAAGGGCATTTTTTCCAGCGAAGCAGACAAATCAATTTCAATGATTCAACGAAGCTAAATAAGCCTTTAGTCTTCAGAGGGCTTGAATATTTTCCCCCAAAACATTCCAGGACCCAATTTTTCCAGAAAAAAAATTACCCAGGACAGGTCACATAACCAAGATGGCAAACATTTATTGTGGTAAAAAATTTCAAAAATCCTCTCCCCCCAGAACCACGCCGGGCCGCGTAGCGCAATCGGTAGGGCACCTGACTCATAAGTCAGAGGTCCTGGGTTCGAAACCCGGTCTGGCCACATACTTTCGTTTCTCCTTCCGCTGATTCAAGAAGGGCAGTTGTCAGTTACTGGCGAAAGTATGTGCACTTAGTACTGGTTAACCGCTTAGGAGGTCTAAGCCTGCCCAGGAATAGTGTGGTTAGGTTAACTGACCGCCCCGACATGACCTTAGCTGTTTACCGTGGACGTTAAGCATCAAATCAACCAATTCCCCCCCCCCCCCCCCCCACCCCCCCAGAACCACAAATCCTATGATCTTGAAACTTAGCATGTCGCATCAAGGACTCAAAAGCTCAACAAAATTTATATAAATGATGACCCTGGGATGACCTTGATCTGTTTTACGGCAAGGTCAACTTTTGAGTCACTTAGGTTTTTCCATAGGAAAAAGTGAAAAAGGTTGATTTTTTTTTAGAAACAATGCAGTCTGCTACCTGAAAGTTTGTAGATGCAGACAACTAATTAGGTAAATGAAGCTTTAGTGAGTATTCATCCCAGCAGGCACATGACGTTGAAATGACGTCGCACTGACGTCCATGCGACGTAATGACGTCGCTACGACGTCAGTATGACGTCATGTGCCTGCTGGGATGGTGAAGGTCATATCTTCACCTGGGCCTAAGGCCATTTACATTGAAAAATTAAAACTCGTTTTTTTTATATAAACTTGACCATCATGAAATATTTCCGCGCTTGCGCGGGCTCTTTTCTAGTAACTTCAACATTTACAAATGGATTTCAAAATAATTTGAAACAATTGTTCTCCTTGATGAGTAGAAGTGCCATTTGGAACATTTGTTCAAGTAGGTCCAAAGTCAAGGTCACACTTGAAGGTCAAATGATAAAATGGTCATAAATTGAGCTTGTACGAGCCATTATTTCTACATTTACGGATGGATTTCAAAAGAATTTGGCACAATTGTTCTTCTTGATGAGAGGAAGTGTCAAATGACATATGTGTTTGGGTAGGTCCAAGGTCAAGGTCACGCTTGAAGGTCAGATATTGTAATTGTCATAAATTGAGCTTGTCTGGGTCATCACTTCTACTTATTTTCCTTTGTGAAAATTTGAAGAAAAAAAAAGAAAAAAAATGCTGGCTAAGCATGATGTCGTTTGGCTTCTTTCTAGAGTGAAGCAGTTACTTAGTCTTGACATACTTATAGGCCACTATAGCAAACAGCGGGCTTGACCAGTTGTCCCTGGACAACCTTCTAGTTTAGTTGTACTTGTTCCAAAGCCATATCAGCCAGATAACCTCAGTGTGTGTTGTGTTTTCATGCACAGGTACAACAGTAGACACCACCGGACCCAAATCAAAAATTTCGGTTTGGCCACAATCAGGAGTTTTGTGAAAATTCCAGCGGTTTGTCTTCTACAAAGCTGCATTTCTTTAACAGCATTGTTACATTTTGGCTATTCATTTGCAGGAGATTGAATATTTGAGCACAGACACGACAAAATCGACAAAGTGGCATATGCGCCATGCAAAGACTCAAAATCAGCCTGGGCATCTGCCCAGTCTGATCATAGTCTTCACTGTAGGTATGGAGGTAGCTTAGACTTTCAGCTACCCTTTAAGTGTGTGGCAAAGTCTCTGATCAGACTGGGCATATGCCCAGGCTGATCTGAATCTTCACTGAGCACAAGTGGCACTTTCTTGGTTTTGTCATGTCATGGCTCATTTAATTTCCAGGCGGGAGTGGTATTGCCTATTTGTCTTTAGTAGTGCTACTACTAGTCTGAGGGTAGCTTTAAAAAATTTAATTTGGGTATCTATAACAATTTGACTCGCCTTACTTTAAGATAAGAATTAGAGTAGGATAAGTTGGACGAACATAAAACTAATAATAAGTCAATGTAAAACCACTTCAAAATGACAGTAGTCTACTTCAGATATATTTACTTTTATCCTGACTCCTTTTCATGGAAGTCAGTAAGACCCTCAAAAGTTTTCAAAGTAAATTATCTGGATTGTGGGCTAAATTAGCCGGCAAATTCTTGTCTTGATATGGGGTGTTATGGGTTAGGGTACGATTATGTTTGAATTTATATTTAACTAGGTCTGTTTTAGTATAAGGTTTTCCTATATCTTATCATACTAGATGCTGCAGGATATACCATATTTTGTTTGAATAAACACTACCCCCTCCACCCCACCCCCTCTCTCTAGGAAACATCCCAGCCCCCCTTGTAATAAAATGGTGGCTAATTATGGCTAATATTGACTTGAGACCACCAAAATTGTTTATGTATTGCAAAAGTTTTGTCCAGAGAGTGCCATTGATATAGGACCATTGAATTGCAATGCCCCTGGGCTGTTTATTTAAAGATATATAAGCCATGACACGTGAAAACCAACAAAGTGGTTGTGCGCCCAGTGCAGACGCAGACTAGCCTGGACATTTGCCTAGTCTGATCAGACACTTTGCTAAGGGTTTAAAGGGTAGCTAAGGGTCTAAGCTACCTCCATGCGGACAGCAAAGACTCTGATCAGACTGGGCAGATGCCCAGGTTAATCTGAGTCTGTGCTGGGCGCACAACCACTTTGTTGGTTTTCTCATGTCGAGGCTCATATGATATAGATTAAGGAAAGAAAGTATAAATGTTTTGTTAGCATGCTCCTCATGCTTTATAAATCTACATTTCAGGAGAGCCCTTCAGTGATCCATGTTGAGATTGATCGTAGACTAGAAGAAGATGGACTCAATACTGACTGCTCCACTGAAGAGAAACTGCTGTATATCTGGAGACTCTATCAAAATGCTGAGGTGAGGATTGGGGGAAGGGAGGATATTAACTGAAGCTGAGAACTCCAGATAAGATGGTGCTTTGAAGATAATTCTGAGATAATTTCTGACTGTTTTGCGTAAAGCATTTCTACTAAGGGGCCACTACATACCATATTTTTTGGCAGTAAGATTGGGGGCAGTTCCCCATTTGAAGTGACCCAAAATGTGTAAATCAGTCATTAATTTTGCCATTAGACATTATGTTCCTTAACAATCCCCAGAAAACTAAATCTGTGTTTTAAGACAGATTTACATTTTTGGGGTTGTTTTGGAAGGGAAAAATGATATTTAATGATTTGCTTTTATGAGTCTACAATCTTAATCTCTATTCTTTTTTTTGTCCAATTCTCATAAGGATGTTTACCAGGAGGGCCAGCAGAACAAATCCATAGTTGCACACTCCTGGCACCGAGTCTGTAAGTTAGTCACCTCTCCAATTTGAAATGGAGGTCGGAGATCTTAGAATCTCAATGTGAGCTTGTCATCTTATAGAATCTCTATGTGACAAAGCTCTAGATAAGAGGGAGTACCTGATGATAATTAAGGATAATTTTTCTTATTTCTCATCGAAACTATATGTTGTGACCCCTCATCTGAACCGTCTCGTCGAGACGGTTCAGATAAGGGGTCACAACATACGTTTTAATGCAGAATTAACAAAAATTATCCCTAATTATCACCAAATACTCCCTCTTATCTAGAGCTCTGTGTGAGCTTGTCATCTTCATTTATAGAAAGCTCCAATACAAATACAGAATTGGATAACTTTGATGGTAAAGCACATGACTTGGCAGTTACAGATTGTGCATGCATACCCTTAATGTTAATGGGTAAAGGCGGTGTTTCAGCCTATGTTAAATTTACATAGGAATCTGCCCACGCTTAGATTTTTTTTATTTTATGTATATATGTTGCCTAAGGACTAACAGTGTTGCTTATGGATTATTTACCTCAGTTCACGCGCTCAGCATAGCACAGGATTCACTTAAGTAACTTCTACCCTGAAAATGAGTGTCCCCTTAAAATACCGTTCCTAGAACTATCAAATTTTCAGATTTTGCTATTTCATTTATAAACTGAAATCAGTGAATTAATGTGAAACATTTTAGAAATATGTATATTCATGTTTCAAGAAACGGATTATGTATAAAGTGTATTTTGTTTGGTATAACCCCTCAAAATCAGCTAAAAACGACATCTATATCAAAAATTAATTATCACTTAAAGTATGATCCAGTTGTTGTCAAGATTTTATACTAAGCATAAATCATGCTGTATACCTCTAATACGTGTGCAAGAAAATTAAAGAAATTCTGAGCCCGGTAAACTATACTTCAGGGCTGCAGAATGTGGGCTGTCAGGCACCCCAATACATTAGAAAAGCATTATCTTGTTGAACTGTTTTTTTCTCGATATATGTTACGTAAAAGTGACCCAGTGAACCATACTATCTCTGTATTATCCCACTTCAGTTTAAAAAGCATATTGATGAAAATGTCGCCTTGTCAAAACCCATTAACTCAAGAAACTTTTCAGATCAAATCTTTTGGTGGGCTTTTTCTGTTTTTTTTTTTTAATAATACGTCAGTAATTATTTTACCTAGACTGACAACATATCTTATTTGGAGCCCAGGAAAACTATTTTATTTTTGAGCCCTAGCAGTTTAAGCTGACACTTTTTAGGCACTGGTTTCCTCATGGATTGTTGCTGTAGGCTCAGCTTTAGTTTTATTTGATCAAATCCAGATTCTTTCCATCACCCATTGTCTTACACCTGTACAACGTACAGATACATATGGATATACGTAACCCAGATACCGTGAGGTTTTCTGAATATCTACGGTCGGGTTGCAGGCCCAGTATTAACAGTACCGAAATAGACACTTCCAATAATACTGAGGATAGTCAAGAAGTGAGTAAATTATCAGTCGCAAATAAATTGCATCTTTTCACAACTGAAAACATATTTTATGTTGCTGTTTCTCAATATAAGTGATCTATTTGCTGTCAGTATGTTGATATGTTAATGATGGGTTGAGTAGTCTTCCCAAGCTTGCTAAGTGTCAGCTTATCTTCCATCATAAACTGTTGTGCCCAGATGATTTGTCTTTTTCCTTGTTTTTGTTTGATTCTTTAGTGTACGGACACTTGATGCAGTCAGGTGTTGGAGTCTTGCCTTACGCCTGTGCATTATACAGGTACAAGGCAAAAATGTAAACAAACTAAATTCAGGGCACTAACACTTGATGCAGTCAATAGTTAAAATAAAAATAATGCATCACCCTTTCTGTGACGTAAGCCAATACACTAGCACTTGATGCAGGCAGCAGTTAGAAACAAAAGGTGAAGCGTCCTGCCTTACATTTAGAGACAGCTACAGATACTAACCTAAAGTTATCTTCAAACCCAAAAACCCAGGGCACTGATGCATGAAAAAATAGGGTAAACATTGAAATTAATTTTTTCCGGACACCGTTTATTTATCGTTCTGTACAGATGATAGAAAATATGTTGACTGTTTTGGGTGATTACACTTGTTTGCAGAAGTGTGAGGATGGGAGAGGGGGCGGGGGCACATTTGGGGATTATCCTTGGCTTCCAAGTCTTAGCCAGTGAAGGAAATAATTGCAAACAGAATGTGTATTAATGTAGGACCTCATTAATAATTTATGTCGCAGATAAACAAGTGCTGCAGTGAAAGATCCTACCTTTACTATGAAATTGACATTCTCCAAAAACCTGACCTATCCCCGAATTTCAGTTTCAAAAACTATTTTACCGGTTTCAAAAATTTTTGAAACTTTTTACAAAAAGAGGGGATGTATTTACCCTAATTCTGAATAAAAATAATAGCTTGACAAATACAGTAACAGATCTTAACATTTAAATTACTTTTCATGTTTAATTATTTGTAGTCGTATTTTGACAGATTTTTCAAATTCGGTTGACCATAAAAAATATTTGTATAAGTCAACATACAAGTTTATGGTATCAGAATAATTCTCAGGGTACCTGCAATTCATTTCAGTAGGCAACGAATGCATTCAAATTATACTGTTAATTTGACAGGTTCTAACTTAGCCCTACCCATCATGTCTTATAAGGGGTTCTGCAAGGTGCGACCCTAAGCCCTGCAGTTCTTGAATTAAATTGATTAACCTATTTTATTAATTGGTTTACCCCAGGTAATCAAAATATTAAGTATGAAGGAAATCCAAGCGTGGGCCATTTTGAAACACCCCCTTTTCAAGGGAAGCAATTTTGCCATTCTTTTTCCCTACCGTCTCAATGGGAGTTAACTCTGAATGAAAAGAATTTGCTCCCCTAAAAGCAAGTTTTGACCTTCAAGAGTAGACCCCTTTAAGAAGGGTTTTGGCATCTATTGAAGCAAACAGGAAGTCATGATGGTTAACCTATTTGTAAATCTGGCAGGAAAAGAATGGAGGTGTTCCCAGTCACCTTAATAGTCTGCACACATGCAGAGTCTGCTCAGGGCAGAGTGGTATGGGCATAAACAGGGTTCGAGGTTATAAAACTTGAGTTAATCTCAAACTCAAAATAAAGCAAACTGATTGGCTGCTTCCAAGCACATCTTAAAATAAAGCACACTGATTGGCTGCTTCTGAGCACATCTCAAAATAAAGCACACTGATTGGCTGCTTCCGAGCATGTGCTCGGAAGCAGCCAATTAGTGTGCTTTATTTTGAGTTTGAGAATGTACTCAAGTTTTTTAACCTTTGGGGCAGTTTGCATTCAAACTTTTGGCATTTTTTCCTCTTATGTGGCTCAAAGATAGAATGCGTAATTATTATTCAGTCAGAACTGTGACTTCACAAAGTTTTTCTGGATTATGGAATAGGAAAAATATTACTGAAGCTTTAAATTTGAATTTTATTATTCATAAACACTATCTATACACAATAATTCTTTGACAGGTGCAGAATATTATAACTGTTTAAAATGAGATAAGAATTAAGAAGCCAAATTTCATATGGAGCCTTAACAGGATGGGGGAACGAAAGTTTATATATTTGGTCCAGGTCACATGACCAAGATGGCCGCCACGCCCATATATGGTAAAAACCCTTCAAAAATCTTCTTCTCCAGAACCAAAAGGCCTATGACCTTGAAACTTGGTATGTAGCATCGGGCATGCGGGCCCATCATATTTTATACAAATCATGATCTTGCGTTGACCTTGACCTAATTTACAGGATGGTCAACTTTGGTACGTAAGGCTTTTATATGGAAAAACGCTTAAACAGTGGATTTCTCAGAAACTATTTAAGTATTAGGTACAGTACTTGGTATACATGGTCGACGAAATGACCAGATGAAGATATTATGTCACTCAAGGTCAAGGTCATTCCGTCAGACCATCCGTCGTCAAGATTTTCAAACATCTTCTCCTTTGAAACCACTGGGCCGATTGAAGCCAAATTTCATATGGAGTCTCAGTGGGATGGGGGAACGAAAGTTTATACCCAGGGTGTGGGTCACATGACCAAGATGGCCGCCATGCCCATATATGGTAAAAACCCTTCAAAAATCTTCTTCTCCTGAACCAAAAGGTGTATGACCTTGAAACTTGGTATGTAGCATCAGGCATGCGGGCTCATCATAGTTTGTACAAATCATGACCTTGCGTTGACCTTGACCTAATTTACGGGATGGTCAACTTTGGTACGTTAGGCTTTTATATGGGAAAATGCTTAAACAGTGGATTTCTCAGAAACTATTTAAGTCTAAGGTACAATACTTGGTGTACATGGTCGACTGAATGACCAGATGAAGATATTATGTCATTAAAGGTCAAGGTCATTCTGTCGGACCATCCGTCGTCAAGATTTTTCTAACATCTTCTCCTCTGAAACCACTGGGCCGATTTAAGCCAAATTTCATATGGAGTCTCAGTGGGATAGGGAAACAAAATTTTATACCCGGGGTCTGGGTCACATGACCAAGATGGCCGCCATGCCCATATATGGTAAAAACCCTTCAAAAAACTTCTTCTCCAGATCCAAAAGGCCTATGACCTTGAAACTTGGTATGTAGCATTGGGCATGCGGGCCCATCATATTTTATACAAATCATGACCTTGCATAGACCTTGACCTAATTTACGGCATGGTCAACTTTGGTATGTTAGGCTTTTATATGGGAAAACGCTTAAACAGTGGATTTCTCAGAAACTATTTAAGTATTAGGTACAATACTTGGTATACATGGTTGACTAAATGACCAGATGAAGGTATTATGTCACTAAAGGTCAAGGTCATTCCGTCGGACCATCCGTCGTCAAGATTTTCAAACATCTTCTCCTCTGAAACTATTGGGCCGATTGAAGCCAAATTTCATATGGAGTCTCAGTGGGATGGGGGAACGAAAGTTTATACCCGGGGTCTGGGTCACATGACCAAGATGGCCACCATGCCCATATATGGTAAAAACCCTTCGAAAATCTTCTTCTCTAGAACCAAAAGGCCTATGACCTTGAAACTTGGTATGTAGCATCGGGGATGATGGCCCATCATAGTTTATACAAATGATGACCATGTGTTGACCTTGAATTAATTTACGACATTGTCAACTTTGGTATGTTAGGCTTTTATATGGGAAAACGCTTATACAGTGGATTTCTCAGAAACTATTTAAGTCTTAGGTACAATACATAGTATATATGGTCAACTAAATGACCAGATGAAGATATTATGTCACTGAAAGGTCAAGGTCATTTTGTCGGTCTGTCCATCATCAAGATTTTCAAAACATCTACTCCTCTGAAACCACTGGTCCGATTGAAGCGAAATTTCATATGGAGTCTAAGTGTGATCAGGGAATAAAAGTTTGTTCTCAGGGTCTTGACCAAGATGGCCGCCATGCCCGTATATGGTAAAAACCCTTCAAAATCTTCTTCTCCAGAACCAAAAGGTGTATGACCTTGAAACTTGGTATGTAGCTTTGGGCACTCAAGCCCATCATAGTTTATACAAATGATCGTGCATTGACCTTGACCTAATTTATGACACTGTCAACTTTGGTACATTATGTAGTCTTTTATATGGGAAAATGCTTAAACAGTGGATTTTTCAGAAACTATTTAAGTCTAAGGTGCAATATTTGGTATATATGATTGACTAAATGACCAGATGAAGATATTTTGTCGTTAAAGGTCAAGGTCATTCTTTGACTTTTGTACAAGGTCATTGAGATTCTGTCACCCGTCAACATTTTCAAACATCTTCTCAGAGGCCACTAGGGTCAATTGAAGCCATATTTCATATGGAGCTTCACCGGCTTAAAGGAACCATAGTTTGTTCAGATGGTCTTGGTCACTTGTTAAAGGACTTCTCCTCTGAAACTACTGGGCCAATTTTAATTAAATTTCATAAACAGCCTTCAGGCAAAGCGGGAAAGAAACTTTATATATTTGGTCAAGGTCACATGACCAAGATGGCCACCATGCCCATATATGGCAAAACCCTTAAAAAATCTTCTTCTCCAGAACCACTGGGCCATTTGCCTTGAAACTTGGTATGTAGCATCTGGAACTCTAGTACTACTAAGTTTATATAAATGATGAACTTGGATTGACCTTGACCTGTTTTACCACAAGGTCAAATTTGGGCTCTAATGCTTTTGAGTGGGAAAAGCTAAAAAAAAAGTGCATTTTTGTGTTGCTATTGTGCTCTGTGATATGGAAATGCAGACAATTTGAACCCCTAGGAATTCTAGGGGTCAAGATTGTTCAGTGACCTTGGCTTAAGGTAATTTGTCTGTAATTTGTCAACATTTTTAAAGGACTTTTCCTCTGAAACTACAGAACCAATTTCAATTAAATTTCATATGCAGCCTTCAGGCAAAGTGGGAAAAAAAAAATCATATATTCGGTCCAGGTCATATGACCAAGATGGCCACCATGGCCATATATGGCAAAAACCTTGAAAAATCTTCTTCTCCAGAACCACTGGGCCATTTGCCTTGAAACTTGGTATGTAGCATCGGGGACTGTAGTACTTCCAATTTTATATAAATTGAGCATATACTGACAGGTGAGCGATCGTTGCCCTTGGGCGACTTGTTTGTTTTAGTTCCAAACAACTGACATATAAAGGAAACAATGTCAGTGTCCGAATTTCTCCGCTGTCTGAAGTTACCCGACTCTCCCCTATGAATTTCTTTGATATCTGTGAAGATGAAATATAGTGTTGAAATCTAAAGCTGATTAGAGAAATTAATGCACTGTCACAGTTTAACCCCAGACTTCACTGCTGTAGCTCACAAAACAGATAATATTGAGCAACTTTCAGGTTGGCCCTCAGACTGCCATGTCAAGTTGACCTTCAACCTGTCATTTGAGGTTGACCTTGAAACTACAATTTCAGGTTCACCTTCAAACTGTCATTTCAGGTTGACCTTCAAACTCCCTATTCACTGTCATTTTAGGTTTATTTTCAAGCTGCTACCAGGTTGATATTCAGAATGCCATTTCAGATTCACTGTCAAAATATAGTTGCCCTTTCAGACCTTAAAACTGCCTTTTCAGGTTGACCTTCAGACTGCTTTTTCAGACCTTTAAACTGCCCATTTTTGGTTGTCTTTCAGACTGCTCTTCCAGACCTTAAAACTGCCCTTTCATATTGACTTTCAAACTGCTCTTAGAAGTTGACCTGGTTGCAGGTCAAATTGCTAATTCAGGTTAATTTTCAGACTTTCATTTCAGGTTGACCTTAATTCAGACTACCATTTCATTTTGACCATCTCACTGGAATTTCAGAAGGACCTTCAAACTATAGCTTCAGGTTTACCTTCAGAGCTGTTTCAGTTGGGCCCTCAGACTGCCATTTTAGTTTGTCTTTCAAAATGCTAGTTTTGGTTGAGCTTTAGACTGTTCTTTCAGGTTGACTGTTCTTTCAGGTTGACTGTTCTTTCAGGTTGACTTTGGATGACCGTAATACTACAATCATTTCAGGATGACCATCAAGCTGCTCTTCCAGATTTGCCTTGAAACTACATTTCTGGCTGACCTCCAAACTACCATTCAAACTTCCATTTCAGGTGATCCTTGAACTGCCATTTCAGGTTGACGCTAACAGCCATTTCAGGTTGACCTTCAAACTTTCCTTCCAGCTGATCCTCTAACTGCCATTTCAAACCTTTAAACTGTTATTTTAGGTTGACCTTCAAGCTGCCATTGAGAAGGAGGAGAAGCTCAAGGTGTCTCAGGCTGAGGAGATGCAGGAGGTGGAAAATTATGTGGAACATATCCGACATCTTTCGGATGAACGTGAGGCCCTCATACAGGAGCTAGAGACAGAGAATGACCAGTTGAAACAAGATATTGAGAGATTTAGGCAAGAGCAAAATGGTGAGTTAGACAGCTCTGCATGACCAGAAGGATAGGGGAGGGCAGGATGATAGTGACAATCAGGGGAAGGTTAAAGGAGTGTCATACTGAAATCAGACATAAGCAGACTCTTTAGAGACAGTAGTGGTGGGGACGGGGAGTAAGGGAAGGGTGTTTGATTGAGGTAATGGGGGCAACTTAAGGGAAGGTTGAAAGGATGGCTGACTTGAGATTGTATGTCCTTTTCAATAGTATTTCAGTTATAATATTATCAGGACAGTGGAAGGGTGATAATGAAAGGCTCTGTGCAGTGGAGCCCAGTTTATGGTTGAAAAGATTTCCACCTCCAGGAATCAACCTCAGGATTGCTAGATCAGCAGGCCAGCCCTTTACCCACTGAGCTACATGGCTCTTAGGTTGAAAGATACACAACTTTAAAGTTTACTAAATGAAATATGGAGGGAACCAATGAGACCTGATAACTCAGATGAGGTTTTGGGCAGGACCAGCTAGAGGAAGGCATGAAAGAAAGGCAGTTCTATGTTAGACATGAAAGGGGGTGAGTTGGAGGCTGGGGTGATAGAGGATGAGTTGGGGGTAGGAGTGAAAGAAATGTCAATGCACAGTGTCAGTGGATCTAGAATACTCTGTTTACTCTTGAATTTCCTTCTGAATATTTAGCTGGACTAATTAAACCCGAAATATTTAGGTACACAGACATGGACTCCTATACAGATCTAGTTAATTCTGATCAGGTGCATGTGAGTAGTAAGCATCACCTTTAGTAAATATTGATTTTTAGCTCACCTGAGCCAGCGGCTCCGGCGGAGCTTGTAGTATGGGAAGGCTCTGTCATCCATCGTCGTCCGTGATCCATCCATCCGTCATCCGTCCACAGTTTCAAACGACTTCTCTAAAACCCCTGGGCTGATTGTAACCAAATTTCATATGTAGCCTCCAGGGCTCATGGGAATGAAAACTTGTTCAAACAGTCTTGGTGACATGACCAACATGGCCACCATGCCCATATATGGTATAAACCTATAAAAATCTTCTTCTCCAGAACCAATGGACCAATGGCTTTGAAACTTGGTATGTAGCATTAACTATGTGAGTACATGTACTACCAAGATTATTCAAATGATGACCTTGCATTGACCTTGACCTTTTTTACGATAAAGTCAAATTGGCTTTCTGGTACATAAATATGGGAAAATGCTAGAACACAAGATTTCATGGGAAATGTTAAAGATTTTGGCCTAAAAATTGATATGTACAATCATCTCAATAAGCACTTGAAGATCTATGAGTACAAGCGGTCGAGGTCGTTCTTTGACCTTTGACCCTGGATGCTCATATTTGGAAACTTCAAACATCTCCTCAAAAGGCACTGGTCCCATTGTAACCAAATTTCACATAGAGCCTCCAGGGGTTGAGGGAACAAAAATTTGTTCAAACGGTCCAGGTCACATGACCAACAAGGCGGCCAGGCCCATATATGGTAAAAACCTTTAAATATCTTCTTCTCCAGAACCAATTGACCAATGGCCTTGAAACTTGGTATGTAGCATTGGGTATGCAAGTACTACCAAGATTATTCAAATGATGACTTGGGTTGACCTTGACCTTTTTTACGGCAAGGTCAAATATTAAAAAAAAATCTGGAACATAAGATTTCATTGAAAGTTTTGAAGATTTTGGCCTAAAAATTGGTACATATATATACAGTCATATTAATGGGTACATGATGATTTATGAGTACAAGAGGTCAAGGTCATTCTTTGACCCCGGATGCTCATATTTTGAAAATTTCAAACATCTTCTCAAAAGCCAGTTTGCAAATTGTAACCAAATTTCATAAAGAGCCTGTAGGGGCTGAGGGAATTAAAATTTGTTCAACCGGTCAGGGTCACATGACAAACATGGCTGCCATGCCCATATATGGTATAAATCTTTAAAAATCATCCTCTCCAGAACCAGTTAACAGATGGCCTTGAAACATGGTATGTAGCATTGGTATGTGACATTGTTCAAATGATTACCTTGGGTTGACCATGATCTTTGTTTACGGTATGGTCAAATATGACAAAATGCTAGAACATAAGATTTCATGGAAAGTTTTGAAAATTTTGACCTAAAAATTGGAATATACAGTCATCTTAGTAAATACATGAAGATATATGAGTACAAGTGGTGAAGGTCATTTTTTGACCTTTGACCCAGGACTCTCATATTTTGACAATTTCATACATCTCCTCGAACGTCACTGGGCCAATTGCTCAGGTGAGCGAATCAGGGCCTCATTGCCCTCTTGTTTGATGTTGTTGAGTTGTTGTATAACATCCTGGTAAACAATATTTCAGTCGTCGAGACAGTGCCTCCAAATTTGTAGGACTTTTACTCGACTTGAGATAAGTGACACTCAGGTCCTGCTACAGGTACAAGCAGCTCTGCCACAGAAGCACCGGGCAACCCATCCATTTCACAGGTTCCGATGTGTGTGTGTGTAGGGGGGGGGGGGGGGGGGTCAAGGTGGGAGATGGGGGGGGGGGGGGGGACTTATTGAGTATTTAAAATGAACAGCTGGACATCACAAACCCAACCCTACATGTTTACAGTCAACCCTCTTTATAACGGCCCTTATTACAACAGGGAAATTCTTTATAACATTATTTTGATATGCATGGACTGGCTATATTGTTCTAAATATATTTATTCTTTACAACAACAAATTTAGTTTAAAAGCAGAATGTTTGGAAACAAATGCTATCGTTGTAAGAAGGGTCCACTCTATATTGAACCAATGATTATAGCAAGTTATAATACCGTTCACATTGATTTCTTGTACAGGAAAAATATAAATGACAGCTTGACTAAAGCTTAATTTGGATTGATTTTTGTATCGTTATGTACGCCCAATTGGCCAGACACCGGAATGTAATTTGTTTGAAAGAAGAGAAAATATTTAGATATTATTTGACTATTTTGCAAACCCTATTCATTTCATTGACACTGGCATAGAAAATTGCTTTTTGAAGTGAGATAAAAGTTTCAACGATCTATTATAAAAGTCAATACTTTTCACACTCTCCACTGACATGGAATTTTAACCCATAATGTGCCAAAAAGCAGACAACAAAATTTGCGTCTGCAGAATTTCAAAAAAAGTTTCATCCAAGCAATATCATATTGAGAATTCGAATACTAGAGGGCTATCAGTATAGATTCAGATGAGATGGCTCATTATGAGCCACCTCATCTGGATCTACACTGTTTGCCAATTCAACAATTTTAATTTTTGGCGCTTTAAGGGTTAAAAGTGTTGATATTATGTACAATTTACAGCTTGTGAAATGCGGTCTTACATATCATATCAAGCAAGATAAGGCAAAAGTAATTGACAAACATGAAAAAAAAGAAAAAGAAAAACAATCTGCAAGTAGAGCACCAGGGTATGGTATTGGTGGTATAATTCTTAAAGTGCAAAATAAGCAAACAACAAAATTTGCATCTGGGAAATTTCAAATAAAAGTTTGTCTAAGCTATATCATATTCAATATTCAAAGACTAGAGGGCAAACAGTGTAGATCCAGATGAGGCTGCTCATTAAGAGCCACTTCATCTGAATCACACTGTTTGAAAACTTAGCTGTGTCATTTTTGCCCCTTTAAATGATAAGTACTGCTAATTTCCCAGAGAATGACATAATTGCTCATTAGAATTGTTTACAGTATGTAGTAACAATGATAGTTGTCCAAGAGTTTGTGGAGTGTTGGCTTTTACCAGCAGGTTTCTATAAACTTCCTGAAGGCTTTTGACTTTTGAAGGACTCCAAACACTTAGTATTAATTTGCCTTACAATTTGTACCTCTGGGACAGCAGCTCTGCATTCATAGACATATGTTACATTTGTATTTGCTAAAAAGATATTTGCTTAGGTGTGTGGATTTTGCAGCTGTGTTTGCATACAAAGGTGTATGGCAACTCAGTTTGTGCAGAAGTGTGAGTGTGGCAACTCTGCTTTGTCAGAGGTGTGAGTGTTGATACTCTTACTTTCTCAGAGGTGTGGATACTGAAGCTGGACCTCCTCAGAGTTTTAAAACTTCTTGTTCAAGGTTGCAAGTAAATGAGGATGGCAGTTTTGCCTGTGTGAATATAGCAACTCTGCTTGCTCAGATGTGTGATTATGACAACTCTGTCTGCTCAGATGTTTGAGTATGGTAGCTGTACTTCCTCAGACTTGTGAGTATGGCAACTTAGATTACTCAGATGTGTGAGCATTGCAGCTGTACTTGCTCAGATGAGTATGGCAACCACATTTCCTCAGGCGGGAGGATGGCAATTTGACTTGCTCAGCTTTGCAAGTATGGCAACTGTGTTTGCTCAGATGTTTGATTATAGTAACTCTGCTTGCTGAAATGCTCAGATGTGTGTAAGCAACTGTATTTTCACAGAGGTGTGAGTATGACTACTTGGATTGCTCAGATGTGTGAATTACAGCAACCGTATTTTCTTAGAGGTGCGAGTATTTTAACTCTGCTTTCTTAGATATGTGAGTATGTCAACTCTACTTGCTCAGATAGGGGTACACTGTCTGGTAAGCCAACTGCACTTACTCATAGGTGTGAGTATTGCAAGTTTGGTTGCTCAGCAGTGTGGGTATGGCACTGTACTTTCTCAGAGGTGCGAGTATGGCAACTTGGCTTGCTCAGATGTGTGATTTAGGCAACAACTTTCTCAGGTGTGTATGATAACTGTGCTTGTTCTGATGGGTGAATATGGCCACTGTACTTGCTCAGATGCTTGAGTATTGTAACTGTGCTTGTGCAGATGTGTGAGTATCATAACTCTGCTTGACAAGATATGTGGATATGACAACTGGTCTTGCTCAGAAGTGAATGGCATTTCTACTAGCTCAGATGTGTGAGTATGGCAGCTCTACTAGCTCAGATGTGTGAGTATTGCAACTACTTGCTCAGATGTGTGAGTAAGGCAATTTACTTGCTCAGATATGTGAATATGGCAATTGTACTGTCTCAGAAATTTGAATATGGCAACTGCACCTGATCTGTGATGTGAATATGACACTTTTTCTTGCTCAGACCTGTAAGTATGGCAATTCTGGTATGTACAAACATTATGGCATTGCCCCTTTAAACATGAGATGTACATCTATAAGACCTTTTTCACAGTAGTTTAATTCCAATTTATAACTATTGTTGAATAGGATGATTTTTAAAGGTATAGATATGTAATTCAATGTAGCATTAAATTGCTGATTGTAATATTTGGTCTGAATGGATTTCCATCTGAGTCGGGTGTGATATAAAGGAGCCTTCCACTGTCATGGATGGGTAGACTCAGTTCAGCCCTGCCTGAATATATGTCCTGATAAGCTCTCTGCCATTTATTCAGCTTCTGGTTCTTGTAGAATGACTATGACTACAAAACAATTTAGATCAGACTATGCCTTATGCACAAATCATTACATCTCCTAATGATGAATATTAACCCTTTAGGCTTTAAAATGAAAATTGTTGAATTTGCAAACTGTGTAGATCCAGATGAAGCAGCTCATGATGAGCTGCTTCTTCTTGATCTACACTGTTTGCTTCTAGTCTTTGAATTCTCAATATGATGTAGCTTGGACAAAGCATTTTTTGCAATTTTGCAGACGTAAATTTTGTCATCTGCTGTTGTGGCACTTTAAGGTTAATGAAAAGGTACCTTTTCAGGAGACACATCCCAATAATGTCATGACAAAATGCCACCGATATATGTACATTTATACATTATTTATTCAAATATGAAGGATTATATAAAAGGAGGAGGGAAATTTATGTGTATTTTCAAAAGGTCTGCAAATACATTTATTTGTTTTTGGCTGTGGATTATTTGTTTGTAGTAGCTTAAATGCTGCTCGATTACCTAGATAATGGGTCTGCAGCTTAGTTATATTGCCCAGCTGTTTGTTTTATTGAATAATTCTTTTTAAATTTGCTGCTTGTGTTACAAATGAAAATGGATTGTATTAATGTAATTGTTCCTGAGATGAAAGGACGTATTGTTTAGGTAATAGTTTATTAGGAGCCTGGGAATTATTGTAGCTTGGCTGATAATTACATGTAATTGTGTGCCAAAAACAGCTTCTTTTTTGTTGGCAAAAGTTAGTACATTATTATACAGAAAACCAGATAAAGGTTTTCTGACGATATGTTCTTGGATAATATTTTGGATTTTGCAGTGAAGTCATAGTTACACCTCATTAGAACTTCCTTGTCACAACTTACCTTTCAATGTTTAAACAAAGACTGGACAGAAATTATGTGAGAACTTACATGTGGACCATGATCAGTTCTTATCTGAACGTCAGCTCTTAAATTTATCAGTGCAAAATGCTGCATATTCAGTGCATAATGCTGGAATAACAAAATGCTTAGACAGAAAGGGGAGAGTGATATGGGTTGCATAATTATATTAGGTTCATTGGTTATTTTGGGTTTAGCAGCTCTTTGACACAGTATTTTGGTCTATATGAAGCCGCTCCCAGAGAGAGGGAGAAAGAAAAGAGAAATAATAGATAGGAGAAAAAATATTCAAACAACCCCCACCTGAGAAATAATAGATGGGAGAAAAAATATTCAAACAACCCCCACCTGCGCCTACTGCAATCACAGAAGGATTTGCCCTACTTTTATCCAGATTAGTAGGACACCCCAGCACTGAAAGTTACCCAGTGTCATCACCCGACCACAACTACTTCTATGATATTAGGAGCTTCATACAAGTTTCTTGGATAATGTCCGGAGGATAGTGGTTCTTATTTACCATAAAACAGATATCGAGGCTCTGTTCTGAAATTGCCACATTAGACCTGCCTAAGTGAGACAGTGCTGATGAGTCCACAAAAGTTCTGTTTATACATGATAAACACAGGCTTATGAATTACTCACGGGGCTATGAGCTTGAAAACGTCTCTGAGGATGAGAGTGCCATAATCATCTATGATCATTGGCTGCCTGATCCCAGCAGTGATTGGCATTAATATGTTTGCTTTGTGAGTAGTTATAAGCCTCTGATGGTAAACCATTAGTATTGGTTGAAAAAAATTTATCAAACTTGTGTCGCCCATGTGAGTCGAACCCACAACCCCCCCTGTGTGATAAGCAACACTCAGTCCACTAGGTGCTTCACTATAAACATTTCTGTTGTTGTTTCAGTTCTCATGACAGTGAAGTTCAATATATATATTTAGAAGCCTGCTATATTTATGGGGGTTTCCTCTTCCAAAACTTCTTCAGATGGCTGAAGATATTTGGGCTTGTTTTAGAGGGGAAACTCTATCTTATAATCATATGTAACAGTAAGGCTGATTTAGCTATTTGGGGTCTTTCGAGAGAGGGAAAATCCCAATATTATAATCAATTAAATATGTGAAACATTAAAAAGTGCTTAGACAGTGGGTAACAATTTTAAACATGAAAGGCCCACCACTTTAAATCCTCTATTGTTCATAATTATCATATTTTTTTCTCAATGATAATTTGGCATAGTTTTTCAGTATAAGATATCAATTAACAGTTATTGCATGTTCAGATTAAAAATGATAAAGCAGTACAAGAAAGATTTTTTTTTTTCAAAATCAAAGTTCCTCGTTTTCCTGGTTTATGGTGGTCCCATTTGACAAGACAGAGGGTAACTTACACTACTCATCCATCCAATTTGTCTGTCTTTCTGTCTGCCTGTACATGAGAAAAGTAAATTATTGGACTGATTTAGGGCCTGTAAGTTTGATTATAAGCGACATACATGTAGTTATCGCTTCATTGTATGACTGTTTAATCCCATAATGTACCACTGTTGCAGGCATTTGATTGTCTGTGTATACGGACTGCTTTTTTCCAGCCCATAGCTTGATAACAGCCCCAAAGTTAGGATACGGGTCATAGTGGTGTTTTCTTGTCATATTTCAGCCTCTACCCTACGAGATGAGACAGCAGAAATGCTGATACAGCAGGGGCTAGAGGAAATAGCTCAGGCCCCAACTAGTGAACAAATTGCATTTCTCTTGGTCGAAAGAGCAAGACTCTTAGACGAGCTTGAAGCTGAGCAGGGTCGCAGTCAGTCTGTCATATCTGACGGGCGAATGTCAGAGGAGTTACAAAGAACTATTGATCGTGAACGAGAGGAATTACATGAGGAAATGGAACAGCAGAGAACTTTAAGTCGTAATGAGGTGGAACAGTTAAGACGAGAGCATGAAGAGGAAATTGCTGTTGTGATGGAGGAAAATACGCGGCTTGAAGAGGAACTAAATATAGTTAAAGACAAGGTAATCATAGAGCTTTTAACTCTTTAAGCACCAAAAAGCAGACGACAAAATTTACGTCTGCAAAAATTACAAAAATGCCTTGTCCAGTACATTTCATATTGAGTATTCAATGACCAGAGGGCAATCATCGTAGATCTAGATGAGGCGGCTCATTATGAGCCGCCTCATCAGGATCTATGCTGTTTGCAAATTTTGCTAATTTCGTCACTGGGGGCTTAAAGAGTTAAATAGAGAAAATTTTACGGATAATTCTGAGATAATTTTAGTTCATTCTCTGTAAGGTGTATGGGTATAACTCTATGTTTTTTCTGCCATTTTTACAAAGGGAAACAACTTCAATGACTTTCGGTTTGCTTCTGTGGGTGATGAGACCCTGCTTTAAAGGGTCCACTCTTAATGGAAAGAACTTGCTCCTCTAGCAACAAGGGGATGGCTGGGTGGAGCAATGGTGCTGGGTAACTTTCAGTGCTGGGGCATCCTACTAATTTGGATTATAGTAGGGCAAGGGCCTACTGTGCTTGCAGTAGGTGCAGGTGGAGTTATTTGGACACATTTTCTCTCGTCTATCATTTCACTTTTCTTTCTCCTTCTCTCTTAGAGATGGCCTGATTTAGACTGAAATACTGTCTCAAAGGGCCTAAAACCCAATTCAACAAACCATCCTCTAGCAACAAATTCTTCCCTTTAAGATTAGATTCCCATTGAATAGGGAGGCAAAGTGAAAATGTTTGAGTTGCTTTCCTTGAAAATGTACCCAGTTACCTTAAAAACAGTTTGGTTTTGCACCTCATCAGAATCTCCTTGTAGAGGCAGTTCTAATGAGGGACAATATCATATGGGCTGTGACATGACAAAACCAACAAAGTGGTATGTGTGCCCAGCGCAGACTCAGATCAGCCTGGGCATCCACTTAGTCTGATCAGGGTCTTCACTTTGCACTTAAAGAGTAGCTAAGGCTCTAAGCTACCTCCATGTGGACAGTGAAGACTCTGATCAGACTGGGCAAATGCCAAGGCTGATCTGAGTCTTCACTGAAGGGCACATGCCACATCGTTGGTTTTGTCGTGTCGCGGCTCAATTATCTTTTTATGGAGAAATAAAGAAAATTTTGTCACAGAATAATTATCAAAATCCACTTTGTCAAGAAATTGTGCATATGAAATGAGCCAACAAAAATCGAAAGAGCCAATCAGAGTCTCTGCCATCTGCATGGAGCTAGCTTAGACCCTTGGCTACCCTTTAAGCGCAAAGCGAAGACTCTGATCAGACTGGGCGGATGCCAAGGCTGGTCTGAGTCTGTGCTGGGTGCACATGCCACTTTGTTGCTTTTCTTATGGTCGCGGCCCATATATTAAAATGGGGTAATTTTTAGTCATTCAGCAAACACTGATATTGCAAAAACAATGCTGCTTTTTCAAAAAACTGTTACCTGTATATTTTCAGTGTCTCTTTTAACTCTTTCGGCGCCAAATTTTTCAGACGACAAATTTTCGTCTGCTCAAATCATCAGACGACAGATTTGTAAATGGAAATTTTAACAATCTAAAGACCTTTTTCATAAAATCAGGCTTTTAAAGTTCATATTTGAATGGCAAACAGTGTAGATCCTGATCAGACGGCTCTTTTAAGAGCCGGCTGATCTGGATATATGCTGTTTGCAAAGTCGCATTTTTGCGACTTTGGCGCCGAAAGAGTTAAACTAAATTATGTTCATACAGCAATAATCATACTGGTAAATCCAGAATGAGATTGAAACAAATTTCATTAATAATTTTGTATCAATATTTGACATATTCAGATACCTTTAGGTTTCTAGGTTGGCCTTAGAAACTACTTGACTAGCATTACATGAAGCATTGAAAGATTAGATAATTTCCTGGATATAACCAATCAAAGATAAGATAATATTGTTATACCCTTATTACCAGGATAATATCGGGTTGTGTGTAATTTTCATGTCTTGTTTAAAATTCCACTTAAGCCACATAGTGAGAAAAACCTTTATAGGAATTATTGAACTGGGCTCAATAGTTATAAACGGTATTCAAAACTGAAGACCTCCTTAATTAATTGAAAAGATTTTATGTTTTCAAATGTATTGTACGTAAAAACACAGCGATTTTTCACTGAAATAATGTGATGAGCCTTGGCAGTGCAAAAGCTCCTCCCATGTTTTTCAGCAAAATAGAGAAAAAAAACTAGCACACTTCATTTAATGCATACCAGAAGACTAGAAGACTTAAAGAATATTTGGCTAATGGCTTTGTTATGCTAATGATGCTTTGAACAACTGGGCCCAGGATATTGAATCTGGCCAGGACAAGTACAGCTTACTTAAAAACTCCAAGATCAGCTTTATTAGGGGGGGGGTAACTGCAGTTGCCCTGATGGGAGGGGGGGGGGGGGTGCGGGGGGTAGGAGCCGAGAGGGTAACTGCAGTTGCCCTGATCTGACTGCAAAGTTTGCTTTTCTTCTCCAAAGACAAAAGAACCATGATTTTAGCTGCACTTAGGTTCTGTATTATGAATCCAGAAGCCATTGCCACCAGCATATTGAGGGCCATCATGATTATCTCACCCATTTCTCCATCTGCTGGGGCTGGTGGTCGGGGAATGGTGCTAGTTATAACTTCCAGTGCCAGGGTGTCCTACTTATTTGGATAAAAGTAGGGCAAGTGCCTAGCTGCTGTGCATGCAGTAGGTGTGGGCAGGGGTTTGGATTTTTTTTCTCTCATCTATCATTACTCATTTCTTTCCCTCTCTCTCAGGGAGACAGTTTGATATAGACTGAAATACCGTCTCAAAGGGCCATTAAACCCAAAACAACCAACCAGCTAATCTCCATCTGCCATAATGATTGGAACAGTATTGAAACAGCCATAAAACCCCAAATCATGCTGTATGTAGCCAGCATAGTAAAATCAGATGAAACAAAAGATAATTTGATAAATTGCCAATTGATAAGGGTTTAAAAAGTCAATAAAATACCTTTAAGTAATTACCCAATAGGCTAGGGCAGTTTAACCATTAGCTGTAATTATGCAAAATTTTTAATAAGTTTATGTTATTTGCGCTCTTCAGTTCTAGTGATGTGTCCATAAATTTTTAGAAGCATGGAAAACAGTGCAAACCCTGATCAGGCTGCTCCTTTAGGAGCAGCCTGATCTGGGTCTGCACTGTTTGCTAACAAGGCTCTTATGTCCCAATATCCTGGGTTATTATGGTCAAAAGTCAATAAAAATAATCAGTTGGAACTGCTGAATAAAGAGTTTTTGAAAGACACTAAGGCACTTAGACTAGCACTTCCACACTGACCCAGGGTCAAGTATGACGGAATATCGATATTTTTGTCGCAAGACCAAACAAGTGACGGTTGCAAGTATTGCAGGTCCCAGTTAGGGCTTATAGTATTGTCTGTGTCTACCATTAGTAGCCCTAGTAGCCCAGTGGGTTAAGTGCTAGCTGCCAAGTTAGCGGTCTAAGTTTGATTCCTGCTGGCGGCAGAAATCTTTTCAACTAAACAGGGTTCCATTGCACACTGCCTTTCATTTTCACACCCCACACACACACCACCACCCCACCCCCTCTTCATCAATATAAATCCAAGTAGATCCATAAGCCTGCCCAGGAATAGTGTGGTTAGGTTAACTGACCGTCCCGACATGACCTTAGTTGTTTACCGTGGACGTTAAGCATCAAATCAACCAACCAACCAAGTAGATCCAGGCCCGGAGGTTATAAAACTTGAGTACATTCTTAAACTCAAAATAAAGCACACTGATTGGCTGCTTCCGAGCACATGCTCGGAAGCAGCCAATCAGTGTGCTTTATTTTGAGTTTGAGATTATTCTCAAGTTTTATAACCTCGAACACAGGCTTTCCCCAGTTTGCCTCTGGTGCCTAGTAGTGTTTGTGCAAGCATTCATTTATATGCCATAAGACAGACTTTCTACTGAAAGGCTTCATAGTACTGTTGATATAAGAAAATTGTGGACCAAAATGAAACTTTTGATGTTTATATATACCATTGTGCCATTTGTGTTCGAAAAAGGGTGGCCATGTATCAGAGCCATATATTATGATCAGTATTATTCTGTGCATACAACCAACTGTCATTATAGAGATGTCTCATTTCAATAGAAAGCTTAGTATATTTCTTATCAGGCTAGTCATATTATGGAGGCATATTACAAAGTGGACCTAACTTGAAACTTCAAAGTTTAGCCATTACAGTTAGAGACTTTAGTACAGTCAACCATCTTTACACCGGCACTCTTTACAACAGCAAAATTCTTTATAACGTCACTTTGATTTGCACGGAATGGCTAAATTGCTCTAAATGAGTATTCTTTACAACAGCAAATTCAGATTAGCGTCAAAATTTTTGGGAACAAATGCCGTCGTTGTAAAGAGGGTCCACTGTACTCCCACTTGAAAACATTGAGAACTGCTGATAAAAAAAAGCAGGTTTTCTCACAAGGTAAATTAGAAGGCAATGATCAGGAATCAACAAATTGTCAGTCAGTTTCCACATCCTGCCCTTAAACACCAGCAATAAAGACAGCTCACAAAGCAAAGCAAGACATGCAAAAAGCCAAGAGGTCAACTCTTTGCCAGCAGATGGCCACGAGGCTGTCCTAAATAAATACTGAACAAAAAGTCCAAATAACCACCCCCTGCCTTTTTTTTCAAAATAATGTTATACATGAATTCCTGTTTGCTTCTCTGGGTAGGCGGCGCTTTGACATGGGGTCTGTTCATAAAGGAAAGAATCTGCTCCTAAAGGAGAAATTCTCTCCTTTCAGAGTTGGTCCCTACTGAAAAGGAAGGCAAAAATAGTAGAGTTACTTCCTCTGCAAGTCTACCCATTCACCTAGGCTCAAAATAACACCCCCCTTTCGTAAAATGCAATGCCCTTGGGGCATTTAATAGGACTAATACGGTACACACGGAAAGCCAACAAGCAATGACAGTAATAATAAAGCACAACAGAAGCACCGCCTTGGATTATGGTCTGGGGGCTTCATAGACATACTTAAAGCTGTTTGGTCCAAATCCATCAAAGCTACTTGTATGTCTTCTGTGGATAATTCAATAACAGAAAACATAAAAAATCATCAGGGCAAACAATTTGACCATTAAGGCAATATGCCAATTGCAATCAGAGGCTCATGGATATAAGAAAGATAAATATTATTTGAGATTAATTCCAATCCATACAAAGTAAATTATACCTGTTTTGATTATTATAAAAGGAAAAGCAAATAATGGCTTGTTCAAAATAAATCTGAAGTATTCTGTCATAGTGATCATAGCCAGGACATATTAGCTTCTCTAAGATGGCAATTACATGTATATGCAATAATGATGGATGTATGTTACAATATTCAAGAGGATGCATGTTTTCCTTTTGATCTTTTTTTAGTCAAAATAGGAATTATGAGTGGGATAGGGGTGACTGGGGTTGACATGAAGAATTTGTTAGATATTCTGCTTCTTGTATATATGAATTTACATCATTTTGCGCAGCACATGAATTAAATCTTTCTGTACAATGTTGAATCATTTTACACATTATCAAACATTCTGCAAAATATTGAATTTTGCACATTAATAAATCATTCTGCATATTATAGAATTATTTTGCATTCTGTACAATATTGAATCATTTTGTGCATTTAGCAGGAAAATCATTCTACACAAAGCGCATCATTCATTCATTCAGCACTGTATTGAATCAGTTTGCATTCATTAAATCAGTCTGTGCAATAAGAAATAATTCAGTACATTATTAAATTATTCTATTATTATTTTTTATTATTATTATTATTTCTACATTGAATCATTTTCCACATATTATCAAGCATTGTAGAAAGTTAATAAGAAAATCACATTGTTTATTGTTTGTCTATGTGGAGAAATAAGAAAAGGTGAAAATCTTTTGCTGTACCAGAATCACTGACACTTTTTCAGGTGCAGAGTCTTGAATCAAAACTAAAAGAGGTTGAAAATGAGCTCAAGAGAGAAAAAGAAGCACATGAGAAGGAGAAAGAAGGATTTGTTTCTCCAGGTGAGATTTCTATTTTCTGTCTTCTAGGGGTTTGCTATGAAACAAAAAAATGACTCCTTATAGTCATTGAAAGCTCAGACCAGCCTTAGCATCTGACCATTCTAATCCAAGTCTTCATTATCAGATTGATTATACTATGTCTCTTGATTTTATTGTGTTTGGTTACAGAACCTTGATTAGACTGATGAAATGCACTTTGATACATAAGCCTATATGCACAAGGTCAAAGAAGTAAGGTTCTCTTCCATGAATCATACTGAAGAACTCGATGTCTGTAGGGTTCACTTCTACGAATCATACTGAAGAACTTGATGTCATGCTTGTACTACAATATGAATTTTATTTTTGAGGAAGCTTGTAAGTTCCTTGGTATTATCAGGATATCTGAGTGATAAAGTGCTTCAGTGCTCAGAATACAAATACATGCTCTAAGACCAAATCATACTTGAATATTATATTTATTTTTACTAGTTAGATTATCATGTAGCAAAAATCTACACAACAAGAACTAGTACTTTTATGCTCTTGTTTTGTTCAGAAATATATAGCACATTTATAAGCTCCCTGGTGTCTCCTGAGAATGCTCAGGGTCAGGGTAAGTCCCCTTCACAACCCAATTACTACTGTATTTAGGGCTGAAATACTGTTATTTCTCATGCTAAAGAAACAGTATCAGTCACATTTTATGGCTTTGATAACTTTCAAAGTAATCTTGTTGGTTCAGAGAGAGAGAGAGAGAAAAAAAATCAATAGTAGAAATTAAAAGAAAAATGGATAATCTTCCAAGCAGTGGACATATAAACATTCTAGTGTTATTATAAAAATTCAAAGTATTGGGACAGATCAGTAATTTGTATCATACCAGTAGTAATTTGGTAAAGTGAATATTTTTTCTTTACAATTTTGTGGGTTGTGTAAGGTTTATACAGTTGGAAGGGTTGTATGAAATATTTTTTGTTTTTGTGCTATGTTTCTATAACTTTGATTAAGTTACAATGGGGAAAAAATGAAAGAAGAAAAATTTGTGTAATTTTTGTCATGCCACATAAGTATTGCATATAACTTAAGCCCAAGTTGGGAAATAATGGTCACTATTAGTATTGACCAGTATTAACCAGTTTTAACAAGTATTGACCATGTATCCGGTCAAAACTTGTAATAACTGGACAGGACTGGTCAATACTAGTATTGATCAGTATAATCCAATTATATCAGGTATTGACCATGAGCCCGGTCCATACTTGATATAACTGGACAATACTGGTCATTACTGGCAGTCTTCAAATCAGGGCTCAGTTGTAATTATAGACTGACTTAAGCTAATTTATGTAATAGTTGTACAGTCAGTCTTTTTTTCTAACTGTATGCAAGAAGATGGTAAAATCCTTCATTTATGATGTCAACTTGACAGGAACCAAAGAATGTCATGTTCCAAATCAGTACATGTATTTCTATAGGAGCAAAATGTTTTACATCAGCAAAATCTAGAGGAATAAATGCATTGTTGAAAGGAGGTCCAGTTAAGATTACTCCACAGTCACTCATTGTCCCACTGCATATGTATCATATGGACATTGACTTATTTTCTATTCCATAATTAATTATGAGTCACATCAAGTTCCCTTTGAAAACAATGGAAAACTCTTTTATATTTTAGCATACGAGGAGCCACAGACTCCACCATTAAGTCCATTTTTAAACTCCCTTGTCTCCCCTAGAAGTAAGTTGTGTCAGGTTATTGGCAACTTGTTATTATGCTTTGGTTGCTTTTTACTGCCAAGTACTAATTTTAGATCTGTCAATGAACTTCCGAGACACGCCCCAAAAAGGATGCAAATAACATAGATAACTATTAAGGCTAACTGACATTGCAGTACAGGCTGTATGTAGGGATTTCTATTGATTGATAACTTCTATTTATCTACAAAATTATGATGGGTTTCTCTGCAATGGAGGCAACCATTGTCTTTTCAAACACAGTAATGGGATTTGAAATCCTCACAAATGCAGAGACAGTATAAATATATATCATGAATTATGTTTCTTCTGTGGTTGAAAAGATAAAAATCACCTCGGAGTCAATTGCTTTGAAAAATATCGTAACTTTGTGGAAAAACAGAAGTTAACACATGGTTTTCCTTCTGTTTCAAAACATACACAGTGGAAGTTTATAGACTCACTAAGATGATTGGTCTAAAATTAGGGCTTACTTGATTTATGTAGATAGGTCTTGTATCAGCTTGATATTTTTCTGGGATTATTTTGGTTAGTTGTGATATATGTATTTCGAACAAGCTGTTGTTGCACATTTGGTGAAAGATATCTGTGTGTAATTACATTAGCATGATGGTTGTTTTAGGATTAACAGGTGATGAGGATGAAGTTGTATATATTTTAATCCTCAATATTTCATTTTCTATGTAGCTCTAGTTCCTGGTATATATAATGTATTAGTCACCTCAGTTTTAGTTACATTATGCTGAATTGCTTACAATTGCAGACAGCATTCACAGTTTAAAGAATTGCTTATCACAACAGTAATTAAACGTGTGCATTTTCCATAAATGATAACTTTGATAGAAAACACTCACATTTTGCAGAATTGCTTATCAATGCAGAAAAAATTCACCCCAGAATTGCTCACCATTGTGAGGAACAGTTGTATGAATCTCTTACATTTGGGAAGAGCTTTCTGTCTTTGCAGACACCATTGCAAACAACTTTCACACTTTGCAGTGTAAAGAACAGTCAACTTTGCAGAATTTCTATTCACCACTGTAGCTTACATTCACACTTGGCTGTAAAGCTCATTATTGCAAAGAGCATTCACTTTTTGCATAATTGCTTATTTTTGCAAAGAACGATCACAAGTGGAGAAAATTGCTCAAAGTGGCTATAAAGAATAGTTTCACTTGGCCAAAGTGCTTGTTATTGCAAATGGTGGTTATTGATTCAAATGTCTGCCATCTATATATCAGTCATTTTTAGCAGAAAAACTCACCATTTGAAAGAACTGTTACAAGTTCCACTTTGCCATTTGTTACTATTGCAAAGAACATTGAATTTCACACTTTGCAGAATTGTCCACTGCCTCAAAGACTATCCGCACTTGGATACCATATCATGGAAGGCTGTGATATATGATTTTGACACTTTCCTTGGTATTGTCATTAGTATGTGGCACTTTCCTTGGTACATGTTTTTAGCTCACCTGAGCACGAAGTGCTCAAGGTGAGCTTTTGTGATCGATATTTGTCCGTCGTCCGTCCGTCTGTCCGTCCGTCCGTCCGTCCGTCTGTCCGTCCGTCCGTCAACAATTTCTTCAAACAGCATCTCCTCCTAGACCAGTGAGCCAATTTCAAAATAATTTCACACAAATGTTTCTGTTATAGCTCTGAACCAAAATTGCTAAAATGATTCTGCTCCGCTGAACAAAATGGCCGCCAGAGCTAAAAATAGAAAAACCTTTAAACGACATCTCCTCTGAAGCCAATGGCTCAATTTCAAAATAATTTCACAGAACTGTTTGACTCATGGCCCTGAACCAAAATTGCTAAAACGGTTTCACTCCGCTGAACAAAATGGCCACCGGAGCTAAAAATAGAAATCTAAAAATAGAAAAACCTTTTAAGTCAACAATTTCTTCAAACAGCATCTCCCCCTAGACCAGTGAGCCAATTTCAAAATAATTTCACACAAATGTTTTTGTTATAACTCTGAACCAAAATTGCTAAAATGGTTCCGCTCCACTGAACAAAATGGCCGCCAGAGCTAAAAATAGAAAAACCTTTAAACGACATCTCCTCTGAAGCCAATGGCTTGATTTCAAAATAATTTCACAGAAATGTTTGACTCATGGCCCTGAATCAAAATTGCTAAAACGGTTTCACTCCGCTGAATAAAATGGCCACCGGAGCCAAAAATAGAAATCTAAAAATAGAAAAACCTTAAAAGGACATCTCCTCTGAAGCCAATGGCTGGATTTCAAAATAATTTCACTGAAATGTTTGACTCATGGCCCTGAACCAAAATTGCTAAAACGGTTCCACTCCGCTGAACAAAATGGCCACCAGAGCTAAAAATAGTAATCTAAAAATAGAAAAACCTTTAAACAACATCTCCTCTGAAGCAAATGGCTCGATTTTAAAATAATTTCACAGAAATGTTTGACTCATGGCCCTGAACCTAAATTGCTAAAACGGTTCCACTCTGCTGAACAAAATGGCTGCCAGAGCTAAAAATAGAAATAAATCTTAGAATGACACAGAGAGCACAGTTTTGATCCAATCATCATGAAACTTTGTCAGAATGTTTATCTTAATGAAATTAGACCTAATTTGAAACTGGGTCATGTGAGGTCAAAAACTAGGTCACTAGGTCAAATCTGAGAAATACCTTGTGTACCCTCTAGAGGGCACAGTTATGATCCAATCTTCATGAAACTTTGTCAGAATGTTTATCCTTATAGAATCTAGGCCAAGATTGAAACTGAGTCATGTGGGATCAGAAACAAGGTCACTGGGTCAAATCTTAGAAAAACCTTGTGTACACTCTAGAGGGCACAGTTATGATCCAATTTTGATGAAACTTTGTCAGAATGTTTATCTTTATGAAATCTAGACCAGATTTGAAACTGGGCCATGTCAGGTCAAAAACTAGGTCACTAGGTCAGATCTTAGAAAAACCATGTGAAGGCTCTACAGGGCACAGTTTTGTTCCAATCTTTATGAAACTTTGTTAAAATGTTTATCTCCAACAAATCTAGACCAAAGTTGCAACTTGGTCATGTTGGATATAAAACTAGGTCACTAGGTCAAACCTAAGAAAAGCATTGTGCTAGAGTTAAAAATGAAGGGGAAAAAAAACTTTATTTGACTTCTTAATGGATCGACCGATTTTGACATTATTTTACAGGAATTTTGCATGGATAACCATCTATTAAAACTACTGAAACCTTCTGTTCAGTTGAACAAGACGGCCACCATAGCTGAAAACTGAAAACAACAACTTTAAATGACTTATTCTCCTAAACAGGTTGAAGGATGTTAAAAATAATTTCCCAGGAATGTTCCTTGGGTCACATGGCTTGATATAGACTGAAATACTGTCTTGAAGATCTGTTAATCCCAAAACCACCAACGAACCATCCTTGGGTGACTCTCTACCAAAATTGCTCAAACCATTCTGTTCCACTGAACATCATTGTCATTAGTCACCAAAATTGCTAAAATGGTTCTGTTCCACTGATGGCTGCCAGAGCTAAAAATAGAAATAAATCTCTGAATGACATCTCCTCTCATGCTGATGGCTAGATTTCAAAATAATTTCAACTAAATGTTTCTCTCTTGGGGCAGTACCAAATCTGCTTAAATAGTTCCTCTCCAGTGAATAAGATTGCCGCCAGAGTAAAAAAAAATGAAAATAAATCTTAGCACATGGCTTGATTTCAAAATAATTTCACAATTTCACAGAAATTTATGACCTTGCACCAACATTGCTTAAATGGTTTCACTCCAATGAACAAGATGGCCACCAGAACTGAAAATTGAAAAAAAAAATTTGGTTAAATCTCTCAAACCACTGGTGTCAAGTCAATATTTTCACAGAAATGTTTCTTTTTTCTTATTTCAGGGCAAGATTTCCATGACAGTATGCTGTTGCTTTTATATGCATTATCAGTAGCAATGCTGACATGATCATAAATCAAAGACTTTTATTGAAGTCATTTACAGGCCTCCGTGGCCTAGTGGGTAAGAGTGCTGACTCTTAATCATTAGGTCTCTCACCTCTGTGGGCTCAAGCCTTGCTCCAGTATATTATGTGAGATGCCAAGTTCTGCAAAGGAAGGTCAGGTGGTTTTTCTCTGGGTACTCTGGTTTTTGCCTAGCTTTGATTAAAGGTTGGCTTGATATAAGTGACATAATCTTGGAAGGTCTATAACCAAGGAAAAAAATTAAAAAACATTTGGGGTAATCGCAGGTGTACCAGGTAATGAAGTGCTTTCACAGGTGAATTAGTCTAGTAGTGTTCTGGCATAGATTTTATGCAGCAAATTTTGAATTGCTTTTCTTTAATTGTATAACCATTTCTAAATTAGTTATTGCATTAAACCAATTATTAGATATGAAACTACTTAAACTGAAATATTCACCTGTACAGAGCATGGGTCTCTTCCTGGGGGCAAACGCTTTCTTGATTACAGCATGATTTTATTTTATTATTACTTTGATTATTACTCATGAATGACAAATAGTAATTAATGTTTGTGAAAGGCACAGTTAAGATAACTTCATAACTTCTTTAAATGTATCATATATACTTGTTTAAAATTTTACTGATATAGAAGCTTTCCTCATTCATATTTGTCATATTACGGACATACTAATAATGACAGATATTCCTTAGAATTACTTTCAAAATTATGACTAGGTTACTTGCTTTGTAGGTTACCCCATGCAAGTTAGACATACATAAGTACATGCAGTGGCTTTGATTTGCATATGTACACATCCTTTTTTCATTATATTTCTATTGTATTTTGATACTTTGTGCATACATGCATATTTTTTAAAAAAAACTTTCTATTTTTAGCATATGACATATATCAAGAGAGAAAAACGTGTTCTAGTGTAGACAACTGAGAAGGTGTTTAAAGTTAATACTGTTTATTATAGTGTCAGAAATGTGTTTTAGTGTGGAAACCTGAAAAACTGTTTAATTCAAGTGAATAGTGTTTATAGTGTCTGAAAACTGAAAAACAGTTTGTTTGGACTAAATAGTGTTTAAAGTGTCAGAAGAGGAGATTTACAATAAAGCAAAGGCAAATCAATTACCAGACAGCTGCACTGCAGAGGGAAAACACTCACGACAGGTATGTATAAGACATAATGAACTTCAGCCTCTTACATAGTGTGGTTGGTTGGTTGGTTGGTTGATTTGATGCTTAACGTCCACGGTTGTTTACCGTGGACGTTAAGCATCAAATCAACCAACCAACCTCTTACATAGTGGGCTTTAATCACTGGAGATTAGATGCAGAGTAATTCAGATCATTTGCCTGACCCATCAGACTGCCAGTATCTTAACTCATAACTGTTTCAAATACATGCTTTAACACACGTAGAAATTCAATGTTTACAGCATGTCTCAAATAATTGCAAATAACATTTAAGTGGGACAAAACACAGAGATACATTAACCGTTTTAGCATCATATTTGAAAGGTAAAATTGCAGCACATTTGCTTATACAAAAAAAAAAAAAAAAATAAAAAAAAATGAAAAAGTAAAGCAGTCACAGTATTTAAATGCAAATTATTTTGTTTTGGTCAATTTAGGATTTTAACATGCAGTTTATTCATTCATAATAGTGTACCAATGTACTCAGTATTTTAGTAATTCAGTTTTTATCCCCTGACCGAAAGGTTTGGGGAATATAGTGATTAATTATCTGGAGCTCTGTTTGATATAGTACATTCAGACTTCACACACTTGTTCATTGTTTGAAAGGAAGCATTGCATCTAATAGCTCTCACTGTTTGAAAGGAAACATTGCAACCAAGAGCTCTATCATGCATGTTGCTACAACCATTACCTGTTGTTGTGATTTAAAAAATTATATGGAGCATCAATCTTTATATATGGCCTTCTTGAGTCTGTTTTGTAAATGTGGGCCTCTCGTTTTTTAGTTTCAGATTTTAGAAACGCAGCAATGCCTAAATACAGAAAGTGGCGGAAATCAGAGGCACAGGCTCGTGTGATGCAGAGGAGGCAGGAGAGAGCCAAGGCTGTGGAAACGGGTGTCATTGATAAATCAGATGGGGGACTAGCCCACCCTTCTTACCTCTCATCCAGCACGGGTGAGGGGCCATCTGAGCATTTGAATGAGATTGAAGATGAGACTTGTTATGATACTGAAAATGAGACTTGTTATGAGATTGAAAATAAGACTTTGAAAAAAATTGAAAATCAAACTTGGAATGTGACTGAAAACCTGACTTGTATTGAGACTGAGAATGAGATTGCTACCTATTCTGATACATTGACTGAAAATGAAACCTGTTCTGAGCTTGATATTCATAGTACTATCTGCAGCCCTACCAAAAAGTTCAATTCAAGGACATTTATTCTTGGTTCATTTAACCAGGCTGATAAAAGATTCAGTGAAGAATCACGAGGGAGCCAGTGTTGTGCAAATGCACTTTGTTCACTTATATATGCTAAATATTCAACGTTATGCACAACACAAGACATTGACACAGTTCTTGTAGATGGGGACAAATTGTATAACAATATATTGCTGCATTTAAAAGCAAAAAGAATATTTAAAAGTAGGATGTTGAATTTTGATGAAATTCCAGAAACTGTTGCTTTGTTAAATGGGAGCATATTTGTTGAAAAGTCTGAGGTCATTTCTGGTGTTTGTACTCAACTGTTTTCAACTTCATACTTACCATCCCTAAACCAGTCATTACACTGTGCATTCCAAAAGTCATCTTATGTATTGATAATGATTGGATCAATTTGTTCAGCGGTCTTCAAGAAAGACAATGATGATTCTCATTCACATGCAGCTGATGGCTTGTGTTGCCCTGATGACAAATCAATTCTTATTTCATTTTATAATATAGAAGACCTTGTGACATTTTTGTATGTATTGTATGACAGTATGCAAATTGACATATCAGCACAGTTTGACTTGTTACCTGTAAATTTGCGTAGACCTGCTGAAGGATTTGTGAGAACTGCTGAAGTAACAAGGAATGCTGCAGAAGCAAATGTTACAACTGTTACCAAGCATTACATAAGTAGAGATCCTATGCAAAATGCTACTGTGCATAGGTGGAAGACGGTTTCATACAAGAAGCCAGGAAAGTTCACATCTCGTCCACCTGACAAATCAGATTTACTATCCGAACTAAAAGTAGTTCATCCAGATGATAGTGACAGAAGTGTAACCCTTATTGGTAGGTACTTTGAAGATCAAAAGCGTAAAACACAGAGTAAGGGTGCAAAAGCCAAGACACAAACTGACCGGAAATTGTACCAGAAGTTATATAAACAGAAGCAAAGACAATCTGGTGACTTTAAATCTAAAGAGAGAGCAAAAGAGAGAGAAGCCAAGAAAACAGCAAGAGAATCTGCTGAATACAGATTAAACGAAAAAGCAAAAGAAAGAGAAACCAAAAAAACAGCAAGAGAATCTGCTGCATACAGATTAAATGAGAAAGCAAAGGAAAGAGAAACCAAAAGGGCAGCAAGAGAATCTGCTGAATTTAGATTACAAGAGAAAGAAAAACAAAGAGAAACCAAAAGAAAAGCAAGAGAATCAGCTGAATTTAGATTACAAGAGAAAGCAAAAGAAAAAGAAATCAAAAGAACAGCAAGAGAATCTGCTGATTTTCGATTAAAAGAGAAAGCAAAAGAAAAAGAAATCAAAAGAACAGCAAGAGAATCTGCTGATTTTCGATTAAAAGAGAAAGCAAAAGAAAGAGAAACCAAAAGAACAGCAAGAGATTCTGCTGATTTTCGATTAAAAGAGAAAGCAAAAGAAAGAGAAACCAAAAGAACAGCAAGAGAATCTACTGAATTTAGATCAAAAGAGAAAGCAAAAGAAAAAGAAATCAAAAGAGCAGCAAGAGAATCTGCTGAATATCGATTAAAAGAGAAAGCAGTGGAAAGAAAAATCAAAAGAACAGCAAGAGAATCTGCTGACTTTAGATTAAAAGAAAGAGCAAAAGATAGAGAAACCAAAAGAAAAGCAAGACAGTCTGCTGAATATAGATTAAAGGAGAAAGCAAAAAGAAAGAGAAATCAAGAGAACAGCCAGAGAATCTGCTGAATTTAGCGAGTTGGAAAAAGCCCGTGAAAAAGCTTCAAAGAGAAGAAAAAGATTGGTTGAAGAGTTCAGACAATGGGAAGCTGAAAGAAAAAGAAGTAAGCTAGAATCACATGAATATAAACAAAGAGAACTTGATACACAAAAAAAATCCAAAAGAAAAGCAAGATCTGATCCTTATATTCTTGAAAAAGAACGTCTTTTGAAACAACAGCAGAGATCTCATGTACAGAATAAAGCGAAAGAAAATGTTATGGATTGTAAGCGAAAAGCCTCTAAACGTGAGAACCTGTCATTTCGTGAAAATGAAAAGCTAGATGCAAAGCGAAGGAAGAGTAGTTATGACATTGGCTCATGTACAGAACTGTTTCACAAAAGTTTGTCAGTTGGACCAGTGTACATATGCAGTTGTTGTCACCAGACTTGGTTCCGACAGAGTGTTTCTGAAGTAAAGTCATTATCTGTAGAACAAAAAAGAAAATATTTGACAAGAACAGTATCTGTAGACAATAAAGAATGGATATGTTCAACATGTAAAGCCAGTATTGTAGGTGGTAGAACTCCTAAATTGTCTGTTTTAAATGGTATGAAATGGCCAATAAAACCGAAAGAATTAGATCTCTTTTCCCTTGAAGAACGTTTGATTGCTTTGCGCATACCATTTATGCAAATGAGAGAATTACCTAGAGGCAGACAATTATCAGTGAAAGGAAATGTTGTTAATGTGCCTGTAGATATACAACCAGTAGTAAATGCGCTTCCCAGACCTTTTGATGAAAATGTCACAGTAGCTGTCAAATTGAAGAAGAAAATGTCATTCAAGTCATGTGCATTCTCTGAAAATGTTAGACCATTACGAGTACTTGTGGCGTTGCATTGGCTTATGAAAAATAATGATATGTACAAAAATGCTAATGTAAATATAGATGAGGAATGGATAAAGAATGTAACACAAAACTGTAATGAAATTTTAAGTGAATTCATATCAACTGAACCAACCATTCCAGCTGAAAGTTCCAGTGCTGAAAACCAGAACCAGAAACTTCCACAACTAAATCTGCTTGGTGAAACTAAAGAACATGACTCTACATTATCTGGTACTACAATTCCAGTTGTAGAAGAGCTGTATGATTCTGATGCTGAAGAAGTTGCACAAGAAAATGTGGGCAATGTTGATACTCTAATAGATGATGCCAATCTTGAAAACAGAAATTTAACATTTACATTCGCTCCTGGAGAAGGTCAACGACCACTCAGTATTTATCAAGACAAAGATTCAGAGTATCTTTGTTTTCCATCCATATTTTGTGGGCAAAGGCGGAAAGAAAATGAAGAAAGACAAGTTGATGTTAATTATAGTGATATTGCAAAGTGGGAATTAAGAAGTCAAGATAGGCGTGCTGCAAATAGTATACCTAACATTTTCTTCAAAATGAAAAAAATTCAGATGAAACAATTGAATGACAAGGTGAATCTTGCTGTGAGAAGATGTCAGACTGACAAAAATACTTTGACAGCTGAACAGGCAAGAAATTCTGATGCAGTGACAAATATGGTAAATACTGATGAGGCTTACTATATCTTCAAGCAGCTTCGAAACTCGCCTGCATATCTAGAAACTAGAAAAAAAGATGTTTTTGCAATGATCCGTCAGTTAGGTTTACCAACTTGGTTTTTATCTCTTTCTTCTGCAGACACAAGGTGGAATGATCTTTTGAAAATGTTAGCTTCTTTAAATGAGAAAGTTAATTACACTGATGATCAAATTGAAAACCTTTCATGGGAACGGAAGATTAAACTGATTCAGACAGACCCAGTAACATGTTCAAGATATTTTGATCACAGAGTCCAACAGTTTATAAATGTGATATTGACAAGTGAACACAAACCCCTTGGAAAAGTTACTGATTACTTTTACAGAGTTGAGTTTCAACAAAGAGGGTCCCCACATATTCACATGATTGTTTGGATTGATAATGCTCCGAAATTTGATGTTCACTCAAATGAGGACATAGCTGCATATGTTGATCAATTTTTACAATGCAGAGTGGAGGATCAGGATTTAGGCTGTCTGACAGAGCTGCAAGTTCACAAACATTCTAGAACATGTAGAAAAAAGCAAGATAGAATCTGTCATTTTGGTTACCCATTGCCACCACTCCCCAAAACAATGGTACTGAACCCGCTTGAAACAGACACAGATAAATATTACAAGATGTACCAAAAATTGCAGAAAAGGATGAATGAGGAAAAAGATGGATTTAAAATGACATATGAACAATTTTTGAAATCTGTTGTACAGATGACTGAAGGAGATTACATTAAATGCATAAGAAGCTCTTTGAAAACTTCCAAAGTTTTTATAAAAAGAGACCCTAATGAGATACGTGTCAATTTGTACAATAAGTCTGTCTTGAAAGCTTGGAAAGCAAATATTGATATACAGTTTGTACTTGACCCATATGCTTGTGCAATGTACATTGTTTCATATATAAGTAAATCTCAGAGAGGAATGAGTAATTTGCTGCATGCAGCTGCTAAAGAGGCAAAGAATGGCAACTTGGATGTCAAACGACAAGTGCGACATATTGGCAATGTGTTTTCAAACAGTGTAGAAGTAAGTGCACAGGAAGCGGTTTACCTGGTTTTACAAATGCCCTTAACCAAAAGTACCAGAGATGTAGTGTTTATAAATACATCACCAGCAAACAAACGTGTGCAGTTGTTGAAACCGAAGTCAGTTCTTGAAGACTTACCTGCACATTCCACTGACATAGTAGCAGATAATGTCATTAAAAGATATTCAAGAAGACCTAAAGCTTTGGAGAATTACTGTTTGGCCGATTACGTTTCTCAGTTAGATGTCATTTATCCAGAATTAGAGAGTAGCAGTAGCGACAAGGAAAGAAATGATGATGAAAATAATTCTGAAAGTGTAAATGATGAATGCTTTGATGAAAGTAGCCTTATTCTGACTTTAAAAAATGGCATAAAAATCAGACGCCGCCGCAATTTCAAAATAATACGGTATGTACGGTTCAGCCGCAAAACTGATGAAGAGAATCATTACAGGGAAAAGCTGCTGTTATTTTATCCATGGAGAAATGAAGATGGTGATTTGCTTGGAAATTTTGCCACATATAAAGAGCATTACGAGTCCATGAAACATGTTTTAGATCATAAATGTTCTACCTATGAACACCATGTTGATGAGTTGGAACTTGGAAGAGAATTGGCTGAAGGTGATCATGAATCAGAATATGACATACTTGCTCCTGGAGCTCAACAGATGGAGGCTGATACTGCTGAAGAAAAATCTGTAGAGTCTGAAACCTTTATATATTTTAATCCAGACAGGGCTGTAGAGCACAGGGAATATGATATAGCAATAGAAATAGGGTGTTCTGTGTCAGCTTCACAAGTAAATCCTAATGAAAATATACTGCCTGACGAGAAATATAGAGAACTCTTGCGCTGCCTGAACACTAAGCAAAAACAGTTTTATAATCATGTCATTCACTGGATTAAAACGAAGGATGCACCATTATATGCGTGTCTTTCCGGTGGAGCTGGTGTTGGTAAAAGTGTTGTTATCAGAGCTTTATATCAAACTCTTTATAGGCTACTGAATTTCAAAGAAGGAGAAAATGCTGATGATATAAGAATACTTTTATGTGCATATACAGGAAAAGCAGCCTTTAACATCAATGGTTCAACAATATCTTCTGCCTTTAAACAGAAATATAAACAGTCTGATCAAACATTAACCTGTGATAATCTGAATACATTCAGGTCAAAATACAGGAATCTGTCAGTTGTGATCATTGATGAAATTTCCATGGTCGGAAATTCAATGTTAAGTTTCATAGATCAGAGACTACAGGAACTTAAGGGAACAAGACAGCCATTTGGTGGCGTGAGCATTATTGCAGTTGGCGATTTGTATCAGCTAAAACCTATAAGTGATGGTTGGATATTTAATGATATGACAAAAGATGCTACATCTCTTTCTTACAATCTTTGGAAGGATCATTTCACTATGTTTGAACTGACAGAGATAATGAGACAAAAGGATGATCTAGAATTTGCCGAGTTGTTAAACAGGCTTAGGAGAAATGTACTGACTAATGAAGACAAAGAGAAATTGCAGAAATGCAAAACAACACCAATATCACCTGGTTACTTTTTCCATGCTCCACATTTGTTTGCTGAAAATTATTTCATGCATTCTTTCAATGACTCTATCATAGACAGCATGAATACAGAAAAAGTTTCTGTACCCTGCTACGATTTTATCTCATCCCCAAAACTGTCAAGAGAAAAGCAAGCTGAAGCTATACAACGTTTACCTACAGACCCACAAAAAACTGCTAACCTTCATTGTTCTTTGACCATTGTTGTTGGAATGATATATGATTTGACAGTAAATACAAACACAGAAGATGGACTTGCAAATGGTGCTTCTTGTACAGTAAAGCTTGTGGAATATAAACAAAAAGAAACAACTCGTCCAAGTATTGTTTGGGTCCAGTTCGATGATAGAAATGCTGGGATGGAAACAAGAAAAAAGTTCAATGCCAGAGGATTTTATCACAAAGAAATTGACGATAACTGGACTCCTATCTTTGATATAGAACGCTCATTTATATACAATAGAAAAACCTTTCAGAGAATACAGTTTCCTTTGCAACCGTCAGCAGGACGGTCTGTTCATAGAGCTCAAGGCAGTACATTAGACAGAGTTGTGATAGATTTGTCTCAGAGAAAACCAAGAAAAATCCCTCATCTCCATTATGTTGCACTAAGTAGAGTCAGGTCATTGGAAAATCTTTAGATATTAAATTTCAATGAACAAGCACTTAAGGTTGATGATCAAGTTGAAACAGAGATGGAGAGGTTGAATAGGAGTGCTATGCTAGAATTGTGTTACAAACCATTAGAGTATGTTGATTCAAGATCCCACTTTAAACTTGCTTTCAACAATTGTCGATCCTTACATCTCCACTTTGAGGACATCAAACATGACCAGAATCTATTATCGTCGCATGTGTTTGGAATTGCTGAGAGCAGGCTCCATCAAACAGACCATAGTTCTGGATATAGTATAGATGGTTACACCTTATTCCGAAATGACCAAAGCGCTACTGGTATTACCAATAGACCTCCTCATGGCTTAGCAGTCTACGTGAATGATGATTCAGCAGTTACATCACAAGTGTCATTTTCTTCAAAAAAAATTGAATTCACCAAAATGATCATTGTCAAATCTCTGAATGAAATTCAATATGTAGCATTGTATAAAGCCCCCAGTATGCCTGATAGAGATTTTACAACAGCTTTAGACAAAGAACTTCTTCCCGTTTTGGATGTATCTAAACCTTTGGTTATAATGGGAGATTTCAATATAGATGCTTTGGGAAAACAAACGTCACTGATTCAGAAATTATGTGAAAAGTTTGCATGTACCATGCACATAAAAGAACCTACAACAGACAGTCACTCAGCATTAGACCTTGTTTTTTCTAACATTGATGGCATGGCGGGCACTGTTGAGACATATTGGTCGGATCATAAAATTGTATTTTTTCATAGTTAGACATTTCATTTATTACCTCTCGTCCAGCACAGCAGGGTTGATAGGCCATTTGAATGAGCTTGAAAAAGAGACTTTTTAAGAGCTGGAAAATGTGCCTTATGACTGATGGTATATGAGACTTTGAAAAGATTGAGAATCATGCTTGGAATTACTACAGTTAACCATGCGTTAAAGAGGCTAACAGTTACTAGGAGGTGTCCTCCTTGTTTCTTTTGCTTCATTATAACAGTATCAACCACAATAATTGAGCAAAATATATGAACAATATATCTGAACAAAAAGTACCAAATGTGTGAGCAAAAAAGACCGGTCACTATAATGACAGTTTTTGGGACCGGACAGATGATATGCAGAGAAGAAAAATCATAATTGCACTTTTATTATTTGAGAAGATGTTATGGTCTATAATTTTAGTAAAAACAAATCGTGTCCATTCGATATTAATATAAAAATAATTATAAGAATACATAAAAACAACTGAAATTAATTTTCAAAAAATCGATAAAAATATAACACACCACCAGACAATGTGAAGAGCACAGGGGTTGAAACTCCACTATCAGTTTTAAAAGTTGTTCCCCTTTCCTAATGTTGTGTATGAAATCATGTCCCTTCCTAATTAAAATCTGAATGAGTTCCTTCTAGAGCAGAGAACACATTCAAAATAAGAAGCGAGGGCCATACTTCGAGGTTCTGGCAAGGAACTCAACCAGGTGGAACAAATTATCAGAAAGAATGATCCATAACAGCTTGAAAGCATCAATACCAAATACCGATAAAATTTTCAATATTATTGTTTATCGGCCAGAAATGATCCATAATATACTAAAATAAGAATGTCTTGAGCAATGTTTCATTATTGTGGATCAACCTAAAGAAGACATCTAAAAGAAGAAGCTTCCCTCCTTCTATTTTCCTAATAACTAACCCTTCACCAAGCACAAAACCCAGGTACCCATCAGGGATCAAGCTAGAGATCAGAATAAGGGAGAAGTTTTTCTGATTTTAGGGAGAAGTTTCTGCCCATCTCACTGCTTTGCCTATATATTCTATACATTTAAACTTCTCCTTTAGCTCAGAACAGGGAGAAGTTTGATCCTGCAAGGAGACTATTTCTCCCTAGTCTCCCTGTAGCTTGATCCCTGGTACCCATTAAATATTTATACCTGTGCTGCTATATTGCTGTGACATCAGAGTGCAATGAAAAGAGGCTTATCTGTAAAACATTATCTGGGCTCATATGCTGGAAAACTGGCAAACAGTCCAGACTCAGATCAGATGCCAAAGAATGCAACATCTGATCAGAATCAACACTGTTTGCTTAAAGTACAAAATTTATGGGTTACATAAAACAGTCTCTAACCAGGCTCAAATAGACACGGCTGACCCACCACTGCTGTCATTGCTTAGATTTTACCATGACAATTTGTCGGTTAATTCCTCCTTAATAATACATTGGAAAGTGAAAAACTGCTCCAATTGAAACATCATCAACTCCATGATGTCCCATGTTACTACATCATAACTCAGGTGAGCGATTTAGGTCCATCATGGACCTCTTGTTTAATAGTACTTTATGCAATATCTCACTACTTCTGACTATTGCAAAAACATTTCCAATTTCAGTTACTGTCACTACTGCATAGAACAATCTGCCTTTGCAGAATTGCTTACTTTTGCAAAGAACATTCACACTTGGATCAAAGATTGTGTCACCTGGTATCTTCAGTAGTATTTTATGTAATATCTCACTACTTATGACTTTGCAGAATTGCCCACTCATGCAAAGACATTCACACTTTGCATAACTGCTCATTTTAGCAAAGAATATTTAAACTTTGCATAATTGTGCACTAATGATGAAAACATTTACTACTGGCAGGGTTGCTAACCATTCTCAAAACCAGTAACACTTTGCAAAATTGCCTTTTTATGTGAAGAATTTTCACTCTCTACAGAATTGCATACTGTAGCAAAAACAGTCACACCATTTGAAAGAACTGTCACTCTGTGCGCTTTGCTGAGTTTCAATTATTGCAAAGAGCATAATTGCTTACAGCTGCAATTTTAAATACAGTCAGTCTTACAGACTGATTCACTTTTGCAGAGAATATTCACACTTTGCCAAATTGCTATTCACAACTGCATTGAACATACACACTTTGCAGAATTGCTCACTTTTGCAACAACATTTACAATTTTAGGCATTGGACTTCACTGAAAAGTCAGTTGATATTTTTCCACAGCTCCCTATCATTGCAAAACACAGCCTCATATTGCAAAATTGCTTGCTATTGCTAAGAACAGTTGCATAAATTACAATTCACTGATGAAATATCATTTTAAAATTATAGGCACTCTAGTGTCCTCTGTTCTTTATTTGTTTAGATATACATGTTAGCTTGTCTGTATGACAGTACTGAAAGTTATATGCGGTCATGACAGCATTGGCATCCCAATTTTCATTAAAGTTTGGGAAATGTTTATTATGGGCAAGGCACTGTCAGATGAGCTACCGGTATCCTGTGTGTGGACAGGTCTTGTTTTGGATGTAATTAGATTTTAAAAATTTATCATTATCTGTCTTTATATGAAAAGATACAAAAATATTTTGCTTTTCAATGTATTTATACACATAATTACCACACAGATGTTTAAGTCTCATATATAGTTACAGTATCACCTTTTTGGCCTCAAATTGCTTAATTTGCTTAAATTGGTAAAAATTCTGTGGAGTCATTCCTGACCTGGCAGCTAGCAAAAAGTACCATGTGCCACAAGGGAAGTCTTAAACTGTACATACACCTAGTCTGTGGTGCTTGCAGAATTTAGGCAGACTGAGCAGATATGCTAAGTCTTAGTTTACGGTACTTTTTCAGTGTCTTATATACCCTTAATAGGTGGCTCATTTGGTTCTGCAGTTTGAACATGGTACAGTCAACTCTCGATATCTCTCACACTGATATCTCAAAGTACCTTCTGATATCAAAGAATATAGTTTAGATTGATTTCCTATTTTTATTTACATTTCAGCCCATGTTATCTTAAAATACCAATATCTCAAAGTAAATTTTCTGGTTTGAGTTGAGCTTTGACTTTGGGATATCGAGAGTTGACTGTAGAAGGAATTTTTCTTGCGGCCTGGATGAAATTATTGTAATGTCATCATTGTGGAAAAGTGTGATTTTTTTTTCTATGATATTTGAATAATAATGACATTATAATTTTTCTGTCATTGTATACAATTGAAAAACTTTTTGAAATAAAATTGACATAGATTTTATTGTATATAGAACAGGTGATTAAGTATATTTTTCTATAATAATGAATACCAAAGTGACTTTAAGTATTGGGATGAAGGGGCTGATCAAACAGTGTAGGCACTGTCAGACTGTTCCAAAAGGAGCAGTGACATCTGATCAGGATCTTCACTGTTTTCCATATAGGCAGCAGTTTCGAGACTTATCATTGGATAACGAATTGAAATTTTCAGATTTTAGGATAATTAGAAGTGCATAATTATTTTGCAGAATTATGGTAAATAGGCTCAAGATGTCCTTAAAATCAATTTTCAAAAGAATTGGTACATATTGCCCTGTGTTTTGAAGGACACCTTAGATTGTTACAGTATTATTGGTATTTTATTGTACATAGTAAAGATTACAATGAGATAATCATATTCTGTCAAAATCTATTATACATTGGTATTCCACTTATAATAAGAAATTTTTGTAACTTTATAAGTCAGTTTGTAGTAATATTGAGCATATTTCACTTTAATACCTTTGGAAAAAGGTTTTGCAAGACTTATAATTAATTAATGGTGTAATCAAAATTGAAAAACTATGACATACAGAAATAGAAACACTCTCTTGTAAACTATCTTTGCAAAAGATACCAGATCAAAAAGCAGGCTGCCTTTACATGTGCCTCCATACTCACCCCTGATTAACTATGCATATACAAGGGCTGTACCAAATGAAAAAGAGTCCCTAGTTCTCAAAAGACCTTAGTTTTGGAACTATGACACTTTTCATTTCATTTCGTAACAGCTTTAGAAACATAGTTAAGCTGGTATGATACTAGAAAAGTTTAAACTCTGTCTGCCTCGCTAAAGCTCGTGGATTATCTCCTCTTACAGGCAGACAATCCATGGTATAACTATTATTTAGCCCACATCTACTTAGAGCATGCTGAGACCAGCGATTCAGTTGCCCTGTTTACGTATTATATTGTCGAACTGTATCTCCAGTTATGTAGATGTACACAGATCCTAAAAAATAATGGGAAAATTCCTGTCATATAAACAAACAAATGCATAATAACACTATGCATGTCTATGGACCAAAAATATGAAGTGATAAAAGCAAAGTACTTATAGATGAAAATGATGCATTAGCCATTGGTACCACAGACCTCCACCACTGGAGGAAAGTGCATGGCAGTGAATTTTTTATCATCCCTGCAGTGCGGAGGAAATGCTGCCGGGCTGTGATTTCCTTGAAGAGTTGAGTAATAGCATTAGGAGACAAAAGAGAATTAGCAGAGAAATGGTTTTTGGCTTGTCCTCACAGTGTGTAGTTTTTTTTGCAGGGCTGTGATGGATGAAAAGTTATAGTCCCCACTATTTTCTGGGAATGGAGAGGCCATGGTTTCAAATGACTGGTGCACATTATTGTATAAAGACTTAAACTAGACAGGAATATAAAGCAACAGAGCAGTCAAACTAGACAGGAATATAAAGCAACAGAGCAGTCAGTGCTAATTTGCTTTAATTTACTTTGAAAGTTTGTCTGAGTGGGAACCAAGACATTACAGCATTACATTTAAAACTGCATTATACTGAGTAGCATTATTATCAAGCTCTGCTGTATTTGTAGATCCTCGAGCCTCACCCCGTGGAAGACCGCCAAGTCCTGCCAGATCACCCAGCGATGTTGCCTTACGACAGATCATTGCCGAGAAAACTAAGTTGGAGGGAGAGATTCTGGGCTACAAACAGAAACTCAGGAATTCTGATGGAGAAATTGACACATTGAAGGAGAAGGTAAGACTTGGATCTGACATGAGACAAATAATGGGTAGGGGCATTGTCTTCAAGTATGGGGAGCTAATAGAAGTAGGAATTCCATACCCCAAGTCTTAAGTGCTGAAGATGGAGCCTTAAAAGCTTAAGACAAAATATATAATAACATCAAAGCATTTTAGTGGCTATTGGAAAAATATTTAACTATTGCAGGAAGAAGGATTTATGCGAAGAAAACATAAGCCTGACAGTGGGAGGAGGGGAGATACAGGGGGCAGGGGGAGAGGGGAGGAGGAAGATATCCTGGATGGATGACTTATCAGTTTTCCTTCTAGGTCATACCAGGAGGATGGAATGTTGATTATGGAGGGCTCTAGCAACAAAACACCTGTTTTGCCCAAGTTTCCATCTGTTTGTTCATACAACCTTTAATATTCATGACATCTTAGCAGTTACCTCCTTTCCCAAGACTACAATCATCAAACTTGGTATCCACTTTTTTGTTAAGCAAGCTGCCAGAGAATCAAGGGAAATGTTATGACTTCTCAGCTTGGACAAGCAACTGGCAGAGGTCACATAGCCATCTGGTCTATTTCTAGCTGCATATGACTGCTAAGATGTGACCTGTGTTTAAAACTGAAAAAGGTCTAGCAGCACTCCAGATAATGAGGATAACAGGGATGATAATTCAGAGATTTTTTTTTATTTCTCAATGAAAACATACTTTGTGACCCCTCATTAGAATCGTCTCACTGAGACGATTCTAATGAGGGGTCACAAAATATGTTTTTATGTAAAAATATGGAAAATTGTCCCATAATTATCCTTTTTATGGAGTGCTGTCAAAGTCACAGGCAGAGTTTCTTTCTTTCCTGTTTTCCAGCTGACAAAGATGGAGAGAGAGCATGAAGAAATACAAATGAAGAACTCACAGCTGCAGATGAAGAATAAAGGTTTGAAGTCTGAGTTAGAAGAGGCCGAGCAACAACTAGATGAATCAGAGGTGAGAATTAATGTTCATTCTGTCTGCAAATTCAGCCATATTCATTTTTTGGTGCTTTATGTGTATCGCTTGAAACAAAGTTTTTCAGTCGCAGAAAAAGATGTTTGTCTGCCTTAGGCGATATATTCCATTTTATCAACATTATGGGTATGAAACCCACAGTACTTACCAGTAACAGTGTACTGTACAGGAACAAGTACTGTACAGGCAGTAGAGATGTGCTGCATTTTTTAGGGTATCGTTTAAGGACAAATGGGCTATGGGAGAAATGATTGTATTGGATATAGGTGGGTAGGGAAAAATTGGGAAGAATCTTTTCAAAACATATAAGTATGCCAACCTTCTGACTTACCTCATGCAACAAAAACAAATCAACCTAAATTTTCTGTTCAAAGGGAGGTAGTTACCAAAAATTGTAAATTTGAAAGAGTTTTCTTTCATAAAAGTTAAGTTACATCACAACAAATTGTATTTTTCTTTCATTGTTTAAGTTCTAAAGTAGCTTGATTAAAACTAGAGCATGATATTACATATCTATGGCTTGTTGACATGTATGTCAAAGAATTATGCTGCTATACATATATGTTATATTCGCAAAAGTGATTTTGCCATGCAAAGCAAGCTTATATGATGTATAAAAGTTATATAGTCTGCAGAAGCCTCAATAGCACAGTCAGTTAAGCATACCCTGACTGTGCGAGTGGTACTAGGTTTGAACCCTGTGGCATTCAGTTAAGCACCTGCTTACTGTGCAAGTAGTACCAGGTTTGAAACCTGTGGCAACAGAATTCTTCCTTCTATAAACAGTTCCATTGCACCTTTCATTATCATTGGCCCACCCTGTTGATATGACTGAAACACTGCTTAAAGGGTCGTAAAATTTAGTTTCGTCCATCCATTGATCATGTATAGTCTGCTGCTTTGTTTTGCATTTTATTAGCATGATCACCCTATGTCAATAAATTTTTCAAAATTGCTCCTGTGCCGTTATTAAGATATATTTGTTTTATTGCCCTGCTTTTAGATGAAGGTAAGTCACTAACCAATTAAACTGCAGTTTAGTTCTAACCAACCATTCAAAAGCCTTCTTTGTCTTTAATTATCTTAGTATCCAACCATATTAGTTTCTGCCTTTGCATTGACCAGTTGCATGTCTACGATGTACTACTTTAAACATAGGTCATTTCAGACCAAGGTATCTGACGTTTAGACATAATTTATATATTAATATTAGTCTAATTCTGATGTTGATAGGTTCAATCCGTGCTTTTTTTGCATGATGTTCTTCTTATAACCTTTGCTATGTCTTTATATGTAATCATTCACATATACCAGTTCACATACAGACATATATATTTAGCACATGTAAAATGCCTGTATGGGTTACGCTACACCATTCACACATATACCATTATATGTTTTCAATATCACTTACACATACACACACATTCTCCTAAATATACAATCTGTAATACCATGTTTATTTGGCTGTATGATGGAGGGTGTTCCTCCCAAAATTATGCCAGATATGTAAATAAGTCTTGTGTAATTCATCTTCCAGAGGGACAATCCCAATCTTGTAAGATGTGTCTAGATTATTGTGATTGTTTGGGAAGGGAAAAACCCTGTCTAATAAGTATAAATATGTTACATAGATTGTCCATTTGTGTTTGAAGGCATGTAGAACATTTTTGTTGAGATGATGCAAATGAAATTTCAATTCACTTCATTTGAATTCTTTTAAAACATATGTTAGGTGAATCGGTACCCTCACAGGGGAATCAACTCTGCTTTTCCATTCTTGTCTCCCTTCTCAATGGGGAAAATTCTTCAAAGAAAATATGACAAATTCTTTCCTTTTAGAGCATACCCCCTTTTGGAAGGGCCTTGCCCTCCAGGGAAACATACAGGAATTCACAAAAGTGTTTCTCTATTGTAAAAAAAGATGAAAAAAAAAAAAAAACTTGGATGTGTACCGATAGACTTACCAATACATATATAAGCATTCTATGTCAATTGTCCTATACAGAGTGCAACAATTTATACAAACTAATTATGACTTCAACTTTCTGCAGAATGAAATTAGAATAAGATTCATAGTAAAGACTTGTAAAATTTTTCTTAACCCTTATTCTGCTAAATATTTAATTTGTGATTGATTTGGCTGGCAATTTCATCCAGTTGCAATGAGGTGTGTGCTGCCATTTCCAGAACTCACAAAGGTCATGTGACCTCCATATTTGGAGGTCACGTGATTAACCAAGAACCCACTGAGACACTTAGAATAAAAAAAAGAAAGAAAACAATATATTAGCATTGAGTGTATGCTTTGTAGGCAGAAAGTGATTGCTTGTCTGGGGCCCAGTGTTCTTGCTGAACATTTATCAACATAAAAAGTATAGATGGATGAAGTCTAGTTTCGAGAAAATCGGGATCAATGAGTAAGGGTGTCCTTTGCAAGCTAATATTGAAAAAGATCACAAAATTCTGACATATTTTTTGTGTTTACAAATCTCAAATTCTAGTGACGTAGGTAAAAACTTGCTCTGTTAGAAAGCAGCTTCCTTCCTGTATAGGTCAACTGCAAATGGTGGTGTGTACTTGACATCTAGCGTGTCTGACTGGCTCTCAAAGTGACCTACCCTTTTATCCCAGATATATCTGAGAACAGCAGGTTAAGGGTTAACATTTAGAATCAAGCAACCAGTTTATTCCTAACCTCTTCTTTCAAAATCTAAGTTTTCTCTATTCTGTACCCACATTTGAGCTGCAAATATGCGAAACAAGTGAAAAGTTCATCTGCAAACAGTGAAGACTTGAGCATGTCTGTGCATCTATGTCAGCTAGCTCAAGAGCCTGTTTTGCATTTTAGCTCCCTCGTGGACCTCACCAGGTGTGTGAGAACATTATTCTTTCTCACCAGCATGCCTGGTCTACCACATGCAGTGCCATTCCCAACTCGGTCTTCTGCAAAATAGCCAAAATATAACAACACTAGTGTTTGGATGCATATTTGTGCACATTTTTTGTTTTGAAGTGAAAGAACTGCTAGAGTCATCACAATACTCTTGAAAGTGGCCAAACCAAATATTTTGGTTTGGCCTCTTTCAGGAGTTTTGTGAGACCTCCACCATTTTATCTTTTACAGAGCCTAATTGTTGTACTGATAAGCTGACATGTATATGAGTTCAATAGCATTGTTATATTTTGGCTAACTGTTTGGGATTTACCAGGCATGGTCAGACTATGTAGATGCACAAGCCAGTTTCAGTCTTTCCTGTTGGCATGTGTTCATGGCACTTGTTTTACATGTTATGGCTCAGATATTAATTATATGAAAACTGAAATAGCCTAGACTCATAAATCAAATTAATCATAACCCTATAGTACCCCATATTAAACTATAGACAATTTTTCCTTGAATATACACAATAAATTTCCTAAATGCCCTTTTCTTATTTACTTATCTTCACATTTTTCTCTTTGTTTCTTCTGATAATGGGAACTTCCTGGTAAGCTATTTTCTCATGAATTAAGGTATATGGGTACACCTCCATGTTTATCTGCCATTTTGTCAAAGTAGTGACAATTATTGTGACTGCCTGTTCCCATTCCTTAGCACCTCCAAAATGGAGTCTACCCTTCAAAGAAAGACTCACAAGAAGAAGGGAGGCAAAAATGAAAATGGCAGTGTTGCTTCCCCTGAGAGTGTACCCATTTACCTAAATGAGGTTATTAACTTTAACAATAAGCCTCATGATAAATATAGCCTTGCATGGCACTCCAGTATCTGGATGCACCAGTTCCAGTGCCTTGTTATGGTATAATTTCCATAATTAACCTATGCCCTGTTAACAAAAGTGACCTTAACTGGTGCTCACTCATTTTTTTACACATAAACCTTCGAACATAAGTGAATTATTTCTCTGTAATCTATCAAAATGAAATAAACTGTTCAATGCTCATTATCCATGAAATAGGTACATTGTGTATTGCCCCCATAAGCATTAGAACACAAATGAATTATTTCTCTGTAACCTATCAAAACAACCAAATAAACGGTCCATTATTCTTGAAATATCAAATCCTACCCCTTATACTTCATTATAACTGCCTGCCTGATGGAGACAGTTTTATAAATGAGGTCCCAAGTCTTTGGGTTTTTTTTCAAGAGATAAGAAAACTTGTCAAAATCCGTTTTCCCTTAGAGCTCAGGTTGCAGCCATGGCTTCCTCTTCAACAGAGCTCTTCATGCATCTTCAGGAAAAGATCTTGATAAGCTTTCAACTTTCGTCCTGCTCTGTTTACTTTGCATAATTGTATTGTTTGTATGGTGAATGTGCATTTTTTTAAATAGAATATAAACCAACAAAGCTTTGGAGAGTATTTGAAGGTAATTCTTGAATGTTTGTGAATAAAATTTTATGCTCTTGTATTGCATTAGAATGACCTCAATGAGACATTCTGATGACATGCCATAACATCACTCAATTCCATTCTGACCTGGACATAAAGAATTCAAACCTTTGCAAATAGTCTTTGAAAATACATCAGTGTTATTCAACTCCTATGTTTGTGAAGTTAATAATGTAACAAAAACTTTAGCATTCTAGAAGATAAACTGGTGAGCTCCTACAAAACTCCTGGCCCCGGGGTTATAAAAAAAAATTGTGCTCAGCTCAAGCATGAAATCTTCTCTGCTGATAAATATGAAAATGCCAATTAATGTTGGCATTTTCATATTCATAAGAAGAGAAAATTTCATACTCAGCTAAACTGAGCCAGAAAACAGCTGTACTTATCAGTAATTCGCAATTTATTAGCAGGTAAAATTTCATGCTCAGCTGAGTTGAGCATGAAATATTTTTTATAACCTTTGGGCCTGGAAGAGGTCCAACTAAAATTTCAGTTTGGCCACTTTCAGGAGTGTCTGATAACTCCTCCAGTTTGTTTAAATTGAAAGGAAACTTTGTGTTTTACCATTAAATGAGGTGAATATCGTATTTTGACTATTTGCAGAAGCTTTTATTTTGAATTTCCTTATGTGACTGGAATTTGAATTTACTAGGCATGTGGCATACTTTTGACATGCAAATGAAGAAAACTTATTTGGGAATTATCTTAAATACTCTCCTTATCTGTAGCTTAGGTGAACTTAACCCATAAAGTGCAAAAAAGCAGATGACAAAATTTACATCTGCGAAATTTCAAAAAATGTTTTGTCCAAGCGATATTATGGAGAATGCAAGGAACAGAGTGCAAACTGTCAGTCCAGATGAGGTGGTTCATCATGACCCACAATAATGAGCCAGGGCCTCCGGATCTGTTTCAAATTCAACTTTTTCATTTTTGGCCTTTAAATGTTAAAAAAGTGTGAGCTTACAGCTTAGATGTTTTGGAAGTTATAAAGTCTCTTGAATTAATTTATGAGACTTGACTTCTGTATTTGTATTATGTAAATACTTAAACTTACATTTGCAAATTTACTTTCTATCAACAGGTCCAGATTGATGATCTTAAAAAACAAAGAGACAACCTAAAAAATTCATTAGATACTTTATCTTCCGAGTTCAGCACTCTTCAAACAGAATCTCAAAAATCGAGTCATATAGTGGAGAGATTAAATGATCAAAACAAGGACTTATGTGACCAAGTGGAATCATTAAAACATGACATGGATGAAGTTATAGCAGAGAAAGATGACCTAGTTAATCAGAAACTTCAGTTAAGTAAAAGTGAAATAGAATTAACTAATGAAGTACAGGAGCTAAAATCTGAACTCAATCTCATGAAAAGTGCCAAAGATGATTATAATATTAAAGTGACAGAATTACAACAAACACACACTCTGTTAGATACTAAGACTCTAGAATTTGAGAGGTTAAACTCTGATTCTGAACAATTGAATAAAGAAAATAAAGAATTGTTAAATAGGTTAGAAGCAGTGCAGAGTGAGTTGGAAAGTTCCAGGTTAGATCAGCAAGGAATAGCAAAACAAGAGGTAAGTGTGGATGTAGATTCTGAACATAATTTCCTTATTTATGATACATTCTCAAACAACTGAACCATTCATGGACTTACTGGCTTAGTTCATGGTCGTATATGGTGAAATATATTTTTGGACAATGCATATTAAGAGTTTTGTTTGCATTTAGGAATTCTTGTAGTATTTCAATTATTTTATGTAGTATTATGCTAATAGACTGCTAATCTGGAGTTCTGATAATGTTAGTCAGTCTCAGTGGACATATGCAGGACCAAAATGCCAAAATTTCAATTTTTTACTCCCTGCCACATGTTGATGGTGGGGTATTTCGTTTTTACAATGGCCATCCCTGTGTCTGTCCATCTCCACTGTATATGCATTTGTATTAAGAATGCCCCACATGGGATTATTAATGGGCAAATTTCAATAATTTCTGATAGAGTTGTGGCACTTATCACTGTCCAAAACGTGTTTTTGGCCTCTAGTTCCTTTACTATGTAGAATGTCAGTGAAACTTCACAGAAATAAACAAAGTAAGAATTGCTTTCTGTTATCATAGAAATTTTGTTCTCTGGGGTTGTCTGTCCCCTTCCTGGGGCTATATGCAGGTATAGTCTAGATAAAAGCGAAGTGGGCAGTTTTTGTGAAACTTACAGCAAATAATGTTCAAAACTTCACCAGTGGGGAGTTATCTCCCCATGCCCCTACACTATAAACATGCACAGAATGATGATAAAGACTACATAAAAATATAGTTTAAAGAGATTTTTTCCCTAAATTTACATCTAATAATAAAAGCTTGTGGTCAAAATTTGGCTCAATGGAGGTTATCTGCCCATGCCCTGTTGCCACAGACTTGTATAAAATCACCAAAATATGTGTAGTCATAGGATAAAGTTATTTTTCTGAAGCTTGCAGCACATGATCAGAATGTCATGACAAAATTCTTTTACATGGGGTTTGGCTTCCCCTGCTCTGGAGTAAAAAAGAGAATAACATAAAATGGGAAAAATTTGATGACAGAATAGGTTCGCACAGTCATTTGTGATGAAATCATGTTTGTAATGAGCAAATGCAAATACATGTATTTATTATTTAATCAGTATTTATTTGGCAATAGCTAGACCAAATGCCAGTCTTTCAAATTTTGTTTCAGTTAATTATGGGCCATATGCGAGACCAGAATGCCAAGCTGTCAAAGGAAGTTGAAGAGTTTAAGGAAAAATTAAAGAAAAAGGTAGGGTATAAAACTGTAGATACAGCATTTAGGGACACTTTAGAGGATGCAGAGCTTTAGATACTGTGAAATGTTGATGATAATTGCGGAACATTTGAGTTTATTTCTCCTTACAAGTATAAAGCTTGATCCATCATTACAGCTCCTTTGTTGAGGTGGTTCTGATAAAGGACCATAACACTTTTTCTTTGGGATTTGATGGAAAACAGTCCCATAATCATCATCAGCACCGCATACCTGAATCTTTGGGATTATGATTTGTTTTGCTGCTTAGTTTTTCCATAAAATATATGTTGCATTGTCTCGTTAGACGATATAAAAGGATCTATATTTCAGATCGGGTGGATATTTTAGAACTGACCATTTGCCAGTCAGCATTATTTATTTTAAAACAAGGCTTTCTGCACAAAAGCTTTATATTTATGAGTAATGTATTCCCTGATGCATTGCATGTTAATTTAAAACTTCCATAAAATAATAACTGCCATGTTAGTTTCATTAGCTAGTTTGTGGAAAAAGTCTACGAGTTCAAAATTATGAAACTAAGCCATTGTTCAGATTTCTCATTTTACATTAAGTCATGTATAGCCTGTAAGCTTGCAACTGAATGGTGGAATGAAATGTGAATGTGAAAATATAAAACAAATTATGGGGCTTAGACATAGGTTTCCCAACTTTCAGGAGAAGGCTAAGTCTGTAACTGCTTCCTTATATTGTTACAGAGATCTACATTATTTTTAATAATGCTAATTACAGAATTGCTCTTTTTCATAGGTTTGTAGTATTGTCATATTACCACATGCATTACTGTCAACAACACATCAATTTCTCCATGCACAACAAATACACAGTTTCTCCATTTTCAAATTTGCACATTGCAGCTGTAGTAGATTGCTGTAAGAAAAAGCTTTCAGTGCCTCACAGTCTTGTTTGCCTGTGCTAAAAGCATGTTCTTCCTAATGTTCTTCTTAAATGAACTTCATTTTGTAAAGACATTGCATGTGCATGCAAAACAATATCAAATTAACTTTAGAGTGTTAAGTTACTGTCAATTTTCTTGTAAAATAGATAAATTCTGTTAGTGCATGATAATTAATTGAGATCACTGTCATACATGCATGATTTGAACATGTTGAAGGTGGAAAGAGGAATATTGTCATTCAGATAGATCTTATATTAAATTATTATCATAAGATTTTGAAATTTTATATGATTAAAAGATATTAGCAAATTAGAAATAGTATGTCATTGACAGTTTGCAAAAATTATTTTCACTGGTTTAAGATCAGAGTGGGTTAAGTAATACATCCTGAGTATGACAGAATGAGGGATTTATGTCTTTAAATATCGTGTGTCAAAAATTTATTTGGAGATTCACTCAGCTGTTCAACTTCCTTATAAAATGTAATATACTATGGCACAAATTTCTCATAAAATTTATATGATTGAGCAAAATAGTGGATGTACTCCATTGAGCCATGGAAATATAGCTTTCATCACATAGTGGTATATGTTTAATAAGTATATTCCTCATGCAAGATTTCAGGTCAGTTATTCTAGGATAAACCATGGCCTACTTCCTTTAATTACTAAATAAGCAGGCTGTATAAGAAAAAATAATAACTTTATTCTATACTCCAACAGGAAGATGAATATGAAGAATTGGAAGCAAAGTGAGTATTTCTTTGCCTTTTCAAACACTGTCACTGTAAAGTAAATGTTGGGGTATATAAGCAAATAAACCGCCCTTGGTGGAAGAGCATGCTTTTCCACTGACGGGGTTTGTTTGCAGGTCTGCCCACGTTACATTTTGGTGGCCAGTGTCCCTCGTTGGGCGCCAAAATGTAACGTGGGCCGACCTGCAAACAAACCCCGTCAGTGGAAAAGCATGCTCACCCACCAAGAGCGCTTTATTTGCTTATATACCCCAACATTTACTCAACCACAAACTACCGAGTTAGTAATTTGCATATCTGTTTATATCTGTGACCTTCTATTGTCACATTACTTTCCCCTCCGAGAAGTCTCGTCCCGAGACTTGGCCTGGGAATTACATGGGTAAGGCAACTCCGGTCTGGCAGTTGTCATTATCCCACCGCTGCCACCAAATGTAACGTGGGCCGACCTGCAAACAAACCCCGTCAGTGGAAAAGCATGCTCTTCCACCAAGGGCGGTTTATTTGCTTATATACCCCAACATTTACTCGATCACAAACTACTGAGTTTGTAATTTGCATAGCTATTTATATCCGTGACCTTATACCGTCAAATTACTTCCCCCTCCGAGAAGTCTCGTCCTGAGACTTGGCCTGGGAATGACATGGGGAAGGCAACTCCGGTCTGGCAGTTGTCATTATCCCACCGCTGCCACCAAATGTAACGTGGGCCGACCTGCAAACAAACCCCGTCAGTGGAAAAGCATGCTCACCCACCAAGGGCGGTTTATTTGCTTATATACCCCAACATTTACTCGACCACAAACTACCGAGTTAGTAATTTGCATATCTATTTATATCTGTGACCTTCTACCGTCACATTACTTTCCCCTCCGAGAAGTCTCGTCCCGAGACTTGGCCTGGGAATTACATGGGTAAGGCAACTCCGGTCTGGCAGTTGTCATTATCCCATGGCTGCCACCAATGTAGTAAACCTGGACACCCAATCACTGCACCAAGCAGCTTAACCTGGGTCACCCATCCAGGTACTAGCCGAGCTAAACGTTGCTTAACTAGCAACAACAGTCCACCACTCTAACCACGTCGCCATAAGAGCATGCTTTTCCACTGACAGGGTTTGTTTGCAGGTCGGCCCACGTTACATTTGCAGTTGTCATTATCCCACCGCTGCCACCAAATGTAATGTGGGCCGACCTGCAAACAAACCCCGTCAGTGGAAAAGCATGCTCACCCACCAAGGGCGGTTTATTTGCTTATATACCCCAACATTTACTCGATCACAAACTACCGAGTTTGTAATTTGCATATCTATTTATATCCGTGACCTTATACCGTCACATTACTTCCCGCTCCGAGAAGTCTCGTCCTGAGACTTGGCCTGGGAATGACATGGGTAAGGCAACTCCGGTCTGGCAGTTGTCATTATCCCAGGGCTGCCACCAAATGTAACGTGGGCCGACCTGCAAACAAACCCCTTCAGTGGAAAAGCATGCTCTTATGGAGACGTGGTTAGAGTGGTGGACTGTTGTTGCTAGTTAAGCAACGTTTAGCTCGGCTAGTACCTGGATGGGTGACCCAGGTTAAGCTGCTTGGTGCGGTGATTGGGTGTCCAGGTTTACTACATTGGTGGCAGCGGTGGGATAATGACAACTGCCAGACCGGAGTTGCCTTACCCATGTAATTCCCAGGCCAAGTCTCGGGACGAGACTTCTCGGAGGGGAAAGTAATGTGACGGTAGAAGGTCACAGATATGAATAGATATGCAAATTACTAACTCGGTAGTTTGTGGTCGAGTAAATGTTGGGGTATATAAGCAAATAAACCGCCCTTGGTGGGTGAGCATGCTTTTCCACTGACGGGGTTTGTTTGCAGGTCGGCCCACGTTACATTTGGTGGCAGCGCTGGGATAATGACAACTGCCAGACCGGAGTTGCCTTACCCATGTCATTACCAGGCCAAGTCTCAGGACGAGACTTCTCGGAGGGGGAAGTAATGTGACGGTATAAGGTCACGGATATAAATAGATATGCAAATTACAAACACGGTAGTTTGTGATCGAGTAAATGTTGGGGTATATAAGCAAATAAACCGCCCTTGGTGGGTGAGCATTGTTTTCCACTGACGGGGTTTGTTTGCAGGTCGACCCACGTTACAATATATCCTGATTTCTAAAATTATGATGGGAAAGGAATACACTGCAGTATGTGAGACTTAGCCTTTGTAACTGCAGAGACTGATAAGTGTATTTTTTGCATAGTAAAGAGTGAATAGACCCTATGGATGTGTATCTTACCTGAGTCCTCCCTATTTACATATACTCTTCTTATATATATCTTCATATCGGTCTTGACTCTTCATTAGAATTACCTTCGTTGGGAGGTGCAACAGCATGCATGTAAAGAAAGAGAAAGAGAAAGAAAAAAAATGTCTGAGAAGTGCCTTTAAGACTAAAATTTTTCCTTAGGATACTTCTAAGTTTGCCAGTATGTTGCATGTTCTTAAAATCTGTAATGTTCTTTATATTTAGGATGAAAAAGGAAACTGAAGATCTCAAAGCCAAATTACAACTAGCACTCACAGAATTAACGAAGGCAAAAGCTGTTGTTGAACAAGAGAGAAGTGAAAATTCAGAACTTACTAGTAGGGTGCTAGAATTAGAACAAATGTTAGATGATATGTCTAAGACATGTGATTCTAAAGACTTAAATATGACAGAAATGGAAGATAAAGTGAAAGAATTAGAGAAAATGTTGACAGATAAGTCAGTGGTTGAAGAAGAATTGGAGGAATCAAAAAGAAGAACATCACAATTAGAAGGTAAGGAATATTGTCATATGAAATGGAGAGAGAGAGAGAGAGAGAGAGAGAGAGAGAGAGTATTGGTATGAATTTCAGATTGGTAGGATCTTCAAATAATAGTTTAAAAAAGATTTTGTACTATCTCTCTAATTAAACATTACCACATCTCTGATGAATCACTGGCAACAAATATAGAGATAACAACAATGGTTTTCAGGAGAAAAAGGAATATTATTGTGACACTGCAATCAGTTAATCTGCTGTAGGGCTTAGATGAATGCAGATGAGGAGAGAGTGAAAGAGGACCATTAAGGTGCTAATGCTTCATAACTTCAGAGAAAAGTAACATGTCTGCTTTTTTGCAATGGAATGTCATTGTGAAGACCTGAATGCTCTCCACTTTGATGTATCCAAGCCAAAGGGGCATATATTTCAACATCAGCAGCAGTCTGACTGGCTTACAAGAAAAAGAACTAACCCTGTCTGTTTCAGTTAAGAATCTGAAAAAAGATCCTGTAGGTGTAGGTTCAAGAATTGAGCTTAAAGCATTTGGAAATTGAGAACAAGAATAGAAATATAAAGCCTTGATAGAAACTCCTCTGTATTTTGTTATGCAGAAAATATACATGTATTTTCATAAACATTTTTGGTGATGCAGGAGATATTGGAGAATTAGAAGGTTTAAGGATTGAACTGGAAGATTCACGGGACATGCTTGAACAGGAACAGAGGTCTAAAACACAGATGGAAAGAAAATTACAAGAGTTAGAACAACTACTTGATGACCAGAAAATGGACAGTGAAAATATACAGCAAACACTTACTGCCAAGGTTAGTTGGTTCAGTATGGCCTTTGACTAGCAGAAGGCAAGGCATCCCTTAAGTATTAATTTTCCTATAAGTGATACACAAGCTTCCCTAGAAATCTTGTCCGTTTACTTATTGTCACAGTTTTATGAGTCTTATCTTAGTTAAAGATTCCAAATTATCTCTGTTAAATTTGAAAATAGTACTTAAGGTGAAAGTGACATCACTCTGACTTGAAAATAGTTCCACCTAATACAATATTATGTCAGAGGGACTACTTTTAAAGATAAGAATGAGACACATTAAAATTGTAGCCACTTACAGAAAGATGTTTATTTAGGTTATTATGATAATTATTTGGTTAAATTTACAGACTAAAACATTAGAGAACCGTGTTCACGCTTTACAAGACGATCTCTTTGCTGCTCAGGATGAGTTACAAGCTGTTCAGGAAAAATATGAGGAGGTATGTATGTAAATGCTTACATGTCTTTCCTGTTATATCCAATCAAGACTTCTGAGAATTTTCAGAAAACTGCACAAAACATGTATGGCCACATCTCGGTAGCATTGTCTTTATGAGATGGCACAATGAAAACTGATAAAATAGATGGGATTTCAGACAGGTCAGTCGCAAAATAGTAGGCATTGAAGATGGAATAAATCCAAAATGCTGATGGTAATCATGACCTGAGCTAAAATCTGACCCACAACTTATGGATTATGACTTTGGAAAGTTAATTTCTTTGACTTAGTAATAGTATTAGTTATACAGGAATTGCTTGCAAATAATTCCTTTATTGGCAATTTTTTAATGTCAGTGGATGCTAAGGAGGAGATTGCCTGCCTCATGGAGATCTCTGACATTTACTTAGCTGATGTTGGTTATTCCATTTGTAGTTGTAGAAAAATAAATAGATCAGTCAATATATGCTACTGAAGACTTGATGACCACAAACCCTTTATTTTTCTTGAAATGGTTGATGGATAGATTTTTGGGGAATTTTTTGATGTATTATATTTGCAGAATAGAATTAGTACTTTTTATATTCAGATTTTTTCACATTGTTTATATAGTGAAGAACTTAGGGGCTATTAAATTTCTTGGCTGCATTTCAACTAAATTTGTTTAAACAGAAATGCCTTAGCAGACTCTCCTTCTCTGAAAGAGCAGTTTGATGCCAACAGTATTTTAGAACATTCCCAGGTAGAACAAATTTATCCTTTCTTGGAACATGATACAAAAATTTTGGTTCAAGTGTAAAACAATATTTTATTATATACCTATCAATGTTACTCCCTTTGAAATGTCTGTTCCCTGACCATCTGATACAATATGCTGGATCAGTGGTATTGGCATTTTCTTAACAAGGCTTTATCTGAGTTCCAGCTTTAGATGTGTCAGACTCTAACATGCATCATATGAGCAAAAACCAGGGACATGAAATTAGTAATATAATATCAACAAAAAATATGTTTGGTATATCGTTCCTGTGTTCTTTAGCTGACACTTGAATCTATAATTAGGAATTGAATATTAAGTCAAACTAAAAGACACCAGTAACTTGATCAGACCCTTTGTATCAGTTCTTATGGATGTGCCAGATCTCTGGATCTGTGGTCCTGTAATCTGAGCATATCCACTTGACACGATACAGAGGGTCAGATCAAGTTACTGCAGTAATACTGTGTATATATCAGGGCATGTTTTCTAAACCAAATAGCTCCATGCTTACCATTGCATGTCTTAAGCAGACAGACTGTTACTTCAGAAAGATCTGGATATATCTGAATTCAGAGATAGAAGAGAGCATTTCTGTAGTTAAGGATAATGGTTATGGTGTGAGATAACATTTAATTTTTAGAGTAACTAAATTGGATAATAAGATTGTTTCAGTATTATTGTCACTGATAGTAAATATAAGTGAAACAGAACTGTATTGTGTACATGGTATTTGTAAGAGTGAGAGAAATGGGATGGTGTAAGAGAATAGTTTCAAAATCTGTCCAAGGCAGAAGAGGACAAAAAAAGACTAAGCATATGGAGTACATGCTTATTTGTCAGATTTAACACACAAAGTACCAGAAAAGCAATTGACAAAATTGACATCTGCAAAATTCTAAAATCATGTTTCATCCAAGCTATATTATATTGAGAATTCAACTCAAGATGGCAAATAGTGTAGATCTAGATGAGGTGGCTCATAGCAAGCTAGGCTGAATCTCTACACTGTTTGCAATACAGTAGTTTCATTTTTGGTGCATTAAGGGTTAACTAAACTGCTTTTGCAGCATAACCAAATGTACCACAGACATGGTGGTAAATTTCTGCCCATGCAGGTTAGCATACACATTTATGTCAGACTGTAAGGAACGTTTGTTTACCTGGTAACCAGTTCAACTTCAGGCTCAACATGTACATATGAGCAGTGTCGTATGCAAACTCTGCATGCCAAGTCCAGCCTGTGTACAGAAGCTCTAGCCAGAGCTCCAGATAAGGTCTTAGATAATTATTGTTATTTCTTAACAAAAACATATGTTGTGACAATCATTAGAATTGTCTCAGTGAGAAGTCACAACTTACTTGTTTATGGAAAAAATTTGGAATATTATCTCTAAGTTTCTCCTTCTTACAAGAAGATCTGTTATGCACAAATCTTGGACAGACTTTTTATACCATACCAATTGGCCAGGGGGGAAGGTTTTAGGAGAGGGTGAAGTAGAGTTATAGAACATGCACAAGCTGATCTTAGAACACCCTGGTTGCCAAGGTGAACAAATGATTCTTGTCTTAGTTCATGTGATGTAAAAACAGCTACAGGACTACCACTCTGAATTTAAGGTGAATTGGTACACTTTCATGGAAAACAACTCTGCCTTTTCATTTGAGCCTCCCTTCTCAATGGGGCTCAACTCTTAAAGGAAAGAATTTGCCCCTATGATGTCAGATTCTTTCATTTAAGAGTAGATCTTTTTTAGAAGGGTTTCTTCAGGAAAGCAAACAGGAATCACAGAAGTTGGCCTCTTTTAAAAATGACAGAGAAACATGATAGTGTATCCATACAACTTTGGAAAGGGACGGTATAGTAACTACAGAATTCAGGCTTCCTTTTGGAAATCCTGAGTGCTGCCTGAAGGATGAGTATATATATTTGTATCATTGGGCTTTTATGAAGAATGCAACTTTTTAGAAGACAAAATATCATTTTTGTTTGGCACAGCGGTGACTTCAATTCTCTCTGTAGTCCTGTGACATGTTTTAGTAATGGTCTTCTTTGTTAGGTGATATGGTTTAATATTCTAGACAGAGCTCTGGACAACATGAGTGTCTGCATAACTATGGGATAACATCTTTCTCATCCATAAAAACGTAAATTATGACCACTTATTAGACCTGCAGCACCTCTTATGAAGTTCCACAACACAAATGTTTTGGTGAAACAGAATTTCCAGATCATAATCAGACACGCTCATATCTGGAGGTCATGTATTTTAGGTGTTTATAATTGTTTAATATAGTAGATTAGATAACTTAAAACTCACAATGGTCGGTATTTTGTTTCACAAACTGATTAATCTCTTCAGCTTGACAGACAAAACAAACAGTGGGAATCCAGATATGATATGAAATTCTCCTACTTAGCTATTTCATCTAGATTTTCACTGTTTGCTACTGTGTTTATTGCAGCTTCCTCTTCCCTAAATATTACAATTGTCAAAATTTGAAGTTGCAAGAATCCATGTCAAATGTTGAGGAGTGAAAGGGTTAAATGTAGTAGTTTAGAACTGTGAGTGGTATAACATTTTATCATTGTGTTAAATGCTTTTGATATTTTGTTTTATTGGTGCTAGTACTAATTTCAACATTTATATTTTGAAGTTTTATCAAGAAACCATTCATTGATAGTAAAGTCTTCCTTATTCCCCATATTACAAGTGCATGCTCTAGTAAGTGCACATATGGTCTGTTTTTGGAGGCGTTTTCATATCTCATTAAGTGTGTGTGCATTTGCTCTTGGAAGTGTGATCCCAACTGTTGCAGAAAAAGAAAAGAAAAAAAGAAATCTTCACTTGGAGATATTTGTTTAGACTACGGAGATATTTGCTTTTGCTATTTAATGCAACCAGTTATTGTGTTTTAACTAAATTGAGCAAATTACTGTTGCACCAAAATAGGCAAATATGTGCTGAATGGAATGATTTTCGAAGAAATTCAGCAAACTGAAAATTCTATACAAATCTTTGCCCTATTTCCTACAAGTTCAATAAAATGATAATAATACATATCAGATGTTCTGGGAGAGCTGTAGTGTAGTAATCAGACTGGAAGCATCAAGGTCCACCTTTTTATACGCCAGTTTTGAAAAAACGGCCGTATCATGTCGTGGTGCTGTCTGTCTGTCCGTAAACATTCTTGTATGCGCCATAACTCTGTAACCATTTGGGATATCTTCATGAAATTTGGTAGGCATATGTATTAGGTTGGGGGAACTTGTCACGTACAAGAATGGTTGCTCCCCCTTTCTTAGTCTCAAGTTATGCCCCTTTGATAAATTTTTTCCCTGTAAGTCTTGTACGCACCATAACTAGATAACCGTTTGGGATATCTTTATAAAACTTCATAGCAATGTGTATGAAGTCCTAACGATGTGTCGCGTACAACAATGGCTGCACTTCCTTTCTTCGTTTTAGAGTTACATCCATTTCATTAGTACTTTTAGGCTATTTTTGTGTATACTTATCTTGTGCATGCCATAACTTGGTAACCGTTTGGAATATCATGATGAAACTTTATAGCAATGTGCATGATCACAAGACAATGTGTCATATATAAGAACAGTTGCTCCCCCTTTCTTAATTTTGGAGTAACCTCCATTTGATTAGTATTTTTAGGTGTTTCTCATTCACTCCATATCTCCTGAACCTTTTGAAATATTAGAATGAAGCTTTGCAGGAATGTGTATAATAATGGGGCAATGTATCCTGAACAAGAACCACAACTCTGGCTTACTGAATTATCTGCCCTTGCATAAATTTCCTGTTTACTGTAACTCCTATCTTAATACAACTTAATGGTGATATGATGTATATTATAAATCATGCCAAGAGAATGTAATAGAACCAAAAATGGTATATCTAGAATATTTAGTTTATCTCCCTTGTATGACTTAGGCAAGACACTTACCTTGGAAGCTGATTTTTGGTATAAGGTAATGTTGCAGTCATTAATTATAGAGTGGTTGCCCCTGTTTGTCTGCCTGTCTATCCTTTTTTAAGCAATTTTGTTCATTCTATAATTGCTTTATGACATTTAAACAGGTGTATTATGTGCCGCTTGCGAAGCCCTTGTTGATATTTGGCAACCTGCCATGTCATGAGTTGATATGTACCTGGTGCGTTTAAGATGCCAAACTCGTATATAAAGAACTATGAAGAAAACTAACAAAATAAAACATTTTTGCTGGTACAGCTGTTTTATATCCCAAACAGAAACATGAGAACAAACGAGAACAAGCACAGTAGTTACAGTAATAAAACCTGTCATAAAACTTATGCTGGGGCATAAGCATACCAGCTCATATATCAGTAGAGTTTTGGATTTACTATTTTTATATGGTTAAAAAGGGAAAAAAGTGACATTGAGGAATTATTACATGCATCATATATGACTGTTGAATGAAGCAATTTTAAATGCATGATTGCTATCAGTCTTGATAAAACATATTTAACTGTATTTTGTTATATTCTGCATATTTAGGCTCTGGAAGAAACTAAAGTTGCTCAGGTTGAGCTTCAAGAAAAACTTGTGAAAGAAGAACAGAAATCATTACAAATGTCTAAACAAGAAGAGACAACAATGGCCAGTCAGAGACTTGAGCAAAATAAGGTTGAGGTAAGTTATAATTGCCTGAAAACACTCATTTCTAGGCAAAATGGAATTATTTCGTAGGGGAAAATATTTTCCATGAGGAAAAATTTCCCTCTTGCTGGCTGGATCTGCTTTTGTAATTCTGAATGAATGAATGAAAGAAATTTTCTGTTTGTTTAGTTTTCCAAAAGCTAGTTTAGCCAGAAAGCATTTAGTTTTTTTATTTTTGTTCATCACACTAATATTGAGTAGAAGAAAAAGCAACTTACTTTTAACTTTTAGTGGAAAGACAAATTCTTCCTTGTTCTTAAACAATGCTTCCTTTGAAGAAGTTTTTTCACAAGGAATCTTTAAAGCAAATATGAAAACAGATGTCTCACCTGGATGATTCTGAGGTCATTTTTATTATCTTCACATGTGCTGACTCCTCATTAGAACTGCCTTGTTTTTGCAAGGTGGATCTCTAGAGGGTCACAACAAATGCTTTCATTGATAAGTAGGTATAGAACACTATCCTAGAATATTTCTTGATACCAACTTTTGGTTGAACTTTGGACATAAGCTCAGACATAGACTCAGTTAAACTAAGTCTGATATTTTTGTTTTGCTGATTCGTCCCTTGCTTCCAGAGGAGCTGTAGCCCTGGTAGCTCAGTAGGCTAAGCGATGGCCTGCTGATCAAGCGGTCCCAGGTTCCAGTCAAGCTGTAGGTGGGAATCTTTTTAATCATAAACGGGGTTCCATTGCACACAGCCTTTCATTATCACCCATCCATTGTCCTGATATGACTTAAATATTGTTAAAAAAGACATAAAATTGCAAGTCATCCATCCATCCCTATAAACGGGGTTCCATTGCACACAGCCTTTCAGTATCACCCATCCATTGTCCTGATATGACTTAAATATTGTTAAAAAAGACATAAAATTGCAAGTCATCCATCCATCCCTCATTCAGAATAGCTTTCTCCAGAAGTTTTCCCTATATTTTTTACAGAACCTAGAAAAACAAATGGAATCTCTCAAGTCTAGGTTAGCTGAATCACAGAAAGAGACAGAAAACATAGCAAAAGAAAGAGAGAGTCTGCAAAAAGAAATTAATATACTACGAGAAACTTCAGTTAAACTCAGCAGCCAAACAGAAGATAGTGAGATAATGAGGAAGGAGCTTGATGCAGTAAGGCGAGAATTGGAGCATTTACGAAGCTCGGCACAGTATGAGGGGGAGGAGAGGCAGCAGCATTTAGATAAAATTAGGACATTAGAAGATTATACCAGGCAGTTGGAATTGGATAATAGGGAATTAGCTAATAAGGTACATGTATTGATTGATTGATTTGTTGCTTTACGTCCACAGTAAACAACTATGGTCATGTTGGGACGGTCAGTTAACCTAACCACACTATTCCTAGGCAGGCTTAGACCTCCTAAGCGGTTCACCAATAACTGACAACTGCCCTTCTTGAATCAGCGGAAGGGGAAATGAAAGTAAGTGGCCGGACCGGGTATCGAACCCGGGACCTCTAGCTTGTAAGTGAGATGCTCTACCGACTGTGCCGTGTGGCCCAGTGGTGAATGTCAGTAAAAGTACAGCTTCATACATGAAAATATCTCTATAAAGATGTGGATTTTGACTTCTGTTTTTTTTTGTTGTTGTAGTTTTTTTTAAAAAAAAAAGACAATTTGTGTAATTTGAGAAAAAGTCACAAAAGCTTTCCTGACGTGAAGAGGTTTTCTCCCAAGGGATATCAGTCTTGCTTCTGAGATATATACATGCATGACATCAAAACTAATCCATATAAAAATCAGATAATGGGTAGTGTTGCATATCTCAGCATGAACAGACTCAGTTTAACCAAGTCTGCTATCTCCATTTCTCTAATGTGTTCCTTGCTCCCAAAGGTTCCTTATTCTAACTGTATTTCATAGTTCACCTTAAAAATAGGTTGTGGCATCACACTGAAACAAAATGGATGTTTTACGGAGAATAAGCAGGAGTCATAGCAAATGTATATTGATCCATCCAACCACCTATCTGGATTGCTAGTCAATGTTTGTAATGCAAATAAATGAAAATAAAGCAGGAAATTACTTTAATATCAGCATTATACATAATGTCAGGTCCTGAAATTTACTAAAATATTGAAAAAAAAGGAAAAGTAATATTCATATTTGAATATGTTTGTGTAATTGTCAGCTACAAGAAACGCTAGTCAAATTTGAGCAAACTGAAGAGAACCTTCAAAAGGAAAGGCGGGGTACTATGGATCGCCAACAACAGAACACAAGACAGTTACATCATGTAGAGGCAGAATTAAATACTGCAAACAATAAGATTCGAGAGTTACGAGAAGAGATACAGAAGAAACAGAATCAGATGATAAAGCAGGAAGCTGATAAAGTTGGGCATTCAGTAAGTTTGAATTAAATTTTCTGGACGTTTAGGGTAGGACAACTGCTCGAGAGGAGAAGAAAAAGGCTCATGACACACATTCTCAATAAAAGGGTGCAATTCACATTTCAAAATAATCAAAATATCAAGTTGCACCTACATCATTTCCCTATTCTTCAATGTATATAAACACCATTATATTGCACGGATCCAACGAATTTTGAACAAGAAATGAAGTGTTTTCTCACAGTAGCACTTCAAAGATGGTGACCATTTTCGTTATTTTCAGCCAGAAAGGTTCGTTACCGGTAACCAGTAACGTTCAGCGCACTATATTTCACGTAAAGACGTAATTATAAGAAATCAAAGTTACCAAGAATGATTATTCTTTGTGAATTGTATCTTTTAAGGCAAATATAAGTTTAATGAAGAGAAGAATTTAGAAGATAAAAAGCAATATTAACTGTGTCAATGAAAGACAAATGAAAGCTCAAAAATATACCTTTAGTAATAAAATTACTTCACAGAAGGACTGAATAGGCTCGTTTTGAGGTTCAGAAATGAAAATTGCAATTACATTCCACAACAAAAAATTGACTTCGTGAGCATTTCTCTCCATATACTGTTTGGACCACAATTTCTTTACTACCCATTCCGAAATCTATTGACTTTTTTATCCTTGCCCACGCAATATTTTCCCCCGTGCGCAACGGTAAACTTGTCTTCAAAGAAACACTTCAGACAGAACCCGCAAGAGAAATTTCCTTTCATCATATCAGCGGGAATCGCTGCACGCCTGTCATTTATCACCAGCTGTTGCAATAATAGCAACGCCCACTTGCCTGATTCGCCTTGCAATCTACCGCCTACTTTAGCTCGCAAACTGAATAATTTAAGCAAGCAGTTCGGCTATGGAGGCACTGTAACAAATTCTTGTACCTTATTCATATCTTATTAACATTCTGCATGTTCTGAGATAGTGTGTGCTTCAATTTGTGTACAAATAAAAAAGCCACAACCTGTAATTTGTGAACCCGATCAGAGTGCGCGGAAGCAAGTGTTAGGCAAGCACTCAAATGACTTTGCATTCAGCTTTGACCTGTCTAATGATACCATGTCTATGAATATAATTTAAATCGGCACAAAAGAAAAGGCCGAAGTGCCCGATTTATTAATTTTCAAATGAACGCGCATAGCCCCTTCGAGAATTTGGGCCTATAGCTTGCTTAAAGTCTTACAGGCTCGTTTTATTTATTTATTTTGCTATAATATCATATCGTTTCATGGTAGCCGTAAAATGCGGGAAAACCATGGGTTGTATTTTTTCTGTAAACTGTGGTCACCCCAAAAGAAGTTTCATTTTACAGGAAAGAATTTGCACCTCAGGAACTAATTCTTTCACTTACAAGTAATGTTAGACCCCTTTTGACGACGGGCAAAGTATTTTATTCCTAATCATCTCGCTGGAAATTTACCAATTTACCTTAATGGCAGAATTCTAAAATTTCGAATATCCTTTAATACCTCGCACTCCTCCCCTTTTTAACTTGAACAGGTCCGTTTTAAGTTTTACGACTGTATGGTTCAAAATTTTATACATTATTCAAATTCATATTTGGTATAAAATGCAAACGCTGAAGGCTCTGATCAGACGCCGCGTTCTGTGGCATCTGATCTGGGCCTGCACTGTTTGAGTATGTCCCAAAAATGGAGCGCTCAGATCAGATAGGTTAAATGTTGACCAACATTACTGTTAAATCCCGCCTTTCCATGGTGGAAAGAACATGAGATAGCTGTTACATTCTGTCACTGACAGTTTAATGTTAATTAATTTGATATCTTAATTTGAACAAATTCTGTTTTCACCAGCTTTGACTAATCCTATCATTGATGACAACATGAATGCACATGCTTTTGACCGCTGACATAAAATGATCTGTTTTATTATGATCAATTCTTTTTAATCGTTTTTGGTCAGCCCACTTGGTGTTGAATCACACAGGCTCAAAATCTCCACTGGCAGTCACACCTATTCATCTTAATATTTGTCGCGTGAAAAGGGAACTTGAGCCTTCTGCGTACAGTTTTCGCCGAATGATCAGCATCTTCACTTTTACAGATTCCGCAGGATTCACATATTGTTTATGCAAAGTCTGATACGCAGATAGATCTGAGCCGTCTCTATACGCACATGCCAAAAGTAGTTTTCACGTTTGTCAGAGCATCGTACGCCTTCCTCAGGTAAGCTGTCCGTTCGAACGGACAAACATACACCAACTTGCCCGAGAGGAGTGAACTACTGCAGAAGGGCCGTAGAAACCCTCATTCTTACCGTTATCTTCTGGCCAAGTTCGTGGCGTTCGAATAATGGAATACGACAAAACTGGTTAAGGCGAACGGGTCCATGTTTTTTCAGAGAAACATCTTTTGTTGTTTCCCTAGAAGACAAAACCCATCCCGAAAAGGGTCTACCCTTAAAGGATAGAAGTTGCTTCTCTTGGAGCTAATTCTTTCCTTTTTGAGTTACCCTAAATGAGAAGGGAGACAAAACTAAAAATGGCAGGGTTGTTTCTCATGAAAGTGTATCCATTTATTTACCTGAAGATTCCATAAGCTTTAGCAATGTAATAGTCTGTGGTACGGTCGATGTACTCGTTGAAGTTTACTCGCTTTCGAAACAGAGAAGACTTAGTTCAGCAGGGCACTTAGTGAGAAGCAAGCACTGGCATATACCGAAGCTCAAATGTGTCGCTTGAATGCACATGCTGGCATTGTTAATGCGTCATTCACTTCTGGCCTGCTGAGTCTACGGAGCCCGTATCCTGCCCGTATTCCCTTCAACGCTCGGCTTTCTAGCGAAGGCAGCCGGCGGCCGTGCGATTTTCGTACGGATTCATTGCTGCCGTGGTCTCTAGGATTTTGTTAATTGAAATGCATGGAGACAAATTACAGTCTAGCGAAATTGTGGATTAGTTGAAATAATTTACGTAGCAAAAGGTCAATTTCTTTAGTGAAAAAAAAATAAATAAATAAAAACAATAGTAATACTAACCAAGCTTACGATGATACTTCTACGAAAGAATGTAAACGTAGACCACTAGAATTTAAGTACTGCCAGTGAATTTGTTTTTCCTTATATCCAATGCTTATGCCAGTGTCCCAATTTCAATTTCAAAATGTTCTTGAGGGCCTCGGGGAAGATTGGCCTCGCCAACCGAGCTACCCTCACTAAATAAAGACATTACTTACTTTACTTACTTACCTACCCAAACAAGATCCGACCGGAACTACAATGACAGCAAAAATTTGAATCTTTCTAGGTATTGGACATAATAGAAAAGAATAGAACAGAAACACGCGTTAAATAACAGAAAGCAACCGACACTCCGTTGTTTGCCCCTTCGGCAAACAACTCGTATGTTGGTTGCTATAAGTACGGTAACAGAAAATAATTCAAGCATCCTTTTATTCTCATCCCTGCATATGAAGCTTTCCCACAACTGGTAAACGCGCAGTTTCATTCCCACCTGGAAATCCAAAATGAAAACTTGTTCAGCCATGACATGTAATTTCAGCTTTGTTAAAGAGAAACTGATGGAGTTCACACAAAACTCCTGAAAGTGGCCAAACCGAAATTTCTGTTAGTTACCAACTTTCAGGAGTTCTGTGAGAACTTCACGAGTTATTTTGTGTGCGCTAATATGCTTTTTTACGAGTCGATTTTGGCTATATTTGCAGGAGCTTGAATATTTTTTACTTATTTATTTTTAGCGGAATGCGCACGTTCGCAAAAGAACATGCAGAACGACAGTTGAGAAACTGAGATCGCAAAAGAAAATTTCTGTGCCGTAGCCGTCCTAACAAAATCTGTTTGAACGCTTGTTCAAACTGAGAGCACCAACCTCAGTTTCCAGTACAATTTCCTTCACTTACGAAACATCGTCCCGTGTTGAAATTTACAAGGAATAAAAGACCTCAGAACCCAACCGATCTTCTACCGAGTATTTGCGAACACTTTCTCCAGGATTGACCGATTGATTATTCGGATGCGCAGGCTGATCTTGTCTTCCTTGTTCGCACATGCTATACCTCCCATCTACTTGGGTAAATTATATAATGTTACGCTCCATCGAGAGGTTTATTCTAACTGAAAATAGCAAATCCTTTACCTGCGCACATGCCCAGTTTTATATCAAACTACGCATGTCTAGGATAGCTTGCGCACACGTGCAGTCTTGTCAGGGCCACTTGGTCTGAACATGCGTAAGCAGAATGCGCATTCGCCTGAATACAGTCACTTACATGAGATTGTCAATCTCTAAAATTTCGAGCACTGACTTACACAATAATGTCTAAAATACAGCAAATATTTTTCTTCGGAGCAAAATTCGTACCGCCTACTCTTACATTCAGATTGATTGACATCTTCGACAGCAATAGCTGGACAGAATATAGGACTTCCCCTCTCACCAAACCTTCCAATGATCACGAACAAAAATGAGAGCGGTCGGTTCAAACAGCTTCCGACCGCAATCTAATCTCTTTGAAATCGATGCCGCTTGTCAAATTTTGACAACCAAACTGTTATAGATTTGTGAATGAGCTTAGGTGAAAAAGTCAATAGATTTCGGAATTAGTAGTAATACTGGTAAAATGGTAACAAACCTTTCAAATAATAGTACCATTCAATCAGGATGAATTCAGTACACGATTATTGAGAATCTAGTTGGTAAGTAAACCATACAACTTACGAAAATGTGAACTTACCCAAAACAGAAACACTGAGTACATTTTAAGTAGCGAGAAATTAAATTATCATCAGCTGCAACACTAGGATGCAGTTGAAAGGTTCGTTACTTTTTGTGTTAAAACATTAGTAAAGCTGCTATTCTTAAATAAAACGGCATATGCATACCAAAACTCTTTGCTTATAGTGCCAGTAGAATGTTTCCACAATTACAAAGTATCCTAGAGTGTGTAAAAAGTCTTTTCTCTCGTTATTGTTTAACAACCTTTTTCGATTTTTAAAGAAAATTACAACTATATGCGCTATTAACTACTAAAAATTCTTCCAGTTTATGATATCAGTAGGGATTCAACCACTTTTAAAATACTGGTTACTCAGCAGTGAATGAAAAAATGCAGCACGCATGGGTCCTTGATAACCCAGTTTGCGACAATATTAGTAGAGTGTGGTGAAAGGTACAGTAACGAACTTTTCTCTGTTAAAGCATGCTTGTATCCGAGAGAAAACATTCCCAGGCATGTAAACAATTATCTATGTATACTTGTACTGCTGACTGTTCTTACTGGCAACTTAAAAATATGCATTTCAGAACTTCACGTTGCATTCATAGATTTTCAAAAATCAAATATATAAAGGTAGTTACAGTCCATATTCATAAAACTTGTTTAGAAGCACTATATATTGCCACTTCAAATCTAAACTGCCTATTTGAGAAGAAAATACAGTACTGTTTCATAAAAGATTATGTTGAAGGTATGCATCGTTACACATACACATCAGTTTTTCAACATTAGATAGTGAAAGATTCGTTATGCAGAGTAACAAACCTTTCATGTAACTTTTTGGAGCTGTATTTAAGGAGTGTCATCATAAATAATTGTAAACGCTCATTAAAAGGTTTAAACTGTACAATACTAAATGTTTCCACAGGGTAAAGATACACGCAAGCTCTTCATTCAAATGTTATGGCTATATACAACATGTAATAGATTGAATGGCTTCGCAATGTTATTTTTCTGGAATTATTTACAGTATTCCATGTTTTTCTGTGTTAATGATTGCGACAAAACTTCGATAACTCTATAAAATTAAAAAGTTTTACCACCAGAGTTCATATGACCCATGTTAGCATGATGACCAATAAGCCAACCAATTTGTGGTAACGAACCTGTCATTACGAACCTTTCTTTTCAGTGTATCTGCCATTGTAACTTTCAGCAACTATATGTATGGTCCCAAATTGTAGTTTATTTTTACAGTATGATACATTTGAATGGCCGTGTAGCATCGTTTGAAAATCACTTCACTATTTTTTGCGGTAAGTAAGGCAACGAACCTTTCATCCTTAAGTCACACTGTAGGTTCAGGGTCTAATACACTTATATATCATAAACTATCTTATATTTATCCAGCTGCAGTGTTGTTTTCTGAACTCCTGAATATCAAACCCGACTGGTTTAACCCTTCATGTTGATATCTCTATAATGTTTGCAATGCCATATTTGTCCGCATAATGCTAGGTAACTAATCTTTCATCAATTTTGGCGACAAGGAAGTATCGAGCAAATAAAACTACAGGAATCTATTAGTACAGGATAATAATGGTTTTCATAGAGCAGACTCATGTACAATTCCAAAATCTTCTTTGTCAACATTCTGGTGGAGTCATGTATTTCATGTTAAGACCTCAAAAGTTGAAAAGGTGCTCGGCGACAGTAATGAACCTTTCATTTTTGATACTTTGTGCTTCTACATGATACCATAGGTGGCAGTGTAATGGCATATTACCCTGTGAATAAATAGAGGGACAGCATAACTTTGTATTTTGAATCAAATTTTACAGAAAGGAAAGTCGACGTGTAAAATAATCACCGGCGACACTGAAATTGGCTACTTGCACCCTTTTATTGAGAATGCGTGATGAGCACCATGATTCCCGTAATTACTGCACGTAGATCAGGTTTACAATAAACTATTGCTATCTTTTGCTTCAACAATATAGAGTAATATACTGTATTTTACAAACATAGCTAATAATTTTCTGCCACAGTGAGAAAATTTGTCTTAAAGCATACTGTAAATTGCATAAAAATTGTGAGTGTTTTATTTTCACTGATATTTTGCAAGTCTGCCAGCTGATGAATTTAAGAAAAAAAAAAAAAAAAAAAAAAAAGAATCTTGCCAGAAGTTGAGAAATCGATATCCAGATGGAAATTGTCTATTGAGAAACACTTTATCAGGAATTCAAGAACTAGCCAATAATTCCAAAATACAAAAGTCTCAAAATTTTTAAGATGGAGAAAAAAGTGATTTACAGTACCAAGGCTGTGCATATACTGAGGTTGGTCTGACCTTGTGCATTTTGTGATGAGAAGAGTGTGATATAAAGGTATTCATACCAAATTATAAAAGGGTACATTTTTATTTAGATAAAAAAACAATGTTTTTCTATCTCTGCATTGACGCCAAATATACTTAAATGGTCTTACAAAATTCTGCTTTGAGATGGGTTTCTCCCTTCTGAAAAATCCCAAAATGCTAGATCCATCTTATTAGACAGATCTAGATTTTGGTATGGTTTTGGAAGGGAAAAAAAGCTTCAATATGGTAAACTGATTATATTTGCCACAGTGAGCTGCCAGTGAGCATTTATAGTGCAATAATGGCCAGGCCACATAGCGCAGTTAGTAGCACATCTGTCTGAAGAGCCAGAGGTCCTGGGTGCGATTCTTTCGGCCACTTATTTTCGTTTCTCTTACGGCTGATTCAATAAGGGCAGTTGTCAGTTAATGGCGAAAGTATGTGCACTTATTACTGGTTAAATGCTTAAGAGGTCTGAGAACTTATATAATTATGAAAGTTGTATCCATGGCATGGCTGATATCTAAGACATGCAATTTTTCTTTCTGTCTTCAGGCCAAGTCAGAGAGCACTATAGCAAGATTAGAAGCTGAATTGAATGAGCTGAAAATTGTTCACAGAAAAGAGCTAGATAAATTAAATCACAAAGCTGACCAAGCAACTAAAGAATCCAAAGAACTGCGCAATCAACTCAGGGAAAAAGAACAGGTAGGTGTTACAATAAGCTGTTTATAAAGATGGTGAATGATGGCACTCACGAACCTAGGTTTTCAAGAGAAGTGGGTATATTTTTCAAGAAACAATGTTTTTATACAGGTAAATCTGTAGCAAGGGGTCACTGGAAGAAAAATACAAAAAGTTTCAGCTAAAGCAGGTATCCTCAACATCTGTTTATTTGCACTGTGTTTTGAAGGCATCAGGACCATCATGTCCCAGAGACAACTTTCCCTAAGGAAACTCTCCCAAACAAAAGTCTCGATCCAAGACTGCTTGCCCCATATTACAAACTTGGCACAAGACACAAGACTTTTGGTCACAAATTTGTAAGATAGCTTTCCCATGACTACCTTATACTTTCATAAGTTTTAAATGACACTGAAAGCTACCTGGTGATCCAGTTCATCCACAAGCATGCTAAAAGATCATTAGATATATTTGCAGGATTTACCAGTTGGGTGGAAGTGATGTTGCTAAATTAATCTTGTATACTGTTAGAAATGAATGATAAGCAATGAAGAAAAACATTCAATTCTTAATGTAACCAAATTATAGGTAAAACAATATGTTTATTTTGCATTAAAGGTATTGTATATGTTTCTTTCTCATATTTTGTGTGATTGTTCAACAAATATTGTCTTTGGGGCAACTTGTACATCATTTGTTTTGAACAAGGAGACCTTGGAAAGGTAGTTTCTAGAGACACTATACCTGATTTTAAAGGTCAGTACATTATAAGATTGAAGGAAGTAGAGAGGGCTTGATTTGAGGGTGTCTAGTTTCCTCAAACACCACCAGAGGTATAGGTTAAAAAGGTAAAGGTTTCCCATAGCCTAATAGCCGTAGGGGCAGTGGGGGTTAGAGACCCACTGTATCTTGGGCACAGCTGATGAAAGGCGGAGCCCATCCCTCTCCTTTCGCTGCCTTATCCTTCCCTGATTCGAAAAAAGGTACCCATTTACTGCTGGGTTGACAGAGAGAGTTTTCCAGTCATCGTATGGCGACAGTGAGCCGCGAACTCACGACCTTACGGTGACTTTCTGCACAATAGCCGAGCCACTCTAACCACTCGACTACCGCGCCTCTCTGTTAGGGATATATTTAATGATTTGAGTATACTCTCTTGAAACATGGTGTGGATCCTATATTAGAATAGCTTTGGCAACACAATTTAAAGAGGGGCAAGTGGTTTGGTAAGATACTTTATATTTTCTCATTACAACTTTATTATCAAGGTGGTGCTAAAGGGAGTCCAGAACAGAACCTTTACTGAGATTTTATTGTCTTAGAATTACACAGGATACTGATGTTATAAGCTCTTATTCCTTCACATGCCCAAGTTGATATTTTTGTTTCATTGTACTTTTGTAATAATTGCAGGAACTGTTGAGTAAGCAGCATGAGGGGAAAAGAACAAAAACACAGACAGACAGACTAGAAGCCCAGCTCCAGACAGAAGTTAAAATACGCACAGATCTAGAAAACCGAAATACCTCATTAGACCAGGAAATATCCAAGGTTAATATAACACCCACATTCACATCTTACCCTCTCCAAATGCAGATTATATGACTTGCACAGTCTTGCCAAAGACTTAAAACTGCTCTATTCAGATCCATGGGCCAAGTATCAGTTAAATATTAGTAGTTGTAATATCAAGTCACTGTGACTACACTGAAATAGCAGTGTTAAGAGCATTTAGCTCAGTTTCACATTGAGGTACTATCTTGTGTTGGCCGAAAAAAATAAATAAATAGATAAACTTTGAAAGGGACCTTCAACCAAAAATAACTCGCACTGATCTGGAACTCAGAATTTAAACAGATAACATCTGTTTGATTAAAAAAAATGTCTGGAATGATTAAAATAAAGTTAATTGAAAGGTCCAGGGTATGGCACAGTCACAAACCGCAGCCAACCCTGGTCAGCAGGAAGAAGAAAAAAGGAAAATACACACACTCAAAACAAACAAATGCATAAGAAGCACAAAAACCAATGATCAAAATTGCTAAAATAAATGCAGAAATGAAGAGAGCAAGAGAAGACTTTAAAACATAAAGTGGCATGTGGTATAAACTACAAAGCTACATAGATTTAAAAACAACATTATTTATATATAACTGACTCACTTTATCCAAAAGTATAGAGATAGAAATGTTTTTTAAGATATCAGTAGTATATAGCATGGTGTAGCTGAGATCTAAAGAGTGTAGAAGAAATATGGAACTTTTCATGTATTTGCTATTTGGTTATCATTTGCTAGTGTTCGTGATAGGGAGTCAAATGAAATGATATTCAAACTGTATTCTTGCAGGTTTGGGGCCAAGTTAGGACATTAATGGAGAAGAATGCTAGTCTAGAAGCAACAAAGAGAAATTTGGAAGATGAATTAGAAAGGGTATGTACACAGGTTTTTCTAGCTTACTCAGCAGATTTTTCTGTAGGCCTGACCAGTACTGAAATTTTCAGTGTTACATTCCTGTGTGAAAAAAGACTCCTGGAGTACATGCATAATGTAATGTTGAAGCTTGTTTATTGAGTATCACTTTTTTGAACATCTGTAGCACTGAGGTGTAGGCATGTGTGGTTTGGGCAAACTTGAATATAGGTTTTTAGCAGTCCAGCTCATGTCAAGTCTTCATGTTTTATTCAGAAAAACAGCAGTATAAGGCAGGCAGAAAGTACATACAACCAAGCTAAAGCTAGTCATGAAACAGCAACCAAGGCATTACAAGGTCGAGCAGACACAGCTGAGAAAAGGGTAAGTGATACTTCATATGCTTTTATCATTTATTTCTCTTCGTTCCCCCCTTTTACCAGTTTTTTTTGTCAAAACATATATACTTGGCTAACCCTAATCTTGTGTTCACTGGTATATAAAATGCATGAAGTAAATACCATTTTGTATCCCAACCAGTATTGAAATTTATAAACCTGTATTTTTCAGTGTCATTAATATAATTATTTGACACTGTTTTCTGTTTATTGTAGTCACAAGCAAGTTCTGCATACAGTTCCCCCCAAAATTCTATATAACTGCCTCATGGTGATTAGATAAAGATAATATTCATTATATTCTTTCTTCAAAATATATCATGGAGATGCAAGGAGTGTGTGGCATGAATATATACCAAAACAGGGAGTACTAATTTTATGGATACTTTACCCATAATTCATGATGCACTCCGATAATTCCCTCACTATGGTAAGGAAAATGAACGCTTGATATAATAGAATTACAGAAAATATGAATATTCTTACTATTTTTTGAAGGATTTGTGCTTGTATTCCAGTAGCTGTTACTTTATTTATACTGTGTATATATCCCATATATATGGCTATATCTGGCAGATGTAATTGCATGTGAATGTACTGTCTTTATTTAAGGCTTTTACGGTAAAACCTTTTCTGAGTAAAGTAAGTAGATTTAGGATCAGAAACTAGGCTAAATTCATAGACATCAATAGTCAAAAGAATGGAAGTTAATTTGTTTTATATGATAAAACGGAATGGTCTTGCTTTGCCATTTGTTGTATTATCAGACCTTGGAAGAAATAAACATTAAGAAAATAGGTTGAATCCCATGTGCTAACACTGAAGACATAAACCAGCCTCTGCGTTTGCTGTCAGATCGAAATAGTTGTTCTTTACTTTAACAACCCAAAGAAATGACTGTGACAACTCGCTAATTGATTGGACTTTACCTTTGCCCAAGCTTAAGTCTTTGCAGTTAGCACTTGCTATACCATTTCTCATATCACGAACCTAATATGTATTTTTGCCCTCCCCACTATATATTCCAAAATACAGGAAGAACCTATTCAAGTCACAGAGGGTCTTGGCAATAGATGATGGTAGGCAAAACATACACATTAATTGCAAGCAGTAAAGTCATATGAAGTTTACCTTCCTAAGAAAATACTATATTCAGTATTTCATATGTTGCTCAAGTTGTATTGAAATTTTCCTGCATCATTTTTGGAAGTGTGATTTTAAAAACCAGTGAATAGCAGATATAGAAAGTAGCTACTAATATTTTTGGAAGTTGCGTTAGGACAAATAAGTAGACAAAAAACAAAATGTAAAAGAAAAGAGCTCCTATATGAGTTTGTAATACTTAAGTGTTTGAAAGTCTAAACAGCATTTGACTGATGCAAAATGAAAAGGATACAACAAATCCAAATCTAGCTACATGGAAGGATTGCAGACTGTCTTCTACTCTGTCATCAGACAGATGCTGGGATTCTTGTTGCAATGATTTTTATTTTAAAATACAGAAAAGTTTCATTAAATCATAATTTTTATCCTGTCATTCTGTCATTCATTGTATACTTCATTCCTGGAGCAATATAATCAGTGTCAGTCATTGTCAGTTGCAGCATAAATTTTTCACCAACCTACTTACAGGCAACTTTACCTTTTTAGCTCCCCTGTACGAATGTACAGGAAGAGCTATTGCACTACCCCTGGCATCGGTGTCAGTGGCGGCGGCGGTGGCGTTAGCAAAATGTTAAAGTTTTACGTTAAAGTTTTTTAGGTGATGGGCAAGGTGCTGTTAGGCGAGCTATCCTGTCCCACTGACAGGTCTTGTTATCACAGTTAAGCAAGGGGGTTGCTGTATTGCATTACAGAGATATTTATTATTCTTGAGAACATGTGGATAGCCACTTTTCGAAAACTCAGCACTCCTGAAGAAATCTGCACATTGTCTGTTGTAACTTCATGGTTTGATCATTAAAATTTTTAGCATGATATTGAATACAGAATCATTTCATTGAGTGCAGGAAATCTGAAGTTTCCTATGTAGATCTTGAAAATCATTTAACACAATTCATACAGATACATTCGGTCAAAGATACAGAATGAAGTACAGACTACGTAGTCTTATCAAAATCTGGAAACATTATAATAGCTTGCCTCAGTTTTTGATAAAAAGATTGCCATAGTGACAGTGGATGTCAAGCAACATCTGAAACAAGGACTATCTAAATTCACCAACACATAAAGAAAATGGAACATATTAAAACTTCCTTTAGACAGATCAGCACAAACTTTAATCATAGTATCATAAGACAACATTAATTGGACTTTTGTAAATTCTGACGACTTCAGTCTGGGTAAACGTCAAAATCACAGCCCTCAGTATCTCCTGTGGAATGCAAAACAAATTATGAGTCATTTTGCCTATTCAGTAAAATATGATGAAATGCATATTTAGTTATATGATAATGTAGATATGCTCTAGTCTATAGAGTCTGAATGTACAAAGCTAGAAATTAAATAGTGTGGACAGCACATATTTGAAACTGGTATCTATTTATTGGAAATGCTTTATGGGTGACATTTAGCTATGCCTTGAGTTCTAAATTCTATCTTGAAATAACTTCCATTCTTTTCGATGACATATGAGCCACGACACGACAAAATCAACAATGTGGTTGTGCACCCAGCGCAGACTCAGATCAGCCTGGGCATCCGCCCAGTCTGATCACAGTCTCCGCAGTCCGCATACAGGTAGCTCAGATCTTTAGCTATCCTTTAAGCGCCTAAGGGAGAGTTTGATCAGACTGTGGGGATGCCCAGACTGATCTGAGCCTGCACGGGGCGCACAACCACTTTGTTGGTTTTATCGTGTCGCGGCTCGTTTATATCTTTAGAAACATCACATGATTGCCGCATTTATTCACATAGATATTATTTGTCTGTTATGCTTTCATTCACTTCCTTTACAAAATAAGCTAAGTGCATGGCATCATCTGTTTATTTTCTGAAGAAATCTCAGGGAGTTAAATTTCCGTATACGGTTGGGGTTGGAAAATATCTGTGGTATAGATTTCTTCACGTAGCCATAGGCAATTATGTTGTGAGCCCCATTGGAACTGCTTTGGGTGCCACAAGCAATGTTTCATAGAACTATCACAATCGGAACCCAACCTGATACAGAGTTCTGAGTCTTTTCTTTTTATTTGAAATATGCAATCCATAATAGCTACTTAGCTTTAATAAATCATTTTTAAAAAACCCTTCTTTTATTTTAGTGTGCATTAAGCTTTTATATGAAACACTTATTTGCTTCAGTAATACTTCCATTGGACCATAGAAAAAAGGTTATTGCAGATCACATATTGCAAACTAAAACAAACTTACTGAAAGTAAATTTAAGTAAAACAAATGTAAATGCATGGCGGGAATGAATTAATCAACTTTCGTTGTCTTGACACCTTCTATAAGCAGAACTTGGCTTTCTCACCTGTAAACCAGCCGAGGCTTGAACCCACTGTGACCTAATGTTTAAGAGTGGTTGCTCTCAACCACTGGGCCTCAGAGGCCGGCTATCATTATAAGACTAAGATTACCAAGTGACTGTTAAGCATGTCTCTTTTCCAGCGAACCTTAATCAGTTTGACGTGTTCTTAAAATAAGATAATGTACTTTTTCTTGTAGCCTTTATCAAGATCAGTTTCCTTTAATTACCAAAGTAAGATTGATTTGAATTGTCCATGGATGAGGAAGGTAAACTTGCCAGTCAAAATTAATTTTGATAGCAAGGTTTTTCAACCATTAAGTAGCTGTTTTTAATTAAACTTGGTTTGGCTGTTTAATTACATGTTAGAACAGAAAAGTAGCAATTAAATAACACCGGCTTAGGTTTTATCAGGTTAACTGTAGATATCTCATTCAACTTATAAAACAAAATAATTAAAAATACTTAGTTGTCAGAAATGCCTTGAAATATCGAAAATATGGTTGAACCGGTTTTCTAAACTATTTATCAGTCGCCCTGTCTGTTTCCATAATGTAGTGCTGGTGTCATTGCTCTTAGTCTTTGTCCCTTTGTTATATCATTAATTTATAAAAAGATGTTTCCTTTCAGGGTCAGTGTCTGTTTTAGTTGGTCAGTTAAAATAGATATACATGTGAACCAGGCAGACAAATTTAAATCAAAAGACTTTTTCAGTTGTGCTTCAGTTGTGTTTGTCTTTTTAAGTTTGAAAGCAGAAATCTAAGCAATATCTATGGATAGTTGATACGATGTACATTCTTGTTTATTGTCCGTCAAGTGCATAGTATAAAACACTTTTACAATGTGTCAGTGGCTGATTTACTTAGGAGGTTTTGTTAACATGAAAGTAAAAGTCAAATAAATAGTATAATTGAGACATATTTAATTCATTATACAGAGAGGAACTTCTGACTATTGATGTTTGCTTCTGTTAACATGTGGTTTTATTTCTATTAAACACTTCTTGTAGATACAAAAACAGTTGCTTTATTGCACCTTACTTAGATATTTGATACTGGTGGTTTAGATTTTAGTGTGATTCTTTTATGTATTGTATCAGTTGAAATATTATGACATTTGTGGTCAGTTTTAGTGTAGTCATTTAAAGGAAACAGAATCAAACAAATGGTTGAAATCCTATAAAGAAACAGCATATTGTTTGATACTAACCGTTATAAATCACTTACAAGAACTGGTTGTTAGACAAACAAAACAATAAAAATGAACTGTCAAGTTCAAGTAAACAGGAAAGGCATAATAAAATACAGTAAATGATTGGTGATAATTCTTAGATCTTTTGTTTTTTAAATTTCTTTTTCTTATAATTGAACAAGGCATATAATGGCGTTGCATTAGAGCATTCTCATACCACTGAGGACCGTATTGTGTTATGTGGCTGCCATGCAATGAAAACAACAAAAATGCCCCTTTATCTGAACAGGGAAGAGAAAATATATGAGCCACTGTGTATATATGACAGTAACTTTTAGCATGTTACAGCAAAAACCCCAAGGAAACTCTGAGAAAAAAAATGTAATACAACATATTGTTCCAAAATGGTTTTTTCTTCTGGTGCCATTTCGCATTGTTAGATCGGATGTCTGTGTTGCACACTGTCCAGTCCCGTTTCGTCATATGTCTTAATTCCTTCCTCGTTTGGTGTAACTTAGGCTTATCTTAGGTTTCAGCATCATAGTCTTTTCCTTATGAACCTTTGCATGTGTACAGGCTGGTTAGGCTTTTCCAGTTTGCATCAACAATCCTTGGATCTTGCAAAGTTCCATAATATAATAAGCTAGCATGTAAGTGAAGGCTTTATTAAGTCTTTGCTATTTGTGCATGCTAAAATACACCTTTTCTCACGCACTGGCTCATATATTGCTCTTATGAAATTTCCCCCTTGAGACTCATAACACTGTTATCTTTTTATGTGTTTGTGTGAATTATTAGTTTTGAGAACTAGTATTGAGGGGGATGGGTGACTTAGTATTGAGGGGAATGGGTACACTTTCAAGGCATGCAATTATGCCATTTTCATTTTTACCTCCATAATCAGGGCTGACTTTTAAAGGATAAAATTTACAGCGGAAGTTTCTGTCATTATAGGATGCAAACAGGACATCACAGAAGATGCCCCCTTGTGAAAAATGGCAGAAAATACGGAGGTGTATACCACTACACCTTAAATGCTGCATCTGTGGATGTATGAATTCTTGACACAGCAAGGTTGAAAATGTTACTTTTGTACTTCACATTTGCCAAGTTTCATGAAATAAGACTATTTGGTTAGTTTCTATACTGATTTTATTGTTTTCAGGCTGATGCTCTGCAGAGAGAACTGCAGGACACAACACGAAAGCTGCAATCAGTGCAAGCACAGGTTTATCAAGCTGAGAATAGTAAACTTGATTTACAGGACAAAAAAGACCGAATGACAACTTTGAAAAATCAGCTTGATGGAGAAAAATTACAAAGGTCTGTGACAAGAATTTTATTTTATGTGAATAGTAATAATAATCATCAAGTTCAATAATCATAAATGTAAGTGACTCTCACGTACAAGGTAATCCTTACTCAGTAAAACAGCTTGAAGAACCAAGTATCCACAGATTTGTTACAAATATAATAATGTGTTCGTTATGCAGGAAACTGATGGTAGTTGGGGAAATTGTGTTACTATAGAAAATCGGTAAAGACAGATGTTGCTCGCAGCTGTCATCAGTTAGGCTAGCAGAAGGACCACTTGTTTATGAAAGACCTGTTTATTTGTTCTACCTGCCTGTCTTTCATGAACTTTTGTCAATTTGTGTGTGTGCTTCTTTCATTTGGTTTAGAGTGCTGGATGTGGGATTTGATTGTTTTACTTTATAATGAATATCAGAGGCCAAATGCAGATCTGGTGGATCAAAAAGTTGCGACAGCTTCTAATATATAATCAAAAACTGATTTTGAGTTACAAAGGACACAGTGGCGTTAGATACATACGAAACTGTCTGTTATTAAAGGAATTGATGTATTACAGTAAAAAGTATGCAAAGACCAGGAACTGAAACAATCAAAATCCAAATCCAGCCCTCAAACCATAGTTGGAAACAACTAAGATTACAAATAATCAAGATACAGAGAACATATGGCCAACCGAGTGAGCAGCTTGTTCCCAAAAGGTGGCCACTCAGCAACCCAAACTGAACCAAAAATAATAAGAACATACATAAGGTAAAACATCACAGAAACTCTGACACCAAAAACAGGCAACAAAGAACCACAACAGAACTACCGCCTTGGAACGGTCAGTAATGAATTACAGGGGGGCTTAAATCGATTTTACAGGCCCAACCTCACCCTCAGTTTCTGAAGTGGTACAAAACATTTAGTTGGTTGTTCGGTTCGCATGATAACCCTCTAACTCGTCAATGAATCATCACGGTAAACACATAAATCAAATTTCAACACCATGAAGAAGCAAAGACGAGGACTCAACAGATACAACGGGCCGTCTGACAGGTGGAGATCCCTGTCCTGCCAAACAACCCCACTGGAAATCTGAAGCAAAAGAAGGTCACCAGTTGAGCCCCGGTGGACCAAGCAACAGACAAAAAGGCTCCGGTCCCAACCAACTAAAATATATAGCTTTAGGTCGGGGCCATCATAGAGTCTGACGACCGATCCCCCGGTGTGCAATTAAAGAGTGCAGCAAAGTTATCAACCGTGATTGGGTTAATCACTAAGCATGCAGACTGTCGCATAACATTTAAATTATAGCCAATACGTTTGTGACGTATTATTATTTTTCGGAATTGATCAGAAAAATCAGTCCTACCCTTAATCTTTTTGAATTTGTATACTAAGTCACCATAAAATTCTGGTTCCGATAGGCCTTGGTGTAAAAGAAATTTTAATCCGACATCAAATTTTGAAACCAATTCATGGTGTCTGCGATAGAATTTAGAAAAAGCCTTTCTAAGCTTATGATACCGATAGCCCTGTTGAAGAAGTTTAGCAGTTAAACATTTATTACGAGCATTAAAGTCATCTACATGACTACACACTCTAGCAAATCTTATAAGTTGAGAAATATACACTCCATAAGAGGGACGACGTGGAACGTCACCATCCAAAAATGGAAAATTAACTATATCAAAGTCAAAGTCATCACGTTTATCATAAATTTTAGAAGATACAAAACCGTTAGAAATAGATAGATGTAAATCCAAAAAGGGGGCCTCGGTATCTGAAGTATTAGCTTTATTCAATTTAAGTTCAGGTGGGTAAATTTGGTTGACCATGCTTTCAAAATAAGGATTATCAATATTCAGAAGATCGTCTAAATATCTAGAGGTTGAGTTAAATGCCTCAATGATATCAGCTTGATTATCAACAGAAAGAGAAGTCATGAAATCTCTTTCATAACAAAATAAAAACAAATCGGCCACAAGAGGAGCACAATTTGTACCCATCTGAATACCAACAATTTGTCTGTATAACTTATTACCAAATCTGATGTAAATATTATCTAAGAGATATGATAAGGCGTCACATACATTCTGACATGACCAAAGACTATATCCTCTATATATTTTACGGTCAGTAGAAGTGAAAAACGCTTTCTTATCGTTACAGGCAATATAAAGGGTATCTTCATTTTTGGAGAACTTTTTGAAGGCCCTCTCAATCAAATCAACAAGTTTTTCCTTTATTAAATTATGGGGTAATGTGGTATAAAGAGTAGAAAAATCATAAGTGGACAAACTAGTCGCACGGAACCCTCTTGACTTCAGTTTACTAAGTACCTCACCAGAATTTTTTATAGACCAAAACATATTTTTCCCTGACCTCTCATACACTGTCTCATAGTACCAAATGACACGAGATTTCACAGCAGTGAGGCAAGAAGTTAATAATTTAGATAATTCTGTAGTAGTACAAGAGCTAGAGTTGGCAATGAATCTAGCTTTATACGGTTTTTTGTGAAGCTTAGGTAACCAATACATCGTAGGAAGTTTGTCTTGGCGTTCCTTAACGTTTACAGCAAACTTTAAAGGCAAATTATTTGAGTGGCTATTAACGACAGTCTTCTCATCTGTAAAAGTCTCTTCGTAAGCCGTGGTGCCGTTAAGTTCCTGCTTCAAAGTGTTAATATAGTGCATCCGACAAACAACAACAATGTTGTTTGCGGCCTTGTCAGCAGGAACCAAAACATACTTCCTATGAAAATCCTGGATACCCTGCTTCAAATATCTAAAGGAAGATTTAGGCTTAGGAGGTAAAAGATTAGTATTGTGTGAATAAAACTTTATACGTTTATCCACAATATTAAAGATACTTAGTTTCCATTTCTTTAAAGCGTTACTTTCAACACCCTCTCGTTTACACCAACGATTACCAAAATCATTTAATGCAGATGCAATTTCTTCCCTACATCTGTTGAAATCGATATGGGAAGGGAATCTATACTTAGGACCCTTAGAAACAATGTTACGAATTCTAGAATCCGGGATGATCTTCAAATTTCCAGTCACAACATGACCTGCTGATGGGTAAATAAATTTGGAATCTTTACAATCTCATGAATCAGAATGTTAAAATCATACATATTTCTTTTTGTCTTACAAATGTATTGTAGATTGGCGCTAGCATCAGATTTGTTTCTTTTAATTTTATTTGGTAGTTGTCTGATTCAAAATTTTAATGCTTAAGTATCTACTTCTCAATTATTATTTGATAGATCTCTGCTTGACCAAACAGTCAAAGAACTACAACAACAAGTATCCATGATGAGGCAGAGAGAGTCAAAAGTTTTAGAACAAAATCGAGAGCTTCAGCATACAATATTGGATCTGGAATCAAAACTAGAGGAAGTACAGGACCGCAGCCAAACTGCCTTTGAAATGGTACGCTCACTCTGCACTCACTGTATGCCGCGTGTTTATCATTGGGTAGGAGCTTTCTCACTTCTTTTTGCTTTTATGGTGTGTGTTTGTTAAAATGGCAGATTTTGCGTTAAACATAGTTCCATGTAGGTTTTCTGGATGATAATCGAAATGGTTCCTTGTCATTCTGTATGAAAAAGGATGTTGCCTATCATTAAAGATCTCTCAGCATTAAGAAAATATACAGTTATTATCATCAAAAACATGCCTGATGTGGAACCGTGTTTGCAGCATACATGTATATAACGTTGAAAGTTCAACGTTAATAATGTTGAAAATTGTTTTTGGTTTCCCATGACTAAATACTGCATTAACGTTAGGAGCATTGTTAAGAAGAAATATTATTCGTAGATATAACTTTTTTCTGAATGATATTGATTTGATGCTGCTAGTATGAGCTGCTTTCTGTTTTGTTAGAGATCCTAAGTGGTAGAAATATGGGTTTTAAATAGTTCAGTCATTTACGAAACTATAACATGCGTTTTAACTTCAGAAATAATAATGTTATGTTTAACATGAAAGGAAACCTTTAATCTAATACATTTATAACACAGTAAGAGTTGTTGGTAGTTGAAAGAGTGTAAATTTAACTAATTTTGCTCGTATCAGTAGCATATGCTGTGTCCAAGTGAAATGATTTCTGTTGCCCAGCTGTGATTTATTTTTCAAGCTTTATACAACTTAAATGCTAGTTTTTTTAATCAACTTGTTTTTAATTTTTATGCTTCCAGATTATGTGACTTTATTTCAGTGTATTTGAACTATTGCAGTGCATTGTTAAGTTGAATGAAATAGTGTCAACTTTTAAATCAGTCACTGCACACCCGAAGAACATTGTTCACAGAGACTTTGCTGCTATTTTAAAATGTATTTCACTTTTAAATCATTTTTTATATCTGATTTTATATAAAAGGACAAAAGAGTCATTGATATCATTCGCGGCATCAGTTTTGTCAGCGTCGGCATCCAAATTGGATGTTTTGTTTAAAGTTTTTTATGTGATGGGCAAGGCATTATCAGGCAAGCTAACCATGGATAGGTCTTGTTTATTTTACCTCAGCCTTATTATTTATCAGTTTCTAAATTCAAAGTTTTTCTTATTTACATATGGAGTGATATTAGTGAAAACAGGATCTGGTTTACTACTACTGTATTAATAGTACTAGCGTTTAGCTGTAACTAGTTCTAATAATTTTCAGGTATTTAATTCAAATCAGGTATACACATTTGTTAGCCTCCTTAACCCGGTTTCGTTTCCCATCATTGAATGTTTAAACTGTCGATTTTTGAAGGGATATTTCTCACACTATTCGTTTGTGGCTGCACATGTCTATGTTATTTCACTTAACCACAGTTTACTACAGGGGCCACAGTTTAGTACAGGCGTGTACCATTGTTTATAATGAGACCCTGTTTCCCTAAAAGACAGTTTTTCAAGCAGTTAAAAAGATACAATTTTTTCCATTAAAGAATTCAGAAACAGCCAAAATGTAAATGAAAATACCCAGGAAAAGCAGCAATCACAAAACACAGCCACCCAACGTGCATAAACAGGAGGAGAAACATGAACGAAAGCACAGAAATCGCTTATTTTTGATACAGACACAACCAGTCCAATAAAGTGGAACTGCAGCAGTAGAACTGCCCTGGAACGCTTCATAGAAAACACTGCATGGAGTTTTAGCAAATTTTATGCATGCAGTGTCACACATCTGGTGCAGCTTCAAACTCAAGAATGCGTTTAATGTAATCTACTAGTTGGACCACGATGGGCCCAACCAAAAGTATTGAGATGCTTGAGACGACTTTATGAACAGATTTAGCACTATAATCGTTACAGTTTATATTATATCAATATTGTTATTGTCTAAAGCGCTGATGGGCCGCATCCCGATATAGACTGAAATACTGTCTCAGAGGGCCGTTAAACCCAAAACAACCAACCAGTCATCCAAGGTGATGGGCCCTTGTAGGAGTCAAGGCATTGTATATTGGCTGCAGTAGTTAAGGTAACATACAGGCTTTTGATGAAAATAGGACGGACATTGAGCAGACTATCTCTAACATGTTTCCTCGAGTCTTATTTTTCACCCTTGTAAGTTGGTACTTCTTTCATAAGTCACATGCTGTAATATGTATATTGTTATTTTTTTTCTGATTGGTAGACTTATTTTCAATACTATAGATGTGCTGCTTCATGGAGCTTGAAGACATCAAAAATGTTGAAAATAAGAAGCATGAACTTTGAACCAGTACTCATTGGCCGAGTGCCGAAATACTTTAGAATAAAATGTGTTTATTATTTACTTAGGATGGTAGTAATTCTTCTTGGGTCAACAAATTAAACAGTTCAAATCAGGTATGATATATATGTAGAAACAATTTATTGTTATGGCAGTTGTTTTGCCATGAACATGTGTATCAGTTAGTCTTCTTTTCTCTTCATATACTATAATGTTCAAATATGTAGATATATAATGCATGTTGTAATGCACAGTGTATTCATGTATCTTCTTACATTTTGCGATTCATCCAGAGTACTGTATGTGTTCCTTCTGTGCTTTCCACTGCATGACAATTATAGCCAAAAGTAATGTACCCATACACTTATGGGTAATCCCTTAATCTGTGTTGTACTCTAAAACTGCATGTGCTTTACTTGCAAATTTTAATTATTCAGTACTCTAACATCTCCCTAGATAATCATTAACACCACCGCTTTAAAATTAATGCTTTATAATTTACACCCCGTTTCTTGATTGTATATAAAGCTTGATCTAGAAATATTTCTAATTCATGTTGATGGATTGATACAAGGCAAACTAAATCATAAATCAAGACAATGGGATAGAGATGATAGCAGCTGTTTAAAAAGAACATTTTGTTTTGTTTTACGAAATTTTACCGGATTAGTATGTACATTTTCATTGTCTTTCTGTAATGCACACTGTATCTTTATGAAACCCCAAGAACCTGTTAAAGTACTTTTTTATTAGTCAAAGAGCATGGTTGTCATTTGAAGTGAGTTGAGCGGCTATATATACATGCCATAGACGCTACGCTGTGATATGCGAGATTTGATGAGATTTTAATGAGTATTATTGAAATTGAGACTTTCACGAAAAATCTTCCAAGCTAATTAATCCAAACAGTTCTAAAACCTTTTAAGTTTTGAACTTTTATGCAAGAAACAAAAAGAAGTGAATACAGTTTGTTTAATATTTAGTTCATAAAGTGTCAAATTCGATGGAGTAGGAGAAGAAATGAAACAGGAGCTCCATACTGAAAAAACAAGTGAGAGTTAAAAATCTTATGGGAAGTGTCTCCCAGAAAGGCGAAATAAGTTAGATTAAATCTCACCTAGTGAGACTTGGCATGTATGGCTAAACTATTGCTGTTTAAATTCAAAGATAATCATTGATATAGATCATAAATGGTCTCAGATGACTTCTCTCACCCAAGGACCACTAAGTTTATTTAAGCCAGAGTTCATGTTGAACATCTTAAAGAAACATTCGGTATTTAAAAGAACTTTGTCACGCATCCTAAATAATGACCATTGCTAACACTGCTGATAATTTTCTAGAAGCATGATATGTCCCATTTAATGTCTTCAAATTTTTTTTGTTTAATAAATGTATTATATGCTGTCCTATTTTATTTGCCCTGGAGTTAATGTCCCGTTGTTTCTGCAGCATCATGACTGACTTTGAAAATCCAATATTGAAACATGATACATCTTCGGCCCTTTTATAAACATTATAAACAGAAATGTTGAAAACTTCGAAAAGCATTCACATACATGACATTTCTGACGTATGATTAAAGGGTTCATCAGTAGATTGTTTCCTTCCATGGTTATGCATGAATATAAGAATTAGAGTAAGTATTCGGATGGATAGTTCTAAATCACTTTACATTATTGTTCTAGCTATACATGTGCAAAAACGTTGATGTGAATGCAACGAAAATGAACAACGCAAATTGTGATATTAACAGATGCATAAACTTTATACCCACATAGCTATAGCATATATAATATTAAATAGTGAATATGTATAATATGTATAACCTTTCTACAAAAAAGTATGTCATGCCACAGCACATATGAACAAGGCAGATTTGGATGAGTTTGCACACTCATGCAGACTTCTGAGTGCAATTTTTCATGATCCATGTATTGTTGATAACAGGATGGGTTCTGATCAGCTACTTTGATCCACTGGCTGATCTGAATTTTAAATGTTCACAGATGATGTTGGTACCTTCCTTTTCAGAACAGCAATCCCTGTAAAATATCTTTTTCAAATGAATATAAATGATTGAAATATATAAAATCATAACGGTTTGTCAAAGAGATAGTTCTTCTGCAACACATTTGTTTCGTTTCAAAGCCATTGGATTGACCACATGTTATATAAAAAGCACTCGGTGTACAGATTATGTTAATTATTTTAACAGATTGATTTATAAGATAAGTTTACTTCAGTATGTATTTTAGTGTATCTTAATTGAAAATGTATTGCTGCTTACATTTCGAGTGTTTTCTTAGTCTTAAGGACAGGAGTTATAACATGACTGTTCAGCAAAATCGCAAGTTTCGCCTTGGAATAGTTAGTAGCAAGGCTACTGAGGGCTTGCTCTAGTACAACAGAGCACTAGATAAGAGGTGTATTTGATAATAATTGAGGGATAATTTTTTTATTTCTCATTGAAACCATATGTTGTGACCCCTCATCTCTCGTCCAGACGGTTCAGATGAGGGTCACAACATATGTTTTTATCCAGATTTAAAAAAAATTATCCCTAATTATCACCAAATACTCCCTCTTATCTAGGGCTCTGGTACAACAATATAAATATTTACAGTGTTTAAAACGCATGTCATAAGAACCTAATTGGTTTTCAGTTATATGAAATTTCAGAAGTTCGTTTCTGAGTTTTGTCAGTCTCGCTATAGTTCTGTTAATTTCTTATTTAAGGTCTGCCATAGCCAGACAAAAAATAACAAAGCGAATTTGATCACTAGTCTGTTGTAGATAATTGCACTTTCTAGATGGCATTTTTAGCTCACCTCACAAGGTGAGCTTATAGTATAGGCTTGGTCTGCCGTCCGTCGTACGTCGTACATCGTCCGTCGTACGTCGTCCGTTGTACGTCGTCCGTTCACACTTTTAAACATTGATATCTGCTAAAGTAGCTGGCCAATCTTGATCAAATTTTATATGTAGCATTGTTGGGGTGGGGGATTGATTGCATATAGTTTTGGGACAGATTGGTCTAAAACTGTGGTTACCATGGCAACAAAAAGGTATCATAGACTTATAATGGGGAAAATGTTATCCGGGCCATAGCACCTTCAGTTTTGATCGCAACTTCTTGTAACTTGCAGGTATCCAGGACAGCCAAAACATTTCGGAACTGTTCGAATTTGGGCCAGGTTGGATGATTGTTTTCAGAGTTACTTGCCCTTGAGCGATAAAATATTTTCCCATACACTTATAATGGGTAAAATAATGTCCGGGCCCTAGCTTCATCATTTTCTATGGCAACTTCTTGTAGCTTGCAGGTAGCCAGGAATGTCAAAACGTCGTCCGTCGTCCGTTCACACTTTTAAACATTGATATCTGCTAAAGTAGCTGGCCAATCTTGATCAAATTTTATATGTAGCATTGTTGGGGTGCGGGATTGATTGCATATAGTTTTGGGACAGATTCACTGGGTGGTTGCTTAGTCCCGGTAGGCGGTGATTTTTTCTGACAATCGTCAACGATTTTTTCTGACAATTTATGCCTCGTAAGCGTGACGGAGCAATAAGGTAAGTAAACAAACTTATTTTCAATACTTTATTGGGATCTTTCGCAGTCAGGCTGTTTACTTGAGCATTCTATAGGCGTATTTTGTCGTTTGTTATATTTTTCTTTGTGAAATAGCCTCGACAAAGCAAGGACAAAAATTACTGCAAATTTCAAAGATTTTTTCCTACAACGGCTTTAGTGTCCCGGATTTTTTCCTGCAGTGTCCCGGATTTTTTCCTACTACTTATACTGCATTTCAAAGTCTTAAACAAGCAGCATAGTAACAGGTGTTAGATTTTTTTCAGTGTGGGAGCTAATTTTACTGCACCGAATGAACATCAAAAGCATTTCTGTTATGTATGCCTTATCATGGTGATGAAATCGAAAATATGAACCCTTTAGAAGCAAAAAATACGTAAATGACATAACATCAGAAGTCTTTGTTTACTTGAGTCCTCTTTTCAAATGTAGACTCAATAAGCATAGTCTGCTTTTTAGCGCGCCTTTGCGAAGCAAAGGAGAGCTTATGCGATACCCCCGGCGTCGTAGTCCGAGTATCCGTTAGCGTTAGCGTTAGCGTTAGCGTCAGCGTCCTCGTCGGCGTCTGTGACAGGTTAACCCAATGTTAACTTTTGCGTTTAACTCGATGTTTAGCTCTGTATCTTACAAACTACAGTAGCTACAGTCATCATACTTGGTACATATATACATCCATATGACTGCAGCAGCAGCATCATACAATTGTGTGTCCTTGACCTATATGTCACGGTTGACTGACTTTGCTGTTTGGCACTGTTTTTAAGGAATTCTTTTTAGTTTTCATGTTACCTTTGACACAAGAGACTTGATACTTGGTCACATAGCATTTCCCTATAATTGCAGCAGCTGCAAAGCTTCCATGCTGACTCCTGTGTCCTTGACCTTTATTCACGGTCTACTGATTTTGCCTTCTATCTCTAGCACTATTTGATGAATTAACATTATACCTGGCATAGTGGATCAGTCTGACATTGCTAATGACCTCATACTATTTATAGATCACTGTGACACCCACCTACCCCTCCCCTTTCATCCTTATGAGTAAGAATCCTTGTCCAGGGTGGGGCAGGAGGTCAATATCTAGGATGATCTTGATGTTAAAGTTTAAGGCTCCTAACTTCCAAACTCATTCAATGTACCTGCTTCGTTTTGGTCAGGACCTTCCCTGGAGCATTGGGTTGCAGCAGCAGCAAAGCATCCATGCAGACTTTTGTGTCCTTGACCTTTATTCATGGTTGAGTGATTTTTGCCTTACATGTATACCTTTAGCACTATTTAATAAGTATGCAATAAGACTATGCATTTCTCTTTGAACTCATAACTTCGATACCTTTTATGCTACAAAGTTTAAATGCAGTATGATACTTACCCGAGACCAGGCTTTGACAACTGGTTTAGGCTAGGGGTGAAGTTATGGGATGGGACCAAAGGAAACGTGAAAAGTCTGCAAAGGGTAAGGAGGTGTCATCAGACCGACTTAGTACTGGGTAAAGGTGGTGTGAAAACCCGTACTAGGAACCACCCTTTGTCACCATGAGGCATTATAAGTTAGACTGAGTTGGTATCATTATTACCGTATCTCTCCGTCTGGTGCACGAGGACCCGACCCTCAATGTCCGCAAAGTGTCCAGATAGTGACATACAAGTTGGCCCTGTATGACAAAGGGAACAACTGACTTAGTCTAGCTTCTGATGCAAACTTCATTTGTGCACTAGCTACCACATTCACCCCTGGTTAATTATGTTACCAATGTTTTGAGTCGGAGTACCTTGTAACCTTGAGAGTCAGGCACCCATTAGGCGCGCTTCGTTGTCTTTTGACAACTCTTGTTTCTTTCTTTCTGACCATTTCTTGCTTCAAAAAACTCTAACATTTCAAATCTTAATTTCTAAGGATGCTGGAGGTGATGTGCGGCGGCCGTTAAGTCTCCCCGTACTCCATCATAGTGCAGATTATGTAATTTCTAGTCCTTTCGAATCAATGACTTCATTTTGACATTTTGAGTCGGTCTTAAAAGTAGAGGATCCCAGCTACTGCTAGGGGGCATGGCTGGGTTTGCACATTTTATCGAAACTTCACTGAAACTGGTGTTAGGTATCGTGTGACGGCCCTTAATCGTCCCTAGGTATTCATTCATAGTGTAGATTGTATAAGGTCTGGTCCTTGGAATCATTTATTTCATTTCGACCCATTTTAATAATATAGTAGCCGCTGCTAGGGACATGGCCGGAGTTGCACATTTCATGACTGGTCATGAGCAGCCGCAGTTTAACCGAGTATGCTATTTTCATTTCTTTGGTGTTTTCCTTGCTTTCAAAGGATCTGACTTTTCAGAACTTTTTATGTTAAAGTTTTGCAGTGCTGTATGCAAAACTGTACAGGCCCTCAAGAGAAGTATTGGCTGGCTGGATGGATGATTTGCGATTTTTCGTCCTTTTCAACAGTATTTCAGTCATATCAGGACGTTGGGAGGAGATAATGAAAGGTTGTGTGCAATGGAACTCCTTTTACATTTGAAAAGATTCTCGCTTCGAGCGGGGATCGAACTCGGGACCGCTAGATCAGCAAGCCAGCGTTTAACCTACAGAGCTACCGGGGCTCCAGCAACGGCTGGACATGTGCACTGCTTTCAGAATTATCAAGTCTCACATTAACTACGTTATAATGAGGAACAGGTAGCTTTAGTACACCAAGGATAGTACAAATTGATGCTTCGGAATCACACACAGACACACACACACACACACACACACACACACACACACACAATTTTAAAGAAAATATATAAATCTTTCACGCCGCCTTAGCTTAAAAAACACCCTGGCCGCAGCGGAACTCGAGTCTTCAACCTTCTCGATACTACTGAGTAAAAGGATAGGCAATGATCAGGACTGCTGTGCCAACTGAGCTTTCTTGGCATTGGACGACCATATGGCCACGTCGTTCAATTGGTAGAGTAAGTACAGCAGTCTCGCCTGCATTGGGAAGGCCACTGAATATTGTTTTAATTCCAGCTCTTTACTACACGATATTCCGTTGTAAATTTTTATATATGGAGAAACAAAATGGCCTTTATATAATGAAAAGGCTGGTCTTTTAATGACCAGCACGTATTTCGTCTTCCATTTATGCACCACAATAAAAGTTTGAGACATGCTTAAATTTTGCTATTAAATCTATGCGCTATACAGTATCATACTCACTACTCATTTGTAGTCTGCGTTGTCAGAAAAAATCAGGCGCTTAAAATCTATTGTAGGAGCGAATCCGGGACTTGTAGGAAAAAATCCGGACTTATGAAAAATTAAAATCTGCTGACAGACCCATTTATATCATTGTAAAGGGTCAAAAAGTAATATAATATGTTTCCCAACACTGATTTATGATTCAAAATAGTTTTTCCCTATGATAAACTTGGAAGACATAGACAGAGCGGACAGTTCATCAAGATGTACGCTAAATGAAAATTTCCGGGTTTAATTTATCTGTTGACAACGTTAAACACTTGTATTTTATCTAATCTGCCTTAGATCTACCAGGAATACGCTTAAGATTTGTAAATTAATGGTTTAATTGACAAAATTCACCTTTTTGTCGCATCAGTTTTGTGTTATGACATCACGGAGAAAAAATCATTGACAATTTGGAAAAAATCCGGGACCATTGTCAGAAAAAATCGTTGACAATTGTCAGAAAAAAACACCGCCTACCGGGACTAAGCAACCACCCAGTGCAGATTGGTCTAAAACTGTGGTTACCATTGCAACAAAAAGGTCCCACAGACTTATAATGGGGAAAATGTTGTCCGGGCCATAGCACCTTCAGTTTTGATCGCAACTTCTTGTAACTTGCAGGTATCCAGGACAGCCAAATCATCTCGGACCAGTTCGAATTTGGGCCAGGTTGGATGATTCTTTTCAGAGTTACTTGCCCTTGAGCGATAGAATATTTTCTCATAGACTTATAATGGGTAAAATGTTGTCCGGGCCCTAGCTTCATCATTTTCTATGGCAACTTCTTGTAGCTTGCAGGTAGCCAGGAATGTCAAAACATCTCGGACCAGTTCGAATTTAGGCCAGAATGGATGATTATTTGCCCTTGAGCGATAGAATATTTCCCATAGACTACGTCTTCCCTCACGTTCCACGTCGTCCCTCTTATGGAGTGTATATTTCTCAACTTATAAGATTTGCTAGAGTGTGTAGTCATGTAGATGACTTTAATGCTCGTAATAAATGTTTAACTGCTAAACTTCTTCAACAGGGCTATCGGTATCATAAGCTTAGAAAGGCTTTTTCTAAATTCTATCGCAGACACCATGAATTGGTTTCAAAATTTGATGTCGGATTAAAATTTCTTTTACACCAAGGCCTATCGGAACCAGAATTTTATGGTGACTTAGTATACAAATTCAAAAAGATTAAGGGTAGGACTGATTTTTCTGATCAATTCCGAAAAATAATAATACGTCACAAACGTATTGGCTATAATTTAAATGTTATGCGACAGTCTGCATGCTTAGTGATTAACCCAATCACGGTTGATAGCTTTGCTGCACTCTTTAATTGCACACCGGGGGATCGGTCGTCAGACTCTATGATGGCCCCGACCTAAAGCTATATATTTTAGTTGGTTGGGACCGGAGCCTTTTTGTCTGTTGCTTGGTCCACCGGGGCTCAACTGGTGACCTTCTTTTGCTTCAGATTTCCAGTGGGGTTGTTTGGCAGGACAGGGATCTCCACCTGTCAGACGGCCCGTTGTATCTGTTGAGTCCTCGTCTTTGCTTCTTCATGGTGTTGAAATTTGATTTATGTGTTTACCGTGATGATTCATTGACGAGTTAGAGGGTTATCATGCGAACCGAACAACCAACTAAATGTTTTGTACCACTTCAGAAACTGAGGGTGAGGTTGGGCCTGTAAAATCGATTTAAGCCCCCCAGTAATTCATTACTGACCGTTCCAAGGCGGTAATTCTGTTGTGGTTCTTTGCTGCCTGTTTTTGGTGTCAGAGTTTCTGTGATGTTTTACCTTATGTATGTTATTATTATTTTTGGTTCGGTTTGGGTTGCTGAGTGGCCACCTTTTGGGAACAAGCTGCTCACTCGGTTGGCCATATGTTCTCTGTATCTTGATTATTTGTAATCTTAGTTGTTTCCAACTATGGTTTGAGGGCTGGATTTGGATTTTGATTGTTTCAGTTCCTGGTCTTTGCATACTTTTTACTTTTATAATGGGGAAAATGTTGTCCGGGCCCTAGCTTCTACATTTTTGACTGCAGCTCCTTGAAACTTGCAGGTATCCAGGACAGTCAAAACATCTTGGACCAGTTCGAATTTGGGTCAGGTTGGATGATTTTTTTCGGAGTTACTTGCCCTTGAGCGATGATATATTTTCCCATAGACTTATTATATAGAAATTGTTGTTCGGACCCTAGCTTCTATATTAATGATCGCAACTTCTTATAACTTGCAGGTATTCAAGACAGCTAAAACATCTCAGACCTGTTCGAAATTGGGCCAGGTTGGATGATTCTTTTTAGAGTTACTTGCCCTTGAGTGAATGACTTGTAGACTTGAAATGGGGAAAATGTTGTCAGGGCTCTCCCTCTAGCGCCTTCATTTATGGACCGATATTGATTAAAATTTCAAAAATTGTTGAGTATGATAATATCTTGGAGAAGTTCGCGTTTCAGCATCCTAAGGTCAATGCCAAGGTCACAGCAGCTGTTTTTAGAAAATATCATTGCTCTAGCCCCTTCATTTATGGACCGATTTCGATTAACTACACACAAGTGATAAGTATGGCAAATCTTGGGCAAGAACGCATGTCAGCGTTCTAAGGTCAAGGTCACAATGGCTATTTTTAGAAAAACTTTGTCATCGCTTTAGTGCCTTCATTTCTAGACCGAATTCAGTTAATTTCTTACAAGTGATAAGTTTGGCAATATCTTGGACATGTTTGCGTTTCGGCATTCTGGGATCAAGGTCAAGGTCACAGTGGCTACTTTTAGAAAAACTTTGTCATCGCTCTAGCGCCTTCATTTGTGGACTGAATTCAGTTTAATTTCATACAAGTGATTAGTATGACAATACCTTGGACAAGTTAGTGTTTCAGCGTCCTAAGGTCTATGTCAAGGTCACAGTGGCTATTTTTAGAAAAACCTTGTCATTGCTCTAGCGCCATTTATGGACTGAATTCAATTTGATTTCATATAAGTGATTAGTATGACAATATCTTGGACAGATTAGTGTTTCAGCATTCTGGGGTCAAGGTCGAGGTCACAGTGGCTATTTTAAGAAAAACTTTATCATCGTCTGTTGACATTAAGATTGCAGGTGAGCTAAAGGACCATTGGTCCTCTTGTTTAGTTAACTGAACGTAACTGGTAAAGTCTTGACTTTACCAGAAGACTTTACCAGTTTTGTTTTATTAACTATTTCTGACTGATATCCAGTATTTATATAAAGGCTACAAAATTTTGCTTTTTATCTCAGGATTTAGACAGTATGTATACTTTGGAACATGTAATCCGTTTTTCTTGATTGTGCTGATAAGTGTTTGGTGCAGTTGGTAGTCTATAATCTTCTGTCTTATAACCAAAGAAATAGGTTTTCTAGTAATGCTAAAGTTAAGGTGTATGGATACACTTCCATACTTCCCTGGAAAATGACTCGTTCATAAAGGGGTCTATTCTTAAAGGAAAGAATTTTTTCTAGGGGAGTAACTTCATTACATTCAGAGTTGACCCTCATTAAAAAAGGGAGGCAAACATAAAAAGACAAAGTTCCTTCCTCTGAAAATGAACCCATTCTCTTCACTTAAGTTGCATGTATTTACCTGCTCCAGCGGCTAAATTACTGACCTTTACTTCATCTATCAAATGACCAGGGTATGATGTTATTGCTGACTTATTAGTTTCATTAGTTTATTTATTTTGTGTTAAAAGATCTAAGTAAATGATAATAGTAAAGTAAAAATGCATTCATGTATCTACATAAATACCGTTTTGTAACAAGATATTTGTCCTTTGCTGATAGATACTCTGTAGTATCTTAAGTGCACTCTGCACTTCCTCTGATATTCTTTTATTTAAAATTCAGCAACAACATATGTCCGAAGTTGGAAAAAGGTCCATGATGGAACAGATCCTAAGATTACAAAAAGATATTAAAGACCTACAGTATGAACTGCTAACAGTGAATGAGAGACGAGAAATCTTGGATAGAAAGTATGAAGCAAGAAAAGTTCAAACAAAATCCAAGCTACTCAAAGCAAGGTAATGTTTTTCTGTGAATGATTTTGATGGTATTTTATGATGCTGTCTCTTAGATAGAAAATATGTCTTTAACCAAATTATAATCATGTACCAGTTTTGCCACTTGTAAATAACATTTTCTGAAGAGATGTTGCCAACGATATTCTTATGATACCCATCAGCTGCATTTACTGGTTTTATTTTATAAAATGCAGTCATGTAAACACTGATATTATGTCCTTCAGTATTTATATTTTACTCTCCATTTACCTTTATAACTGTGATATTAAATCCTTTCTGGTTATGGGCTGAAGGCTTGCTTTTTAAAAGCATACTCTGCATATTAGCACATTTTTTGCTTTAACACATATCATTCTTTTTCCAAAATGAAATGTCTCAGAAGAAATCATCCTTAGAACTGTCATTAACTTGAATTAGTATATTATTTTGAAATGACAACAGTCCTTAAATGTGCCTTTAATGTGTATATGTAGTTTTAACACATACACATATTTATGCCTTTTCTTAGAAAGTAGTAAAGTACTGGATACTAAAATTTTGCAGTGATACAGGAAATTGTACAGCATGCAAGTTGAGAAAGTATGTTTCTGTTTGAGTTTTAGCAGAGTGAACTGAACTATAAATGTGTGCAGTTTTTCTTTATTTGTATAGCCCAGTTCAACTCCCTGAACTTTGATTCTTATTAAGCAAACGAATAATGGCTTTTGCTATAATCTGTTTATTCATATAATGCATGACCCTCAAGCATTTTACCTTTAATACCTGCTAGAAACTTATGAAAAGCAAATAAAATGCATGTATACATTGATATACCGAAATAGCAAAAGTTTATTATTACAAAAGCATGTGTAAATCAGAAGTTGTGAATTAAAATTCATTGGAATTATCACATGGGAACAACTTCACAGTATCCGAACTCACTGTACCAGCTCTTCCGGTTTTCATAGCGTTTAATCGAGAGAAGAAACATTCGCTTATAACCGGTAGTCGGAAATCATTATGTTTTGCGGTTTTATCCGGAATCAGCTGAGTCATTTATAGTTATTCAGCTTCGAAAATGTAAAGAGGTAAGTTTAATAGAATTTGCTCTTCGGTCTTTTACTTTATTGCCCTGTACAATGTCGTGTATGGGTGGATAGTAATTGATATAGTATTCAAATCGACCTTGGCATGATTCTAAAACCATTTTGAGCATTTTCTTGCATGTTTTATGAAAATATCTTTAAGATAAATGGAAGGCGTTATCAATCTACAGTTTGTTAGTTTTGATAATAGGATAATAGCTATGTTTTGCACGACACAAACTCGTGTTAAATTAAGCTGTTCGGAACAAAGTTTCTGTGACGGCAATGAGTTTTTCATTGTACAGGGCAATTAAGTAAAAGACCGAAGAGCAAATTATATTAAACTTATCTCTTTACATTTTCGAAGCTGAATACCTATAATTTACGCAGCAGATTCCGGATAAAATCTCAAAACATAATGATTTCCGACTACTGGTTATAAGGGGGTGGTCGGGTGGTGCGATGGTGCTGTATATAACTTCCAGTGCCAGGGCATCCTACTGATTGGACATAGTAAGACAAGGGCCTACTGTGCTTGCAGTAGGTGCGGGTGGGGTTTGTTAGGACATTTCTTCTCTCGTCTATCAAATCTCTTCTTTCTTCCACTCTCTGGAGACGCTCCGATATAGACTGAAATACTGTCTAAAAGGGCCGTTAAACCCAAAACAATCAATCAATCTACTGGTTATAAGCGAATGTTTGTACTCTAGATTCAACGCTATGAAAACCGGAAGAGCTGCACTCTATGACTCTTTATTTTATTTTTTATTTTTTTGTTCAGTTATCAGAAGTCTGCTACTTAAATTCTGAAGTTGCATGTTTTTGTTGAAACTAATAACATTTGTCTTATATATTTAACCTGATGTTTCAGTGATTTTGAGCAATATACAAGGTATAATGAGCATGAAGTGAAATAGTGTATTGGCTTACTGTTTAATTATCAAACGCAGAGATGATGAGTTAAACAGGATAACTGCAATGCCAGCTTTTAACATCATTCACATTACCATCACATGCATGAAGTATTATTTTGGAAAAAGAAAATATTCTTGCAGTCATACTTGCATTGTGACATTTACATGCTTATCATTTGTGACATTTACATGCTTATCATTATTTTTTATGGTCCACTTGAAGTCCCTGTTTTTCTTGTATTGTTTTACACGTTCATCATACTTATATGTTAGTTCTTAAACTTGTTTCAGAGAATGATGTTGTTTGTCAGTATCTTACTAAAAGATTCAATTTGGCTGTGGAATTACGTTCAAAAACGTTAAAATTACAGGGACAAAGGACTTATGTATGGGCTGTGCATTCAAAAGCAACCAAATACTTGAAACAGAGGAAAACAGTTCAGTCTCTTATATTACTTTCATTACAAAATTATACCTAGTTGGCCCAGCTTCTGCTGTAGGGAAAACTTTGTAGATTGCAGGCATGTTGATATTGAAAAAAAATATTTTAATAAAATGAGTTACACCCATGGCTTGAAACACCTTTGGACTGTATTGCCAAGATAATTTCCTACATGATCAAATTGAAAAGCATAAGTGTGTCTGTTTGTCATAGCCAGTTGTAATGTAGAACCAGATGTGCATGTTCTGATAAAAATATTGTTTAATCTGTGTCGCTAGTGTTCCATTTTTGTTCCTTTTGGTTAAATATATCTTCGTTCTGCTTGGTTTATTTTGAACTTACACATCTTGTTTTAAGATGACGTCTTTTGCATTTCAGTGTATATTATGCTTTGTGTCACTATGTTTAAATGCAATAAAACTGCAACTGTATCCATTCTTCATTAATAGTTACATAATCTGAGCTTATATGCTGCAATACCTCTTCAAATCGATTTTCTTGGGCAGTGATATTGTTTTGAACTGTTAGATAGTTTTGCTAGCTCCAGCATAAACAGACCCTTAAAGAAAGTTAACCTGGGTTGGCTCCATATGCTATATGGCTTCAATCGGCCTAGTGGCTTCAGAGGAGAAGATGTATGATTTCATGGAATTTTTTAAGCCTAGATATAATAATTGGAAAATATGGTTAACTAAAAGAATACATGAAGACATAATGTCGTCAAAAGTCAAAGTCAATTTTTAAGTTAACTCAGGGTACTGAGATCTTAAAATTAAATATGCTGTCCTTATAAACCACTGGTTTCAAACTTGTAACATATGAGCAAAATGACAAATTGTGTCTGTTGACAGAAGGTGTCAGGTGAGCTACAGGACCATTTGTCCTCTGGTTATTATTTGGACTCTTTTTGATACTAGTCTATCTTTGAATCGACTGCTCAATCAAAAATTAAGAAATTTCAGTCTGCTTTTCTCTGGTTTCGTCTGCAGATATTGTCAGGGTCACTGATGAGGCCTAACTTGCCGAAACTACGTAGTCTTGCCCATGTTCGTTCTTCTGCATGTACTCACTGGTCTTAAAGGAACTCTTTAAGATTTTTATTTTATTTCCCTGGAGCTGGTGTTTGTGCCGTGTGGCGGCCGTAAAACGTGATCCCGTACATCATCCATAGTGCAGATTTTATTTTATTTTCGTCCTTTAAGGTCAGGGGATATATTCTGAGAAATCTGAAATTCTATATAGGTTTAGACTCTTATTCTAGATCATCGTCTTTTATATTATTTGAACTCTTTTTGATACTAGTCAGTCTTTGAATCGACAGCTCAATTAAATTAAGAAATTTCAGTATGCTTTTCTGTGGTTTCGTCAGCAGATATTGTCATGGTCACTGATGAGGCTTTATTAGCCGAAACTACGTAGTCTTGCCCATGTTCCTTCTTCTGACTGTACTCTCTGCCCTTGAAGGAACTCCTTAAGATTTTTATTTTACTTCACTGCAGCTGGTGTTTATGCCGTGTGGCGGCCGTAAAAAATGACCCCGTACATGATGGTCATCATCCATATTGCAGATTTTATTTTCGTCCTTTGAGGTCAGAGGATATATTCTGAGAAATCTGAAATTTTACTTTGGTTTAGACTCTTATTCTAGATTGTCGTCTTTTCATTATTTGGACTCGTTTTGATACTAGTCAGTCTTTGGCTCAATTAAAATTAAGAAATTTCAGTATGCTTTTCTCTGGTTTCGTCAGCAGATATTGTCAGGGTCACTGATTAGGCTTTTGGGAAAGAGCTGCTGACTCGGCTTATCACTTGTAATTTATTGTTTGTTGGGATGTCTTTGTCAATCTTTCCCTTTGATGTTGGGGATAGGGTTTGGGATCTGATTCAGTCAGTTCCTGAAGTGTAGTTACTCTTTAAATTTATTAGCCGAAATGACGTAGTCTGGCCCATGTTCCTTCTCCTGCATGTACTCTCTGCCCTTGAAGAATCTACTTATGATTTTAATTGTAATGCCCCTCTCGTTGGAGCCACTTTGGCTGAATGGCAGCAGTTAGTGTTACTATATGCATCTGAAAAGACTTTTTAACATAAAACCATCGATTAGCCAGTCAGGCGAGGTGCCAAAGCATATACATGTACTTATGGAGGTTCTTTTAGTTGTAATTGTCATTAATTAAAATCTTAAATAGTTCCTTCAAGAGCAGAAAATACATTCAGAAGAAGGAAAATGGGCCAGACGACGTAGTTTCGGCTAATTAGTAAATACTACATTATCTGTAGTTCTGAGACCAGGATTTCCCGGGTGTGTGTAAAGCCCAATGCACACAACTGCACACCAGGTGCCAGATACAAGATACAGCTTGTAAAAAGTAGTTTTATTAGAAGTAGTTGTACAGCGATTGACATGTCTAGTTTCAGTTTTCTTTTGATACATCGGAAGTACCTTAAACTCAATAACATTACACCTGTTTCGAGTCATCTGGTTCCTGAGGACATATTGACTGCAGCATTTAAAACTTAAATATGCGAGGCTGTAACTTTAGGCTGATGTGAAATCAGATGTAACCAAACAAATTGCATGTCATATGCTGTATCTCGCATCTGGTATTTCGTTTCTAGTTGCGATGTATGGGGTTTTACACACACTCATTGTTGCCCATTAGTTATGACTTGTTTATTCAGCTGCATGCTTAGCTACTTTGACTCTATTGCTCTATCTGGCTTATTAACTGCGCTGCAGCTACTTACTTTTTTCCTGTCTTATATTACCCCAGAGCTTTACAGTTTGTATCAAACAAGTAAGTCAGAAGTATTCAAAATGAATGTATATACCAGGAGATAATTTTAATCAACAGCAAGGTTGTGATGGGATTTATATAGAAATCAGAAAGCATTAGTAATGCAGATATATGTATTATTGATTCATTACTGTTAGGCTATCACATAAAGAATATTTTATGAGATTTATTATATAGGGTTGGATGATCACGTTTGGGGTTTTTTTTCATATTCTTGCGGATTTTAAATGAGGAAACCCCAGAAACATCTAGTTTTACTTGATAATTTCGTTGTTTTTTGTATGCATTCTTCTGAAACCAAGCGCAGTTAGGGCATAATCTTCAATATTTTTAGGCTTTACTCGGGATTGTTTTGTTGGTTTTATAGTTTTTAGGTCGCCTGAACAAACGTAGAGCTACTATTCTCACTCTGACGTCTGCGTCCTCCATCGCGTCCGCACTGGATATGTTGATTAAAGTTCTTTAAATACCCATATCTCCTTAACCGTTTGATGGATTCTTTTGAAACTGGGGCTAATGTTAAATCTTGGTCCGAAGTTTTTTCCCTCTTCGTGACCTTGAAGTCAAGGTCATAAACTTCGAAATTTCTTGTAAAGATATGGAATATATGGTCAACGATGTTGAAAGAGCCATACTTCCTTAACACATAGACGGATTCTTATGATACCTGATCTGTTGGATCTTGTTCCAAAGGTTACAGAGTACCACCCACAAGCCCTTGGTGAATTTGAAGTTAAGGTCTTTGACTTAGGTATTTTGTATTTTTTTTTTTTTCACTTTTTTAAGACCTATATCTTCTGAATCCATGGATGGATTAAGTTTAAACTCTCTTCTTGGACAAAGATCTTTTAAGGACCCAATGCCTCCTCAACCCATAGATCGATCGAAATAATACTTCTTCATATAATGTCTTATAAGGTAGCAGTGCAACCCCCTACCCCAGCCCCTCTTCCCTTTGTGAATGAGGTCAAGAGTTATGGACTTAATTCTTTTTTATTAAAATATTTGGTAAAATTTTATAAAGGCACAGTGTTTTCACAATATATGAATGGATTTTGTTAGTACTTTGAATTCTGTTAGATGCTGGTACAACGTTTTGATTAGTAGCAATTCCACCTACCTCAGTAATCTTTAGATCAAGGCCACAGACTTAAAAACTCTGGGAGAAGTTTGGTAGAACTTCTCTGTAGGTTAATAGTTTCATAATGCCTTGGCGTAAATAATTTGTACATAAACTAATGACAGCTACTGCTCCAGAATTTTGCTTGGTACCAACATCAGCTTCCTTAGTGTCCTTGAAGGTCAAGGTCACATTCTTAGAACCGGTTCAGGGAGCTATGCTATCTGGTGAAAGCACTTAATATTCTTAATAGATCTTAGCTTTCTAGATCTCCTTGTTCTCCAAAAAATGGAAGCAGATAAAATATGAAAACGGTTAAACTTTCAGTAGAAACAAAATGACCAATGTAAAGTACTCACGAGCATTCATTCTCTGGCGTATATTATGTATGTATGCATTCAGAAATCTAGAAATTATCTTGAAAAATACTTACAACAAAGTGGCACGTTCCACTGAGATTTCCGTAATTTTGTATGGTGTGAAAACTACGTGATCAACCATCCTGTTTTAGGATTTAAACTCAAATCGGAAAATGATAAGCTCCAAATACTGATGGATATGCTACTTCATGATATTGCTTTACCTACATTATGTTATGAACAGCCTATGTTTGTTTCAATGGATCACAGTCTTTTTCAGATTATGTAGATAAGCTTTAGCCTGATAAAATCGGAGTAGTCTATAAGTTGCTTTACTATGCTAATTTCAACCATCGATATCAAGTCTCTAAAATTAGAAAGCTTTATTTGAAAAAAAAGTGAAGTAAGTTAGGACTTGATAGTTGTGCAGCCCGGTTGAAAATAACAATGTGCTTCTTAAAATATCAACACAAAGTAAACTGTGGTCAGTTGATGTGCAGAATGCATAAGAGTAAAATATTGTTAAAAATTACAATTTGCTGCTTAAAATATAACCACAAAGTAAAATGTTGTGTTCAGGATCTTCAGAATTCACAAAAATAAAGCTGTAACCTATCATTTTGATAGTGTCAATTGTCAAAAGGTACACAATCAGTAAATGAAAAGTAATACATATTGGTAGAGTTAAATTTGATGTCGGTGCGAGCAGGAGTCTTAAACTGAGTTAAAACGGGAATGTATTATTCAGCATATTATATAATAGAAATTGACTTTTGCAGTAAAGACGATATAATGGACTTTGAGGGAGAGCAGACTTTTTCAGGGTAAATGGTTGCAAAGTTTATTTCCTGTCATTATTGCTATAGGCTCTTACGTAGATTTACTATTGGTTTAGACGTTTGCATTATGTTTGTCTTGCCTGTGACTAGCAAACAGAAAGACAGAGGTATTGCTTTTCTGGCATCATTGATGGCGGCTGCAGCGTAAACTTTCGTTGAAGTCTCTTGTGTATCTCTGTTTTGTGACACTGGGCAGGCAGGCGGGACATAGCATTCTGCAGAATTCTTGTTTGCTCTTTATGGGTTCTTTTTCTTTTTATTCATGCCCGAAGTTGCTTTTGACTTATAAAATTGGTCATGTTTAAGTAGCAGATTTTATCATTTGATTCTTTACTATATCCCAGGTTTCTTGTATGTCTTACTATCTCAAAGATATTAACGAGTTTAAGTCTCCAGTCAAGGATTTTTTACAATTTCAAAACTTTTTAAAGGATTCTTTTGGTGGCTGTTTATTGTTGCTAAAATTTATCAGAAAACGTTAACAACAGATTGCCATTTAGACCTTAGTATTCTCTTGATTATATTCAGTAATTTTGAATTAAACTGGGTTTAAGCTTTTGTTGCTTTGATGCTTGGTAGGATGCTTGCTCTGAATTTGTTTTACTTGCCAAGAAGGCAAGCTTACTTTTGCGAAGCATTTACTTATTTTAGACAGAAACATACTGGTATTAGATCAGTTATCTATAATATAGGGATATATATATATTAAAACAAATCTGAAAGTTAGTTAATAAGATTTAAATGGGATTTGAATATTGATGGTTGAAATTATTTGATTGGCAGCAGTCCTAGTTTACAGAATACATTTTTTAGCCAAAAAGATGAAAATACAAAACGGTTAATTTTGAAAGTCACATGCATAAAAATCAATAATTATAACAATGGAGTTGGACTTTTTTGCATTTACAATTGTTATTATCAATTAGCATTGATAAATTGGATGCAACTAAATTTGATGCAATTTCGGATTGGATTCTTATATATAATTAAGTAAAACCGCATGCATTAGGAAGAATTTTGTTTTCCATCACTTTCAGTGTGAAAAGAAAAAAATTGTTAAAAAATATAGATATAGTAGATCATTGCTATATTCAAATAATTTGAATATCGTACATTTGTTTTGTTTTATGTAATGTGTGGTAGTAATGGTTGAGTCTACTCGTAAAAGCACGCGGTGCATATTAAACCCAACAAGTCACACGACATCGAAACAAAATATATCAATATTGAATCGAACCTGATTATTATCGCAAATTAGAAAAGATTTTTTGCCAAACACATGTGATAGTTGCAGTAATAGCGTAACAGTAGTACTGCACCTATTGCACGTATCTCGAAGATACTACGATATTTGCCTAAAACTAAATAGTGAGGCAAGCTTGGCAAGTTTGCTCTAGTGTTTGATATATATTTTATTATTTCACAATCATTATGTTGATTGTGGTACGAAAATAATGTTGAAATATTTCGTCAAAGTTCCAGTGGTTACATTTTCGGAAAGGTAGTTTCTGAAAATGTTTTGTTAATCTACATTAACAATCGGTTTTACAATATTTGTTTAATGTTGTTTATATCTCTTACTTAATACATTTTTGATATGTTTGAAAGGCGGTGCTATTGGAATGAATGCAGATAGATTATACCATAATGAACATGGTTTCTGGTTTGAAACGGCTATATGTATTAGGCAGAACCTTGTGCAGACACATCCCTCACGTTTCTTACATTGCCATTTTAAAATAAGTGCTCGTTTAATAAAAAAAAACAGGGGCCGTATTCATAAAACGACTTAAGTGGTTGCTATGCTGTTGCTAAGGCTAAATTTTTTAGAAGGAGATTCCCTACAACTATGAAATTTGCTCTGGAGGAACAGTCTTACAAAGACTGTTCCTCCAGACCAAATTTCATAGTTGTAGAGAATCTCCTTTATAGATAGTTAGCCTTAGCAACCGCACAGCAACACCTTAGGTGGCTTTATGAATACGGCCCCTGATGCTCAGTGCATTAATTTCATCAAAAAGCCCTGTCTTTATTGGTATACGCATATTTGTAGTCGATTTAACAGAGCTCCAGATAAAAGGGAATTTGAAGATATTTGAAGATAGTTCAGAGATAATTTTTCTTATTTCTCAAAACTCATCTCATTGAGATGGTTATAATGAAGGGTGACAACCTATGCTTTTATAGAAAATAAGGAATTTGCCCCTAAACCAGCCCTATTACCTCTTCTTATCTGCAGTACTGTTTTAAAGCATAAATTTTAAATGCAGCACACATTTTTCTGCAACAGAGAGTTCTACACGAAAGAGAAAACTAGAGTCCAAGAACAACTCAACAGAATGGATGAAGATTTGAGACTAACAAGAGCGACTTTACGAAAGGAGCTTGATTGGAAAGATAGAATGGATGCTAACTACAAACAGCTTGTTGCGGAGAAAAGAGAATTTTTAACACAGTAAGTATAATGCATGGGATGTGTTTGTGCAGTATTCATATTGAGAAACTGAACATTATGAATGAAATTGCTCTGAAAAATCAGCCGCACACCAAAGGCAAAGCCAAGACACAGAATAAAGAAACGACGATAAAACCAAACAGCACACAAATGACGATAAACAATGCACATATAACAAGAAATGTTTTTCTCCAAAAATAATAATTGATAACATTAAAGATACATGTATCGTAAGACTCTTAAAAGATCATCAGTGATAAAAATGGTTTTGAATTGTTGCGGGTATCTTTTTCTTCCTCTTTTACTGCTTATGGCAGTCATAACGAAAATTGTTTTTGCGAATTTTACATGGTAACAAATTCAATTGACCCTAATGCATGCGTTAATAACCCTTTTGCTGTATAGCAATTCTCCGTATTGTCCCAAATGATCTGCCTTAGCATTGAAACCGGTAGAACGGAAAAACAAATAACCAAAACCCAGAAATTGGAGTTAAGGGCTATTGCCGATATTACATTTTTATTACTGGCCAATAACCGACTGAATTAAACCGAGCCTGCTATTTTCATTTATTTTGTATATTCCTTGCTTCTAATGGATCTGACTTTTCAGAGCTTACTAGTGTTGTTTCGTCTAGTTTTCCTTATACGTGCTGTTTATTAAAGGAAGAATGACAATTGTTAGTGTACTATAAATATTTACCTTTTTAACAAACTAAGATACATGAACAGCAGTGACGGTGGAGTAAGTTTTTGAAGAATTGAGATGTGTTGGGGTGGGGGAGGGGCGTGGATTGGAGAATGCAAATTACTTAGCCAAATTATTGCGTAGGTCAATCCTATCTTCACATAAGCAGCCCCAAATTAATTGGGACCAGGTCACTGACCAAAACCCATTCGGGTTACTTTTACGACTTTGCTAAAGTTTTTATTACCACATCTGAATGGGGTTTTAAAGACACCAACTTAAATGAATTGATAAAACCGAAGCTATTGTACAAAAGTGTAATTATATGTGTCTTTGCATATAATTTAATGAAAACATTTCAGTTATTTTACAGCTTGTCATCCTAATGTATAACAAAGTATAGTTAAGTTATATATTGTATTCCATTGTTGCTACCTTAGCGCATTGCTACTGACCAGTGTGTTACTGTGTGATTATTTAAAATTTATTAATCGTCGTAACTGCTAAACCCTTCCTTGCTTTTATCCTATCATATCAGCCAGTTCCCATGTTATTTAACATTCGTTTTCCTGTACTTCCTTTGTTTCGGATGAACTTGACTTTCTCACAATTTTATATATTAACCTTTATTCTTCTGCATTTCACCTCTTGGAGACCACCGTTACAAGAATTAGAAAAACAACAGTATTTCCACATATCATTGCATCAAATTGAGAATTAGCTTTGTTATACTGTGTTCATGTATTCTTTTACAATAAAGTGATAAAATTATTTTACTAAAATTGTTTTGAAATGTTAAAAATGAGAAAATACATATACTTTACTCAAGTTTTAGCTGCATCATTACTAGTTCAGAGTCTATTTAATTTTTATTCAGCGAAAATCAAAATATATTTCTTATGAAACAGATTAAATTTACATGCACAGTTTATTTTAGATTTTTAACTTGTTAATTAAGAGGTAAGAACTATTATTTCATGAAATGAAATCTGCCAATATTATCTGCACATGCTATAAGGCACTGGCCCATTTGTAAACCAGTCTTTGCTTGGTCAGACAGAAGTATCAAAACAAAACTTCTCGTGAGAAAATTATAGAGATATAAAATAAACCATGGTTTGTCCACCTAAATGGAGAGGTAATACTGGTTCTTCAGCGAGTTGATAAACGATCTTACTAGTATGCTGACAAACTTTACCACTTTTATTGGCATATACTTATCACTCTGCAATGTTAGTTCATGTTCTGGGAAGTGAGATATGAAGCAAAAAAGTTGATGTGCAGATGCGCATTGTTTAGAATAAATGGCAAAACAGATTCTAAAAGTATTTGCCATTTGGAAAAAACACATCTAATTGCAACCTTGACCGATCTATGGATATTTGTAGTCCTGTTTAGAAAAACAATGGTATTTTGCAGTATAATGCTGCTATAAAGGTTTAATATCTCTAATACTTTATTAGCTGTCTAATTGTTGTTCCATACTAATTGTTTATTCTAACACAGTATGCCTATGGAAGCAATGGAAAGTTTATTATGCAACAATTCACTGTTTCGGGGTGCGTGAGTCTTAATTGCTGACGTCACCGGAAATTACTGACGTATTTTGTGACGTTTTGAGACGTTAGACGGTTTAACGTCTCTTCCTTTCTAAAATCGCCATAATACATACATTTACCGTTGATACAGTTAAGAATATCGACAGGAGCATGAACGCGCTGGCAGGAAGGTCGGGAGTGTTTGAATGAAAAGAATACTTTTTAAGCGTTTTTGATCGTTAGAATCGAAATAGTTCAGCTCTAGCATTGAAATATTGAGTAATAATTCACTGTTTGTTGGTAAGTTGTAAGTAGATATATCACTCGCGCTGCTAGCGCTGATCTATTTCTAAAGTAAAGTATAAAAATCTATTAAAAAAGGCTGCAATTGGAAACAAAAACACGTAAAGGAACAAAAATGAGAGTCTCGATTTCATAAACTCCTTTGTCGTTCTCAGTGCTCGGGTTCCACAGTTACTTTCATGGGCTCATTGATCATAAAGGAATTAAATTCAACAACTTTTTTTACGAAGGAACCATGAGTAGTCTCTGTAAGGAGAGAACATAAATGGCATAAGGCATAGTCATTGAAGATTGCATACAGTAAAACACGTTGACGCAGGATAGGATGTACACCAATTTTCAAGAATGGCATAATTTTTCGTGTACTAGAAAATTTTTGGTGGTAGACCCCTTTTTTTGCTATTTCTTGACATTGCCAAAAACAAAGCACATCCATTATCGTTACATTTCATGATTTGTAGTTCTTAAATTTGTTAACTGTAAACACTGGGAATTTTATTGTTTGTCTTGCTATGTATTGTCTTTGTATGTAACCAGTTATAACGTGTTTGCCTTTCACTCCCTGCTTGCTAATCAACTAATCATCACCATATTGTTTTTTGTTTTTCTTGCATTTTCAGCCCTCCCCCTTTTTTACAGGTTGAACGATCAGGAAGAGGACTTGAGAGAGAAAGGCAGAATGGTGTCGATTTTACAAGTACGGACAAAATTTTTGGAAGAAGAGAATTCCAGACTGCAGGACCGGATAGATTCTATCACACAACAGAAGCATGGATTGGATAAGTTATTGAAAGAACAAAAGTTAGGCAAAGAAAGAGAGGTAAAGTACTATTGATTTCTCATATATTTATAGACTGATATTCAGTTTGCGTGACGGTATACTGATGTTTTTCCCATAGATATTTGCCCGATAGAATGCACTTCCCACTTTCTGATCACGAGTTTATGGCACCTTCAATATATTCTTCTTTTCCATTTGGAAATTACACTAGAAAACAGCTGATGGAAACAGATTTATATAAGTCTTATGATTTCTTTCTGGATCCCATTTGTATATATTGTATGTGATGAATGTAGTTTCTGTAATAGAGTTTATGCAAATAAAATAATTTTAAACTAACTGATTAAATGTAATTTAAATAGCAAATGCAAAAGTTTGTCCCCTGATTATTATTGTCTGAGTTAAGTAGCTTTACTTCATTGCTTAAATATTTGTATCATAGTTTATGTATGAGTGGTGTTCTATGAAACTTACATTCATGTTAAACAATAATTTGCAATAACATTAGTTTCTGCCTGTCAGACAATGCATGTTCAGCATAACTAAACCTGATCAGTGCTTGCATCTCAAAGAAAAGTACCAAACTTCTATTTTGGTTTTAATCATAAGTTTTGAATACTTTGCCAGTTTTACGTCCAATTGTTGTGTTTTTCTCATTGTCACACTCTTTTGATAAGTGCTGTTTTGCCAGACGTGATACTTGCGACATCCTTTGTTGACGAGCTTCAGCTAATGGCTTTCACGTTATGTTGCACACGACTAGTCTATGTGAGCCAGCTTTGTATGGCTGTACGTTCGGCAATGAAAATGTAACTGAATTTGACTGATACTTTTAAGTATGGCATGAATGCATAATCAGTGATGCTGACCTAAACTGTGCACTCTTTATTTACTCATGGGCCGTGACAACGGAGCCTTCTTCGGAACTCGTCACGAATAAACAAAACCAATAATGAAGTTCATCACGTATATGTATTAGTGGTCGCATGCTGAATAGTGTTAAAACAACTAAATTATAGTTACTGACTCCCATTATGCATCGCAATATATGAAACTCTTCCTTCCTATACTAATCATTTGTGTCTCTGTGATTAACAATGAAAAGGTCGAAAACATTCAGTTGCACTCCGTTTGGAATATTTTCTTTCCCATAATAATTGTATTTAAGTCAGCTGAATACATGGTAGATGTACGAGTTATTTTATGCAGCCATACGTTATACCTAATATATCAATTTTTACACCAATGAAATTAAATAAAAAGCAGTGCGTTCTACATGGATACCATAATGGGTGCCATCATTACCAGGAAGCAATGCTTTTGTTTAAGATAAGAAACATGTGTTGTCGATTATAATAGTGCAAATCTTATTATGATCGCTGGTATTTTCAGTGGTCAGTCATAATATAGGTAAGGTTTGACTTGAGTTAATAGCTGTAGACTCCTTCCTAAATTCCTACCAGAACATTATTCTGAATTACTAAACAACACCTGCACGGGTATATTGGTTGCGTGTGCTTTCTTGTGGTAGTCTACATTATATCTGCATTATCTTTTTTTGCGCCATGCGGTTGTATGGCTGACGTCCTTTTGTCCTGAATGGTGAATGAATAAACATACATAGACAATTAACACAACTAACCTCTCTAGTAGATGACCATTATTTCAACACACTTCTCGATATGCAATTCTCAAGGCTGAACATATTACCTCATTGAACTAGCGGAATGCGAAATATAGTTATTGCCTTCCTGGCGGCGGCATAAACGCTGTTAGAATTTCTGGTTTACCTGTGTGACAATGCTCTGACAGGGAGACAAAGAATTTCGTGGAATTCTTGTTATTGCAGATAGTATCAGTTGTTCGGATTCGACAGGGAGATAATGTGATATCGTTTATACATAGGTTTACCCTCAAGAATAAATGACTCTAATTGAGATTATTACCTTTTTTTTAAATCAGACTTTTACTTTCGCACCGCTAAGATGAGCAATGAAATAAGGCGCATGTTTATAAAATAGGGTCAGATGGCCTTTCGATAAATTGTGCCTGGAAAAAATGCTTTTATTTAATTAAATGATTACATTAACAGTATTTTAGCACCTTTACAAAACAGAAGCAAGATCCACAGTCAGTTGTGCACATGTGCGTCAGGCGACTGCATATAGCCCAATGCCCTATTACTTAAACGTCATCAGATTTGACACATGCTTGCACAACTATATTATAATATCCTTGTTGAATGTTGATGGCATTGACATATATGTCCCCCTCATATAACTATCAGTCTGCATTTTGATTGGTCTAATTTATATAACAGTTTTAGTTGGGTTAATTTGGTCAGTTTCAGCGTCACCCACTGCCTTGCCTCCCAATCTTTTGTTAGATTTAAACTTTTTATGCGTTAAAGCGATGTTACATGTCAAAAGTTATGTCAGAATTTTCAGTTTATTTCTTGAACAGAAGAATAAATCTGGTGTTGCTTCTCGAACAGGAGGATTTATTTAGATATTCTTATTTCCCTCCCCTGCATTTCGGAGACTGCGAAATAGAAAGGCTGTCTGATGCCTCTGTGGTAGAGGGTCACGCAGTTTTAGCAGAGCTTAAGCTGGGCCGCGTGGCGCAGTCGGTAGGGCGCCTGACTTGTAAGCCAGAGGTCCTGGGTTCGATACCCGGTCCGGCCACTTACTTTCATTTCTCCTTCCGCTGATTCAAGAAGGGCAGTTGTCAGTTACTGGTGAAAGTAAGTGCACTTAGTACTGATTAACCTTAGGAGGTCTAAGCCTGCCCAGGAATAGTGCGGTTAGGTTAACTCACCTTCCCGACATTACCATAGCTGTTTACCGTGGACGTCAATCAATAACACAATAACAACAAGAAAAGCAGAGCTTGAGTATGTTATTCATCTCGAGATTGGTCACAGTCCTGCAAAATAGGAGACAACGTCTCGACATGACTGAAACTTTGTTGACTTTCAACTACAAGTCACTCACTCACTCGTGTTCATCCTGTAACAAAAATTGTCGCTGATTTGCGTTATATTAGATGCACCTTATTAACATCAGTGGATATTCGTGGTATTTTTATAAATACAAATAAAATGCATGGCATCAGTCTTACGCTGAGTATAGTTCATGGAAGTCTTTAGGCTATTTTCGAAACTGTCACGTCTAGCATATAATAAATCAAATCTGTGTTTGTTAGGTCTTTGTGGTGAGATCTCCCAATGTGCGTTTTAAGGAGTGGTTTCGTCGAACAGTCGGTACGGGAGGGAAAAGGCTTCGAATAATTCATGCGTTCGATAAAGTCCTCTTGCATATATACAGGATCTTGAAAGATTCATAGTTTGCATATTGAATTGTACAAGTATTAGGGACAAAATGGAAACCTTACAGTGGAATCTGAATTAACTGCTTACATATACACGATTTTTATCAGTGCCTGAGCTTAAATTAATTGTACATTTTGAATGCAACTTTCAGCTTAATTATTTGTAAAGATGTGCTAATATATTCTGGAGTGAGAGCTGTAAAGATATGATTTCAGACATTATAGCGCATCATAATTGATATTTCTAGCTTCCAGAATTGGGTCAACGTAAGTTAAGAATTGCAACTGCATAACAGTAGATTTTAGATGATTATTGTGCTCCTAGCTATAACGTAGGAATACTTGCTGTGCTAAATTTGAAAAGGAGTAAAGCAAAACTTTGTTGTACGTTTTATGTGATTCTCTCTTAAACATATTAAGTTTCATATCGCTGGCGATGATACTTGCCAAACGGTAGTATTGGCTTGCACTTTACTGTTTATCACTGCAGTAAAACTCTTAATTTTACGTACTTTTATATTGTTCTAGACCGTCTTATATTTTTGTACTACTTGCAGTTGCGGGACATAGGCATTACTTTCGATCCTGCTGTTAGAAAAGAAATGACAGTTTTGCATTTAATTATCTGTAAGTGACGTTTTTGAACTGATGGTGCAGCTTAGGTTATGCTTTCTGTGGATAGAAGAGTCATTACTGACATCAGTTTTCGTTCATTTCCTGTTATTTCTTATTTACGCTTGTGTTTAACTCATGTGTAAAGTAAATATAAAAAGACACAGTAACTGAATAGAAAGTCCACATCACACCCGCAGAACCAAATGGAGTAGTCGCTCAGTTATTGTAGAAGCTTGATTTATGGTCGGGCCAATGACACACGAGGTGCATAATTCTGCGGAATTTCTATTTATGATGTTTTCTAACATGTATCATTTCATCTTGCTCTGCCATTAACACATGAATGCCAATCACCCTATACTAACATTTCACTTACTGAATCTAGACTGCTGCCTTAATTCAAATATAAAATTGATACAGAAACAAACTGCTGGATGTAGATATGATACCACTCTGCAGGGTAATGGTAGATACAAACACAGCGGCGATGCTCAAACACTTTGATTTTCAAGCAGCTGCTAGAACAATCATTTTGTGCTTTTGTAGATGTTATACATTTAGTTGCTAAGTATGGGCAGTTAATCCCATTTGTTTTTGTTAACTAACTTGCAGTTACTTTGTGGTTGACTGTATGTAAACTTTGCGCTATTGTTTGTAAGATCATCTCTACATGTAATGCGTATTGACTCTGACTTTCTTACCAGTGTGCTTATTATTACATATATTTTTTCCACTTGTAGTCATAAGTTTTATTTTTAATCCGTTGCTTCAAAATCTAAAATTAATCACTTTTATCATTTGTTCTACATGTTACTTTCTAGATAATGGCATACAAAATTTATGAAGTTAAATACAGAAATTCATGGTAAAGTACTGTCAGCATGTGCACATTTAATCGATATTATATTTAAAATAGTATCCAGTATATCATTCAGAATAACTATCTTGAATTTACCATCCAGTTAAGTTGCGCAAAAACTCAGTAATTACAATTAAACATATGGTGCTTATTGAGTTTTTACCTGAAGTGGATGTTATTCTCTCTATAAAAACTGGTTTTATATGTGATTGGCTTATTTCTTATATGTGTATGCATGTTGCCCTTCTCCGTCCTTGTGTAGCATTGAGCAGTTTGTCAGCATAAATCATAAATTTTGTTCATAGGCTGGTACCAGCTGAATTGTGACAGTTGGTAGTATCAGAGTTTGAGACACTCCAGTTTGCGAAAAGATGCAAATTAAGTCATGTAATCCAACAGTGACCTTAGTGCAATAATCTTTGTAATTGTTGTTCTTTCGATGGGTAATGTAAAAATGAAAAATAACAAATTTTATTCAACACGAACACAATTCAATATGAATAAACAGCTAATGTGTTCTTTCAGCAACATATTAGCGACAAGTATGTACTCGCTGCAGAAAAGAACAGCACTCCAGAGATTTCGCATAAAGAAGTGACCTGTTGTTCTGAGTTACGGTTCTTTTAGCGACAGTTCTTGCAGTACTTTTGTCTTCTTTATTTGAGCCGCGACACGACAAAACCAACAATGTGGTTGTGCGCACTGTGCAGACAGAGATCAGCCTAGGCATCGGCCAAGTTCGATCAGACTCTTCGTTAAGTGCTCAAAGGGTAGCTAAGGGTTTAAGTTACCACCATGCGGACAGCGAAGACTCTGATCAGACTGGGCGGATGCCCAGGCTGATCTGAGTGCGCTGGGCGCACAACCACATTGTTGGTTTTCTCGTGTCGTGGCTCATTTTCGATTTTAAAAGAATTGATTTACTGCTGTATTGTGGCTCAAAACCATACTAGATACTAACATGTCTATTGGTTAACCTTTTTATCAAATCCATAATTGTATTAATTTTCATATTTTTTCATACAATAGTTTTGTTTGCTTTGGCATAGCTTTGCTTTTTAGCTCGCCTGAACGAAAGTTCAGGAAGAGCTATTGTTGTCACCACGGCGTCCGCGTCCGCGTCAGCGTCCGCGTCGGCGTCCGGATTGGATGTTTTGGTTAAAGTTTTTTAAAGACCTATATCTCCTTAACCCATGGATGGATTCTTTTGATACTTGCACTGTAGTTAGATATTGGTCTAAGGTTTAACATGGTACCACCCCCACCCCACTCCGTGACCTTGATGTCAAGGTCATGGACTTAGAAAATGGAATTTTTTTTGGACTGGATGTTTTGGTTAAAGTTTTATAAAGCCCAATATCTCCTTAACCCATGGATGGATTCCTTTGATACTTGCACTAAAGTTAGATATTGGTCTAAAGTTTTCGAAGGTACTACCCCCACCCCCCTCTGTGACCTTGATGTCAAGGTCATGGACTTAGAATATTGTCTTTTTATTGATTGGATGTTTTGGTTAAAGTTTTTTAAAGACACATATCTCCTGAACCCATAGATGAATTCTTTTTATATTTGCACTGTACTTAGATCTACAGAGTACTACCCCAACCCCGCTCAGTGATCTTGATGTCAAGGTCAGGGACTTAGGAAATTTTTGGCTTTTTTAAAGTTTTGTAATTGCAAACTGATTCATAATGCTTTGCAGAGATTTAGTTTATACTTGAACTGATGTTAGACTCTTTTTTGAGTTTTTACAAAACACCTTATACTTACCCCACTGGATGACCTGGAAGTCAAGGTCATCCACTTAGAATTTTATCTTAAAGATTTTGGTTAAAGTTTTATATTTATGAAGACATAATTTCACAGTGCCATGATGATGGACTCAGTTGATACTAATACTTGGACTGATGTTAGATAATGGTTCAGGGTTTTGATACATCCTAGCACCCCCCCCCCCTGTCAGTTTTTTACCTCAAGCTCATGGACTTTGAAATTTCATTTCATTTTTTTTTATTTTAATTTTATTTTATGACTTATTTCTGAGATAGCTTTTGTTTATAAATGTGTTTTCATTATTATGGACATGCTTGCATGAAGTTTTATGCATAGCAGTCCACATAGCCCCCACCCCCCTTCCCCCTACCTGTCAGTTTTTTTTACCTCAAGCTCATGGACTTTGAAATTTCATTTCATTTTTTTTATTTTAATTTTATTTTAAGACTTATTTCTGAGATAGCTTTTGTTTATAAATGTGCTTTCATTATGAACATGCTTGCATGAAGTTTTATGCATAGCAGTCCACACCACCATTCGGCTATGTGATGGGCAAGCACCAATTCAGGCGAGCTATGCTGTCAGGCGACAGCTCTTGTTTTATATACATACCTATTATATTATCTCATATTCTACCCAGCTTAACCTGTATATAGCTCCTGTTTCACCAATTTCGAAATTTGAGTAAATAATGAAGTCTGGCAGGTAGCTCCACTGTCTCTATTTATGTGGACTTAATTTATTGGCTCCATCAACCACTTCGACGTGAAATATCTAAAGCCGACTTCTCCGTCTTCAGATTGGAATATTTCCCTTTGCAAGAGAAGGGGTAGCTGACAAAAATATATTGGACTTGCAAACAGTGCCGATCCAGCTGAAACGGCCCATGCTTATCTGTACAACTTTGTGGATAGTTGGATTGTAACGGATTAACACGATCATTATGTTAAAGAGGAACAATAAATAACAATTAATTCATGTTCAGTATCTGTATAATTTTGTTGTTACATGTATGTATTTATTTCCTGTTTTAGACTCTTTATTTTATATAGAAGAGTGACAACTGCAGTACTGTAGAAAAAAAAAAACGCGTCATGTCTTGTATTCTGTACATGTGACATGTCCCAGTATCAAAATTAGAAAGACGGGTGTCCATTGCACCCTTTAACCTTTTTTGTGACATCGGTCTACACGACTTTGTGCTTTTATAGTTTTCAAATTTGGTAAGGCACGATTTATAGGTATTTTGGCAAAACAGTTTGATCAGTTACATTTAATTTTTGAACTGCGGAAGGTCTGTCGTGTCTTTTGAATCTATGAATAAGCTTAAATGTTTATTATTCATCATCAGGAATTATTAAGATAACAACTGTCATTGTTCCAAAGGCCATCATGTTATCACATGTTCACGTACAGATGGAATTTTGCTATAATTCTGAGGTGGCTTCGCTGGTAAGCTGAATATCTTTGAATACGACATATTAAAGTCTGTCCTGATGAGGAGCGACAACCTATGTATTTATAGAGAATAAAAAGAGCCTACACCAGAATAATAGCAAAAGTCTACGCTGTCTGAAAATTTATGTGGACTTAATTTTCACGAAACTTCGTTTTATAGGTGCTCTATGCAATTATATTTCAGAGTAGTTTTCATAGACCTGTATCACCTGGTGACAAAACTCAGAGCATTACCATGGCAACTAGCGGACTTGGAACAAGCATAAACTCAAGCTGGGAACCCGAAAACATAATTGATACTGTGCTGCATTACAGAAATCAGTCAGATGGCGGGAATAACGGTTACCTTACTGGTGGTTCAATGGGCGACAGTATTGATCTGTTCAGAGAAAAAGAAGACACGGACAGCGAGTCAACATTTGATGAGGATGACTTTGATACTTGATTAACATTATAAAGTAGATTTTTAAGTGGAATAATCAAATTTATATCAATGGTCGACGAGGATGTGAGTCTGCGCAATGTTGTCTATCGTATACAGTAAGGGAAGACACCTTGTATGCACATTTTAGAAGGTTTAAATTTTTTTCATATACCTTACACTGCTCAGATGGTTTTTGTGCATGCACAACTTGTAGTATTTCTCATGATATAACTGAAAATATGCATCTAAAAAAAAGACATCATTCATCAGAAGCTAATTAGTTAATGTGAAGATTGCCGTATCGTTCCACCAAAGACGATCGAGAGGGCAGTTTCGTCGATCCAGCTTGTTTGTCTGCTGGGAGAAAGCTTGAATACGTTAAGTTGCCATGAGACAGTGCATAGGTAGTCCTTATGATGTGATATAATATAATAGTATAATATATTACATGAGCCGCGACACGAGAAAACCAACAAATTGGTTGTGTGCCAAAAGCAGATTCAGATCAGCCTGGGCATCTTCCCAGTCTGATCAGATCCTTCGCTAAGCGCTTGAAGGGTAGCTGAGGGTCAAAGCTATTTCCATGCGGACAGCAAAGACTCTGATCAGCGTGGGCGCATGCTGATCTGAGTCTGTGCTGGGCGTTCTCGTGTCGCGGCTCATTTAAGGTATAATATATTATATGGAATATAGAGAGCGGGGATAGCCATAATTGCATCTCATTATAAAGTCATTATGTCACACCACATGGTTGTACAGTTAAAACGTATGTGATAACATAATCAAAATGTGAAATTTACTCAGCCATAATATTCCGAAAAATATATTTCTTGTAAGCGTATTGTGATAACTATCCGTCCATGCTAGGTTTTGTAGATGTCAAATGGTATATATTTATTTTAATGTGCTGCTGCTACTTTGAAATATTGTGATATAAAATCAACCGTCCTTATATCAAAGTATTTGTTGTTAAACATCTTTATGAGGAATAGAGCTACCTTTTATTTTTATTTAATGAAAATTATGCTTGTATACATTCTATCATGTTTTATGGTAATTACAGTTTTATTAGCGGAAATTCATGGTTGTGGTTAGGAATCATGATACTTGCATTTAGTTTGCTCTGGTTTAGTGGATTGTGATAGTTTTGTAGACTTGTTATATCCCTCCACAAAAAAAAGTTGCGGGGTATTATGTTATACCCGTTGTCGTCCGTGCGCCAGTTCATCTGCACTTAGTTTAACGGGAGATTCTCCTCAAACTTGGTTAATTGGATAGGTCTCTTAAAAAGTACGTAGGGAATTGTTCATTGGCAAATTTCGGTAGACTTACGCCACTTGTCAATGTATGAAAATAGCTCCTGAGTATTTGGAATGTCTCTATAAACATTACAGAAGTGAAGTGAGGTAAGCCTTTTGTTAAATTCAGGGGTTTAAGCGGTGGGGTTATCTATTTCTGCCAGGGGCTATATGCATGTCGAAAAGTGTCTTTGGCTTGTAATTCCTTTACTGTATGGCATATCTTTGTGGAACTTCACAGAAATTGTTGAAATAAAAGTTCTTTCTCTTTTTCAATCAGAATTTATCCGATAGGGTTACCTGTCTCTGTCATGGGGCTATATACATATAACAAATGGGTATTTGGCCTGTTATTCCATTACTATATGGAATAACTTGGTGCAAATTTACAGATATGATCAATGTAGATAGAAATTCTTGTTCCAGCAGAAATTTGACAGACAAAATTATCTCTTTTGTCCTTGTAGAAGGAAAGAAAAGACATGGGTTTGCAGTGGCGGGGTATCGTGCGCCGTTCGCATGCTTTTACTTTCGTTTGAGTCGTTTATATGTGTATGTAAGGTTGTTATATAACATCGAGTTTATATGTTTCAGGTACTCACAATGGAATCAATGAAAATCACAAAACAGTTGACTGCTGTTTTGTGATGAATGAAAATGAAGGGGTCAGTCCGTATGAAAAAAAAAATTACCCTTGATTTCTACTAATTACTAGAATTCTGGAATGTCACTGTTCCATAATGTGTATCCACATGCCAGTTGCGATAAGGCACATTTCTACATTCATCGTCAGTGTGACATCGTTATTTATGCACGTATATTTGAACCCTGGAAATTGAGTTTAAATTCAGATTTACTTTAAATAAGCTGAATAAGATGTTCTGTTTCTAATAAAAGATAAGTTTAAGAAAATTAAAACTTCGTCGTCGATGATGTGTATAAGCTCTAGAGATGAAACGGTCCTAAAACCTTTCAAAGGTTAGATATATAAGTTGGAAGAATGCGAGTATGTGTGCGGCTTGAAGCGTGCGGCCTGTATATTCCTTTTCTAATATTAATTGTATTCTGGAAAAAAAATAGATTCCGATGTGCCAGAGTTATTAAGTCCCGATATTGCAAGATTTTATTTATCCATACACTGTAGCTATCTTCGTTTAAGCATGAGCCAGTCATGCTAGCCTATAGTTTATTCAGAAAGATATCTCATTATTCGAGAGGTCAACCAGAAAAGGCTTCATTATGTCATACGTTTAAGCTTATGCCGGTCATCTTTATTATACGCCCGTTTTGAAAAAACGGACGTATCATGTCGTGGCGCTATCCGTCCGTCCGTTAACATTCTTGTACGCGGCATAAATCTGTAACTGTTTGGGATATTTTCATGAAATTTTGTATGCATATGTATTAGGTAGGGGGAACGTGTTGCGTACAAGAATGGTTGCTACCCCTTCCTTAGTTTCCAAGTTATACCCCTTTGATTATTTTTTCCTGTAAGTCTTGTACACGCCTTAACTAGATATCCGCTAGGGATATCTTCATGAAACTTCATAGCAATGTATATGAAGTCCCAAGGATGTGTCACGTACAACAATGGTTGCTCTCCCTTTCTTCATTTTAGAGTTACATCCCTTTCATTAGTTCTTCTGGGCTATTTTTGTGTATACTTGTATTGTGCATACCATAACTTGGTAACCGTTTGGAATATCATGATGAAACCTTATAGCAATATGCATGATCACAAGGCGATGTGTTGCATTTAAGAATGGTTGCTCCCTCTTTCTTAATTTTGGAGTAACACCCCTTTGATTAGTATTTTTAGGCATTTCTCATTCACTCATCTCCTTAACCTTTTGATATATTAGAATGAAACTTTTTAGGAATGTGTATAATAATGGGGCAATATATCCTGAGCAAGAACCACAACTCTGGCTTACTGAATTATCTGCCCTTGCCTAAATTTCCTGTTTACTCTGTTATTCCTTAACCATTTAGAACATTTTAACGCAACTTAAGGGTGTTGTGTATATTGTCAAGGGAATGTATTAGAACCAAGAATGATATATCTAGTATATTTAGTTTATGAATTATCTTCCTTGTTCGACTCTGGCATTACTCAACTTCTAAGCAGCTTCACCTTGGAAGCTGGTTTTTTGTATACTGATAGTATTTGATGTGTTCAATATTTAAATAATGTTGCCGTCATTAATTACAGAGTGGTTGCCCATGTCTGTCTGCCTGTCTATCCTTTTGTAAACAATCTTTTTCATTATGTAACTTCTTAATGACATTCAAACGGGCGTATTATGCGCCGCTTGCGAAGCCCATGTTAAGTTTATTGTCTCACTTTCAGGTGAATTTCAGCTTTTGCATGGAGCTTTCGGCATATTTCATGGTAGTATTATGTTCTTTTCTGTTGCTTTATTATCCCCTCGCATTAAGAAGTGGCGAGGGGATATAGGTTTTGTTCCGTACATTCGTACGTACGTATGTTCACCTTTTGTCATCGCTCGAGTGCCTACATTTCTCAACGGATTTTAAAATAACTTCACACAAATGTAATGCATGACAATTTCTCGAGCAAGTTCGACTTTCAGGGTGCTGCGCCCAAGGTCAAGATCACTGTGGCTATTTTTAGAAATAAACTTTGCCATCGCTCTAGCGCCTACATTTCTTAATAGATTTTAAATTACCTTCACACAAATGTAGGGCATGACAATATCTCGAGCAAGTTCGGCTTTCAGGGTGCTGCGCCCAAGGTCTAGGTCACTGTGGCTATTTTTAGAAAAACTTTTCAGCGCTCTAGCGCCTACATTTCTCAACAGATTTTAAAATACCTTCACACAAATGTAGGGCATGACAATATCTCGAGCAACTTTGACTTTCTGGATGCGGCGCCCAATGTCAAGGTCACAGTGGCTATTTTTAAAAAAACTTTGTCATCACTCTAACGCCAAAGTTTCTCAGTGGATTTTGAAATAACTTCACACAAATGTAGGGCGTGACAATATTTCGAGCAGGTTTGACTTTCAGGGTGCTGCACCCAAGGTCAAGGTCACTGTAGCTATTTTTAGAAAAACTTTGTCATCGCTCTAGCGCCTGCATTTCTCCATGGATTTTAAAATAACTTCACACAAATGTATGGTATGACAATATCTCGAGCAAGTTTGACTTTCATGGTGCTGGGCTCAAAGACTAGATCACTGTTGCTATTTTTAGAAAAACTTTGTCATCGCTCTAGCGCCTACATTTCTCCATGGATTTTAAAATAACTTCACACAAATGTAGGGCATGACAATATCTCGAGCAAGTTCGACTTTCAGGGTGCCGGGCTCAAAGTCAAGGTCACTGTGGCTATTTTAGAAAAACTTTGTCATCGCTCTAGCGCCTACATGTATCAATGGATTCTCATATAACTTCACAATATATCATTATATTAAAGGTGAACATCATAGAGATATACTCAGTACATTTAAAAACGCAACACTTAGTTGTTCGGAAATATCTTTTTGAATTTTTAAGACAAATATTTGAAACGCCAGAGAGATTTTGATTTACATCTTTTCTGTCATTTTGCAAAATTCTTTGACATTTTATTGTGTATTTCATTAAGTTAACGTTCATCGTGGAGCGTTACCCCTAAAATTAAAATTCACAAGATCAAATCGTAACGCATGGACCTTTCTGCGTCACATTCACCGATGTTCTATTCATCAAATGCTGTGGAATTTTGTTCCATTTCTGAATTAAAGCTTTACCAAAGCCTTTGCAATATTTGAAAATGATTCAGTATACCCTAAAACGCCATGTTACTGTTCATTTGAGACTTGTCGATTTGATTACCAATCAAATGGCAAAGCTGGTCATTCTGACATACTGGTGTCATTTTGGTGTGAGAAAGAGAAAGTGGTGAAAGTTATGTGTAAGAATGTTAACAATCTTTCTCTTTAAAACGTTTAACGCCGGTATTGCAATTGTATACCGTCCGTAAAAAGAAATGCATCACAAATTTTGGGCAAAGAGCATAAAAGTTTAGAACTCCGAAAACTTTTCAGTTCTCCAAATTTCTTTCCGCTTACCGAAGAGAAACATTCGCACGAGCCCCAATTGTCTGCTAGACAGCGTCAGCGTGTCGAAAGCATGTGTGTTGTAATAAATGACAATCAATGATCTGCCTTGTCTATGGACACAGTCTCTTGACTGAACCGGCTTTTATCGGTCTTTAAGGGTACTGGTCATTAGAAAGGACACCTATTGTCTAAAAAATGTGGCCATATGCCATCTTAACCATCCCAATAGCTCTAAGTTTGAGACTTTATGAACTGGCAATAAGGAGACGATTTTTTTTAAAGAGTTAATCATGACAAAAAGTTTTGTTTGTTACAATTTGTTTGTTATTTGTTGTTTTTCTTTAATGCCGATCTACGGACTTATCAGTAGCGTTGACCAAATGTTTTTAAGTGTTTACATGATACGCGCACGAGCAAATCTTGATTTTCATACCTGAGTGATTATCCACTGCACTACGAGTACATGTGAGGATATTTTATGCCAAAACATAAAGATACAGTTGCCTGACATACATTTACATGCTATGTTTGGTCAAAATATTATCCATTACGCAAAAACGTAAAACCAAAAATGTTGCGTTTTTAAATGTACTAAGTATAGATTAAGTAGGTGCAAAAGTGCTGGTACCTGTCAGCATTCTAATGCTTGTCATGACTGAAATATATTCTATCATGTGAGATCTAATCCCCCGAATGCTTACAATACTGTACCTTAATGTCAGGGTCATATACAACCTTTACAATAAGGTCACAGGCTTTTTGTGGAGTGGGGTATAGTGCAGTGGTTAGCGTGCTGGCCTTGCAATCCAAGAGTCGAGGGTTCGCTCCTCCACTTCTCCAGTCTTTCGGATGAGACTCACCTTAGCGGTTAGTGGGACATTAAACTCAAATCAGTAGGCAATCACAGGCTTTTTGTTTTTTTCATTTACATAACTATTATATGTCATGAAATTCCCCAGTTCAGTGTTTGCCCACACCAAGTAGTCTTGTGCGAGGGGATTTGTATCGCCTGCGATGCCTTGTTATGTTAGTTATACATGTGACATTGTAGTACCACACAGCGTGATTTGACACGATCATGTACTAAATTAGGTTCATCCGTTGGGTTATGATTGACAGTTGATCTCCGCATAAACATAAAACATTTAAAAAATAAACATCCGGAACGGTAAACAAGTATTCTTTATCGTACATCGTTAATGTTTTTGTGTGGAAACCATTGGTAATGCAGAGCATTAGATCATGGGATATTAATGTAGGCGTATCACATCTCTGAACGGCAAAGACTCGAGCCAACCTCAGCATTAGCAAAATTTGATACCAGTCTTTCTCTGTTCACATTAACAGTTTGTGAACATTACAGCAGAAAGCGAAAGCTCTTATCAGTTCACACGGATGTGCAAGCTGTCTGAGTGTTTGTTGTTCCAACATGTCATAGTGCACCTCCCACCAAGCACACATCTAGATGACGCCGTATCAATATCGGTGCGACGTCATGCTGTGGCGTCGATCCCGAAACAACGTCATTGCGACGTGTTAGTCAGGTAGATTTTTGTCGTGATAGGGCTCAGTTATGAGCTAATAATTTAATTTAAAATTACGAGTTTAAAATTCAGACAGTTGCGCATTTCTGTTTCTGCTCAGATGCTACAGTTTATGCAGAAACGTGAAGAATTATCTAGGAATTATTTTCAAGCAATCCCATTATGTGGCTTGTATGTTATATTGTGTTATGCTATTTTCCATTTAAGTTCCTACTTGTATATGGTGGTGACAGGAAATAAAACTATGCATGCTAAATTTACTTTGTCTAAAGCGTATGTAAATGAATCTTTCAGGGATTTCAGCTGTGGATAGAAATATAGTTCTAAAATGGTATCCGCTGAACATATAGCAGCTAGAGAAGTTGTTCTAAAACAAAAAGAAACACTCGCTACTACATGATTTTTTTTCTAAAACCAATCTTTTAATACTAAACGCAGCAATGTTGCCTACAAACAATGCGTAAGCGGGACAAATTATTTTTATGAATTTCTTTGTATACATGTTCGGCTTTCGTAGCAGCAGGTATGTTGGAAGACGGAAAATGCAGCACGAATCAAAACTGCTGTAAATCGCAATATGCTTGCGTTTGCATGTTGTTTGATATTGGAATTATTGGCGAGTGTGTGAAATAGGCAAGCAAGTAACAATCGGCAATTTTCGTTTTATCGTCAGTTGGTTGTATATTGGCGAGATTCCTAATTTCAAGAGCCAGAAGATTCGCAGTTTATGTCGAGGGGGAAAAACACTACCGCAAAAATTAGGTTTTCAATATATAAGACGTCTTAATCAGATACCTGTCAACTATATTTCTAGCTGAGAAAAATAACATTTTTACACACATTTTGATACGGTATGCATGGTCTTACTTCCTGTGCCTTTCGTTTTATATCCATACCTGCCAATATTCCTTCAGCCATATGGAACATTGTGGTTTGGTAGTTTCCCCTGTGGTTTGGTAGTTTCCCCTGGGTTTTACAGAACATGTAACAGTTTATGAGGCTAATATATGTGCCTTCAAACAGACGTTCTTTTCAGAGGTTACTGAAGACTATGTACAGATATTTGCAGTACCCTTACCCTATATTATACCCAGGATGATTTAAGGCCCATATCCAGAGGCCCTACAGCATGTGGAGCTCTGGACGACTGTCGTGTCTGGAAGTTGGGAATGATTTATAAAAGACAGTATCAGGAGCGAAAGTGAGAAGGCAGTCTTCCTTTTGGATCTGACCCTGAATATTTCTTCTTTCTTTGTTGTAAAACGACGGTAATCTCATTATGATTCAAATTAACATCATCTACATTTGCAGGCATTGACAGGTATGGCTATATATTTTTTTTCTTATTTTTCGCTAGTGACAGATATTTGTGTTACTTATTTGCTGTAGGGCTTGAAGATGGATTATGCTGCACCAGTATCATTTACTCATTGAAAACAACAACTTCATTTTATAAACTGTTTTAATCATGGTACTTTAAGCTTGGCATGAATTTTTGTTCAAGGTTTATTTCTCAAAACACCTGTAACTGATTGTCTTGTGAAGATTAGGATGCCTAAAACGTTGTTGGCTCTGTCTGATACATAATCATACGAGTTGTACATTCCTTTTGAAAAGATAACAACAGAGAATTTAATTATCTGTGAATGAATTCTAAGTGTGAGAAAATCATTTTTTTTCATTTCAAGTATTTCAGGTAGCATTTTACTTTTAGTTCGAGAGAAGCATGACATATAATGTATGCCATGCTCCTCTCGAATTATAAGTGAGATGCATCATAGATCTGTTACCATAGAAACTATGGAGTTACTTTCGTCTCAATGAGGTCACGTAGACATCAATATAAACACTTTGTTGCTATGGCAACAGATATATGACGTCATTGGTTCTGGAGCTTGGCAGACAATGTATGCCATGCTCTGGCAATTTTTCAGTGACATTACAAACTGAAATTCTTTCAATAGAAACTTCAGATTTTCTCAAACAAATAATTATTCTCAAGTGATTTATTTCCTTGTTACATGTTTTAAAAGGGATAAAGCGGCTGTGCCTTTAGCTTTAAAACAGTAGTAAATATGTGGTCATTTTTGACACCGCCTGAATGTTACTAACTCACAATACTGGTATACTGGCCATATTGTGAGGAATGTCTTCGTTTTATCTACAAACGCGGATCGTAGTTCATGTCACATGTATAACATTTAATCATGATGAAAACTTATGTCCATTATTGCATTTAAATTATAACTGGGTGTTCGATATCACCATAAATCACCATATTTAAATATTTTATGTTGAAAAGATTTTATACATACTTCTGTGATGCAGTCAGATTGTGACAAAAACTAAAATGTAGCTCTTAGTTCATTTACATGTTATTTTGTATATTCAATAAAATTCCATGATTCTCAGTGCGTTAACTTTCGCTATGAGTTCCTTTCGACCGTTCTATGGTATTTGATTGACCCCTTTAGAAATAGACTGCTAAAACATGCATATGGTTATGTTATGGCGAGTTGAATTTATTGCAAAATATATCGTGGGAGATTGTGTGTCATGTTAAAGAATGCCATTAGACTGAATTAATGGGAAACGTCGTACATATATGCTCTTAATATGTCATCTTGCAAAGGAGCATTTTCCAGCACATTTTGTTTAGGAACTGGTAATGTTACAGCTCTTCAATAAGAAATCAGTTAATAGTTTAATTTCAAACGAATAAGGCTTTGGCAAACAGTTATTGAGGTACTCTCTGAGCATTTTATAAGTATGCATAAGTCTGTAAATGAATAGCAAATACAAAATACACGAACTCTTGCAAATATAAAGGCCTTCTCTCTGAAACAAAAGCGCTCAGGGATAAAATGGTATCAACTTCATTCATAATACATAACACTTTCTTGGCCATGCTTCCTCATAGGTTGTACGCAGATGATAAAATTAAGTCTTTAACACAAATTTAACTTTGTTTCCCGTATTTCTGGACCAATATGGAAGTAAAATATTGTACCAAATAGTTTGCTGCAAACAAGTCAGTCTTGGAAGAAAATATGATTAAATGAAAATACTTAAGAATTTGAATGTAAAGGAAACTTTTTGGGGGGTTGATTTTCTTTTCTTTTCTTTTTTTTTTTTTTTTTTTGGTTACATTATTTGTGCATATTTTAAAAACTCTAATGATCAACTTAAAGTTAGTAATAATGATCAATCTATAGGCCTACTGCTGAAAACATATAAAGGAGCACTATACTGTAAAACACATATATTTGGTGGTCACTGAATTTTGGCGATATTAGCGGCAAACGCAAATAGCGCTAAAATATAAATCCGCTAATATTTGATTTACGAACAGCATAACGATGGTTTAGATATAAAGGAAAACCTGATGATTATTTGAGATTTTTTATACCATTCCAATTAACTATACATTGTGGCAGCCCATTAGAATCGCCTCGATGAGGCGATTCTAATAGATGCCACAATGTATAGTTAATGAAATAGTGAGAAAAACTATCATGAAATTCACATAAAATTTTCATTATTATCTTGAGCCATGATATATCTTGACCGCCCAAATTAATATGCGCCAATATGTCAGTTTCATTGAACCGCGAAATTTTGATACCGCAAATATGAAGTCCGTAAGTCTAAAACTATTCATCATCAAAACTGAATAGGTTAGGCATCATTGTCTACAAACAGACAAGTGTTGCAGGAATTACAGTCAACTCCCGATATCTCGAACACTGATATTTCAAAGTATCTTCTTATATCAAAGAACGTATTTCCTATTTTTGTACACATTTCAACTACTATTATCTCAAACTACTGATATCTCAAAGTGAATTTTCTGGTACCAGAAAATTTACTTTGAGATATCGGTAGTTTGGGCTGAAGTTCGACTTCGAGATATCGCGAGTTGACTGTATTTAGTATTTCGGTGATGAGTTTTATATAGAAACTTATGAAAAATAGGGTCAAGTCAAGTAGATTCGGACAGCAGGTAAATTTGGACAGTGGCATTGTTTCCTTTATACGTCAGTTGTTTGGAATTCAAGCAAAAATAACTGGGCAAACAGTGAAAATCCTGATGACACCGCTCACTGTTTGCAGTGGTATGTCCGAATTTGCCCGCTGTCCGAAGTTACTGACATCACTCTATATACTATGCTCTTTTAATATTCTGAGCAGTGTATTTGTCCCCGTGTACTCGTATCACAACTCTTCTCTTCTCATAGGTCGTTTATGTTTTATTGCCTTCTTAACTTTCTTGTCACTTCTCTTTATAAATTCTCTCATTTGAGCGCGCTTGCCTCTTATTTTCTTGTTTCTTTTTGGTGGCTGCAAGGCCATCTCTTCAAACTTGTGCAAACGAGGCACACGTTTTGCGGCAGGCTTCTTGAAACGTGGATCCTTTTCTTTCATCTTCTTTGCTAACTGGGGTGCGCTTGCAGCACATCGAAAACCCACATTATGTGCAGTATAGGGTGGCTCTTGGCCGATTCTAGTAAATAAATAAAAGATTATTTTGTCAGTGTACAGACGTCTGATCTTGTGTGCTTGTCTTGAAAGTGAACGTTTGCTTTAGGCCTAATGAAATGTTATTTAATGAAATACTAAAACTACCATTTAAATAAGCAAGTTTAACACATGTTCGGAAATTTTCAAAGTCTGTTTCTATCCCCATATTTATTAAATGCTTAGAAATTTACAAAAAAAAAAAAACAAGAATAATATTCAGCTTTTAACAATTGGATATGTATAGAATGGAGCGCAATATTACAGCTCAGCTTATGGAACACTGCTCGGCCAATTCTGTGAACGGATGTGGGACTACTTAAATCAAGTGGTTGTTGCTAGGAACAACGACATAAAGATGGCCGCGACTGTCGCACCGAGTAAATAATGAAAAGAAAAAAAATGTATTTTCTGTCTCAGGATCAATGATTTACTATTTTGATTTGCCAACAGCAATGCAACAAATTAATGTCAGTGCAATAGCCGAATGGTCTTAGGCCGAGAATCAGTTATCGTTCCTAGATGTAAAGAGCTACGTCTTCGGCATATACTTGTTCCGGCAAACAAAATGTACTTTGCAACAAACGTCTACGCTTTACTTTATACATCCGAGGTCTGATTCACTGGAATTGGCCGAGGAGTTCCCGTTGGAGCTTGTGAGGACGCAAATTCCGTGAAATATCATTAGAAAGCTAATACTGTCATTTTGCAATAAAATCGTTAAAGGACTTCTAATCATACCAAAGAATGGACGAACCACAGTCCTGTTCAATTTTAATTTTCCATTTTAAAGGGGGCATTCCATGACCACCCAAGGTAACTTTTTTGTAATTCTGGACATTATTTATTCCTTTTATTTCAAGCCGACTTTCACGCATTTATCAAAGAACCATACAAAAAGAAACGTAAGTACCTGTTCGAAGTCCTGACTACATAATTAGAACTCCCATCACGTGTATCCAAGTATGAGCCTCCTTTAAGCACATATCTAAGAGGCTGAGTTCTTCGGTCTACTCCTCGTTTATAATATTTAGTAGTTGTCCATTCCCAAACATTTCCAAGCATATCATACATGGCTGTAAGAATAACAAACAAACTTAGAATTCCATTTAGCTTAAGCTGTATGTATACACCACCATGGTTTGATTATAAATCGTACGATGTGACAAGAAATAATCTTCCCCTCCTCCCCTCCCCAGCCCTCGCCGCCCATCTTGTGAAGAGAGGCAAGCCAAATATTTTCAGCTTAGTGTAATCTGCCATGAAGGTACCTTAATACAATAAATCAAATCAAAAGTGTCGAAAATAAATTCCGAATGGCAGCACAGAACACATCAAATACCAAAAATGCAAACTGTTTAGCCTAAATCATGAGCAGTAATGTAACATGCATAAATTCCCACGTCCTTGGAACTTTGTTTCCTTTCTTAGTCAGTTGGTCCCAAAAATAGATATTACTGCTGTTTGGATTGACAAATGCACCTGCCCTGTTTAAGGAAACTAGTGAATTGGTTATGTCTGTCCTCCTTCTAAGATTCCAACCAAAGGTGTGTCATATTCGAGTTTCTTATCTTAATTTTAACCGCCGTAAAGCTTATTTGAAATACAAATCATGACACACACATTTTCTTATATTGTCTTTCGAGTACATGAAAAAATGTTGATGCCATTTGGATTGCAATAGGCACCTGCTCTGTTTGAGTGGCAATTAGTTTTATTTTGAGATTTGGTTTAAAACTGTGTCATATGCGTTAGTTTCTGATCACGATGATAACAATCCAATATATTTGTTACTTAATATAAGTGGTTTTCATAATAATGAACCTAAGTAAGCTTTCAACAGTATAAGGGCGTGAAATTTGCTTGTATGTTCGAACGGGACAAAGCTGGCTAAAATCAGGAAATTTTCTGTATTTTAAGAGAATATAGACCATTAAACGGTGTTTTCTAATACATGGACAGAAAAGCATGCAGTTATGATAGAGAAGAATAAGCTAAAATACCCAGGAAATGCCAAGTTGCAAAATATAACCCAACTTTGGCACTGAAAGAGACAGAAGAAAAGAGAAGCACGAACGACGTAATAACCAAGCAGGCACATAACGTTGAAATGACGTCGTATTGACGTTGATGCGAAGTGATGACGTCGCATCAACGTCGCATCGACGTCATTTCAAAGTCGTGTGCCCACTGGGAACAGACATACTGAGTCCAACAAAGAGAACTGCAAAAGAAGAACCCCTAGGGAACGGCTGGTGGAGTTCCAAAGACAAATACATGTACGTGTTTGGTCTGCTAAGTAGTCTCCAACTCATCAGTGAGACATCATAGTATAACACATGAAATCATGAAAAAATAGGATGAAACGATGCTGAGGAATCAATTTAATCCGATGCCAGAGCGAAAGAAAGCCACTGGTTTGACCACTACGAGCCCGACCAAAGACAGTGGTGGTCTGGCATTGATGGCACTTATTAGTACAGGACTGTAATTTGTGCATATTTTCTTGGATAATAATACATAACTGATTAGTCTTTTGCTAATTGTCAGAATTACTGAGGCTATAATGTTGTTTGTCAGTAGTTGCGATATTGATGAAACGACATCAGTTTGAAGTTTCCAAAAAGTAAAACTCATGAAAATTGATTCTACCTTTATCACTTCAAAGAACCATTTATAATCCCTTAACTTAATTACTCGCGAAATTGTCCCTAGTTTACAGTTATATATAATTCTAATGCACTAACGAATGTAACGGGACGTCTGATTGGATAACGTAAAAAATTTGCGACGGTATATTCTACGATATACTGTCGCAATCCCGACTTCACCATGAAAGGTTGCTTCTCGTTGGGTGGCGACTGGTTTTACGACGCTGAAAGCGCTAGCTTTAGATGCAAAGTAGTGCATAAATTTGGAAAGTTGAAAATGCAAAACATGCATTAGAATGGGGTTGACTGTATTGAAAGTTGTCATTTGGGGAGGTAAGTCGTCGGTTTTATGGTCGCAATTTCGATTTTACGACTCCGCTGGCGCGTCGCCGTAAAACGAAATTTCCGACCATAAAATCGACGATTTACCTCCCCAAATGACAAATTTGAGTAGAGTTATCCCCTAATTTTAAGCACACCACACACGTAACACATAAATATGACTAATCAAATAACAAATTGGTTTTGACATTACTTACTGGCATTGTTCTGAGCCGGGAAAGCATGTACTGGCGATAGACCCCTCCAGCCGTCAGCCCCTTTATCTTCCTCTGGAAATGTACCCTGCAGTAATCAGTGATATGAAAATGAGACAAATTAGCACTCTACCCATCGGTCACACAACTTGGAAACAACGTTGTATTGACGTCCATTCAAAGTCATGATGCAGAATTAATGATACAATACCATGACGCTGAATTAATGCCTAAACAATGATTCAACACAAAGCGTTGATCCAACATTTTATCGACGTTACGTTGAGTCAACGTTGATACAGTGGTGTTTCATTGTGTGCTTTCTTTAAATATCATATACATGTGCCTTTTCTGACCAGCTCGAAATTGAGCTGCAACACGACAAAACCAACAAAGTGGTTGTGCGCCCAGCGCAGACTCAGATCAGCCTGGGCATCCGCCCAGACTGATCAAAGTCTTTGCTATCCGCATGGAGGTAACTTAGACCTTAGCTACCCTCTAAATGCTTAGCGAAGAGTCTGATCATACTGGGCAGATGCCCAGGCTGATCTGAGCCTGCTCTGGGCGCACAACCGCTTTGTTGGTTTTCTCGTGTCGCGGCTCAAATAACGATGCTCTCCAGGAGACTCAACGGAAGGAAACCATGGTCTATCTGTCCGTCCCCTCTGCAGTCGGAACGAGTATTTGCCCATCTTGGCATAGATTAAATACATGTTCATAGATGGATTTAATCTTGGGAAAGCCCCAATCACAAAGCGTATCTCAGCATAGAAGGATGATTTGTGACTTTATAGCCATTTTAACAATATTCAGTAATATCTAATAGATGGATGTGTGGCAACGAAAGGTTATATGTAGTTGAGCCCCTTTGTATAGTTGAAAAGAATTACACTTCAGCGGGGCTTAAACCTGGACGCTATTTAAGCAGATTAAAATTGTGGAATGCAAAAAAAAATATTTCATTGTTCCTAAATGACGTTTCTGAAAACTTTACATATACTATTGCCGTATCGAACTAGTGCAAGTCATATAAAGAGCACCCTGAAATCCCAAACTAGTAAGCTAACTATTTTACTTAGTTAAGCTAACTGTCCTCCTGAGTACTCAGCATTTAGTAAAAATTACTAACCTCTTAGTTTAACTGTACTAGCTGTTTGGTAGATGTTTTACTAGTTTAACTGTAACTAATCAAAACTGTTATTTTGGCATATTCAAATTAAGTAACTTCTTCTTTGTTATTTATGATTTTTGTAACCCTTTGAAGTACATCAAGTTAGCCACAGCGTATTTGCATCGTGATTAACATTTTCCCCTTAAGTAAAGAAGGGGAAGAGAAGGGTTTTGATGTTAATTCAGTTCAGTTAAATTCTCCTTACGACGTTCCCCAAGTGGCTCAGCGGTACGTTAATTCATGTAGTAGTAGTATTTCAATTCTCATATCGACGTTGCCCCCGCACCTCAGCGGAACGAATCCATAGCCACAGTAACGGGGCACCGAGCGTCCGTCCATCGTTAATTCATGTGTTTCTACAAACAGTATTTATACTTAAACAAATATTAAAACTGTTTGGTATATTTTCGTTTTACTAAAAATATGAATAATTTTAATTTTTGATTATTTTTATTATTTTATAATGTTAATGTTTAATGTATGAACTTACTAAAAGCCTACATACAAATTAGCCTTACATAATAAAAGAGCACAAGTTTTGTGTCTATTTATATCATCTTTTGTTTTACTACATGAATTCGCCTCAGATTACTATATAGCTTAACTAGTTACAGCAACGAATTTGGGTTTTCAGTGCATTTACATGTATCTGTTAGGTACGAGTCATTTATTCCAGGTGTGGGGGGGGGGGGGGGGGGGGGGGGGGCGAGTACATTTAGGGGGGGGGGATACTTTTTGGTGATGTACTGGGGGGGGGGGGGGTCGGAAATCAATAAGCCTTGGAGGAAAGGGGGGTCATATATTCTATTAGGCATATTGGGAGGGGGGGGGTCAGAATTCTTCCATCGGTTTTCATTTTCAAAAGTGTCTCAGCCATTAGGGGTCTTCGCCCCCAGACCCCAAGTACTCCTAAAATTTCAGACTCTTTTCTTTCAAACTCAAAACTTAACATGCTTAAAGACATTTATTGAAATGACACACAAAACTTGAGCACCTTCATAACCAAAAACAGATCTTTTCATTGACAGTATGAAAGTGTCTATAAAATCATGTCGAGTAGATAATTTTGTTCTCAATCAAATTTAATGCCTGCGTTTGTGATATCAGCTCTCCCGGTGCCTTTTCATCAGCAAAACTACTGTGGCTTCTGGGGGCTCTGCCCCCAGACCCCAGCCCCCAGAAGTCCAATTAATATCATTAACAGTTATAATTATAAAGCATTCGACAACAGATTTCTCGATGGCCATAAGCAGAGTAAAGACAAAGTTTAAACAGACCATGATTGATGAACCTGTTAGAATATTCTTTGTGTTTCATACACCTTGATTGAGGTCAGTCTGACAAAAAAAGAGGTTATGGTGTGTGTGTGTGTGTGTGTGTGTGTGTGTGTGTGTGTGTGTGTGTGTGTGTGTGTGGTAGCTGGGATGGGGGGGGGTCATAAACATTTTTGTCACCTATCTCGGGGTCGGAAAAATAATTCTGATGAGACTGGAGGGAGGGGGTCGGGGGGGGGGTCGGAAAAAATTTGGGGATTCATATGAAAATGTACCCGGCCCCCCACCTGATAATAAATGACTCGTCCCTTATTAGATCATAGGAGAATGATGTTATTGCGAGAGCCTTCTACCACACCTTTCAGAGTACAGAAAGGTTTCCTAGCGGGCAAATGAGGTCGACGTGACGTCATTACGTCGAATCGACGTTAGTACGATATCGTTTTAAAGTCATGTACCTGTTGGTTTACAACCTGCATTTTCACTTCATATACAGACATTCAAAGACATTATGCAGTTGAACTTTTTTCAGAGAAAAAAATATTTGAGCCGCGACGCGAGAAAATCAACAAAGTGGTTGTGCGCCCAGCGCAGACTCAGATCAGCATGGGCATCCGCCCAGTCTGAGCAGAGTCTTCGCTGTCTGCATGGAGGTAGCTTAGACCCTTAGCTACCCTTTGAGCACTTAACGAAGGGTCTGATCGGACTGGGCGGGTGCCCAAGCTGATTTGAGTCCTCACTGGGCGCACAACCACATTGTTGGTTTTCTCGTGTCACGGCTCATTTGTAAGCATTAGAAGTCATTCAGAAAGCCCATTTTGTGAATATTCACAATTTTTATCATACGTAATGACTGCGATCACAAGTAAAGTAACGTCCAGCAAGGCTTTGGATGTTGCATATTAGAAGGTTTTCTCAAGTCAACTGTCATACTTTACCTGCCAGATGTTCATTCTGTTATTCTGATATTTGTCTCCCCATGGGTACTGTTGGCCTGAAATGTAAGATTTACTTCAGATCATCATCCATAGGTGAAATGTAAGGTTTACATATATGTGTCACAGCATGGGACCCCTGTGCACACGAAGGGCATGTGAGAAGTAGTGGCAACAGTAGCAGGAAATCTAAAGCAGACTTACCTCATCCAAATCGCCTATTCCAAAGCTTCAAAATAGCAAGCCCTACAATCTTCTTAATGTGCGCTGTTAAGACTGATATATATAAGGCATTACGCACTGCGGTACGTAACTCGAAACTATGACCACGCCAAATGTGATTTGATATGAGGTTTCAGCAAGGGCAGGTCAATAGGGAGGTTGTGCAGAATTTCAAGATGCTGCTGCTGCTAATAGTAAAGAACAACGATTAAACAATGAGCTGGTACATTATTATGCAACAAATGAATACGGCATGCACCCTGCTCTTGGACGGTTCGTAACATAGTGCTAAATGATTCAGGGGGGAATTTGTTCCTTGTATGACAAATCAGTAACACTAGAGTGCTCATGCACAAGGATTTTAACAGTCATAAACAGAGCAGACATAAGCCGGAACACAGTCCTACTTCTGCGATCAATCTAGAGTCGTTGATCATGTGGGCCACGACACGACAAAACAAACAAAGTGGTATGTGCGCCAGGCAAAGACTCAGATCAACCATCCGCCCAGTCTGATCAGTCTTCGCTTTGCGCTTTATAGGTAGCTAAGGATCTAAACTAGCACCATGCGGACAGCGAAATCTCTGATCAGACTGGGCGGGCGCCCCGGCTGATTTGAGTCTTCGCTAGGCGCACATGCTATTTTGTTATTTTTGTCGTGTCCCACCTTGTTCTCTTTATTCTCAGGGTTATAAAATACACCCAGGTTTCACTCTTAAGACGTTTTAGGTCCTTGTCTTTAAACATTTCTAGAAGTTGTTGTGAAGCTCCTACCAACAAGTGTGGTGTGTGTGTGTGTGGGGGGGGGGGGGGGGGGGGGAGATATCCACCGAGCGCAAATCTTCCTTGGCCTAAGATTTTTCTTTTAAACCCGAAAAGCCAGTCGACGAATTCAAGCCAGATATATTAGCTAACTCGGCTAATAGACTTGCACTTGGTAACCGTCCTATACGGTAATCCACATTCCCTATACCAATCGGAACACCGTTTGGCTAATTCCGTGATTACGGAATTGGCCGAGCGGTGCTCCGATTGTCCCTTGCCCTGGTCTAAGTCAGTTTTTATTATGCCTCCGCTATTAAAAATTGGTGTGTGTGTGGGGGGGGGGGGTGCATATAGTATCACCGATGTCCGTACGTACGTCCTGTACGTCCTGTCCGTACATACGTATGTCCCGTACGAAATGGTTTCCGTTCGATATCTTTTGAAAACATCGATGTACATATTGAATTGTATATAATCATAAAATTCAGGTCAAATTCGATGTTGGGTAAAATCCGTCTATTGTTGTGGGAGTTATGGCCCTTTTTCGACTTGATTTTGTATGAAAAAATGGTTTTCGTTCGATATCTTTTGAAAACATTGGTCTGTTGAATTCATATTTATACACAGGTATATAATCATAAAATACAGGTCAAGTTCGATGTTGGGTAAAATCCGTCTATTATTGTAGAAGTTATATGGCCCTTTTTCGACTTCATTTTGTATAAAACACTGGTTCCAGTTTATTATCTTTAGAAAACATTGGTGTATTGAATTCATAATTTATATACAGGTATATAATCATAAAATACAGGTCAAGTTCGATTTAGGGTAAAATCCATTTATTATTGTAGGAGTTATGGCCCTTTTCAACTTCATTTTGTATGAAAAATGGTTTTCATTCATTATCTTTTGAAAAGATTAAAGTGTATTGGACTCCAATTTTATACGCAGGTATATAATCATAAAATACAGGTCAAGTTCGATTTAGAGTAAATTCCATCAATTATTATGGGAGTTATGGCCCTTTTTCGACTTTATTTTATACAAAATAATGGTTTCCATTCACTATCTTTTGAAAAGAATAATGTATTGGATTCATATTTTATACACAGATATATAATTATAAAATACAGGTCAGGTTTAATTTAGGGTAAAAGCCGCCGATTACTTTTGGAGTTATGGCCCTTTTTCAAGTTCATTTCATACAAAAATGGTTTCGGTTTGTTAGTTTTTGAAAAGTTACTTGTTTCCGGGCTATTTCTTTTGGAAAGTTGCATTGCATCCATTTCTGGGATAAGATACAGTTTGTTATCACATATCACAGTCATGACACCCCCTCCAACCCCCTCCGCCCCCGCTCCCCCCGCCCCCAACACTTCTCTTGATCTGAGAAGCACAATACTTCTGCCTAAGGAAAACAATAAAACATGTACCACACAAGTCTGCCTTTGTGAGCCTAGTGATCCTACAAGTGCCAGTACCTTAAACAAGGCGCCATCTTACTTAGGGCACTAGGCGGGGACATCCGTGTCCTATGGACACATTCTTGTTGCCATTGCACTGCACCCAAGTTTCTGCGAATCTTACAATATATCCGTCGCTCCGCTTGGACAGTATTATCGCTTTGTCGCCTTTTCGGCCACTATGACTGACTATGTTGACCGTTGGAAATGGATTCATACCCATGTTGCGCGTAAACTTACTAGAATACCTACATGTATAAATAGAGGAAAAATTATAGTTTATTTTGACATACAAAAAAGTAAAGGTTTCCGATAGCCTAATAGCCGTAGGGGCAGTGGGGGTTAGATACCCACTGTATCTTGGGCACAGCTGATGAAAGGCAGAGCCCATCTCTCTCCTTTCGCTACCTTGTCCTTCCCTGATTCGCAAAAAGATACCCTATTACTGCTGGGTAGACAGAGAGTTTTCCAGTCATTGAATGGCGACGGTGAACCGCGAACTCTTGACCTTCCGGTGACTTTCTGCACAATAACCGAGCCACTCTAACCACTCGACCACGGTGCCTCTGACATACAAGACATGCATATTCGGATATCACTACCACAAAAATAACCCCTTGTATCAGGGTTCCGAAAATCACGCCTACTTTAAATAGGTATACATCATTCCATTAGCTGTAAGGTAAAATCACTGACTTATGTTAGACGTTGAACATTGCTATTTTGTTTGTGAGACTATGTCACGTGCTAAGTTGGCGTTGCGCTGGCCAGTTATACACTATCAGGTGACTTTGAGTGACAATCTGGGTGTGGCTCGGAACGGTGTATTTAACCCCTTTCAAACGGTTACACCTGTATGACGTCAGTGTCTTGACTGCTAAAAATGTGACTGCTTCTCTGGTGGACTTTAGGCTTAAATGGGTTAAGGCTCCACTCTGATAAAGAAGTTTTGCCTTCCTTCTCGCAAGAGTAAAGAATTTGTTCTAAAACTTGCAAGGGCGTAGCTATGTATACGGCAAATACGCAAGTGCGTATTGAAATTTTGTCAAAATTGACAAAATTTCAAAACGCACCTGCATATTTGCATGCTGAAATTTTATAAATTAGACAATATTTCAATACCAATTACCAAAGTGGCTGAAATACTAGCTTTCCCTTCAAGAAGTAGAGAATAAAACATGGTTGTGCGTATTATGAAATTGCCCCTAGTTACGCCCCTGACTTGTGTCGCTTTACCTTGCAGTTCTGCCCTGGCAGCGAATTCCCATTCGTCTTCAGTTGGAAGGCGTTTTCCAATGAACTGACAGTAGGCTTTGGCATCGTAATAACTGAGGTGGACCACGGGATAATCCAGACGGTCTCGGACGTGGCTTCCAGGGCCTTCAGGCTAGGAAAAAAGACAAATACTTCTTTTAATGTTTTGATATAGGCCTTTTGGGACATACGAAGTATACGATCACAAGATTTATATATATTGCATTATGACCAATAGGTCTTGCTTAACGCTTCGTTCACACGGGCAAAGTTTCTGTGACAAAGTAGGTTTGGCATAGAAAAAATTGCTCGTGTGAATGAAAAAAATATGACACATTTTCATTGCCAAGTTTATATGGCAAAGTTTATACGACAAAGAAAATTTGTTCATGTGAACAGAAAATTTGCCACAGAATAACTAGCTATGGAGATGAACACAGTAAACTTTGCTTATAATCAGATCGGTTTGATTTTGAACAAAGTATACTCAACAAAGAAAATGTGGCATGGTTGGCCGTTCACACGGGCAAAGTTTATTTGTCCAGATAACTTTGACGAATAATGTTTGATCGTGAGAACACCGTAGCAAATACTTCCTTGCCAAAGTTTATTTGACAAAGATTCTATGCCACATTTTTCTTTAACAAATAATTTGCTCCGTGTGAACACAAAATGTTTGGCAAACTTTCTTTGTTAAAGTTTCTTTTACAAAGAAGCTTTGGTCGTGTAAACGAGGCTTAACAATGCACAAACGAAACCTATGGGTCGACAAGCTCACTCTCTCTACTACATGGGTCAAAACTCCTGCATAGTATGACGCTATAAGCGTCACACTATACTCCATTCATGATTGTCGCAAACAACCGAAACTTTCTGCAACGACCTGTTGCATTTCTCGCGGAAATGCTGGGAAATTTATTCGGCAGCAATTCTTTCTATCTTTATCATTTTTTTCATAATACCAATAAGTCCATGCGTCAAGTACAAGAGGTCATGGCCGTATTCGACTGAGCATTTCGTTCTTCACGATTCTTAGTGTGAATAACTTTTTCTTCACATTTCTTAGTGTGAATCACTTTTCCTTCACATTTCTTAGAGTGAATCACTTTTTTTTCACACGATTCTTAGCGTGAAGCACTTTGTGAAAGTATGAAGCACTTTTTCTTCACACGATTCTTTGAGTGAAGCACTTCGGTGAAAGTGTGAAGCACTTTCTTCACACGATTCTTAGCGTGACGCACTTTGGAACAAGTGTGAAAGTGTGAAGCACTTTTTCTTCACGAGATTCTTAGAGTGAAGCACTTTGGAAAAAGTGTGAAAGTATGAAGCACTTTTTCTTCACACGATTCTTTGAGTGAAGCGCTTCGGTGAAAGTGTGAAGCACTTTCTTCAGACGATTCTTAGCGTGACGCACTTTGGAACAAGTGTGAAAGTGTGAAGCACTTTTTCTTCACACGATTCTTAGAGTGAAGCACTTTGGAAAAAGTGTGAAAGTGTGAAGCACTTTTTTCTTCCCACGATTTTTAGAGTGAAGCACTTTTGAAAAGTTTGAAAGTGTGAATCACTTTTTCTTCACACGATTCTTTGAGTGAAGCACTTTTGAAAAAGTGTGAAAGTGTGAATCACTTTTTCTTCACACGATTCTTTGAGTGAAGCACTTTGTAAAAAGTGTGAAAGTGTGAATCACTTTTTCTTCAGACGATTCTTAGAGTGAAGCACTTTGGAAAAAGTGTGAAAGTGTGAAGCATTTTTTCTTCAGACGATTCTTAGAGTGAAGCACTTTGGGGAGAGTGTGAAAGTGTGAATCACTTTTTCATCACACGATTCCTAGAGTGAAGCACTTTGGAAAAAGTGTGAAAGTGTGAAGCTCTTTTTCTTCACACGATTCTTAGAGTGGAGCACTTTCGAGAAAGTGTGAAGCACATTTTTTTTCACGCGGTTCTTAGAGTGAAGCACTTTGGAAAAAGTATGAAAGTGTGAAGCACATTTTCTTCACACAATTCTTTGAGTGAAGCACTTCGGTGAAAGTGTAAAGCACTTCTTCTTCACACGATTCTCAGAGTGATGCACTTTGGAACAAGTGTGAAAGTCTGAAGCACTTTTTCTTCACCCGATTCTTAGAGTGAAGCACTTTGGAACAAGTGTGAAAGTGTCAAGCACTTTTTCTTCACACGATTCTTAGAGTGAAGCAATCTGGAAAAAAGCGTGAACTTGAGTGTGAAGAACTTTTTCTGCAAAGATTCTTAGAATAAGGCACTTTGGAAAAAGTGTGAAAGTGTGAAGCACTGTTTCTTCACACGATTCTTAGAGTGAAGGACTATGGATCAAGTGTGAAAGTGTGAAGCACTTTTTCTTCACACGATTCTTAGAGTGAATCACTTTGGAAAAGGTGCTTCACACTTAGAATCGTGTGAAGAAAGTGCTTCACACTAAGAAGCCTTTGGAAAAGGTGCTTCACACTTAGAATCGTAAAGCACGAAACGCCCAGTCGAATACGGCCAATGGGCATAGCGAGAATGTAATATATTCTGGCGTTCAGGAGTCTGACCCTTTATTCAGGAGTTGAGGAGTTTTGACTCGTACAGTACACCGACACAAAACTCACCCTATCCCACTGTGCTCCAGTAACGGAGAGCCACCACGACGTCTTATTATCAGATGGTGCGCACCACAGCCGTCTCACATGGTTAGACACAAAGTTGTCGAGAACCCAACTAAATCCCGCTGTCTCCGCGTTGGTACGGTATCTTGGCTTCTTAATTTTATACCTCCTGAAATAGTATTTTAGAGGAGATCAAATTAAATATATGTTCGTTTACGAAGTTTGTGTTTCTTCCCGGCGCCACACATTGGGTAACTTCGCATGCATGTGCGTCTGCCACCTCTAAAAACGCACCTTTTGACGATAAGCCTTCGACAAATCATACCCTTTCTGGGTTGCCTAACTAGTCACAAGAATTTGCCCTTTCCAGTAATCTTTTAAATTTAAACCCCAAATTTAGCTGTACAAGTATGATTCATACAAAAAAATGATATTTTTATTGAATCAGTATAATTCATACTCGAATGATCGATTAGAATCGACAGTTGGCAAATTAGGAGTACCCCGTGTTTAAAGCTGAAATGAAAAAAACTTTGCCCTTGGATTTTGGACAGTGTTTAAGACAAAAGCGCCATCGCCACACTTTTTTCTCTCAGGTGTTTAAATAGCTTTTTTCAGGCTAAATTGTAGTTTAGTTACTATAACAATCAGGTATACTAAACTATGATTCTAACATGAAAAGCGGTTTTGATACAAGCCTCTGTGCTATTTCCCGCTACGGTCCGAAACAACTAAAATACAGTTGAAAGGTACGTAAAAGCTTACATCACTCATTCTACAGCTTACCAAAATTGTGCAACAGTAACTGGAAACACGTCCATGTAGAAGGGTTTCACTTCCGTAGGTCGAACAGGGTATTCTCCGGTACGAGATTTGGGGTCGTTGATCCCTACTGTAAAAGGTCCACCCATCTGACGGCGCATAATATCCTTGAAATCATATCCCCTTTTGGATAATACTGAAATATAAATTTATATGTATGAGATCAGGGGACTTATGACATACTTAGATCGGCCTGCGCATTGGCACAGTCTGATCAGAGTCTTCTCTGTTCTTATAAAGAGCTCAGCAAAGCTGAACATTGAATCAACGTTGATCCAACGTCATGACGTTGAAGCAACATAGAATCAGTGTTGAGTGAACGTTGTGTGACCAGTGGGAGTCAATGATTCCTTGTACTCCTTGTACTCTTACTGAAATAGCAGACGTAGACTCAGATAAACATACTGATTCAAGGGGAATGCTAATGCTTTCAGAGGGAGCAACTCTGCCATTTTCATTTTGTCGTCCTTCTCAAAAGGCCTTACATTGGAAACAGTTTTCTCTGTTGGAGCAAATTGGTCTTGAAGAATAGACATCGTTTATCAAAAGCTTTGTTGTACAGGGACACAAACAGGAAATGACAAAAAAATGTTCCACTTTGAAAAAAAAAATAAATAAATAAAAATAAACTGAAAGAACAACTGGAAATTCATCTCAGATCTTTGTCGTACTACGGTCATGCACTTTTTTTACATGACTAACTGATTGATTGAACGAAAACATGCAGGTGTACCCATTTCCCAGCGGGCACATGACGTCGTACTGACGTCGACGCGTCGCATCGACGTCAGTGCGACGTAATTTCAACGTCATGTGCCTGCTGGGTTACCTTACGGGGAAAATAGCTGTACAGAAAAAAAGAGAAAATATGTCTAGGTACTGCGCTCAAAAGTGTAAAAACGGATGATGAAATATTAGAAGCTTGTTAAAACTGGGGCCAGGCTTGTTTTCTTTCTCTCCAAGTTACAGCGTAAACCACTGCTAGAAACTCGCCCTGATAAGTATCTCTTTTGCGACGTTACGTCCTTTTCAACAATGTTTCAGTCATATCAGGACAATGGAAGGGTGATAATGAAAGGCTGTGTGCAATTGAACTCCGTTTACAGTCGAAAATATTTCCGCCTCTAGCGGGATTCCAACTCGAATCACTAGCTTAGCAGGACTGAGCTACCGGGGCTCCTAAGTTCTCAGGCTTGAAACTGACAGAGACCAGAACACAACGACAATGACCTGTTATGTTCACTCATAGCTGATAAATGAACGCAGTTTAGAGAAATGAATGAAACTATATGCCAGATCTTTTACTTACATTGATTTATATCTGCATGTGAGTAACATTGAACATAAATAACCAAATTAAAGGTATATAAAAATTTTATTAGCAGATTATCCATTTTATCCGCCATTTTTATTGCTAAATCCGAATTAAAGGAAGCTGCATATGTTGCAAGAACAGAATTCGATCTGTGACAGCGTGTTTGAAATGTATTTGTCGAGCTTGGGATACTTTGAATTACGTGGACTTATGATTATTTTCTTTTGAGTCGCAAATCTATAGTGGCGACAGATGTTCGCAATCGGGCATTGCTATTGAGTCTTGATACCGATAACCAACCCATTTATGCGTAGTGGACTGTTCGATCCACACCGAAAGGATGAGTTCATTTATCTATTGAGAGGTGTCAGATTTGAGCCGCGACGCGAGAAAACCAACAATGTGGTTGTGCGCCCAGCGCAAACTCAGATTAGCCTGGGTATCCGCCCAATCTGATCAGAGACTTCGCTAAGCGCTTAAAGGCTAGCTTAGAGTCTAAGCTACCCTCATGCGGACAGCGAAGACTCTGATCAGACTGGGCGGATGCCCAGGCTGATCTGAGTCTGCGCTGGGCGCACAACCACATTGTTGGTTTTCTCGCGTCGCGGCTCATTTTATTTTTCGTCGTTTCTATTTTGTTATAAGGAGAAATACCCATGTGTTACATGCAAATCGTCACTCTAATTAGACGCCGCGTTTTTTGCGGCGCCTGTTCTGGGTCTGCACTGTTTGCCAGTGTCCCTTTTATGGAACTCTAGGCATTAATGGGTAAAAGCAGTACTTCCGTTTTTTTCCACATAATCAAAATAACAATTCTGTTAAAAAGACAGAGATGCTATATCAAAGCATGCTTGTCATGAAGTTAATGGCATTTTTACTAGTTAGCATGTTTTAAATATGACTGTTACTGTACTGTCAGTAACTGATGGCCTCCTCAGGGTATACGTTTTCTTCAATTCTTCTACTTTCAGTTACATAGAGAGAGAGAGAGAGAGAGAGAGAGAGAGAGAGAGAGAGAGAGAAATTTGGCAGATAAAAGTACTTTAGATAACATTCATTCTTATTTACATTCACACCCAAAATTTGAGATCAGCGCCCTTTTAGGCACAATTAATTAAAGGGGATTTTCATCTTTATGCTTTTCTAAAAGGCAATTATGTGACTTTGTGAGACTTGGCATGTATGTTAATGCATATGCCAAAACTGTGCAGTAGTCAGACAAGTCTGTGCAATGTGTTCAGTGCAGTTCACCTTTATCAGATTTCGTATTGTTGGGCGTACTACGCTTCCCAGGACCACACAACGCATGTGAGCACTGCGCAGATATTGGGTATATGTACATAACATGCATGTACTACAGATTCCTATTTCAGATCAGCAGCTACGCATAAACAAAATCGAATTTATCAGAGAGTTCGGCAAAGCTGGGTCGGTGGGTGAGAGTTCGGGACAGGGCGCGGTATGCAGTTACAAGTTCATCCTAGATGCAACCCAGCAGGCACATGACGTTGAAATGACGTCGTTCTGACGACGATGCGACGTAATGACGTCGCACCGACGTCAGAATGACGTCATTTTGACGTCATGTACCTGCTGGGAAGTAACATGTGGAACAATAGAGCCATGTTGTTGTTGTTCAGCTGCGGCGGTAGTGTAGTGGATAAGAAGCTGGACTACCGGGTCGCAAGATCGATCCCCCGCTTCTCCGGTCTTTCAGATGAGACTTTAAACAGACGTCCCGTCTCCGTATTACCTCGTTGTTGGTGGGACGTTAAACTCGAGTTCACTCACTCACGTTGTTGTTGCTGTTGATAACTGCTGCCTTACTAGGCACACCTCTTCTCGAGTTGAACAATTTCCACCAGTACATGTATGTCCATTTTAAAATATAATACGCGTCCCATCACCCTATCTACATTCTAAGATTTACATTTAAAAAAATGGCTTGGGTGTACCGCCGTCTCCACAAAAAGGAACCAATATAAAAAGTTATTTCCTCCTTCTACGTCTGGTAACCAGTTCCAATTTCTTTCAACGTTGTCCGTCCATTTTCCAAAATAAGCATGTAACATACATATAGGGTATATCACAGCAGTTGGAATTGTCAATTATAAGCTGAAGAATGTCCATATAGTACCAGAGTCAATACCACTATCTTTACAGAGCTGTATTATCTGATGCATCACACGACATGACTGCAGTGCAGGGCAGACGAGCAGGAAATGCCGCGTAGTCTCATCATTCCCATTACAAACAAGACATGTTGAATTCACTGCAGTCTGGTTAAATGTCGCTCATAAGGTCTGGAGTATGTAGTACCGGTGACAAATTTTAGTGTGACCGCTATACGTGGCATCTCCGGTAGATCACCTGTAAGGGTCACTGGTGTAAGACAAAACCCTAGTTTATATGAGCCGCGACGCGACAAAACCAACAATGTGGTTGTGCGCCCAGCGTAGACTCAGATCAACCTGGGCATCCGCACTGTTTTACCAGACTCTTCGTTAAGTGCTAAAAGGGTAGCCAAGGGTCTAAGCTACCTCCATGCGGACAGCGAAGAGTCTGATCAGACTGGGCGGATGCCCAGGCTGATCTGAGTCTGCGCTGGGCGCACAACCACATTGTTGGTTTTGTCGTGTCGCGGCTCAATTATGTGTTGAGATTTAGCCACTGTATACTCGAACAGGGACATGCCTGAGCTTTTATAGTTGCTACTCAATACACGAACTGTCCTTTTCCACTTGGCCTTAACTGGAGGATTAATAAGAATCTCAAAACAGTCCATCAGATCATACTTACCATCAGCTTCTTCACTGCAATGAACCAGCTATGGCTATCTGTAGTTTTTACAATCAGCTGCCGTTATAGCAACGTAGTATAAGGCAACCGACAGACATTACCGAAGAAGTTGAGAGTTCGTTGATCTATCACACCAGGCATCTGGATAGTACCAGACAATATGTAGACAGCTGCATCAGCCAGGGATTGAAAGTAGACACTTCGAATTTCTCAATGAGAGCCAAATACTTTGGTCGCGGCAATACTACTACAATACCACTTCCAAATCATAGAGACGAACTGGCACAACGACAACGTATATCTAGTAGAGATGCAATGAAGTATCGGGATCCAACCCATTCTCTCCATGAAGGCTTGCAGACATCAAGCTGCCCTGCAGGCACATGACGTTGAAATGACGTCGTACTGACGTCGATGCGACGTAACGACGTCGCATCGACGTCATTACGACGCCATTTTGACGTCATGTGCCTTCTGGGGTACATGTAGAGAGTGCGCATGGCCTTTATGCTATTTTCAGGAGACTGTTGTTTCATCCGTGTCATTTGAACGGTTAATACCAATATGGGTCGTCTTATCTATTATTTGACATAGGCTCCCCATCCATCACTAGATGCCGGGCTGGGTAGCGCAATCGGTAGGGCACCTGACTCGTAAGTCAGAGGTCATGGGTTCGAATCCCGGTCCGGCCACATACTTTCGTTTCTCCTTCCGCTGATTCAAGAAGGGCAGTTGTCAGTTACTGGCGAAAGTATGTGCACTTAGTACTGGTTAACCGCTTAGGAGGTCTAAGCCTGCCCAGGAATAGTGTGGTTAGGTTAACTGACCGTCCCGACATGACCTTAGTTGTTTACCGTGGACGTTAAGCATCAAATCAACCAACCAACCAAATCCATCACTAGATCCCCACCAGATTGGCTAACCCTCTTTCGTGACACATTGAGCACCTCAAGAACAACACTTTTAACCGACTGTAATTTGTACAGCTCCATCTCGCTGTAATCAACCGCAATTTCCACGACAGACTGTATAGTAGATGTATCATCATTAGCCAGAGCGACATCATCAGCACAAACGGGCACACCACAACAAACGTTCCCAATACTGGCTCCTTTTCTGTACACATTAACCTCCCAGGGATCATTCTTTCCATCAACGGTCCATCTCTGGAATGGCCTGCCTGCCAATGTCATATCAGCACCAACTTTGGACAACTTCTAGCTCCTTAATTGTCGTTGCAGGTATCCTAGGACCATGATTGTGAACACTAGTTTTGAAAGATTTTAAAAGAACCTCCCAGCACCAATGAGCCACGACACGACAAAACGAACAATGTGGTAGTGCGCCCAGCGCAGACTCAGATCAGCCTGGGCATCCGCCCAGTCTGATCTCTTCCCTGTCCGCATGCAGGTAGCTGAAACCCTGAGCTACCCTTTAAGCGCACTGCGAAGATTCTCATCAGACTGGGCGGATGCCCAGGCTGATCTGAGTCTGCGGTGGCCGCACAACCACTTTGTTGATTTTCTCGTGTCGCGGCTCAAATGTGTTAAGGCTGTTCACAGTGCCACTATGCCAATATTTCCCATGCTCTTAATTGGTAGATGTAGATATAGATGAGAGAACACTGTTCTGAACAAGAAATGAGCAGCATTAGTTCCTTTACGATAGTGTGGTTTAATACTTCGATATTCTTAAAAGACATTTGTGTAAATATTGTGTATGAGTCCCTTGAACTAGTGACGGCTGAATGTATACACTAAAGCCGGTACGTAAATTCACCGGATCGGACCGGATCGGGCATAATCACCGGATCGGACCGGATCGGACCCGAATTTTATCATTTGTAGCTGTTTTATCATTCTTTATTTGGCTGTTAATGTGTATATTTTGCATAAATGTGATTTTGATGGCTATGAAAATAAAAACAGATGAAATAATGTGATTTTTGTTCTATTTTTGTTCAAAACATAGATTGTGGGTACAGGTTACTGAGGTAGTTAGAGCAGAAATAAAACCTGCTGGATACACAGTGTTAGCAAGTCATAAATGCGATGAGGAAACCTTAAAGCCCGCATATTAAAGTATTGTATCTGTTGGATAAACTATATTATGCGAAATTTAAACATTAATAATCGAAGAAAGTATGATAAAATAGCTATAAATGGTAAAATTCGGGTCCGATCCGGTGATTATGCCCGATCCGGTGAGTACACGTACCCCACTAAAGCCCCTTATTTTAGTGACTGTATGAACATTTTACAGATGCGCATAATTGATACCGACTTTACGGCTTTTGCTCCAAGAGGGACGACCAAAAAAAAACATACAGTAAGAAAAAGATTATTTCGCCCTGCGGTGTCATTGGTGTATGCTGCCTGGTATATGTATATAAAGAAGGACAATAAGTTCATCTTCATCTTCCGGATACAGGTCAGAAATCCAATACTGGAATGTAACTTTGACCACGGTGAGGTTAGGACAAGACAGTCACCTCTCAAGAGTATGTGCAGTAAAAAGTTCCAGTATTTACATGTTAAAACTAGTTCCTTAGTGTATAACTTATGAAGACGGCGTAAATCACACGGTGATTCTATCAAGGATGAAACTCCTTTACTTCAAATTCAAGGTGCTGGTTTTTACCAAACTTAATTGGCACGGGCTACTCTCCAGTCTCCAATAGTTTTATTTTGCGGGAAATTTCATTCCACAGTTTTGAGGGAAAAGTCAGTTATGGCTGAAATAGGGTTTGTTATAGACGTCTGATTTGATAGAATTTAATTTGGGTATTTTGTAGCATATGCTCCAGTGCTGCAGATAATTATTTTTACAGTGGAGTACTGTACTCCTCAAAACGCTGAAAACAGGAGTACAGGGAAGCTAGTGGAGTACACAATCCAGCTGACATGAAGAATCTTGTATCTTTATGTTTGTCTATGTATAGTATAAACAGATACTGTTTAGTATTATTAAACAGTATCAGTAGATGAGCCACTGGACCTAGAGAAATAGAAATTTGATTGTTTTACTTTCTTGAAGAGCTTCAGATTAGAAGTGTTATGACTCATTGGTTACTTTTCTATCCATGACATTGAAGCAGGGCTCATTCTAGGGGGGAGGGGGCATTTTAGAGGAAAAACCTCCATAAACTAGCTGTCTTCTCCCTGTTTTGAGCTAAGGGAGAAGTTGAAAGTTTTAACTTCTCCCTTAGCTCAGAACAGGGAGGAGACAGTTTAACTGTATAGAACATATAGGGAAGTCATAAATTTGGACCAAAATCTCTACAGAAATTCAGAAAATGTCTAAAAACTTATCCCTGTTTTGGAACTCTAGGCTGAGCCCTGGTCTGACTAAAGAATAGTCAATTATACTTCAATAACTGTGCTTAAAAAATAAAATAAATGAATAAAAAAGCTTGTTTTCTCTTCTTATTATGAAGGGTAAAGTTTACTCTGATTAAATTGTTAACCGTAAACAAAGAGTTAACAATTGTTGCTGTGCCTGGCTTGACCTAAAAGTTGTTGCTGTGCCAGGTTTGACCTACTAGGTGAAGTCAGACACAGCAACAACTTTTAACTCTTTGTTTTCAGAGTAAATGGGTTACTCTCCATTTTTAATGCCATACCTAAAGAATATATTGATCAACATTCAATTTTTGAGACAATATCCTTTGCCACTACTTTCAAAAAGTGGTGGGAATACATATTTTCATTTATTTATGGTTTGAATGTTGACCTGATCTTTACCAAAAAAGATCTTTAAAGGTGGCTTGATATGGAAGTGGCCATACTTCAGTGCGCTTGCTGAGCTTCTGTTTTTCAGCAGATTCAACAGCTTTGACTGACTTATCGAGGCAAAGCCTCACAACAGTTTGTAGCAGACCGTTTGGAATTAGGACCACTACGCTTCTGCCGCTTTCGACAGTTTCTGCTTTAAAAAACGAATAAATCATTTTCTGACTAGCAATTTCCTTGAAATAATATTTACCGCTACACCGTTAGTCCGCTATCACTAGATGCTTGTATATCAATAATTTTATTGATCAGCGTTCGGTAACACAGATCGGTGTTTTGGCACCGGATATTCTAAATCAGTTTATCCGGTACGCGTGACTTCGTTGAAAGGATGCGTACCGCTAATTTTGACGGGGTTTTCTGTACTCGGCGAACGCGGAATTTCCTGCGTACCGGCAATAAAATTATGCGTAAATACGCGGTACGCGGCCTTATCTGCAGCACTGTGCTCTTTTACTTGGATGTGTTTGGTGTGTCACCAGATAAGTAGTTGTTTAGCTAGCCTACTGTCTCACATACAAACTTCCTTCGGTAATTTAGATCCGCCATTTTGTTGCGCAATCAGCGGTAACGGGTCGTTTCGGCCTTATTCCCGTTCGGCCCCGGGTCGTTTCGGCCTTATTCCCGTTCGGCCTGGGTCGTTTCGGCCCAATTTTAGCGGGTCGTTTCGGCCTGTCTTTTTTCCCATAGTTGTAACGGCCAAAATGTGTCTTTATCCCAGTCATATCTATCTATCTATCTATCAGGCCTGCATATATATCATATATCTATCTATCTGAATGGCCTGCATATGTATGTATGTATGTATGTATGTATGTATCTGGACTGCATATCTATCTATCTATCTATCTATCTATCTATCCGAGGACAGGCGAGACACACCATTGTTACATAATTTGTTTTCCATTTAATCTCTAATTTTCCTTTGATGCCTAATTATCTTTATCGGTTGCCAATTAGTAATGTTTGTACTGTCTCTGGTTCTTTAATTACCTATTTTCAAAATGTTTTAACTACCCTGTATGCTTATTAATTCAGAGGTGTGAAAATTATTTCATTGAAAATAAGTTCTTGAAAGGCGGGATTTTAAAGAGAAAAGATTTCTTTAATTGCTAAAGACAAGTCTGCAAGAATTTCTTTCACGCGCCGACAACGAGGTATAAATACTCGGAGAAATTCTCCCCAGCATCACAACCTTAGAAAAATAGTATTACTAAATAATTAAGGCCGAAACAACTCGCCCATAAAATTGGGCCGAAACGACCCACGTTTGAAATTGGGCCGAAACGACCCACCTAGTTGGGCCGAAATGACTCACCCCGGAAATCGGGCCGAAACGACCCAGGCCGAATCGACCCAGGCCGAAGGGGAATAAGGCCGAAACGACCCGGATTCCAATCAGCTCGTGTTGCCTCCCTTGACATTTTGCGGGTAGTGTATGCGCATTGCATCCTGTAAATCTTAGACATTATCTACATTAGTCAAATACCTTTCGCTTACATAATATATTACATTTTAAACAAAGAAAAGATACATTTTCGGTAAACGTTTACCTTAAAATGCTCCTTTATGTCTGTCTGCTACGTTATCCACAAAACAACGTCTACTTGGTTTAATGAAAAAATAAGACTTTTCCGAATTTTGCCTGGTTCACAAATATTTTCCCCTATTTCTATGATGAATATACAATATAAAAATATATTGTTGCTATGGTAAACATACTAGTTTTAAAGGTAAACATTAGCCCTGAAGTCACAGCAGGGGCTGAACTGCCACGCAATTCGACTGTGATGTTTAAATTTCAACCTGTCAGCTTTGTGATAAAAGATATTTAAATTGTCTTATTTATTCTGATGTGAGAAAAGCATGCCATAAATAAATAAATGGTATTTAGCTGCTTTATCTGTCCTAGTTGTGATTTTCATGAATCAATATTAAAGGACAAATGCCCGTGGGGAACTAGTTATCGATATGACGAATTAAACTTTCCGGATGTCAAATCCAATCATGGATTTTACCATCTCAAAGTTTGTTGATCATGCTGATAACATATAAGTTAACGGCGGCAGGTTTTGTCATTTAAATCGCTGTATCCTTTGGTTTACAGAAAACTTTTACATACATATAAACAACAAAGCGGAGTAATAAGGATCTGTTAGTAAGCATGACGTTCATAATATGTCAGTTCGCTGTACTTTTCGTTGTTCATACCCCATTAAACTATGGTAACAAAGGAGAAACTGGATTGATGTCAAATCTGATTAGGATATGGGTTTGCTTATCCTAGGCCAATGAACAAACACTCAAATTGCACAGAGATTGACATTATAGTCAATACTCTCGGCCGAAATCGTTTGGGGCGAATGTAGCGTATATACGCTTCCTTAGCAACTCACGTGGCGAGATTCCTTACTGCGCATAATCGGCAACTGGGTACCGTCCTAGTTTGGTTGGTTTCTGACATATTAACTATTTACCAAGGGGTAATAGGGAAAGTTTGTATGTGTGTCTATACGTGGACTTGAAGTCATGAATTGGAGTCGGACAATTAATCTTAGATGTTTGGGTAAAGACTGGCTTCTTGCAATTTTGATTGTGCTTCACCACAGCACACTAACAACTTTTTTCTTACTCAAGTTCACAGCACTCCTTATGTTTACAGAGTTTTCAACTTTTTATCATGATACCCATGCCCACAGGCGTAGTTGCACCAGAAAGTTTGCCTTTTCCAGTACGTTCCATTATAGTTAAGGCAGGGCAGGATATATCACTAGATCTACCATAATATTTTTTCTCAATAAATTTTCTTTGTTGTTTTACAGTAGCCTGGCTTCCAGGCTAAATGGTTATATGTATTCAAATGGTACAAGTGTTAACATGGCTTATTCTGATGACCAACTATCAGGTAATGACAGAGTGTAATACCCTAGATGGCCATCTAGGGTAACTCTGTCATTACTTGATGAATTTTTTTTTCCTTGTACAATTAGCCTTCTTGCAGATATGCATTTAAAACACAAGGACTGGAGCCAGTCTAGTTTTACAGTCTTGGCTGAAGTTGCAGGCAGTCATTGTTTTTTGTAACATACAGTTGAGGCCTGTATATGATGTATTGCATGTGCAAAAGTGATGTTTGGCCTGTTTCTTTTTAACTGCTTGGAATACATATCTGGGTGAAGCATCAAAGAGAAATGATCGATGTAAACTAAGCTTTCTGTCAGTTACTGTCACAATTTGTATTTTGTCGGATGAGATTATTTTCCCAAGCATAGAAATGCAAAAAAAGTAGAAAGAAAACAAAAAATACAGAAAACAGGAGAAATGGCATTCCCCACCCTGATATACTACAGGGACAGGTAATGTGTAGCACCACTGCTGTTATAGCTCACAGCACTGGGAAGTGCACTTGAGCTTGTCACTCTTACTCTTGACAGGCCCGGATCCAGACCACCACATAATGGTGGGGCTCTGGATAACTGGCGGGGCTTGTAGGTGCCGAGATGTATGTGTGGGGGATGGGGTAGGGTAAGGGATGGGGCAGGGCGGGGCGGGGAGAGGTGCTTTAAAATATATAACATAATAAGGCACCAATTTTGATGAGAGTTTTTAATAATGACCCTTTTTCCTTGGAATATATGTTGTGATATCTCATTAGAATCGCCTCGCCGAGGCGATTCTAATAAGTTGTCATAACATATATTTTAATCTAACCAGGCCCGGGTATTGGGCTGAAGCCCCAAAGCCCACCCCCTGGATCCGGGGCTGCTTGAGCTTAACTCCTGGATATGTCACTGCTTAAAATATTTATGTAATTTGCTTCAGTCACAGTGTATTTGAAAATCATCTTAAATAACATGCGATTAAAATTGCCACTGCTACATTTTCCATAAATAAAATCAGCACTGATTCATCAAAGCTAAGAGTAGGCATCCCTGCTTCAGATGGTTGTGCCTGTTACTTGTCTGTGAAAGGTAGGTTCCTCTACTTTGGAATGCATCATAATCTTGATGAACTTTCATCCAAGTTGTTGGAAAGCACTTATAAATGGGAATTAATAAGTTTCACTAAAAATTGTAAATAAAAAAAATATTAGAAAAGTTGTTTTGCAAGGGATTTCCTAACTCTGCTTCGCACACCAGTTAGCGCTATTTTTAGTTCGCGCCAATAATAGATAACGCAGCTGATGTCATGCTGCATTGCATTTTGGGATAGTTTTAACCCATCCGCCCTGCCAGGACCTCTAGGAGAGCTCACGTCAAGGGAAAAATGACCTTTGGAGAATGGCATCAGAAATCGCGCACTTATAGACATAATAAACAAAGTTATTTTTAGAACTGGGATTCCAATGAAAGAAAATAAAGCAAAAGGGAATACAACTATTTTCTTCAACATCTGACGAGTTTCTCAGTAGCAACAAATTCAGAAAAATAAGACAATTCAATACTGCTTAGAAAAAGACGAAATTATTTTGTGGACAAAATTGACATCACTAGCCCAGGATCCTACCTTGAACTTGTAGCCCTCTATATATAGTAGCAAAAAGTTCCAAAGAAAGTAACTAGTCTAGAGATGCTTTTACATTTGATCAGTAATACCTTCAGAGACAAAAAGGTCAATCTAACGTGTAAGAGCTACAGTCCTTTTAATTGGCAATAAAATTACCATTGTATTGGCATTATACTTGCTTCTTGGGCGCAAGAACTTTGGAAGTCAGCAAAAATCTGCACTTACATGCTCTTTTACCAAAATACCCTTTATATGGGGACCTCTAAACCAATTACCGTCATTGTCCTACAAATTATTACAAGTTAATTTTACAATACAGTGACACTGAAGTATAAACAGTGTCAAGGAATGGCTGTCTGAATGGCAAACAAGTGTAGACCCAGATCAGACTGCTCTTTAAGAGCAGTCTGATCTGAGTCTACACTTTTTGCTCAGGCTCTTTGGATCCAATATTTACAACTTGTGTTAGTACAACATTTGTTCACTTTTCTCTAGTTTCTATCACAGCAATACACAAGTTGATCACGGAAATGACACGCTTTCAAGTGTTGCAAGAGACGTTTTAGTTAAGAGATTGTGCCACAACCAACTTCAAGACAATTACCCCTTCCGCAATAGTGATTGAACCACAGGGACCCATTAGCGCTAACTGATTTTACGACAGATTCATTCATGGCTGTCAGTTAACGAGTCTTTTCTCAGCTGTGTTCCTTGATGTTTTACTCGATGTCAGTCAGTGCTGCCTGGACACTTGTAAAAAGTAAATTTAGGTTTCTTCCACGAACAGTTTGTAAGATCTCAACAAGATAGTTGTAATAAAATATCAAGCCATGCCTTATAAGCCCATATCTGAACCCTTAAAACTCTTTTCATATATGCAGTTTTGATGCTGTAATGCTGTGCAACCATCCTATAAACAATCCCATTTACTCCATAACTCATTTAGTATTTGAAATATTTTAACGAAATCTTTTGATTTTGATAATGATAAGTATATTTTATTGAGGCATTGTGTCATGAAAAAGAATGACAACTCTGGCTTACTTTCTGGCATTCAGTATCTACATAGTTATTGCTCCTGTCTGGCTATTAAGCTAAGAAAGTAGTTTCTGATGGTCTTTCATTACATAAGACAAAACACGTAGTTGTCAACCTCATTTTAATCATTTTATTCATCTAAAGAACTTGAATACTGGTAGCATTATATCTATTCATTTTAACTTAAGCTATTTTAGATACAAAAAAAAGTGCTGTTGTTTCCTCAATGAAAACAACGTTTTTCCCCATTCCAAATCGAGATTATTTGCTGTGAAATCTTAAACATTTTTAAATTCTTTCTTTTTTAAATAGAATAATAAAAACCTTATATTAAAACAATGTTCTTTTTGTAATTTTGGAATTAATAATCCGATAATATTGCATAATTTTTGGTGCCAACCAAATAAGATAGACAGCTATATGTTATCACAGAGTATTAACCAGTCCGCCAATTTTCGCTTCCTGCAGAGACTGTAAATGGCTTCCGCCGAGACTGTCTGTGAACTCTTGCTTCCTGCCGAGACTTCTGTACATGATAAATGTCTTCCTACAGAGACTGTCCACGTGATTCTGCTTCCTGCCAAGGCTCTCGGCAGGAAGCCATTTTTCGAGGAAGGTAGTCCCTGCAGGAAGCAAGAGTTCGCGGACAGTCTCGGCAGAAGCCAAATATGACGGACAGTCTCTGCAGGAAGCAAAAATTAGCAGACTGGTTTATACCCTGTGGTTATGGAATCAAACACCAAAACATAATCATCACTCTATATCAGTAAAAATACTGTTTAAAGGCTAACTTGCTGGTCTACATTATACCGTAAAACTTTCAAAAATTGGACACCTAAAATAATAACAATAATTGTCCTTAAATGAAGCAGTTTGGTTTTACAGTGCAGTTATGGGTCCAAAAGATGCAGATGGAATGGCAAACAGTGTAGTCCCTGATCAGACTGCTCCTTGGAGCAGTCTGATCTGGGTCTGTACTGTTTGCTCTGACCTTTTTATCCAAATACATAAAATTTATGGCTTACATGTATCTATATATGTTACCAGGGGTTTAATTTAATTATTAACATTTTTGACACCCGGGGGTCATGGCAAAGTAGGCATGGCAAAAGAGGCAGAGGATTTCATATGTTTTCCATACAACTCCTATATAACTTCCCAAAATATTGATGGGGGATAAGGCCTGAATAGAAGGGGAAAAATCCTGCCTCCTGCTTCTTAATGACACCCCTGTGTTACATTTACATATATTTGTATATGTTACATTTGAATCAAACAGTGAGTTTCAAGTTACTTGAGGTTTTGTTTGAAGAATTGAAGTCAAGTCAAGAAAGCAGTCTATCCAAGATTTATCATGTCTTTCAGATTTATCAATGAATGGTTTAAATTTCCCAAGTGACTCGGATGGTGTGAAATTGCCTAACAGCAGATCTAATTGTCCTCGGAGTTGGTTTGGCGGTGCAAGAAGTGTTCACCATCAAGTTGAGTTGACGCTTCCAAAGGTAAGGTGTTAATGCATTAAAAACTTCTCATAGTGTTGACAGGGGGAATAACTTGGGACAATTTGATAATAGGCAGGCTTATGTTTTATATGCCCATGAAGACAATCTAAGGGTTGTTTCTTATGTGTGCCTGCTTGCTTTTAGTATTGAAATCAGGACTTATTTGTACTTAGATATGCTGGTGAGTGTTGAAATTTTGTCCATATTTGCATATACCGTAGACAGCTATGTCACTGGTTTTTCCACTTGCTTACAATGAGAAAACAGCACACAGCCTGTCCGACTAGCCTTAACAGAAGCAACTAAAATTAGCAAGTATATAAGGTGCAACGCGAGAAAACCAACAATGTGGGATATGTGCCCAGCAAAGACTCAGATCAGCCTGGGCTGCCGCCCAGCCTGATATGAGTCTTCCCTTTGTGCTTAAAGGGTAGCTAAGGGTCTGAGCTAGCTCCATGCGGACAGCAGACTGATCAGACTGGGTCTATGCCCAGGCTGATCTAAGTCTTTGCTGGACACACATGCCACTTTGTTGGTTTTCTCGTGTTGCGGCTCATATATATTAAATCTGACTTTTCAGCAAGGAATTTCATTCAGCATGTGGTTTACAATTGCACAGAGAGCAGAGCTAAAAAAGTTCAATGCATTTGAGCGAAACCCTCGGAGTTACTGAAGTTCAAAGCTCCTATTGATGTGAGTAGATAACTGTTTGAAAAATCCCTTATCAATCCATTGTCAAGTACAGTCAACTCTCGATATCTCAAATTATATTTTCAGCCCAATTTACTGATATCTCAAAGTAAATTTTCTGGTACCAGAAAATTTACGTTGAGATATCAGTAGTTTGAGATAATAGTAGTTGAAATGTAAATAAGAATAGGAAATGCATTCTTTGATATAAGAAGATACTTTGAGATATTAGTGTTCAAGATATCGGAAGTTGACTGTAGTATGAATTTGCTGTCGGAACTTGTAAGCCAGATCTTATTACTGAATTTTGCAAGCCTTTTGTAACAATTGAGGACATGGACACACTCAGTGCCAGGATGTGTGTCTGTTGAGCCTCTGGGGAACATCGTTATGAGAATTGGGCTGAAAAAATATACTGATGCTTTGGGTGACATTTTACATGCATCCTTTATGGACCTTGTTGCTCGACAAGGCTCCAAAGGCTCATCTTTATTAAATTTCCAGGTGCTTATTGATTACTTAACATCTGGGGAAGACATTCACTTGTAATTGCTACCGAAATTTAATTAACTGATATTTGGTAGATTTGATCATCCATAAAAAAGATTTTTTCCTAGATTCCTTATCTATTGTAACAAAAATATCATAATGAAACTAAATGTGGGCCAGACATATCTGTGGCAACCAGGCCGAGAGGTTATAAAACTCAAAATAAAGCACACTGATTTGCTGCTTCCGAGCAGTTAAACTCAAAATAAAGCACACTGATTGGCTGCTTCCGAGCAACTGCTCGGAAGCAGCCAATCAGTGTGCTTTATTTTGCTCGGAAGCAGCCAATCAGTGATCTTTATTTTGAGTAGGTGCTCGGAAGCAGCCAATCAGTGTGCTTTATTTTGAGTTTGCTCGGAAGCAGCCGATCAGTGTGCTTTATTTTGAGTACCGTAGAAAGGCATGTACTACCCGCAGAATTATGCCTCAGATTTTAGGACTGAAACAGCGGTGCGGGTTGTACAGCAGAACAAGTTTTTTGAGGGAATATTTTCGAAGATTCTCTCGGATAAATTCACTGTTTGAAACACCGAGTTGGTGTTTTCATCTCTCGATAGCTTGCAACGGTCAATCAAGAGAAGTCTAGCCCATATAAGTTATATTACCTATAAGCCAATGCACGTTTGTACGGCTGATCAAACTATCAATGTCAGTTTTCATCTTTAGAAACAGCAAAATAGATTTTCAACACGTTTTCAAATACGTCGAAAGTTTTACCAAGTCACGCGCCCTTCCTGTCAATCAATCTATTTTTAGCCCTGACTGGTTGCGGTATAATTTGTGAAACAAAATTCGGGTATGTTGCAAAGCTGATGCCGAATTGGATGCGGAACAGTTCCCCTTCGTAACCTATCTCTCTCGTACATCCGAATCCGGAATCGGCTAATTTGACAAATCTTTATACCAAAATGGAAGAGTCCATTTAAGATGTGTCTGGGCGATAAGAGACCGTATGCCATGTGCGTATAGAGGATATACATCAAGCCTGCGCAAATGTGCTTGCCAAACAGCGTCATCAAATTTTTACTAGATAGAGTCCCCAGGATTCCTTACAAGCGAACAGGAAGTCCAAGTTCACAGAGAACATGCGCAGGCTGATCTTTGTTTTTCCGATAGTTACTTTATCTTGCGAAGCCAATCACACCATGTAAGTTCTTAAACTACTCAATTAACGCTTATTATCACTGATTGTGCAATTGTCAAAGTCTTTATGCTAATCAAATTTTATTGATCTTTTCATGCCATACGGTCAAGCGATAATATATTTTTTCCAGTGACTGGTTTAAACCGGTCGATCAAAGTACCGCCATTAGGTCAGGTGCGTCAGGTGTGAAATATGAATTATGGGTTTGATTTTGTAAACGATCTTTTCAGTAGCTTTAAGGAATTAGAAAAATGAAAAAAACAAACTGTTAATACAGCAATAAACTATGTTACGGCTTTTATGTCATGTACTCTGAATGTACCGGTATATATGACGGCGCGTGCAAGAACGCGGGCGGGCGCGCGGGGGAAAAAAAAAGTACTGGTACCAAGGACAAAAAACACTGCTGTTCAGACAAAAACGTATAGTTTTGCAACTTTTATAGTGTTTTTCAAACCTTGGTAAAATTGGGCTTTGTAGATGCGGTTAATACACCAGAAATACTTTTTTTCCCCAAAATTTCCTCCAAAATCTAGGTGCGGGTTATACGCAAATGCGGGTTGTACACGCCTTTCTACGGTAGGTGCTCGGAAGCAGCCAATCAGTGTGCTTTATTTTGAGTTTGAGAATGTACTCAAGTTTTATAACCTCGAAACCAGAGCTCTAGATAAGAAGGCGTATCAAGAATGTAGGGATAGCATCTCGTATGTTACCATAAAAACATTACGTCTTGCTGAGTCAGTTCTGGTGAGCGGACACACCATATGTTTTTTTACTAAGAAAAAAAATGTCGCGGAATTATTCGCCAAACACCATCTTAACTGAAGCTCTGGCCAGAGAGATAGCAAACTGGAAAGAAGTCTGATTTAGGAAATATTACCTGGCACCAGAGTCAAAGTCTTATTATAATAACACTTATTATTACACCATTTTGGATGTAATGCTGTCATGTGATGGCTCTCAGTGAGACTAAACCTCAATAAGGGGACTGAAGTACAAGTTTAGTCTCAATATAACAGTATTCATGTATAAAGCTACATCTTTCATTGGACCCCATTATAGCATAATTATGCCCCCCGCCATTGAAATTGGGGGTGGGGGGCATATTAGCCCAGCTCTGGGCCGGAAAATGCCTAGAAACAAGTTTCAATTTTCACGGCCCAGGCCTCACCTATTCCGCTACTGCTGGGTTTTTGCCGGTAAATGCTACCGGGGAATTTCTATACACTGATAAAATCATTATTTTTTAATCACTTAGGAAAAAACATTAGCGGTTGTGTTCTTTGGCCATTTTGGATAATGACTGCCACCAGTTTTACCTTTTCTAAGAGACCTTGGGCTGGCCTTGAAGCATTTTCCTCAAGAGGGGTGAAAAGAAATTGCGTTTCAACGGACATGTTGACAGGATATGTAAATGAGCTCGAGGAGGTCACGTGATGACGCCATCTGTCAGATGATAAAATCCAGTACCAGAATTGCAAAGACAGGCGTACTCCAGACAACCCAAGTTAAGCGACTAACTTCTGGGTTAAAAACGATTACAGAATATTTATACAACGACCGTTTGCGCCTTACAGACATCTTTGAATCTTGCTAAATATGAAACGGGAGTTGTTATTCAGGTATCCAGTGCTTGTTGTATTAAAATGAGCATGCCCTGTCCGAGTGGTCGGAAAACTTATTTTTATAGCTCCACTGCAGAAACGATTTTAATTACAAATTACATCGGAGGGGGAGGGGCTAGGGGTGGGAAGGAAAGTAAGGAAGTGTCATATCCTAGGCAGTGTCATATCCTTATAATCAGCGGTTCTTTGATATTTTCTCTCCCCCCTCCCCCTCCCCCCCCCCCCCCTCGCCGATACGCCTTACGCCTCCCTGACGGTGATTTTTGTTTTGTTTGTTAAATTTCTACTTTCTTTCTTTGTGTGTGTGTGGCGGGTGGGGGGGGGAAGGGTGTTTGATATCTGCTCCCAATTACCCCCCCCCCCTCCCCCCCCCCCTTGCCGATACGCCTTACGCCTCCCTGACTGTGTTTTTAGTTTTGTTTGGTTTGTTTAATTTCTACTTTCTTTTTTCTTTCTTAGTGTGTGTGTGGCGGTTGGGAGGGGGAGTTGATTGTTTGATATCTGCTCACAGATACCCCCCCCCCCCCCCCCCCCCCCCCCCCCCCCGCCTTACACCTCCCTGACTTTGATTTTTGTTTTGTTTGTTTAATTTCTACTTTCTATTTTCTTTCTTTGTGTGTGTGGGGGGGGGGGGGGTGTGTGTGGGGGGGGGGAGTCGGTTGTTTGATATCTGCTCCCAGTTATGCCTTACGTCTGCCTGACTATATATTTCTAGTTGTTGTTGTTTTTATTGGTGCAGAATAACAGAGTGACCAGCATTATTACATAGGAAATTTACCGATCAATATTATGCTCAAAGAGAAAACTAGCAAGGATATTTACGTTGCCAAAAGAATGTGATGATGTAGAGGTTATTTTCTGCCACATATACCATGTATACCTACTTACCCAAACTTTCACAACTGTTCAGACGCATTAAATCATTCGTTTTTTTACATTAATTTCAATGAACCAAAAAATTATGAGATTTTTTATTACCAGCTCGCTAACAGTAATATTGCCTCGTCCGTCATCGGTATTTGAAACGGAGACGAAGAAAGTCAGTGGCTGCGGCGAAGTTTTATTTTCCATCGTTTCAATTGTTGAAATTAAGTGAAATATACGCAGACGAGAACAAATCGCGCCATAGCAAAACACGTCTAGCTGTGCAGGCCCAGATCAGAAAAATATTGGTTCTATAGTAGGTCCTAACCTTTGCAAAGACAATGCGTATTTTCCCAAGAAATATTATATTTTTTTATACGCAGCTCATTTTAAAATTGTACAGATAATTTTAAGAATATCAAAGAAGTACCACATTTGTACATAATCACGGCTCCGGTCGCAACATCTTAAGAAAACGTCCTCGCAGTTTGAAAATATAGCTGTAAACAGATTCTTATTAAGTTGCACGGATATATAATATTGTGATCGTTCTTTTGCAGTCTGATTACAGCATTTGTCTGAAGACTTTTTGCAATGTGTTTAAGCATAACAGCACGTGAGTTCTTTTAATCGCGTTCTCTCTCATGATAGCTGAAAGTATACAGGTCTGTCGGCGACTTCAAACACACAAAAGTTGTTTCATATGTTGTGAAGTGTTTAGGTTTACTTTTTTTTTACCAATGTTACGTTTTGAAATGGACTATTATAAAATTGATAGCTTAATTAAACAGCATTCCCTTTGTTTCTTGTGTACGCAAACATTTATGAAAAGTGAATTGTGTTCGGACATTCGGTGTCCGCATGGTAATAAAACATTCATAATGGTTAATTTTATAGTTAAACCTAAAAGAGTGCTCAGCCTTTTCACAGAAGCACACTGACTTGTGCTTAAATGATATTTGGACACCAAGGCATAAAATAAATACATATATAGGTATTGCAAACAATATTCCCAGATGTATGTAATTGCGACACTCATATCTCCTAAGGTACTGGGTTTTATATCCTTGGCATTTTTATCAACCCAATGACGTCATCTGCAACTGGGAAAATCCCAAGCAAACATGGCGGTCTGCGTAAACATTCTCACAGCTACGAATGAAAAATCGCCAGTATATATGAAGTAAGACACTTTGGGAAGGTCAGCAGAAGAAAAAGGCTGTTATTTATCAAAAAGAAAACATAATATATTGATTAATGCACAGTTTACAATGTGCCAAAATGATTTTATCAGCATCTGAAATACCCACACTGAGGAAGACTTACAGGTGCTGGACCTAAATTAGAAACTTTGTTTCTGAAATAATTTCGGTCCGGAGCTGGACTAGGGGCATATAGTATCACCCCTGTCCGTACGTACGTAACATACGTACGTAGCGTACAAAATGGTTTCTGTTCGATATCTTTTGAAAACATCAGTTTATTGAATTCATATTTTATACACAGCTACATGTACATAATCATAAGATACAGGTCAAGTTTGATGTTGGGTTAAATCTGTTTATTATTGTGGGAGTGATGGCCCTTTTTCGTCTTCATTTTGTATGAAAAAATGGTTTCCGTTCGATATCTTTTGAAAGCATTGGTGTATTGAATTCATATTTTATACTCTTGCGACATTGCTGCCGCAACAAACGGACCAAAGCATAACTGAAAAAATTCCAGTCTTTTGCTGGGATTCGAACCCGGAACTCCCGGGTGATAGTCCAATGCTCTAACCACTGAGCCAAAGAGTTAAGCTGGGATTAGAACCTGAAACTCCCGGGTGATAGTCCAATGCTCTAACCACTGAGCCAAAGAGTTAACTTTGGCTCAGTGGTTAGAGCATTGGACTATCACCCGGGAGTTCCGGGTTTGAATCCCAGCAAAAGACTGGAACTTTTTCAGCTATGCTTTGGTCCGTTTGTTGCGGCAGCAATGTTGTAAGATGGGGGCTCGTCCGGGATATGAACCCGGGACCTCTCGCAAAATAATCATAAAATACAGGTCAAGAACGATGTTAGGCAAAATCCGTCGATTATTGTGGGAGTTATGGCCCTTTTTCGACTTCTGTTTCTATGAAAAAAAATTTCGACTTCATTTTGTATGAAAAACTGGTTTCCGTTCATTATCTTTTGAAAACATTGATGTATTGAATTCTTATTTTATACACAGGTATATAATCATAAAATACAGGTCAAGTTTGGTAAAATCCGTCTATTATTGTGGGAGTTATGGCCCTTTTTCGACTTCATTTTGTATGAAAAAATGGTTTCCGTTCATTATCTTTTGAAAACATGGTATATTGAATTCATAGGTATATAATCATAAAATACAGGTCAAGTTGGATGTTGGGTAAAATCCGTCAATTATTGTGAGAGTTATGGCCCTTTTTTTACTTCATTTCATACAATAATGGTTTCCGTTTGTTAGTTTTTGTCGCACCTGCTTTAGCAAGGTGCGATATAGGAGTTCACTTTTCCGTCCGTCCGTCCGTCAGTCATTCCGTCCGTCAGTCCGTACGTCCGTCCGTCCACAATTACCTCGACCCTAGTGGTTAAGTCCATTTCTCTCAAACTATGATACCTACAATCATGAAATCTGGTATACAGTTTCTTCTTAGAATGTTCTCAAGGTATGTTGCACTTTTTTCTACCCTTGACCTACATTTCACGCTCTGCTGACTTCGTAAAATTTAATATCCAAAATTACCTCGACCCTAGTGGTTAAGTCTATTTCTTTCAAACTATGATACCTACAATCATGAAACCTGGTATAAAGCTTCTTCTTAGAATGTTCTCAAGGTATGTTGCACTTTTTTCTACCCTTGACCTATATTTTACTCTCTGCTGACTTTATGAAATTCAATGTCCAAAACTACCTCGACCCTAGTGTATTAGTCCATTTCTCTCAAACTATGATACCTAGAATCATCAAACCTGGTATAAAGCTTCTTCTTAGAATGTTCTCAAGGTACATTGCACTTTTTTTACCCTTGACCTATATTTAACCCTCTGCTGACTTCGTAAATTCCGAGTCAAAAATTACATCTACCGTAAATTTCACGTCAAAAACTGTATCAACCCTAGCATTTAAGTCCATTTCTCTCAAAGTATGATACCTAGAATTATTAAACCTGGCAAAAAGTTTCTTCATAAAAAGGTCTCAAGGGTTGTTGCACTTCCTTCTGCCCCTTACCTTTATTTCAAGGAATGCTGACTTTGTAAAATTTTACATCCAACATGGCATTGACCCTAGCAGTTAAGTCCATTTCTCTGTAAACGCAATGGTAGAAGCATCAAACTTCTATGCTTGATGTATATTTCATGTGCTCTGTTGGCTTTTGAAATTTGTGGGTCAACCTGGCATCCACATCTGAATGTACTCTAGCATTAAAGTACATTTCTCACAAACTAACCCACGTACAATCATCAGATATGGCATAAAATGTTTTCTTAAGCTGGTCTCTTGGATTGTTAAACTACTTTATATTTTTAATGATTATTTCATACTCTGTCTGTTGACTGAATTTTATGTCCAGAACTGCATCCTTCTTAACTTGCAAGGCCAGTTCGCTCAAATTCTTATACGTGAAATCATCAAACCTAATCTTAACCGTGATCTCTGCTACTGTGGAAGAGCAAGACAGGTGCGACATAGCATTCTGCAGAATTCTTGTTTAAAAGTTACTTGTTTCCGGGCTATTTCTTTTGGAAAGTTGCATGGCATCCATTTCTGTGATAAGATACAGAATGTTATCACATATCACAGCCATGACATCCCCCCCCCCCCCCCCCCCCCCCCAACACACACACACACTTCTCTTGATCCAAGAAGCACAATACATCTGCTCAAAGAAAACAATAAAACATGTACCACAGAAGTCTTCCTTTGTGAACCTAGTTATGCTACAAGTGCCAGTACCTTAAACAAGGTTCCATCTTACTTAGGGCACTAGGCGGGGGCATCCGTGTCCTATTGACACATTTCTAGTTGGGTCTGAAGCAAATTGTATAAGGTAAATGTGGTGATTTCGTTTTCATGAATCTTTAGAGGCTATTTTGTGCAGTCATGATTTGTGAATTAGGAAGTTTTACTTTGATCTAAAGAGACCACTGAGCCATAAAGCATGTGAATTAATTTGTCACCAGGTTTTAATGTGAATTTTTACTCTTCATTGGTCACATTTATTGAGAAATAAGGAGATTTTGAGAAAAATTGTGTCTATTTTCGTGAGTTTAATATTTATTTATAGAAAGCGGTTACATAAATTGTCTGTGTTTGTGTGTCACTAAGGAGTTTAAAATCATATAAAGTGAGTTTCTGTTAAAGTAAGAATATATTTGAGCCGCGACGCAACAAAACCAAGAAAGTGGTTGTGCGCCCAGCACAGACTCAGATCAGCCTGGGCATCCGCTCAGTGTGATCAGTCTTCACTGTACGCTTAAAGTGTAGATAAGGGTCTATGCAACCTCCATGCAGACAGGGAAGACTCTGATCAGGCCAGGCGGATGCCCAGGCTGATCTGAGGCTGCACTGGCCACACAACCACTTTGTTGGTTTTCTCGTGTCACGGCTCATTGAACAACTTCTCATTTGAAGGAAGAAATGAATGTTTCATTTTGTTGTATGATTATTTTACTTCTTAAGTTCATCATAGTTGGATCGAGTTCATAAGCAGAAATTATTTCACGTACAATAATTTCCATTTTGGGAAATTAAAGTGTTGCTTTAAACACTTAAAACGCAAAAATGAAGGTACCCATTTACTCCTGTCTGACCCAATGGGGATTTGAACCCGCAACCTTCTGCACCAGCTGAGCAGGCTTCTCATCACTCCACCACTTGTCTCTATGTATAGTCATGATACAACTCTTGCAGTATTTCGGACAGCTAGATCTTTCAATAGTTTTTTTCTCTGATAACTGTTTTGAGCTGGAACTAGGATCAAGTCTGGTAAATTTGGACAGCATGTTAATTAGGACAGTGACATTGTTTCCTTTATATGTTAGTTGTTTGGAATTAAAACAAAATTAACTGGGCGAACAGTGAAGATCCTGATGAGATGGCTCATTTTGAGCCGTCTCATCTCGATTTTCACTGTTTGCAATGGTATGTCCAAATTTACCCATTGTCCGAAGTTACCCGTCTCGACCCTAAATGAAATTAACGCATAAGTATAGTCCAGTTGGAGTAGAATGTTGAATTGAATTGCAGTTACATTTATAGATATCTAATACGCAAATAACTGTTTCATAAATAAACTGTTTTTTAACAGATTCTTTCATAATGTGTCTAATCCTTATAGGAAGACCACTAAGATAAATGAAAATTACATCTAATTATCTGTAAATGAAGCTAAATTACTCTTAAATTCTCCCCCATCCTTTCTCATCCATCATAAATACTGTAAACATTTTAAAAATTGGGACACTTATAATATTTACCGTAACTGTCCTAAAATTGAACTGTTAGGTATGTGCCAAAAAGATACAAATGGAAGAGGAGGCTTCCCATCAGACACACAAGGTTGAATTAACCTTGATTCAATGTCACCATATTGAATCAAGGTTGATTCAACCTTGAATCAACCTTGATTAAGCATGGTGAGGTTGAATCAAGGTTGCACACAGGGTTGACTCAACCTTGATTCAATGTCACCACACTGATTGATTCAACATTGAATCAACCTTGATTCAACATGGTGATGTTGCATCAAGGTTGATTCAGCCCTGTGTGCCCGGTTGGCATCTCTCCTTCAGAAGCAGTCTGACCCTGCACAGATTGCTCAGACCTTTATCTGTTCCAATATTTGAAATTCTTATGGTAATAACTCAACATACAGAAACTGAATATTTGAGCAAACAGTACATAGCCCGATCAGAGTGCTAAAAGAGCAGTCTGATCAGGGTCTGTACTATTTGCCACTCTGTCATCAGTTTCTGGTACAAGGCCGGAGACTATGATCAATATGTTGGTTTAGGGGTTATTACAGTTTAATAAGTACATTTACATAGGAGCTGCGTAAACACTGGCCTGCTAATCTAGCAGTCCTGGGTTCAAGACCCTCAGGAGGTGGGAATCTTTTCAATTGTAAACAGGATTCCATTGCACCCAACTTTCCATTATCACCCACCCATTGTCCTGATATGACTTGAGAAACTGTTAAAAAGGATGTAAAGTGCAAGTCATCCATCCACCCATCCATACATCCTTACATTTTCCCAATTTTTGGAGTATCCAATTGATAGGTTGTAAGGTTGTCCCAATTGTTGGGGCAATAACAGAAAGTAAGCTATCTGTACATCTCTTTATCTTGTCTGAAAATCCACTTAAATCCTTACAATTCATCATTGTGGCCACTGGGGTGATATAATTTGGTGTTTAGGGAGAAATTGATAGGCAATTTCTAAATAAATTTTCAAGTTAATATCATAATTCATAGGAATGCAACCACTTGGGGGCTATGTAACAGGAAAAAAAGTTGAGAGAAATATGATTTTGAATTTGAAATTATCTGGTTACATTGTGGGCTAGATGAAGAGATGGATGATTTGGGGGTTACAACCCTTTTTAATGGCATTTTTCTCAGTTTGAGCGAAACCGGTGATCAAAATGATCACTTGATCATGAATTCTTTATATTGAGACCAGTAGCCAGCAAAACTTTCGATCTGCTGAGACTATGGTCAGCCTGAAGCCATGCAGTATAACAATAATTGTTACAAGTACCATCTAGGGCTGAGTCCCGACTGGTTACTTATGTCTTGAGATCCAGGGATAGTAGGGAAAATGCCTTCAAACTTCCAGCATTGAGCCATCCTTCTGACATTAGCACAAGGTACCTTGCTGTGTTTGCCATAGATACTGGATGGGGTGGTTTCTGTGAGGTGCCATTTAACTATTTATTTGCCATTAATGGATCTCCATCAATCAGTTTTGATATCCATAATTTGATTTATGGATATCCAAAAATACAGCATATATAAGTTTATTGATGACCATAAATGGATTTTTGGGGATAAAAAAAAATCAGTATTTTTGGATATCAGTCAATTAGATTATTCATAGATATCCATAATTTGATTTATGAATATCCAAAAATGCAGCATAATATTGGATATCCCTTAATTTTATTTATGGATATCTTTAATTTGATTAATGGGTATCCATAATTCGATTTTTGGATATAAAAAAAAAAATCTGCTGTTGTTTTGGATATCCATAAACAGAGAGCCAGATAAGCTTCGTATTTGCGTAAAATACGGACCAAAAAAGACAAAATACGAAGTGTCTTGAAATTTCAATCGTACCGAATACGGTAGTCATTTCTCAGCTTACGAAAGCAGCTCAAATGTCCTACGTATTTACGCTATAGCATGCGCGGCCAACCGTTTTTCAATAGCCAGAATGTTACCTATTTTTAGCATTTACTAATCATTGCTTTAGCGCATGCGCTGTCTGAGCATGCGCAGTCAACCTTTTTCCGAAAACAGAAAGCACATGGTACCTATTTTCAGCATTCTCTTTTCGGCTTTTACTGGTCGTTTTTATGAATAGACCGGGAACAAGCATGTGTATTGGAATTTACCGAGCGTTAGCCAATCGCTAAATTGCACATGATCTTTCCGGTCGATTGCGTAGGTACTTTCATTTTCGTTGAACAAACATGTTGCAAAAAACGTCTCTGTTACTTGACTGAACAGTCAATAAATGGCCCCACCTGGTTGTGCGAAGCTGGAAAACTTTGGCTTCGGCAAGCCAGTGGTTAATTCTAGTGAACTCTAACCAGCAAAGATCAGCCGATCGTCCCCTGATGCGTGGTAAACGGAAAGCAAAACACTGTCAGGGACGGTAACGGGTCGTTTCGGCCAATTCCCTTTCGGCCCCCGGTCTTTTCGGCCTTATTCCCGTTCGGCCTGGGTCGTTCCTGTTGTCCAGAGTTTTAAGCAAGAACCCTGGACAAGAACAAGTAGACTGACATTTTGGGAGCCCAGTTGTGCGTTAAAAAGATACTGAACAACCACTGGATCTCAGGAGTACCGATACTGAAAGGACTCATCAGGATACTGAAAAGGTTAAAATTCTGTTTGGTAAATACTGAAACCACTGTAAAAATTATCTGGAGCTCTGCATAAATTATGAATATCCAAACATACAGCAGATTTGTGGATATCCAAAATTTGATATATGGATATCCATAAATCAAATTATGGATGCCCATAAATTGAATTACGGATATCCAAAAATATGTCTTATTTTTGGATATATTCATACATGTAATTTGATTTTCATGGATATCCATAAATTGATTTTTGGATATCCATGAATAATAATGGATATCCGATATTATCTAAATGAATGAGGGATATCCATAAATGGCAATATGGATATCCAAAAATGAATTATTGATATCCAAAAATAGGGAATAAATTGTAAAACAGCAACTCGTATTTAACTCCCCTGCCCTATCTTCTCTCCTGTCCTTTACTCTGGGGAAAACTGATACATGTAGTAAACTGAAATATTGTCCCTAAAATAGTCTGTGTCCTAAGGTCCATTTTTCCTCAAAGCCCATAGAATATGACATTTTGCCCTAAATAGTATTAAACACCTTAATTTCTAAAAAAAATGTCCAAGTAATAAGGGTTTTATAAAGCTATTCGCAAACAGTGTAGACCCAGATGTCTAATCTGGAGCAGGAGCAGTCTGATCTGAGTCTACTCTGTTTGTTATGGCCTTGCTGTTTAAATAAATTTTACATATTGTAACTCACTACCAATACCGACCAATTGGATTAAGCGGAAAATCAGCCCATAAAGTCACTCCCATATTGACCCATTGTCACCGTCAGGTCATGTCAACCACAGTGGTTTACCTGTAATACAAATATGATTAATTTTGTAACAGGTATGTGATAGTATTTGCTGTACCATTAAGAATTGTAAGAATTTTATAGTGCAATCATTTCATCATCCCTATGGGAAGCCATCTCAGCATTGTATTGTTTGGACCCTGTTTTACATGCCTTTTCTAATATGACCACTTGTCTGCGTGCACTAAGAGCAACTTACCGTAACATGTTTACCTGTTGGCAAACAATGAGCATTTTAAAATGAAACAAAAAATAAATAAATATGAAAACCTACTGCGAAAGTGGCTTTCCATGGGTATGATGCACTATGAAATTCTTAAGATTCTAAACATTTTAAACAACATATTGATTGTAATGAAACTCTTAGTGCACGCAGACAAGTGGTCATATTAGAAAAGGCGTGTAAAACAGGGTTCACAGTACGGTAAGAGATGGACACGACGTGTGGATCTCTTGTCATTTTGTCTATTGTCATGTCTTCGTTTTTTCCTGTCATTCTCATGTCGTGTCGATCTTTTATCATGTCAATCTTTTGTTGCGCGATTTTCTGTCTTGTAGCTGGGCAGATATGTGAAATAATTGTGCACTCTTTGATAAAAGCATGAAATTTGGCACAATGCTAGACAAAACTATTCTAAGCATTTTCAGGGTGTGTGCCAAGCCGAAAATTTCCATTTATGGCGGCCATCTTGAATTTCAAAATGGCTGCCATTGAAACTGCATTTAATGGCAAACAGAATCGGAAATCATTAGAAAGGCCAGTTCTGTGTTTCTGAACATGTTTAGCTGATCTTTCACCATGATTTTCTCAAATTTGTCTGTTATTCGGCATTTCTGATCTATGCTACTGGGCGTAGACATGACACTAATCGAAAATTACATGTCTGTTTGTATGGAAATGGAAGACAGAAAATCACAATTCCTCACCACCTGGTGAAAAAAACTTTCAAAATATCATTGTTTTGCAGACTGAATTCTTTTTCTAGTGAATAAAACTTGTTAACTGGGTGACAGTAGCATTTCTTTTACTTGTTAAAGTTTTCTTGTTGCTTTAATCTACATAATAAATCGTTTTGCATAACTCATAATTTATAAAAGAAGCAGAAACCGGATTTAATCCATCAATGTATTTGATTTTAATTTAATGCACAATGCTAAATAGGGTTTTAAAAGATAAAAAAAATAATCATATTTGATGTGTAACGTACACAACAGTAACAAAGGTACTAACAAATAACAATTTTCTAAATAAACCGAAATTGTGGTTGATAAATGTGGTCTTTACTGAACAAACACTATTATTCATTTTCAAATTATGCATAACTAGAGAGAACTGATTGGCTCCTTTTGAATTGTCAGTGCAACACCGAAAAATTACTTGAATTTAGAACGAAACGTTTTTGTAAGAGTCCATACAATTTTGAAGAATGACATCGAGAAATAGATATACTTGTAAAGGGTAAATTGTGCATCCTCGTTTTGATCTGTATTTCATCTTAAGTAGCCAGAGGCATATGCCACTATATTGGAAACCCATCGTTGTATGTTTTTAACTATAACACATGATTTAAACATGTATATGAAGGTAGGTTTAGGGGTAACTTTGAGTAACACAATGGTAGTTTGTATATAATTGTTAGTGGTGTCATATGATTAGATTTTCAAACTGTTGTAAAGAGACAGTCTCAGACTGCGGCTAGGCTTTCAATGCTTTAAGTGTCCAGATATATTCAGATACGTGTAGTACAGTCGAACCTGTCTTAAGGGGTCACTGTATTAAGGGGTCACCTGTCTTTAGCAGCCACTTTATGGGGGTCCCTTAGTCTAAAATACAGTGCAAATGAACCTGTATTAAGGGGTCACCTGTCTTAAGCAGCCAATTTTTGTGGGTCCCATGGGGTGACCCCTTAAGACAGGTTTGACTGTATACGTATTTTTAATATTTCCTATAGTACAACAGGAAAAACGAAGATCTTTACGAATGACATACTCTCGCTCTGACTCTTTTAAACATAGTTTTAAAGCAAATTCACTAGAATAACCATTTAATGACACATTCGACAAGTAAATATTTTGATCAGGGTTTAGGTTTAATATCACGTTGAGTGTGTACCTGCGGAGTGGTAATAAACGTTATCTGTTTTTGTATAGCTCTCGTCAATTATACTGCTGCATATTACTGTAAGGAAAAGGAAAAAAAGTGCAAATCTTTATGCGTAGACACGAAAAATAGAGCTTGCCATCATCTGTCTGTTCAAGAAGTGTAGCTGTCACAATAAAAAGACCTAATCTTTCCTGATCAGATAATTCTGCACCATCTTTGCATATTACGATGTACCATTATTATCAACACCTAAAATATTACAACAGCAGTTACTTTCAAACAACTTTTAACATATTATTTATTATATCAGTATATTTTTGGATATTGTTAAGTTGTATTGAGGATACCGTTCATTAGCAGCAGGACTTCATCAATAAACTATTTACTCCCCAACCCCACCTCCCCCTACCCCTTTCCCGAAATGATTACAACAAACTAGGCTCTTTAAGGTAAAAAGATGAATTAGAATAGCATTTAATTTGGTCAGTCCTTGAAATGTATAGGTATAACTTATTTTTTTTTTGTTTCTGCCCTATACATAATGTTTTACTATAAGGTGTGATTAATTAGTAAATTGCCCAATAAAATGGTTGTATACATTACTTGTTATGTTTGTTCTCGTTTAATTTCTAGTCATACTACAAGGTACATTTAGGAGATGAGGAACCGAGATTTGCATCGATATCCCTAAGTAGTAACATTAATATTGATTAACATAAATTATGTAGTCTTTTTGTTTTCATTTGTCATTGCATTTTGTGCAGTTGGAACACTGTAGATTATTATTACTTGTAAAAATAAAATATTTGTCAATAACAACAACTAAAGGTCGCATATTTAGGCACCCCTAAAGAGAATGTTGAATATATAAGCGTTGACAAGGTTAGGAAAAATAATAGAACAAAAACTGCGGCATAGAATGAAGATTGTCGTAAAAGGAAGAATTAATCAAAACCAACTTCTAATATCCACATAGCCTATTACTCAACTCCTCGTGTCATAAGCTTTCAGTTCATGTTTTTGATATCTTATTCCCAAAGTCCTGCTTAAGGCATCAGAGGTAGGCGCATTATAAAATAGACAACGTAAAGCTGTGTTGTAAAACTAATATAAAGTATATTGGCATTATGCAGTAATTTTTTTATTTTATGTGATGATTTTAGTTGATAAATGGCATTTCTAGTGTAACGTATACCACCTGTAGAGCCTTAACTAAAGTTAATGTGCTCTGCAACCCAAGTCTAACATTCTGTTCCCAAAGTCTTCAAATGTCTGTTTATATTTCTCTTATGAATAGTCTTTCTTTTGTATGCACTTAATATGCTATATCTTTTCAATACACACTGCAAGACAATGTTCTTGTATGTTTTGTAGATTGCAAGTGATACTAGACTCTCTTATACCACTTAATCAACGCTTTTGAGGTGCATTTTGTATAAGACTGACCGTTGACTGTTTATCTCTTGACTTTATTTCTACATAAAAAGTGCTGACCTACAACAGCAGGGCTTTATTTTCTCTACAGTAATGTCTTCTTTTTTTTCTTTTTTTTTTATCTTTTTTGGTTAATTTTTATGCTTAATATCATGTATGCCAGTGTCATTAAAAGGATGGCAAAACAGTTGAGTAGTTAGGCAAGTACGTTATTAAAATGTTGATTTAGGTAACAAAATAAATGCCAGAAAATAGTGATTGTCTTCAGAACATTTCATGTCTAGAAACATTATTAGTTTGCAGTATCCTATTTTGCGTAACGTATAAAACACACGTCATGACACCCTAAACCCAACTATTAAAATGTTAGAGGTCTCAAGAAGCAAACTTTCTTAAGAACTGCAAGAATGTCATTTTTTAGACACAATGAAGAAAGTTCAAAAGTGGTATTATAATGGACTATGATGACTCAATGTTATTTACGTTACCTCCAGTAGTGGAAACTGATAAAAAAAATCAATCAGACTGTAATTATTCCAATATTTGAAGATAGGAAAACAGGGAAAAAGGCTGACAGAAACAAAACGAAATGTTTTTGCATTCAAATTATATGGGTCTATTGAAACATTCATAGTTAACATGTAATCTACACGTATAGGCTTAACCCATAGTCAGAAGGTTTATAGGTATAAAGCAACATGATTTTAATAGGAGCTGCTGCAAACACTATCTCTAGAGTTCCTCCATATGACAGAGGGACTTTTGTCAGCTCAAAGTCTATATAAAATGTAATGGGCTCTGATCAGACTAAAACTTACCTATAAGGCAGACGCCATTTTGAAAAATCAAGATGGCCGCCGAAATACGCAAAATTCAGCTTGGCATCCACCCTGAAAATTCATATATTGGTCCAATCTAACTATGTACCAAATTTCATGCTTTTATCAAAAAGTGCACAATTCGGCCAAAATTTGTTACATATCTGCCCAGCTATTGTAGATTTTTAGCTCACCAGAGCCGAAGGCTCCGGGGGAGCTTATAGGATAGGCAGTTGTCCGTCGTCGTCGTCGTCGTCGTCTGTCGTATGTCGTCGTCTGTCGTCCGTCAACACTTTCAAACAACATCTCCTTTGAAGCCACTGGGCCGATTGGGCCCAAATTTTATCTGTAGCATCCTTGGGCTGGGGGATTGAAAGTTTGTGTTTTTTATGAAAATCGGCTAATTAGTTTGGTTGCTATGGCAACTTAGAGTTCCCATAGGCTTATAATGGGGAAAATCGAAAAATGGCATTTACTGCCAAGCCATTGCAGATATTTTGACAAAACTTTTATAGAAATGTTCCTTAAGAAGTCTTCCATCAGCCATATGTTTTTAGGCCCACTGCTCTTTTTATTGGTTGCCATGGAAACCAAAATGCGAAAAAGAACAAAAACAGATATTTAAAAATTATCTTCTCTGAAACCGTTAGGCTGATTGGGCCAAGATTTCATCTGTAGCATCTTTGGGCTTGGGGATTGAAAGTTTGTGTTTTTTATGAAAATCTGCTTTTTAGTGTGGCTGCTATGGCAACTTAGAGTTCCTATAGACTTACAATCGGGAAAATTGTAAACTGGCATTTACTGCTAAGCCATCAAATATGTTTTGATAAAACTTTCATAGAAATGTTCCTTGAGAAGACTTTTATCAGGTTTATGTTTTTTAGCCCACTGCGCTTTATATTGGTTGCCATGGAAACCAAAATGCAAAAACAGAAAAAAAAAATACTTAAAAAATTATCTGCTCTGAAGCCAATGGGCCAATTGGGCCCAGATTTTATCTGTAGCATCCTTGGGCTAGGGGATTGAAATTTTATGTTCATTATGAAAATCAGTTTCTTAGTTTGGTTGCTATGGCAACTTAGTTTCATTGACTTATAATGGGGAAAATCAAAAAATGGCATTTACTGCGAAGCCATTGCAGATATTTTGACAAAACTTTCATAGAAATGTTCCTTGAGAAGTCTTTATAAGCTATATGTTTTTTGGCCCACTGCTCTTTTTATTGGTTACCAAAATGAAAAAATAGAAGAAAAAAAATACCTTAGATTATCATGTCGGAAACCATTTGCTCTATGAGGCAGAGACTTCATAGACATACAGATCATATTAGCCTTTACAGATTTCATGTTTTCCATTGTCACTGTTCAAAGGACATGGTTGGTATGGCAACTTATAACGGAAAAGAATAATAAATGGGATTCATTGCTAAGTCATTGCAGATACATGTATTCTGAACCTACATTTTCAGAAATATTCCTAGAGTGGTCTTCAATTAGCCCTATACTTTTTCTGCACACTGCTCATTTTGATCATGGCAACCAAAGGGGAAAAATAATCACAAAAAATTCTTAGAAAGTTATCCTTTTTTGTTGCCAGGGCAATCAAAATGTGGAAGATAGTTATATATTTTGTTATCAACACAACAGACTGTCAGACTGAGACTTTGTAGTTATATATTTTGTATTCACCATTACAAATGTGACAGCAATCTTGAGCCTATATTAATGTGGCAGTAATTTTGAGCTAGAGATCTGGTGAGCTTTGTGGCCCCTGGGCCTCTTGTTTGGTTGTAGATCTTATGTCATAAACTCATTTAATGTAAAGGCCAAATACGTCGTTACTGTCTTTTCTTCAATGCATATTTTGCATATTCTACATTTAATTACCATGAAAACGGCACAGGAAGGGTCTAAAAATAAAGTGATTATAAGAATAGAATCTGATTTTTCAGAGTTCATCGTGTGGAGAAGCCAGTGGTTGTCGCTAAAATTCTACAAAAAGGGCTTTGTGCTTCATGGAATTCTAGCTATGCCTACTGGCTTCATCACATGATGAATGCTGAAAAATCAAATTTCAATTCTTAATTAATGCTATTACACACCATGGGAGCAATGCATTAAATAAGTTTAGCATTATTTAGAGCATAGGCACCTCCAATCACTTCTAAATGCCGGAGACCCCAGGATACAAAATTTAATACTAATATTGGTGTGTCCTTTCTCCTGTTCAATAAATGTCAGTCTGGCTGCCTATACCATATACGTTGGAATGGTATGAAAGTATATATTCTTTTGTAGTATAGCTTCAAACAGTCAGGAAATGCTGACAGAGTATAGCAGAGCTTGGAATTATAATTATAACAGAGTGTGGAATTATGACTATTTTATGAATATGAATGTCGTGACAGGTATGATATTTTTTAATATCGTTAATCTGACTATCTTTTACACTTTAATTACTGTGTTAGTAATTATATGTGTCATGTATTTGAATAAGAGCTTCATTTGATCTCTTTAATGAACATGCGAAGGTGACAAAATCATGAGCTGTGATCAACTTGACAAAACTAACAAAGTGGCATGTGCGCCAGTGAAGACTCAGATCAGCCTGGGCATCCGCCCAATCTGATCAGAGCCTTTGCTGTCGACATGGACATAGCTTAGACCCTTTGTTACATGCACAGCAAAGACTCTTATCAGATTGGGGGATGCCCAGGCTGATGTGAGTCTTCGCTGATGGACATACCACATTGTTGGTTTTGTCGTGTCGCGGCTCAAATTTAGTAGGGTATTACCTGAAATATTCAAGCACATTACACTAAAAATGTCATAAAATGTGAATATCAACTCTACTTTAATTAAGGGCTGAATAATTAGAATAGGTGCTGCTTTTTATGTAGAAAGTGACAGAATCATAAATATGGTACAATATGTATCATTGGGACACCTTTTTTTGCCCCAGTAACAATAGTCAGGGGGCATTAAGATTTTCCCGTGTCTGTCTGTCCATCTGTCAGTCTGTCACACTTTACGGTATAGAGTTTGTGTAATCAACTTATCCCACAGTTTTTAATGGATCTTTTTCAGACTTTGCGTACTCATTGTAGACACATTAAAGATGTACATATGGGTTGTTGATGGAGCTAGAATAAATTTTGACAGAATTACAGCCTTTTGAACTTAGTCATTTTAGGCAAATTTTTGCATTGTAGGGTATGGAGTTTGTGTAATCAACTCCTCCCACAGTTTTCTGTGGATCGTTTTCCAACCTTGCATACATGTTGTGGACATAATGAAGATGTGCATGTGGGTTTTTGCTGGAGCCAGAATTAATTTTGACAAAATTATGGCCTTTTGAACTTAGTCATTTAAGGCAAATTTTTGCATTGGAGGGTATAGAGATTGTGTAATCAACTCCTCTCACAATTTTCAATGAATCTCTCTCAGACCTTGCACACATGTTGTGAACATATTGAAGATGTGCATGTGGGTTTTTGATGGAGCTAGAATAGATTTTGACAGCATCATGGCCTTGTAAACTTAGTCAATTTGGATAGCATTTTTGCAGTATAGGGTATGGATTTTGTGTAACTTTCATAATGGATTCCTTGTTGATAGTAACTGCTTAAGAGGTGCTTTAGAGATGTGCATATCATGTGACAGGCGCTGCACAAGGGCATCATTAGTGTCTTACAGACACAATTTTCTAGTTTTACTTAAAAGCTAAGGGACTAGTTAATCCAAATCTTGCTTAAAGTCTCCATATTTTTACCAATGGTGAAAACGTCTAAACTCAAATCATTATGAAGAGCAGTTCAGCACTACTGCTTGCTGATAAAATGTTGGTTGATGTGCATATATAGTTTGTTTGCCCCCAAGTGCAGATGGGGTTTTGCTTATTTTCTCGAAAACGATAAAAGTTCCATCAAATGTTCTAATGTCCTAATGATTACTATAACTATACATAACAGAAAACGGAAAGTCCAACTTTTTGGATGCTTTTGTAAAATATTTTCCATTGACAGTAATGCAAAAACTCTGAGCAGTTTCACTGAAGGGTGTCGTATGCTTGTTAGAACAGCCAAAATATTGTTGACATGCAATATCGTAGACTCGTTGTTTACGTAACAGGTGTGGGTGTATATGAATGAAATAGTAAAATTTATTCACCTGTCCGCACGGCATGGTATAGATATGTATCACTACAGTCAGATGATATTATATTGTAAATAAACGTTGAACTATTATATTACTTTGCGAGTAAAAAGTGTATGTTTTAAAATTTGATAATATATGGGCGAAACAAAAAGTAGAAAAAAATGGATTCAGAATAAAATTTCAATTAATTATGCAAATTTTGTTCTAGGGATAGCATACATTGGTCACATGCTCTAACCACGTAAAACTAAACAGGAATTCCAACAGCCAACTTTTACTCCCTTGTAATTCAGAGGTGAAAATGACATATTTGAGATCCTGTTTTTGTATAGAATTTTTTTTATGCAAAACCTCACACTTCTGCAAAATTATGATTTTGTTATGTATAGGATGAAAATTAAAAATGAGCAGTTGGAAAATCTTCCACTTCTCACCAATTTGAGAAAATATTGGGGATGCCATTTGCATACCGTTGCAAACAGACTATACTGTGATATAACTGGTAAAAAGTAGGGAGAGCTGGTTTTTGAAAATTAACAAATTGCTTCACATTTCTGGTTCCTCCAGCGATTCAATAAATAAAAGCAAAATAAAGAACAGGGTCCCATGCATTGTATTTTTACTATTTTATTTAAGTTTATGATATCAAAAGTAGGTCATATAGTTGCCAATAAAAATGAACAAAATCTTTTATCAAAACATTAAATGTCAAACTTAAGTGTTTTTCATTGGTTAAAGTTGGCTAATCATGGGATTTACATTGATGAAACTGCAAAACCTCACAATGAAATGTATCATGAATTTATACCACCTACAGAGCAGTGGGGCCTTTAAGTTGCCCTGGAAAAAAAAGCATATTAAAATGGCACCATCTGTCTCAAGGTCCATGTAGCTATTACAAATAGAATCTATCATTGGTCTTGGATGCAGACAGGGAAATCCCAACTCGAGGGCACACGGGATGTGTCGGAAACGAGGCTTGCCGAGTTTCCGACACTCCTCTTGTGCCCGAGGGTTGGGATTTCCCTGTCCGCATTGGAGATCAATGATTGATTATTTTTCTTACCTATGATAGTAATTATTTCAAATTTAAGGGGAACTATTATTTCATGCGAACGTGTACAAGTGTAAGTAGTATTGTGACATAACGTCACCGTTATTTCAAACGTCAATTGGTAACGTCTTCAAAATAGCGGCACCATGGACAGTGTTTGTGTGAAACATTGACTATTTTGGAGTTTTTTTTTTGTTTTTTTTCGATTTTAAGACATAGAAACAGATAATGATGGACTTATTAATCTTGAATGAATTACTTAGAGGAAATTCATTGCTTTAAAACGTAATGCATAAAGTATAGAATCGCCGAGAAGGGCTTACCGCATTTCATTGAACGAGTAGTGATACATAGAATTCAAGCTCGTATGAGCTGTCCCAGTCCATGGGCAAGACAGAATTTTCTAGCACCGCTAAAAATAGAACAAACTCTTTCTCATGGGTAAAAAAAATTGTTTCTCTGCAAGTACTAAAAACCAATGAAGCTGTTTTGATAAAACTTCACAGAAAGATGGGGCATATTGAGAAGGTGTGTCATGCACAGAATTTCCATACCCAAGGTTAAGGTTGCAATTGTGTCTCCATAATCACTCGAAAATTACTGAAGTGAATTTGATCAAACTTCACAGAAAGGGAGAGCATAATAAAATGTATGGCTGGCAAAATTATTTAGATTCCCACCCTCAACATGCTCAGTCACAATTAGAGACGAGTAAATCATGTCTGAAAATTACTGAAGCTTAGAATATTATCAGACTTCACAGAAAGATAAGGCACAATGACACGTGTCAGGAGCAAGAACTCTGAGTCAAGGTCACAAGCAGAGGTCAACAGTCACTTGTGTATCCATGATTTAGTCCAATACCAGTGAAGTAGGTTTGCTAAAACTGAAGAAAAAAGGTTTTAAAGCATATTATAATAAGAAAGTGTTTCCCAAGCAAGATATAAATGAAATGAAATGAATTATGGATGTCCAAATATTGGGACTATAGTATACCGTATTTGACCTAATTATTGCAATTAAAATCATGGGAACCACTGTATATGCACCAGCTGCATCCACTTGATAGCTTCCCTCGGTTCAAGTATGTTTTGATAAATAATCAGATGATCTGGATTGGAAATTGCACATGCCCCTATAAGTGCACGTCTTGGTATTTTTTTGGCATATGACTATAAGCGCACACATTTTTACTAGTTTATCCCAAAGTTTGCTAGTTTACAAGAGCTGAAAAATGCTACAGAATCTATCATTTTCCATTTGTGAAGTTTTCTATGACCATAAGCAGCTTTTCTCCTATGCTTAACCCTTAAATTTGTTTCCTTGAATATATAACAAATCGTTGAAATGTGCGCTTATAAGAAAGAATATTTACTTCAAGTATTTACTTCCATTTGAAAAAGTTCAGGGCACAGTTCTCTAAAAGGGTTGATTACGGTATAGTAAAAGGGTGCCCCAAATAACTAGGATAAAATAATCTTTTACTTCATGAGGACTTAAACTTTGTGCCCTGGGGTATTCATATTTTATAAGGCTTCCAGATGAACACGAGCCACAAGTCAGATTTATGGTAAGTCTTGGGGGTTCCAAGGACTAAACATGCCCTAGATTATCAGATTCATTGTGAGATTCATAGGGCTCTGATAACTGAAACATGCCATCAGTTATCAAAGGCATCAACTATCATAGGGCTTTTAGGTGATAACATGCTCTGATTTACCACACTGAGTTTGAGTGTCTGGATGGAAACATGTTCTATGTTATTAGACTCCTTAAGTTTTATAGATCTGGGTAGAAATATGTCCTGGGTTATAAAATTTATCGGTGTCTTTCAGATGGACACATGCCTTGAGTAATCTGATTCATCGTACCCTATAGATCATCCTTTGTGGTGGAAATATACTCTGGGTTTCAGATTTATTATACTTTATGGGTGGAAACATGCCTTGGGTTATCAGATTTTTCATACTTTGTGGGTGGAAAAATGCCTTGGGTTACCAGATTTATCAACTTTGTGGGTGGAAACATGCCCTGGGCTATCAGATTTATCATACTTTGTGGGTGGAAACATGTTCTGGGCTATCAGATTTATCATACTTTGTGGGTGGGAACATGTCCTGGGCTATCAGATTTATCATACTTCGTGGGTGGAAACCTGCCCTGGGTAATCAGATTTATCATACTTTGTGGTGAAAATATGCCCTCATCATACTTTTTGGTTGGAAATATGTCCTGGATTATCAGATTCATCATAGTTTATGGTTGGAAAAATGTCCTTGGTTATCAGATTCCTCATACTTTGTAGGTGGAAACATGCCCTGAGTTATCAGATTCATCATACTATGTGGGTGGAAACATGCCATGGGTTATCAGATTCATCAAACATGTACTTTATGGATGGAAAAATGCCCAGAGTTATCAGAAGCATCATACTTTGTGGATTGGAACATGTCCTGGGTCATCAGGTTACTTATATTTCCTAGCTAGCTGACATGACATGAGCCTAATGTATAAATATTTTGTCTTGAACAATACTGATTAAATATTTATACAAATATAAAAATGTTTTGTTTGGAAATATGATATCAGTATTTTTAAACAGCATCATATTAATAATGTTATGATAACATGCATATAGAAAGAATATAACAAGTGAAACTTCATTCACATGTTGTACTCTTATTGCAAAGAGTTTGCAAAATATTGGTATTATATGACATGAATTTTGTCCCAAATTGTTGCTGCTTACTGTTGTGACTATGTATCTCAGAGTCCATAAAATTTTTGTGCAGCCATCAACATAATAATGATAATAGTATTCAGAATTTTGTTACAACATTTTGACAATATAATTGTACCAGCTGAGTTAAAGAGGTTTCACCTTAGAAAGATGTGCAGGGTTTTCAGAAAGCACTTTCAGGTGGTAGCATGCCAAGAGTGATCAGAATCTGCCTCCAGTGGAAAAAGTTATCAGAGTCATCATATGTTATTGGGTAACCAACTGGACGTATGCACTGAGTTTATATCACATTACATTTGGTGGAAACATGCCCTGAGCTTATCAGATTACATTTCAAAGTAGAAACATACCCTTAGTTTATCAGTTTGCACTTCAAAAGGTTGTCTGGTGGAAACATGAAGTGAGTTTATCACATTACTCTTCAAAGCGCTTGTTGGTGGAAACATGCCTCCAGCTTATCAGATTACAATTCAACCAGCCTCTTTGTGGTAACATGCCCTGAGTTTATCAGATTACACTTTAAAGGGCTTGTCGGTGGAAACATGTCCTGAGCTTAAAAAGATGAAACTATAGAGCATGCTGGTGGGAGGTGGGAACATTCCCTGAGTTTAGCAGATAACACTTCAAGGGGCTTGTTAATGGAAACGTGAAGATAGATAATCAGGTTACACTACATAGGGCTTGTTGGTGGAAAGATGCCCTTGGTTTATCAGATTACACTTCAAAGGGCTTGTTGGTGGGAACATTCACTCCTTTTATCAGAATACACCTCAGGGCTTGTTGGTGGTAACATGCCCTGAGTATATCAGATTACACTTCAAAGAGCTTGTTGGTGGAAAACATGCCCTTGGTTTATCAGATTACAATTCAAATGGCTTGTGGTGGAAAACATGCCCTGAATTTATAAAGTTACACTTCAAAGAGCTTGTAGGTGGATTCATGAAGTGAGTTAATCAGGTAACACTTCATAGGGCTTTTTGGTGGAAAAATGCCCTGAGTTTACACTTCAAAGGGCTTGTAAGTGGATACATGCCCTGAGTTTATCAGATTACACTTCCAAGGGCTTATTGGTGAAAACAATCCCTGAGTTTATCAGATTACACCTCAGAGGGCTTGTTGGTGGGAACATGCCCTAAGTTTATCAGGTTACACTTTAAAGGGCTTGTCATAGCAAATAGTCTGAAACTGTCTGAGCTGCATCAAGAGTAGTCTGATCTGGGTCTGTACTCTTTCCTCAGATATATTTTTCCCATTGCTTTGATTTCTTCGGAAACTGGTGGAATGTGGTATTTAACAAATTGCGTTTCTTTTTCTTCTTCATTTGCTAAACATACGGGAAATACATTTCTGTAAACCCTAATCCTTGATAGAAAAGTTGTAACTAAAACATTAGACACTTTTTGTGATTCTAGCAATTACCAGTAATTTCCCATGTGAATACCGCAAATTAACTCGGTCATTCTGAATCTATCTAGTCGCATAAACAGATTACGGCTAATATGATTTTAGTGCTGTAGACAACAAGTGATTTGCCCAACTCAAATAATTTGTAGTTTGACACAAATTAAGAGAAAATATGTAATAAAGAGTCAATACCTGAGGTAATCTTGTCGCGAGTCTCCGGCAAACGATCACAAATTCTGTTAGAAAGCAATGAATAGGTAATGAAGAAAACTGTTTTCTAGACATCACATAATGCTTTGATAGCAAGATGACTTACAAGTTTTCGTTTTAGTGGTTAAATGGAAAAAAGGAAAGTTATCACGAAACTGTCATCAGAATTCTTTCTTAACTTGTCATAAGTTGGCAAAATGGTTTGCTCGGGATTTTGGTTAGAGTATTCAGTCGTAGGCTTTATAGGCATTCATTTTTTGTAAATTAACCCTTAAAGTGCCAAAAAAGCAGACATGAAAATTTATGTCTGCTCTATTTCAAAAAAATGTTTGCCCAAACTATATTGAGAATTCAAAGACTAGAGGCAAACAGTGTAGATCCAGATGAGGCGGCTCTACGCTGTTTGCAAATTCAATATTTAGGTTTTTGGCACTAGGGAGCAGCTAGATAATGATTCAAGTTATGATGCCTTAGAAGTTTGTGGGAAGTTAAGAGAAAAGGGGAAGGGGTGGGGTGGGGGGGGTGTATGGTTGAACTTGTGTTTTGGGAAACATCTGGGAATTTCAGTTCATGCCTTCCATTTTTTGAAAATTTGGAAAAGTTAGTTTTGGACATTTTGTTCTAATAGATAGCAAATTACTGATAAATACAGTTGTTTTCTTGCTCAGTTTAGCCGAGTATGTAATTTTCTCTGCTCTTGAATATGAAAATTAGTTGGCATTTTCATATTTATCAGCAGAGAAAATTTCATGCTCAGCTGAGTTGAGCACGAAAGAAGTTTTATAACCTCGGGGCCTGTTTTCCATCCAGCCAACAGTTTTATAAAATAAGCTCTTTAAACACCAAAAAGCAGACGACAAAATTTACGTCTGCAAAATAAAAAAAAAAACCTTGTCCAAAATATTTCATATTGAGAATTCAAAGAATAGAGGGTAAATGGTGTAGATCTAGATGAAACAGCTCATTATTAGCCGCCTCATCAGGATCCATGCTGTTTGCAAAGTCTGGTATTTTGGTCTCTGGTACTGAAGTGTTAAAAGACTTTTCCAAACCTGAAACTTGAAGAGCCCGTTTCAGAAAAATAAAGTTATAAAGAAGAAGCTGTCCCAGCAAATTGAGTGATCTTAGTAATTCATTTTGTGGATAAATCTTTACAAAGAGACAACTTGAAACAGCAGACGTAAGCTTCTGCATCCCAGGAGAATTCTGGGTAATTTGTCATTTTGTCCTTTGTCTATATTAACTGGTAAATAAACTCTATAAACTCATAAATAAGATAGTGTATAAAGTAATCCACTGGATTAAATGTCTCAGGGGACATGGGGACAAACAGGCTTTAGTAGTAACTTCTAAGTAGTAAAGTTATTTTCAAAGAACTGTGTCAGACTTGAAGATTGGTAATTAAGTATACATTTCTCTTTGTTGTACGCTTGTACTTTACTTTCCAGTTGTTTGTTTTTTCAGCGTACCTATATGAAAAGTACAGGAATTGCTGCTTACGTCAGTGTAAACAGGCAATGCCTCATCAGCATCACCCAGACGGCACATAAAGTTGAAAAACAGTGAATTGGTCTTATGATAGTGACTCAGCCTTGGTTCATTGTTATTTCAACATTGTGACAACGTTGAATTAATGTTGTGACCTTAAATCAGTTTAATTTTGATTAAGAGGTGCGTTCTCGAGTATGTGCACAGATGGATATTTTGTTGAAAGTTTTTTGACAAGAAGCTGATTGTATACCACATGAATCATAATAAACGCCCATGCTCTAATAAACGTCCCCTGCCACTTTTCCAAAAATAATGTTATATTAACTTGCATGAATTTCTGTTTGCTTCTCTGTATGAGGTAGCTCTTTGAAATGGGGTTTACTCTTAAAGAACCCACTTTCTTTAAGAGTTGCCCCTACTGAGAAGGGAGGCAAAAATAGAGTTGCTTTCTCTACAAGTATAGGCACTTGCCTTAATACTGTTTATTTGAGATATTTGGCAGTGGCTGATTTACTAGACATTATGCTCTAAGTAAGCCCCCACCCCCTCCCCCCTTTGGTAAAAAGCAACATCTGGGGTGTTTAATAAGATTAGTACGGTATATTATTTTTTGGGTACTTAGCTGTTACAACAGTTACAATTGAAATGAAAACGATTCAGTATTTCGGCAGACCATTTGATGTAACAGCTTTGCATCCCTAACTTTTCAGATCAGCTGGAAGACTGTATGTTGCATTATTTGGCAGACTTGTAGTAAAATCAAGGGATGACCTCTTCAGTATAATTTACACTTAAAATAAATTATTACACCACATCACACTACAAGAATCTATGTCACTTAACCCTTAATGCGCCAAAAAGCAGACGACAAAATTTACGTCTGCAAGATTTAAAAAAATGTTTCGTCCAAGCGATATCATATTGAGAATTCGAATACTAGAGGGCAAACAGTGTAGATTCAGATGAGGTGGCTCATTATGAGCCACCTCATCTGGATCTACACTGTTTGCTTATTCAACAATTTTAATTTTTGGCGCTATAAGGGTTAATATATAGACAACTGTGACCTAATTTTCTAACTGAAGGCCGAATGACATCCTGTTAGTGTGGCTATGGATACGTTCCACTAAGCTGCAGGGGGAGGGGGGGGGGGTAGTCGTTATGAGCATTGAAATAACAAACTTATTTTCTATATGACCTGCTTATCTGCATACACATTTTAGCCGCGACACGACAAAACCAACAATGTGGTTGTGCGCCTAGTGCAGACTCGGATCAGCCGGGGCATCCGCCCAGTCTGATCAGAATCTTCACTGTCTGCAGTGGTAGCTTAGACCCTTAGCTACCCTTTAAGTGCTTAGCGAAGGGTCTGATCAGACTGAGTAGATGCCCAGGCTGATCTGAGTCTTGCTGGGCGGACAACCACTTTGTTGGTTTCCTCGAGTTACAGCTTATTTCATTAGTTTTTCAAAAAGTGGTGTACTTTTTATGCAGAACTGCCAACAACCATTATTCTAATGCACTTATATATATGTACTATTAGCCGGATTGGAGAGCGACAAAAATTTGTGACGGTAAATCTTGCGATACATTGTCTGAAACCTGACGTCATTAGGTAACATTGCTTTTTTCAAGTTACATTTGACCTCTGACCCTTTAATTGCTGTAAAAGGAAATTTCGGACCATAAAACTGATAATTTACTTCCCCAAATGAGAATTTTGAATACAATTACCCCTTAAATAAAATCAGGTTGTTCAGATTTAGTGATAAATCTGTAAAGCCCCGAAAAAACCACACAAATTTTACATCTACAAAATTTAAAAAAAAAAAATTTCACCTAAGCTTTATCATTGCTAGAATTCAAAGACTAGAGGGCAAACTGTGTAGATTAAGATGAGGCGGCTCATTATGAGCCGCCTCATCTGAATCTTCGCTGTTTGCAAATTGAATGATTTTCATTTCTGATGCTTTAGTGTTATTAAAATCAAATTACATATGTGGTGAATGTGTCCAAATCTTTAGGCTGGTTATGGTAATAAACCACTGTCCTATTAATCTTTTCCAGAAATTATTAGTATCTTTAATAGACATTAGCTGAATAGCTTAGACCCTTAGCTACCCTTTAAGTGCTTAGCGAAGGGTCTGATCAGACTGAGTAGATGCCCAGGCTGATCTGAGTCTTGCTGGGCGGACAACCACTTTGTTGGTTTTCTCGAGTTACAGCTTATTTCATTAGTTTTTCAAAAAGCGGTGTACTTTTTATGCAGAACTGCCAAGTTTATGTTGTAATGATGTCTCTGTCTTACAAACACTGATATTTGTCATTTGTAAGACAGAGTCGAGGCCATTACTATAATCTTAAATCTTAATATTTCTAGTATTGTTACAAGAAATGACATCATTATAAATAACATAGACTGCAAGATCACTGTATTATCATTTCCTTCAGAAAAATGTGTCTGGATATAAAAATTTATTTGAAACTTCAAAAGGACATGATAAGTTGGTTGGTCTGGTAAGGATGCTTGAACAATTTTTTCAACCATAAAGATGGTGAATGTTAGGTTCATGAGCAAACAGTACAGACCCTCATCAGACTGCTCCTTAGGAGCAGTCTGATCTGGGTCAGCACTGTCTGCTAGTCTGCCAGCTAGTTATTACATGACAACTATTATTCTAATGCACTTATATATATGTACCATTAGCCGGATTGGAGAACGACACAAAGTTGCGACAGTAAATCCTGCGATATATTGTCTGAAACCTGACTTCGTAAGGTAACATTGCTTTTTTCAAATTACATTTTAAATTACATTTTACGGCTCCTCTGACCATTTGCTGTAAAAGGAAATTTCGGACCATAAAACTGATAATTTCTTCCCCAAATGAGAATTTTGAGTACAATTACTCCCTAAATAAAATCAGGTTGTTCAGATTTAGTTATAAATCTGTAAAGCCCTGAAAAAAGCACACAACAAATTTTACATCTACAAAATTAAAAAAACAAACAATTTCACCCAAGCTTTATCACAGCTAGAATTCAAAGACTGGAGGGCAAACAGCGTAGATCAAGATGAGGTGGCTCATTATGAGCCGCCTCATCTGAATCTTCGCTGTTTGCAAATTGAATGATTTTCATTTCTGATGCTTTAGTGTTATTAAAATCAAATTACATAAGTGGTGAATGTGTCCAAATCTTTAGGTTGGTTATGGTAATAAACCACTGTCCTATTAATCTTTTCCAGAAATTATTAGTATCTTGCGAAATATTTGACAAGAGCAGACGTTCGTTATCATTAAAGAGATTCTTACATAACAGTAAAATAGAAGATGCAGACATTATAGTAAAAAAAAAAAAATGGCCGTAAATTATTTTTAATGGGTCAGTCACTTTTCATACCAAGTAGACAAATGAAATTTATTTGCTGGTGTTTGTGTGTCTGCTGTTTGTGCTTGGTTGCACTTTTATTTGCATATTTGGTACTGTCAAGAGTATGGGACACTGTCACAATGTGGGTCATAGGCTGTAAAGTTAATATTACCCCTTCCACTGTGGGTCATGGGTTCACCCACAATGTGGGCCATTGGATATTCATTGTAGCTGTGCCACTATGTGGTGATGGGTTGTGATTATGCTGCTGTTACAACGTGGATATTTGTTTCATAATAGCCCTGCCACTGTGTTGGCCATGGGTTATAATATATGCTCTTGCTACTATGAGGGTTATGGGTTATATGTTTTATAATGACCACATTTGACAGTGGTATGTATTTTATGCCTGTAACAATGTGGACAGTGAATATATGTTTTTATGCTCCTGCCACTACATAGGTATGATCCAGTGGGCCACTATGGACCTAATAGGATTTTTGTCGCACCTGCTTTAGCAAGGTGCGATATAGGAGTTCACTTTTCCGTCCGTCCGTCCGTCAGCCATTCCGTCCGTACGTCCGTCCGTCTGTCCACAATTACCTCGACCCTAGTGGTTAAGTCCATTTCTCTCAAACTATGATACCTACAATCAGCAAACCTGGTATAAAGTTTCTTCGTAGAATGTTCTCGAGATATGTTGCACTTTATTCTACCCTTGACCTATATTTCAGGCTCTGCTGACTTCGTAAAATTTTATGTCCAAAATTACCTCGACCCTAGCGGTTCAGTCCATTTCTCTCAAACTATGACACCTACAATCATCAAACCTGCTAAAAAGTTTCTTCTCAGAATGTTCTCAAGGCATGTTGCACATTTTTCTATCCTTGACCTATATTTCATAATTCTTACATTTCTCAGTCCAACTCACTAAAATGGCAAATTGACCTACTGGCAGTGTTCAGTCTGACCTGTCTACACTTAAAATTAATATTTGGTCCAGCCCTTAACTTTTCTCAGTATTAACAGTTTTATTTTGGTTATGTCTGAAGAATTATGGTCAAAATTAGGCAAATATTGCTGTGCATTTATATTTATATTATTGTTTTATTTCTAAGAAAAATAGATATTTACTTTCAATTTTTTATAAAGTGTTACGATCAAAATTGTCTACTATGCTTGCTTTTTTGTAACGCATGCTAACCGTACGAGTTACTCAAGGTTTTGCATCAGTTACGCGACAGAAAAGTACTTGGGGTTTTTAGCCTTTGTTATGGTCAGCCATAACACCAGAAGAAACCAACGTTATGGCTTTCCATCACTTTTCATCCTTCGGACATGTAGTGACATCTTGTGGTAAAAATTTCAGTAATTATGTTATGGTAAGCCATCATGTCAGTTCATTTAAAATGCATGGTTAACCATCACAAATATGCGTTATGGAAATCCATAAGTCCCCAGACTGCTTATGCTTGATGTATATTTCATGCTTTGTTGACTTTGAAAATTTGTAGGTCAACCTGGCATCCACATTTGTATGTACTCTAGCATTAAAGTACATTTCTCACAAACTAACCCACTTACCATCATCAGGCATGATGGCATAAAATGTTTTCTTAAGCTGGCCTGTTGGATTCTTTAACTACTTTATACTTTAAATGATTATTTCATACTCTGTTGACTGTTGAATTTTATGTCCAGACCTGCATTCTTCTTAGCTTGCAAGTCCAGTTCGCTCAAATTTTTATACATGAATTCATCAAATCTAATCAAACCATGATCTCTGCTACTGTTGAAGAGCAAGGCAGGTGCGACATAGCATTCTGCGGAATTCTTGTTAAAAAAGTTTTGTTCTAAGTTTATACAGTACCAGAGGGGGAGCTTGATTTCATGATCTGTGTCCCATCATGTGACTCCCAACAATGTGGCAGTTTTGTCATGTGATATTCAAATCACCCTCTCTCATTTAAACAGGGTAATCAGAGACTTCTTTGTTGGCTCCCTGGCTTAGGTCACTTCCGTAAAGAAGTCTGGGGTGGTTGGGTGGTGCGATGGTACTGGGTTTAACTTCCAGTGCCGGGGCGTCCTACTAATTGGATAATAGTAGGGCAAGGGCCTACTGTTTCTCTTGTCTATCATTTCTCTCTTCTTTCTCCCTCTCTTTGGGAGACGGCTCGATATAGACTGAAATACTGTCTCAAAGGGCCGTTAAACCCAACACAACCAAACAACCAACCATAGAGAAGTCCTGATAGCTCAGTAGTAGCACTGGCCTAATGAACTAGCGGTCCAGGGTTTGAGATACATGGAGGTGGGAATCTCTGGGGTTCCATTGCACTCAGCCTTTCATTATCATCTGCCCATCGTTCTGATATGATTGAGATACTGTTGAAAAAGGATGTAAAATCTCAAGTCATCCATCACTTCCATAGATGGCTGACGTGGTAAGTTGAGGCTCAGATCAGACTGCACTTATGTGCAGTCTGATCAGGGCCTTTACTTGTCACCAATGCCATATTGTTGGAAATCACATGATGTGGCTCATTTCATGATTTTATTGCTAATCACTAGAAAGGTAAAAGCAATAATAAGTTGTATATTGGTTGTCTTTTTCAGAACTGGTTCTCTGGAAAAAATCTAGAAACATTGGATAATGGATAGCCATGGATACTACAGTCTTGAAGGGAAGAATATAATTATATACAAATGTAGGTATTTTCAACACCTTGATAAAGATTGCCGCAGCTAAGGGGTATATTTATGCCCCTCCCCATCCCTATTTGATATGCAGCAGACAACAAGAAAAGTAACACCATCTACATTTTTGACAGAATTATGCTTGTTTGCAACATTTAGTCCAATATTTTGCAATGTTGGAGTATAGCTTGCAGAATAGCATACTGTGCAGACCTATTCTGTTCTATTTTATTCTATCCCATAACCTTACAAGGTCATTGGGGCACCACAGATGACTTCGAAACGATCCCTTTCCACCTTGTCCTGTTTTCAACTGCCCTTGTTGAGCTAGCTGGCAAAGTCCATTCCTGTCCACTCTTTAATATTGTCTTCCCATTTTTCCCTTCACTGTGCCCTGTAGAATCATCTTTGTTAAACCAGAAGACTTTGAGACACAGGCAAACCACCTTAGTTTCCGTTTCTTGACCAGGGTCGGGAGTTCATCATAATTTCCAATGGCTGCTTGGATCTTTCTTTGACCCTCTTCATTGGTTATATGGTCCTTGTACTTACTGTTCAGTAACCTTCGGTAGCATCTCATCTCAAAGGCCTGCAGACCTAGGTTACTAGATTCACAGTATCCGAACGCACTGTACCCTCTCTTCCGGTTTTCATAGCGTTGAATCGAGAGTACAAAATTCGCTTATAACCAGTAGCCGGAAATCATTATGTTTTGAGTTTTTATCCGGAATCTACTGCGTCATTTATAGTTATTCAGCTTCGAAAATGTAAAGAGGTAAGTTTAATATAATTTTCTCTTCGGTCTTTTACTTTATTGCCCTGTACAATGAAAAACTCCTTGCCGTCGCAGATTTTTTTTCCGAACAGCTTAATTTAACACGAGATTGTGTCGTGCAAAACTTAGCTATCATTCTTTTATCAAAACTAACAAACTGTAGATTGATAACGCCTTCCGTTTATTCTAAAGATTTTTATAAAACATGTAAGAAAATGCTCAAAATGGTTTAAGAATCATGCCAAGGGCGATTTGAATACTGTACCAATTACTACCCACCCATACACGACATTTTACAGGGTAATAAAGTAAAAGACCGAAGAGAAAATTATATTAAACTTACCTCTTTACATTTTCGAAGCTGAATAGCTATAAATGACGCAGCAGATTCCGGATAAAATCTCAAAACATAATGATTTCCGACTACTGGTTATAAGCGAATGTTTGTACTCTCGATTCAACGCTATGAAAACCGGAAGAGATTGTACATGTAGTCCGGATACTGTGAGATTAAGCTGGGGTTTACAGCTCCTATGTATTGTCCTTGATAACATTTGTAGTGTGGTTGAAATGACATTTCTCCAAACCCAAAAAAGTCAAAGTAAATGTCCTGACAATTGAACAGATGCTGTAACCAAAAATAATGTTAAACTTACAATAACTGACATTTTATTGTCTGTAAACAAAGCTTTCTAATATGATTCAGAGCTCTAGATAAGAGGGCGTATTTGATGATAATTAAGGATAATTTTTCTTATTTCTCATTGAAACCATATGTTGTGACCCCTCATCTGAACCGTCTCGTCGAGACGGTTCAGATGAGGGGTCACAACATATGTTTTTATGCAGAATTAGCAAAAATTATCCCTAATTATCACCAAATACGCCCTCTTATCTAGAGCTCTGTGATTCAATCTCAAATATAGACTACAATGAGTGGGTTTAAAAATGGTGGCACACGGCCATGGATATTTGTGACTGCATAGTTGGACTAGTGAGAAGCTTGTAAGGTTGGACCTTACAGACTGGCAAAGAGGAGGCATGTGCACAGCTATGTGTATTTGCTTGCATGCATTGATTTCCCAACTGATACCATTACCATGGCTGTCTTATACAGGAGCAGTATGTGACTTGTTTTGGTCAAGTCAGACTGGGTAACAGCCATTAAATTAATTCCAAAATGGAGGACTTGATCAGTCAGCCTGTCAGGCACCATAGCTAGCCACAAGATACAATTTGCAATTACAATAAGCCATATTATAAAAATAGAAAAATAAAAATAGTTGAATTTGCAAACAGTGTAGATTCAGGTGAGGCGGCTCATAATGAGCCCCCTCATCAGGCTCTACACTGTTCACTGTCTGATCTTAGAATTCTTAATATAATATACAATATAGCTTGGACGAAACATTGTTCTGAAATTGTGCAGATCTAAATTTTGTCCGCCTTTTTTTTGTGTTTTAAGGGTTAAGGTGGTGATTTATGGTAAATGTAAAAATCTGCATAAAACCATAAAAAAGTAAGGTATCTCCCTGAAAGTTAGTAGACTTCTTATTTTTGTTGTTCTTTACAGTTTAGAATACAAAATAGAGGCACATGCTGCTTAAGAAAGTGTTTTTATAAGGAAAGATCAAAAGGTAATTTTCTGCGCAATAATCAAAAAAATTAACATCGTTATTGAAAATTTACGTAGTACTGAAGGTGCATTATTGCACAATGAAGAGCGTACTAGCAATTATTTATTCCAACTCTTTCTAAAATTGTAATGTAGACCAGATGAAAACGGTAGCTTTTTCTCAAATGTTCAACCATGTACAAGGTAATGTACACTGGATGCATTTATTAAATATAGGGTAGGCAAGCATACCTATGTAACACCTACAGTATAAATAATACATTACTTACATGATCACTGGTGTGTAGATGAAATTGTTCAACCTTGTTAAAGTAGTCTCACCTGTCTCACCTGTGTGTTTTGACAAAAAAATTTGGACACAGACCGCATCTTATTTCAGCTGCTCAGCCTGCTAACGTGTGAAAGAGTTTGAAAAAATAATTGCTAGCTCGCTTTCCATTATGCAACAAGGAACTCTCAGCACTAAGTATATTTTCAATAACAATATTATTTTTTCAGATTATTGCGCACAAAATTACCCTTTGATCTTTCCTTATAAAAACACTTTTTAACATTAACAAATGCTGCATTTTGGGAGTCTGAATTGTCAGAAACAACATAAAGAAGGCATATGCTAAGTTTTGGAAAGATCAGTGGTATTTTGAGTGTTTTATGCAGATTTTTGTCTTTGCCCCAAATCAGTGATATCACCATCTTAACCTTATTGGTCACAGATGTTCGGAGCACCCTTTCTAACGTGTCATGGCTGATTAAATGGTGACAGCTGAAGATTATTGTATTGTAATGTGCGTTGATAGATTTCTGATTGACAATAGCAAGCCTTTTCAATCATAAACTTGGTGGGTTTGCAGACAATATAGGTTTTCATCCCATGCCATATATTTTGTATCGCTTGGACTAGCAGTCTGGTCTGAATCTTTGCTTTTGCAAACGTACATTGTACCCTTGTACTCAGTAGCCTTTTTTCATGTCACAATTCATAAATTTTAGAAAATTGTTATTATTTCTACTAAGCCTGTGAGTCTTAGAAAATTAATTAAGTCTAAAGAACTTTCAGATAAGATAATAAAATCTTGACAGAATCAATTGAAAGGCATTATATTCACATGTGACCTGAAAACTGATGAAATATAGTGAATTGTGAGGCATAAAGTTCGTTAATTTCTCATTCTCTATTTCTGTGCATATAGCTTAATGATCTAGCTGTCTTCATGCAATTGCCAGTATCAAAGTAAATGATGGTCCCCTTGATGCAGTTGAAGGGAACTACAGTCAAACCTGTCTTATGTGGTCGTTCTTTGAATGGGTCACCTGTCTTAAGCAGCCAACTTTTTGGGGTCTCTTGAACCAAAATACAATGCAATTAATGAACCTGTATTAAGGGGTCACCTGTTTTAAGGAGCTTGTTCTTGTGTATCCCCTTGGGTGATCCCTTAAGACAGGTTTTACTATTTAAGAGGGTTCCATTTGTTTGTTCAAATTTCAACCAAGTTTTATGAAACTTTCTGAATATAATCATAACCATTTGTCATGGATCCTATCCTATTTGGGTCATACTTGGGCCCTTTCTGTAAGAGTTACAGCCCTTATTTATACAGTAACAAAGTTCATGTCTTTGCACTTCCTCCTTCAATTTCCATCCAACTTTCATAATACTTCCTTCAATTTTCATTCGATTTTCCATAAAACTTCCTTCAGATTTTAATCAAAATTCATGAAATTATAAGAAAATATTTCTGTCATCGGAAGTGGATCACATGTGCCGTGACAGGACAAAACCAACATTGTGGCATGTGCGCCCAGCTTAGACTCAGATCAGCCTGGACATCTGCCCAGTCTAATCAGAGTCTTTTCTGTCCGCATGGAGCTAGTTTAGACCCTTAGCTACCCTTTAAGTGTTAAACAAAGACTTTTATCAGACTGTGTAAATTTCAAAGCTTGGTCTGAGTCTTTGCGTGGCACAGTACCACTATGTTGGTTTTGTTGTGTTGCAGCTCATATGATATCAGGGTCATAGTTCTATGCTTTGCCATAGTTATAGGCATTTATAATTCTTTTAAAGACAGGAGTGGTACTATATAAGGAAGATTATCTTCCATAGTGTCATTCTTTCTCCTGATCACATAGTGTCAACACCTCCAGTCAGCTAATAAAATTTTCATGTTTGGTAATTCTGGCTCACTGATTGGTTAAATAAATTTTCACACCTTTACCTGTACAGGTAAGATAGCTTTGTGCTGGGAACCAGACCCCCCCCCCCCCCCCCCTCTCAAAAGAAGTAGTGCATCACAAGATATTTTCCCATCTCTAGATGTAACACTAATTCAACTCATTTCCAAAGGATAGAAAGTTCTTTACTCTGCTTTCTTGCTGTTGTTTTTAGCTCGCCTGAACGAAAGTTCAGGAAGAGCTATTGTTGTCACCCCGGCGTCGGCGTCAGCATCCGCGTCAGCGTCAGCGTCGGCGTCCGGATTGGATGTTTTGGTTAAAGTTTTTTAAAGACCTATATCTCCTTAACCCATGGATGGATTCTTTTGATACTTGCACTGTAGGTAGATATTGGTCCAAAGTTTAACAGGGTACCACCCCCACCCCTCTCCATGACCTTGATGTCAAGGTCATGGACTTAGAAAATTGGGAGTATTTTTGGACTGGATGTTTTGGTTAAAGTTTTATAAAGCCCAATATCTCCTTAACCCATGGATGGATTCCTTTGATACTTGCACTGTAGTTAGATATTGGTCCAAAGTTTTTCAAGGTACTACCCCCACCCCCCCTCAGTGACCTTGATGTCAAGGTCATGGACTTAGAAAATTGTCTTTTTATTGATTGGATGTTTTGGTTAAAGTCTTTTAAAGACACATATCTCCTGAACCCAGTGATGAATTCTTTTTATATTTGCACTTCAGTTAGATATTAGTCCAAAGTTTTGCCGAGTACTACCCCAACCCCGCACATTGACCTTGATGTCAAGGTCACGGACTTCGGAAATTTGTTCTTTATTAAAGTTTTCTAATTGCATACTGATTCATAATGCTTGGCAGAGATTTAGTTTACACTTGAACTGATGTTAGACACTTTTTTGAGTTTTTACTAAACACTATATACTTACCCCACTGGATGACCTTGACTTCAAGGTCATCGACTTATAATTTTTTCTTAAAGATTTTGGTTAAAGTTTTATATTTATGAAGACATAATTTCACAGTGCCACGATGGACTCTGCAGATACTAATACTTGGACTGATGTTAGATAATGGCTCAAGGTTTTGTTACATCCCCACACCCCCACCCCCACCCCTACCGCTTAGTTCTTTGACCTCAAGCTCATGGACTTTGAAATTTCATGTGGATTTTTTTATTTTAATTTTATTTTAAGACTTATTTCTTAGATAGGTTTTGTTTATAAATGTGTTGTCATTATGGACATGCTTGCCTGAAGTTTTATGCATAGAAGTCCACACCTCCAAAGCGACTGTATGATGGGCAAGCACCTATTCAGGCGAGCTATGCTCTTGTTTATGTTTTCCCGCTGGCTGTCAGTGTGTCCATCCGTCCGTCTGTCGTATTTACGTCTGTCCATGAGCACTTTGTTTCCATTCGATAACTTGAGTATTTATTAACGGATTTTCTTCAAACTTTGCATGTGCATTGATCTTGAGAAGTTCTCGGTTGGGATTGTTAATGGGCAGATTAGGATGTCTTCTGATGGAGTAATTGCCCTTGGTTTGCAGTGGCGGGGTATTACCCAGTCGTTTACGATGCTTTTATTAACTTCTATAATAGTGTCTCAGTAAACATCTGGCAAAATCTGAGAACAGCACATATCCAGTCAGGGCAGAGAAAAGTTTTTCAATGACTACTGATGTAAGTGCTATAAAAAAGTCAGTGGGATATCATTCAAAATTGAACTTTCTCTCTTCAAAAGATTATAGCCAGAATCGGGACCAAAAATTCTTAGTTATCATACTGATACACTAGACTTTTTATTCATAAAAGTAAAAATGTCTTATATTACTACACTTGGGAATTTTATGCAGGTGAAATAAGGCTGTGATGCATTAACTCTGTGGAAAAAGCTGAGGTGATGCAAAACTTTTCCTTAGTATATAGTAGTATATATGAGCCGCGACATGACAAAACCAACATTGTGGTTGTGCGCCGAGCGCAGACTCAAATCAGCCTGGAGATCTGCCCAGTTTGATCAGACTCTTTGTTAAGTGCTCAAATGGTAGCTAAGGGCCTTAGCTACCTCCATGCCGACAGTGAAGGCTCTGATCAGACTGGGCGGATGCCCAGGCTGATCTGAGTCTGCGCTGGGCGCACAACCACATTGTTGGTTTTGTCGTGTCGCGGCTCATATGTGCGTGTTGGGAAAAATTAACAACATAACTTAACGTCATTTATTTATGGATGTGGGTGTTAATATGATTATCAGCTACAAGACCTTTAATATTAGTCTTAAAGGTCAATTTCGTACATTGTTCAGACAGTTAAAATTTCATCATATAGTTCCAGCCCTATATAAGGTTAAATCTCAGCGGAGAGCTCTCTCACATATCATTCTGGTCATTGGAATATTCAGTGCAGGTGCTGTATTTATGGTAGATACTAGGATGGATGGCTTCATGAAATAGTGTAGTATCAATATTGGTAATAATTAATTCAGAGCTCCAGATAAGATGGGGTAACAGGGATAATTCAGAGATTTCTTATTTCTACATGAAAACATATATTGTGACCCCTCATTAGAACTGTCTTGGTGAATGGATATGTGATTAGCTTACACCATCCAGCCTTATATTAAAGGTTAACTTTTGAATGTGTATTGCATGTATCTAAAGTTTTGTTTGGTGTTTGTTTCATTTCTGACATTCTGGAAAGAAGCATTTAGATATGTGTGGGATTGTTTTAGATTTTCCATTTGTCTATTCATGTTCACCATTGCATTCTGGGTATTTTTCGTCATCTGCTGAAATTATCGTCTGCATCAAAAATCAAGAATATTTTGACAATATTGGTCTAACTAACTATTGTAGAAATGATGTCTAGGCAGCAAACAGTTTGGATCTCAGATCAGGCCTCACGTTTGTGGAGCCTGATCTGGATCCAAACTGTTTGCTCAGATACTCCTTTACAGAATGTAATGGGCTAAGTTTGGTTTCGATAGGAGGTGGCATTTGTTGGGCTGTACATGTGCCCACACAATCATTTGCTGTCTTGAAATGGTGAAACTTGGTTTGTAGATACAGTCAACTCCAGATATCTGGAACACTGATATCTTAAAATATCTCCTTATATCAAAGAATACATTTCCTATTTGTATTTACATTTCAACTCCTGTTATCTCAAACTACTGATATCTCAAAGTAAATTTTCTGGTACCAGAATTTCGACTTCGAGATATCCAGAGTTGACTGTAATGGAAATGAGGAGTTGTTGGGAGGAAGGAGAAAGAGGAAGATGCTTGCAATAATTTGGTTCTTTTTAGCTCGCCTGAGCACGAAGTGCTCAGGGTGAGCTTTTGGGATACCCTGATGTCCGTCGTCCGTCGTACGTCCGTCCGGACGTCCGTCCGTCCGTCAACTTTTGCTTGTGTACACTCTAGCGGGTACAGTTTTGATCCAATCTTTCTGAAACTTTGTCAGAATGTTTATCTCCATAAAATCTAGGCCAGGTTCGAAACTGGGTCATGTCGGGTCAAAAACTAGGTCACTAGGTCAAATCTTAGAAAAACCTTGTGTACACTCTAGAAGGCACAGTTTTCATCCAAAGTTCATGAAACTTAATCAGAATGTTTATCTTTAGAATATCTAGGACAAGTTCGAAACTGGGTCACGTCGGGTCAAAAACTAGGTCACTAGGTCAAATCTTAGAAAAACCTTGTGTACACTCTAGAAGGCACAGTTTTCATCCAAAGTTCATGAAACTTTGTCAGAATGTTTATCTTTATAATATCTAGGACAAGTTCGAAACTGGGTCACGTCGGGTCAAAAACTAGGTCACTAGGTCAAATCTTAGAAAAACCTTGTGTACGCTCTAGAAGGCACAGTTTTCATCCAAAGTTCATGAAACTTAGTCAAAATGTTTATCCTCATAATATCTAGGCCAAGTTTGAAACTGGGTCACGTCGGGTCAAAAACTAGGTCACTAGGTCAAATCATAGAAAAACCTTGTGTACGCTCTAGAGGACGCAATTTTGATCCAATCTATATAAAACTTTGTCAGAATATATATCTCCATAATATCTAGGCCAAGTTTGAAACTGGGTCATGTTGGGTCAAAAACTAGGTCACTAGGTCAAATCTTAGAAAAACCTTGTGTACACTCTAGAAGGCTTAGTTTTCATCCAAAGTTCATGAAACTTTGTCAGAATGTTTATCTTTATAATATCTAGGACAAGTTTGAAACTGGGTCATGTTGGGTCTAAAACTAGGTCACTAGGTCAAATCATAGAAAAACATTGTGTACGCTCTAGAGGACACAGTTTTGATCCAATTTTTATAAAACATTGTCAGAATGTTTATCTCCATAAACTCTAGGCCAAGTTCAAAATTGGGTCATGTCCGGTCAAAAACTAGGTCACTAGGTCAAATCTTCAAAAAACCTTGTGTACGCTCTAGAAGGCACAGTTTTGATCCAAAGTTCATGAAACTTTATTAGAATGTTTATCCTCATAATATGAAGGACAAATTTGAAACTGGGTCATGTAGGGTCAAAAACTAGCTGACTTGGTCAAATCATAGAAAAACCGTGTGTACGCTCTAGAGGACACAATTTTGATCCAATCTATATAAAACTTTGTCAGAATATATATCTCCATAATATCTAGGCCAAGTTTGAAACTGGGTCATGTTGGGTCAAAAACTAGGTCACTAGGTCAAATCTTAGAAAAACCTTGTGTACACTCTAGAAGGCTTAGTTTTCATCCAAAGTTCATGAAACTTTGTCAGAATGTTTATCTTTATAATATCTAGGACAAGTTTGAAACTGGGTCATGTTGGGTCAAAAACTAGGTCACTAGGTCAAATCATAGAAAAACATTGTGTACGCTCTAGAGGACACAGTTTTGATCCAATTTTTATAAAACATTGTCAGAATGTTTATCTCCATAAACTCTAGGCCAAGTTCGAAATTGGGTCATGTCGGGTCAAAAACTAGGTCACTAGGTCAAATCTTCAAAAAACCTTGTGTACGCTCTAGAAGGCACAGTTTTGATCCAAAGTTCATGAAACTTTATTAGAATGTTTATCCTCATAATATGAAGGACAAATTTGAAACTGGGTCATGTAGGGTCAAAAACTAGCTGACTTGGTCAAATCATAGAAAAACCGTGTGTACGCTTTAGAGGACACAGTTTCGATCCAATCTTTATGAAACTTTGTCAGAATGTTTATCTCCATAAACTCTAGGCCAAGTTTGAAAGTAGGTCATGTCAGGTCAAAAACTAGGTCACTAGGGCAAATCTTAGAAAAACCTCGTGTACGCACTAGAAGGAATAGGTTTGATCCAATCTTCATGAAACTATGTCAAAATGTTTATTGTCCATATATATATGCCCCTTATGAAACTGAGTCACCTCAGATCAGAAACTAGGTCACTAGGTCAAATCTAAGAAAAACTTTGTGTACACCCTAGAGGGCACAGTTTTGATCCAATTTTCATGAAACTCTGTCAGAATGTTTACCTTAATGAAATCTAGGTAAAGTTTGAAACTGGTTTGTGTCGGATCAAAAACTAGGTCACTAGGTCAAATATAAGAACAACCTTGTTTACGCTCCAGAGGGCACAGTTTTGATCCAATCTCAATGAAACTTTGTCAGAATGTTTATTCTTACAATATCCGGTTTGAAACTGGGTCATGTCGGGTCAAAAGCTAGGTCACTAGGTCAAATCTAAATTAAGTTATGTTGCAAGAATCAGAACTAACATTGCAATGATGCCAGTCACAAACTCCTTGGAATACATTAGTTTCACCACAGTGAAATACATGTAATGATGCTACCATTCTATCATCTGTGTTTGCCTAGTTAAGTCTAGTTCAAATCCATCAAAGGAACTGAACATGAACGGGAACTTTTCGGAGAAGCGACTTTGCCATTTTCAGCTCACCTGAGCCTTACAGTATTGGTTTTAGCTGCCTCTTTCATCCATCCATAAACATTTTCAAACATCTCTGAAACCACTGGGCAGATCAAATTTCACATGGAGCCTGCACATGGGTCAAAGGGTTGAAAGTTCTTCAAATGATCTTGGTCACATGACCAAGGTGGCCGCCATTCCCATGTATGGTAAAAACTCTTATAAATCTTCACCAGAGCCAGTGAACTGATTAATGCTCAGGTGAGCGATTCAGGGCCACCATGGCCCTCTTGTTCTTCTGTCCCAGTAAAAAGAAATACATCTTGACAGCATTTAAAGTCATGTACCTCTCAAAGATGGAAGCAACACAGCCGGTATAACAGTTTGATATAACCTCATGACATTAACTCTTTAAGTATACCAAAAAGCAGACAACAAAATTTACGTCTGCAAAATTAAAAAAATGCCTTGTTCATATTGAGAATTCAAAGACTAGAAGGCAAACAGTGTAGATCTAGATGAGGCGGCTCATTATGAGCCGCCTCGTCAGGATCTACACTGTTTGCAAATTCTGCTAATTTCATCACTGGTGCTTAGAGAGTTAAATCAGCGTTTCAGTGTTGTGTGCTCGCTGGGAATAGGAGGAGTTTCATCAAATGTCTTTCTGGAAAAATGAAAAAAAAAAAAAAAAAAAAAAATCCCAGAATCATTATCATCAGTCTCTCTTGACTTCTTGTAATAATCTCTGTATTATTGACCATTTTCTTCTATTCACAGTTTGTGCGAAAAATGACTTCAGTGTGAAAAGTTGAGAACACTGCCAAGAATGGGAAGAAAAGCAAGGATTTTGCATAATACCACAGACGTGCCAAAGAAATTTTGATTTCGTACGACAAGATATTCTAGTCAATAAAAATGTCTACCTCAAATATGGAAACTCAGTGCAATGGGGGAGTCGGATACCACAGACCCGATCAGTATGTACAATCAGGAGCGGATCTAAACGAGAAAGAAAACGGCTACAATCGGACTAATTCTGACAGGTGCCATAATTGTGAAAAAGACCCAGAAGTGGGATTTCTCAGAAAGTCACGATCACAATCAGAGTCGTGCCAGAGAAAATGGACGCCTCGAGAAAAATATATGTTGACGATTTGTGGTCTCCTCTTTCTTGCCTGTGTTGCCTTTATTCTTATTGCCTTCATACGAGATTGTCACTGCCATTATCACAGTAAGTACTTTGATTGGAATTTGCTCCCTTTAAGGCAGAGCCCTAGATAAGAGGGAGTATTTGGTGATAATTAGGGATAATCTTTGTTAATTCTGGATAAAAACATATGTTGTGACCCCTCATCTGAACCGTCTCGACGAGACGGTTCAGATGAGGGGTCACAACATATGGTTTCGGTGAGAAATAAAGGAAATTATCCCTCAATTATCATCAAATACCCCTCTTATCTATAGCTCTGCTTTAAGGGTTACGGTATATGGCATTTTTCCTATTAAATGCCTCAGGGACATTGCATTTTATGAAAGGGGCGTAAAATATGAGATGGCCTGAGATGGTGTGCAAGGAAGGCATCATATTCAGATTTTATTTTGTGGCCTTTAGTTTGATATGATTATATGTACTTATTATAAGCTCAGTTTTATATGATACTGTAGATAAATTATATACTTTGCTTTTCATGACATGTAATTAAAAAGAAGAATTACTGGTAGTATAGAAATAAAATTGCAGAATAAAGTGCTGACTTGGCACAAATCTGGAATTATCTAGTATAGACCTAGGATGCAGGATTATGGAAACCAACTTTCTCAGGTTCATACATTATGACATGCAGTTGTTTTTTGTAAAATGTAAGTTTTTGATGCATTTTGACAGAGCTGTGAAAATACTTCAGGTGACTGTCTCGCTTGTCCCATTTCATGAGGATTATAAGTAAGGAGAGTCATTTCACGTATTATACAAATTGCAAAATATTTACCATATTAATCTTGATAAATGCCCCTGCTCTTATAAACACCCCTTCCTGGAGGAGCAAATTCTTTCTTTTAAAGGCCCCATAGCTCTATCAGCAGGAAATATTTTATTGTGAAGTATCGCTACATGCTTCTCACTACAGTTTCGTCACTGTATATGATCGCGATTGGACGGCTTTAAAATATTAAAACATCCTTGGGATTCTCATAGAAACAATTTAAATAATATCTGGGTCATTTTAGTTGCCAACTAAAATGACCTACTTTCGATTTCACAAACTTCATTTACATGATAAAAATACAACGTACAGAAGATAGAAATACAACGTACAGGTATTTAACAGGTGGTTTAAATACAATGTACGGCAAGGAGTCCATTCATTACCTCGCTGCTGTGTATTTTCATTGCTCATCGGGGAACCAGAAATAAAGACAATATTTTTTATGGAGAGACTTGTCATTTTTTCGAAAACCTCTGTTTCTACTTTTTGCCAGTTATATAACACAAAAAAGTACATCTACAGACATTTTATCTTCAATTCGGAAGACTGTACCAGTTTTATCATGATTAATTTTGTGCTTTGATGATTTTTACCACTTATAGGACTATGGAGACTTTAAGAGTTGACCTCTACTGAGAAGGGAGGAAAACTAGAAGAGTTGCTTTCTCTGAAAGTATACCCATTCACCTTTATATTGCTTATTTGAGGTATTTTGGCAGTGGCTGATTTACTGCACTTTAGGCTCTAAATAACGTCCCCCTTTTGCAAAGTGCAATGCCCCGAGGCATTTAATAGTGTTAATACGGTATTTTTAAACTGGCAGAGATGGTTCCCCTGAAAATGTACACATTTACCCTAAGAGAAGAAAATTCAGCTGCAGACCACCATGAAAGATAAGGAATTAAATATTCATGAAACACATAAAACTGAAAAAATACATATAATTATATATCTTATTTTTAATTGCATGATAGACCTTAGATTCACAGCTGCTGATTAACCTAAACAGAGTTACACATAAAAAGGCTGTGTGACAATAATTCTGGGAAATTTTAAGAACTTGTTCTACAGTGCCTCATCAGAAGTGCCTCATTGAGGAGATTCATTTAGGAACCAATGCGTATGCCAAAGTATATGTAGTTCTAGCAAAGGACCAGGGCAGTCACAACATTTTTTTCTGACACTAGCAAACATACCTGTTTCTTGCTGATGACAACTCCCACTCACCCGCACAGACACTCACACGCACACATGCAGCTGCACACACACCTGCCCGATAGATGCTTAAGTGGAGTGGTCAGTGAAATGTTGGGCTTTTTAATCCCAAAATTTTACATTTCTGAAACTCTGTCTGATCACTTGAATTATTAATTAATTTCTTATCGACAGCACTTGGTTCATGAGGTAACAATAAAAAGATATAAAAGCAGTAGAAATTGATTTCCTCTACAATTTAATGATCAGAAATTATATTTTGGGGTAAAAGATTAGGACGAATATAATTGCACCTGCAATTTTATTGGTGATATAATAAATATGAGCCGTGACACAAGAAACCAACAAAGTGGTTGTGCGCCCAGCACAGATTCAGATCAGCCTGGGCATCTGTCTAGTATGATCAGACTCTTTCCTAAGGGCTTAAAGAGTAGCTAAGGGTTTAAACTACCTCCATGCGGACAGCGAAGACACTGATCAGACTGGGCAGATGCCCAGGCTGATCTGAGTCTGCACTGGGCGCACAACCACAATGTTGGTTTTCTTGTGCGGCTCATATGTATCTGATAAGGTACAAACTGTCCTGATCTTTGGCTAGAATCTGCTTTAAGCTCACACCTGGTTAAAGCTTACAAGGATGTTACAAAACGAAAAAGAGTTGTTATGAAACAAAAAAGAGTCATAGTGACCAAACGTCCTGATGACCGAAACTAGATAGAGCTGTTATGAAACAAAAAAGTCATAGTTACCAAACAACCTGGTCAGCAGGTTGTTTGGTAACTATGACTGTTTTTTGTTTTGTAACAGATCTTTTTCATTTCGTAACAGCCCTTGTATATACATAGTTAACCAGGGATGTTCTCTGCAGGTGTCTATAGGTAGATGTCGTCATTTTACCATTCTTGCTTAGATACTTAACACAAACCCAGTAAGTAGAAGTAGCAAGCTCCCAGAATTTAAAATGCCTAAAAAGCAGATACCATAACAAAATTTTGGTTTGCAAAATTTAAAGAATTTTTTTTGAATATCGTCCAAGCTGTATCATCTTGAGAATTCAAAGGTTAGTGAGCAAATAGTGTAGATCCAGATGAGGTGGCTCATTATGAGCCACCTCATCTGGATCTATGCTGTTTTGCAATTCAACTATTTTCATTTTTAGTGCTTTAAAGACAGAGGTGGTACTATATTAGTTGGATAATCTTCTGTTGAGAATTCAAACAATAAAGTGTACACAGTGTGGATCCCGATGAGGCATTTCATCATGAGCTGCCTCATCTGGATCTGTGTGGTTCGCAAATTCAACTGTTTTCACTTTGGTGCTTTATGGTTTAAGGTACCATGTGTCCCAAAGTTAAAGGAAATTATGCCATAATATTTCCAAACATGCTTATCCTACTTGATTCTGTGTATTTTACCATTTTCCAGATCAGCCATTAATCCACACAGTATATAACTCACTCCCAGATGGTCATTCATCATTATCACTCGTCTGCAACACCTCAAGGATTCATCCCCCAGCAGACGCAATCAGCTACCGATGGCTGCTACCAGACGGAACCTCAAGTGTCGGTGAAAAACTAGTCATAGAAAATGTAACATTACATCACTCAGGGAGATACGTGTGTATCGTGAATAAATTAATTGAAGGAGAAGAAGTGTCTGCTAGTTCATCAACTCTTGTTGATGCCAGTAAGTATATATGAACTGCTACACGACAAAACAAACAAAGTAGTATGTGCGCCCAGCAAAGACTCAGATCAGCCTTTTGATCCACTTCCTTCTTCTTATTATTGATTTTGCAAATGAACAGAACATTTTGCTAAGATAGCAATGGTTTGAGTGCAAAGATGGTTCAAAACTGTTATATTTGCATGAATCTTATTTTCAAAAACAGCCTGATCATCTGTAATTTACCATTTGTCAACAGCACCCGTCAACAGGTCCACCATTATTAGCTGCGCCGAGCCAGGATTAGCATGAAATCAACCGATCCTAGAAAATGGTATGATATCTGTGTTGGATAGCGTAGAAAATTTATGACAGTATATTCTGCAATATACTGTCAGAAACATTTAACATCAATTCTCTGTAAGCACCAGAATTTTTGAATGGGGGCGTTCCACGCACCGTCTCAGAATTGGCTGAAATTTTCACACAATGGTCCTTACCACTCAGGTATAAGAAAATAACCTTTCAAACTTTGACATCTACTTCCGTTGCCATGGTAACCGTCAGTGTCGATTTCAGCGAAATTTGGACTTAAATTCTTGTGATTTATATTAAAAATGGCATATTTTCACCCTTAAAAATCATAATAATCAACAGGTGGACAGGAAAAACAATTAAACCTGTAAAATATTTGAGTTTTATTTAGCATGTTTCACAACAGACTTTAAGAATAAATTAATGTCAGTAATAGTACCTTCATTGTCGACAATACATACTCTGGCGAATTTCATTAAAAGTGAAAAATGCAAAAAATGACAATATTTCAAGAGGAATAAAAAAAAATGCAGGCCTCTATGAATAATATACATAGCTACTCTTGAATTAACTAAGTATCATGATTGTAACTATGAAAAAAACTGAGTGGGGTAAGAGCATCTTCTTGGAAAAATAAGCATACTAAATTTGCACCGTTACAGAAATAAAAAAAAATGGTTTTGAGCAGGTAAGCAAACATTTTGGCTCTATGTTAGAATTGTAGTAAGTTATGCATATATTGTTGCTGATAATTTATGACTACAGGTCAGTTTTTATTGAATTTGTATCAAACATTTCCTTGTCTCCAAAGAAAATGCATATTTTACGCGTTCTAAGTGGAAAATATGTCGAAAACAGGGGGTAGGGGAAATAAACAAAAGCAAAATATCAACCGTAAAAGGAAGATTCTTTAATAAATGACTTTAACTGTGTAAATATCCATTCAGCATTATGTTAAACTGAACTTAATTAAAAATTTATCAATGTGTGTGATGCTAAAGGGCAATAACTCTGCATTTTTGACGAAAAAGCAAAAAAAATTAGAAAACCCATGAAAACGAACTCAACCATAACTGTTTACTGTGGGCATTAAACAATAACACAACAACACTTTTCAAGGTAAGTACCAAATATATTTCATGGAATATGTTGAAATTATAAAAAATTTCACGAGTGCGTAGCATGAGTGAAATTCTAATATTTTCAACACATGAAATATTTTGGGTATTTATCGAAAATAGAATTTTCTTTTCATTTTTTTCTGTTTCGAAAGTAAAAATAACCTTTTTTCATAGTCATTTCTTGTTAATTTTGCTTGTCTTAGCACATTTAATGGGTATAATATTGGGTGAAACTATAGTTTGCACCTAGAAAATGGCTAATAAGGCTCTCAGAAAGAACGAATAAAAAGAAATTGACAATTTAAGAAAGCTGTTTGCTGCTGCAGTCAGACTGATGTCGCATGCAAATTAGTTATACTACGGCTCAAAACCTGAAATCAAATGTGACGTCATTACTTGATTTGGCATGCTAACATCTGTAGCATAATGTCAGAATGCTACATTTCAGACTTTTTCGGAAAGAAATTAAGTCAAAAAAATTGTCAAAAGCAGCTGCAGTTTACTGCAGTGAAAAATTACTAGAGCAAGTGAGCAGAGGCTCATGTATACCTATGACCAGTGCCACCGCCTAATGAAAGCATACTTTAACACACAACTTAAATGCAAATGTCATACATGTACAAAATTCTAAGTGTGTGGCCTTGACCCTAGGACAGCTGCAGCATCCACATGATGTAAACCAGTATGATGTAAACCAGTATGAAATATACCTTGCATGTATCATTAGGTGCCACTGAAGTATATTGGATATAACTATTTGCCAATTAAATACACCATATGGCTAAGTCCTAGTTACTGACCCCTGGCCCCATTCATGAGCCTGACCCTGCAGCTTAGGTAGTCCATAAAGAAAGCAATGATGCAGGTATATCATGAACCGGACAGACGAACGAACAAACAAACAAACAAACGGATGGAATGACAAAAACTATGTACCCCCTGACATACTTTGTATGTAGGGGGAATAATGAATCATATCAGTCACTAGTGAAATGATACAATATATTTTACTGCAGACAATATCACCTTTATTTTTTCTAGATATGCATTGAATTCACTGCTAAGCATAAAATAACTAGAAAAGGTGTCTATAAGACACTAATGATGCCCCCATGCAGCGCCTGTCACAAGACATGTGTACATCCCTAAAGCACTTGTTAAGCACAAACACTGTCTGCAAAGAGAATCCATAGGAAACACTACACAAAAACTTCTTACCCAATAGTGCAAAAATGTTTAAAAGGGCAAAATTCCTTCAAACTTAATTTTTTCTCCATCAAAAACCCACACACACATCTTCATTATGTTCACAACAAGTATACAATGCCTGAAAAACAGCCACTGAAAATTGTGGGAGGAGCTGATTACACAAAATACCTACCCAACATTGCAAACATTTGCCTAAAATGACCAAGCCCCAAGGTTATAAAACATTTCTCGTGCTCAAATCAGCTGAGCAAGAAATTACATGTACCTCTGCTGATAAATATGAAAATGCCAACTTAGCAGAGAAAATTTGATACTCAGCTAAACTCAACAAGAAAACAACTGTACATATCAGTACTTTGCTATTTATTAGCAGGTAAAATTTCATGCTCAGCTGAGTTGAGCACGAAAAAAGTTTTATAACCTTGGGGGCAATTTCAAAAGGCCATACTTCTGTCAAAATTAACTTGAGCTCCAACAATTTTACAAAGGATAATGACTTCCTGTATGCCTCTCTGGAAAACGTAGCATTTTAATTGAGGTCTACACCCCAAGGAAAGAATTAGCTCCCCAGAGAGTAAACTTCCCAGCAAGTGCTGACCCCTAAAGAAGGGAGACAACTAATGGGTCAACATCTGGGGTTTCCACCATCCCTATAAATATGAATATCTTAAACTCCTGTTTGCCTCTCTGGAGGATACAGCTCTGCAAATGAAGTTGTCTCTTCAGCAAATTCAGAAATGCCATAAGCTAGAGTTATTCTAATGATTATGCTATACTGACCAGTCAACCTATGTATTTTCTGTCCGATTTACAAAGGGAAACAAAGAGGAGCAACAAGAACTCCTGTTTTCTGGTTTGCTTTCCTGAAAGACGCATCTCTTCATGAAGTTCTATATGCCTCTCTGGATGTCAGAAGGTTTAAAGGTTTAATTCAATGAACAGGACCCTTAACCAAGGCATCAGTCACAAAGTAACATGTCACCACAACACAAATAATTAACAACAAAAACAATTCGAAGAAAGCTTCAAAGCAGACTAGGTGACTGTCGACACTCGGAGAGTGGTAAACCAGATCTCCAGATAATGGAAATCCCATTAGTCCCAACAAACGCCCCATCACTTATTCAAACTTCTGTGTTTCCAACAATTTTACAAAGGATAATGACTTCCTGTATGCCTCTCTGGAAAACGTAGCCTTTTAATTGAGGTCTACACCCAAAGGAAAGAATAAGCTCCAAGGGGAGCAAACTTCCCAGCAAGTGCTGACCCTATAGAAGGGAGACAACTAAAGGGTCAACATCTGGGGTTTCCACCATCCCTATAAATGTGAATATCATAAACTCCTGTTTGCCTCTCTGGAGGACACAGGTCTGTAAATGAAGTCATCTCTTCAGCAAATTCAGAAATGCCATAAGCTAGATTTATTCTAATGATTATGCTATACTGACCTGTCAACCTATGTATTTTCTGTCCGATTTACTAAGGGAAGCAGCTGCCAACTTTACAAAGAGGAGAAACAAGAACTCCTGTTTTCTGGTTTGCTTTCCTGAAGGACGCATCTCTTCATGAAGGTCTGTATGCCTCTCTGGACCTCATTTTCAAATAAATGAGGTCTACACCCCAGGGAAAGAATTTGCTCCCAGAGGAGCAAACTACCCACAAGGGCCGACCCCCTCAGGAAGGGGAGGCAAATGATGGGTCAACATCTGGTTTTTCCACCAGCCCTACAACAATGAACATCACAAGATCCTGTTTGCCTCCCTGGAGGACAGAGCTCTTCCAATAAAGTCTACTCTTCATGACATTCAGAAAAAAAGAATGGGTACACTCTCAGGAGCAGCAACTCTATCATTTTTATTTTTGCCTTCTTCCTAAATTTACAGGTTCCAACTCTTAAATGTAAGAATTTGCCTCCCCAGCAGCATATTCTTTCCTTTACAAGCAGGCTCCATTTTTGAAAGCTTCTTCATCTCAGGGATCAACCAGGAAGTCACAAAGGTTGTTCCCCTTCGTAAAAATGGATGAGAAACATGAGGGAAGTAAACAGGAAGTCAATGATTTTGTTTCTCTTTGTAAAAATGGTGGAAAAACATGACGGAAGGAAAGAGGAAGTCACTTAATTTGTAAAATGAAAAGGTAAAGGTTTCCCATAGCCTAATAGCTGTAGGGGCAGTGGGGGTTAGAGACCCACTGTATCTTGGGCACAGCTGATGAAAGACGGAGCCCATCTCTCTCCTTACACTGCCTTATCCTTCCCTAATTCGAAAAAGGTACCCATTTACTGCTGGGTTGACAGAGAGAGTTTTCCAGTTGTCGAATGGCGACAGTGAGCTGCGAACTCACGACCTTCCGGTGACTTTCTGCACAATAACCGAGCCACTCTAACCACTCGGCTACCGCGCCTCTCTGTAAAAAGAAGGGAACACATATAGATGTACCCATACACCCTAACTGCATATTTGAAAAAAATCAACATGGGATATACAGGTATACTTTAAAACTGTGCAGTAAACCCCATATCACTCACCTACTTAAATCATCAAATGTGAATGGGTTCACTATCAGGAACAACAAGTTTCCCATTTTCATTTTTGCCTCCCATCTAAATTGATTCCGTAGGAGCAAATTCTTTCCTTAACAAGTAGACTCCATTTTGTAAGAGCTTTATCATCCCAGGAAGCAAACAAGAAGTCATTCAAGTTGTTCCTTGTGTAAAAATGGTGGGTGGAAAACATGAGGGAAGTAAACAGAAAGTCACTAAAGTTGTTCCCCTTTGTAAAAATGGTGAAAAAAAAAATTTGAGGGAAGCAAACAGGAAGTCACTTAAGTTGATCCTAGAGATGTAAACAATCAAATACCCATACATCATAATTTCATACTGGGAAAAAAAATGAAAATGGAACATACAATACTTGTACTTTCGGTAATCAAAAGCCAGATTTTCTCAAAGAGTAATATGTACTCATGTAATCTGTTCTCAATCTACTTAAGGTCCATAGATCCACTTTTGGGGGGAGGGGAAGTTACTCTGCCAATTTGCTTTTATCTCCTTTCTAAATGGAGGTCAACTCTTAAAGGAAATAATCTGCTTCCCAAGAGCAAATTCTTTCCTTAACCAGTAGACTCCATTTTGAAAAGTGCTCCTTATTCCAAGAAGCAAACAGCAGGAAGTCACTTCAGTTTTCCTTTGTAAAAATGTTGGAAGAACATGAGGAAGCAAACATGAATTCACTTCACTTGTTCCCTTTTGTCAAAATGAAAAAAAAAAAAAAATAAAAAAAAACATGGACGTGTACACATATACTCAGAGCCCTAGATAAGAGGGAGTATTTGATGATAATTAGGGATAATTTTTTGTAAATTCTGGATAAAAACATATGTTGTGACCCCTCATCTGAACCGCCTTGATGAGACGGTTCAGATGAGGGGTCATAACTTATAGTTTCAATGAGAAATGAAGAAAATTATCCCTCAATTATCATCAAATACCCCTCTCATCTAGAAATAAGTAAAGTGCATTGTAGTAGGGGATTCTGAAGTTCAAACTCACTACATGTTGCTGCAGTTTTGTTTTGTTTTTTTGCATCTTTCATAGAAACTCGTACATTGCTTAGTGTGTTTCACCAAGTCCTTTTCTGGTTAGTACTTTTGAGATTTAGTAGAATTGTTAATTTTCTCACTCAATACAAGTTTATTTTTCCTCTATTTATTTAGTTGGCCTTTGAGAAGTTAATGCTTTAATCAGTCTACCAGAAAGTGTCAAGGACTTCTCAAAACACAGTGACTGAATGTTGGAGTTTAAAACGAAGTCCCATCTCCATATGACCTATTATTGGTGGGACATTATACCCGAGTTCACTCACTCGCTCAACTTAAAGTTGAAATTTCAGACTGAAGTCTAAGACTTTCTCTGGATGAGACCTTTCATCTGCTTCTGTTGGCATAAATAGTTCAGCAGGCTTCCATTCTGCAAAAGAAATCAAAGGAGTTTTAAATCACTTTTAAATTCAAACTGCTTATACAGAACTTATGAAATGATAAAGTTTATTCAAATTTTATAAAAAAGATGCATTAAAACATTGAGAGCACTATCCGTTTTATTTGGGAATTGCACCATTTGTATTCTTATGCAGGCTGGATTTTACAGTAATTCTGCTGCATTTACAGAATGTCAACAGATGCTGTATACATTTAGCATCTATGGACAGGCTTGTTCCCATTGTGATTCAATGGAAGTTTTATGGGGCAATAACTACCGTAATCGACCCATTTACCGCACATGCCCCTATAACCGCACACCAAGGCCATTTCCGGACAAACTGCACAAGCGCACACTGCTTTTTCTTTGAAACTCTCACAAAACCCAATAATAAGCAGGGAACTCATGAAAAGTATAAACACAAAGTATTTCCAGTCCTACCCATGTTGCCTCTTTCCAGTCACCCTGCATTTCATTGTTCTGAGTGTGCGGTTATTAAATACATTTTAACCACATCTTTTTGTTGCAATTTTGAAAAAGTTAAGCGCACGGTGCTGTAAATGGGTCGATTACGGTATATTGTGAGTTGTCCAGTTTTGCTTAAATTCAAACTTGTCTGAAACGTTAAAGCCATCAAATATGCTTAGCGGTTCAAGATGTTCTACTGAGAAATGTAGTGAGCAGAGATCATTTTCCAATTAAAGAACACAAAAGTCTCATGATATGGCAGTTTCCACAAAGCAAGGAATAATAAGCAAATTCGACAAATTATGTCCCCCGCCTTGGAAACTAGGTCTCCACTGTATATACACTTAGTGTTTGAGCTGGAAAAGCGGCTAAGTAAAAAATGTGAAAAAAGTAATAAAAAAAAAAATATGTGAGGATCATATCCAAACCACATGCATATCTTCAGACCATGATCAAAAACCTGTGAAGTTTCAAAGGAATGGGCATAAAACTGTAGGAGGAGTTGCACACACAAGGTACCCACTATCTATTCACTTTGATAGTAAAAATGTATGAAAAATGGCTAAGTTCAATTTGCAAAAAAAGTAATGAAAAATAATGTGAGGATAATATCCAAACCACATGCATATTTTCAGACCATGACCAAAATACCTGTGAAGTTTCAAAGGAATCGGCATAAAACTGTAGGAGGAGTTGCACACACAAGGTACCCACTATCTAGTCACTATGATAGTAAAAATGCCTATAAAATGACTAAGTTCAACTTGTAGAAAAAGTAACAAAAAATAACGTGAGGATAATATTCAAACAATATGCATATCTTCAGACCATGACCAAAACACCTGTGAAGTTTCAAAGGCATCGGCATAAAACTGTTGGAGGAGTTGGGCACACAAGGTACCCACTATCTAGTCACTATGATAGTAAAAAGGCCTAAAAAATGACTAAGTTCAACTTGTAGAAAAGTGACAAAAAATAATCTCAGGATTATATCCAAACCACATGCATATCTTCAGACCATGACAAATATATCTGTAAAGTTTCGAAAGAATCAGCATAAAACTGTAGGAGGAGTTGCACACACAAGGTACCTACTACTTTAGGGGGACGGAAAGACGGAATGCTGAAAACTAGGTCCCTCCGCTTTTCTTCGAAAAGGCGGGGGACAATAACTGGTGTTAATGGTCCAATATGATCCATTATTAACCTTGGCTGAGATCCTGTTCAATAAATGCAGCCCTCAATGCCCTTAGTGAATAACTACCTGCAGAACTTGCTTAGAAGTTATTTGCATAGATCAAAGGTCTGGGTTCTTTCTATCATGCTTTATGGTAGGTCAACCAACAGACATCATGATCACCATACTGGCTGTTTCTAGTTTGGTAACACAGTAACAGGGAGCCATCTCTGGTACAGTCTGTGTATAATTATTAAGTAACCACCATCTCTGGTACAGTCTGTGTATAAGTAACCAATCACAGAGTCTCCTTCCTGCTTATTAGACAAAAAAAACCCCTTCAAAATCATTTGCAAATCAGCACAGTCAAAACCAGATGTTCAAGCTGGCTTTTGCTGACCAATACCTACACAGTGTTTAAATCAGTTTCACGTAAACCCCATACAAATCCATGATCTTCTGTTTATAGCAGATGCACAAATTACATATTTAAACACTTCCCTTGGAATAGAAGAAATCAGTACAAATGCTTGATTTATTTTTAGAGCACCTGGTCTCACTGACTGAGTAGCAGTGCACAGAATGTCAATATTTTTCTATTCTACCACCTTTGTCAGACTAGTCCAGACTAGCAATACAATTGTCCAATGTAAATTTTAACAAGACCTGTCACAGGGACAGGATAGCTCGCCTGACAGTGCCTTGCCCATCACATAAAAAACTTTAATGTAAAACTTTAATATTTTGCTGCCGCTAACGCCAATGCCGGAGCTATTATTTGGAGCTATGCATTCAATGTGTCCCAAAAAATACATAAATAATTATGAAGATTGTATGAAAGGAACCATTATCTATGAAAGTAAAGGTAAAAGGTTTTCCAGAGTCTTGTGGTCGTAGGGGAAGAAGGCTGTTAGAGCCCTACTGTATTTTGGACACAGAATATAATATGAAATAGAAATAACCCAACACTTTCCTTTTGCTGCCTCAAGGTAAGTGAATACAGTAAGTAAGACAAGGGCCTACTGTGCTTGCAGTAGGTGCAGGCGGGCATTGTTTTAAATTCTTTCAATCATTTCTCTCTTCTTTCTCCCGCTCTCTGGGAGATCGTCTGATACAGACTAAAATACTGGCTCAAAGGGCCATTAAACCCATAGCAACCAACCAACCAATGCATACAGAAATAATCACATCGTGCTGCACATTTGTGCAAACATATCAGTTTCCACATTTCACTTTAAAGATTCAGACTGCAAATGGAAAACAGTGAATTTAGAAATCTGGAAAGACTCAACAAATGTGCAGGCAGCTGGCTGATATAAGTCATCAGGCTCCTTTAAATATGTTTATCATATGACATCACTGTTATTCAGTGGATAACCTCCTGTCATAAAAATCGTATGGCCAAACGTGTAATAACACCTTGGCACATACATGTAACGTCATTGACAACGTACGCGTCAACAATGCGTTTACTTATTGAATTAATGTTCAATTTGAAGACGTTAAAATCTCATTTTCAAGGGCAATATGATAAACAGAATCTTACACTCGTGGTCATTTCATATTAATTTAAAAACCCGCCAAAGGCTTGTTTCATAAATTTCATATAAAATGATCACTCCTACAAGATCCTCTATTTAATGCAATGCCATTAAAAGTATACCTACAGCAGACATTTGAACAGTATTCTTCAGGCATATTTCAAGTTTCTCTGCTCCCACAAGCATGTTGCTGAAGTGGCACACATGGCATATTTTGGATTCACTTCTTTCATTCTCAAAAGTACATTGTTATTGGTATTTCTGTCCACCATCAGATTAACCTTTCACTGACATAATCAACTAAATTTTCTTCATATGTTTCAGTCCCTAAAAATAGATAAAAAGATTTTCCGAATGTTCATATACATGTATAATGCAGTGGCGGATCCAGAGGGGGTTCGGGGGGTTCAAACGAACCCCCTCTTCAGCCTTAATTATTTCATTTTCATGGGGAATTTCAGGAAAAATTGATCAAACTGTACAAATGGAACCCCCCTAATCTACTTTGAACCTCCTTTCCAAAATTTCTGGATCCGCCCCTGTAATGTAAAGTATGCATAATCATAACACAGAGCTCTTGATACAATGTAAGAGCGAGTATTTGGTGATAGTTAAGGATAACTTTTGTTATTTCTGCATAAAAACATATGTTGTGACCCCTCATCTGGACTGTCTTGACAAGACAGTTCAGATGAGGGATCACAACATATGGTTTTGAAGAAAAATAAGAAAAAATTATCCCTCAATTATCATCAAATACCCCTCTTATCTAGAGCTCTGTTAACAGGAGATAAGAGGTGAAACGATTCACTGAAATTGTATCATATCAATAATCACTGCCCTCTCATGATTCATTGGAAACTGTATCTGGTGTTATCCATATTTTGTCGGGACAATATGATATGCTATGTCAAGTTTCTTTCAACTTCTTTGAAAAGTTTTGTAAAATCTATAACTTGGCAAATTTAAGGTGTACAGATACACTTTCATATGAAGCAATCTAAACCATTTTCTTTCTTTTTTTCCTTTTTTTCTCAACTGTGCCAACTCATAAAGGAAAGAATTTGCACCCCACCCCTCCCCTGACCAGATTTTTTCCTTTATGAATATACCCCATTATGGAAGGGTGTCTTCATTCAGGAAAGAAAAGAGGACATCACAGAAGTCGTTTCCCTTTGTAAAAATGGCAGAATACATCGTTGTGTACCCATACACTATAAACAGTTCCATTGTCCTAGATGGACTGTCATACATGTGATGAACTCCAGATGACCATGTGGGAGATTTGGATTTCATTTCAGGGAGATTGAGTTCTCCATCAGGGAGACTCTTTCACGGCAACTTTGATGCGTCATTTCACGTACTTTACTGTATTTTTTTTCTTATTTTAAAACAGAACATGAACTATAGCATAGTTTGTTTAGTTTACTTTTGAGTTACTCCCCGCCAGCCCCCCCCCCCAAAAAAAAAACGAACAAACTCCTTTCTTTAATTATTATAATTATTCATTTATTATTATATTACTGTTATTTGTATCATTATTTTGGTATCTGTCTGGCACAGAATCTAGCTTTTGCAAAAGAGTATACTTGAGATTTCATACAGATTTGCCTCCCTTGAAATTTCTATTTTCAGTTTATCTACTTATCTTCTTTCATAAACAAATAAGTTTTGTTTAAAGGTATTCAGAGCTGTAAGAACTGATAAAAATGTATATAACAATGTTCAAATTCTGTTTTTGACACAAACTATACCCATGCACAAGACAGAAATATCAAAACTTTCATGCGTCACTTTTACACCATTAATGATCAAAGTTATCCGCCATATATAATAATCAAGATATAATGTGCACTCCGGGGAAAAAATACCTTACGGAGTATGCGACAAGTTTAAACACCGATCAGCCTGCACCTCTGTGCAGTCTAAACAGAGTTTTACATCTATTGTCTATGCGTCTAAGGGAATCTAAGCAGTGAAAACAAGTCTCCGACTAAGGGACCGACCATTTGATATTCTGGGGGGGGGGGGGGGCCTGGTATATTTATCAAAAAAATTTCCTGTCTTTGGATATGCAAGAAAAAAATAACCTGGCTCATAAGGGGGTTCAAAAAAATAATCTGGCCTCAAGAGTAAGAGAAAAAAATAACCTGACTCCACCCACAATTAAAAAAAAAAATATTGTCTGCAGATAATTCCATTGGAATTGAGTTTTTAAAATGTCTCTGGCTTCTGGGGGGCTGCGCCCCCCAGACCCCCATATTTATAGTAATATTTTAAAATTATCTACAGTTGGTTTACACCAGCGGGCACGCATGTACATACATTTACAAAAAAATCCTATACAACATTCACATACATGTATTATTGATCTGCCACATTACTAAGTAAATGTTTCCACTAAAACTGAATTGCAAAAGAGTCACTAGCTTATGGGAGACAAAACCATTATGGCAAAATAAACACCCTAAAAGGCAAAAGTCCTAATATAAAAACCCTTATTTTTATCATCATTCCTAGTTTTTCTCTATTGTTTCCAGTCTTAAAATTGCCATTGAAATTGGGTAATTGCTTTAGCTTCTGGGAGGCGTTGCCCCCCAGACCCCCCTTTGATAACTTCTTAGCGCATAATTTTCAGCCATTTTATTAATTGCCATTCATGCATAATGTGACTCTATCAGTAAGTATTTATCAAACTTTCTAAAGTACGAATAAAGCATGTTTGGGCATATATTGGGATCAAAAAAAAATTAAATTCCTAATGTTAGCCCTACAACCTTGCCAAAATAGCCCTAAATTTTGGCCAAAATAATCCTAATTTAAGGCCTAATTTTTTGCCAAACTCATACAGGGATGTTTGTATCTGTACCTTAGATGAAAAGAGTAACATATTCCAGGCACTGGTTTGCAAAAGCAAGCTAAGCCATGCCCGTGGCCTGGTTAAAGACAGCACCATGTTCTTTTTGTGAGAAAAAAGGTGAAAAAGTACTGATGTGGGTAAAATAAAAGGATATTAAGGTCAAAACAAGGATCTGATAGTTCAGCTTTAAATTAAAACAAAAAAAAAATAACCTGTTTGAGTTAGTTTGTAAAAAAAATAAATTAGCTCCCACAAGGTGAAAAAAAAAGAAATTGTTTCCAGAGGCCAGTGAAATAAAATGTTGTGTCTCCATATCAAGAATACCAGCACCCCCCCCCCCCCCCCCCCCCCCCCCCCCCCAGAATATCAAATGGTCGGTCCCTAACTGCCCCTTGTTGATAAAATTGATAAGGTTTGTTGTTAATGGAAAAATTCTTGACAATTACATTCCCCAGCTACTAGTAGCCCAGCACTGGGCTGGAAAATACCTAGAAATTGTTTTCATTTTTTTAAAACTAGAAACTTGTTTCTGATATAATTTAGGGCTAGAGCTGGAGCGGGACTGCAGCCGCTAGCAGCTACTGAGCCTCCTTTACTTACATATGGCAACTGGAAGAACAACACCAGAAACATCAATGATGTTGTACATTGTCTCTTCTGTGATTCCCCTGACTCCACGAGGCACTTGCTGTATATGAGAGGCTGTAGCGGAGTCGAAAATAACAATCTCTACAATGACTGAATCTACAAGGCACACACAAGCATGCACTGGAAATGACTGGCATGATTGTTTGTTTAATAGTCAAGTAATTAATTTGTCTTAAATTGATATGATGCATGCAGTAGAAACCCTTAAACTCCCAGTGTACGAATCTGCAAGCTGTACGAATCTGCAACATATCACTCTACAGCACTTCACTTTCTCCAACAATCAAGAGATAAATCTGATAAACACACGTAACAAATACATGTAGTGACCTCAGAATTGTGTAACATTATCTGTAGACGGTGCTACAATGAATAACTGAATAAAAACACAGCATATAAATTCACAAAGTTCTGTCAAACTTGTGGAATACCCGCCTTCAATTATAGTGTAATTGTTTACAAGTTTCTTTGTTTTACTGTGAAGAGCTAACAAGGGAAGTAACTGCGTAGCAACCAAAGTAGAATAGAATTGAAGAAAATTTGGCTTTTGGGGTCCAACCACCTCCAGAATTAATGCAGAAAACTACTTTACCCCACTCAGATTTTTTATGAAATTTGTATTATAGGCTTTTCTTTATATACTAGAATATGGCACACTGTCTGTATCAGACTGCGTTTTGCACATTGCCCTCTTAAATAGGAGACCATGGTACACCAAGAAAACCTAAAATTTCACATTTAAGTGATAACTGGAGCAAACAGCAGTTTCAGAATATACACTTCCCACTTTGAATTATTTATTTGTTGTCTACTTTATACAAAAACTGCAAAATTAATCAGTTTCAGACAAAGTATGAATGTTTAAAATCTTAAGATATCCACCTACTGTAATTTCCCACCAGTTTCAACATTTTCTATTTTCATCTGCCGTTTCCATGACAACGGAAAGAAGAATCGCAAAACTAAGTATAACTTTTTCGTTTTTTGATACACCCTTTCATTTGAAATAAGTGTCATCAAAATCCCTTTCGGTGCGTGGACAAAATATTCTGGTGCTTACAGAGAATTGATGTTAAGTAATTGTCGCTTCTAATTGGCTGAAGTCTGGTTTTACCTTGCTGAGTGTGCTTGCCGTGGATGCAAATTAGTACACTTTGAGAGCTGAAAACAAAAAAAGTGCATTAGAATGGTGATAACTGTATTGAAAATCATCATTTAGCGAAATAAATCGTCAGTTCTATAGTCGCAATTAGTGTTTTTCTGCTCCGCTGTGGCATTGCCGTAAAATGAAATTTGCGACCATAAAACCAACAATTTACCTCCCCAAAATACAATTTTGAGTACAGCTATCCCTTTATTAGCTCACCTGTCAAGGTGAGCTTATAGTATAGCCATGGTCCGTCGTCGGCGTCGTCGGCGTCCACACTTTTAAACACCAATATCTCCTACACCAGCAGGCCAATCTTCATCAAATTTTATGTGTAGCATTGTTGGGGTGGGGGATTGACTGCATAAGGTTTAAGGGCAGATTGGGTTGGAACTCTGGTTGCCATGGCAACATATAGCTCCCATAGAATTATAATGGGAAAAACTTCAAAAATCTTCTTCTCTGAAACCATGAGGCCCAGAGCTTACATATTAAGTATGTACCAATGTCTAGTGGTCCCCTACATAAATCCTGCCAACCATGCCCCTGGGGCCCAAATTGGCCACGCCCCGGGGGTCATTAGCTCCCATAGACTTACAATGGGAAAATCTTAAAAAATCTTCTTCTCTGAAACCATGAGGCCCAGAGCTTACATATTAAGTATGTACCAATGTCTAGTGGTCCTCTACATAAATCCTGCCAACCATGCCCCTGGGGCCCAAATTGGCCACGCCCCGGGGGTCATTAGCTCCCATAGATTTACAATGGGAAAATCTTAAAAAATCTTCTTCTCTGAAACCATGAGGCCCAGAGCTTACATATTTAGTATGTAGCAATGTCTAGTGGTGCTCTACATAAATCCTGCCAACCATGCTCCTGGGGCCCTAATTGGCCACGCCCCGGGGGGTAATAGCTCCCATAGACTTACAATGGGAAAATCTTAAAAAATCTTCTTCTCTGAAACCATGAGGCCCAGAGCTTACATATTAAGTATGTACCAATGTCTAGTGGTCCCCTACATAAATCCTGCCAACCATGCCCCTGGGGCCCAAATTGGCCACGCCCCGGGGGTCATTAGCTCCCATAGACTTACAATGGGAAAATCTTAAAAAATCTTCTTCTCTGAAACCATGAGGCCCAGAGCTTACATGTTAAGTATGTACCAATGTCTAGTGGTCCCCTACATAAATCCTGCCAACCATGCCCCTGGGGCCCAAATTGGCCACGCCCCGGGGGTCATTAGCTCCCATAGATTTACAATGGGAAAATCTTAAAAAATCTTCTTCTCTGAAACCATGAGGCCCAGAGCTTACATATTTAGTATGTAGCAATGTCTAGTGGTGCTCTACATAAATCCTGCCAACCATGCTCCTGGGGCCCTAATTGGCCACGCCCCGGGGGGTAATAGCTCCCATAGACTTACAATGGGAAAATCTTAAAAAATCTTCTTCTCTGAAACCATGAGGCCCAGAGCTTACATATTAAGTATGTACCAATGTCTAGTGGTCCCCTACATAAATCCTGCCAACCATGCCCCTGGGGCCCAAATTGGCCACGCCCCGGGGGTCATTAGCTCCCATAGACTTACAATGGGAAAATCTTAAAAAATCTTCTTCTCTGAAACCATGAGGCCCAGAGCTTACATGTTAAGTATGTACCAATGTCTAGTGGTCCCCTACATAAATCCTGCCAACCATGCCCCTGGGGCCCAAATTGGCCACGCCCCGGGGGTCATTAGCTCCCATAGACTTACAATGGGAAAATCTTAAAAAATCTTCTTCTCTGAAACCATGAGGCCCAGAGCTTACATATTTAGTATGTAGCAATGTCTAGTGGTGCTCTACATAAATCCTGCCAACCATGCTCCTTGGGCCCAAATTGGCCACGCCCCGGGGGGTATTAGCTCCCATAGACTTACAATGGGAAAATCTTAAAAAATCTTCTTCTCTAAAACCATGAGGCCCAGAGCTTACATATTTAGTGTGTACCAGTGTCTAGTGGTCCCCTACATAAATCCTGCCAACCATGCCCCTGGGGCCCAAATTGGCCACGCCCCGGGAGTCATTAGCCCCCATAGACTTACAATGGGAAAATCTTAAAAAATCTTCTTCTCTGAAACCATGAGGCCCAGAGCTTACATATTTAGTATGTACCAATGTCTAGTGGTCCCCTACATAAACCCTGCCAACCATGCCCCTGGGGCCCAAATTGGCCACGCCCCGGGGGTCATTAGCTCCCATAGACTTACAATGGGAAAATCTTAAAAAATCTTCTTCTCTGAAACCATGAGGCCCAGAGCTTACATATTTAGTATGTAGCAATGTCTAGTGGTGCCCTACATAAATCCTGCCAACCATGCCCCTGGCGCCCAAATTGGCAACGCCCAGGGGTCATTAGCTCCCATAGACTTACAATGGGGCCAAGAGCTTATGTATTTAGTATGTTGCAGTGTATGGTGTCCTCTACATAAATCCTGCCAATCAAAACCCTGGGGTCCAAACTTGCCACACCCCATGGGGTCATCGAATCCTATAGAATTGCAGCCTGTTTATTAGCTTACCTGAGCTGGAAGCTTACATTTTATAACTCAGGTGAGCGATCGTTGCCCTTGGGCTACTTGTTGTGTATATCATGAAATCGCCTCCTGTTACCGCTCTGGGGCCGTATTCATAAAACAACTTAAGTCGTTGCTATGCTGTTGCTAAGGCTAAATATCTATAAAGGAGATTCCATACAACTATGAAATTTGTTCTGGAGGAACAGTCTTTGTAAGACTGTTCCTCCAGAGCAAATTTCATAGTTGTAGTGAATCTCCTAAGAAATTTAGCCTTAGCAACAGCATAGCAACGACTTAAGTTGTTTTATAAATACGGCCCCTGATGTATACGTTTTTTGTTTCAGAAAAACTCTTGAAGCAACCTGAAATCTGCCTCACCAAAAATTGTATCAAAACAGGTATTTACCATATTTAAGCCGAGTCACGAGAAAACCAACAAAGTGGTTGTGCGCCTTGTGCAGACTCAGATCAGCCTAAGCATCCATCCAGTCTGATGAGAGTCTGTGCAGTGCTCTTAAAGGGTGGCTAATGATCTAAGCTACCTTCATGCAAACAGCAAAGGCTCTAATCAGACTGGGCAAATGCCCAGGCTGATCTGAGTCTGCGCTGGGCGCACAGCCACTTTGTTGGTTTTCTCCTCTCCTGTTGCGGCTCATTTACAGGTTTCTCCCCTGTGACAAGCAGTAGGGAGACATAGTATCGCTTTTCAGATGTCTTCAGTGTCAGCCGGCAATAAACTTCAGTTGAGTTTTCTGGTTAAGCTCTGTGACACTATTGTGGCCTTTGTCTGCTGGTGGTCTATAGCTCTTAATATATAGTAGAATTATAAGCCTTCCTGACTAGAACTCTTTCCTGGGTTTGATTGATTGATTGTTTGGGGTTTTACGGCCCTTTAAGACAATTTTCAGTCTACATCGGGCAGTCTTTCGTGGGTCCCTAGAGGTCACTTTATATACACACAGAAACTAACCCTGGATGGCTAGAACTACCCTAGGCTGGAACTCATTTTCTCGGTTCCAAGCCTGTTCGAGCCAGTGAAGTTCTACTGTATATGTATGTTTTATCAACATCCAAACACTGTATACTGTAATTGTTTCAAACACACAGGTGTTATCATACTTTGCTCAAAAACAAGGCAAAAAGAAAAAGATAAAAAAAGATAAAACAGAAAAAAGAAAAAATGCATTGTATAACTGAATCTCGGCAGAATTAATTATTTCAAGAAAAGACAAAAAAAAAGTACATTTACTCTAGCATAACATCAGGAGCTGTGGGTGTCTATATAAACTCTATCCCTCTGTGGTGAACCTTAAACGATTTTGCATATGTCATCGTGTGTCTCAGGTGAATTTACTTTGTCAGAACAAGTATTTGTTTTGCTAATGTACCGTTTTATGCATTTTGCATGATTTGCTGCATCTTAGGTAAATATGTCTTGTGGTATCATAAAATTGTGCATCATTTGAAAACCCTGCACAAATACAAGTAAAGCAAACTGTGAATGGCCTGACCAGCCTGCATGTTTATGCAAGCTGATCTAGATATATGCAGTTTGCGTATGTCATAAGGTCCGTGCTTTTCCGCTACTTTTTCAAAGGGAGACAATTTTTGTGACATCTTGAATGCTTCTTGGGATAATGAAACACGTCCATTATGGGGCCATAATTCCCATTTGTGTGTGCAATACCTAAACCACTCTTGCACACACAAATGAGAATTTGTTGACGTAAGTCTCTTTTAGTGGGTGTATGGTTGAATATATTGTTTAGCATTTTACAAATTTTAAAGATTCCGATAATAATGATTGCATATGTAAAGAACAAATATTTTTGCAGGAAAGGTAAATAACCTTCATATTAAATTGAGGAAAAAGATACATGTTCAGTACTGTGCTCCCACTGCCCTGGATTTCGGGACACCTTAACAAATTAATATAATTTCTAAAAGAAATTAAAAGTTGATTTTACTATCATTTTGCCAGTCCGGGCCCAGAGGTTATAAAACTTGAGTACATTCTCAAACTCAAAATAAAGCACACTGATTGGCTGCTTCCAAGCACAAGCTTGGAAGCAGCCAATCAGTTTGCTTTATTTTGAGTTTGAGATTAGTCTCCGGTTCTATTACCTCAAACTCAGGTGAGATAAGAATTGTCAGTACAGATGAAACTTGTGTATATCCTTATCTGGTATACAAGAGTAAAAGCTCTTGTGTGACATAATTATAGCACATTCCCCCAGCAAGGCTAGTTTGATCCCACCACATGCAATATATGGTACCTGTAATTCAAAAGAACTTCTTATTTTTCAGCTGCACAGCTCATAAACTCAATGAACCCAAAGATTGATCCTTGTGACAATTTCTTCGAGTATGCCTGCGGTAATTGGAACAAGAAAAACGTGATTCCTGAAGACAAATCTAGCTATAACACCTTCGAGAAATTACACGATGAATTACAAATCACCTTAAAAGGTAAAATAAAAAGTGTCATGCATGTACAATCAACCCTCTTTATAATGGCACTCATTACAACAGCAAAATTCTTTATGTCATTTTGATATGCATGGAATGGATATATTGATCTGAATGTGTATTCTTTACAGCAACAAATTACGGGATAACTGTACTCAAAATTGTCATTTGGGGACGTAAATCGTCGGTTTTATGGTCGCAAATTGCGTTTTACGCCTTTTGCAATTGAATGAAAGTCCATAGAAAGAGAAATGAGCCATGACACGACAAAACCAACAAAGTGGCATGTGCGTCCAGTGAAGACTCAGATCAGCCTGGGCATTCGCCCAGTCTGATCAGAGTCTTTGCTCTCAGTTAGTTTAGACCCTTATCTACTCTTAAGCGCACAGCAGAGATTCTGGTCAGACTTGGCAGATGTCCAGACTGATCTAAGTCTTTGCTAGGCGCACATGCCTTTTTGTTGGCTTTGTCGTGTCACAGCTCAAATGTTGATGTTTTGAATTTTAAAATGCTCTTCCAGGGCACCAACTTTATATGTAATGGAGTAATTGGAAAATCATATGGCTATCAACTTGAATGTGCAAAACACAAAGGCCATATTTCATTGTACAGTAAAAATTTTAAAAAAATTGGGACACCTAAAGCAATTTATTCCGTAACTGTCCTAAAATTCAACAGTTTATTTTTCAGTGCCATAGCACATCTATAAGATGCAGATGGAATGGCAAATGGTGTGGACCCTGATCAGACTACTCGTTCAGGAGCAGTCTGATCTTGGTCTTCACTGTTGCTCAGACCTATTTGTCCAAATACATAGAATTTTATGATAAATGAAAGCTGTCAAACTGTGGCCAAGAAGCATTAAGGCCTTGGCCAAACAGCATTGTACATAGTTGATACGTTATAATCATATAAAACTTAGTTTGTATGCCCCCGTGACAATAGTCATGGGGCATTAAGATTTGCCCCTGTCTGTCTGTCCGTCTGTCCGTCCATCCGTCTGTCTGTTCGTCACGCTTTATGGTATAGAGTTTGTGTAATCAACTCCTCCCACAGTTTTCAATGGATCTGTTTCAAACTTTGCATACATGTTTGGGACATATTGAAGATATGCATGTGGATTTTTGTTGGACCTATAATTAATTTTGACAGAATTACGGCCTTTTGAACTTAGTCATTTTAGGCAAATTTTTGCATTGTAGGGTATAGAGTTTGTGTAATCAACTCCTCCCACAGTTTTCAATGGATCTTTTTCAAACCTTGCATACATGTTGTGGACATATTGAAGATGTGCATGTGGATTTTTGATGGACCTATAATTAATTTTGACAGAATTACGGCCTTTTGAACTTAGTCCTTTTAGGCAAATTTTTGCATTGTAGGGTATAGAGTTTGTGTAATCAACTCCTCTCACAGTTTTCAATGGATCTTTTTCAAACTTTGCATACATGCTGTGAATGTATTGAAGATGTGCATGTGGGTTTTTGATGGCACTAGAATTAATTTTGACAGAATTATCATACATGTGATGAACTCCCGATGACCATGTGGGAGATTTGGATTTCATTTCAGGGAGATTGAGTTCTCCATCAGGGAGACTTTTTGACAGCAGCTTTGATGCGTCGTTTCACATACTTTACTGTATTTTTTTCTTATTTTAAAACAGAACATGAACTATAGTACAGTTTGTTTAGTTTACTTTTGAGTTACTCCCCCCCCCCCCCCCCAACCCTCTCCCCCCACAAAAAAAAAAACAACACCTCCTTTCTTTAATTATTATAATTATTCATTTATCATTATATTACTGTTATTTGTATCATTAGTTTGGTATCTGTCTGGCACAGACTCTAGCTTTTGCAAAAGGGTATACTTGAGATTTCATACAGATTTGCCTCCCTTGAAATTACTATATTAGTTCTATCTACTTATCTTCTTTCATAAACAAATAAGTTTTGTTTGAAGGTACTCAGAGCTGTAAAAACTGATAAAAATGTATATAACAATGTTCAAATTCTGTTTTTGACACAAACTATACCCATGCACAAGACAGAAATATCAAAACTTTCATGCATAACTTTAACACCATTAACGATCAAAGTTATCGGCCATATATAAGAAATTCAGATGATATTTGCCATTCGGGAGAAAAAGTACCTTACGGAGTGAGCGACAAGTGAAGACACCGATCAGCCTGCACCTCTGTGCAGCCTAAACAGAGTTTTGCATTTGTTGCCTATGCGTCTAAGGGAATCTAAGCCGTGAAAACAACTCTCCGGCTGTATTGCGCATGTTTATTTTGTGTAGTTGTGAAACAGGGCTATCGGCTTCTTTTCACGTGACACATCTTCTTAAACACATTTCGTCGGTAATTCTTACACGGGTCAGTGAGTTTATTAGTGACCTAATTAATGGGATTAATGTCAACAGACATGACGGTTTGTTTATTGCACAGTCAAAACAATATTTGATGGTGTGAATACAGGTCAATACACATGTGGATATCTCCTTACTGGCAGGGAAAAAGGGCATGGCGTTGGAAAAGGGGTATCAGAAAAAAATTATGAAGGGAAAACTCAGCATCCGGGAGATTCTGAAGGCTTTCCGGGAGCGCGGGAGATGGACTTCATTTCCGGGAGACTCCCGGATGATCACATGTATGAATTATGGCCTTTTGAACTTAGTCATTCTAGGGAAATTTTGCATTGTAGGTTATGGATTTTGTGTTATCAACTTGCTCCACAGTTTTCAATGGATCTTTTTCAAACCTTGTCTACATATGGTGGACATATTTGAAGATATGATGAGGCATATTGATAGGTCTAGAATCAATTTTGACAGAATCACAGCCTTTTTAACTTAGTCATTTTGGGCAGTTTTTTTCATGGCAGGTTACGTTTTCAATGGATTCTTTGTAGGTGCTTTATGGATATACATATCATGTGACAGGCGCTGCACGGGGGCATCATTAGTGTCTTACAGACACAATTTTCTAGTTTATTGTCTCTTTATTATAGGTCTTTTAGAAGATGAGCCTCAGCATTACGACAGTGATGCAACATTGAAAGCCAAAACCTTATACCAGTCTTGTATGAACATTTGTAAGTATCATATTAGTCCTATTAAATACCCTGGGGGTGGGGGGAGGCGTTGACGTTGCATTCTGTGAAAGGGGGGGCATTTTTAGAGCCAAAATTATAGTTAATCCGCCACAGCCAAAATACCTCTAATAAACACCATTAATGCAAATGGGTATACTTTCAGAGGAAGTACCTCTACTGAATTTTTGCCTCCCTTCTCAGTAGGATGGGAGTCAATTCTTAAAGTAAAGAATTTGCTCCCAACGGAGCAAATTCTTTCCTGTAAGAGTAGACCCCTTTTCAAAGACCTACCTCATCCAGAGAAGTAAACAGGAAGTTATGCGAGTTAATATAACATTATTTTCAGAAAAGAAGCAGGGGGCGTTTATTAGAGCAGGGGCGTTAAATAGGATTTATACGGTAATTAGCCTCAAAGCACTAAAGAGAAGGTGACAAAAGTAACGTTTGTAAAATGTCAAAAAATGTTTGGTCTAATCAAGCTATATCATATGGAGAACTGGAAGACTAGAGGGGAAACAGTGTAGATCCAGATGATGCTGCTCATTATGAGCCACCTCATCTAGATCGATGCTGTTTGCAATGTCAACTCTTTTCATTTTTAGCGCTTTAAGTGCTAGTTTTGTATGGTAATTTTAACTGTACGAAAAGAAAGGTTCTGTGTGTCATGTTGAAGTGTCCGAAAGATGCTGAGCATAGATCAGCATCTGATTATGCACAGTCTGATTGGTCCCTGATCCTCTGTTCTATTCTCTACGAGTGATGGTTAACTAAAGAAAGATAGTTTCATGTTTATATATACTAACTGCAATATCTGAAGTTGTCTATGAAATCCTTTCTGGTGGAATTTGATTCCAGTGGACTGAAGACAAGCTGACTGAAAACATACGAGTCGCATCACGACAAAACCAACAAAGTGGTATCTGTGCCCAGCAAAGACTCAGATCAGCCTGGGCATTTGCCCAGTCTGATAACAGTCTTTGCCTTGCACTGTAGGGGTATCTAAGGGTTTAAGCTAGCTCCATGCAGACAGCTAAGACTCTGATCAGGCTGGGCAGATGCCCAGGCTGAGTCTTTGCTGCGCGCACATGCCACTTTGTTGGTTTTGTCATGTCGTGGCTCATATCTTTTCTGGTAATTCTTTCAGCTCAGATAGAACATATTGGCGATACACCACTAAGGCGAGTTCTGATAAAGCTTGGTCGGTGGCCAATTATCGATGACAAGTGGACGGAAGATGGGTATATCTTGGAAGACATTCTTGGAACCATGAGAGGGACGTACAATGCCCCAATTTTGATTGACAGCTGGATAGGGGCAGATGACAAAAATTCATCTAGCAATATAATACAGGTTTGTCATTATGCAGAGGACTTAATTTGTTTGATTTTTTTAAAAACACTGAGAGAGGCTACTTAATTAACTGTCTGTATACACTCTTAAAATCAAATATTTGAACATTGATGGTGCTCAGGCTTGTACAGTCGACCTTAGTAAATGCAAGAGACCAAAAAGTTTTGAGATAACAGTAGGTTGAGATAAAAGTACAATGTAGTTGAAAAAGTCAAATTTCTGATATCTCAGACTCTGATATCTCAAAGCATCCTCGTATATCAAAGAACATATTTCCTATTTTTATTTACATTTCCACTCCTGTAATCTCAAACTACTGATATCTCAAAGTAAATTTTCTGGTATCAGTAATTAGGGCCGTAGTTCCACTTCGAGATATCGATTGTTGACTGTACGAAGAATGTATAAGAATTCAACTAAAAGTATCACAGTATGGCTGCCACGAGCAGGTACTTTGAGATATCAGTATTTGAGATACCAGTATTTGAGATACCAGGAGTCAACTTTGCATTATGTTGTTTCTTTTCTAGCTAGATGAGCCAGCTCTTGGATTACCAAGCCGAGAGTACTACCTCCATAGCAGTGACTCACCACCACTAAGGGCATATTTCAAGTACATGGTTGACATTGCCTTACTGATGGGTGCTAATCCTGATACTGTTAGAGAGGAGATGAAGAAGGTGTTGGAGTTTGAGACCATGCTAGCTAATGTAAGTCAAACTGTTCTGTGAACAGGGTAATTCCCAGTTTGCCTATTGCTGTTTGACCTGATTCCCATTCCACCTTCTCCAAATTTGCATATTCACATTTTATCTACTCCAAAAATTGGTTGGAGCCCCAATATCTCAGTAGGTTAAGGGCTGGCCTTTTGGGGCCGTATTCATAAAGCCACTTAAGTCGTTGCTATGCGGTTGCTAAGGCTAAATATCTATAAAGGAGATTCCCTACAACTATGAAAATTGTTCTGGAGGAACAGTCTTTGTAAGACTGTTCCTCCAGAGCAAATTTCATAGTTGTAGGGAATCTCCAAAGAAATTTAGCCTTAGCAACAGCATAGCAACCACTTAACTCGTTTTATGAATACGGCCCCTGATCTAGATGTCACAGATTTGAGACCCGCTGGAGATAGAAATCTTTCTAACCATAAATAGGGTTCCATTTCACATATGAGTCTTTCATTGTCACCCTCCCATTGTCCTGATATGACTAGGATACTGTTAAAAAGGATGTAAATTGCAATTTATCCATCCGAAATTGGTTAGATTCCAAATCTAAAGCCCTGATAGCTCAGTGAGTTAAGTGTTGGCCTGCTGATCTAGCAGTCCCAAGTTTGATTCTCAGAGGCAGAAATCCTTCCAACCATAAATGGGGTTCTGTTGCACACAGCCTTTCTTTATCACCATCTCATAGTACTGATATTACTGAAATACTGTTGAAAAGGACACAAAAACGCAAGTCATCCATCCATCTGAAATCTAACATTTTACAGCAGTTTCTTTGTTGTGGTGTCATTGTAAACATATTGAAAATTAATTTTTTAAATGAAGAATATCCATGGTAGTGAAATTAGCTAAAACTTCAGTATTTGAGATGCAAATATGGTATTTTCATTTACCAGAGTAAGTAAAATGGGAATATAATCCAAATGGAGAAGCTCCCTCTAGGTCCAATAGCTGGAATAAAGGTTGGTTTATATTGACAGGTTTTGGGTTGTGGAATTAAAATAGAGGTGGTGGGTTTGCATTCTGAAGATCAAGTGTGTCTGCAAGATATCTTTTAGATACATTTGAAAAAAGACTCCACAAATGAGCCGCGACGTGGTTGTGCGCCCAGCGCACTCGGATCAGCCTGGGCATCCGCCCAGTCTGATCAGAGTCTTCGCTGTCCGCATGGAGGTAGCTTAGATCCTTGGCTAACCTTTAAGCGCCTAGCGAAGAGTCTGGTAAGGCTGTGTGGATGTCAAGGCTGATTTGAGTCTGCGCTGGGCGCACAACCACATTGTTGGTTTTCTCGTGTCACGGCTCAAATATACAATGTGATCTGAGCCTTCTATGTTCAAATACCTCATTTGTACTGATTTATGAACGGTAGAAAACATTGCTTACAGAACTTTGCAACTGGATATTGCGACTCCTGAACCAACTGCTGTGTTTATCGTAGAATTTGAATAAGTTGAGATTTTACAGTTAGTTGTCAAAATGGCAGAGGTGCTCTTTTATTATCCCCCCTTCCCCCTGCCAAAGGCAAAAGGGATATGGAAATGGTATCTCTCCATCTGTGTGTATGTAACATTTTTGCCTGCAGCATAACTCCAAAGGAATTAAAGGGGTTGTCTTGAAATTTCACATATGATAGAAGGCATTAAGAGGAAGGGCAGTGTACATGAATCATAATTCTGCCTTGCTTACATTTTAAATAATCTCTCTTGATGAATTGTTTAACTCAAAATGTGCTGAAGATAATTGCTTCAAACTACAAACAATTAAAGATAGTGGACATTCCAGAAGAGGGCAGTGTCTAAGAACAAAAACATTAATTCTACCTTGTCTAATTTGTTTGTTCTGTTATTTCCCTTTTCATGTTTATTAGACTTATTACAAAGATTAATCAAGAACCATTCAAAGGATTTGGTTCATATTTGACAAATTGAGAGAAGACTTTAAGAGAAAATACTTTATTTATGAACCATAACTCTGCTATGACCCACTTTTTTAGTTAGTCTTTTTATTATAACTCTTTTGTCTGCAACATTACTGCAAAAGTATTTAAAAGATTCTGTTGAAACTTCATATAACAACAGAGGACACTGAAAGGCAGTGCAGTGTACAAGAACTATAACTCTGCCTTTCAGTTCTTAAACAAGACAAGTGTTGGCGAGATGGACAGAGGATTCAATGAAGAAAACAGTAACTGCGCTGAGCAGCAAATAAAATGTCCACCTTTACCAGAATTGTTTGAATAGATGGCAGAATTGGCCATGTCAGCATAGCTCTTGTCCAGTTTTAAGTCTGCTCTAATTCCTTTGGTACTTTAGTCCTACTTTAGTCCTAATATATGTATGTTTTTTCCAGGTTAGCAAACCACAAAATGAAAAACATGACACAGGGGCAAGATACAACAAAATGAAAATAAGGGATCTACAAGCCAAGGTGCCTGAGGTAGGTACGGAAACCGCACTAGGGTAGCCTTTATAAGGATTGGTAAGATTTTCAATCAGCTAGGATTCAGGTTAGACTATGCAGCTGCACTAACTGCTCATAGCCCATGATGTTAACAGGCTCAGCCTATGTATTGTGTAATCTGTGTTGCAAACAGTGAAGACTTAACAGGACTGTTCACTTGTGCAGGCTGGTCTTAGTTCCCACTAGATTCACAAAAACTGAGGTCCTCTTTGTTAAAATTCTGCTGGTTGAAAGAAGAAACATATACCCCATTCAGGGGTCACTAACAGTGTTAATTTATCTTTTAAAATTATTTCTACAATGTGACTATTTTTAGGAAAATCTTCATTTTACTATTCTTAAATTTAAAAGTCTGCATGCAGCAAGATGGGTCTAATGAAAGGTGTTTTTATGTGAAAAGGGCTGGCGTGCATTTGGGAACAAAATACTGTAAGTTCATTGGACTGATGAAAGTACAGGTACAAAATGCAAGCTCTATCTTAAGTTGACTGGCTATTTTCAGTGTTGGCTGAAAAGTTACGGGTGGTCAACTCATAAAGGCAAGAACACAGGGTATAATCGATTCCACTAATTTTCGCTTCCTGCAGAGACTGTACATCATGTTTGGCTTCCGCCAAGACTGTCTGCGAACTCTTGCTTCCTGCCGAGACTTCTGTACATGATAAATGGATTCCTGCAGAGACTGTCCGCGTGATTCTCTCGGCAGGAAGCAGAGTCATGCGGACAGTCTCGGCAGGAAGCCATTTTTCAAGGACAGTAGTCTCTGCAGGAAGCAATAGTAATGCGGACAGTCTCGGCAGAAGCCAAATATGATGTACAGTCTCTGCAGGAAGCGAAAATTGGCGGAATCGATTATACCCTGTGAAGAATCCACTCCTAGCAGGTCACACTGTTTAAGAGTAAACTCCCTTTTGAATGGGGGCTGTGCTTACAGGAAAGCTAGTGTTGAATCCTGGTAATTGTCTCCCTTTCAAAAAATGTTGGAAAAACATGGGGCTATAACTGTTCACCATAACTTCATCAATGGATGAATGATGGATGACTTGCGATTTTATGTCCTTTGCAACAGTATTTCAGTCATATCGGGACAATGGGTGGGTGATAATGAAAGGCTGTTTGCAATGGAACCCTGTTTGCGATTGAAAGCTCCTACATTGGAGCTCAAACCTGGGACTGCTAGACAGTAGGGCAATGCTCAACCCACTTAGATATCGGGGCTCCCAACTTCTTTGATACTCTGGCTTGAATGAATGTCTGTGCTAATTGCAGATACTGTAAGGATCATCCCAGCAGGCACACAACGTTGAATCAACATTTAATCAACCTCAATTGAAGGTCATGAGGTTGAATCAAAGTTGATTCAGTCAACCTTGATTCAACAGCATGATGGTGAATCAAATGTTGATTCAAGGTACACAGCATTGAATCAACATTTAATCAGCATTGATTCAGATGTTGAATCATAGTTGAGTCAATGTTGATTCAACATTGTGTTTCCAGTGGGTTTGTATGTATGTTTAGACTCGAATGTGTTACAGTTTGATTGGCTGCGGTACCTGAACAAGTTTTTGCCGATGGAAGCTGAGAGTACAGAAGAAATAGTTGTGTTCTCACCAGACTATATGAAAGCTCTTGTCAAATTGACTAGAGAAACTGATAAACGGTAAGAATATCTGATAAGATTAGATTTGTCATTGATAAAAACCAGTCAAGGAAATCTTATAAACTTGAAATTAAGCGTCTCTTGTTTCATCAGATGCCTATAGAAATGCTGGTTATTAACCCTATTGCACTCGGAACGGCCAAAACTCTATGGAGTTTTGGCTGTTCTGAGTGCAATAGGGTCAAGTGTTGAAGATGCACACATTTCAAAATGGTTTCATACTTGTATAAAGAAAGGTATTACTTGATTTCTGTCTTTCCTGCAACTAGCACAAACGAGACATAGGTATTACTTTTCTGGTGTCGATGGCGGCAAAAACTTTTTTTTTTGATATTCTGGTTTTTCTCTGCTTTGTGACAGTGCTCTGACAGGCGAGACTGCATTCCACGGAATTCTTGTGATCCGTTGTTTAACAAATCTGAACATTTTCACACTTGACTTATATTAAGAAGTAAAAAGTATTCACTGTTTCACCCTCTTAAAATTAAAGATGTCTGGTTTATTATCATTTACTGCTATAAAAGAAAAACAGCATCACACGAAAATATGTACTAAATTCTTTTTCTTTTCTGTACAGAATAATCAGCAACTTTATAATTTGGCGACTAATTTTGGGCTTTACTCCGGAGCTGACAATGGATGTACAAGAGGCCAGACATGAATATCGTAGAGTACTGCAGGTAAAACTTTGTATTTCCGTGTGTTTATGCAAATTATGCCCCATTCTACTGCACATATGACTGTAACACAATGTCTGATTGGATAACATAATAAATTTGCAAAAGAATCCTGGGATATACTGTCAGAAACCCAAAGTCAGTACATAACGTCACTTCTCTTTGGCTGACATCTGGCCCCGAGGTTATAAAACTTTTTTCATGCTCAACTCAGCTGAGCATGAAATTTTTCATGCTAATAAATAGCAAATTACTGATTAGTACAGTTGTTTTGTTGCTCAGTTTAGCTGAATATGCAATTTTCTCTGCTTATGAATATGAAAATGCCAACATTAGTTGGCATTTTCATATTTATCAGCAGAGAAAATTTCATGCTCAGCTGAGTTGAGCATGAAAAAAGTTTTATAACCTCGGGGCCTGGTTTTAAGTTGCTGAAAGCGTTTGCTACTGGTGCAAAGTAGCACACTTTTAAAGGTGAAAATGTGAAAAGTACATTAGAATTAGGATAACTGTATTGAAAATTGTCATTTGGGGAGGTAAATCATCTGTTTTGTGGGCACAAATTGCGTTTTATGGCTCCGCTGGCGTGTGGCTGTAAAACGAAATTTCTGACCATAAAACTGATAATTTACCTCCCCAAATGACAATTTTGAGTACAGTTATCTCCTTAGTCACTATTGCCAAGGGTATAATGCAACTTCTGTTTGTCTGTGGTTCAGCACAGTAATTATCTGTGCCGCTGAAATGCATATTTGGAGAGCTTCAAACCTGCTGGTTGCATATTCTGTCTGTTTTCTTGTTATACCCTGTTCAAACTATACTGTTTCGCTATCCACCTGTCTGTCCATCTGGATTACGTCTACAATATTTGGAAATTGTGAATGTTTGTGAATATGTTGACCTCTTTAAATGAGGATATAACTGCCAGGGGGCAAGGGCAGTGTTGCAATATTTAATGCATTACTGCACATGATCAGACCGAGTTAACTCTTTAAGCACCAGAAAGCAGACGACACAATTTACGTCTGCAAAAATTCAAAAACTGCCTTGTCCAAGACATTTCATATTGAGAATTCAAAGACAAGAGGGCAAACAGTGTAGAGCCACATTATGAGCAGCCTTATCAGGATCTACGCTGTTTGCAAATTTTGCTATTTTAGAGTGCTAGAGTGCTTTTAAAGTGCTAAACTGAGTCTGCTATTTTGATTTCTTTGATGTGTTCTTTGCTTCCAAAGGATCTTTATTCAGAAGTTATTTTCACAAGTTTTTGAAATGGCCCCTTTTACTGAGCGATGCCCTTTCCAAGAAGTTTGTTTTGGCTACTAGACCATTGGATGGATGGCTGGATTACTTGCAATTTTACGTCCTTTTCATCAGTATTTCAGTCATATCAGGACAATGGAAGGTTGATAATGAAAGGCTGTGTGCAATGGAACCCTGTTTATGATTGAAAAGATTCCCGCCTCAAGTGGGTTTTGAACCTGGAACCGCTAGATCAGTAGGCCAGAGCTTAACCTACTGACCTACCGTGGCTCTCAGACCATTGGAGAGGGATTTGATCCGACATTGCAGATACTTTCAGGTATAATTGACGTCACTTGCAAGTGTATTAGTTCAACATAAGATATATATACCAGTAGTAATCAAATGTTCTTATTTCTGTAGGGAATAAAACGGGAGAAACCAAGATGGCAGAAATGTGTGGAATATCTAAACGAGAGACTAGGGGTGTCCACCGGAGCCATGTTTGTTCACGAGTACTTTAGGAAACAGAGTAAAGATACAGTAAGCAGACTTACAGCAATTCTTATTTCTTTACTGAAACAAATATTGTGGTGCTTCATTAGAGCTAAATCTAGTATAAATATTCTTTTAAATTCCAAAGTCCTGATGTTGGTTTAAAAATTAAGCCACCTGATGATGAAAGCCATGAATGATTCTTTTTAGAATTCAAACCTAATGGCCACTTACTGTTGTTTCTCCTTTCGCAGATTCAAGAAGGGCAGTTGTCAGTTACTGGTGAAAGTATGTGCACTTAGTACACTTAGTACTGGTTAACTGCATAGGAGGTCTAAGCATGCCCAGGAATAGTGTGGTTAGGTTAACTGACCATCTCGCCATGACTATAGCTGTTTACTGTGGATGTAAAGCAAAATACCAACCAACCAACAATCTAATAAAGAAATTACTGCAGTTACCAATACTATCAATATTAGGACAATTTAACAAGTTGGTGTAGTTGTCCTAATATTTGAGCAAATTAGTATCACCAGGTAGCAATGTGTCAAATAACATGCTGTCAGAATGGCAAGCTTTGAGACTATTTTATGAGCAGAGACACGACATAACTAATAAAGTGGCAGATACGCCAAGCGAAGACTCAGATCAGCCTGGGCATTTGCCCAGTCTGATCAGAGTCTTAGCTGTTGATATAGAGGTAGCTTAGACCCTTAGTTAACCTTCAAGCACACAGCAAAAACTCTGATCAGACTGGAAGGATGCCCAGGCTAATCTGAGTGTTTTCTGGGTGCACATGCCTTTTAGTTGGTTACAGGTTTTGTCACGTTGTGCCTCATGTACTCAAGCACTTTTGTCCCGATATATAAGATTGTTATAACAATGAAAATATTTTTCAGGCTTTGGAAATGATACATAATTTAAGGCAAGCATTCAATGATTTACTGGCTGAGAATGAATGGATGGACAATGAGACTAGGGCTGTTGCCAGAGAAAAGGCAAATTCTATTAAAGAGAGGATTGGTTATCCTGACTTTTTGACCGACCCTGAACAGCTGGACAAGAAAATTGAGATGGTAAGTTGTAAAGTAGTTTTGAATGATTTGTGGGCATATGGCCCTTTCACCAGATTTTAGTTATTTGGGGTAAATGGTAGAACCCAAGTTTTGCAAAGAATCGTAAAAATGTCTCATGCAAACCCACAGCCTCATATCTATGACCTGTAGATTTTGAGCACAGTTTGTAAACCCACTGGCAAACACAATTAGACAAATAGCTTTGAAAAAACAAACTTTTAACAGAATCATTAATAGTGTTAGAATCATAACAGAAAGAAAAGCAAGTAAAGGGTGTACTTCAATTCTAATCAAATCTTAGTTTTACTCATCTGTATGAAAATACAGGAAGAATTACCAGCACTATTGCTTCCAAAAGAGCAATTTTTCCCACTTTTGGAGCTGACCATATTTTTAAGACAGGAGGCAAAAATGAAAAAGGCAGAGTTGCCTCCCCTTAAGAGATGTTGGTGGAATCATAATACTGTTAGTTGCTTTAATTGGTCTATTTTGTCTTCAGCTTGTCTTTGATGATGACCAGTATTTTGAGAACATCCTGCTTGTTGAGAAGTATGATGCTAACAGAACATTTGCTAAATTTAGAAAGCCAGTCAACAAAGATGAGTAAGTACAGTACATGAGAGGGAGAACAAGATGTAACTGAAAATCAGTTAATATTCTTGAGATTTATTTTGGCTATTAAATAATTGCAAATATTGGCTTAAGAAATAAAAAAAAGTTTTAAAACTTCATCTGTGAAAATCACCAAGCTGGCACACATTACATCAGGTTTTCTGATACATTGCATAATTGCATCCTCATTTTAATCAGTTGTGGACATTGATAATGATTAAGCATGCTCAGAAAATTGGGGTGTCTTAAATATGAGACAAGTTTTAGCTTTTCAGGCTGTTTCCTCATTTCAAGTCTTTTGGTCTAATTTCAGGTGGGAACAAGATTCAGCCATAGTAAATGCCTTCTACAATCCTAATACAAACTATATAGGTGAGGATCTATTTAAAAATATATTCCAAAGCATTTTAAAACAGTTCCAAAAGGAATGCTCTAAAGGAAATGGCGGTATCTCTCATTGACAGTCACCAGCATGGTTTGATTGAAAGCTAGCTGGATTATATAGCTTTTACTGACAATTCTGGACTACTTTTCTTGTTTCTCTTAAGCTGCCTTGTAGAGGGGGGTTCAAATGAGGGCCATAACAGTTTTATGAGGGCCATAACAGTTTTCTCTTGCCCGCAGCTAGCAGAAGGGAGACATATTACTTTTCCACCAAGTATTGTGGTTTAGCTCGTGTTTTGTGACAATGCACTGACAAGTGAGACACCCCTCCCACCATTTCTTGTTCTACCCTGCAACATGGTAGTTGCGGGTATTAGTGTATGTAATACAATTTGTTGGCTATGTGTTGGTCCATCAGTGGACACTTGGTTTCTGATTGATAACTTCAGTACATGTAACAATGGACAGATTTTCTTCAAATTTAAGATATTTATTATGCATTGGTCTTGGAAATATCCTATTATTGGGCAAATTTCGACTTTATTAATGGCAGGGATCAAGCCCCATTAGTGATGTTTTTATTACATGGAGAATAAACACAAAGTATCTCTGAATTACCTTTCTGGTGTTTTGACCATTGTGTCTAAATAAAATGATTTTTTACCAGAACTCAATTTGTATTTGTAACAAACAAAAAAGACCTTCCACTTTAGTCTAGAGGCAAAAAGAAAGTGCCTTTAATTCAAGATAAAGGGATTTTTATTCCCCAGAAGTCTAAGGGCTCAATCAAACATTCAGGGGCCAAGGATGATTCAACACCTGATTTGATTCCCCAGAGACTTAGCACAAGTTGGTGTATACCAAAAATAAAGGAACATACCAACCTATAGATACTTTTGTATGGTATGCATGATCAAGACTCATTATTCACGTATGTATACTCGAACTCCGTATTCTCGCGGCAATCATATTCTCGCAGTAATGCTATATGAAAGCCCTCAGACACACATGTCTCATTATTTTTATATTGTCATATGGGCTTTAGAAGTACAAGGTATAAAAACTCTTAAGATTTCAGTTCTGTCTCTTTTTGAAGATTCTGTGATTTCTAAAAGACAAAATAGTGAAAAATTATTAATGGTGGTAACGAGAAACATCACAGTATGAAAAAAGTGGCGATAAAATAGAAAAAAATTGTCCGATCATGTTTTTTCTTGCTTTATTTAATTGAAGAATGGCTATACTAAACATTTTAAATAAGGAAATATTTCTGCTTGCATTTAATTTGCTTACTTTGAAGCAAATATCCATATACCGTGAGAATATGGAGTCGGTATTTCTGCCTAACCACTTTGGGGCAGTACTGTGTGCTCATAAAAATATGACACTCACCAGAAGGTAGAAAACACAAAAATGCCTTGAGGTTTAGATGAAATACTAGAGAGCTTAACTACATATAGTTTGTTGGATTGTTGGTACTCCTTATTTTGTCAGACATGCTTGTATCTTAAGTACCGTGAGAATAGGGAGTGCCAGTCTAATATGATTATGACCTAGCTAATACAAAGTGAACAGCAAAAGTCCTCTGACTACATGATTTGCAGGCTGGCATAGGTATTTGATGCTGATCCATATCAGCATATATTTTCCTGTGCATATACAACAGTCCAACCAATTTCATTTCTGTTTCAGTTTTCCCTGCTGGTATGCTGCAGCCTCCATTTTACAGTGAATATTTCCCAAAGTAAGTCGCTTTTAACACCAATTTCCATTTTTGTCATGCCTGCAACTAGCGAAGTGAGACAGGTATTACCTTTCGAATGTCATTTTTGATGTCAGCAGTGTAAAATTCTTATTCTGATACATGTCAGTTTTAGGAGTTCATTTGGTTGCAAGCAAAGTAAATGTATGTTTTTTGGCTTCATGTAAACTTTGTATACAATATCAGATGAGTCTGTAGCTTGCTATAAGTCACAGCATAAAGTGCTTTCAAGTAGAAGATGTAAACTGTTCAAGAACTTTAATACAGATTTTTGCTTACTGTATCTGTTGGGCTATAAGACGGAAGTACCCTCCCTACAGGATGACCCCAAATATCTAAATCGGTATTGTGTAGTTGTGCTGCAAAGACGAGGTTTTACCTTCTAAAACAATCCCAAAAATCTAGATCCATCTTGTAAGCCTCAACTAGATTTTTTGGTTGGTTTTTGTAAGGAAAAACCCTGTCTTATAATCAGTATAATACGATAGTCAAACACGTCCATATATATTACAGGTCACTTAATTATGGTGGGATTGGAGTGGTAATTGGACATGAAATAACACATGGATTTGATGATAAAGGTAAAAGAATTCTTTCTGTGGATCTCTCCTTAATCTACCACCCATGTCCGGACACACTCTGTCCTTGTTTCACACATACTATCTGTCTATCTCTTTCTCTTTCTCTCTCTATTTCTCTGAAGTGCTGTCTTCCAGATAAAAAAATGAGTATTAAGTGTAGGTATCGGATACATTTTGTTAGTGTGTTTTAAGTGTAAGTATTAAATTGATTTCATTTCAATTAGTACCAGGGATCTTTAGAAAGGTGACCGCTAAAGACAGATGACCCTATAATAGAGGTGCCCTTTAAGTGGGATATTCTGTCTCATCTTGCAGGTCGCCAGTATGACAAAGATGGTAACCTTAAACAATGGTGGAAAAATGAGACAATAGAAAGGTTCAGAAAACAGACAGAATGTATCATCAAACAATACTCTGATGTACAGCTGGAACAGATTGGGAAAAATGTGAGTTGCTTCCAAAATCTAAGTATTCAGAATTAATTTATCTGTCATCACTGCAATTGGTGTTAGATGCCATGTGGCAGCGGTAAAATGTCTTCCCATACTTCTTCATGCAGAGCTCCAGATAAGGTGGGGTTTGATGATAATTTTGTGACAATTTTTCTAACTTCTCAACAAAAGCGTACCATATTAATCCTATTAATTGCCCCAGGGATGTGTGATACGACCCCTTCTTATCTGGAGCACTTAATCATAGTGCAGATTATATACTTTAGGTCCTTCATGATCATTGAGTTAATTTGAAAATACTTCTGCTTGGTGCTGGGGGGCATGTCCGGTGTTGCCCATTTCAATACCTGTCATGAGCAGACTCAGTGCTTTTTTCGTTTCTGTGGTGTATTCCATGCTTCCATAGCATCTAACTGTTCAGAATCTAGTGCATAAGGTTTGTCCAGTTCTTGAGGTTACTTTTCTTAACCAATGTAGTTTCAAGATGTCAATATTTTGCAAAATTAATATAATTATTGCTTTGATATTTTTGCAGTTTCTTTACCTTGCAGCCAACATTATGTCTGGAGAAAATAATTTGCCGAACATTTTATGGAACTAAAAATTCAGCTTCTGAAAATATAGTGACTTTAAGTTTAATCCCATCACAAAAGCAAGTGTTCTGGTGTCTACAGTTTATGAATATTGATGCGCTAAGGTGACCATTCTGTGGGACTAACATAAACAAAGTAACTTAAAATGTCTGAATAAAAGCATATACCTATGAGGGATGTTCAGAAAGTTCTGATCGTGACGTCTTATTTTGGTAACCATCATAAATACAGAATTTCTGACAGCGAAAATATATAAAGGGATCATATGTCCGGACACCTCTGCAAACGTGGTGTATATTTTCTAAAGGACATATTTGTGAACATTTTTGAAAGAGACATACCCTACAGCCACTACAGATTTTCACTTAAAAAGGTCACAGTTCATATATGAGCAGTCTTTGATTTTTTTCTTCATTGCTGCTTAAACTTAGTCCCCAGGCAACTGTAACCTGTAAATATCGCGGAAAACATATTTAATCTAGGTTCCATACTGTCTGTTCAATTTAGATTTTAAGCATTTTATGTAGTAGCAAATTCTCCCTTTCTACTAAAGGTATAATGATTTTGTCATGAAAACCGGGGTCTTGACAGTCAAAATCTTGTTAGGAAGAGCCTTTGCATGGGCCAATTCGAAACCATCGAAAAATTAAAAATTATGTAAACAACGAAGCCGCTGCGAGCTTTCGAAAATGACGTTGACGTCTTTTTCAATAACGTCATAAAAACTGCGCATTGCTTTGCCAGGACGAAATCGATAACGTATGCTGCCCTTCTAACTTTTGAATGGATATTGAAAGCAACAAATGACAAGAAGGTGACAAAAATTTATTTTGTATTTACAATGATTTTTCATTTTAATGACACACTAAAAATAAATTCACATGTGAAATTAGCTCAGTGGTATGACTGGGGCCTTATGACATGCGTTGTAACTCAATAAGAAAATATATCCTTGTATAGGGTTAGGTATCATTGTAAAGACAAAATGTAGTGCTTTCAATACATGCACGGCATTTGTCCCCAGCATGCCGCTAAACAGAGTTATGCGGCTAGAATCAGAACTTTCTGAATAACCCTCGTATACCATCAAATAAATTGGGTGTATACATTGTGGGCGTTTCTTTTGATGTTTAGTATATATTGTGGCATCACATTAAAACTTGTATGGGGGGACTTCTGGTTTACAGTTCTGTAAAGATAGATAGATGGACAGTTTGTGGATGTACTTGTGGATTCAGTATGTCTAAAATTTCCTTATGTACATGTATTTACAGATAGATGGCAAGAATACACAAGGTGAAAACATTGCTGATAATGGAGGCCTTAAACAAGCTTACAGGGTGAGTAAAATAACCAGTAATTCTTGAAAGAGCTATGTGCCTTTAAGATTGAAGCAAGAAAGAGAACTGACATTTCAGAATTTTACATACAGTTGTCTGTATCTATAAAATGATAGGATATGTGAAAGGAATAGACAAAAAGCCAGAATGAATATACACAATGGTTATTAGATTGATGCTGTTTTTGAATGCAGGTGAAAGTATAACATTTTGACACCAGCAAATATATTCAGATATTCAATTTGAGTTTAAACTGAATCACATATCCTTTAAAAACAGGATTTTTGATTCACAGCTTATCTTTTTAATTTACATTAAGGTGAATGTGCATTTCAGGGGAAAAAGTTCTATCCTTTTTGTCTCCCTCCACATTGGGGGTCAACTCTTAAAGGAAAAAATTTGCTCCATTAGGAGCAAACTCTTTCCTTCAAGAGTTGACCTCATTTTGGAAGGGCTTCAACCTCCAGAAAAGCAAACAGGCCATGAATGTATGTTCCCCGGTGTAAAAGTGGGGTAAACAATGTGCAGGTGTACCTAACATACCTTAACTTTGGTGCACATTGGGTGAAGTCAGATTTAACCTTCCGCTATTAAACACAAAGGGTATACAGAGGCGGGGACCTCTGTTTAAAGTCTGGCCTGCAAAACCATTCAAGCAGGGAGTTGTTATCTGCAACCCCTGGATTGGTAGCCTAGTTCTTAACCACTTTGTTTACAGCAATCTCATGATAATCTTAAATTTTGTAGGCATACAAGATGTGGGAAAAAGAGAACGGTGAAGAGTCTAAGCTTCCAGGCCTAGACCTGTCTCATGATCAGCTGTTCTTTCTTAATTTTGCTCAAATTTGGTGTGGCAAGATGAGGAATGAGGAGGCCTTGCAGAAAATTAGGTCATCAGTCCACAGTCCTGGCCCAGTCAGGTAAAATTTTAGGATTGTTGAACTCAAGAGATTTTATTATGCTGTTCTTTCTTAATTTTGTTCAAATTTGGTGTGGCAAGATGAGGAACGAATTTCGAAATAATTGAAGTCAAAGAGATTTATTTCAGGGTCTTATCTGTATAGATACCTGTGTTGGGAAGGCCCCAGAGATCTTGCTTTACATTAAGATATATATGAGCCACGACAAGACAAAACCCACAAAGTGGCATACGCACCCATCAAAGACTCGGATCAGGCTGGGCATCTGTCCAGTCTGATCAGACTCTTTGCTGTCCGCATGGAGATAGCTAAGACACTTTGCTACCTTTTAAGCGCAAGCCAAGACTCCAGTCAGACTGGGTGGATGCCCAGGCTGATCCGAGTCATCACTGGGTGCACCTGCCACTTTGTTGGTTTTGTCATGTCACAGCTCATATACGCTTTATCAAAAGTTTAGCATAAATGTAAGATGTTTCTTGATAAATACACATTATGTTAAAAGATGACTCCCTCTCAATTCTAGTCCAAACTACTGTCCATGTATTACTTGAGAAAAATGTTCACTCTTAATTTTGTATTGAATGATAACTTACTGTCATTCATATTTTTGTGATTTGAAAGTAATTTGTAAAGTGGACTGGAAAAAGTGTTTGTTGTTTTGACATGATTTTCTGCCCTTTGTAGCCTGCATTATTAAATTAGAAATTGGTTATATAGAGGATCTTACATGAGTGCTCATGTATTATTGAATTTATTAAACGAGGTGGGGAAAAAGATAAGATGCGAGGCTTTGCCAAGCATCTTATCGGTTTTCCCCAACAAGTTTAATAAATTCAGTAATACAGGAGCACGAATGCAAGATTCTATTTATCATATGACACTAAAATCACATTTTATCAGCAGAATTTGCACTTAAACGTCACAATTTCGCCATTAGAAAACGTGACATTTTTATGGACGTCAACGTATAACCTTACGATGTAATTTGCATATTTAATCCACTAGTGAATTATTGCATTTAATGCATGGCTTTATTACACTCTCAGATGCGACGTCATATGATAAAAAGGGATACAGGAGGGAAGGGGTTGATTTTCTCCTTATCCATGCTTACTTTGATTTCAGGGCACAAGTACCTCTGAAGAACTCAGAAGATTTTTCAAGGGCATTCAGTTGTCCTCTTGGTAGTCATATGAACCCCGTAGACAAATGTTCAGTTTGGTAGTCCAAGAATTTCTTCAGGAGAAAGGGAAATGTGTCACTCTTAAGGCAAATAGGTACACTTTCAGGGGAAGCAGCTCTACCATTTTCATTTTTGCCTTCCTTCTCAATAGGGGTCCACTCTTAAAGGAAAGAATTTGCTCCTAGGAGCAAATTCTTTCCTATATGAGTAGACCTCATTGTGCAAGGGTATTGTTATCCAGGGAAGCAAACAGAAAGTCACAAAAGTTGTTCCCCTTTGACGAAGTGATGGAAAAATATGGAGATGTACCCAAATGCCTTAAGCTTGATTTGAATCATGCCACTAGGAAAAGCTGCTATCTTTACACCAATTGGAGCAGTGAAGACCTACGATCTGCACAGACTTCCAGATCCAATACTTAAATAGCATTATTACAATCCTTCAGAATCAGTAGATTGTTAATGCAGACAGAGGGGAGTCTAATCAGACTGCACGGAGGCATAGGGTAATCTAAGATTTTGCAGTTTGGACAGGCCTGATGTTTCCTTTATTGTATTAAATGAAATGACCATTAGAGTCATTAAATACGTGTGAACAGTCTAGTCGAGAGTCATATTATGTTTCCTTCAACAAAAGAAACTATTGCACAGGTTCTTTTTGCAACATTTTCTGAATTTCAGGGGGAAGTTTTTCCCATATTTTGTATTTTCTTTATGTTTTGTACATTTTGACTTCTCCCTCAGCTAAAAATGGGGTAAAGTCAATCAGCTTAGGGAGACAATTTCTCCTACTTCTTTCTAGTTGATCTGACACAGTTTTATTTAAAAGTCCAAAAAAATCTGTATTTCCTTGCAAAAGTTTGTATGGGCAACAGAATAAGATATGCAAAGTTTCAAGAAAATCCATTGAGTTGCAATGAAATAAATCCAAAATTTTGCCCTTGACTTTTCGAGAGACGGCCTATACCTAGCATTTAATGAAGAGATGCATACCTGTTTAAAGCCGGGCCGTGTAGCGCAATCGGTAGGGCACCTGACTCATAAGTCAGGGGTCCTGGGTTCAAACCCGGTCTGGCCACATACTTTCGTTTCTCCTTCCGCTGATTCAAGAAGGGCATTTGTCAGTTACTGGTGAAAGTATGTGCACTTAGTACTGCTTAACCGCTTATGAGGTCTAAGCCTGTCCAGGAATAGTGTGGTTAGGTTAACTGACCGTCCCGACATGACCATAGCTGTTTACCGTGGACGTTAAGCATCAAATCAATAAATCAAAAGCATACCTGTTTAAAGTAGGTGTGACTTGACTGGCTTCGGAAAGGTTTATTGCACTAGTTACCGTATTTCTTCGGCTATAAGACGGGGATTTTTCCCGCCGAAATGACCCCCAAAATTTGCCCCCGTCTTATAACCGAGGCTTTGGACACCCTAGCTATTTTCACCAAAGTCCCTGAGCAGCTGGTCACGGTCCATGTTTGTAAATATACAAGGCACTCCCATTTAGTTATGTCCAGGTGCATCGCAAAACCCAATAGGTGTTGAGACATAAACAATACCTCTAGTTCCGATCACATGAAATGATACCGTATGCAAACACTGATTGCATCTAGCAAAACCGAATTTCTCTACTGTGTGCCCTCATTAAACTCCTTTTGAATTCCAAATCCGCAAACAATGTGTAACATTATCATCTTTATTTTTTTTCCTAAACATTCATACAGGTATTTTTCTGCAACCTAGATGTAAAAACGTAAGGCACTTCTACTCTTTATCTGTCGGTATTAATATCCTGACTTGACCCGAGTGACCTGTCAAAACTGAGTCGGTTATGTAATTACTTTGAGAGCAGTATTGATGGAGCTAGTGTAAGATCAAAGAAGCCGCAAAAAGTGAGCCGGTCAATGACCTTTAGGTGACACAATGTTTGTTGAACTACTGGTGTTGGATTTGGATATTGACTGTATTTATGCTAATAATTCGGCTAGTGAATAAAAACAAAATCTGTTTAATATGGATTCTTCCATCTTCAAACTGGGTTTCTCCACTTGTGTACATGCAAAGCTAAATTTAACTTACGGAAATACGACCTTTGCTCATACTGGATAAAATAATGAGGTAATTAATCCAAGATATTTATGCACATTACGGTAACTGCATAGCGACCAGTTTAACTATATGTAGACATCGGTGACCGGTGATGACCTTTGGGGAATTTAGTAGTAAATCTAGCATCTCAGCAGAATGAAGTAACGGGGCGCCGATCATCCGCCCATGTTGGGGAATTGGCAGAAAATAGGCCCGTCTTATAGGCAAGGCTAAGCCAAATACTTGCCCAGACAGTCCAAAAAACACCCCCGTCTTATAAACGACTTGCCCTATAGCCGAAGAAATACGGTATGTGGACACCTTCTGTGACTGTTTCTATGTTGCTCAGATGCATAAGTCATTGGTATTGTTAAATTGTGACACAAAGATCAGATTTTATAAATATAGGAATTGAAGACAATACTGTAAATCAGTAATAGTAACAGAATAATAAAACCTTAAAGCACCAAAAAGCAAATGACAATATTTATGGTTACAAAATTTAAACATGTTCCATTCAAGCCATATCACTGGAAAGTCAAAGAGTAGAGGGCAAACTGTAAATCCAGATGAAGAGATGCATACCTCGTCTTGATCTCCAGTGTTTGCATATTCAGTTGTTTTCATTTTTGGTACTTTAAGGTTAATATATCAACATTTTATTTTTGCTGCTATTTGTAACACTGTATTGGAGTGCATACATGTTTACTGAAATCCTTGAGTTGTAGATTTTACAAATACCTCATGATACCATATAATGATATTACAATACTTATTCCTTGTTTCAGTGTTAGTCATTCATGTTACATGTAGTTTCAGAGCTCTAGATAAGAGGGCGTATTTGATGATAATTAGGGATAATTTTTCTTATTTCTCATTCAAACCATATGTTGTGACCCCTCATCTGAACCGTCTCGTCAAGACGGTTCAGATGAGGGGTCACAACATATGTTTTTATGCCGATTTCGCGAAAATTATCCCTAATTATCACCAAATACTCCCTCTTTCTAGAGCTCTGTTTGTTGCATTTGACATTTTGTGAAAAAAGAGGGCACATGCTTTTGAATATATTCAGTCAAGGTAACCTGTATTTAGTGCTTTCAAGTCTTGTTTTGAGTTTGTAAATGGGTTGGGCACAGTAATTATGCCCCCAGCTTTGAAAAAGTTGGTGGGGCATATTGCTTTTGGCTTGTCGCCCTGTATGTGCATGCGTGTGTCGCACTTTTTCATGCCTGCTTTAACTTTAGAACCCTGCCAGCTAGGGTCTTGAAATTTCTTTAATGGATTCCTCATGGGGAGAAAAGCTGACACATTTTTTTTTTCTTTTCGAAGTTAGGCCCTTTTTGGAGTTATGCCCCTTAAAAAAAAGACTTGAATATCTTGTTAGCAAGATATCTCGAAAAGTGTTTGAGCTATGGCCTTGATCATTGGTATACTGATCAGGTATGAGGAGCAGATTACCTGATTTATGAGTTATGGTCCTTTTGCATTTTTTCAACTTTTCAACATCTTGACCTAGGAAACTGATTTTTGGTATAGTAATAGTTCTTGATGAGTTAAATACTTCAGAACAATTCAGGTACCACTGCATTCAATATTTACGAAATAATTCCCCTAATGTTCAATACTAATGCAGTACTGGGTTCAAGAACCACTGGGCATTGGGTTTTAAAATTTCTTAGATGGATTCTTCATGGAAAAAAAGCTGACACTTTTTATGCCCCCGTGACGATAGTCAGGGGGCATTAAGATTTGCTCCTGTCTGTCCGTTCGTCCATCTGTCCGTCAGTCTGTCTGTCCGTCCGTTCGTCACACTTTATGGTATAGAGTTTGTGTAATCAACTCCTCCCACAGTTTGCTGTGGATCTTTTTCAAACTTCACATACATGTTGTGGACATATTGAAGATGTGCATGTGGGTTTTTGTTGGAGCTAGAATTAATTTTGACAGAATTATGGCCTTTTGAACTTAGTCATTTTAGGCAAATTTTTGCATTGTAGGGTATGCAGTTTGTGTAATCAACTCCTCCCACAGTTTGCCGTGGATCTTTTTCAAACTTCACATACATGTTGTGGACATATTGAAGATGTGCATGTTGGTTTTTCTTGGAGCTAGAATTAATTTTGACAGAATTACAGCCTTTTGAACTTAGTCATTTTAGGCAAATTTTTGCATAGTAGGGTATGTAGTTTGTGTAATCAACTCCTCCCACAGTTTTCGATAGATCCTTTTCAAACCTTGCATACATGTTGTGGACATATTGAAGATGTGCATGTGGGTTTTTGTTGGAACTAGAATTGATTTTGACAGAATTACGGCATTTTGAACTTAGTCATTTTAGGCAAATTTTTACATTTGTAGGGTGAGGAGTTTGTGTAATCAACTCCTCCCTCAGTTTTCAATGGATCTTTTTCAAACCTTGCATACATGTTATGGACATATTGGAGATGTGCATGTGGGTTTTTGTTGGAGCTAGAATTGATTTTGACAGAATTATAGCCTTTTGAACTTAGTCATTTTAGGCATATGTTTGTATTGTAGGGTAAGTACTTTGTGTAATCAACTCCTCCGACTATTTTCATTGGCTGTTTTTCAGACATTGGAGACTTGTTGTGGACACAGTGAAGATGTGCATGTTGGTTATGATAGGAAAAAAATAATTCTGAAGGAATTATGGCCTTTTAAACTTAGTCATTTTGGGCTGCATTTTGCACTATAGGGTATAAAGTTTGTGAAATGTTTTCAGTGGATTCTTTGTAAATAGCATTTGTGCTTGAAAGGTGCTTTAGGGATGTACGTATGTCCTGTGACAGGCGCTGCACGGGGGCATCAGTAGTGTCTTAAAGACACAATTTTCTAGTTTTTTTCTTTTCCAAGTTATTCCCTTTTTTGGAGTATGCCCCTTTTTTTAAAAAAATGAGATGAATATCTTGTTAGCAATTTAATTTCAAAAAGTATTTGAGCTATGCCCTTGATATTTGGTACACTAATTTAGTATGAGGCGTACACTGCTTAAGTTTTGGGATTATTCAATAAAAGTTTGAGTTATGGCCCTTGTTTGAATATGGGCATTTTTCCAACTTCTGAATTGCTTGATCTAGGAAGCTGATTTTTGGTGTAATAGTAGTTCTTGATGTGTTAAATATTTTAGTAAAGATTAGGTAACTCCTTTTCAGACTGTTTGACACCTTTAGTATACTTTCATTTCTCCTTCCGCTGATTCAAGAAGTCATTTGTCAGTTACTGGCGAAAGTATGTGCACTTAGTACTGGTTAACCGCTTAGGAGGCCTAAGCCTGCCCAGGAACAATGTGGTTAGGTTAACTGACCGTCCTGACATGACCATAGCTGTTTACCGTGGATGTAAAGCAACAGATCAGTCAATCAACACCTTTAGTGGCAAGCATATGGTTGTAGGGCATAGTGTTTCAAAAACACAATTTCTAATTTTAACTTAAATGTCCTGAAATTATAGCTCGAACAGATGATTTAGCTACTCCTATTAGTAAAGTGACAGATTTTTGTTTTAGCTTCATCTGGATGGTTGCTATAAAATACGGGTTTGATTGATCAAATATCAACTGTAGCATAATGTTAAATGTGCCCCAAATTAGTATTTGTTTTTGTACTTTGATAATTGTTTTGTGAATTGCCACTAATTGTTAATGTACAGATAGATATTTAAAGTTATAGTATTTGACTTAGTGCTTGAAACCAGTGGCTTTATTCCCAAATGTGTTCTTACTGTTATTGTACGTATATTATACTCATAGTTAAGCCTTTTAATTTTTTTTGCAAATGTTCAAGTAGCTTTTCTTTTATGCTTGTACATTTCCTTTTCTATTTTATGAAAAGCTCAGTAGGTCTGCATAATAGTACTAGAGATGACATGCCATACATGCAATGAAACTATGTTATTATAGTCAGTAAGTGGTGATGGCCCACTTCCCTGAAATTCACTGCAATTTGCAGATTTCAGTTCAGTTCACTTCAATTCTAATGACGTTCCCCAAATGGCTCAGCGGTACGTAGCCATAGTTGCATGCATTTGGTGCCGAGTTTCTGTCCAAGCAGATTTCAACAAACCCTAATGTGCTTAAATATTGGTACACCAAAACCATTAATTTTCCATTTGGGACAAATGGAAAATTAATGGTTATAGGTGTCCCAATACCTATGCACTTTAGAGTGCTTTGGCTTTTGTCTGCCCTAAAGCCACCAGATTTCTTATGTGCATATGTATTACTCAAGATGACGCCCTGAAATTAGGTCATATCGACATACGTCCTGAAATCAGTGGATTTCACAGATTTCAGCATATTTTGGTTTTCATGAATGGTAGAGCCATCATACAGTAAAAATTCAAAGTAATGGTACAGATAGGACAGACCAAAATCAGACTGCTCCTACACAGTTTGCCATCCGATCTGCATCTTTTGGATGTATTATTGCATTGTGAAACCAAACTGTCCCATTTTTAGGACAGTTTTGGTAATGGTTTAACCCTTAAAGCACTCTGAGTGCAACAGGGTTAAGGTGTCCCAAATTTTAGAATTGTCATGAACTAGTCATGATGACTTTACTAGAAATTCACTGCAATTTGCAGATTCAAACATATTTTGGCTTTGCAGATTTGATCATATTTTGGCTTCTGTTAATCACCACTGCATACAACTGGTCACTCAAGATTATATAACAGAAGCTTGTCATTTTGTGTTTAGTTGCTGAGCAGTTGGGAGCCATTTGAACCTCATAATTGTTTTATTGACATGCATTATAATTTAGTTATGCATTTAAGTGCTATTTTATTTTGTGATTAGAGCAGCTTTAGTGCTACTTTATTACGTTATTGTTACATTTATAGTACAATTATTCCTTTACAGGCAAAATAAAACGATCTTAACGGTTCAACCACAATCACTGATTTAAATAATATGTGGTTAATAAAGACTTGCATGGTGGAGATAAAACGGAATGAAATTGGGAATGTTATCACTTATATAGAGAATCCTACACTTGTGGTCATTTCATATGAAATTTATAATATGAGCCTTTGGCAAGTTTCATAAATTTCATATGAGTACAACCCTTTAAAAAATGGGATTTTATCGCCTTTAAAATGTACATTATTTCAAAAAGAAAATGCATTGCTCGGTTGTTGTCAATGACATTACATGTACATGCCAAATTGTTATGACACAATGGTATCCACTGAATAACAGCGACATCATATGATAATATAAGTATCTTTCATGGGTATGAGGTGTGGATAGAAAAATCCATCATAAGGGTCACTGTTCGGCATCACGAGGCTTGCCGAGTGACGCCGAACAGTGATCCCGAGTGACAGATTTTTCTATCCGCACCTTACATCCATGATAGATACTTTTTCTTGCACACCACGTTTTATATTATCTTTAGAATTTGTTAAAATGCATAATATTAGTGCCTCAGAGGTTTCTATTAGATTTTAAAAGAAGGCGCCGTTTTCAACAACCGCCATTCGGTTCTTTACGTCAACGTCTGGCATGCATAAACTGACATCATTTTGCCGTTTTTGTGACGTTATCATCTAAAACGCCAACGTCACTTGACGATGCAGATACGTGACCTCCATTACAACCAGTGCATTTAATGCTCGTGATTTTTATCCGGTCCTGGGTGAGATAACATGGGTGAGATAAGATTTGTAGGTACAGGGGAAGCACGCGGATATCCTTATCCGGTGTGCAAGAAAAACTTTTATCATATGACGTCACATCTGAGAGTGTAATAAAGCCATGCATTAAAAACGATAATCCACTAGTGGATTAAATATGCAAATTACGCCGTAACGTTATGTGTTGACGTCCATAAAACGTGGCATTTTCTAATGGCAAAATCGTCACGTTTAAATGCAAAATTTGCTAATAAAATGCAATTTTAGTGTCATATGATAAATAGAATCTTGCATTCGTGCTCCTGTATTATTGAATTTATTAAACTCAGTGGTGCAAACGATAAGATGCTCTGCAGAGCCTCGCATCTTATCTTTTTCCCCAGCGAGTTTAATAAATTCAATAATACATGAGCACTCATGTAAGATCCTCTATTTATCATATGATGCTGCTGTTGTTCAGTGGATAATGTCGTGTCATAAAAATCGCATGAACACACGTGTAATAACACTTTGGCGCGTACACGTAACGTCATTGACAACGTCCATGTCAACAGTGCGTTTTCATCTTGAAATAATGTTCACTTTGAGGGCATAAACATCCCGTTTTGAAGAGCCATATGATAAACAGAATCTCACACTCGTGGTCATTTCATATGAAATTTATGAAACTCGCCTAAGGTTTGTTTCATAAATTTCATATGAAATGAACACTTGTGTAAGATCCTCTATGTCTTATTCAGATGCCTCTGACTCAATTTTTGTCTCCCCTGCAGCCAGCAGAAGAGAGACGTAGGTATTACTTTTCCAGTGCCATCATCAGTGGTAAAAGATTTTTTGTTGAGTTTCCTGGTTTATCTCTGTTTAGTGACAATGCAAAGACTGGCAAGACACAGTGTTCTGCAGAATGAGGGGATAAGTGTGCTGAAAATTGCCATGTGGGGAGATAAATCGTCGGCGTTCTGATCAGAAATTATATTGCATTTACGTGGACCAGTAAAATGCAATTTGCGACTATAAAAACTGACAATTTACCTCCCCAAATGACAATTTCAGCACACTTATCCCCTAATTGCTGAAACTTGTCGTTTGGGGAGGTAAATTGTCGGTTTTTCTGGCATTTTATTGCATTTCAGTAGAGCAGTAAAATGCAATTTGCAACTATAAAACAGACAATTTACCTTCCCGAGTGACAATTTGCAATACAGTTATCCCTATTCTAATGCACCTTTTCACGTTTTCATCTTTCAAAGCAGGAGTGGCTGTAGTGTAGTGGATAACACTCCGGACTACCAATCCAGGGGTCCCAAGATCGATCCCCCGCTTCTCCAGTCTTTCAGATGAGACTTTAAACCGAGGTTCCGTTCCCATATGACCTTGTTGTTGGTGGGACGTTAAACCCGAGTTCACTCACTCACTCTTTCAAAGCATACTACTCTGCATCCAATCCAGGTATTTTCACCAATGTAAAACCTAACGTCAGCCAATGTCTGGTTTGCGACAGTATATCACAGAATATACTGTTGCAATTTTTTACATTGGCGAATCAACCTCACGTTATATTTTGTAAGTGCATTAGAATTCTTGTTTGATGGGCTGTACCAACTTCAAGTTTAGGACAAATCAAGTTTGTCCCATCAAGAAATATTTTACATGTACCATCAATAAATATTTTACAGAACTTGGCAAACATTGCATACCCTGATCAGACTGCTTGGAGCAGTCTTATTGAGGTCTGTGTTGTTTGCTGTATCATCTCTTGGTAGATATTATTAAATTTCTGAATGTAATCTATGATCACTGTAAAGCACAGGAACTGATATTTTGTAAGTTCTGTTGGTTTTTAATTGTTCAGTCTGACATAGGTTTTATTACATTACGTCTTGTGCCAAGCTTTCTCATGTAGAAATTCAATATTTTTAAACATAGGCCTTTTATTGTACTTTATAATCCCTGATCCACTTAGTTTTCATAAAAATTTAAGCCTCAAAGTTACATCACAAGGACTGATGTTTAATACTCTTGTACTGTAATGACCCTAAATATTTGGACAGACAAGTCTAAGCAAACTTTGTAGACCCAGATCAAACTGCTCCTTCTACAATGTTTGCCATTCACTAAGCATCATTTGGATTCATTAACGTACGTAAAATCCACTTTCTAAGAATTTCGGAACAAGAATTGTCAAACTTCCTGCATCCAAAATTTTAGGGTTATTACCGTAATGTAGGTACTGTTGTTTTATAATTGTTCGGTCTGACATAGGTATTGTTACATTACGTCTTGTGCCAAGCTTTCTCATGTTGAAATAAAATATTTTTAAACATACGTCCTCGTTTGTTGTACTAAATAACCTTTGATCTTACTAGTCTCATCAAGAGCTGTCTCCAGACAGCATTGCTCACGTGATCGTGAACTCAAAGTTCTAAGAATATGATCTTGACCATCAAGGTCAATTAGGAAGGTAATGCTGCTATACATGTAAGACTGGAAAGGTATCTGTCATCAGTCTGGATATAACTTTCCATCCAGGCACTGTGACACTATAAACCCTCAGCCTGTGACCTTGACCTAAAGGTCAATAAGAGAGGTGTGGCTGAAACTGTGTAAAATTCTGGACCAGCATATTACAAAGCTCTAAGTATCAACTGAATCCATCCACATACTAAGAAAACACAGTGCCTTTAGGAAACTTTAACCAAAATTTTAACAAAACATAAGTCCATGACCTTGATGTCAGTCATTTATAGGGGTTAAGTGGTATTGCATAAAAATTTAGACCATTATCTACGTCAAGTGATATTCGATGTATAGACGTCATGAAGACGGCAAAAGGACGTCAGTTTATGCCACAATGGAGGTGATGTGTAGATAGCAAAATCTTCCTCAGGATCAATGTTCGCACCTGTCAGCAAGCCTCGTGATGCCCATCAGTGACAGTATGGATTTTTCTATCCACACCTTGCACCCATGAAAGCTGAAGATTAGGGGTGTCTTTTATGGTTTGGAAATTTCATTCTCCTCTAAAATGTATGTTGTCCCATTTACTATAAGTCCTTGTTACTAGTAAGAAATACAGTTTGGAAGGTAAAAAGCAATGAAGACATTCCTCAATGTTTATTATGCCTATTGATATAGCTTCTCAATTAACCCTTAAAGCACCAAAAATTAAAATTGTTGAATTGGCAAACTGTGTAGATCCAGATGAGGTGGCTCATAATGAGCCACCTCATCTGAATCTACACTGTTTGCCCTCTAGTGTTCGATTTCTCAATATGATATGGCTTGGACAAGGCATTTTTTGAAATTCTACAGACGTAAATTTTGTTGTCTGCTTTTTGGCGCATTAAGGGTTAAAACATTGCATAAAATGAGTTACCCTAAAGATTGTAAAAATTAAGACACCTAAAATAATAAGTGTGACTTTCCTTAACGATGAAACAGTTTGGTTTTACAAAGCAGTAATGCATCCAAAAGATGCAGTGTGGATGGAAAACAGTGTAGATCCTGATCATAAGTACCACCCCCCACACTCCTTGTGGTGGGAGGACATAACAAGAGGGCCATGGTGACCCTGAATCGCTCACCTGAGCATTAATCAGTTCACTGGCTCTGGTGAAGATTTATAAGAGAGTTTACCGTACATGGGAATGGCGGCCACCTTGGTCATGTGACCAAGATCATTTGAAGAACTTTCAATCCTTTGACCCATGCAGGCTCCATATGAAATTTGAGTTTAGTCTGCCCAGTGGTTTCAGAGATGTTAGAAAATGTTTATGGATGGATGACAGAGGCAGCTAACACCAATACTGTAAGGCTCAGGTGAGCTAAAAATGGCAGAGTTGCTTCCCCGAAGAGTACCCGTTCATGTTGAGTTCCTTTGATGGATTTGATCTAGTCTGAACTAGGCGAACACAGATGATAGAATGGTAGCATCATTATCTCTCTGTGGTGAAATTAATGTTTTCCAAGGAGTTTATGGCTGGCATCATTGCAATGTTAGTTCTGATTCTTGCAGCAGAACTTTATTAAGATTTGACCTAGTGACCTAGTTTTTGACCGACATGACTCATTTTCAAACCTGACCTAGATTTTACGGAGATAAACATTCTGACAAAGTTTCATGAAGATTGGTTCAAAACTGTGCCCTCTTGGGTGTACACAAAGTTTTTCTAAGATTTGACCTAGTGACCTAGTTTTTGACCCGACATGACCCAGTTTCAAACCTGGCCTGGATATTGTTAGGATAACATTCTGACAAAGTTTCATGAAGATTGGATCAAAACTGTGCCCTCTACAGGTACACAAGGTCTTTCTTATATTTGACCTAGTGACCTGGTTTTTGACCCAACATGACCCAGTTTCAAACTTTGCCTGGATATTGTGAAGATAAAAATTCTGACAAGATTGGATAAAATCTGTGCCCTCTGGAGCATACACAAGGTCGTTCTTATATTTGACTTGGAGACCTAGTTTTTGACCCAACATGACCTACTTCAAACTTGGCCCAGATACTGTGATGATAAACATTCTGACAAAGTTTCAAAAAAGTTGAATCAAAACTCTGTCCTCTAGAGCGTACACAAGGTTATTCTAAGATTTGACCTAGTGACCTAGATTTTGACCCGACATGACCAAGTTTCAAAATTGACCTGGATATTGTGATGATAAACATTCTGACCAAGTTTCATGAAGATTGGATCAAAACTGTGACCTCTAGAGCGTACACAAGGTTTTTCAAATATTTGAGCTAGTGACCTAGTTTTGAACCCGAGTTGACCCAGTTTCGAACTTGGCCTGGATATTGTGAGGATAAACATTCTGACAAAGTTTCATGAAGATTGGATCAAAACTTTGACCTCTAGAGCGTACACAACGTTTTTCTAATATTTGACCTAGTGACCTAGTTTTTGACCCGACATGACCCAGTTTCATACTTGGCTTGGATATTGTGAGAATAAACATTCTGACAAAGTTTCATTAAGACTGGATCAAAAAACTGTTCCCTCTAGAGCGTACACAAGGTTATTCTAGAAATTAGACCTAATTACCTTGTTTTAGACCCGACATGACCCAGTTTCATACTTGGCTTGGATATTGTGAGGATAAACATTCTGACAGTTTCATGAAGATTGGATCAATAGTGTAACCTCTAGAGTGTACACAAGGTTTTTCTAATATTGGACCTAGTGACCTAGTTTTCCGTCCGACATGACCCAGTTTCGAACTTGGCCTGGATCTTGTGAGGATAAACATTCTGACAAAGTTTCATGAAGATTGGATCAAAACTGTGACCTCTGACGCGTACACAAGGTTTTTCTAATATTTGACAGAGTGACCTAGTTTTTGACCCGACATGACCCAATTTCGAACTTGGCCTGGATATTGTGAGGATAAACATTCTGACAAAGTTTCATGAAGATTGGATCAAAACTGTGACCTCTAGAGCATACACAAGGTTTTTCTAATATTTGACCTAGTGACCTAGTTTTTGACCCGACATGACCAAGTTTCGAACTTGGCCTGGATCTTGTAAGGATAAACATTCTGCCAAATTTTAATGAAGATTGGATCAAAACTGTGTCCTCTAGAGCGTACACAAGGTTTTTCTAATATTTGACCTTGTGACCTAGTTTTTGACACAACATGACCCAGTTTTGAACTTGGCCTGGATATTGTGAGGATAAACATTCTGACAAAGTTTCATGAAGATTGGATCAAAACTTTGACCTCTAGAGCATACACAAGGTTTTTCTAATATTTGACCTAGTGACCTAGTTTTTGACCCGACATGACCCAGTTTCATACTTGGCTTGGATATTGTGAGAATAAACATTCTGACAAAGTTTCATTAAGACTGAATCAAAAAACTGTTCCCTCTAGAGCGTACACAAGGTTATTCAAGAAATTTGACCTAATTACCTTGTTTTAGACCCGACATGACCCAGTTTCAAACTAGGCCTGGATATTGTGAGGATAAATATTCTGACAGTTTCATGAAGATTGGATCAATACTGTAACCTCTAGAGTGTACACAAGGTTTTTCTAATATTGGACCTAGTGACCTAGTTTTCCATCCGACAGGACCCAGTTTCGAACTTGGCCTGGATCTTGTGAGGATAAACATTCTGACAAAGTTTCATGAAGATTGGATCAAAACTGTAACCTCTGAAGCGTACACAAGGTTTTTCTAATATTTGACAGAGTGACCTAGTTTTTGACCCGACATGACCCAATTTCGAACTTGGCCTGGATATTGTGAGGATAAACATTCTGACAAAGTTTCATGAAGATTGGATCAAAACTGTGACCTCTAGAGCGTACACAAGGTTCTTCTAATATTTGACCTTGTGACCTAGTTTTTGACCCAACATGACCCAGTTTTGAACTTGGCCTGGATATTGTGAGGATAAACATTCTGCCAAAGTTTCATGAAGATTGGATCAAAACTGTGACCTCTAGAGCGTACACACGGTTTTTCTAATATTTGACCTTGTGACCTAGTTTTTGACCAAACATGACCCAGTTTCGAACTTGGCCCGGATCTTGGGAGGATAAACATTCTGACAAAGTTTCATGAAGATTGGATCAAAACTGTGACCTCTAGAGCGTACACACGGTTTTTAGCTCACCTGAGCACTTCGTGCTCAGGGTGAGCTTTTGGGATACCCTGATGTCCGTCGTCCGTCCCTCCGGACGTCCGTCCGTCCTTCCGTCAACTTTTGCTTGTGTACACTCTAGCGGGCATAGTTTCGATCCAATCTTTATGAAACTTTGTCAAGATGTAAGTCTTTATAAAATCTAGGCCAAGTTCGAAACTTGGTCATGTCGGGTCAAAAACTAGGTCACTAGGTCATATCTTAGAACAAGAGGGCCATGGTGGCCCTGAATCGCTCACCTGAGCATTAATCAGTTCACTGGCTCTGGTGAAGATTTATAAGATTTTTTTCCATACTAACATTTGACCTAGTTTTTGACCCGACATGACCCAGTTTCAAACTTGGCCTGGATATTGTAAGAATAAACATTCTGACACAGTTTCATTGAGATTGGATCAAAACTGTGCCCTATGGAGCGTATACAAGGTCGTTCTTATATTTGACCTAGTGACCAAGTTTTTGACCCGCCACGACCCAGTTTCAAACTTTACCTAGATTTCATTAAGATAAACATTCTGACAGAGTTTCATGAAGATTGGATCAAAACTGTGCCCTCTAGGGTGTACAAAGTTTTTCAAAGATTTGACCTTGAGCTGACTTGACTCAGTTTCATAGGGGTTTTAGATATTATGAGGATAAACATTCTGACAAAGTTTCATGAACTTTGGATGAAAACTGTGCCTTCTAGAGCGTACACAAGGTTTTTCTAAGATTTGACCTAGTGACCAAGTTTTTGACCCGACATGACCCAGTTTCAAACTTATCCTACATATTATTAGGATAAACATTCTGACAAATGTTCATGAACTTTGGATCAAAACTGTGTCCTCTAGAGCGTACACAAGGTTTTTCTATGATTTGACCTAGTGACCTTGTTTTTGACCCGACATGACCTTCTTTCAAACGTGGCCTAGAGTTTATGGAAGTAAACATTCTGACAAAGTTTCATAAAGATTAGATCAAAACTGTGTCCTCTAGAGCATACACAAGGTTTTTCTATGATTTGACCTAGTGACCTAGTTTTTCTATGATTTGACCTAGTGACCCAGTTTCAAACTTGTCCTACATATTATGAGGATAAACATTCTGACAAAGTTTCATGAACTTTGGATCAAAACTGTGCCTTCTAGAGCGTACACAAGGCTTTTCTAAGATTTGACCTAGTGACCTAGTTTTTGACCCAACAAGACCCAGTTTGGAACCTGGCCTAGAGTTTATAGAGATAAACATTCTGACAATGTTTCATAAATATTGGATCAAAACTGTGTCCTCTAGAGCATACACAAGGTTTTTTCTATGATTTGACCTAGTGACCTAGTTTTTGACCCCACGTGACTTATCCTAGATATTATAAGGATAAACTTTCTGATTAAGTTTCATGAACTTTGGATCAAAACTGTGCCTTCTAGAGCTTACACAAGGTTTTTCTAAGATTTGACCTAGTGACCTAGTTTTTGACCCGACATGACCCAGTTTCGAACTTGGCCTAGAGTTTATGAAGATAAACATTCTGACAAAGTTTCATAAAGATTGGATCTAAACTGTGTCCTCTAGAGCGTACACAAGGTTTTTCTATGATTTGACCTAGTGACCTAGTTTTAGACCCGACGTGACCCAGTTTCGAACTTGTCCTAGATATTATGAAGATAAACATTCTGACAAAGTTTCATGAACTTTGGATGAAAACTGTGCCCTCTAGAGCGTACACAAGGTTTTTCTAAGATTTGACCTAGTGACCTAGTTTTTGACCCGACATGACCCAGTTTCGAACTCATCCTAGATACTATGAAGATAAACATTCTGACAAAGTTTAATGAAGATTGGATCAAAACTGTGCCTTCTAGAGCGTACACAAGGCTTTTCTAAGATTTGACCTAGTGACCTAGTTTTTGACCCAACAAGACCCAGTTTCGATCTTGGAGAGATAAACATTCTGGCAATGTTTCATAAAGATTGGATCAAAACTGTGTCCTCTAGAGCGTACACAAGGTTTTTCTATGATTTGACCTAGTGACCTAGTTTTTGACCCGACATGACCCAGTTTCGAACTTGGCCTAGATTTTATGGAGATAACATTCTGACAAAGTTTCATAAAGATTGGATCAAAACTGTGTCCTCTAGGGCGTACACAAGGTTTTTCTAAGATTTGACCTAGTGACCTAGTTTTTGACCCGACGTGACCCAGTTTCAAACTTGTCCTAGATACTATGAGGATAAACATTCTGACAAAGTTTCATGAACTTTGGATGAAAACTGTGCCCTCTAGAGCGTACACAAGATTTTTCTAAGATTTGACCTTGTGACCTAGTTTTTGACCTGACATGACCCAGTTTCGAACTTTGCCTAGATTTTATAAAGACTAACATTCTGACAAAGTTTCATAAAGATTAGAACGAAACTGTGCCCGCTAGAGTGTACACAAGCAAAAGTTGACGGACGTCCGTCCGGACGTACGACGGACAGCAGGGTATCCCAAAAGCTCACCCTGAGCACTGTGAGCTAAAAACCTTGTGTACGCTCTAGAGGGCACATTTTTCATCCAAAGTTCATGAAACTTTGTCAGAATGTTTATCCATCGAAACTGTGTCAAGTCGGGTCTAAAACTAGGTCACTAGGTCAAATCATAGAAAAACCTTGTGTACGCTCTATAGGACACAGTTTTGATCCAATCTTTATGAAACTTTGTCAGAATGTTTATCTCCATAAGCTCTAGGCCAGGTTCCAAACTGGGTGATGTCGGGCCAAAAACTAGGTCACTAGGTCAAATCTTAGAAAAGCCTTGTGTACGCTCTAGAAGGCACAGTTTTGATCCAAACTTCATGAAACTTTATCAGAAAGTTTATCCTTATAATATCTAGGATAAGTTTGAAACTGGGTCACGTCGGGTCAAAAACTAGGTCACTAGGTCATATCATAGAAAAAACATTGTGTATGCTCTAGAGGACACAGTTTTGATCCAATCTTTATGAAACATTGCCAGAATGTTTATCTCTATAAACTCTAGGCCAAGATCGAAACTGGGTCTTGTTGGGTCAAAAACTAGGTCACTAGGTCAAATCTTAGAAAAGCCTTGTGTACGCTCTAGAAGGCACAGTTTTGATCCAATCTTCATTAAAATTTGGCAGAATGTTTATCCTCACAAGATCCAGGCCAAGTTCAAAACTTGGTCATGTCGGGTCAAAAACTAGGTCACTAGGTCAAATCATAGAAAAACATTGTGTACGCTCTAGAGGACACAGTTTTGATCTAATCTTTATGAAAGTTTGTCAGAATGTTTACTTTCATAAACTCTCGGCCAAGTTTGAAAGTAGGTCATGTCGGGTCAAAAACAAGGTCACTAGGTCAAATCATAGAAAAACCTTGTGTACGCTCTAGAGGACACAGTTTTGAGCCAAAGTTCATGAAACTTCGTCAGAATGTTTATCCTCATAATATCTAAAACACGTTCGAAACTGGGTCATGTCGGGTCAAAAACTAGGTCACTAGGTCAAATCATAGAAAAACCTTGTGTACGCTCTAGAGGACACAGTTTTGATCCAATCTTTATGAAACATTGTCAGTATGTTTATCTCCATAAACTCTAGGCCAAATTCGAAACTGGGTCATGTCGAGTCATAAACTAGGTCACTAGGTCAAATCTTAGAAAAACCTTGTGTGCGCTCTAGAAGACACAGTTTGGATTCAAAGTTCATGAAACTTTGTCAGAATGTTTATCCTCATAATATGTAGGACAAGTTTGAAACTGGGTCATGTGGGGTCGAAAACTAGGTCACTAGGTCAAATCATAGAAAAAGCTTGTGTACGCTCCAGAGGACACAGTTTTGATCTAATCTTTATGAAACTTTGTCAGAATGTTTATCTTCATAAACTCTCAGCCAAGTTTGAAAGTAGGTCATGTCGGGTAAAAAACTAGGTCACTAGGTCAAATTTTAGAAAAACGTTGTGTAAGCACTAGAAGGCATAGTTTTGATCCAATCTTCATGAAACTATGTCAAAATGTTTATTGTCCATATATCTAAGCCCCCTATGAAATTGAGTCACGTAGGCTCAAGGTCAAATCTTAGAAAAACTTTGTGTACGTCCTAGAGGGCACAGTTTTGATCCAATCTTCATGAAACTATGTCAGAATGTTTATCTGAATGAAATCTAGATAAAGTTTGAAACTGGGTCGTGTCGGGTTAAAAAATTGGTCACTAGGTCAAATATAAGAAAGACCTTGTATACGCTCCATAGGGCACAGTTTTGATCCAATCTCAATGAAACTGTGTCAGAATGTTTATTCTTACAATATCCAGGCCAAGTTTGAAACTGGGTCATGTCGGGTCAAAAACTAGGTCAAATGTTAGTATGGTAAAAACTCTTATAAATCTTCACCAGAGCCAGTGAACTGATTAATGCTCAGGTGAGCGATTCAGGGCCACCATGGCCCTCTTGTTCTAATATTTGACCTAGTGACCTAGTTTTTGACCCGACATGACCCAGTTTCGAACTTGGCCTGGATATTGTGAGGATAAACATTCTGACAAAGTTTCATGAAAATTGGATCAAAACTGTGACCTCTAGAGCGTACACAAGGTTTTTCTAATATTTGACAGAGTGACCTAGTTTTTGACCTGACATGACCCAGTTTCAAACTTGGCCTGGATATTGTGAGGATAAACATTCTGACAAAGTTTCATGAAAATTGGATCAAAACTGTGACCTCTAGAGCGTACACAAGGTTTTTCTAATATTTGACCTTGTGACCTAGTTTTTGACCCGACATGACCCAGTTTCAAACTTTGCCTGGATATTGTGAGGATAAACATTTTGACAAAGTTTCATGAAGATTGGATCAAAATTATTACCTCTAGAGCGAACACAAGGTTTTTCTAATATTGGACCTAGTGACCTAGGTTTTGACCGGACATGACCAAGTTTCGAACTTGGCCTGGATATTGTGAGGATAAACATTCTGACAAAGTTTCATGAAAATTGGATCAAAACTGTGACCTCTAGAGCGTACACAAGGTTTTTCTAATATTGACCTTGTGACCTCGTTTTTGATCCGACACGACCCTGTTTCGAACTTGGCCTGGATATTGTTAGGATAAACATTCTGACAGAGTTTCATGAAGATTGGATCAAAACTGTGACCTCTAGAGCGTACACAAGGTTTTTCTTATATATTGACCTAGTGACCTAGTTTATGATCCCACATGACCCAGTTTCGAACTTGGCCTAGATTTTAAAGAGATAAACATTCTGACAAAGTTTCATGAAGATTGGATCAAAACTGTGCCCTCTAGAGTGTACACAAGCAAAAGTTGACGGACGGACGTCCACACGTACGACGGACGACGGACATCACGGTATCCCAAAAGCTCTCCCTGAGCACTTCGTGCTCAGGTGAGCTAAAAACCAAACTGTTCCATTATGTTCAGGGCATTTATGGTAATAAGTTTAGGTGTCCAACTATTAGAATCTTTATGGTAAGCACCTATTCATCTGCTGCAACTAGAAAATAACAATTTTAGCACAAATAAGCATAAAACATATTGAAACACAAAACCCTTACATAGCACAAATAAGCTTAAAACAAACTGAAACACAAAACCGTTACACTTAAATCACAGACTTGTTCTTCAACGTGAGTCTAAAACAGAATCAAAGACTGATGCCTTGGATGTATACAAACAGTTAAGACTTTGATCAACCTGCACATTTATCTACACACTTGTGCAGACCTTAGAAGCAGGGAAGTTGCCGAGTGGTTATAGCCCTCACAACTTCGTAAGTGGTTAGCTCTCACAACTTCATAATTCAGAGCTCTAGATAAGAGGGAGTATTTGGTGATAATTAGGGATAATTTTTGTTAAATCTGCATAAAAACATATGTTGTGACCCCTCATCTGAACCGTCTCGACGAGACGGTTCAGATGAGGGGTCACAACATATGGTTTCGATGAGAAATAAAAAAAATTATCATCAAATACGCCCTCTTATCTAGAGCTCTGTAATTGAGCCGAAAACGACAAAACCAACAAAGTTGCATCTGCACCCAGCGAACACTCAGCTCAGCTAGGGCATCAGCCCAGTCTGATCAGAGTCTTTGCTGTGCACTTAAAAGGTAGCTAAGGGTCTAAGGTAGCTCCATGTGGACAGGGAAGTCTCTGATCAGACTGGGCGGATGCCCAGGCTGAGCTGAGTCTTCGCTGGGGCACAGGTGCAACTTTGTTGGTTTTGTCATGTCGCGGCTCATATAATATGGTCACAGGTTTTAATCACCTGGAGGCCAGATTCTGTTAAAATCAAAACAAGGCTACAAGGCCTTTAATAGTACCACTCTTAACGCCCTGATTTGACTGAAATACTATTGAAAAAGAATGTAAAACAGCCAATTCGTCCAACCCTTTGCACAGGCTTGCCTTGAGTCTGAGTTGTTTGTATATGCCCTATATCTCCATAGAAAACTGAAGACACCTGCTGGTTAGTGCATAGTTGGCTAAAAGCTAAATCTTAGCTGTTGCAGAAAACATGCCATATAATGTGAGTCATGACACAACAAACCAACAAAATGGCAACTGCACCCAGCACACTCGGATCAGCCTGGGTATTTGCAAAGTCTGATCAGAGTCTTCACTGTTGCCATGGAGGTAGCTTAGAGCCTTAGCTACCCTTTAAGCACACAGCAACACAGCGAAAGCTCTGATCAGCCTGGGCACATGCCCAGGCTGATCTGAGCCTTTGCTGGGTGCAATCGCCATTTTGTTGGTTTTGTCGTGTCACTTTTCATGTGTAAAGGGTTCTCAGCACATAGTGAACAAGGAAGACTGCCACCAAACTGTACACCTTTGTAGTCTGGCTATGTCCTCTGTCAGTTTGTAGATTCAGTCTGAAAATTGCAACAGGCTCCGGCCAGGCCCCGAGGTTATATAACTTTTTAGCTCGCCTGAACGAAAGTTCAGGAAGAGCTATTGTTGTCACCCCGGCGTCGGCGTCAGCGTCGGCGTCCGGATTGGATGTTTTGGTTAAAGTTTTTTAAAGACCTATATCTCCTTAACCTATAAATGAATTCTTTTGATACTTGCACTGTAGGTAGATATTGGTCCAAAGTTTAACAGGGTACCACCCCCACCCCACTCCATGACCTTGATGTCAAGGTCATGGACTTAGAAAATTGGGAGTATTTTTGGACTGGATGTTTTGGTTAAAGTTTTATAAAGCCCAATATCTCCTTAACCCATGGATGGATTCCTTTGATACTTGCACTGTAGTTAGATATTGGTCCAAAGTTTTCCAAGGTACTACCCCCACCCCCCTCAGTGACCTTGATGTCAAGGTCGTGGACTTAGAAAATTGTCTTTTTATTGATTGGATGTTTTGGTTAAAGTTTTTTAAAGACACATATCTCCTGAATCCAGTGATGAATTCTTTTTATATTTGCACTTTAGTTAGATATTAGTCCAAAGTTTTGCCGAGTACTACCCCAACCCCGCTCAGTGACCTTGATGTCAAGGTCACAGACTTTGGAAATTTGTTCTTTATTAAAGTTTTCTAATTGCATACTGATTCATAATGCTTGGCAGAGATTTAGTTTACACTTGAACTGATGCTAGACACTTTTTTGAGTTTTTACAAAACACTATATACTTACCCCACTGGATGACCTTGAAGTCAAGGTCATCGACTTAGAATTTTGCATTAAAGATTTTGGTTAAAGTTTTATATTTATGAAGACATAATTTCGCAATGCCACGATGGACTCAGTTGATACTATGTTAAATAATGGTTCAAGGTTTTGTTACATCCTAGCCCCCCCCCCCCCCCCCCCCCCCCCCCTTAGTTCTTTGACCTCAAGCTCATGGACTTTGAAATTTCATGTGGATTTTTTTATTTTAATTTTATTTTAAGACTTATTTCTTAGATAACTTTTGTTTATAAATGTGTTGTCATTATGGACATGCTTGCCTGAAGTTTTATGCACAGAAGTCCACACCTCCAAAGCGACTGTGTGATGGGCAAGCACCTATTCAGGCGAGCTATGCTGTCAGGCGACAGCTCTTGTTGTGTGCTCCATTCAGCGGAGCATGAAATTTTCACTGCTGATAAATATAAAAATGTCAACTAATGTTGGCATTTTCATATTTATAAGCAGAGAAAATTTAATACTAAGCTCAACTGAGCAAGAAAACAACTGTACCTGTCAGTAATTTGTTATTTATTAGCCAGTAAAATTTCATTCTCAGCTGAGTTGAGCACGAAAAAGTTTTATAACCTCGGCGCCTGACTGCATAGAAATGCTTTGAGTCTTTGATGTTTGCACATGTGCTAAGGACTTTTTTGCATCTTAACCCTTTAAGAGCCAAAAAAGATAACAAAAATTTACATCTGTAAGATTTCATTAACTGTTTTGTCCATGCTACATAAGAATTCAATGAGAATTCAACGACTTAAGGGCAAAAAGAATGAGCCTTGTCATTGGATAAATGCCTTTTGAAAATATACAAGTGTTTCGTTTTTGGCCCCTTAAATGTTAAGATGACACTACATCCAGTTTCAAAAGGGCAACAAAACTTCACACAAATGGAATGCATCTATAACTAACAACATGAACACAAAATACTTCACATCAAAAGTACCATAATGTGCTTCACTATTGCGGCACATAAAAATCATTTTTTGATTGGGACAAATGGAAAATTAATGGTTTAAGGCATCCCTGTTAAAGCATATTAGAGTAACAACAAGAGGTGTAGTAAAGTTGAAAAATCTTTAGTAGCGGAGTCACATGATCGGGACAAATTGTTGACTAAACTTTCCAACTTTGAGTGAAAGAATTCTCACTTTTTACAATTTTGGCAATCAGGGTTTGATTGTTCAAAGCTTCATCAGCTTAAGAAAGTTGTTAGTCGCTGATTCCTAAGTCTTACAGTGCTAACAAATTCAATAAAAATTTTGGAGTCATATATTTCGCTGAACAATTGTGAGGAGCTCTGCTCCTCACATTTTTTGAATAAAAAACGGCAGTGTTTTTACTTCAATGCATTATATCAATGTCTTGTTGACTAACGATGTCATTTGTTTTGAACAACCTGGCCCTGATGTTGTTAAAGCACAGGTTACTGTTTGAGAATTAGAACTCTGAATCAAGATTTTACTTGTAATATAGTTTTGATAATACTTTTATAATGAATTACAGAAATCAAATGATTTAATTAATGAAAAGAATCACTTCTATTCCATGTTACCCTGAGGTACTTAAGTACTGGAACACCTAAAACCCATTAATTTTCCATTTTTATCTAAAACCATTTGTACCAAATTGAAATTTAATGGATTTTAGGTGTCCCAATACTTAAGTACATTAGGGTACTATCTTGTTAAAGTCTCACCGAGTCACCGGGACAATAATAACCTTGATTTCATATTATAAAAGAAAATCTTCATTTTCCTTCCAAAACAATCCCAAATATCCAGATCTGTCTTGTAAGATGGATCTAGACTCTTTGAGGTTGTTTAGGAGTAGGGACCCCATATCTTATAGCATAATAAATATTATGTTTAAATAAAAAGCACTGATTAACTTGTATTGAGTATGTGTACATCGTCAGTGCTACAGACAAGGTGGAATATTAATGATCCTGCATTAACCTTGACCTAAATTATGGCAAGGTCAATTCAGAGATTATTTTTCTTAAATTGAATACCGTCTTATTTCTTAAATTACTGTCTTATTTCTCAACGACAAAAAATGTTGTGTCACCCCTAATTAGAACCATCATGTTGAGACAGTTATAATGAGGGGTCGAAAAATATGGGAATTCATCCAAAAATTATCTGTTACCCCTTCTTAAATGGAGCACTGCGACTCCAAGAAAAGCCACCCAGACATGGCAATATCTGGCCCCTTCGCAAAAGTAGATATTTCAATTGGAAGAATTTCCCCTCTGTAAAGCAAATTCTTTTTCTTTTGAGTAGCTCCATTTGAGCCATGACACGGTAAAACCAACAAAGCAGCATGTGAACCCAGCAAAGATTCAGATCAGCCTAGGCATCTGCACATGCTCGGAAGCAGCCAATCAGTGTGCTTTATTTTGAGTTTGGGATTATTCTCAAGTTTTATAACCTTGAACCCTGGTGTAGTTCGAGTATTTAATCAGACAAGACTTAATGTGAAAGAGTGTACTTTCAGGGGAAACAACTCAGCCACTTTCATTTTTATATCCCTTCTCAATGGAGTTATTTTGTAAAGGAAACACTTTTGCTCCTCTAGAAGCAAATTCTTCACGGTGGTGGTGGTGGTGGTGGGGGGGGGGGCTTTTTTCCTGGGCCACAGAGCTCTTCCAAAATGTGGTCTACTCTTAAAGAAAGAATTTGCTCCTTTCGATTAAGAGTTGATCCCCATTGAGAACTAAGGCAATACAGAAAATGGTAGAGTTGTCTCTTCTGAAAGTATACCAATTTACAATACTGAACCCTAAACATTATAAAGGCATTTATTCAGCTATAAAATGTGGTTTTCTCTCTCCATAAAGTTCCCCAAGTTAGTAAATTCGTTGTGTGTAATTTGGCTATTAGATAAGTTGATCAGTTTCAAAACAATCCCAGAAATCTAGATCTGTCTTGTAAGACTGAGCTTGATTTTTGGGATCGTTTTGGAAGGAAAAAACTCAATCTTATAATGGGAGAAATACTGTAATGAAAAGTGGAGACTGAGCACTCTGCACAGATGTCCAGGATTTTCTGAGTCTTGGCTGATTTCATATATTGCAAGACTCAGCTTTCCATAATTATTCAGTTACAAGATGAGAGCTTCCCTTTCAAAGCAATCCCAAAAATCTAACAAGATTGATCCAAATTTTTTGGATTGTTTTCAAAGGGAAAAATCTGGCAGCATTAGTCATGACTGATTTACATATTTTGAGTCATTTTGGAGAGGAAAAAACACCACTGTCTTACAGCCAGATAAATACAGTATTTATATTATATATATTCTAACACAGTACACCTATAGAAGCAATGGAAAGTTACTGTGTTTTATTCTACAACAATTCACTGTTTCGGAGTGCATGAGTCTTATTGCTGACGTCACTGCAATTATTGACGTAATTTTGTGACGTTTTGAGACGTTAGACGGTGTAACGTCTCTTTTTCTTTCTAAAATTGCCATAAAAACGTACATTTGTATTACATACAGTTTAGTTATTGGCGGGAGTATGATCGCGCTGGCAGGAAGGTTGGGAGAGTTTGAATGAAAAGTTGATAGTTTTTCGGCGTTTTTGAGTGTTAGAATCGAAATAGTTCAGCTCTAGCATTGAATTGTTGGGTAATAATTCACTGTTTGTCGGTCAGTTGTAAATAGATATATCACTCCCGCTCCGCGCTCCTGATATGATCGACTTTACAACTGACCTTCAAACAGTGAATTATTACTCAACAATTCACTGCTAGAGCTGATCTATTTCTTAAACACAGCTCCAGATAAGGAGAATTGTTAAGATACAATTATGAGTCTATTTTCTTACTGGCCCCTCAACAGAACATTCTTACTGACCCCTCAACAGAACTACATCATTGAGAAACATGTTATAAACCTTCATTAGAGCCACCTCATCAAGAAACATGTTGTGACCCCTCAGAAGAACTGCCTCACTGAGGCAGTTCTAATGAGGGGCCAAAACATGTTTTTGTCAAGCTTATCAGAAAATATCACAGAACTATCCTGAAAACCCCTCCTTATCTGCAGCTCTGATAACAAACTACATGTATTATTGGTCAGGGGGAAGAGACGTAAATGTGAGCATTTGCCAGTACAACCAAAAAGATAATTCCCTAATTAATGACTTAGTATACACTCTAAATATATAAAATAATGTCACAAAATCTTGTGTGGAAAAAAGAGTATCGGCTAAAGCAAATCCTAGAGTTGAAGGTATAAAACCACGGCCATATTCAACCATCCATGTTCCTGCAGTCCACTGAACAGCTGCTGCTTCTCCGAAGTCGTGATACACAACATCCCCTGTAATAAAAACAGATAAAGAGCTGTCCCTTAGGCACGTCAAACATTATACTGATTAATCCAAATAAGTGAGTGATATAGGTTTTATGGCACATCAGCACAAAAAAAGGCCATTTCGTGCCTGATCCATATAAATGCCCCCACTGCTTCTTTTCCGAAGATAATGTTATATTAACTTGTATGGATTCCTGTTTCAATACTGTTTAGTAGAGGTATTTTGGCAGTGATTGATTTACTACACTTTAGGCTCTAAATAACGCCCCTCCCCCCTTCCACACACTCACTCCCTCCCCTTTACCTTTGCAAAATGCAACATCCCCAGAGAATTTAACAGGATTAGTGTGGTATATCCTGAGGAGTCAATATAAGTAAGATTCAACCAAGAGTAAGGGATGTTTAATGTTTGTTGCAGCAGCCAGCTGCCTAAGACAATGTTAGACAACATACCTGGTTTAAATACAGTAGAGTTCAGTTCTCCCTCTTTCCACTGTCTGAACGACCCTGTCAAGATAGTATCAGAAATATTGGCCCAATATCTACCTGTAAATATATTATAAATTGACTAGAATCCTAAATAATACCATATTAGCCGCGACATGACAAAAACCAACAAAGTGGCGTGTGCGTTCAGCAAAGACTCAGATCAGTCTGATCAGAGTCTTTGCTGTCCGCATGACAGCAGCTTAGACCCTTAGCTACCCTTTAAGCACACAAAGAATCTGATAGGACTGGACAGATGCCCAGGCTGATCTTAGTCTGTGCTAGGTGCACAAGCCACTTTGTTGGTTTTGTCATGTCGGGGTTCAGTCATATATGTGGACACATTAAGGTGTATAGGTACATCTGCATGTTTTCTGTCATTTTAACAAAGGGAAACAACTATTGTGACTTCCTGTTTGCATCTCTGGGTGACAAAGCCCCTCTAAAGTAGAGGCCACCTGTTATGTAAAAACAGTCTACTTTAAGAGGAGCAAACACAGAGGCTTGTATCAGAGGCTGTTTTTCTGGTTTTCCAAAGTTTAAGTATAGTAATTACTATACTTAAACATTGGAAAACCAGAAAAACAGTAAGATATAAAAGCCCCTGTGAGTGCAAATGCTTTCCTTTAAGAACTGAGCCCACTGAGAAGGGAGGAAACAATGAAAATGACAGAGAGTGTGTCCATTCATCTTGCTACATATTTTCCTATTTATTGTAATGGATTTAACTTTAAAGCTTTATTTTTGTGTGCCTTAATCGAGGATCTTTTATATAATACAGCACCATAATATAAACAAACACTCAGAATGGTCAACAGTGCAACCCATATCAGACTCTAGCTTTAAATTATACCAAAACAGAAAGGACTTCATAGCATGAGTCAAATTTGACTCTAGCGGACACCCAACAACTGGTTGTTTTAGACAAGTGATCCTTTAGACACTATAAATACAGGTTCATTTGCACTGTACACGTTTTAAAGTTCAAGGGACCTCAAATTGGTTGCTGCTAAAGACAGGTGATTCCTAGCTAGAATGACCCCTTAACATTTTTCAGAACCCATTTTGGCGACATATGCAAACAAAGCAGACACAGTTCAGAATGTGCAATTTGATCAGGGTCGACAGTTTGCTTACAGGAAATTCTATGAAAATATAGTAAAAATGAAAACATCTGTCAGAAACCGCTTAAGCTGGAAATTGACCAATCCAAATGATAAGGATGGGCATTAGTCCACTTGACCTGTCAAAAAAAGAGTTAAGACAAGTTAGATTGTATATACACAAAAATTTAAACAAACCAGAATTTCCTGAAGTATCCACACCAGTACCAAAGAAGAGCACATATTCTGTTAGGGAAGCATGTAGTATACACATGCTACCCATCCAACCACCAGCATTCATAAAGATCCATTGTAAATCCTCTTTCGGCAAGATGTGGCCTTCATATGTCTCGGCAAACTCTTCATAAATCAGGTCATATGCTTCTTTGGGGTCTTGCCCTATAAAATAAATCTACCATATTAATCCTACTGAATGCCCCAGGGGCACTGCATTTTACAAAACAAGACCTGTCACAGGGACAGGATAGCTCCCCCGACAGCGCCTTGCCCATCACATAAAAAACTTTAACGTAAAACTTTAACATTTTGCTAATGCCGCCGCCGCCAACGCCGATGCTGCCAACGCCGACGCCGGGGGTAGTGCAATAGCTCTTCCTGAACTTCATTCAGGTGAGCTAAAAAGGGCTTTACATAGAGCCTGAAAAGTGGTAAATTACCTCTAAAAAACAGTATTAAGGTAAATGGATATACTTACAGGAGAAGCAACTTATTTTTGCTTCCCTCTTCAGTAGGGGTCCCAGATGAGCAAATTCTTTCCTTTAGCAGTAGACCTCATGTCACAAACAGCTACTTCATCAAGAGAAACAAACAGGAATTCACGCAAGTTAAAATAACATTATTTTTGAAACTAGGTTATGTGAGATTAGTATGTTTTGCTAAGTATGTCATCCTCTTGAAATAAAGACTTTACTATTATTATTATTGTTATTATTAACAGATGCTGGCTAGGAATCCTAAGGCAAACATGTTAAACAAATTTGTTAACTGGACATTCTTAACTGGACATTTTAGTAAGCTGACTAAACTCATTACATATATATATAAATAGAAAAAAATAACATATGTACTAAGTTGTAAGACTTTTATATAGAGATCACAAGCCTGCCCTGTACAGCTATATAGTTAAGAAATTTGAACGATTTTCTTTTAAGCACAACCAGATTCAAAAGGCAATATCTCGGGTAAATTTGGACAGTGAGATTACCATATCCTCTATCAAATCATTCCATCCATTTGTAGCTCTGACACAAAATGAGTTCATTCTATATTCTACACTTTCATCTTTTATTTCAGCACTGCATTCTTTTAAACTTTCTAACTGTCTTGCCGTGCAGACATTCCTACACAAAGTCTCATGAGTGGGTGTTGCAGTATAAATATATAGATTTTAAAGCCCAATGCTTATTTACTTTCTTACTATGACCATGTGTGTTTAAGTCTGAGTACTCAAACAGTCCTTCCATTTTTACATCGTCTATGTTGTTTATGAAGACCTGTACAATCAGGTTGTGGAGAAACTTCAATGGAAGTATATACTTCAGTCGAAGTATATACTTCAATCGAAGTATTCATCAATTTTAAAAATTGCATTAGGACTGAGAGATTCTTCATCTTAATCAATTTAGAATATAATTGCAAAATTCAAGTATTGTGTTTTCAACATTAACGAAAATCAAGTCCAAATGCAAAGAAATTTTATTTTTCTATTGTTGCGTTTTTGTGAAATAACCCCTTTTTTAGTACACGTTTCTTCCCATTCCCAGATATTTCTTTAGCTGCAGTTCAGTGATGACTTTGAGATGATTCCAGCATAGCATGTATGTATATCATGACACAATAGTGGCTATATCTGTCCAGTTGGATGGAACATCTCAAAGATATACATTAAACTTTATTTAAATTTTCCTCAATTTGCATAAAACGCACAGGTGGAAGTTGCATTTTTTTACCAAATCATAAAAGGTTTGTTATACTGTTGTTCATATATAATTTTGCAGTTCTGCTGCAACTGCAGAAGCAAGCATGCTTTTATTTCAACTCATATCTATGCTTCGATCGAAGTATATATTTAGATCAAAGTATATAACTTGATCGAAGTTTCTCCTCTATATCTCAATATCAGTAACCTCTCAATATCTTCAGTGGTGTAGAGTTGTAAGATTTAATGTCCTTAACCGTTCTTCCTAAATGAGATGAGAAAGCTCTGGGAGCAATCCTGTAAGTCTTCTCTCTAAATTTTCAATAGCATGGATGTCCTTCTTCAATGTTGGAAACCATTGCATCCGGGAAAACCTTGACTCATCATAATTGACACACCCTTTTGATATTAATAATGAAATGTAACTCCAACGTTACAAAATAATTGGTTTGTATAAAGTGACAGCAGTCAGGCAGTATATTATTGGTTATCCCCTCGGGGATAACCATATTAAGATAGGAATTCATACTCAATTTGTACACCATTTCCTTTTGCTAAAATACAGGTCCCACTATTACCCAGAACTTCTAAATTTGGCACACCCTGCTATAGGGTTCTCGCCAGCATCGCTAATGCATGATCTTTATAGCTTATATCTTAAAACACTTTATCTCACCCTATACAAACAGTTACCTGAATCAAATGTGTTGCTATTGTAATTTTCATTTCACAGATTTATTGTTGCATGTTGTCACATCATGTCAGCTTACTCTACATATTCGTGACAAGTTTTTAGAATACATTGTTGATTGTTATCCGCCACACTTCAGTATTTATGTATGTGGTTTAGATAATGAAGAACTTCTTCATTTTTTACTTGGTAAAAGATCAAAAGAAACAGAAATATTGACTGATGAGGAGTATAGGACTTTAACGATCTTATCAGCAAACTATATTAATTCTTGTTCAAAACAATTTTACAGTACTTAAATATTAATACTACAGACAGTTTTGTTCAGGACGTATGCTTCCAAAATACCATGCGAGTCACGGACATTTCATATATAACAAGAGGACAATTGGTCCTGTAGCTCACCTGAGTCCATTCAGCCTCAGTACTTTAGGGTAAGTTACTCTAAGGCAAATTGAACACATACCTGTGACCCTCAGGGTGGAAAATGAAAAAGACAAGAATCATCCAACCTGGCCCAAATTTGAACCGGTCCGATATTTTAAGGCTGTCCTAGATAAAAGTAACCTGCAAGTTTGAAGAAGTTGCAGTCAAAACTAAAGACTGTGCTATGGCCCGGACAACGTTTTCCCCATTATAAGTCTATAGGAACTTTTTGTTGCCATGGTAGCCACAGTTTTAAATCAAGATCCCACCCCAACAATGCTACATAGAAAATTTGATCAAGAATGGCAAGCTACTTGAGCAAATATTAATGCTTAAAAGTGAAGATGTACGACGGACCAAGCCTATACTATAAGCTCACCTTGTGAGCCTCGGCTCAGGTGAGCTAAAAACAGCAACTGTGATCTTGACCTTAGAATGCTGAAACGCAAACTTGTACAAGATATTGTCATACTAAACATTTGTGTGAAGTTAAATCTTCAATAAATGAAGGCTCAAGACAAAGTTTTTCTAAAAATAGCCACTGTGTCCTTGACCTTGACCCAAGAATGCTGAAACGCAAATTTGTCCAAGATATTGCCATACTTATCACTTGTGTGAAGTTAAATCGAAATTGGTCCAAAAATGAAAGGGCTAGAGCGATGACAAAGTTTTTCTATAAATAGCCACTGTGATCTTGACTTTGACCGTAGGACGCTGAAACGTGAGCTTGTTCGAGATATTGTCATACTAAACATTAGTGTGAAGTTTTAATCAAAATGGGTCCATAAATGAAGGCTCTAGAGTGATGACAAAGTTTTTCTAAAAATAGCCACTGTGACCTTGACCTTAACCCAAGATATTGTCATACTAATCACTTGTGTGATATCCAATGGAATTCAGTCCACAAACTGATCAATGCGCTACAGCGATGACAAAGTTTTTCTTAAAATAGCCACTGTGTCCTTCACCTTGACCCACAAACGCTGAAATGCGCTCTTGTTCAAGATATTGTCATATTCATCACTTGTGTGAAGTACAATTTAAATCATTCCATAAATGAAGGCACTAGAATGATGACGGAAAACATTTTCCCCATTATAAGTCTATGGGAAAATATTTTATCGCTCAAGGGCATTGAAGAAGTTGCGATCAAAAATGAAGAAGCTAGGGCCCGGACAACAATTTCCCCATTATAAGTCTATGGGAAAATATTTATCTCTCAAGGGCAAGTAACTCTGAAAAGAATGATCCAACCTGGCCCAAATTCGAACTGGTCCAAGATGTTTTGGATGTCCTGGATACCTGCAAGTTACAAGAAGTTGCGATCAAAAATGAAAAAGCTAGGGCCCGGACAACATTTTCCCCATTATAAGTCTATGGGAAAATATTTTATCGCGCAAGGGCAAGTTACTCTAAAAAGAATGATCCAACCTGGCCCAAATTCGAACTGGTTCGAGATGTTTTGGCTGTCCTGGATACCTGCAAGTTTGAAGAAGTTGCAGTCAAAAATGCAGAAGCTAGGGCCCGGACAACATTTTCACCATTATAAGTCTATGGGAAAATATTTTATCACTCAAGGGCAAGTAACTCTGAAAAGAATGATCCAACCTGACCCAAATTCGAACTGGTCCGAGATGTTTTGACTGTCCTGCTTCTTATCTGCAAGTTTGAAGAAGTTGCAATCAAAAATGAAGAAGTTAGGGCCCGAACAACATTTTCCCCATTATAAGTCTATGGGACCTTTTTGTTGCCATGGTAACCACAGTTTTAAACCAATCTGTCCCAAAACTATATGCAATCAATCCCCCACCTCAACCATGCTACACATAAAATTTGATCAAGATTGGCAAGCTACTTTAGCAGATATTAATACTTAAAAGTGTGGACAGACGACGGACAACGGACGATGGAGGACGGACGACAGACCAAGCCTATACTATAAGCTCACCTTTTCAGCCTTCGGCTCAGGTGAGCTAAAAATGAAAAGATATTGTTTAAGCATGTACAGTCAGCATGTACAGTCAGATGTCTCAAACACTGATATCTCAAATTACTCTCTTATGTCGAGGAATATAGTTTGGTCACTTTTTAATTTTATTTATGTTTCAGCTCCTGCTGCATCAAACTGCTGATGTCTTAAAGTGGATTTTCTGGGAACAGATAATTTACTTCGGGATATCGGTAGTTTTAGATTAGCTTTGCCTTTGAGATATTGAGGGATGGCTGTGATTGTGACTTTCTAATGCTCTTTGTTGTAGTGTTTTTGTAAGTATGGTAATTTTAGTCTGCCTTGTTGTTTTTGTGCTCTATATGTAATTGATTATAAATCTTGAAAAAGGAAATAAAGAATGATGATGATGATGATGATGAAAGTTCAGTTATCACTTAACAGTATAGATCAATAACAAGTTCTGCTTGATTAACGCTAAATACAGGTTCCACTATTTACCGGTATGTGCTCCGATAGTTTGGCGCACCCAGCTGCAGGGTCCCTTCCAGCATTGCTAAGACATGAGCAGTAAAATCAGTTCATCTCACCTAATACAAGCAGTTACCAGAGAGTACAGTCCACTTACGAACAGCCATTACTAAACAGTACAGGTCATCTAACTAAAGTTAATAGCACTGAAGTTCACCTGATACAAGCAATCACTAGAGAAAAAGAAAAAGCTGTCAAACTCGCCACTTACCTACAACTTCAACAAATCTACGAATACAATAAAATTAACTTGTATTGCTGCCAATTTTCTGCTTTACCACTTGCGTCCAATAGATTTATTTGCTAAGGGATAACCCAGTGTTCCCATTCACGTAGAATTGTGTGTGAATCATGCGGAAATCATTCTGATCACGCATAAATTTTGGGGCAAGAACGTGCATTCACGCGCATATGTTTCTCTCAAAAATATAAAAAAAATCATCATTTTTCTTCATTCTATTGCGAGCCTGCCAGGCCAGATGATTTTTGTAGCCGAGAAGAGAGTCAGAAATCGCTGTTTTGATCTGAAATGCGGGCCGTAGTAAGATACCATGCTTTCATTCACGTCCGTCACATCCGTTCTACGGCCAATCAAATTCATTATTGGAAAACACTACCACTAATCGGCTGCATGAATATTAATGACATGCGAGGTCATGTTGCGCACTAGAACTGTCATAATGGCCACAGAATTTGTCCGTATTTTTGCGTTTATTTTTCGCTGTTTCTGTTTGGAAACGGCACTTTCTATGTTTCATTTGGAAAGGAATCCATCAAATGATTAATATTGGATAAAACGAGGACCGGAAAAAGGCATGACAGCCGTTTTCTTCGTTTTTTCAGGCTTCAATTGGAAACACATCGGCACTTTAGTGTTTGTAAAAGAAGTGGACCATGGGTTCCGGGTCATTTCGGCCCATGTCCATTTCGGCCCATAACTTTTTCGAGATAAAAAGTCATACCCGTAAATTTTACTTCATACCCGCAAATTTTATAGATAGGGGGTATAAAAACCCTCAGTTTAAAATTTGAGTGGGAACACTGATAACCTCTCAAGCTTTTTCAAAAGCTAAACTTGTCAGATTATTGGAGCACTGGTGTCTGGTGTCATGTGACGAGGAGGGACTGTGGCTATGATCAAAGCGAAAATTGCACCTACCAACATATTTTTGGGCAATTTTGGCAACAGACTTATCGCAAAAAGTGTATGACTTCTTTCGAAGCCAGTACTGGATTAAAAATATGGCTATGGAAAGAATTATTGTCCATTTAAAAGCGGTGTGCAAAAACGAAAGTAACATTTTGTTTTGTTTACTCTTTTAGACTAAAGACACCTTTACTTGAAGAACGATGTTATGTCTGTCCGCACAGTACCCGTGCTTTACGGTCTTTGTAGGTGCATCTGCTTATAGTGAACTATCTACATACCTGCCTATTGTAACTTGTAACTTGTACTAAGGAGTTCCACCCTTGTTAGGGTCACCGTAGTTATACGTATTCTTCTGGAGTAAAGAGCTGACTAAAAACTTTTACAGTACGAGGCAGCATGCACCAGTCTGTATCTACCACTGAATGTCTTTAGTAATCAAAGAGCAGTTGAAATACACCGGGCAGCGTTCACGCGGCATTTTCATCACAGAGATTTAGCCTTCATAAGTATAGTCGCTCCATCCACCAGAATAATTGAATATGTGTTGTATTAAATGTTATACTGTAATTAGTAGCATAGGCAGAAGCACAAATCCGCACCACAAGAGATTAGTCCAGCACCGCAGGATTAAAAGGAGAAGAGAAGATCCAATGATGATCGCAGCATCCTGTAGGCCCTCACTCTATAGCCCTCCTTGACAACTGTGATCCACATGCACTATCTCGACCAACAAAGTCCCAGCCATAATGGGTTACCCAACACCATATTTACACTAATTTACACTAACCCTCAACGGCTAAGAAGTTACAGCTCGACATACGCATAAGATCCTCAAAAAAAAAAAGTTGATGTATTAATAATCTAATAATCTAATATTATTATTCAGGTTGATGTATTAATAATCTAGTAGTATTTATTGCAACGCATGCAACTGTTTGTATACTGGTTTAACTTTCCAATCATCAGGGCTCCAGCCAGGTGCAAATTCTGGGGTAATCAAACACCCCAATCCATTCAAAATACGACATATCATGTAGCCCCTCATCAAAGCTACCTCATACAGAATGCCCAGAAGAGGGGCCACAACATATGTATCCCCATAAACATCAAACCGCCGTATCTCCTGTACATCTCCCACTCTACCTAAGGCTGGACCCCTGAACCACAGAACATCTAATTTCATTAAACACTAAGACTCCATGCAAGAGGAGAGCAAGGCCCTAAACTTAATCAATTTATATACGACTTTAACTAATGCTCAACTCCACAAGCAGACAGCACAGCTGTATAGGAATACGATTAACATCAGCACTTCAGCCATCTGCAAGTCATGGGCAAGGTATCCAGCGCATCTCCCTAAAAGAATCCGTGTTAAGGCTCCCCATCAGTGTACCCTCGACGAGGATGCCCTGGTCAGGGGCCACAACACGTGGACATACCCCACTTAATCCCACAAAACCCAAGAAATGCCACCCCATAAACACCCCCATGACCCACCCATGGCAGGAGTCCTGATACAGCCACTAATTTGTTTCATTCAATAATGTGGTTCTTTTCAAGTGGAGCGCAAAGCATAGGTTCCTACTCAAGGTCTCCATTTCATTCTGGAACCCGTCCAGAAGCTCCTTGCCAACAAAAGCGTCCAACACAGTGCAGTCCATGATAATGCGGCACAGCATGTCACTATCAGCTAGATACTGGTCCGCATGCTCCGGGACTACCCCAACCAGCAGCCTCTTCAACCCAGAGATATACCCCACCCTAACAGAATGCAACAGGGAACAGTCAAGAAGAAAGTGCATCAGATCCTCAGGCGCGTTCTTACATAGGGGACACGTAGGAGACACGGTGGATTTTTTATACTTCGAGCGATGCGACTGCAGAACATATGTATCAGTAAGCAGCTTTACCTTTATTTGCGCCCTACGCACGTCCCTAACACTATTACTAACCAACCTCCAAGAATTGTGCACTCTACCCACCCCACATACTTCAATGTTAAGGTACCTTAGGGAAGACTTAGCGGATGCTTCAATTTGCCACTGTTCCGACACATATCCATCCACCCCATCTTTAATCGCTGCCTTAAGGGCCTGCTTAGAGTGAAATGCATTTCTGACACAGAAAACATTTGGGAGGCCATATTTATGAAGAAGCACATTACACTGCATAAACCAGCTGTCTGAATTGATTTCCCTTACAGCCAACTGTCTTTGAAGAATTTCATGTTCCAAGGAGGCTTCATCAAACAGTACAGATGCGAACAGGGAAAGTTTTCTAAGGTCTAACTCCTGTTCTATGGGACGTACACCCAAAAGACCGTAGACAGCAACATTTGCCACACGTTCAGGCAGACACTGAATCCTCCTCAGGATCCCTCTTTGCACGGCTTCCAAGACCTCAACATCTTTCATCCTCAGGCTGCATACCTCCAACCCATATAACATTCGTGGGAGTGCAAACGTTTTCCACATCTTTGAAGAGACAAGGGGGTTCAACCCTGAGTTTCCATAGGCCCCAGCACCCATTAGAGAATACATAGTCCTTCTTCCCAGCTGCGCCTTCTTATCAATGTTACCAGATGCCTTCAGATTCCTATCAATCCCCAAATGCACTGTCTCCCGCTCCTGGGGAATAGGGATATTATCAAGAGTAACCTGTTCTGCCTCTAGCGTTTTTCCGCCATTACTCAATACCACCTCCACAGACTTCTGTGCGTTGATAAGATACCTCTCTCTTCCCTTGTAAAAAGACACAACATCTACTAGCTCCCAGAGATGGCGCCTACACAAACCCAGAAGAGCAACATCGTCGGCACACGTCGGAGCACTGCAGTTTATGTGGCCAATAAATGCCCCCATGTTCAGGTCCTCCAGCATATGTAGCAGGTTATTGTTATATAACTTGTAATGAAGGGTGGACAGAATTCCACCCTGGCGCACGCCTTGTTGCACCAGAAACGGGCTTGAGAGATGGCCCATCCACTTTACTGCAGACGCTGCCCCATTGTACAAGCTAGACAGTGTTAGCCACAGGGATCCATCTATCCCGGCCAGGTAAATCTTCCGCAGAAGTGAGTCCTGCCAGACCACGTCAAAAGCTTTACAGGCGTCCAGGGTTACCAGATGAAGATTTTGCTTATTACACTTCGCTTCGTATTGTACTTCTGACACGATCAGAGCTGCATTAATAGACGAAGAATTCTTAGTAAATCCTCGCTGGAATCTAGACTGTTGACCACATAACGTGGACTCCGTACGTCTCAATAGTACTTTCTCCAAGATTTTACCAACTACTGACAGAACTGTAATTCCCCTATAATTAGTAGGGAGCAAGGGGTCTTTATCTTTTTTCAGAACGGGCGTTATCACTCCTTGTTTCATGTCGTGAGGAATATATCCCGTCCGCATGATATAATTCATTAAATCCGACAGGAGAGAGAAAACAACATCTGGGGCAAACTTAAAATGTTCAGCCGATAAACCCTGTTTATCCTGAGCCTTGTTGTTCCGAAAAGTCTGCACTATATTTGAGATCTCCTTTGGGGATGTCTGTCGAAAAACTGGTTCTTGCCTCGCACACAAGTCCTCAATCAGGACTGTATCTAGGGAGACCTGGTTCCAATAATCAGTGTCAAACTGGGGGTCATCTGTAGGGGTTGCCAGTCCTTCGAAATGGGCTGCAAAACCGGCTGCTACCTCCACTACCCCATCCAGAACTTCACCATTATAATGCAGCAACTGGGTATTGACAGACCGAGAAGAACGCTGCCTCTTAACAGCCTTAAAAAAACTCCTTGAATCGGACTCCTGTGCATCCATAATTGTCGTCAGGAAAGTCTCCTTTCTGACAGACAGCTCCATCCGAATACACCGCCGAAGTTTACGTCTTGCCTCCTTCTTCCGAAGCTTTACAGGATCAGTTTCACTATGCGGACGCCCCACTCTCTTCCATTCAGCATGCGCTATCTTACTCGCTTGGACTGCATCTCTGATCGTGTTATTCCAGATAGGTAGCCCAGACTTAGACTTGCGTCTCCTGGTCCGCTGTTTTGTCACAGCACATGCACTATTATATAAGACACTATTCACCTCCCTTAGTAAAAGATCAGCCTCAAGCCTCGTATCCAGAGCCATTCCCAATTTCGACTGCAACCCTTCAGCAACACTAGAGCCATACTCCTGCAAGTCACATTTGCGCCAATCAATCTTTTGTTCATGAGAATCTGCAGTCCCCTCCTTCTTCTTAGTTTGCGTGGATAAAATCCTCGTAGGTATAATTATGCTGATATGCGTGTGATCTGATAGATTCAAATGATGCATGTCATGGACAGTAACAGATGATTCTGCAACTAAGGATTCGGAGACAAAGAAATAGTCAATCTGTGATGAGGAATCACCAGCTGTGTGAAAGAAAGTTGGAACCCGCGGGTAGTCAGCAGTCATATTTGTCCGTCGGTCCGAAGCCCGTCCGCATACCTACCTACCTTCCTACTAGTCCCGATCCTCTGACGTTACGTTTCGCTTCACAAAGGTAGCGATGTGTAAGAAGCTACGGAGGGCCATGTGTACATGTCTACCTTCCTACCTACCTACCTACCCACCCACCCACCCACCTACCCACCTACCTACCTAACTACCTACCCACCCATCTAATCTATCTATCCATCTATCTATGTCTGCTCCAGAGAAGCTCCTTGTCCTATGGATATTAAGTCCTGATCGGAAAAGCTTCCTCACCAAGATGTAGTCGATCTGTTGTGGTACTTCCCATCTGGGCAGTGTCAGTTTGGTGACTTCAAACAGATTGTAAATAACCTTCACCACACACACTCGCGGACCATGGGAAAAATCCAGTGAGTCGTCATGGACAATACTGACTCATCGATGGATCTGGCACCGGAGTGTTACCGTCAATGAGGCTTCTCCACGAGCCACCCCCATCTCTCGAGGAACAGTGCTCGCAGGGCAGATGGTGGACCACGGGTGTGAATGTTGAAAATCAACAAAATGAATTGAAATGCCAACTAGGGTGAATTTGGAGGTCAAAAACGAAGGGAAAATATGTACGAGCCCTAAAAAAATGGAGCGTGACACTAAGTACCGAAGTAGTATGTATGTTGAAGAAACCTAGGATAACCCATGAAAGTCCGAAGGCTTATTTCCAATGGGGTCCTATGTTGAAGAAACCTAGGATAACCAATGAAAGCCTGAAGGCTTATTTCCAATGGGGACGAAAAGTTGTTCAAATGAACAACATGGCCACCGTAATCATATATGGTTAAACCTTTAAAAAATCTTTTTCTTCAGAACTAATTTGATTGACCTTGACCTTTTGTTACAGCAAGGTCAGTATGGAACAATGCTAGAACATAAGAGTTCGTTGAAAGATTTGAAGATTTTGGTCTAAAAATTGGAACATACAATTGTCTAAATGAGTACGTGAAGATTTGTGAGAACAAGAGGTCAATGTCATTCTTGACCTTTGATCTAGGATTCATATTTTGACAATTTCAAACAGCTTCTCAAAAGCCACCGGGCCATTTGTAACTAAATTTCATATAGAGTCTCCAGGGGCTAAGGGAACGAAAATTTGTTCAAACGGTCCAGATCACATGACCAACAAGGCCGTCACGCCCATTTTTGGTAAAAAACTCTAAAAATCCTCTTTTTCTCCAGAACCAATCAACCAACGGCTTTGAAATTTGATATGTAGCATTGAGTACTAGAGTACTAATAAGATTGGTCAATGATGATCTTGGGTTGATCTTGACCTTTTTTACGGTAAGCTTAAATATGAAAATTGCAAGAACATAGTTTTCAAGGAAATTTTTAAAGATTTTGACCAAAAATTGTTCAAACGATGACCATGGGTCGATCTTAATATTTTTTACGACTATGTCAAATTTGCTTTCTGGTGCTTATGACCACCTGTTTGGGAAAGAGTTGCGGTTTACAGTGCGTGTTTTTCATATATTTTTTTTCAGTTCTTGCGTATGTGTTTCTTTCCCTGTTGGTTTTGAGAGCGGGATGTGGCGATTTGATTGTATTAATTACTGATCATTGCTTATCTTTTTACTTTTTATATGGGAAAATCTTTAAAAATAAGAGTTCATGGACCTTGTTCAAGATTTTGGTGCAAAAGTTTATGAATACAATATAATAAATGAGAAGATGACCATTTTTTTTGCAATAGAAATCAAGGTCATTTTTTTACCTTTCACCATTTGAAAGTTCCAAAGTATCAAGTTTAAATGATGACCCTATTTTGACGTTTGTCCTTTTTACTCAGGTGAGCGATTCATGGCCCTCTTGTTTAACATCACAAGTCGTTTGTCTATACGTTGCTAGTCTAGGGAACCCCAGTTGATGTCCTTCAGCATAGCAGCAATGCTGGTTCGAGTGTAATTATTATCTTGTGTTACCCATCTGGCAGCCCTTAGTTAGACTGCTTCTGTTTTTCTTACATTGATAAATGTCGGACCTCGAGATAGGTCTCTAAAGACAAAGTAAAAAGATAGGCGATTATCTGGAATTAATAAAATCAGACCCCATATCCCACACTAAAATGCAAAGGAAAATAATTATATGCATAAATTAACAAACGTTCACAAAAGACACGCATGGTAAACCGATTGAACAGCTCTTTTTCAAACAAATGGTCATTCAGCTACCCCCAATCAAAATAGCAATAAAATCTATTTTTATTTACTTTCTATAATTTGAAAGAACATAATTGTGTTTTATGACCATTTTAAGTGTTTACCGGTGAACTGTACGATGAGATAGGGTTACGAAACTCAAGTAGCAGTACTTAGTTAGTCAGTGAAACTTAAGTTAGTCAGTCAAACTTCAGCACTGTCAGTTAACCCTTAAAGCGCCAAAAATTAAAATTGTTGAATTGGCTAACAGTGTAGATCCAGATGAGGTGGCTCATAATGAGCCACCTCATCTGAATCTACACTGTTTGCCCTCTAGTGTTCAAATTCTCAATATGATATTGCTTGGACGAAGCATTTTTTGAAATTCTGCAGACGTAAATTTTGTCGTCTGCTTTTTTGGCGCCTTAAGGGTTAATACTACCTCAAAGGTCCATTACTGGAGATGAGTGCGAGAAAATAGTTTCGCGGAGGTTGCTTGTCGATTTTAAACAGGTATACATATACCTAGTTTGCCAATTTAGTTTTGAAGATATAAATAAAATCTTAAAAAGTTCCTTCAAGAGCAGGTAGAGAGTCTGGCCCATGTTCCTACAGAAGTAGGAACATGGGCCAGACTACGTGGTTTCTGCTAATAAAGCCTCGTCAGTGACCCTGCCATGTAAATACTGCCATTGAACTGGTCGGCAGCAATGGCTTCAGCTACTAGATGAAAATGATTTGGTAGGTGCTATTGAAAGAACAAATGGACAGGGTCCATCTGGACAGAGACTTGCACTATGCTATTTTCTTAAACTTTTACAGCGAAATAATGATCGTTCAAACTGAATGCTGGGGCCGTATTCATAAAACGACTTAAGTGGTTGCTATGCTGTTGCTAAGGCTAAATTTCTTTGAAGGAGATTCCCTACAACTATGAAATTTGCTATGGAGGAACAGTCTTACAAAGACTGTTCCTCCAGACCAAATTTCATAGTTGTAGGGAATCTCCTTCATAGATATTTAGCCTTAGCAACCGCATAGCAACCACTTAAATGGCTTTATGAATACGGCCCCAGGTTGTATAAACATATAAACGTCTTAGCATATAATTACGTGCCGAAAGATGACAATACATCCTGTGCCACGGAAACATCTGTTTACGCTCGATCCCCTAGGATCCGTTTCTGAATGACATCATAAATGAAGTCATATATGATATAAAACTAGAAAATAATTGTACTAACAACGTTTTTCAGGAGAGTATTGAATTGTAATCCAAATACGTACCGATTCTTTCTCTTCAAATGGTGCAATTATGAGTTTAAAATTCACGAATGAAATTGCTCAAATTATATGCCAAGTAGCCTCATGGGATCTATATGTAGTTTAAGCTGAGAAAAAGTCGTCATGTCTCAAATCCCCAATTTCTGGGTGCCTCCAGCATCTTTAGTATCTGTTATGTTCCGTGCACCAAAGGGTATTGTAGACTCATTCTTTTATCGCAGAAATATCTCTCTAAAGCGAGGAGTCCACCATCTCTTCTGTCAACAAAAGTCAACATAGGCGCCTGAACCTGATCACTTAGGCCCGTTTTGGATGATTTGATCACCTAGGCCCGATATAGCTACCCACCGTGATACATGACAAAACCAATAAAGTGGCATGTGCGCCCAACGAAGACTCAGATCAGCCTGGGCATCCGCCCAGTCTGATCAGAGTCTTTGCTGTCGACGTTGAGGTATCTTAGACCCTTCTCTACACTTAAAGCCGCACAGCGAAGACTCTGATCAGATTGGGCGAATGCCCAAGCTGATCTAATCTGCGTTCGGCGCACATGCCACTTTGTTGGTTTTGTAGTGTCGTGACGCGGCTTAATTTATTTTTAGTTTTTCCGCCTTATAACTCCTTCTTTCACTTTGACAGGCGTTTATGATTTGTGACAAAAAATAAATAAAAGCTTTGAAAAAAATCTAAATAGGATTGGGAAGTTTCGCTATGGTAATTAAACTTGTTTCTATTATATATGAAAGCACAGTAACGAAAGGATGGTAGTCATCAACCCAATATATGTATATATTTAAATCAAATAGACATTGATAAATATAAATATGGCGATCGTTTCTACAGTTTATAACTATGCTGCGCGTTGGCACGGACTTTACTCGGACCACGTCATTCCATAACAAAACTTTGTTTTCGGGCCTATCCAAACTGTGAATGCGTTTGCCAGCCTGTGCACATGCATGTAGTCTGGTCAGGGCGTATATATCTGCTAGGATGCGTCTTAAGGAAGGTTTTCCTTGGCGCGATTTTTACACATTTTAATTTCCTGTGTCATGCACATTGAAGGCCACCAGCATCACAAAATCACTTAGAGTAGAGTCGGGTAACTTCGGACAGCGGGTAAATTCGGACATACCATTGAAAACAGTGAAAATCCTGATGAGACGGCTCATAAAAGAGCCGTCTCATCAGGATTTCCACTGTTTGTCCAGTTAGTTTTGTTTAAATTCCAAACAACTGACATATAAAGGAAACAATGTTACTGTCCGAATTTACCTGCTGTCCGAAGTTACCCGACTCTACCCTAGTGATGTTTGAGACACTGGTGACCTTCAATGTTCATGGCTTGGTATCGTTATCATCATCATGATTAGTCATATCGAGGATCAAGCAAATGGTACTTAGACAGTAGTAATGTACATTTGCTTACGTTGATATAAAAATGCTCTTAGCAATAAAGTTTATTTTCCATTTTTTTTTAAACACAGATTTCATATTTTGGCGGATTTATTTATTTTATTTTATTTCATTTTTTTTTATTATTAAACATACTGAAACCGATGAATTTCTTTTAAATATAGGCCATTCTGTATGTTGTACTGCAATCATACACGTTAGGCGACAGGGGACTACGGATGAACAACTGAAAAAAAAAAGAGAAGCAAATTCGATGAATTTATGTCCCCCGCCTTGGAAACTAGGTCTCCACTGTATATACACTTAGTGTTTGAGCTGGAAAAGCTGCTAAGTTAAAAATGTGAAAGAGTAATAAAAAAAATAATGTGAGTATTATATCCAAACCACGTGCATATCTTCAGACCATGATCAAAACACCTGTGAAGTTTCAAAGGAATGGGCATAAAACTTGAATACACAAGGTACCCACTATCTATTCACTTTGATAGTAAAAATGTATGAAAAATGGCTAAGTTCAATTTGCGAAAGAAGTGATAAAAAATAATGTGAGGATTATATCCAAACCACATGCACATCTTCAGACCATGACCAAAACACCTGTGAAGTTTCAAAGGCATCGGCATAAAACTGTAGGAGGAGTTGCGCACACAAGGTACCCACTATCTAGTCACTTTGATAGTAAAAACGCAAAAAAAAATGACTAAGTTCAACTTGTGGAAAAAGTGACAAAAAATAATCTCAGGGTTACATCCAAACCACGTGCGTATCTTCAGACCACGTTAAAAACATCTGTAAAGTTTCGAAAGAATCGGCATAAAACTGTAGGAGGAGTTGCGCACACAAGGTACCTACTACTTTAGGGGGACGGAAGGACGGAATGCCAAAAACTATGTCCCTCCGCTTTTCTTCGAAAAGGCGGGGGACAAAAATGGTCGGGTTAATCAGAACCTGGAGATCTATGTCAAAATAAGGCTTAAGCCCATTTTATTTGGGAAATATCACATAGTCGGAGCAATTGTAGCGTTTGCTTTTATTATAATCATATGTGAAAAATATTTTTCAATATACAGGAAACCGACCAATGAAAAATTTTGGTCACTTAACCCCATATAGTTATCATTTTCTATCCACAAAGCTGACCAAAAATATCACTTATACGCTTTATATGAAAATCTGTTTTCTGTTTTCCTACAGGAATCTCTTTAGAATATGTAGTCTGCTTTTATATACAAAACCTTATAATCTATCATAATCTCTCAACAAAAGGAAAGCTTGTGCTGAAACTGTCAGAGGTCCTATCGTCAAATAACCATGAGCCTAAGATTCAGTTTATATCATATCATATGGCCAGTTTTTAAAGTAATTTTAGGCATTGAAGTTGTCTCAAATTTAACAGTTTGTAACGTTACGCGTGACATGTAAAGTGTTGTACATGTATATCAATATGTGTTATTGCATATAAATATCGTTGTTTACACGCTATTAACAGACGTGTTTTAACGAGTACAAAACCATGTATTTACAACGAAGGCGCTTCACGCACTGATAATGACCGGCTTTGTGGCTTTTCACAACCAAAGTACTATAACGTTCTATACTAGATATCTCTAAGGTATAAGGGTATCGGAGAGGCAAGTGAGATTTAATACTACGAATTTCTGGTGTCTTGGATTGCTGGACTGACAAAGATCTAGTTAAGATGATAAATTTTAAATATATATATATATATATTTGTTCCTGATGATCTGTACTGTAACAGTGAAACCGGTAGAAAACAGCGAAATAAATCATACGTTACTGTGAAATCGGACTCAATTGTGTTTTATATATATATATATATTTCTATTTTTCAGGTGCTGCATAGCTCTACACCTCTAAAGCTAGCCGCCTGTGTTCCCTATACTGATCAAAACTAGAACCGGAGTCAGTCAAATCCATACGATTAGTGTCCGTTGTTTCTTTCTCCACTGTAGTTTACTTTCATTCTTTTTACAATCTTAGCTTGTTCTTATTTTCCTTTTCCCCTTATCTATCTCATCCTTAGTTGTTGTTTTTTATGTATTTTTTCCTTGTTCTTCTCTTTTGCATACTATAAATATTTCCCCGTTACGTATGTATATAAATGTGTTTGTTTCGATTCAGCCCCTAGACTGGAGAGGTGCCTGGGTCAACTCTTGGATGGGCTTCGTTGGTTCCAGGGCGGGTACCCATTAGAAACGCCTTATAGGAGGTTCTTATGTGTAGCCGTCGCATATGTTACTTATGGAGAATTGGCTGTTATCCCTGAGTTGTCAACAGGCACTCCCTTGTCTTGGCCACTGTATATGAGCACAAAATTTGTTTTATATATACTCTATTATTTTGCACGTCATTGCCGTATTGTACAATGTATGTTTCTATCACTTTGTGGGGAGGACCGTAACTAATGTTGATAGAACTTGTGGTCCAACCCAATTGCTTGTAAAATATGTTTAAACTAAACTATAACGTTCTATAAGATAATGCGTATTCGTAAGTGCTTTCAGATAGAATTATTCGTATTACTGACAGTTTAGACATTTTTTTGTTAAATCGTCCCCCATTTTCGAAGCAACAACAGAATAATTTCTGCTATCAAAATCATGCGTTTGATTTTGACTGATCCCAAAGAAGCTATAACAGGTTCGTGAAACGTCATATTTCGTGTTTGGTCCGTTGAGATCATTGAGTATATACTGAGAATTCAGAAAGTTGCTGTTTGGTTTCGTATAACTAAACCATTTGTTCAGTATCTTTTTACTTAGTTTTGACACTTAACAGTCTTTGAAACGACTGCCCCTTTGAAAGAATTGCCTATATTTGAGCAGTTTTCCCTTTGCCTTTCGCCGCAAATATTATACAGGGTCACTGATGGGGCTTTACTAGCCGAAACCGCGTGGTCTGGCCCATACCTAAGATACCATGCCTTAGAAATGCATTCATTGCTCTTAACAAGCACCCATTTTAGACTTTATTAGTCCGGTTCAAGATGTCTGCTGTTTTCTGTCATACACCCCGTTGAATTGCGCTGACCATTACGTTTTGAAAACGCTATCCAACCGTTTATTGTATACAGATAAATGATTCCATCCCAGAGCTACATTTACAGCAAGCGTTACCGTATACGCGATAATTTTCGCGGTGTTGCATTTTTTGCGGTATTTCGAGGTCACTTAGAAACCGCGAATATTAAAATCGCGAAATAATTTCCTGTTTCTTACAAAGTATCATCAGTAGACATAGCGTCCATATATTTTGTTTCTGTTTGTTTCGGTAAAGTCTGGTACTTTTCATTTGAGCCAGTTCTTTCATTAACCTGCGGCCGCAGGTTAATGAAAGAACTGGCTCAAATGAAAATCAAGCAAAATTGATTTTTGCGCATGTTTCTAACCGCGAAAATTAAAAATCGCGAAAATTAATGTTTATGTTTTTGCCCCTTAACCGCGAAAATTTGAATCCGCGAAAATTACGGCATATACGGTATTTATCACATCCCCTATGGTTCCTTTCATCAACAACCCACATAAGAAACTTCAAGTATTTCTATTTTCAGCCCTCAAGAACGTGACGAACTATTTCCAAGATGGCTTCAAGATCAGAAAAAGTATTTGCGTCCGACGACTATATTCAAAACACGTGCGACCTTTGCAGTGACGATGGTCAGCGGATTGAAGCTAAGGCATTCTGTACGGTGTGCACGCAATATCTATGTGAAGCTTGTCATAAAGCACATACTCGAGCAAATGCGTCAAAACACCACATCTGCTTAACTGGGAAGGAAATGCCCGGCGATCAGTCCACATCTAAACTACCGAGATGTAAGGATCATCCAGAGCAGATCATAGATCTGTTCTGCTGTAATCACAGGATCGCATGTTGCTCAACATGTAAGGTGTTTGATCATAGCAAGTGCAATAAACTAGACAGCATATATGATCTTGCTCCGACAAGCAAAGAAGAAGTAAATGTGAAAACGACAAGTTTAAAAAGTCTGTTGAATGAATTTGGCAGGCTTGAAAATGTCAACGAAGTCTTAATTTCTGACCTAAGATTACAAGAAGACGAATTGATCAAAAGCGTCAGAGGAACTAGAAAACATATTGATGAACATCTGGACAAACTAGAGAAAGAGATGGTAGCTAAAATCGGTGAGAAAATAGAAAATGAAGTTTCACATCTAACGAGACGAAAGGATGAAATTATGTGCATCGAGACTGAGCTTAGAAAAACGGTTAATGAATTTGAAGACATACAGAAGACTGGAATAGATCATCAAATATTTGTGATGTCTACCGTCGCAGAAGAGAAGTTACAAAAATGTAGTTCTATGATGGTTGCAGTCAGTGATACAGCCCTGCCCAAAGTTACGCTAAATGTCAACAACAGACTGGAGAACTTTAAACACCAGGTTCAGTCATTTGGAGATTTGGAAGTAGAGAAGAAACTTTGACGATCTTTCGACACAAGAGTTGCTGTGTACTTGACAGAGGTAGAAATAAGCTTTCTACGTGTACTAATTCAGAAACACCAAAGGTCAATGCTATTTAACCGTGGCTACCAGTTCATGTCTGAGATCAGTTCGTCTTCAAATCCTTACAGCATAATTTGTTTAAATAAAGAGGACATAATCGCAACCTTACCATTAGAGTCCTGTTTGCAAGCAATGAGTAGGCCTATAAAGGAAGGCAAAGAATTGAAGATAAAGTCGAAAATGAAAACGAATCCTGCCTATTATAAACTTATTTTATATGATGAGAGCTCTCGCTTACATTGACGATTTTTGTGATATTTCTATCAGTTTTTTGGTGAAACAATGGAGCCGCACGACACAAGAAAACCAACAAAGTGGTTGTGCGCCCGGCACAGACTCAGATGAGCCTGCGTATCAGCCCATTCTGTTCAGACTTTTCGCTAAGCGCTTAAAGGATAGCTAAGGGTCTAAGCCACCTCCATGCGGACAGCGAAGACTCTGATCAATCTGATCTGAGTCTGCGCTGGGCGCACAACCACTTTGTTGGTTGTCTCGTGTCGCGGCTCATTTGTTATGGATCAGATAAATGGTTGCAGTGGCCTGTTATTAGCTGGAGAAGTCATTTAAGGTAGCTATATACAGAATAACTGTGTTTTTACTTGTTAAAACATTGCACATGGTCAAATCGATCAACTGTGGGGTGTGTACACACACTAACAATGTCTACCGTAAAGATCCTAAGTTTTCGGGCAGATAGGTCTGTACAAACAGTGGAAACCGAGATCAGACTGTGCCTTAGGAACCAGAATGATCAAGGTCTTCACAGTTTCTATTCCATCTGCGCATTTTTGTAGGCGTTACTCTATGGTAGAACCGGAATAACAGGAAAATAAATAACAGGGCAAGGACCGGCTGTGGTTGCGGCAGGTGCAGAATTTGGGCAGTCTGTTTTGGGCATATTTTTGAATTTAAACATTGTTTTTGTAGGAAACAAAACGGTGAAATGTTAGGTTTTTTGTTTTATTCTGTAACATAGAATGTAAGTTACACTAAAATAATATGCATAAGCTTGCCCCATCGGTTAAATATATTTTTATGACGTTTTTCATGAAATTAAATTTTCTTGCATTTTTTAAAATAATGCAAAAATATACTTATTATAAAGATTACTTCATTTTTTCCAGTTTGTTTCAGATATCCTATATTGCAGATTATATGATTTGCAGAAATGAAAATGCGTTCATTTGCTAGAGATATGACTTTAAATGGAGAATGTGTTAAAAAAAAGTATGGAGAAATACAAAATATTGGGGGTTTTTTTTAGGAAAAACAAAACTGTGAAAATGTTTTTCTTATCCAAATGTTTTATAGCTCTTTCGCTTTGGGGTATTTAAATGGTATAATGGTTTGAACGCCCCGCCAATATTTCTATTCAGCATCCGACTACCTTAAGGAATGAATTTCATTTTTCTGATGCTTTTCAACCTATAAACTACATTTGGTCGCGTGCAAAGTAAGTGAACCCTGAAGCGGCTCATGTAAACTTTGCTAGCGACCCAATGTAGTTTATATTTCGATAAAAACAGAAAAACTAAGTTCATTGCTTATATTTACAATCTTTTCTATCTATTGTTTAACCAAAAATTTCCGTTAGGGGCTACAGTTGAAGCAGTAAAAATATTTATACGCAGTTTTTCTAGTAACAGCGGAACAGCGACAACAACGTCACAACGACGCAATAACGTCGCCTATGTCCAATCAGATTGGAGAGAACCCTGATTTCTTTTGACGTCACTTAACGTCATGTGAACCGATGTAGTTATTGAAATATAAACTGCATTATGTTCTAATGGTTTACCATAGGGCTTTTCAATAAATGCACTGATAATATAAATAGTTTCGCTTATGAAGAGACTGGTATGGGAGTATACCCTGCAGTTTGTTCTCATCCAGATGGATGGGTGTATGTGGAATGCTCTGATGACGACAAAGTGGTGATGGTCAGAAACGAAGTAACTGAACCAACACAGAGACATACTGTCCAGAGACAAACATATTATTTCTTAAACATGATGGAAAGGGCAAAACCTGTCTTTTTCTAATATAAAATAAACATAAGCTAAAATGCTTACGCATGCGCACAGTCTATTTACAATCATCATTTAGCACCAACTGTCCACGGATCCTGAGCGATCAGAAAAAATGACTGTCGACGCTGTTTCACTTGCAAAAAAGACACATGCTTGGACTCACGAAAATCTTATAATGCGAACATAAAAATAGACACAAACAGAGTGTTACTCAAACAGGGTGGACTGACGAACGATCATTAAAATAATTAAATTTGTTAACGCGTAAAGATTTAATTGTTCATCGTTATGAAACTTCGTGTTTTCTGCCCTTGAATTACCCCACCCAACACACATAAAGATTAAAGAGCACAGACTGTAGCTGAAGCAATAGTAATATGCGTTGTACACTAAGCAGGCTCACAAAAATGAATCAACATTGAATCAACCTTGATTCAACGTCATGACGTTGAATCAAGGTTGATTCAAAGTTGATTCATCTTTGTGAGCCTGCTGGGAAAGTGTCTTATTTACAACGCATATTACAAAGCACCAAATCAATTACCTTAGGATTGTACAAACATAAGAAACTGTTCAATGCTTTAATAAATTCAAATTTCAAACATACATCAATAAATGAACAATATGGTTGCATATTATCATCTCATTAAGTGATCGACAACAGCTGTTCCCAGATGAGCAGGCTGATTTTGGCCTTTGCTGTCCATCTATTATTTTTGTTTCCACCAAGCCTGTCTATTAAATAGTGGCGCTGCACCACGGGATCAAATGGCTTGCGCATCCACAGAATTCATCACAAAGGGGAAAAACTCCCCTTTTTTACCGAAACCGGATGAATTTCCTATACCCTGTAGAGTTAGTACGCTTGGTTACCTGTCTTACGGACTGACTGCCAAATCCAATATCATGCAAATAGTGAAAATTCAGGAAGTGTGATGTTTTCATCTCGAAGTGCTGGCTGATCTGAATTCTCACATGATGTAAAGCACTATACCCTAACCAGCGGGTACATGACGGCGTAAAGGCGCCGACTTTATGTCATTACGTCGCACTGACGTCCGTACGACGTCATTTCAACGTTTATATAGTTGAAGGTATTTACTTACATAAGAAATACAAAAAATAAGAATACATCCTTCTATTGAAAATCTCAATTTGCGAGTCTATTATCCTTGACTCATTGATGTCACTGGGCACTGTGTGACGTCAAATAGTCTATTTGGTGCTGTATTATGCTAGTAGGATTCTATATCAGTATGTCGCAGCCAAAAGTTACGTGATAAAAATCTTCTAACGCTAATTCAGATATAATTATTCACGATTCTTACAAAAAATACAAACGATTTATATGGTTTGAGCAGCAAGTGCGCGTGCGCGAACACACACACACACAGACACACACAGACACACACACACAGACAGACAGACAGACAGACAGACAGACACACACACACACACACACACACACACACACACACACACACACACACACACGAGTATATACATATATCATACATATTTATACCGGTAGCTTTGTATATGGAATGCTTTGATATTGTTTCTTGTAGCAATTACAAAAAAAATCAAATGCGTGGCCTGGAGGGAAACCTTTTTAAGGCTACGAAATGGGCTTGCCCTGACCAGAGTCTAGTCAGGGCGAGTTCAGTTCGCTTTAAAGTATAGGAAAATATTTGACTGACAGAACTTTGCCTGTCCCTACTGGACTGCACTTTTGCAAGGCTGTAGCTACTCTGCGCTTGTACAGTAAGCCTGCAGTCTCAGACAGATTAATCACGTGAAAAACGAAAACTTGAGCCGCATCACGACAAAACCAACAAAGTGGCAAGTGCGGCCAGGGAAAACTCTGGTCAACCTGAGCATCCGCCCAGTCTGGTCAGTCTTTACTGTGCGCTTAGAAGGGTAGCTAAGGGTCTAAGCTACCTCCATGCGGGCAACAAAGACTCTGATTAGACTGGGCGAATGCCCAGGCTGATCTGAGTCTTTGCTTGGCGCACATGCCACATTGTTGGCTTTGTCGTGTAAGTGTCTACTCTTAAAGGGAAGATTTTGGACCTATTGGAGATTTTTTCCTTTTCTTTGAGGAGAAGAAAGGCAAAAATGAAACCGGCAGAATTGTTTCCCCTGCAAGTGTAGTTGAACCGAAAGACTTGGTTTTGCACTCTGAAGCTGATGGTTACTACTTCTGTGCCAACATCTGGGTAAACTCTGAAATATAAACAAAGCAAGAGTCTTAAAACAACACTCTACATCCAAAGCAAATATTTGAGCCGCGACACGACAAAACCAACAAAGTGGCATGTGCGCCCAACGAAGACTCAGATCAGCCTGGGCATCCGCCCAGTCTGATCAGAGATTTTACTACGTGCGCTAAAAGGATAGCTTAGGATTCCAGACTGATCTGAGTCTTCGCTGGGTGAACATGCCACTCTGTTGGTTTGGTCGTGTCACAGCCCAATTATTTAGATTACAAGTCCTTCAAAAAGGTGGGCTACTCTTACTAAAAAAAAGAATTTACCCCCCAATAAAGCTAATTCGAAAGGCGCCGTGGTCGAGTGGTTAGAGCGACTCGGTTATGGTGCAGAAGGTCGTGGGTTCGAGTCCCGGGTTGGGTCAACCAGCAGTGAAAGGACACCTTTTTCAAATCTTTCTTTCTTTCTTTCTCTCGATACTGCACTCGGTCAGTAACTGACCATGATGGCAGGCGCGGGGTGTGGCGCATAAGTTTCCAAAAAAAAAAAAAAAAAAAAAAAAAAGATTGTATTTACACAACATATGACAAGGCCACACAGAGTTAAAACTATTTACAAGAAGTCCTCAGGGATAGGCATTACATGCTCTATTCCTGCCCAACCCGAGGTTTACACTATTTTGGACTTAAACTCCTCAACTGTCTCCGCAGAGACAGCTTCAGTTGTAAGCCCATTCCAAGCTGCAATTGACCTGGGGAAGAAGGAATGTTTCAAACCGTCAGAATAAGCAACTTTAAATCAGGGAAGGATATGGCAGCGAAAGGAGAGGGATGAGTTTCGCCTTTCATATGCTGTGCCAAAGATACAGAGGGCTTCTAATCATCACTGTCCCGACGGCCACCAGGCAAGGCTTTACTTTTTTTTAATGAAAAAGGGGGACAAATTCTTATATGCACCTCCTCTGGAGATATCAATCAAGCATACCTTCATAGTCGATATGGCCATCTCCGTCAAGGTCGACTTCTCTTATCATTTCGTCCACTTCGTCATCCGTTAGTTTTTCACCCAAATTCGTCATTATATGCCGTAGTTCGTCAACTGTTAAATAGCCACAGTTCTTTTTGTCGAAAACCCTGAAATGAGCATAATGGTCATATGACAGCGCTTCAGATGAGTTGGGGTTTTGGGGATAATTCATGGATATTTTTCTTATTTCTTCATAAAAAATCTTATGCTGTGACCCCTAATTTATTAGTTAACCGCTTAGGAGCTCTCAGCCTGCCCAGGAATAGTGTGGTTTGGGTAAGTTACTGACCCTCCCGACATGGCCATAGCTGTTTACCGTGGACTTGAAGCAACAAAACAATAACAATATTAAAAAATTGAATAAATAAACAAAAAAATAATTAGAATAGCGTTACAAGTGTATTTTGGCAATATAAGATTCAGCGAGGTTTTATTACTTTCTCCAAATAACAAAACTCTGAGGCCCAAATGTACATGAAATTCCAAATGGTTCAAACTGCTTCTTGTGAGGTTACTGTAAGACTTCTCTCGAATCAAATAATCTCATCCGGTTCTTGTTTTAAGTTTTACTCTGCGGCGAAATGTTTATATTGTACTAGGCGGTTACCCTAGTATTAGATTGTCCATTATGCCAGTATTAGGCTCCTAATCATGCTAGTATGAGGTCCAGTATTACACTAGTAAGAGGTTCTCCATATACTAGTATTGTATTCCCAGTTATGCTAGTGCTGGGTTCTCCATTCTGCTGGTATTAGCTTCCCCATTATGCTAGAATTAGGTTCCCCATCACGCTGATATTAGGTTCCTCATTATGCCGCTATTAGGTTCCCCATTATGCTGTAGAATGATAGCATGGCATTAAAGTTAATAACAGTGCACCAGATAAGAAGGGGCAATAGCCTAATAAGGATAAATTAGGGATGATTTTTCCTCATTTATTGGCAAAAACATATGGTGTGATCCTCATTAGAACCGTCTCGTTGAGACGGTCCTTATGATGGGCTACTGTCAGAGAGTGGTTTTCCCCCTTTCCCCCGGAAAAGTGGCTATAGGAAGGACGGCTATATAGTGGATTGTCCGGACCTCATAGAGCCACATTTCCCCCATAGTCCTTTTTCCCCCACCGGGAAATTGGCTATTAGTGAATTTTGTATGGCAATTGGTATTTTGCGGAACGGAACGAAACGGAATGGAATAGAACATAGACATTTCACGGAATTAAGCGCATTAGAAATGTATCAGTTTTTCAACGGAGGTAGTAAACGTGATTAATTCCAAAAAATCAATATGCAAATTTAGCAACCATATTTTTTATAATAATCAATAATTACTAATTTAAGAGACGAAAAATGTGTAATTTCTTCCCATCGCAGATATTTATATACGTACACATACTTATGCAAGCTTACAGGAAGATGTACGAACGGGTGTTTTGTCCAGTCATGTTTGATTTAGCAGGCAGTTTGAAAATAATAATCGGACGAGTGTCCCGACTGGAGTCGAGCTCACGACTCCTGCGTGAAAAGCAAACACTAGTCCAGGCACTCCGCTGCGCGCACGCATAGATTAACGCTTGTACAAACATAAAATCATACAAACTTATGCATTCAACCACGTACACTCATAGGCATATTTGGCTAATATGGAAAAGCAAAATGCCTGCCTGTTTTCTCCAAAACGAAAATAAGACAGACTGATGGTCACATGCATGCGGTTCTAGCATCTGTTATCTATCGATATGTTACGGACAGACAGTCGTATTTCTGTTTCAGTTATGAACCTCACTATTATGATTTAAGAAGGAGCAAATTCCACCATGTAGCTTGTTTTCCTACAATCGTTTTACATAGGGGAAAATCCACTATACAGGGGAAAAACGGCAATGCAAAAACACCTATAGTAGATTTTCCCCGGGGAAAATTGGCTATATAGTCATATTTCCGGGGGGAAATTCTACTATATAGCCATTTTTCCGGTGGGAAATTCTACTATGGAAAAAATCATAGCCATTTTTCCAGTGGGAAAAACTACTAGGGGGAAAAGCTACTCTCTGACAGTTACAAAATATGTTTCTGTAAGATGCAAGAGATATATCTCAAAGTTACTCTCAACCTCCTCCCCCCCACCCGCCCCACCCCCACTTCTTCCCTGAAGCACTCACTGGCTGAATGACAAATAATTTCTAGAGCACTGGCTGAGTTACATATAATTAAACATGTTATCCGAGCATTACTTGAAAGCTTCTCTGATCTGGTCCGCTGATCCACTGTTCTGCATCTTTTTGGCCATCATCTCTAAGTATTCTTCAAAGTCGATTGTTCCGTTACCTGTAAAAATGATAAATAAAATTTAACGTAAATGACTATATCTCCTTGTTTTTCATCACATTTACAGGGAAACATTTTTGTGACTTCCCATTTGTTTCCCTGGCTGACGAACCCCTTCCCAAAAAGGGGTATCGATGTAATAGAAACGTGCTCGCTCCTAGAGGGGCAAATTATAATTCTTTTAGGAAATGGCCCTCATTGAAACGGGAGGGAAACATGAATGGCAGAGTGGCTTATCCTCAAAGTCCATGGATATGTATGTATTAATACTCGCCAAAGAGACAGCCCTCTAAGTGGAAAAATGATTGCCTTTTATTTAATTTTAATTTATTTATTCATTTTGTAAATACATTAATTCACTTCTTGAAAGGGGTGCACTCTAGAATATAACAATTGAGCCACGACACGACAAAGCCAACAATGTGGTTGTGCGCCCAGCGCAGACTCAGATCAGCCTGGACATCCGCCCAGTCTGATCAGAGTCTTCGCTGTCCGCATGGAGGTAGCTTAGACCCTCAGCTACCCTTTGAGCACTAAACAAAGAATCTGATAAAAATGGGTGGATGCGCAGGCTGATCTAAGGCTGCGCTGGGCGCACGACCACATTGTTGGTTTTGTCGTGTCACGGCTCAATTAATTTCCCTAGTATGAATTCCTCATTGGTTAAACCCGAAAGAAATGTGGAAGCAAAGTACATGTAGCTCCTATGACAAAGGTTGCACCTTAATCGCCGGTTACTGCACCAAAAGTGCCGGGCGGCAGAATTCTTTACACCGTAAAGGGTGCTTCTTTGCACACAGGTTGTCGTTGTCATCCTACCTTCGACTCGAGATAACTTTAAGTTTTGGAAAAGCGATTTTTACACACATGTCCTGACTAGACTGGCCAGCAGGAACACAACGTGGAAAAACCACTCAATCAATGTTGATTTAACGTTATGACGTTGAATCAACTTGATTCAATGTTGAGTTAACGTTGTGTGCCCAGTGGGTATGCACGCGTGTTTTATACTTACCGTCAACATCGACTTCCGCTATCATTTGTTCGAGTTGTTCATCTGATTTCGTCTCTCCAAGAGATCTCATCACAATTCCTAGCTCTTTTGTAGAGATAGTTCCATCGCCGTCTTTGTCAAAGATACTGAATGCTTCCTTAAACTCTGAAACACACAAAAATAATTGAGCCGCGACACGACAAAACCAACAATGTGGTTGTGCGCCCAGCGCAGACTAAGATCAGCCTGGGCATCCGCCCAGTCTGATCAGAGTCTTCGCTGACCGCATGGAGGTAGCTTAGACTCTTAGCTACCCTTTAAGCATTTAGCAAATAGTCTGGTCGAACTGGACGGATGCCCAGGCTAATCTGAGTATGCACTGGGCGCACAACCACATTGTTGGTTTTCTCGTGTCGCGGCTCAATTATAATTATCTGGATTTTAAAGCTTACTTGAGAGGCAACGAAATTATTTGAAAACATTCTGAAGAGATAACCTGAATATTATTTGCCTTTTCAATAGATTTGTAATAAGGGGCAATCTCGCTGGGAAAACAAAAACAGCCACTTTTTGATCTTCACAGTTAAAACTTTGATGAATGTAAAGAAACAATGTATTGCGACACTGCTGAAACACTGGAGAAACAGAAAACCACGAGTTCAACCCCGAATTCTCAGACTGAACTGAACAGATCTGGTTTAGGATTGTTGGTCCGTATAGGACTTCCTTCGGATATTGTCACCAGAGAGTCGTGCGAAGATAGTCGTGCGAATTATTTGAACATAGCCATATACGATGCAATAAATGAGGTATATGATAATACCAGACCCCACCCCTCCCCCGGCCCTCCCCCACAACTGTATAAACCTCTGAAAATGGTGGTGGTGATGTTTTATATTAATTTTACTGATAGTAATACTGGTTGTATTGCATTTTGACGTGTTTCAGACTTACGTGACCAACACATATTAGATAGCTTCCCACAGCGCCATCTAAATTGCTTGATTCTTGTATATCTATTGAGAAACTGATATAGGTCAGTTTTGCTGGACTCTGAGAACGAATATTTCATGTCAATTTCATTGATTAGTAAATCAACAAAACATACTTGTACATTCTCTGACCAGTATATAATGCTTCATTTCCCTTGCGAATTTTGGGAAATATCAACATCTACTACAATAAGCTTACGAATGCTTAGTGAAGAGCTTGAAAGGTTTCTGTCATTCAGTTTGAGAGAGATTCTTTCAATAATAATTGGTTTAAACGTATTCATTTCTCTTTTTTTTCGTAGCATATTTTCATACAACAAACAAAACTTGCTAGGATTGGGACGAAAAACTTGCTTATTTGGTTCTTCTGGTCAATTACAATGCACAAGTGTTCAGAAGGGAATCCGTGAGCTTTTTTAGCTCACCTGAGCCAGCGGCTCCGGGGGAGCTTATAGGATGGTAGGCTCCGTCGTCCGTCGTCGTCCGTCGTCCGTCCGTCGTCCGTCCGTCCGTCCACAATTTCAAACGACTTCTCCTCTGAAACCGCTGGGCCGATTGTAACCAAATTTCATATAGAGCCTCCTGGGACCTTAGGAAAGAAAAGTTGTTCAAACGGTCCTGATCACATGACCAACATGGCCGCCATGCCCATATATGGTAAAAACCTGAAAAAATCTTCTTCTCCAGAACCAACAGGCCGATGGCATTGAAACTTGGTATGTAGCATCGGGTACGCGAGTACTACCAAGATTGTTCAAATTATGACCTTGGGTTGACCTTGACCTTTTTTACGGCAAGGTCAAATTTGCTTCCTTGTGCTTTTATATGGGAAAATGCTAGAACATAAGATATCTTGAAAACTGTTGAAGATTTTGGGCTAAAAATCGATATCTACAGTCATCTAAATGAGTACATGAAGATTTATGAGTACAAGAGGTCAAGGTCATTCTTTGACCTTTGACCCAGAACTCTCATATTTTGACAATTTCAAACAATCTTCTCAACAGCCACTGTGCCAATTGAAACCAAATTTCATATAGAGCCTCCAGGGGATGAGGGAATGAAAATTTGTTCAAACGGTTCAGGTCACATGACCAACATGGCCGCCAATGCCCATATATGGTAAAAACCTTGAAAAATCTTCTTCTCCAGAACCAATTGACCGATGGCCTTGAAACTCAGTATGTAGCATTTGGTACTCGAGTACTATCAAGATTGTTCAAATTATGACCTTGGGTTGACCTTGACCTTTTTTACGGCAAGGTCAAATTTGGGAAAATGCTAGAACATGAGATTTCATGATAAGTTTTGAAGATTTTAGCCTAAAAATTGGTATATACAGTCAACTTAATGACTACATGAAGATTTGTGAGTACAAGAGGTCAAGGTCATTCTTTGACCTTTGACCCAGAACCCTAATATTTTGCCAATTTCAAACAGTCTCCTCAAAAACCACTGGGCCAATTGTGACCAAATTTTATAAAGAGCCTCCAAGGGTTGAGGGAATGAAAAAATTTTCTAACCGTCATGGTCACATGACCAACATGGCCACTATGCCCATATATGGTAAAAACCTTGAAAAATCTTCTTCTCCAGAACCAATTGACTGATGGCCTTGAGACTTGGTATGTAGCATTGGGTACTTGAGTACTATCAAGAGTGTTCAAATTATGACCTTGTGTTGACCTTGACCTTTTTTACAGCAAGGTCAAATATAAGCAAAATTCTAGAATATAAGATTTCATGGAAAGTTTTGAAGATTTGGGCCTAAAAATTGGTAAATACAGTCATCTTAATGTGTACATCAAGATTCATTACTACAAGAGGTCAAGGTCCTTCTTTGACCTTTGACCCTGAATTCTCAGAATAGTTTGACAATTTCAAACTTCTCCTTAAAAGCCAATATGGCAATTGTAACCAAATATTATATAGAGCCTTCAGGGGTCTAGGAAATGAAAAGTTCTTCAAATGGTCTGGGTTACATGACCAACATGGCCACCATGACCATATATGGTAAAAACCTTTCAAAATCTTTTTCTCCAGAACCAATTCATCAGTGGCCTTGAAACTTGGTATGTAGCATTGGGTACTCCAGTACTATCAAGATTGTTCAAATTATGACCTTGGTTGACCTTGATCTTTTTTACAGCAAGGTCAAATATGGGAAAATGCTAGAACATAAGATTTCATGGGAAGTTTTTGGCCTAAAAATTGGTATATACAGTCGTCTTAATGAGGTCATGAAGAATTATGAGTACAAGAGGTCAAGGTCATTCTTTGACCATTGACCCAGATCTCTCATATTTTGACATTTTCAAACATTTTCTCAAAAGGCAAAGGGCCAATTGTAATCACATTTCATATAGAGCCTTCAGGGGTTGATTGAACGAAAATTTGTTCAAACGGTCCAGGTCACATGACCAACATGGCCACCATACCCATTTATGGTATAAACCTTAAATATTTTTTCTTCTCCAGAACCAATACACCAATGGCCTTGAAACTTGGTAAGTAGCATGGAGTACTAGAGTACTACCAAGACTGTTCAAATGATGACCTCGGTTTTTCCTTAACTTTTTTTTGCGGCATGGTCAAATATGGGAAAATGCTAGAACATACGATTTCATGGAAAGTTTTGCCTAAAAAATGGTATATATGGTTGCCTTAATGAGTACATGAAGATTTATGAGTACAATAGGTCATGGTCATTCTTTGACTTTTAACCCCAGACTCATATTTTGACAATTTCAAAACATAAGAAAAAGCCGCTTTGCCAATTGTTCAGGTGAGCGATTCAGGGCCTCATGGCCCTCTTGTCTATGCCGGTTTACTGTAGAAATTCTAAAAGTACTTACCGTAATTGTCCTAAGAATGGAACCGTTTGGTTTTACAATGTAGTAGTGGGTCCAATAGATGCAGACGGAATGGCCAACAGTATAGACCCTGATCAGAATGTTGTTATCTGGGTCTACACTATTTCCGCATACCTATCTGTACCAATATTTGGAATTTTACCAGTACATTGATTTTTAGATTAGATTAAACATATTTTATTGTATGAACACAATGGGATTGGACACAAGTTCTAACAACATCATATAGTCCTCTCCCAGCAGTTACAACGTACAGTATCATGGTACAACAGTGAATATATAACATTTGCTTTAAAGAAGAAAACATGTAGTAAGAGAAACAATATACATACATGTGACCAAATATATTTCTCCACCCGGTAGGCACACAACGCCGAAACACTACCGAATAAAAGCCGATTCAAAGTGGTGACGTTGAATCAACGATGATTCAATACCGAATCAACTCGGTGTGCCCACTTGGGACAGTTTACTAGGTCTATCCAGGCATACTGGTAGTAAAGTTATGCACTCTTAGGGTTCCTGCCTGAATCTGCCACTGTCTTTAATAAATTTCAGGACTGCAAGTATAATAGCGGTATTAGTTTCTACGGTAAAGTTTGGGCTGCCGTTGACCAATTGATCTAAACTTATATTCGGTACTGTATTTAAAGATAAAAATAATGTGTTGCGTTGATCATTGAAAAGATTACATTCGAATAAGTAGTGTTTTGTATTTTCTACATTAGCTCCGCAGTCACACGCTGGGCTTTGTATTATATTGACTCTGTAAAGATCTGCATGCAGACTACTACATGAATGCCTAATTCTAGTTAGTAAAATGTTATACTTTCTTTCCCCAATGAACAGATAACTGGGCGCTTTACTTGGTATGTTCCTTATACTTCTTTTAAAAACTGAGAGAGATTCTGAATTTCGTGTCTGTAAATCAAGATGATTCCAAAGGCTTAACGTAGAAGGAAAAAAGGATGATTCAAATGAGCACAGTCGTGAAAAGGGTATAACAAAATTTTGGCTGTTTCTTAAATTATAATTAGTATTGCTGTTTACTGTATTTGGTAAAAGCTCTTGAAGATAAGGCGGTGCATCATTATTCACAATTTTATACATTGTACATGCTAAAGTAAATCTTACCTGCTATCTGTTCTGGTGTGAGTTTGTCAGCCTGGTAAAAAGATAATAGAAAACCAATTAGAAGTCCTTAAACACAGTACTCACGCCTGGTAGGCGCGCAATTCCATTCCCAACTAAAAAAAAAAAAATAAAATAAAAGTTCAAGCTTCTGGAAACAGATAGCCAAATTATAACAACGCTATTCGATTTGTATGTATCCAAAGTAAATTAGTACAAAATTTCATTTTTTTTAAAAGATAAACTGGTGGGGTTATCACAAAACTCCTGAAAGTGGCCAAACCGAAATTTCGGTTTGGCCACTTTCAGGAGTTTTGTGATAACTGGACCAGTTTTTATTACTTCAAAGCAATTGCTGTACACAAATATATTTTACATACATGTACATATAAGGCGAACAGCACTGTTATATTCTGGATAACGATTTGCTGAAGCTTGACTTTTAAAATCCCAAATGGAATGGAATTGCGCACCCACCAAGAGTGCTAACTATATCAGTATCGAGTAGAAATTAATGAGTACAAATTTCATATATTTTGGCAAAAAAAGCATCACATTACTTAAAAAACGCATCACATTACTTTGTCAAAAAAACGCATCACATTACTTTGTCAAAAAAAAAACCGCATCACATTACTTTGTCTTGTAAATGACAGTAAAACTCAATTTATCTGCAAAGGTAATATATCGATGCGTTTCTTCTGCATGTGAGTATAGACCTGTAGAAATCCATCGAAAAATAGATGGTGCCAAGGCTAATGGCATCCCCGCTTTATATTTAGTGTGTTATAACTTGTGTAAAAAAATCTGTAAAAACAATGATAAATTATATGTAAATATTTGGACTTTGAAAAAACAGATGCCTGCTCCGAGCAATCTTCACATTCAAAACAGATTCACTGCTATATAAGTGGACATTCTTTGAAAAACATCTTGAGATATGCGGAATTACTGATCCTGCGCTTTTCACACAGTTTTGACCAGAATCGTAAATATAGCAGTGCACCAGGGCTGCGCGGAAGCTGCGCGAATAAGACAAATATAGCAAACTGTGGCGCGTTCGGTATAGTTATTTGAGCAATATATCTTCGAGTAGCCCTAAGAATATCTGGGTATTGCGCCTACCCAAGTAATTATGCCGAACGTGCTCTTTGGGGTTAGTTCGGATAAAGGTAAACCGCAGATGCTGCACGAGTAAAACTAACAACCGTTGAGAGATGCGCGGATAAAAAAACAAGCACAACAGGTGTACGGATAAGATACATGTAAATAGCAGAGACCGCACGGATAAAGCTAGAAAGACTAATCTTACTCGACCAACTATTCAACTCACACATGTCGGAGCTACATTACTGAAACAGCGCAGATAACGCAAACAGCAGCTACTTGCGGACATGGCAAGCAGCACAGGCTGTGGAGAGAAGCAAACAAAAGCGGCTGTACAGTTAAGCAAACAGCAGAGACTGCGCGGATTAGGTAAACAGCAGAGGCCAGGTTGCGCAGTTAAGCAAACAACAGAGACTGTGCGAATATGGTAGGCAGCTGAGAATGTGCGGCTTAGACAAACACTGACACTGCACAGAAAAGCAAACAGCAGAGACTGCACTGGTAAAAAAGCATTTTGTATCGCTAAACAACAAAAAAGACTGCAAAAATAGAAGGGCTGTATGGTTAAGATAAATAGCACAGATATGGCTGAAGCCATCAGCAGAGTCTATTCGGAGTAGGTAAACAACAGGGAATGAAAGAAAAGTGTAAACAGCAGAGGCTGTGCAAACAATGAAAACAGCAGAGACTCTCCGGATGACATAACAGTAATGGCTCAGCATATATGTATTAACAGAGACTGCCTGGATAAGGTAAATAACAGAAGGATTGTACAGAGACATCAAACGGACGAAGCTGTCGATAAACCAACGAAAGCTTACAACAGAAAAGCAAGCTGACCTGCCAACATTTGCTTTCATAATAGGCTACATTGTCTATATGTGACTACGTGTACAAGTTTCTTAATATATTTATTCTAGAATATGTTATTCATCTCTATGTGTTTCCAGTCCGTACCTTGCGGGGTGGTTTCTCAAGAATCTGATCTGAGTTTTGCTCCTGAAATTATGTTCACATCGAAGATTATAACTATTGAGCATTTCAGCTTTCTGGAATCCAGATTTTTTCTTAGTTTGATAATCTGAATAATAATAATAATAATAACAACAACAACAATAATAATAATGATAATAATAATAATAATGAAACAAGATTAGAGCTTCTGTACAGAACAATCCTAAAATAACGTTATTATTTGTCAGCATAGGTAACAAATTATATATCTTATAGCTTGACATAGGAAATCGAACAAATTGCCAAAAGTAACTTATTCACACAACTGGCACACAACGCCAAGTGGCGTCATTTCGAAGTCGCTGCGAGGTCAATGTCGATATTTGACATATTTCAGTAGATGTGATGTGCCTGCTGAGTTTTGTTGAGTTATTGTATGTGTGCATTAACTGCGCATGACTACATTATTTTGTGACTGAATACAGGTTTTTCTCAATATACTACCCAAACTTTGTTTGTACCATCACTGAGTGAATTAAACAACTGCAACAATTATCAAACTAGTATACAGAAATGATTTTGCCAGATAACGTGACCTTTCTCTTTATTGCTTCATAAATACCCAAACCATTTGGACATTGCAACCATAATTTTGAACTATTTCACTTTACAATATGGCAAAGTGTCAAACACGTCTGGCGGAATTACAAGCAGTGGAGACCTTAGTCAGATTATAACTTTTTGGAGCAATCTTAACAGGGTCTACAATGTTCACTGAAGCACTTCTTGTGTCCCAATATTTAGAGATATTCCAGTTTTTCTTTTTTTCTCTCTGCTGTCTTCTAGAAAGAAAACAAAGGTATGTTGATTTATTTTTGCTGCGCCGTCAAGTTCGTTTCTTAGAATCCTGATAATTAAGCAAGTGGTTGTATCAAGGATCAGTATATTTATATGCCCGGCCCGTATAACGTTACAATGGTCCGGTCCGATTTGACAGTTTGGGTTGTAACATGTAAAGGTCCGGTTTCAGATATCCTGGCTTCAGCTGAATCTGTGTTACTCTTTGTTGGTAAGATTTTGCTCCTTTGCAACACTGGGATGTGCTTTTTATTTACTGCCAATATCAGGTGTTGGTATATTCCAGATTCGTCCTGTTGCCTTGTTAACAATAAGATGCCGTAAAGGTCCGGGGCCGGATTCATAAAACGACTTAAGTGGTTTCTCTGCTGTTGCTAAGGCTAGATTCCCTATAACTATGGAGATTCCCTATAACTATGACATTCGGTCTGGAGGAACAGTCTTTGTAAGACTGTTCCTCCAGACCAAATTTCATAGTTGTAGGGAATCTCCTTTTTAGATATTTAGCCTAGCAACCGCATAGCAACGACTTAAGTGGCTTTATGAATACGGCCCCTGGTCTGGGGAAATTTTACGATGTATGGACAATTTTTAGAGGAATTTCCATTGCCATTTCTGCCTCTCTTTTCAATTAGCGTCAACTCTTAAGGAAAAGGAAAAAGAATTTTCTCACCTTGGAGCAAATTCTTGTCTTTAAGGGTAGACGCCATCTTGAAAGGGCTGTATTGTCCAGGATCACAAAACTTGTCTCCTTTTAAACTGATGGCGGGAAAATATGGCGATGTATCCAGACCTTTTGAGTGATCTCAATGAATTCTATTGATAAAACTTTATTGTTGTTTTGCCGAAACATTAATAACGAAATTAAATGCTAATATCACATTCCACATCCTTAGAGACCAAAATTATTGGGAAACTCTTGCTGTGTAACCAAATGTTTGGGTTTATGCATGTTTCTTAATTCAGTTAATTGACCCCAGTAGCTCTAGCTCTGGCCTGCTGATCTAGCGGCCCCGAGTTCGACTCCCGCTGGAGGCCGAAAACTTTCAACCGTTGATTGAAATACTGAGTTGTGTGTGTGCGCGCGTGTATGATTGCTTGCGTTCGTGCGTGCATGCTTACAACATGTTTAAGTTTGAGAAATGGTCATTTCCGGGTCGTTGTTTTATTTACTTTTATCGCTACAAATATTTCCCTTCGTGTGACCTTACAAAAGGCTCTTTAAAGAAACTTATAAACTTTATGTTTTGATTTTAAAATCAATATTTTTCTACCTTGCACTGTTCCCCAAGAAAAAAACCCTTAACTGAGCGAGTGCGGAACTGGACGTCTGAGACTCCGGTCCAAATTAAACAATCCCTAGATCCTGAAGAGGCTACAAGCAAACAGTTGACCAATTTTCGCGTATGCTAAGACCAATCTTCACTATTCTCGTAACCACGTTCCTTAAGCGGCTCAGTACCGCTGGGGAACGTCGTTACGAGAATTGAAACAGAACAGAAATGAACTACTGTAATGAGCCTAAATTTTCGGACACCTTAAATAATTAATTTTCCATTTGGGAAAAAAAGGAAAATTGATATTTTAGGTGCGCCATTACTTAAGCACACAGGGTAATTTAGCACTACCATTTCCTTTACGTACAGTATACTGGTCGCATTGTAGGCGAATATACCGGTAAGACTGCGCGAATGAGCAGGCTGATATATGCCTGCGCTGTTCGCTGTGCCAATTTGTGGTTTTACTGTGCAAAACGTCTTTGATATAAAAATTATACGTATATTTTCTTACATGCGTTGTTTGGTATCGATTGACCATGACATGAAAGAGAACTTATGAATTGAACTTTTCTGGGTTATTAACTATCTTACATATTACATGCTTAATAAAATAGACAAATACTCGGGATAAACTGAAAAGACGCATATAGCTTTTGAAAATATTGGTCATATGCATATATTTCAGAACAAAACTAAAATAACCCAGGACGCCAGTGGTTAAATTGAACCTAAGAGTTAAGTAAACCCAAGCGTCTTTTATCTTTTGGTAATAAAACAAGATTTTGGTAAATTCTTTGACGTCATGGCAAAATAGTTTTCCAAACAACCTAGATGAGTTGCAGCAAAAGAATTTTTCTTTCTTTTTGTGTGGGTGGGTGGGGGTGGACAGAGAGAGAGAGAGAGAGAGAGAGAGAGAGAGAGAGAGAGAGAGAGAGAGAGAGGGGGGGGGCGAAGGGAGCATTTAATCGTTCATATGTCCGTCTTGTGTTGGACAAGTCCTAGCTGTTCACGGGAACTGTCCAAGGGTTTAATGTTTTCTCGTTATTTTTGTCATTATTTTGCTTCCTTGGATAATGATGTCCTTCTTAAATAGGGTCTGCCCTTAAAGGAAATAATTTTGGGAGCAAATTCTTTCCTTAAAGTGTTGACCCATTGAGAACGGAGGCAAAAATTAAAATGACATAGTTGCTTCCCCTGAAAGTGTACTCATTCACCTCAATTAGCTCTGAATTTCTCGACTTAAAATAAAGTACCACAGGAATGAGCTAAAAAAGACCTTTGTGTGAAGTAGGAGGCATGCAAACTGAGAAAAATCAAAATCATGTGATTTACAACAATGTGGCAATTTTGTCATGTGACATTCAGATCATCCTTCTGATTTACACAGGGTACTTTGGCTCTATGGCTTGGGCCAGTTTCGCAGATGGCTGCTGTGACAAGCATAGGCTCTGTTCAGACTGCACTTATGTGCAGTCTGATCAGAGCCTATGGTTGTCATCAATGCCACATTGTTGGAGATCCCATGATGAGGCTCAAATACAAAAAGGGACGCGCTTTTATGGACGGACGCTCGGCGTCTCGTTACTGCGGCTATGGATCCATTCCGCTGAGGTGCGGGCGGGGGGACGTCGATAGGAGAATTGAAACTGGAGAGGACTGGGACAGACTTGTTGTAACGAGGTAATGGGTTCGTTCCTTTGAGCCTCCTGGGGAAAATCGTTATGAGAATTGGAAACACACACACACACACACGCACGCACACAAATAAACTGCAAGTTGTTGAAGAATAACAGACAGCATTAATAAGCTTTACAAAAGATCTTAGATATGCTATTTTTTTCCTATTTTTATAAAGAATATCATTAATCAATGATGTTCAAGACAAAACATAGATAAAGAGAAAATATGTAAGCTACAAGATATTGTAATTCTCCTATGCATTGGGCCACCTAACTTCCAAGTACGGTTGACACTCAATATCTCAAATACTGATCTCTCAAACTACCCTTATGTCAAAGTAAATTTGTGAAATGTTTGGATATACTCTGTATAATTCTTTACATTTTAACTTCTGTGATATATACGGTTCACAAAAAGTAGGGGATATTAAGATATTAAAAATTATGTAAATTAGAAAACATATCAAATCCATCTGAAACGGCAAGTGTCAATCAGAAAAATATTCGATTAAACATTTTGCATAACAATTTTGATGATATATCCTGTCATGTGATCTGCGTGTAATTCGTTTTAGACAGGGGGTCGACACCCAATTTTCACACGAATCTGCTACAAAAACAGATCCTTTTCAGATTACAAAATTTACACAAAAACACTCGTTTTGATTCATTTAACAAGCTGAAAATTGCTTTTACGCGCTGTTGCATCAAAATAAAGAGTGCAAGCCATAAACGTGTGAATTTTTCGGTGACTCGATGTACCTGTACGATTTTTGTTTTCTGGTTTTCTTCCCAAAATGACCGTTTTGAAGAAGAAAAAAAATCATTTAGCGTACAAAACTTAAAAGTGCATTGAAAAGTTAGCCTAGTTGAAAAATTTGAATAAATTTTTGATCGAATTTACCACATTTTTGTCCTGACCCCCTGTCTGAAACTAACTGTATGCAGATCACGTGACAGGAAATATCGTCCAAACTTTCATGAAAAGTGTCTTAACGGATGTTCATCTTATCGATACTATGCGTTTCATATGGATATCACATTAGTTGTATATGCTACAATTTTTCAAACCTGAATATCCCCTACTTTTTGTGAACCGTATATGTAGGTGAATTTTCACGTCCTTCGACTTTGAGATAATAAGAGTAGGTTTTTCTTCATTATCACCTTCTCAAACACAGATATCTCAAAGTTGATTTCCAAGTCCGTTGCAGTTTGAGATAATGAGAGTTGGCTACTGTTTACTCTCACTGTCTCAACGCCGATCTCTCAAAGTACAAAAAAGACGGAAAATTTGTGAAATAATTGATATACGATATATCTCCTATATACGTTCAGTATTATAAACATCGAAGATCATTATCAAATGGATCTTTACAAGCAACCAGATGTGGATCTCCACTGACTGCCTTGCTTAGCCATTTACTCTAGTTTATTGAACTATATTTCAAATCCTATTATCTCAAACTACTGATATCTCAAAGTAAATGTTCTAGATCCGTGGACTTTCAGATAACGACAGTCCACTGAACTGTAGTTAAACATGTTCACGATGTGCCAAAATGACGAGCTGGTGACAAAAACTGTAGGCCCAGATCAGACTGTTCGTTAGAGAAGCCTGGTCAGGGTATACACTGTTTCCTGAGCCACCCTTGTCCCAAAATTTTACTTACCATAACTGTGAATATTATGTCCAAAAAACTTAAAAAGAAAATCCATGGAAGAAAACATCAACGATTATACACCATTTTCATATTCTTTAACTATTCTTTTACAAACAACACTTTGCTTAATATATTTTCACAGTATTAACCTATACAACTATGTGTGTATTCTTTCTAAAAAGAACGCGAACTTTCTATAGAGAACCTTGAATACAAAGTTCCTTTATGAAGGATAAAATATTAACATGGATAATCTCTTTATTTGTTTAAAGTAGATTTCAAACACGTTTAAGATATTCGTTTAGCGTTTAGTGCTATATCCATATCTAATTCAAATATTTATGACAGCAAACAAAATCCGTTTTGACAGAGTTCGAGCGGCTAAGACTCAAATGAGCAGGCTGTGCGCCCATGTAGACGGATCACAGTCTTCGCTATTCGCAAAGAATACAAATTAAGCCCGAAGCAAACAAGGAAGACTAGGCTCAGACTGCGTAAGCGCAGGGTTGTCCGATTCTTCGCTGTTTTTTCTTTTTTTTCTCATTACCGACTATTAGATTTCTTGTCATCATGTTTTATGCGATTCATCATTATCCTTATCATTATCCTTTTGCTCACAACTACGCCATTATCAAATGACGAAACCCGTCTGAACACTTGAAGCGCCAGAACTGAAAATACATGTAGTTGAATATGCAAACAGCGTAGACCCAGATGAGGCGGCTCATAATGAGCCGCCTCATCTGGGTCTACAATGTTTGCCCTCTAGTCTTTCAATTCAATATGATATAGCTGGAAAAAAAAACATTATTTTTAATTTCGCAGACGTAATTTTGTCGTCTGCTTGTTTGGCGCTTTAAGGGTTAAGGTGTACGGATACACCTCCAATGACATCAGTCTGACATGGAAACGTTTGTCTCTCGTCTCATATTGGTCTATTTTTTTAAGGAAAACACGTACTTCTTCTATCCCTTAAGGTGACTGGATATACTTTCAGGGGAACAACCTCTGCCAGTTTCATTTTTGCCTTGCTTCTCAATATGGGTCAACTCTGAAAGGCAAGAGTTTGCTCCTCAGTGATCAAACTGTTTCTTTTCAGAGTAGACCCCACTTTGGAAGGGCTTTGACCGCCAGAAAAACATTCAGGAAGACGTGAAAGTTGTCGCCCCGACTAAAAATTAGCAGAAAAAATAGGTGTACCCAGACGCCTTAAGAGTAACCCCTCTTGAAAGGGATTCTTCTACCATGAAAAAAAGAAATACTAATCAGCTAAACTTTCCTCCCTTGTATAAAATGGCGGCCAAACTATGGAGATGTATGCATACACCTTAATACATATGGGAATTGCGCATGCCCGCGCACCAGACTGCGTATGTGTCCCATGCCAGGCGTTGCAGTCTATTCAGGATCTGGCCGGCTGTCTGTACGAATCTGGCATGCTCTAACAGCACAGCTGGACAGTCTGGTCTGGGTAAGCGCATTATACAAAATGCTCATTGGTCAAATAATGAAAATAGGATAACAGGTAATAAATGTAACAGGTAGAGCAGTGTCCACATAGCATCCCGATACCGACTGACCTCCGAGGCTCATTACTAGCTGCCTTACTGAAAAAAAAATCACACTGACCTTTTACGAATTCACAAAAAAAATTATAGACAGAGCAGTTGCTCCCGAAATATCTAATATTTACTCATATCTATACCTGTACTTTCGTCTGATGATATTTGAAAAAAAAAAGTTTGCTTTAAAAAAAGATTGCTTTGCTTGGCATATATAGACAGTTATATATATATATATATATATATATATATATATATATATATATATATATATATATATATATATATATATATATATATATATATATAAGCCGTTTAGTTATATTTAGAGAATTGAACTGCACGAGCAATTGATATAACCTTCGAGGGGGCGGAGCCCCCGAGATGATTATATCAATTACAAGTTCAGTCAATTTTCTAAATGTTTTGTATCATGGTCCAATCAGAAACCAGATTTTTCTTCTGTGGCTGTCTCTTCCAGAATGTTTATTGCTGCAGGTGACATTGTTTAAATTAGCTCCTATAATCAAGCCTGGCATTTTTATGCTTTTGTAGCCCACTTCTCAGCCAAAAATTGCAGGAAATTATAATGTATAATGGTTTGGCGCATTACAGTCTACTTTGCAAATTTGTATTAAATGAAGAATTCTAAGTCACTGTGCTTTAACACTGTACAGAATAATGTCTGATTGTGCATTGTTTAAATAGTAAATAAAACTCTATTTACCCAACTAAGTTTCCTTATTGTAAAAATGCAACAACAGGTGTCTTGATAATAAATAAAATTGGACAGCAGGCAGAATGCACTGTATAAACTGGGCACAGTAGTTATAGGTAAGGTGAATCGGAAGCTGTAGCCCCGCCTAAGTCAGTAAGACGCTGGTGTCTGATGGTAATTCAAATATTGCACAAAAAGATCAAAGGAAAAAATGTAGGCCATGATACAATCATGTATATACAATATTAGACCACTACTAAAATTTTATCTTGTGCGAGTCTTTACTATTATCAGAGCGCCATATGCAGATAAGGATGGGGTATGATGGGGTTGAGGAGTTATCGGTCGTGAAGTATGGAGACACGCTTTCTTGAGCTTTGAGAGATTTTTGGACATTTTTGTGTTTTATAGACTAATTCTGTGGTATTGTGACATAATTTCTGTCTTGGACTGTCTCAAAGTATTCTTGAAAGACCTGGTGGTTGTAAAACGGTCAGAATGTTTAGTAATTACAGAAATAAGTTTGATTCGAGGCGACACGTGGATGGACATGTGAGTACTGGCAGAACTAGCAACAGGTTTTCGCGACTAGCAAATACTGAAGGCGATTTCGACGACGGTTTCCAGACAGTTACCCGTCGGTCTAAAAGGCAAAGGCGATCAACAGGGGGTGCGTCCTACTCGCCAGAATTCAGTAACCCTCAGTTAGAATTGTCAAAAGAAGATTTTAAGGCCCTCCCCACTGATGATAAACTGGTCAAACTGTTTGAACTAATGACTAATGTTGGCTCACAAAATGCTAGATTGTGTTTTGTTGAGGAATCTGTTAACTCTCTAAATTCCCAAATGCAAAATACACAAGATAGGGTGAAGTTGTTAGAATACAGGAGCATAGATATCGAATGTAGAAGCCGCAGAAATAACCTGATATTCAGGGGCTTACAAGAACACAATGATATAGAGGATTGTGAAACTCTAATTAAAGCGGTGATTGAGGAGAAGCTGGGATTGGATCCAAACATGTGTATTCAAAGAGCCCATAGGTTAGGTTCACTTCAGAAACAAGGCCGATACAACCGAAATCTCGCACAAAATAATGAATCTCAAAAGCCTAGGCCTATCATTGTTTGTTTCAGAGATTACCCTAATATTGAAACTATTTTAACAAACGCTCATAAGTTGAAAAATACGAACCTGGGGATACATAGAGATTATCCAAAGGAGATCGTTAATGCAAGATCCAGGCTGTGGCCAATATACAAATCCGAGAAAGCAAACAATCCAAGAGCCAAGGTATATATTGGGTTCCCTGCAAAAATTGTGGTTAATGGAAGAGTAATTGAAAATTTGTTCCCAGACTGGTATCAAGTGCTACGCGGGTCAAGAGTTTTTGACGAGCAAAACGGAAAAAGCAATATTGCAACTAATCAAATTGGGGGCCCCTCTAGTACAGTTAGAGCGCAGTCTGTGAGCGATACGGATGAAGAGAATAGAAATATATCGATACAGATGGAAAGTGACCATTCTGATCATGAAACTGAAGCAAAAAGTCTTAGTGAAAATGAACCGTCACAAGTGCAACCTGTCGAAGGCGAACATAATGAGCCTGATGAACAAACAACGCTCTATGATGAAGCTATGATGCGCCTGTCTCAGCTGCCTGTTGCTACGGAACAGGGGGCAACTGCTGCCCCTCCTCCTGCAAATGAAACCTCGGTCGCTCCAGTACTTTCTGAACAAAATGAACATGGTTAGGAACTGAGGGGGTTAAACAAAACATCCCTTGACACAACTAATCACGATAATACTGTAAACTACAACGACAAAACTTCAAACTTATCCGCACAAAGCCAACAAAGCCAACACACCAATTGTGATAGTTCGAAACGGGTTAATACAAACTCTAAAACAACTAACGATTCAAGCGCTGCTACTTCAAACTTGAACTTAGGACATGATAATCTAGCTTACTCGCTTACTGTAGGTAGTTTGAATACATGTGGGCTGAAGAGACGGATAGAATATCCAGAATTTATTAGCCTAGTAGAAAAGTATGATATTTTCTGTATATCTGAAACCAAATTGGACAACTATGACGTTATTTCCTGTCCAGGGTATGAGTTTCTCAATGTACCTAGGAAACAAAGTTATATCCGTAAATCGGGCGGATTGGGGTTTCTAGTTCGACAACACTTGGTAAAGGCTGTCGAATTAATTGACTCACAATCCGAGTATATTGCTTGGCTCAAAATCTCTAAGCAATTTCACAAACTCGAAAACGACATTTTAATTGGTAACGTATATATACCGCCACAATATTCGAGATTCTTCAACGATGATGAATTTGATCTTTTTGAACAGGAAATGGCGTCAGCGTGTAGTAGAGACGTTCATGTCTGTATTGTTGGAGATTTTAATGCTCAAACAGGAGAACTCAAAGATTTCACGTCAGCTGATAATTTTCTTGCCGAGTATTTCCATTTTGATGAAAGTACTGTTGAATTTTTTGATCAGAAATGTGTTTTGGAAAAATATCAAGTACAAATTGACAGAAATTCTATGGACAAGAAGAAAAATAATTCTGGCTTCCGCCTTATTGATATCTGCAAAAATAATAACCTATTTATATTAAACGGTCGGTATGGTCAGGATAAAAATATTGGTGCAATGACGTTCCGTAACACTTCGGTTATCGATTACGCCCTAATTTTAGCCAAAACGTTCGAAATTTTACTCGATTTTAAAATAACAGATGTCGATAGGCTGTTTTCCGACGGACATTCATTATTAACGTTAGAAATACAGCTAAAAAATATTAAACGAGACACGCATGCCCAAAGTGCCATGGGCAGACCGATATTTCTCAAATCCACAGAATATGACAGTTTTATTCTCAACTTTGAGCAAATTCAAGTAGACGAAATTCTAAATACAATCCAGTCATGTAGTGCGCATTCTGGAAAGGACACCATTAATCATATTGCTTCTAAATTAAGCAATGCATTCAAAAGCACGGCCGCTAAAACGCATACTTCAAGGGAGGTAAATTATACATCTACCAATTCTAAACATCGCCCTTGGTTTGGCTATCAGTGTCGGACCGCGAGAAAAAAGTATCACTTAGCAAAGCGAAGACATAATATATGTAAAACCGAAACTACTAGAAATGCATTAATCAATGCTAGCCGATCTTACAAGAAAACCATGAATACATTTATAAATAAACATAAAAGGACACAGCAAAACAAACTAAGAAAAATGCAAAAAGGTCAGCCTAAAGAATATTGGAAATTCTTAAATAGTTTGAGAAACAAGAAGATCTCAGATATGCCTCCACTTGCCCAGTTTTATGAATATTTCAGTGATATTTATTCATCTGATGAAGAAACTGATACTTTTGATTCTAGTGATATCAGACTTGAAAGCTCCAATGATTATTTAAATCGCCCTTTCCAACCTGATGAAATAGAAAGGTCTATTCTGAAATTAAAAAATTCCAAATCCCCGGGCGGGGACGAAATATTGAACGAATACTTGAAACTTACGAAAGACCGCATGTTACCCGTCTACGTCTCTTTTTTCAATCTAATTCTAGACACAGGACATGTACCCGATCAGTGGCTTGAAGGAAAAATCAAACCGATATATAAAAACAAAGGTGATTCCCTAGATCCAAACAATTATCGACCTATCACTCTTCTGAGCTGTATGGGAAAGCTATTCACTGCTGTTCTCAATGATCGACTAAATACCTTTCTAGATGATAACGATTTGCTCTCGGAAAACCAGGCGGGATTCAGAAAGCATTATTCTACCTCAGACCATATATTTACCCTATATTCACTTATGGAATTGCTAAAGTATGAAAAGAAAAAACTCTTCTGCTGTTTCGTAGATTTCTCTAAAGCCTTTGACTCAGTATGGCGGGTAGGGCTTTGGAGAAAACTTCTAAGTACTCACGTAGATGGCAAGTTTCTACGTGTACTGCAAAATATGTACTCCAATATCAAGTCTTGTGTCTCTGTTGCTGGCGAAGACTCCCCGTTCTTCTTTAGTAATAGAGGAGTAAGACAGGGGGATAATATCTCCCCTGTTTTATTCTCCCTATTCCTTAACGACTTAGAAAACCATTTAATAACCGACCAAGCAGAGGGCATCCCGATTGAGTGTAGAAATGAAACCCTGTACTATTTTATTAAAATTTTTGTCCTACTTTATGCTGATGATACGGTGATTCTAGCCGATAATGCCGAAGATCTTCAAAAAAGCCTAGATTCCTTTTCTCATTATTGTTCTGACTGGAAACTTAAGGTTAATGAAAGTAAAACTAAAGTGGTTATTTTTGGGGCACGCAGAACTAATTCCTATTCATTCAAGATTGGAAACTCAATACTAGAAATAGTCGACACTTACAAATACTTAGGCACTTATTTTTCTAAATCAAGAAGCTTTTTGACCGCGCGGAAACATATAGCAGAGCAAGCTAGAAAAGCCATGCACTTATTACATACTAGAATTAGAAATTTACATCTCCCAGTTGATCTTCAGTTAAAGTTATTTGATCAAACTATATTACCAATTTTGACTTACTCTTGCGAGATTTGGGGTTATGAAAACTGCGGACTTCTAGAATCTATTCATACACAGTTTCTCCGATCTATAATTCACGCTCGTAAAAGTACCCCATTGTATATGCTTTATGGGGAACTTGGAAGGTATCCGATAGAAATAACCATTAAAAGTAGAATGATAAGCTATTGGAATAGAGTAATATGTAGTAAACCTAATAAATTAGTTTTCCTGTTATACCAAAAATTGCGTACTACCACACAGATAAACTCAAAATGGATTTTACACATTCAACAAATATTACAAGAAAGTGGTAGAACCGATATTTGGATTAATGAAACCCCAAACCCAAATTATGGAAACATAATCAAACAAAATTTAAAAGACCAATTTTTTCAAAACTGGTGCTCAAAACTTGACAAATCTTCAAAAGGATTGAATTACAGAATTTTCAAGCAAGATATAAGCCTTGAATCTTATTTTTTAAAATTACCTATAAATCTCTACTTGAATATGACAAAATTAAGAACAGGAAACCATAAATTCCCGTGTGAACGCGGACGTTGGCTTGGAATTGATTTATCTGAGAGAAAATGCACCCTTTGCAATTTGGATGAAATTGGTGATGAATTTCACTATGTGCTCAAATGCCCTTTCTTCATTGAAGAAAGAAACAAGTTTATTGATAGACATTTTTTCCGCAATCCGAATGTATTAAAATTCAAAGAATTAATGAACTGCGAAAATGAAATAAAACTGAAAAACCTATCCATCTTTGCGAAAATTCTCATTAATACAGTCCAGTAATATCCCGGGTGGCACACAACGCTGTCGGCGTTGGATCGGCGTTGAGTCAATGCCGCGACGTTGAAACAACGTCGATTCAGCGTGGATTCGACGTTGTGATCCCGGTGGAAGGTTCTGCACAACCAGAATCTTCAGCCCACGATTATCCTAGTACATGTACATGTACAACGTAGTGAAGACGGTTAATTTGTTTTGATTTTCCAAAACACATAAAAACGGATTCGATTGTATATCTCTGTATTAAATTTGTTCGATATACCTAAAACTCTAAGAAACACAGACCAGTAAAACCCCGGCGGCAGGCAACGTTGAATCATTGTGGATTTCACATTGATTCAACGTTGTGTCCGGAACGTTCTGTACAGCTAGAATTTTTGTTCTGATTTTCTGGAATGCATAAAAATAGATTTGACTTGCTCTACACTGGGCTCTTGTTACATGTACACGTAGTTTGCACTCAGTCTGCTTAAGCCACACAGAATGGGGGCCTGCAACTGGGAGCTGTACAGCAAGCTCAGATCTCTGTATAAAGTTTGTTTGATAAAGTTGAAAGTTCCGATGAATACACCGTATTATACAGGCTAGGAATACCTCAGGAGACACGCAAGCTGAATCAGCGCTTAATCGTTGTTGATTCAGCGCTGATTAGCGTTGTGCGTGGCACATTCTGTGTAACCGGAATTTTCAGCTCATAATTTTCCTAGTTGGCTTAGACGGTTGTTTAGTTTTGATTTCTCAAATCGCATAAAAAACACATCTCGATTTGCCCATACAGAGCTTTTAGTGTCTGACCCCGAGTCGTTGCTTGAGTTTAGCAGTCTGGAGGACAGCAACTAGAAGCTGTATGGCAAGCTCAAATTCGACTGTTTGTATAAAGTTGTTTGAAACAGCCCATCCATGGCGCAAAATGAACATATTACGAAATGACACTTATGGTGTCCTAAAATCGCGTCGCACCAGCATCAGAGCGATATACTGACGTCACTTTGACGTTGGTGCGACGCTGGTTCAGCGTCAAGTGCATTCTTCGGATGAGCATATCTTAGAATCACGTCTTCTCTTGATAAACAGACTCCTGAGGTTTAGGCGTCCAAAGTAAGAGTGTCAGATCCAGGGGGACTCAGATGTTGCATCTTGGTCCCACGGGTCCTGACATGTAAGGTAATGAATCGAGCCCCTCTCAGGCGTCTGTGGTTTGTTGTATCATACCGCCCTACCCACCCGAAAGTAAACAGATCCGACCCTAACAGGCAAGTTACGGCTCTAGCCGTTCCCCTTTTGGATATGGTTCTTTGCACGCGCAGTGCCATTTCAACCACTGGACTGGCATTGAGCATGTAATGAATCTCACTTGGGTTGGTATGTGACTGGTGTTGATCGGATCTGTTTAAACTCGAGGGATGAAGTTACCTCTTAAATCTAAAGGCAGCCGGGTACGTCCGCATTTGTTGTAGTTTCTACTGTTACAATCCATTAAGTAGGGAATGGAATTAAAATTTGAATATATGTAAAACACATAATTCCACTTAGTGAAAAAAAAAACACACACACACAGAATAGTAATGCGTAATCCTGAAGCACATGCGTAGCTTAAACTGAGTTAAAATTCTTCTATTCATTCATTCTATCTGTGCATTGAGCCATACTCAAGGAAACCCCGTGCAAGGTTACCTCCAGTACGGTTCAATGCACATGACCGCAGCAGTTATGAATTAGCTTATGGGACGTAACCCACTCAAAGTGAATAATTTTATCAATGTTGTGTTATCTCGCTTTGAAGTTTATACCCATACTTTTCTTCTCTATTTGTTAGCTAGTTTTAACCCCCACCAAGAAATTTCCAAATTTACCTGTTTACCTGTAGTACATGATAACCATATTATAGGGACCAGGGACTGGCAGCCGTGGGAAGTAATGCTAAAAATTTTCAACGCTTGCCAGCATCAGGCCCCCTTATAATTACCCGTGGTGATATATGGTTCTTGCAACCACCGTGCTCCGTTTACAAAACGTCTTCCATGCTTCTTTAATATTTTTGTTGTATTTACTCATATGTCATGTATATATATATGACCTGAGATTTAATAAAGGTATGTTCTGTTCTTCTGTTCTGACAATTCTAGGGTGATTTCATTTCTCCATAATACATGCGTAACAGATGCAGAGGTCCTTATATAATTTTGTGGAAAATGGAGGGATAGAAATTATCAATAAGCCCAATCCCCAGCTACACATACATACTGACTTGCCCCTCCCCTGCCCCCACCCCGCCCCACAAGCGAACATGACACAGTGGCAGATCCAGAGGGGGTTCGGGGGGTTCAAACGAACCCCCTCTACAGAATTTTCCCAGCCTAAATTATTTCATTTTCATTGGGGAATTTCAGCAAAAATTGGTCGAACTGCGCAAATCGAACCCCCTAAGCTAATTTGAACCCCGTCCAAAATTCCTGGATCCGCCCCTGTGGCAAAGCTCTGTAACTGTCTCCCTCAACTGTAATCCTTCTCTAACCTTACACTTTTACGTTGTGTGATCGGTGTGCTAAAAACCACCAATAAAAAGTATCAGTACAGTAGTGAATAGGCTTTTGTTAGTCAGAGAAGGCTCGGATAATCTTACCTGCCCAGTTCCGACAGTATTGTTATTATCGTTTTCTTCTGCTGACTGAGTAACAATCTCGGTCACCTCTGCATTATTGTCATTCGTTGACAGCTCCGTTGAGCTGACAGATCCTTGTTTTTCTTTATTCTCTGCATTTCCCATGCTTAGAAATCCATTGAAAATGTATTTTCTTCTCTTTTCCTTTTTGTTTTATCGCGAAGATTTAGTTATTAAAATTTGTATTAACTTCCCTCAATCTATGTAACACTTCCCATGATTAGAAAGCCATCTAATTTGTCCTGATGAGATTTCCTTGCTAAAATACGATAAGTAGCGATTCTATATTAAACAACGTACTCGGTTTAGCAGCAATATTCCTACTATTTTTTGTTTTAAAACATTGAAGCAGGACTATAAACATGATTGAATTTCAAGTACGCAAAAATAAATCTTTTACAGTTACTTTCGTAGTCAGATCACGAAAAAAAATATTCAGATTGAATCAAGTGAAACGAATATATTCCTATAAACGTTTTATGTCATTTATTTGCAATTAACAGACTGGAACTTGCTAATAAATGGATTGAGTTTAAGTACATGCACTTCAGCTCGTTGACATTAAAAGCTGAGTTTATTAAATGCACTTTTAATAAGTCTGTCTCCGTTACATAACAACGTCGCGCGACTTCCTGTTAACTGACTGACTGAAAACCCTTCTAGGCAATAATTCGGTCCTCTCGGAGGTAGGAATGGGGTAGACATAACGGGGGAAACTCATCACATACTTGCTCAAGTTCAGCAGGCCTACCTAAAGTCGATATCAGCAGGACACCCCAAATGACGGCGAAAGTTTCACGGCATGTTCGACCCCGCCCCCTCCTCCTTCCTCCGGACAAACACACAAGCTTTATTAACTAGGTAAACGCTTTGTTTTGAGCTTTATTACCACGTAAAACACTACTTTTAAGCTTTATTGACAAGGTTATCACCGTTTCAAATTTTATTGGCAGGGTTAAAGCATTGTTTCGGGCTCTTTGGTTTGCAATTACAACACTGACTCCAGTTTTATTCGCTAGATTTTAACACTTTGTTTAAAGCTTTATTGGTAATGTGAGCACTTTTGTTTCAAATTTTATTTGAAACGTTAACACTTTGTTTCAAGTTTTATTGACAATGTTATTATGTCGTTTTAAGCTTTATTGGCAAGGTTACCACGCTAATTCAAGTTTTATTGGCACGTTGGCAAGGTTTACACTTTGTTTCAAGCTTTACTGGTTAGGTTATCACTTTTTTTCTAGCTGTTTTGGTAAGGGCATGACGTTGTTTCAAGATTTGTAAAGTTATGACATTGTTTCAAGCTATTTTGGTACGGGTAGGCTTTATGGGTAAAATAAACACTATGTTTCAAGCTTTATTGGCAAAGTAATCTCGCTGTTTCAAGCTTAATACTTTGTCTTTGTTTTAAGCTTTATTTACAAGATTATCACGTTGTTTCAAGGTTTAATTGGTAAGGTAACCATTGTGGTGCAAGCTTTAGTGGTAATGTTACCACTTTATTTCAAGCTTTATTGGCAAGGTTATCACTTTGTTTCACGTTTTAATGGGAAGGTCAATACTTTGTTTCAAGTTTAATGGAAAGGTTAACATGTTGTTTCAATTTCATTTCGTAAAGGTTATAATGTTGTTTTAAGCTTTATTGGAACGTTAAACACTTTGTTTCATGCTTTGTTGGTAAGCTTTATTGGAACGTTAAACACTTTGTTTCATGCTTTGTTGGTAAGTTTATCACGTTCTTTAAAGCTTGAATGATAAGGTTGTCACGTTATTTCAAGCTTTATAGGTAAAATTGGGACATGGTGTTGAACTTTCTCGGTATGACGTGGTTTCTTGAAAGCTTGGTCGGCAAGGTAATGACGTTGTTTCCGGATTAATGGCAAAGTCATCACGTTGTTTTACAAGTCTGTTGGCAAGGATACTTGTTTCAAGCTTTTTTTTTTTTTTTGGTAAGGTAATCACGTTGTTTCAAGTTGTATTGGAAAGGTATTACATTTATTCAAGTTTCATTGGTAAAGTTTTGACGTAGTTTCAAGATTTATTGGTAAAGTTACAACGATGTTTGAAGCTTTATTGGCGAGGATATCACATCGTTTTAAGCTTGATTTGAAACCTTATGGCGTTATTTCAAGCTTTATCGGCAAGGTTATGACGCTGTTTCAAGTTTTATTGGCAAAGATATCACCAAACCTTTTTTACAAGGTTAACATTTTGTATCAAGCTTTATTGGTTAAGTAATGACGTTGTTTGAAGCTTTATTGACTAAGTTATTGCATCGTGATAAGCTTGATTTGTAACGTTATGACGTTTTTTCAAGCTTTATTGGCAAGGTAATCAGGTTGTCACAATCTTTATTGGTAAAGGTATCACGTTGTTTACAAAGTATTACTGGTAAGGTAATCACTTTGTTTCAAGCTTTATAGGCAAGGTTTGTTTCAAGTTTAATGGTAAGGTTACCAGGTTGTTTCAGTCTCAATTGGTAAAGGTTATCATGTTGTTTCAAGCTTTATTGGAACGTTAAACACTTTGTTTCATGCTTTGTTGGTAAGTTTATCACGTCCTTTCAAGCTGAAATGGTAAGGCTAATACCGGTACGCTAATTTAAGGTTTATTGGTAAAGTTGGGACATGTCTTTAAGTAAACTTTCTCGGTATGACGTTGTTTCATCAAAGCTTGGTCGGTAAGGTAATGACGTCGTTTCCGGATTAATGGCAAAGTCATCACGTTGTTTTACAAGTTTATTGGCAAGGATATTACTTTGTTTCAAGCTTTTTTGTAACGTTATGACGTTTTTTCAAGCTTTATTGGCAAGGTAATCAGGTTGTCACAATCTTTATTGGTAAAGGTATCACGTTGTTTACAAAGTATTATTGGTAAGGTAATCACATCGTTTCAAGCTTTATAGGCAAGGTTTGTCTCAAGTTTAATGGTAAGGTTACCAGGTTGTTTCAGTCTCAATTGGTAAAGGTTATCATGTTGTTTCAAGCTTTATTGGAACGTTAAACACTTTGTTTCATGCTTTGTTGGTAAGTTTATCACGTCCTTTCAAGCTGAAATGGTAAGGCTAATACGTTATTTTAAGCTTTATTGGTAAAGTTGGGACATGTCTTTAATTTAAACTTTCTCGGTATGTCGTTGTTTCTTCAAAGCTTGGTCGGTAAGGTAATGACGTCGTTTCCCGGTGAGACGATTGACCGAAATCACAGAAATCTACTGAAATCACCGTAGAATTTGCAGAAATCACCTATAATAGTGTCAATTAAATGACTATATATGTATAACTGGTTATTAATAAGTCATATTTTTCTTTCCTGATAAAAAATCTGCACTATAATATAAGAAATATGCATAAAATAGAACCATAGTGACGATAAACCGAAATCACCATTAGCTGATGCAAACACGCATAAAATCGATAACCGAAATCACCTATAGGTATAGACATGTATAATGTGGTTTATTGTACATGTATACACAGTAAAATCAACCAAAATAAAGCATCTCTATTGCAATCTTGATTTTAAATTTACAAGTTTGTAGGTAATTTTCAAGCAAGTATTCAACAAGCCTTCCTTTATATTAACCGACAGAGTTATGCGTGTATGTATCAACGATAAACCGAAATCACCACTGAATTCTTTCTTCTCAAATTTGGCTGGCTCAGATAAATTCGACAATTTGGTGATAAACCGAAATCACCGATGAAATATAAGATAAAACGAACAAAACACACACACGTAAATAAAAAATATCTGATGTCTCTTTCCTGTAACAGAAGCATTAGTTTTTTTTTTTATTTCTTCATTTATTCAATTACAAGTGTTTAATTTCAATACAAATAACGCACGCCCAATATTATTTTTCCGAGATAATTTTCTTTGTAACCTAATCAATTTATAATCAATCGTATATTTTCTTTTTATGATGGTATACATTGACTGTCATTTTTTTGTAGTTTGTTTTAAGTACTGTATAACAATTAGTTTCACTGGTAATGCCCAATCAGTTCACTTAATTATATAATCACGGCGGCATATACATTAAACATATTACGCTATGCGATAAAACTGCAACAAAGAAAGATGAGAGAGTGAGAAATCATTAAGGTGGTGATTTGTGGTATATACAAAAATCGCAATAAAATGCTGAAAATACAACAGATCTTCCCAAAACTTAGCACATGCCTTCTTTATGTTGTTTCTCACAGTTTAGAATACAAAAATGCAGGACATATTGATATTAATAAGGCTTTATATAAGAAAAGATCAAAGTGTAATTTTGTGCGAATAAATCTAAAAAATGACCATCATTATTGAAAATGTAACTAGGTCTGAACATAAATTAATCTATTTTGAAGAGCGTCCTAGCAATTATTTATTCCACTTTCTTTGCACGTTATCAGGCTGCGCAGATAAAAACAGAAGCCTTTTCCTCAAATGTCTGATCATGTATATAAGTGCATGTATAGTGCTTGCATTCATTAATACAGGTAGGTCAGGTATACCTATATCACACTCACAGTATAAATATTACATTACAATGACCAAGACAGGTATATTATTGAAATTATTCAACCTTGAAAACAGACTCTGCTATGTATTTTTGAGACAAATATTTGGACACAGGCCACATCTTTTTTTATCTGCGCAGCCTGATAACGTGCAAAGAAAATGGAAAAAATAATTGCTAGGACGCTCTTCATAATACATTAATTGATGTTCAGACCTGGTTACATTTTCAATAATGATTGTCATTTTTTAGATTTATTCGCACAAAATTACCCTTTGATCTTCTCTTATATAAATCCTTTTTAACATCAACATGTCCTGCATTTTGGGATTCTGAATTGTGAGAAACAACATAAAGAAGGCATCTGCTAACTTTTAGGAAGATCTGTTGTATTTTCAGCATTTAATGCAGATTTTTGTCTTTGCCCCAAATCAGTGAAAATCACCACCTTAATTAATTATCAGAGCTGGGAAGCAATCAGCCATAAAACGTCTTTTGTCCCAATTAGTTTTGCAACAGCAGGAGGCGTTCCGAGTAATTTAAGTTCTTTGTGGTGATTTCGGTCAATCGTCGAAAAGGTGATTTCGAAGCCAAAACGTGGGAAAACACTTTATTATTAATTTATTTCTGTATATATTAGTTCATGTTAAACTATTCTCTTCATTTGTATCATCCCAGCCCGACGATGTGACACCTGTATCGATAACGCGTATGTCTCCTTACCTGTTGAAATCTATGACTCAGTTTGTATAGAAATTAATGTCAAAACAATTTTTGACAACGTAAATCATTTCTTTAACACATTGTGCCAAAATTTATCCTGATATGACCATATAGCTCATTTTACTCTCTTTAAGATGATATAATTTTCATCAAAATAAGTATGTGCCTTCATTCTTCCAGGTGAACTGGAAAATAAGCTCATCGCCTCCTACTTAGCATATATAAAAAATTTACAAAACGCGTGTTCCTAGACTTTGGCAGTAAAAACTTATTTTACTGTGTCTAGTTTAATTTTTTTCCCTGATATTTTCTTAAAATTTGCATTGCATACTTTTCAAAGATATAAAAAAATTCCGAAATAAGTTATCGTTAACATTCTTCCCTATTAACTTTAAAATACATTCCACGCGCCTTCCGACTGCCGAATTCTTAGGCGTAAAATTTCTAAGTCCAAACTGATGTCGCACTCTACATCGGGCCAGACAGAGTATGCGAAATGTTATTTGTTGTCAATGCGAAACTGCTTTTATTATTAATCCGGCGGTACAAGAAAGACAGAAAATGTTAAGAAATGCCAAAAAAAAAGACGAATATAAAAATGAATAAAAAATAAATAAAAATAAGACAATAAATACAAAATAAAGAAACAAAACTGCCGTATACCAAATGTGTAATGTTTCATCTTACTTCTCTAGATAAACACATATATTAATGACTAGATTATCTGCATTTTTTCTTTCTTTCTTAACAGGTTGGTAAGCAGTTGTTTCGATAACGATCGTTTAATACCAATTAAACACTTTTGTAAGTTAATTGCCATTTAATGGCTTCATTCTCAACGTAACTGACCAACTGTGAAAGATGCACTATTAAGTTTACTCATTTTAAGGTCAGTTCGTATTTTGTTCATCTATTACAATATTAAACGGAATTTAATGTTTTGTGTTTCCTCTGGATTTATTTTCCAATCGCTATGACAAAGTCCAACTCGGGCCATGTAAATAAGTACTCGTACATTCGCTCACCGAGGACTCAGATCAGCCATTGCAGTCTAGTCAGAGTATTCTCGGTTCGCATGAACAGTATGCGATTTCTGGACATTAAAAAAACAAAAAAGATGAAAACTCTGATCTTTCTAAACAGTATGACGGCTCTGAGTGTTTACAAAAGACGATAACCCTGGTCAGTCTACTCAGAAGTGACGACTACATTAAGTTCACATGAAAAGTCTGCGATCGTTGAAATTTAAAAAGCAGGAATAAATTATAAATTTATGCCAGCAGTGAGTATTCAAGCACACAGCCTGCACACCCAAACAGCAAAACCGAAGACTTCGATCAGTCATCAAAGAAGAGAAAGCTGATTTGAATATCTACTGTTCACATAAAAGTTGTCAACAGTGAGTTTTCAAATCAGCCTGCACCGCTAAAAAGCGAATGTGAATACCCTGAACAGTCTTAGAAGGTGTTACGGCTGATTTGATCTGATAGTGAAATATTGCCGGGGGTCTGAAATGTTAAGGTGACCAGACCAATACCGAGAGGTGTCATAACTGATAAGGATCACTGATTGTACAATATACAGTGTGAAAAGTGTCAAATTTTCATATTCACTTGCATAATTTCTACTGATTTCTAATTGCATTCACTTTTGAATGAAAACAAAATAATTAAAATGTAAGCATTGTGAAAAAAGTAAATAAATAGAACAAATAAATAAAATAAAAAATCTTGACTCTCTTTGAACAAATTTCTATAAAATCATTTCTGTTGGAAAACAATAACATGGTTTTAGGTTATGAAGCGCATACTATAATGCTCAAATAAGCCTGCGTGTCTGCGCAAATGTATCATGGTCTTTTCAATGCAGTGTGTTTAAAGGTAGGTTCCTGTACTTTGGAATGCATCATAATTTTGATGATTTTTTATCCAAGTTGTTGGAAAGCACTTATAAAGACGAAATGAATAAGATTCACTAAAAAGTGTAAATCAAAAAATCGTAGAAAAGTCGTTTTGCAAGGGATTTCCTAACTCTGCTTCGCACACCAGTTAGCGCTATTTTTAGTTCGCGCCAAAAATAGATAACATAGCTGACGTCATGCTGCATTGCATTTCGGGATAGTTTTAACCCATCCGCCATACCAGGACCTCTGGAAGAGCTCACGACAAGAGAAAATTAACTGTTGGCAAATGACATCAGAAACTGCGGACTTGTAGACATATATACATATTTATTTTTAGAACTGGAATTCCAACAAAAGAAAATAAACCAAAGGGAAAACGACTATTTTCTACAACATCTGGCGATTTTCTCAGTAGCAACAGTTTCAGAAAAATAAGAGAATTCAATACTACCCAGAAAAAGACAAAATTATTTTGTGACCATAAAAGTTATCGCTAGGCCAGGAACCTACCTTTAAATTTCCAAGGGTACATAAATCCTTTTTGAGAAGAAAGAAAAAAAAAATCTAAAGGAACGCCACCAGAACTGCGAAGTTGCGTATGCTGATCTGCGCCTTCAGTGTTTACACATGTCGTAACTAGATTTTCACGCGACGATCATCATCATAAGACTAAACCACAGGTGCCCTATGTACACATTTGATTTTCGAGTAAGTGAATGAGTGAGATATATGGGTTTTACCGCACACCAGCACAAAAATGCTATTTCGCGCCGAAAACTTTTTAAAGAATACGTTTAAATATGCATAAGGTCTGAAACGATTTTCGAATGCACAGTTATAATTATTTATTACGTCAGCTTACATGTTCACACATTGTTGTCATGTCATAATTGTAGTTTGGCAATATATTACAAAAATGTACCTTATTTGTTGTTGTCTACCACTTATCAATTTATTCAGTGAGTTCGATGAAGACTGAAAAAATGAGTCGATAAATAAAAAATAAATCCCCCCCCCCCCAAAAAAAAAGAAAGAATTTCAAATGAGGGACTAGCCGTTAGTACATTATGTTTTTCCTATTTATCAGTTAATCAATTCAAGTTCTAGGATAGCTTCAGCAATTTTGCCGGTTGTCAGTTATTCCGCGGTATTTGGGGTATAATAATAATGATAATAAAAGTAATGATAAGAAGCTGCGTCACTTCGCACTAGAATCTGGAGATAATATACTCAAAATTGACATCAGAGGTGCTATATATTGAAAATCATAAGTTCGTTGCAAATTATTTTTCTTCTCCTTCTTCTTCTTCTTTTCTATCATTATATACTACCGCACATAATTTTAAAAGCATAACTACTGTAAACAATAATTTTATCATACTAATTCATAGAAATAAGAAAAATTAAATTAATATAAAAAAATGTGAATAAATAAAAAAAAGGTGCGAGAAAAAAAGGGGGGGGGGGGGGGGGGGAGGAGGAGGGGGGTGATGTTAATGAAGTTGAATGGAGCTTTTCAGAACTGATCAATTTTACTGTTGCTTCAATATCTGATATTGGGTAGATTATCTTGCTCTACCTGTCCAGTCAGGGCTGTCTTGGACGGACACCCGGCGCCAGGTGTGTGCAACTATGGTTACGTACCGTTCAGCCACTTGGGTAACGTCGATACGAGAATTGAACAGAACAGAACAGTCAGGGCTGTCGCGTTCCCCTAATCTAAGGGATACAACTGCACTTACACTACAGACAGGTGTCTTTACCTGTACGACTTACAGGTAACTTCCCTTGCATATGGTATGAAATAGTGTGGTTTGTTCTTTTAATTGATTAAGAAGCAATTTTAATATATCTGCCAAACAAAAAAACTAGACATGTACGTTTTCCAATACTGAGGCTAATACCAACACAGATTTTTCGATGCAGGCCCATTGGTGATTTCCGTTTATCATATCTTAATTAATACATCTATATTAAAAAAAAATATTATTTATTTCTTTTTTTTTTACAAATAAATTCAATACATATTATCAATAAAAAGTGATTTCAGATGAATTCAGTGGTGATTTCTGCAAATTCTACGGTGATTTCGGTGATTTCAGTAGATTTCGGTGATTTCGGTCAATCGTCTTACCCGTCGTTTCCGGATTAATGGCAAAGTCATCACGTTGTTTTACGAGTTTATTGGCAAGGATATTACTTTGTTTCAAGCTTTTTCGTAACCTTATGGCGTTATTTCAAGATTTGTCGGCAAGGTTATGACGCTGTTTCAAGCTTTATTGGCAAAGTAATCACCAAACTCTTTACAAGGTCGACATATTGTTTCAAGCTTTATTGGTTAAGTTATGACGTTGTTTGAAGCTTTATTGACTGGGTTATTGCATCGTGCTAAGCTTGATTTGAAACGTTACGAAGTTATCTCAAGCTTTATTGGCAAGGTAATCAGGTTGTCTCCGTCTTTATGGACAAAGTTATCACGTTGTTTACAAAGTATTATTGGCAAGGTTAATGCTTTTTTTCAAGCTTTATTGGTAAGGTAATCACTTTGTTTCAAGATTTATAGGCAAGGTTGTTACGCTGTTTCAAGCTTTATTGGCAAAGAAATCACCAAGCTTTTTCACAAGATTAACATTTTGTTTCAAGCTTTAGAGGAAACGTTAAGACGTCGTTTGTAGCTTTATTAGCTCGCCTGAACGAAAGTTCAGAAAGAGCTATTGTTGTCACCCCGGCGTCGGCGTCCGCGTCTGCGTCCGCGTCCGCGTCCGGATTGGATGTTTTGGTTAAAGTTTTTTAAAGACCTATATCTCCTTAACCCATGGATGGATTCTTTTGATACTTGCACTGTAGGTAGATATTGGTCCAAAGTTTAACAGGGTACCACCCCCACCCCACTCCATGACCTTGATGTCAAGGTCATGGACTTAGAAAATTGGGAGTATTTTTGGACTGGATGTTTTGGTTAAAGTTTTATAAAGCCCAATATCTCCTTTACCCATGGATGGATTCCTTTGATACTTGTACTGTAGTTAGATATTGGTCCAAAGTTTTCCAAGGTACTACCCCCATCCCCCTCAGTGACCTTGATGTCAAGGTCGTGGACTTAGAAAATTGTCTTTTTTTTTGATTGGATGTTTTGGTTAAAGTGTTTTAAAGACACATATCTCTTGAATCCAGTGATTAATTCTTTACATATTTGCACTTTAGTTAGATATTAGTCCAAAGTTTTGCCGAGTACTACCCCAACCCCGCTCAGTGACCTTGATGTCAAGGTCACAGACTTTGGAAATTTGTTCTTTATTAAAGTTTTCTAATTGCATACTGATTCATAATGCTTGGCAGAGATTTAGTTTACACTTGAACTGATGTTAGACACTTTTTTTAGTTTTTACAAAACACTATATACTTACCCCACTGGATGACCTTGAAGTCAAGGTCATTGACTTAGAGTTTTGTCTTAAAGATTTTGGTTAAAGTTTTATATTTATGAAGACATAATTTCACAGTGCCACGATGGACTCAGTTGATACTAATACTTGGACTGATGTTAGATAATGGTTCAAGGTTTTGTTACATCCTAGCTCCTAGACCCCCCACCCCCACCCCTACCGCTTAGTTCTTTGACCTCAAGCTCATGGACTTTGAAATTTCATGTGGATTTTTTTATTTTAATTTTATTTTAAGACTTATTTCTTAGATAGCTTTTGTTTATAAATGTGTTGTCATTATGGACATGCTTGAAGTTTTATGCATAGAAGTCCACACCTCCAAAGTGACTGTGTGATGGGCAAGCACTATTCAGGCGAGCTATGCTGTCAGGCGACAGCTCTTGTTGGCTATGTTGTCACATCCTGCTGAGCTTGATTTGTAGCGATATGACGTTCTTTCAATCTTTATTGGCAATGTTATTAGGTTATCTCAAGCTTTATTGGCAAAAACTATCTGAGTATCATTAGTAAGGTAAACACTGTTTCGAGTTTTATTGGTAAGGTAATCACTTTGTTTTTGGCAAGGTTATTACGCTGTTTCAAGCTTTATTGACAGGGAAATCACTTTGTTTCAAACTTTTTACAAGGTTAACATTTTGTTTCAATCATTATAGGAATAGTTGTGACGTTGTTTGAAGCTTTATTGCTAAGGTTTACAGTTTGTTTGAACCTTTTTGGTAAGATTATTCCGTTGTTTCAACTTTTATTGGTAAAGTTATGACTTTACTAGAAGCTTAATTGGCACGGTTTACAATTTGCTTAAGCTTTATAATTAAGGCAATTACTTTGTTCAGAGCTATATTGGCAAGGTAATATATTGTTTCAAGCTTTATAAGAAAGCTTAACAATTTGCTCAAAGCTGTTGTGGCAAAGTTATATCGTTGTTTCAAGCTTTATTGGTAAGGTTATAGCTTTTTCACGCTATATTGGCAGATAATATGTTGTTTTAAGCTTTGTAGGTAAGGTTAATGATTTGTTTCAAGCTGTATTGGCAAGGATATAAAGTTGTTAACAAAGGTTATCTTTTGTTTCAAACTTGACTCTTTAAGTAAACAATTTGTTTCAAGCTTTATTGGTAAGATTATCACCTTTGAAGTTTTATTGTCAAGGCTATCACGTTGTTTCAAGCTTTATTGGCAACGTATTGACCTTGTTTGAGCTTTATTTACAAGTTTAGCACTTTGTAGCAAGCCTTATTAGAAAGATTATCATGTTGTTTCAAGCTTTTTGGTAAGCTTATCATGTGGTTTCAAGATTTATTGGCAAAGTTATTACGTTTTTACAAGTTTTATTGGAAAAGCTATTTCAAGCTTAATTGGTAAGACTAACAAGTTGTTTCAAGCTTTATTGGTAAGACTAACAAGTTGTTTCAAGCTTTATTGGTAAGGTTATTGCTATGTTTCAAGTTTTTATTGATAAGGTTACCACTTTGTTTCAAGCTTTATTGGCAAGGAGTTCATGTTGTTTCAAACTTTATTGGCAAGGGGCATCACGTTGTTTCAAATTTGATTGGTAAATCTATGACGCTGTTTCAAGCTTTATTGTCAATGTCTAAACTCTTTAAAATTCTTTTGGTTATGTTATAACCTTGTTTGTAGCTTTATTGGCAAGGTTTACACTTTGTTTTTTAAGTTTTATTGGTTTCACTTTGTTAAGCAATACTGTCAAGGTATAACGTTGCTTCGAGCTTAATTGGCAAAGTTATGATGTTATTTGAAGTTTAATTGGCAAAGATACCACTTTGTTTCAAGCTTTTCTGGGTAAGGTTATCATGTTTTTGCAAGCTTTATTTGTTAATACATTGTTTAAAGCTTAACTGGCAAAGTTATCATGTTTTTTCAAGCTGTATAGGTAGGGTTATCACGTTTTTTCAGGCTTCATTGGTGAGGAAAAACACGTTTCCAACTTTATTATAAGATTATTACCTTGTTTTGATACTTTATTGTTAAGGCTTCCAGTTTGTGGCTCTCTTTATTGGCAAGGTTATCACGCTGTTTCAACTTGCACTGACGTTTATTGGCAAGGTTAACATTTTTAAAGTAGGTATCTTGGACAAGCTCTCCCTCTCTCTCTCTTGTTTCATTAAGCAGGTTTGTTGTTGAGAGAAATAAGTGTCATGCCGAGATAGTTTTGTTCTGTATTTCAAAAACAGGTTTATGTTAGTATCTGTCATCAGTATTATTGCTTGTAGTTTACATATTGTATATGGAAGGTCCGTAACTAATGCTGTAAGAACTTGTGGCCCGACCCATTTGCTTGCAAGCTTTATTATGTAAAATTAACACTCTATTTAAAGCTATATTGGCAATGTCATCACTTGTTCCGAGCCTTATTTGTAAAGTTAGTACTTTGTTTCAAATTCTACTGACTAGTTCAACACTTTGTTTTAAGTTTTACTAGATAAGTATAGATGGATGGATGACTTGCGATTTTACGTCCTTTTCAACAGTATTTCAGTCATATCAGGACGATGGGCTTGTGATAATGAAAGGCTGTGTGCAATGGAACCCCGTTTACGATGGAAAGAACTCCGCCTCCAGCGGGGCTCGAACCCGCGACCGCTAGATCAGTAGGCCAGCGCTTAACCCACTGAGCTACCGGGGCTCACTACTAGATAAGTACTTTGGTTCAAGCTTTATTGGCAAGATTAATACTTTATCCACAGTAAACAGCTATGGTCATCATACTCATGTTGGGATGGTCAGTTAACCTAACCACACTATTCCTGGGCAGGTTTAGACCTCTAAGCGGTTAACTAGTAACATACTTGGCCCCAAGGTCGTCAGGGTCCTAAGGTCATCATTTATTAAACTTCATTCTTTTCCATCTTTGTCACAGAAATGTTTAGAAGGGGGCGAAATTTAGAAGATAAGTATCTTAATTTTGTTATGCACTTTACACTTAAAGCTGGTTTTAAATGTTCTTTGAACTATCGAAGAGGAAACAAGCTAATCCATTTTTACTTAAAATTCCAAGTTTGTCGACAGGGCAAGCTGGTTTTGATATCGGTCTGGCGAACCAAGATTGTCACACTAGATTCAAGTTTCAGATGTATGTTAGCACTTTCACAAACGCATTATACATTAATCCATCGAGATTTTCTTACCTTTGGAATTTAAATGAAACAGACATCAAAGAACAGCGACGACGACTTTAAGTCATACAAGGCTACCAAATTCGTCATTTTCTTCCAAATCTGACGGGCGATATGTGTATGTTCAAACTAAAAATACAAATATTCTATGCAAGAACTGATTAACTTTGTGTTTGCTGTTACATTCTAGGTTGGAACTTTCCTATGTATATATTTCTATTATCGAAATAGAACTTTTGAAAATTGAACTTTCTGGGGGCCAAATATGGGCCTTATCATACCAGGTCCTTTGGTAACAATTGGCCCAGAGGCTTTTGAGATGTTTGAAATTGTTGAAGGTCAAAGAATGACCTTGACCTCTTGTACTTGATATATATCAATTTTCAATAATTTCCAAGGACTCTCATGTTCTAGCATTTTCCCACATAAAAGTACCAGACAGTATATTTGACCTTGCTGTAAAATAGGTTACAATCAGCCCAGTGGTTTCAGAGGAGAAGCTGTTTAAAATTGTGGATGGATGGTCGTACATCAGCAGAGCATGCCTAGCTTATAATCTCCCAAGGAGCCTTTGGCTTCCCCTATTCACCACATTCACTAAGAATCTATCATAAAAGATTCTATTTTTTTTCAGGTTGGCTATCCAACTCTTCTGTACAAAGTAAATAAAGGGATATCTCTGTCACTCCAGAAATAGCATCAACATTTGTCTTCATGTCCACACAGGAGACCTAGAAACTACTTGGAAATTTTGTTGTTTCCAAACACAGATAAGAAACTCAAATATCAATAACTACTTTATTTTCAAGATCCTGCTGTACAACAATAAACAAACATTAAAGTGTTTTGTATTTCTAAATTGGGGGGGTTCTATTTGAGAAAAAAATAAGCAGATGAAAAACAAAAACAGAGAGCTTCAGAAAATGTGTATTTTTGGGTAAAAGTCTAGGAATATTTCACATTTTTCCACAAAAAAAACTTCAGTTTTGGGATTGTATCAGATTCACCTGAGTGAGGCAGTTCTTTTGTCCAATAAAACATTCCTTTGATTGAGAAATAAAGAATACTGTATGTATTCAGCTACAAAAAACAGTGATTTTTCATCCCTAGAATCATAAAATATCTAAATCAGTCTTATGAAATTCTGCTATGAGGTGGCTTTTCCCCTTCAAAAACAATCCATAATATCTCTAGGTTCATCTTATAAGAAAGATCTAGATTTTTGGGATTGCTTTCGAAGGTAATTTACCCCAGAAATAGGGTAATAGTTTTATACCCAAATTTTTCACATTTCTGAATCTCTGGAAATCAGAAACACACAATTAACATATAAGAACGTCAGAAACATCTTTTTCAAATATATTTTTTGCCATTTACTAACATTATCATTGAGCAAGATTTATCACAATTATTTTAAGTACAAAAACATATTAGTCATATTGGAAAGACTGACCTTCTAGGTCAAACTCCTGGAGTAATTCAAAACAAACCAAACAGATATTCTTGGCATAAAAACGATGTTACACATCGGATTCATAAAATAATAAAAGCACCGCAGGCACTGCATGATACCCCGCCACTGCTGTGCATCCTAACTTATTTTTTGAGATATATAATAGCTAAAGAGCCACAGAACTGAGATAGACAGAGATATGATGTCCTTACTGTAAATAAATATTAATATAAACCACCCAACAACGTGGAGCATTCTGACCAGTGTAGATTTAGATCAGGCTGTAAAGCATTTCTTTGAGCTGAGAGACTCTGTTTCCTATTCTATGGTGTTAAACATATCAGTGAAGTTTCATTCAGATATTCCATATAGTATAGGAACTACAAGTCAAAAAACATTTTTCAGATCTATCAAGGGGGAATACTCATTAACTGGAAAGGTAAGAGTGATGGTTCTTTGTCACAATATGTAACCTTTGATGTGAAACATACCTATGAAGTTTCGTTCAGATATTCCATATAGTAAAGGAGCTACAGATAAAACAAGAGTTGTCAGAAGACAACAAAGCGCGCCTTACAGGAGCTTGAGCCTCACAGCGCTGGTGGTATTGAAAGGCTCATGAAAACTAAATTTTTTTCCTTAAAAACAGTGTCAATCAGCAAAGTCAGTCAACCGTGACATATAGGTCAAGGACACATAATTGTGTGATGCAGCTGCTGCAGTGGTATGGATGTATATATGTACCAAGTATGATGACTGTAGCTACTGTAGTTTGTAAGATACAGAGTTAAACATCGAGTTAAACGCAAAAGTTAACATTGGTTAACCTTATCACGGACGCCGACGAGGACGCTGACGGAGACGCGAACGCGGACGCTAACGCTAACGCTAACGCTAACGGATACTCGGACTACGACGCCGGGGGTATAGCATAAGCTCTCCTTTGCATTCGCAAAGGCGCGCTAAAAACGTTTTTAAGATCAATCAAGGGCGGATAACTCACAAACAGGAAAGATCAGAGTGACAGTTCCTAGTCACTATATGAAGCCTTTGATGTGAAACATATCTGTGAAGTTTTATTCAGATATTCCATATAGAAAGGGAACTACAGGTCAAAAACCATTTTTCAGACCTATCAAGGGCAGATAACTCATGAACTGGAAAGGTAAGAGTGATGGTTCTTTGTCACAGTATGTAACCTTTGATGTGAAACATATCTGTAAAGTTTCATTTAAATATTCCACATAGTAAAGGAACTACGGGTAAAAAACATTTTTTAATTCAATCAAGGGCGGATAACTCACAAACGGGAAAGGTAAGAGTGACGGTTCTTAGTCACAATATGTTACCTTTGATGTGAAACATATCTGTGAAGTTATATTCATATATTCCATATAGTAAAGGAACAATAGGTCAAAAACCTTTTTTTCAGACCTATCAAGGGCAGATAACTCACAAACTGGGAAGGTCAGAGTGACGGTCCTTAGTCACAATATGTAACCTTTGATGTGCAACATATCTGTGAAGTTTCATTCAGATATCATGAACAGTAAAGGAATAACAGGCCAGAAACCATTTTTCCAATACGAAAAAGGGCAGTAACTCCGTTAAAAATGGACGGATTTTGCCCATTAACAATCCCATACCACTCATCGCCGGTAACAATATGTATGCAAAATTTGAAAAAATTCCGTGAATAAATACTCAAGTTATCGATTGGAAATGGTGAGCACGGACGGACGGACGGACGGACGGACGGACGGACACCGAAAGGTATAACATAATACCCCGCCACTAAAGTGTGGCGGGGTATAAAAAGATAATTTTCATGTTCATTGCATAAAAATCTATAGGAAGATCACTATTACACAACAGCACTTGCCGCTTCAGCCACAAACCTTTTGATACAATAGCACTATTATAGAGCAGATTTTTATCTAACAGTAACTTCTTTAGATTTCAATGTAGAACTCAAAAATAGTTGAAGACAACCCAGTCGTTCCTATTTATGCTAAAAAGTTACAAACACTGATACATTATATAGTGATTTGTCACAAATCAGAAGCGTGTCTAAGTTATAGTTTCCCAATTTCCAAAATAACATAATCATGTATTTCCTTCAAAAACATTTCAGAATTCCCCAATGGTTTTTTGGTTGTTGTTTATTTTTTTTTTTTTTGCTCAAAAAATGTTTCAGGTATTTTTCCATATCACTATCTTGCCTATATGCAAATATGATTGTGTATTGAAATTTTGCCAAATTGGCAAAATTTCATTACACAAATGCATATTTGCTGACAAGCACTACTGCCTCTGAAAATCAGTATAATATAAAATACAATAAGATAAATGTCAAAGCCACACTGTCTACTATCCTTCCATTACATTGATGTTACAAAAGTTTAACACACCAAGAATGTCCCTTGTTTTCAGCCTATTGATAAAACCCATTTTCAGCTGATGTTCTGAAGAATTTTTCCTCCCGAAAAGAACCTCAACTGCTAGAAGAGCAATCCATAACTTTATATCTGACTTCACAAGTTGATATTTCAACTGCAGCCAAGAACCAGAGTCTCTGTTTGTATTTCTCTTGTTGCTAAGTGGCGTCCAATTAGATTGGTTGCTCTTGATCATGTGATTTATGTTGCTAAGCAATGACCAATCATCTGGCATCCAGAGAAGTGTCTCAACCACATTAGCAGCAAACATGGGTGTTGGTCTCTGCAAACAAACATATAATAAACATATATGGATGTAAGGTTGCTAAGTGAGGACAGGAATAACATGCAGCAAATTAAATTTCCTTTCATACTAATGCATGGAAACTTCCACAAGAAAATAGCAAGATTTTACAGTACATGCCAAGAAACTTTGGAAAAATTGTCAATGTAGAAAATAAGGAATACTTGTATATTGTATTAATTCACAGGCATGAAAACTTGTTTGTTCAAAACAGACTCAGTTAAAATTTAAATCTGAGCAGTGACACAACAAATGTATGCCCAACAAAGACTCAGATCAGCCTGGGCATTTGCCTGGGCTGTCAGCATGGAGGTAGCTGAGACCCTTAGCTACCCTTTCGGCCCACAGCTGAGACTTATCAGATGCGGTGCATGCCCAGGCTGATCTGAGTCTTTGTTGGGCGCATATGCCACTTTGTTGGTTTTGTTGTGTCGCTGCTCAATTATATGGCTGGATGGATGGATGACTTACAATTTTAAGTCCTTTTCAACAGTATTTCAGTCATATAAGGACGATGGGAGAAAGATAATGAAAAGCTGTGTGCAGTGGAGCCCCGTTTACGGTAGGAAAGATTCTCGCCTCAAGCGGAGCTCGAACCCGATCTGCTAGATCAGTAGGCCAGCACTTAACTCACTGAGCTACCGGGGCTCCTATATGGCTGGATCAGCCACAGTAAAGCATACTGGTCAGTCTTTATGTTCCATACTTTTAGCACAGGTCGAGCTGTTTGAGCTGTCTGTGCATAACAGTCTGCCACTTTGATGTTTGCATACCTCATGCACAAACCCTGAGGAATAAACAGGTGCAGAGTAAAGGCTTCAACTACATCAAAGTATGTGTTGACTGGTTTGAGTCATCGGGCGTGCTCCAGATAGAAAGGAGTAATGGGGGTAAATTAGGGACAATTTCGCATATTTAAAAACCTATGTTGTTGTTAAAATCAGTTAGGATAACAAATATGACTAAGGGCCATAATCATGCTTAACTGATTCTGTTACATGTAAATTCACTTCCACTGTATTATGACATCACTAACATCATGTTGCTATAGTGATGACGTCGTGTTTTAGTTTGTGTTTCTAGTGTTGCCATTAAACATCATATTGGCACTAAGTGTTAGTTTCTTGGATTAACAAATGGTAGCAGAGCTAAACCAACGATCCAATGGCATACATACAAGTATATGATTATAAAGAGTGAGGGATAGGAACTAAAACCTGTGGAAAAGGACATACTATGAAGAATAGTTGAACAAAGAACAAGGTTGTCAAGATGGAAACAATAATGAAGCCTCCTACACTAACAAAGAAGAAGTTGTATGAACAATTTAAAGCAGAGACATTGGCTTGGGCACAAATAACAGAACTGGACAAGGAGAAACAAGCTATAGCTGTGACACTTAATCTTCCTGAAGATGATGAACACAGAATAAGAGAAAGAGTGTTTGATGAATTAGACCTAGATAACCTGAAAAGCAAAAAGGGGCTGAGTATTCTTTTTAAATTTTTAGATAAACATTTAGGACATGATGAATTGACTGACCTTCTTGAAAAATTTGAAGAGTTTGATAGGTTTGAAAGATGCAAAGGCCAACCAATCAACAACTATGTGGCCATATTTGACTCAAAATATAGAAAAGTTCAAAAGAAATGTCTCACTTTACCATCTGAAATATTAGCATTTAGGCTAATGAACAGAGCAAACATAACTAAAAATGAACGATTGTTAATTGTTGCTGGTTTGAACTATGAAGACAGATCATCACTGTATGAGCAAGCGATTAGATTATTGAAAAAGTTCGAAGGGGATATAGAAACTTCGACAGAAAAATGTATAAAGCTGGTACCAGCATATTTAGCTTCAGGTGGCTATGTCAAACCCAAACTATGTAAACAATTCAACAAGGAGCAAGATGTTACAAAGGTTAGAGAAGATAGAGGTATAGGTTTCCAAGAAAAACAAACTGGTGTGGAACAAAAAGGAATTAGGAAGAAAAGGATAAATCCATTGGGAACAAATGGTCAAGTTCTAAAATGTGTCTCATATGGATCATACAGACACTTGTTAGATGCTTGTCCACACAGTTGGGAAAATATGGAAAGGGAAGATACCAGACCAGAACAGCCGAGCTTGAGTGATAAAATGAACATGAAGTGTGAGAAAGACCTGAAAGGAACATCTCATGGTGGTGGTGGTGAAACACACTTAACACTTAGACGTGAGTGTAATAGTCCAGCTAGTATTTATATCACAGAGTTGGCAGCTGAGGTTGTCAGCTTGAGGAAAGAAATGAAATGTTTAAAAGAAGAGATGAAAGAAAGGAAAACTGATGAAGAAACATTACTGAAAAGACAGAGACATTATAGTAAAGAGTCTCAAAAGGCTAAGAAAAACTTGGATCAGATGGAAAGGCAGCAGAAGATACAGATAGAATTGACTGAATCATTGCGAAAAGAGTTCAGTATGAGAGGTAGCTTGGAGAACAAAGGAGGCTTTGAAGGCAATGAAATGGAAGCTCTGTACTTTAGGAATAAAATGTTGATGACAGAGCTGGAACAGGAAATGATTTTATTGAGGTCTCAAAATGAAAACTTGTTGAAGAAGCACAAAGAACTGGAGGATATGCTGTCTGAACAAAAGCGAGTAAATCTATCAAGTTATACGAAGGAACAGTTGCTTGATGATAGCGTATGGCAAGACAATCACCGGTATAACCTGGACACATGGATAGATGACAAGCTGGAAGCATCTCTGAGTGATTTAAAGGATCAGACAACAAACCTTGGTGCTGAATGGGGAAGCAGATCTAGCTTCAAGAGAAAAAATAGTAGGAATGAAACCGGGGATGAACGAAATAATGAGAAACTGAATGAAATTGAGGTGGCAAGAAAGATCTTCTATGAAATGGGTCATTCGGTTAAACAGAGAGCTAAAGAACATCTTAAGAAGCAAACAGAGAGGAAAACTGCTGTAACATGGAAAAAGGGATTCACACAATAAGAGAATTGATGCTACTGAAAAATATCATCCAACCAAGATCGTGTTTTGAGAACTCAGATATTGCACATCATATGACAGTAGACACCCTTGTGTCTCAGATATTAAAGTTGCTGCAGAGTATAACATCATGACTATTTTTAAGAATTTGCTGCATGAACATTCTGAGTTTTATTCATTTATTTTCATTTTTATCAGGGATTATTTGCGTTTTACTTTTATCGACCATTTAATTTCAATGGAAAGTGATATACAGTTTTTCTGTTATTGCCATTTCAGTATTTAAGTAAATTTGCCAAAGCTGTTCTATAAAAGAAAAAAAAAAAAGAAAGTATAATTAATGTTAAAATCATTTAGGATAACAAATATGACTAAGGGCCATAATCATGCTTAACTGATTCTGTTACATGTAAATTCACTTCCACTGTATTATGACGTCACTAACATCATGTTGCTATAGTGATGACGTCGTGTTTTAGTTTGTGTTTCTAGTGTTGCCATTAAACATCATATTGGCACTAAGTGTTAGTTTCTTGGATTAACAGTTGTGACCCCTCATTAGAACAATGTCAATAAGGGGTCACAACATATGTTTTTATTGAGAAACAGGAACAATTATCTTGAATTATCTGACTATACCAGTTCTTATCTGGAGCTCTGCCATCTCACTGTTGCTTTTAAATTCCAGAGCACCAGATGATCCAAACATTTTGGGATATATTTCTTTCTTCTTTCCCCACCAAATGCATGTAGTTGAACCTTATACAAAGAACCTAGACAACATGTTTCTTACAAGACCAATAAATGTGTATTTTATCAAAAAGAAAATATATATACTGAACAAAAGTGAAAACGCTACTAAGTGATTTGTTTTTGGAATTTTCTGTTTTGTGGAACCAGAAAGGTTCATACATAAGAACGCAATTTAAAGTTAACTGCATGTGTAAGGTTATGATACCAAAAAATAGCTGTAAAACCCGCTACGGATAAAACAAAGACATTTCAAAGTGAACAGGGGTCCGGTTTTCTTTGGTGCAAATACTGAACAGTCGATCAGGTATTTTAAACTTGATATAAAAAAGGATTGACACGACAAAATTATCTTTATTTTGGCTTAGGTAAGTAAGCAGTGTATAAAAACATCGCAAGAGAAAGCACATATCAATATGTGTTTTCATGTCTTTGAAAAGTAGTGTTGAAATATCACTATTTCTTCGAAAACACAATAAGAAACAGTGGACAATGGAAATTCCCATAAGAAATTAATTTCTTGTTTCCTCACATACTGTCACAATTTTGCTTAACACTAACAATAGGTAGAGTGCATGATTTATTGCACTACAAAGACGAGAAAAAAAGTTGTCAGAAAAATGAGAACTGAAAGAACAATCGAAAATTAAAATTTGCTATATTTTTAATGCAAAGGGAGATAATTTGTAATTTTGAAGAATAAAGCTTCAATTTTCTAGTTTTTCTAGACAACAATTGCGAGTTATTTTTTGCTTTTTCTACCACTCTGGATGAAGCGCTTCAGATCAGCAAAGAAATGTGCATCTGCGCATGTACATAGTTTGTGTATTACAAAATGTGCCAAAATTGATTAAGGTAAAATAACTGTGTTATGAACAGTATCAGATTCAGTATTTTGCAGACATTCTCTTGCTGGATGTCCTATTCGACTATAATGTACATATCCAGGCAGAAAAGTATCATTGTGTTAGTTACAAACTGTAATCCATAATGTAGCGTTTTCACTATTGCTCAGTATACATTTTTAACAATGAAAGGCTTTTTGCAAGGCAACATCATTATGGAAAACTTTTAACCACACATGGAATTCCATTGCATAAAGCCTTTTTTTATCACCCTTCCACTGGCATTATATGACTGAAATACTGCTGAAAGGGCGGTAAAACTGCAAGTTATCAATCTATCCACTCAAGAATTTTGCTTATCGGCTGCACTGCTTTACATACCTGAGATGGATTTCTTCTCAGCATTTGTGTAATTAGCCCTCTGAGACCACTAGGAACTTCATCTGTGAAGAAGCATGTAAATGTGAGTGAGCAAATCAGTTAAACAGAGTCCTAGGTAGTCTGAATATTTGAAGATAATTCTTTGGTTATTTCTTAAAATTCTCCGTAAAAACATATGTTGTGATCTCTCATTAGAACCATCTCACTGAAATGGTTCTTATGAGCGGTCACTACATAGGACTTTATCAAGAAATAAAATTGCTTTGAAAAAATCATCAAATAATCACCTAATCTGAGACTCTGAGAAAAGATGCACAAGGTTTATTGGAGGCCCCTGTCAAACAGCATAAAGCCTGACGGTCATGCTGTCTGACCAGAGTAGAGCTCCAGATAAATATACGTTTAAAGGTGTATTAGTACACTTCTAGGGGAAGTAACTCTAATTTTCTTTTTGTCTCCATTTTCAACGTCTTGTTAACCAAAAACATTGTTAGTATTGAACTGGGCCCTGTTCACTAAAGTGAATGGCCATGTTTTAAACAATATTTGACTAATGGATTATCTACTTGGATACCATGTGTAATGCAATAAAAAGATGTCTACAATGTTTACTAATGGGGTACCTTGACTTTTTGATGAAAATATAGTGCTAAATTCAATGTTTGTGTTATTTGAAAAAAAGAACTTTTAATTCATTACACTGCCTTGGGAATATAAAGATTCTCTGTAAAGTATCACATCTTATTTTTTCACAAATTCATGTAACACTCATGTAACACATTCAACAATACCAGTCCTGTATGTAAAATTTCTAGATTTTTATTTACCAGGTAAGGTAGGTAAATCCTCCTCTCTATATGAAGCACTGTTCAGCTGTGAGTAGAATGGGTTATCTCCCCCAAATATTTCATAGGCTAACGCACCAGCCGCCCAAAGATCAGCCTTGGTATAATCAAGCACAGAAAAGGGCCCTGGTTGGGCACTTAAAATCTGTAAGAAACAGGTTATTTTTAATACTGTCCTTTAAAAATCACAATAATTATCTGCATCAGCATTACACTAAGTGTAACAATTTAACAGAAGAGTAATTTTTAATAACATTCATTGTTGAAAGAATTCCAATATTTTGGAAATGAAAAGTGAAACTACAGCTGTGTCTTTGCTACGGTAAATGCCACTTTTTAACAAAGCAATATTAAAGTCTTACAAAAGGGTGATATTTGGTGGTAAATTTGACAGATGCTGTATGGAGAAAGAACCAAAATTCACCAATTTTCGTTGTTAGTGTAACTGTATATGCAGACAATTTGAAATTTGGGACCAAAGCAGTGAAATATGCAGGAATCCCGCACCCTAGAAGCAACTCTGCCACTGTATTTCATCTCAAGCATGTAGAGGTGAAACCATCACAAAGGTATTACTCGTGATAAAAGAAAGCTTCAGATAAGAAAGGATAACAGAGATAATTCAGGGATAATTTTCCTTATTCTTTCATAAAAACATATTGTGATCCCTCATTAGCTCATCTTGATACAGTTCTATTAAGGGATCACAACATACAGTTTTGTTTAGAAATAAGAAAACTTATTTCAGAATTATCTTTAAAACCCCAATTTATCTGAGCACTGATTAAAGATCTATATACCTCTGGAGCCATCAGTGCCATATTTCCTTCTTTGCTGATAGCATCAGTTGCGTATGGAATCCTCAGTCCGTTCTGTGCATCTGCCAGACAGCAGCCGAAATCACTCAGAACCAGCTGAGGAATGCCATCTGAAATACAAACCCTTCTGCTAGCAAATATACTCTGCAGAAACGAATACTTTGACCAACATTTTCATAGGTGATTTATTTGTAGCATATACCAAAATCAATGAAACCAAAGATGACCCTTTCACAATAGCTGATCAATACTCAGTCTCTGTAGCGGTATACTGGTATGCAGATTACCCTTACATGGTTTGCTTCTATTTCAGCCATGAGCCCTGGTAGCACAGTGGGTTAAGCCCTGGCCTGCCGATCTAGTGATCCCAAGTTCGGTTTCGGGAAGAGGGAATCTTTTCAATTGTCAATGGGATTCAACTGCACACAGCCTTTCATTATCACCCTTCCACCATTGTCCTGATATAACTGAAATACTGTTAAAAAGGACTTAAACTTGCAAATCATCCATCCATTTTTCATTTGACTGCAGTGCAGATATGCACAAGTTCTGAGGATCATACTGCAGCTTTTTTTTTATTGTATTTCTTCACAAAACATTGTTGTCTTTAATTATGTAATTCATATGTGACCCTGTAAGTAATACTTGTCTGTGTATGAGCTAAGGTATTTAAGGGTAACTGGATACACCTCCATGTTCACCATATTTTCTTACAAGGGGAACAACTTTCATGACTGGCTAGTTGCCCCAATGGATTATGACACCTGTCAGCTCTTAAAGAAAAGCATCAAGAAATTCTTTAAGACATGACCACACTGAAAAGGGACACTCAACTGAAAATTATTCATTCAACTTGACCATCAAAGGTTTTATTATTTGCTTATTTGGAGCTGTGAGACTTTACGAAAGTCAAGAGCTAAGGAGCGGGGTGGGGTCTTACCTGTCTTGTTTCCATAAAATCGTAACTGTCTACTAGGGCCAGTTATAATGAACAAAAACAAGTAGCCCAAAGGGCAACAATTGCTCACCTGAGAGACATTGTAAACCTATAGGGATATTTAAGATGCTCAAGGGCAGCTAACTCCACAGTCAGTGGTCCAATCAGGCTGAAAATTAAACTCATCCAAAACATTATGTATGCCCTCATTTAATATATGCAAGTTTAAAAAGTATCCGATCAAGAGCACAATAGACAGAGCTGTCAAGGGCAGCTAACTTCGTAGTGGTTGGCCTGATCTGGCCAAAATTTGAACTTGTTTAAGATATTATGCATTTCCTCATTACCTGCAAGTTTGAAAAGGATCGGATCAGTAGAAACCAAGAAAAAGTGGCGACATTGATTTTTTGGATGCTCAGGGCAGGTACTCCATAGTCAGTGGTGGGATCTAGCCGAAATGCTAACTAATCCAGGCTTTTATGCATATCCTCATTACCAGCAGAGTATGAAGAGGATCCCATGAAAAATGAAAATGTGATGACATTGTATTCTCCATTATAAGACTATGGGATTTTTTTCAAACGCTCAAGGGCAGCTAACTCCGTAGTCTGTGCTCGAATCCGGCCAAATTTCGAACTCATCCAAGCTCTTATGTATGTCATCATTACCTACAAGTATGATAAGGATCTAATCAAAAACCTTGATTGCAGCACCCTGAAAGTCAAACTTGCTCGAGATATTTTCATGCCCTACATTTGTGTGAATTTATTTTAAAATCCGTTGAGAAATGTAGGTGCTAGAGTGATGACAGTTTTTCTAAAAATAGCCACAGTGACCTTGACCTTGGGCACAGCATCCTGAAAGTCAAACTTGCTTGAGATATTGTCATACCCTACATTTGTGTCAAGTTATTTCAAAATCCATAGAGAAATGAAGGTGCTAGGGCGATGACAAAGTTTTTCTAAAAATAGCCACAGTGACCTTGGGCACAGCACCCTGAAAGTCGAACCTGCTCGAGATATTGTCATGCCCTACATTTGTGTGAATTTATTTTAAAATCCATTGAGAAACGTAGGTGCTAGAGAGCTGACAAAGTTTTTCTAAAAATTGCCACAGTGACCTTGACCTTGGGCGCAGCACCCTGGAAGTCAAACTTGTTTGAGATATTGTCATGCCCTACATTTGTGTGAAGTTGATTTAAAATCTGTTGAGAAATGTAGGCACTAGAGCGATGACCAAGTTTTTCTAAAAATAGCCACAGTGACCTTGACCTTGGGTGCAGCACCCTGAAAGTCAAACTTGCTCGAGATATTGTCATGCCCTACATTTGTGTGAAGTTATTTTAAAATCCGTTGAGAAATGTAGGCAATAGAGCGATGACAAAGTTTTTCTAAAAATATGTGATGACATTGTTTTCTCCATTATAACACTATGGGATTTTTTTCAAGCGCTCAAGGGCAGCTAACTCCGTAGTCTGTGCTCGAATCCGGCCAAATTTCGAACTCATCCTCCAAGCTCTTATGTATGTCATCATTACCTGCAAGTATGATAAGGATCTAAGCAAAAGCAGTTGAGAAAACATGATGACGCCATTTTCCCCATTATAACACTATGGGATTTTTTTCAAACGCTCAAGGGCAGCTAACTCCGTAGTCTGTGCTCGAATCCGGCCAAATTTCGAACTCATCCAAGCTCTTATGTATGTCATCATTACCTGCAAGTATGATAAGGATCTAAGCAAAAACAGTTGAGAAAACATGATGACGCCATTTTCCCCATTATAACCCTATGGGATTTTTTTCAAACGCTCAAGGGCAGCTAACTCAGTAGTCTGTGCTCGAATCCGGCCAAATTTCGAACTCATCCAAGCTCTTATGTATGTCATCATTACCTGCAAGTATGATAAGGATCTAATCAAAAACAGTTGAGAAAACGTGATGACGCAATTTTCCCCATTATAACCCTATGGGGGCTATCTGTTGCCATGGAAACCAGAGTTCTGAGCTGATGGGCACCAAAACCTAATGCAGCCTTTCCCCCACCCAAATGATGCTTCAGATAAAATTTGATTGCGATCGGCCCTCTAGTCTCTGAGATATTTATGTTTGAAAGTGTTGACGCACGGACCCACGACGGACGACGGCTCGACTCCCATCCTATAAGCTCACCTCTGAGCCTTCGGCTCAGGTGAGCTAAAAAAAAGTATCTTTTGATGGAACAAGAAATGTTACAGTGTGTAACAAATGCCCCCGAAGGCCCCTTAAACTGACCTTTGAGTCCTGGTTGTGACCTTGACCTTGAGCATGGCACCCGAGTCTTTCACATGACACACATTCTCGTTTGTTTTACCTTCCTGTGATATTTAAATGCACTAGGGGATTCATGGGGACTTAATTCAACCACTGACCAAACTGTATTGTGTACTTGACATTGGGTACTGGAACCTAAATATCACACCTTACATAACTTATCATAATACTTTACTTTTCTTTAAGTTACCATTTTATCATGCTTTACCTTTCAGTGAAATTTGATGAAACTGGCCTCAGCAGTTTTGAGCCATTTCAGAGACATGATTTAAACTCTGAGCCCTGATTGTGACCCTGACCTTGGGCAACAAAACCATAATTTGTTTGTGTATCATCTAATTTATTTTTTACCTTTTCGTGAAAATTAATGAAGTTTGATTCATTAGTTTTTAAGTAATTGAGGATAATTGAGTTGACCTTTGACCTCTGGCTATGACCTTGACCTTGGATGTGGAAATGTATGTCTTGTGAACGGCAAATCTTCTCAGCAGGCTTTATCTTATTGCAATGTTTGCTTTGGTACTTTTCTGAGTAATTGCCGAGACATGATTTGACCTCTGACCACAGATTGTGACCTTGACCTTGGATTTGGGATCATAAATATTGTGTATAACACACCTTCTCAATATGGTTTACCTTTCTGTGAAGTTTGATGAAAGTTGCTTCAGCAGGTTTCAAGTTATCGCAGAGGCAAGATTTGACCTTTGACCCCTGATTGTGACCTTGACCTTGAACATGGTAACCTAAATCTTATGTGTGACACACCTTCTCATTATGCTTTATCTTTCTGTGAAGTTTCATTCAATTTGCTTCAGTAGTTTATAAGTTATTGCAGAGACACGATTTTGAGACACAATTTGACCTCTGACCCAAACGTGGCCTTGATCTTGGGTGACGGGACCTAGGTCTTGTGCGCGACACACCTTCTCATTATGCTTTATCTGTCTGTAAAGTTACATCAAATTTGCTTCAGTACTTTTAAAGTTATCCCTGAGACACGATTTTAAGACACAATTTGACCTCTGACCCAATTGTGGCCTTGACCTTGGGCGTAGGGACCTAAGTCTTGTGCGCGACACACCTTCACATTATCCTTTAACTATCTGTGAAGTTTCATCAAATTTGCTCCCATAGTTTTAAAGTTATAGCTGAGACACGATTTGTAACAGACAGATGGACGGACGGACGGAAAGACAGACTGACGGTGCGATTTTAATATGCCACCCGAAGTTCCTTCGGGGGCATAAAAATAGGTAAAATGATCTCCGACTTCTCATCAAAACCCATCTCTAAAAGGGTTTCATTAAATACCTTGTGAACAATCCAGGAGGATATTGTTGCTCTTTATGTCACGGTGGGCTATTCCATGATTCTGTAGGTGGACAATGGCCTCCAGCAGCTGTGCAAATAGACACAGTCTCTCATGAAATGTAAGTGTGTTGTTCGAAAGGTAGTCCTTCAGGGTACAGTCATACCTGTAAGGAAATTAAAGATGTTAACTTTTTTGCCCCAATTATTTTGGACACAAATGCCTGTCTGAGAAAACTGTGTAGACTCAGAAGCAATTTGATGTAAGTCTGCACAGTCAATCAGTCCAGTGCTCCAGATAAGAAGGGGTAACAGAGACAGTGTAGGTATAAGTATTGATTTTTATTCATAAAAAACATATTTTGTGACCCATCATTAGAACCGTCTTAACGAGACGGTTCTAATGAGGGGTCACAACATATGTTTTTGTGGAGAAATAAGAAAAACAAGGCATCGCAGGCGATACAAATCCCCTCACACAAAACTACTTGCTCAAGATATTGTCATACCTACATTTGTGTGAAGTTATTTTAAAATCCATGGAGAAATGTAGGCGCTACAGCGATGACAAAGTTTTCTAAAAATAGCTACAGTGACCTTGACCTTTTAAGCACAGCACCCTGAAAGTCGAACTTGCTCGAGATATTGTCATGCCCTACATTTGTGAGAAGTTATTTCAAAATCCATTGAGAAATATAGACACTAGATCGCTGACAAAGTTTTTCAAAAAATAGCCACAGTGACCTTGACCTTGGGCGCAGCACCCTGAAAGTGGAACTTGCTCAAGATATTGTCTTGCCCTACATTTGTGTGAAGTTATTTTAAAATCCGTTGAGAAATGTAGGCCCTAGAGCGATGACAAAGTTTTCTAAAAATAGCCACAGTAACCTTGACCTTGGGCGCAGCACCCGTAAAGTCGAAATTGCTCAAGATAATGTCATGCCCTACATTTGGGTGAAGTTACTTCAAAATCCGTTGAGAAATGTAGGCACCACAGCGATGACAAAGTTTTTCTAAAAATAGCTACAGTGACCTTGACCTTTTAAGCGCAGCACCCTGAAAGTCGAACTTGCTCGAGATATTGTCATGCCCTACATTTGTGTGAAGTTATTTCAAAATCCATTGAGAAATATAGGCAATAGATCGCTGACAAAGTTTTTCTAAAAATAGCCACAGTGACCTTGACCTTGGGCGCAGCACCCTGAAAGTCGAACTTGCTCGAGATATTGTCTTGCCCTACATTTGTGTGAAGTTATTTTAAAATCCGTTGAGAAATGTAGGTGCTACAGGGATGACAAAGTTTTTCTAAAAATAGCCACAGTGACCTTGACCTTGGGCGCAGCACCCTGAAAGTCGAACTTGCTCGAGATATTGTCATGCCCTACATTTGTGTGAAGTTATTTCAAAATCCGTTGGGAAATGAAGGTGCTAGGGCGATGACAAAGTTTTTCTAAAAATAGCCACAGTGACCTTGACCTTGGGCGTAGCACATTGAAAGTCGAACTTGCTCGAGATATTGTCATGCCCTACATTTGTGTGAAGTTATTTCAAAATCCATAGAGAAATGTAGGCGCTACAGCGCTGACAAAGTTTTTCTAAAAATAGCCACAGTGACCTTGACCTTGGGCGCAGCACCCTGAAAGTCGAACTTGCTCGAGATATTGTCATGCCCTACATTTGTGTGAAGTTATTTCAAAATCCATAGAGAAATGTAGGCGCTACAGCGCTGACAAAGTTTTTCTAAAAATAGCCACAGTGACCTTGACCTTGGGCGCAGCACCCTGAAAGTCGAACTTGCTCGAGATATTGTCATGCCCTACATTTGTGTGAAGTTATTTCAAAATCCATTGAGAAATGTAGGCGCTAGAGCGCTGACAAAGTTTTTCTAAAAATAGCCACAGTGACCTTGACCTTGGGCGCAGCACCCTTAAAGTCGAACTTGCTCGAGATATTGTCATGCCCTACACTTGTGAGAAGTTATTTCAAAATCCGTTGAGAAATGCAGGCGCTAGAGCGATGACAAAAGGTGAACATACGTACGTACGTACGTATGTACGTACGTACTTACGTACGGGACAAAACCTATATCCCCTCACCACTTCGTGGTGGAGGGGATAATTATCTTCGAATTATCCTAAATATCCCTCTTTATCTGGAGCTGTGATCACATATCTCTAAACAAGACAAATGAAGCTGCCTAAATGCAAAGATGACTTAAACATGGAAGAGACATTACTGAGATCGTGTTTGTCGATAATTTAATCTGTTATTTTGAGCCAACTCACAGCAACCAAGAGACTTACTGTATATCTTCTAATAAATGCCTTGGGGAATGTAGCCATAAAGGCATGGTGAAAACCAAATTTGGGTAATAAATTCCCAATTTTGATGGTTGAGTGGAACTGGGCCACTTATTCACTGAATAAAGTGACAGGGTTTTATTAGAGGGAGGGTGTTTATAAGAGAAAATACAGTAGATCAGCTAGCAATTATTCGGATACGCTTTAGAAAGTGCAAATTTTTCTACTGTTGTTTCCTTTAAATAAAAGTTAGTTTTCTATTATTATACTGGTCAAATTGACAATACATTTTTTAACAAATTCAACTCCTCTTATCTCAAATTAGTTATCTAAAAGCAAATTGTCTGTATCTGTACAATGCAAAGAAATTATGTTTCAAGTTTTAATGCATTTATTCAGCCCAAAACATAATGACAGTTTCAGAATATTAAAATCAATTTTGTTGTACTTTAAACAATTTAATGCATACTTCTTCCCATATATACAGTTAACACTTAAGTACCAGACATGAAAACAGTTGAATTTGCAAACAGCCCAGATCCAGATGAGGTGGCTCATACTGAGCCACCTCATCTGGATCTACACTGTTTGTCCTCTATTCTTTTGATTCTCAATATGATCTATTTGGACAAAACATTGTTTGAAATTTTGTAGACATTAACTTCGTCATCTGCTTTTTTGGCACTTTAAGGGTTAAACGACTTACTTTTTCATGACAAGGTACATGGTCATATTTCTGCCAATGCCTTCAGGGTTAATTCTCTTTGGTAAGGCATCTGGATAATCCTTAAAGCTGCTGGGCAGGTGAGCCACATCGTCAACAAACACACACCACATCTCTACAATGTTTGGATGCGGCGGCAGTTTCTTACGCACTTTGTGTCTGAAAGAGGCAGAAGTACACATGAGCAACAAGTCTGTGGGCAAACTCTAGGTATACGTCTTACGCAGACCTGTTTACAACTATGATTTTGGCGTATTTTCTAAGCTTTTTGACTTTTGGTTTGACTTAAAGCCTGGACTTGGTCAAGACGAACCCTATAGGTTCAAACTTCATGTCTATAAAACTTGCAAAATGAATAAAATAGAAGGTAGAAATGATTTATTTTACCAAATGTGTGAAATATTCCAGTAATCACAGGGTAAAAATTTGACCCCTTAATATTTTTTTCGAGTATAGATGAAAACCACAAAAACAGAACCACAAAGTTTTTCATGTAGCCATAGCTCCAAAGCTTTACCATACCATACAAATTTGTATGTTTTTTATATTTTTTTGCACATTTGACATAAAAAATTAAATGGATGGATGAATGACATGCGATTTTATGTCCTTTTCAAAAGTCTGTCAGTCATATCAGGACAATGGGAGGGTGATAATGAAAGTCTGTGTGCAAAGGAACCCCATTTATGGTTGAAAAGATTTCCGCCTCCAGCAGGAATCAAATCCAGGCTATTTGCTTAGCAGGCCAGCACGTAACCCACTAAGCTACAGGGACTCATCATATGAAATTAAACAGATTTCCCTTTGTCTTAAAGATATTCCAGAAATGTCCACAACAAAAATTAAACTTCACAGAAATGTTGTATGAGTTTAATAGCAAAATATGTTAAAGATCAGTTAAATCTGTTACATACCCTTTCTGTAAGTAATCCCTCTCTATTTTCTCGTCAGAAATTCTGGCTGGAACTGCCTCTTTCTGCATACCTTCAAATATCACATTTGCATTGGAGGCTAGCCCATAGTTAAACATCATCTTTACGGCCAAGTTATAGTCTTCTTTTGAGTCTGAGGAATTCTCTGAAAATACATGAATGATCAAAAATAAAATTCCAGAGCTTTAGAAAAAGGTACCATGAAAATTCTAAGTATTCAGACAGATAGGTCTGAGCAATTAGTGCAAACTCAGATCAGACTGCTCCTAAAGGAGCAGTCTGATCAGGGTCTACACTGTTTACCATTCCCCTCTGCATCTTTTGGATGCATTACTGCATTGTAAAACCAGACTGTTCCATTTTTAGGAGAAATGCAATAATTTTAGGTGTCAAAACTTTTAGTTTTTTTTACAGTATTCCTGAGAAACTTTCTTTGTTTATCTGAAAAGATATATACAGTAGAACTTCAATGGCTCAAACAGGCTTGGGACTATGAAAATTAGTTCCAGCCAAGGGTTATTCTAGCCATCCAATGTGAGTTTCTATATACATTCACCTCTATGGACCCAAGAACGAGTTCTAGCCAGGCAGGGTTAACAAGCCATCAGGATTAGAGCCACTGAAGTCTGTAGATTCCATATCAAAACTGCCTCTCCCATACAGTTCTTCTTAACAGGGGCCTTAATACATGTAAATGATTTCAGAGTCAGAGTCCATACATGGTCTTCTCGAAAAATAGAGGCTCTGATCAGTATGCACCAATGTGCAGGCTGGTCTGAGCATTTGCTGTTTGCAGACTTTTCCCTTACTACTCCAACCCCTGAATCCTTGCACTGTAACCATACTGATGTACTTAATCTTTCAAAAAATTCTGCAAAGGATGAGATTTGCTGAGACTTAAGGCTTATTCTTTTATCCTATTTCTACATTAAAATACATCTGAAGCCCTCCTTAAAGTTGGAAAGACCATTTTAAAGAGGGACCACAACATGTGCATGGAGAATGAACATATATTTCCTCTGAATATTCCCAAAACAAACCCTTATCTTGTGCTCTGAAGAAGGATATTTAACCCAGCAAAATGAAAGTCCAATGTACTACCCAGAGTTTTAGATACGAGTATTTGATGATAATTATGGAGTAATTGTTTGTATTTCTCCTTAAAAATGTATGTTGTGACCCCTCATCTAAACTGCCTCATTGAGGCAGTTCAGATGAGGGGTCACATCATATGTTCTTAAATAGAGTTAACAAACCAGAATTCCACGAAATTTTGCATCTTGCTTGTCAATACACTGTCACAAAATAGAGCTAAACCAAAAACTCAAGTCTACGCCGCCGGTGCCAACGACACCAGAAAAGTAATAACTATATCTCCCATCTACTGGTCCAAGCTGAGACAAAAGTTATCCCAATATTTCACCCCATATTCCTTCTTATCTAGAACTTTGGCTACCTCCAGAGACTGAGCTGTCCATTGACTCATACTCTAAATCACTTTCAACTACCCCATCAAGAGCATTCTCAGTCTGTACAGCCATTCCATCTTCCTGTGGTAACGTCAACAGAATTCTAGACAAAGTCATCTTGAGTGGTGTAACCTCAGCGTTACTGCCTCCTGGCTCTGGATCCTCTGAAGAAATAGTTTTATTTCATGTAATTACAAATGTACAGAAGCCCACCTGTTTAACTATCTTTCTAATGCTAATACAAAACGAAAAAGACTCATAGTTCCAATCTACTTGGTCATTGTGGCTAAACAAATTTGTATAGCCATGATGACCAGGTAGATTGGGAACTGTGACTTGTTTTCATTTGGTATAGCCCTTGTATATAGATAGTTAACCAGGGGTGAGCAGTTTCAGTTGATAAATATAAAGCAATAACACTGTTTGTAGGAAACAGCTGTACAGCAATTATGCTAACTTTTAAGACTGAAGAAACATGCAGGGCTTATTTTTTTATGTTACACTTAAAGTTTAGAGCAGAGAAGGCATATGCTATATTCAAAATGCTTATATTTTAAATTCAGAGTAAAGGTTTGTTTCATAAAATGGAAAAACTCTACACCAGTTCCTTTCAAGTGGATAGAGTCTCCATAAAATGCTGTCACAATGAAGTTTTCCTGAGAATATAGTATGAACATTTCCAAGCCAGTATCAAAGTCAAGCAGCATAATAGCCAACTAATGTTGTTTGATTCATTACCAGATAAAAATCATACCGTTTTACACCCTGCTATGTATTCTCATATGCTTGAAACTGTTTAATCAGTTATTTATTTCATGTGTCTATACATCAAAACTTTCCTACTTGCTTCAGTCCTTCAATCATCAGAGTTGCTACTTATCATCCACTTCAAAGTACCCTGACTTTTCCCGATTTTTCCCCCTATATTTTACAATTTTCTATACCCTTTTTACTGATCCAAAAGTTAATTTTACTCCTTACTTAACAGTGCTAATTGTATCACTTGAAAATTGGTGGTTACTCTTAAAGGAAAGAATTTGCTCATCCAAGGGAGCAAATTCTTTCCTGTAAGAGTAGCACCAAATGAGGAGAGAGATGTGCCTAGACTATCTAGAAAGAAAGAACATCCTTTTCCCTTGAACAGAATAAGTATTATATCTTCTGAAGGCTGCTGCAGCCACTTATTTTAAAATTCCCTGACTTCTCAACTCCTTTCTAAATTTCCCTGACCAACCACAAAATTCCCTGACTTTTCCCTGACCTGGAAAAAAATTCATTTTCCAGACGTTTTCCCTGGCGGTGGCAACCCTGATCATACCTTTGTCATCCTGTATGTCCATGACTGTGTCAGACTGCTCATCAATAACTTCAAAACTGGCATTACTTTCAAGATCATCCTCAGTTCTACTGACGTATGGCACTGTTTCAACGACAGACTGTACCAGAAACATTGTAGGTGCAGCTTCATCATCACTGATGTCATCATCAGATAACTCAATCACAGTGATGTCACTTCCTGTTTCTGTGATGTCACTTCCTTCTATATCACTTTCATCCTCTTTGGTTTCAGTCTCTTCCATGGCTTCCAGTAATTCATCAATGTGGCTAATGGCATCACTAATACCATCACTGACATCACTGTTGGTCTCATCATTAGATAGAGTAACTGGTTCCTGGTCTTCCTCTGAAATTTTATAGACATTTTATTTCCAACTAGAGCAAGTGAGCAGGGGCTCACGTATACCCCCGGCCAGCGCCAACCCCTAATAAAAGCACATTAAATACAAAGCTTGAAAGCAAATGTTAACAAACAAACAGACAGGTGGACAATTTATAACAAATCCAGTGAAAGGCCCATAGACAAAAGCCAGAAGGTTCAATTTAAAATTTGCATAAGCAGAAAAAAACATAGAAATTTAACACAAGTATTTAACACAAATCATCTCTGTGGCCTTCACCTTAAGTCAGCAGCAGCATATTGACAATGTAAACTGATCAGTTTCAACCTAGAAGTCATTCTAGGAGCATAATAAAAGTTTCCATTGTAAAATAAAACTTTAATGCAAAGAGTATACAAATTTCAAAGTCTGTGGCCTTGACCATAAGTCAGCAGCAGCAGCATCTGGATGATGTCAACTGATCCGTTTCAACCTAGAAGTAAACCTAGTAGCATTGTAAAAGGTTTTATACCAAGTATATTCAAAATATAAGCATAAAATATAACTGAACACAAAACTAAATGGTATACAAATTTCTAAGTCTGTGACCTTGACCTTATGTCAGCAGCAGCATCCAGATGATGAAAACTAATATCTATTTATCCTGTACTAACACTGAGCACATTTGAACAAGTTACAATTAAATCTTTCAGAAAAAACGAGAAAAAGCAAAAACTTAACGCAAAACTTTAATGCAGCTATTGTACAAATTTCAAAGTCTGTGACCTTGACCCTAGGCCAGCAGCAGCATCTAGATGATGCAAATTAATCAGTTTCCATCCTCTACTAAAATAATAAGCATGTATGAACAAGTTCTGGTTAACAGAAGCAAAATAAAAAACTTAACACAAAACTTTAACGCAAATGTTAACTTACGTACGGACGGATGGACGGACGGACGGACAGACGGAAAGACGGACGAACGGACGGAAAGACGAAAACTATATACCCCTCGACATACTTCGTATGCCGGGGGTATAATCATACTCATTCAGCTATAAAAGGGTGTTTTCCAACTCTAGAATGACTCTATGAAATTCATAATGATTTATGAAATTCCACTTTGAGATGGGGTTTTTCCTTCTAAAACAATCCAAAAAATCTAGATCCATCTTATGAGATGGATCTAGATATTTTGTGATTGTTTTATAAGGGGAAAACCCCAGTCTTATAACCAAAGGAATACAGTACTTCTGGTGACATAAAACTCCAGAAACAAGTCCGTTAAAAGACTCAGTTTCATTATAGTGTTGGGGTAATTTTTTTATCATTATTGATGAGAAGGATCTCAGAATTTCCATCAAACCACTTCTTATCTATTGCTCTGAGATGAGGAGGCAATGCATAGCTCTGAACTTTTTATCAATTCTTAAACTATCATAAACAAGCATAGTAGTGCAACAGCCATGTTCAGTTCACTATGCAAACTGACACTGGTTGGAGGATATATAATTTGTTCACAGCATCAATGTCAAAAATCAGAAGTATTTTTCTTTCTTTCCTTCTTTTTCTGCATCATAAAATTAACATCATACCTTCAAATACTGGTAGATATAGAAGACAATTCTGATATATCATTACATGTATTTCCCATTTCACATTCTCCACCACATCGTGACTTCAAACAATGTGGCAGTTTTGTCATGTGATATTCAGATCATCTTTATTATTTACACAGGGGCCTCACTGATGGCCATATCGTTTGCCCCAATTCCATAGATGATTGATGTGACAAGTGAAAGCTCTGATCAGACTGCACTCAAGTGCAGTCTGATCAGGGCCTTTGCTTGTCACAAATGCCACACTGTTTAAAATCTCATGATGTGGTATGCCAAGCAGGGCTACAGAAATCCGATTTTTTGTCGGTCCGGACCGATTTTGAGTTCGAAAAACCGATTCAGTTGGCATAAGGCACTTTTTTTTCGGTCCAAAAAAACACGATTTGCGATGTATGATGACATAATTACCTGGATTTTACCCATGTGTCATATTATTAATCCAATAATCACGCACTGCTGTCAAAAGATATCACAGATAATTTATAGGGGTGCGCGGTAAAACCGGTATACTGGTGAACCCCGGTATTTAGTCCCGGAGGTACAAACCGCGGTACGTTTGGGCAGTACCGGTACTTCGGCTGACTTCGTGACCAAGATTTACACGGAAATCGCCGAGTTCATCCGTATCCATATTTCGGGCAGAAAAGAATAAATTTGATTTTCAGAACATAAAAACAACGAAAACTAGAATTGTTTTTCTACGAACAAACAGATGTCTCCCCCCCTTTCGGATGTCAAAAGGATCAGTCATTAAATACAATTTCAAACGGAAACTTTAAATACAATTTCTAATGCAAATACTGGTCATTTTTCATGCAAACAATGAGCTCGTATCCAGTAAAGATATTTTGTGATAGACTAATAGACAGACGCCAAGGGAAAAACAATATGTTTCCCTACCCTGAAGCAGGGATTCATAATAAGTAAAAAGTATAAATGCAAGAGTTATAGTTGTTATGCTCTGCATGTCATGTAATGTTGACTGATATTCATATTTAGTTTTTGTCAAAAAAATATAAATGCAAGAGTTACAGTGCTCTGCACGTCGTCTATTTATATGTTGACTGATATTTGTATGAAGTTTCATGAATATAGCTTAAACGGTTTTCAAGTTTTAGAGCTTAGACGATTGAGACATGATTTTGTGAATGACAAAGTTCCAAGGGAAATAACTCAAATAGTATAAATGCTGTGCTCTGCAGGTTGTCTAGTGTTGACTGACATTTGCATGAAGTTTCGTGAATATAGCTTGTCCGGTTTTCAAGTAATAAAGCGATTGAGACACAATTTTGTGACTGACAAAGGTCCAAGGGAAATAACTCAAGAATTATAAATGCTAGAGTTATGGTTCTTGCACTATGCAATTCTTCTAATGTTGATTGATATTTGTATGAAGTTTCGTGAATATAGCTTGAATGGTTTTCAAGTTATAGAGCAGACACGACTGAGACACAATTTTGTGACTGACAAAGTTCTAAGGGAAATAACTCAAATAGTATAAATGCTAAAGTTATGGTTCTTGCATTCTGCACGTCGTCTGATGTTGATTGATATTTGTATGAACTTTTATGAATATAGCTTGAATGGTTTTAAAGTTATAGACGGACTCGACTGAGAAGCAATTTTGTGATGGACAAAGTTCCAAGGGAAATAACTCAAAAAGGATAAACGCCAGAGTGCATTCTGCATTGAAAAGTATAAATGCCAGAGTTACCATTTGTGCACTCTGCACATCGCCTGATGTTGATTGATATTTGTATGAAGTTTCGTGAATAAAGCTTGAGCAGTTTTCAAGTTATAGAGCGGACACGATTTTGTGATGGACTAAGTTCCAAGGGAAATAACTCAAATAGTATAAATGCCAGAGTCACCATTCTTGCACTCTGCATGTCATCTCATGTTGATGAAGTTTCGCGATTATAGCTTGAGCAGTTTTCAAGTTATAGAGCGGACACGATTTTGTGATGGACTAAGTTCCAAGGGAAAAAACTCAAAAAGTATAAATGCCAGAGTTACCATTCTTGCACTCTGCACGTCGTCTGATGTTGATTGATATTTATATGAAGTTTCGCGAATATAGCTTGAGCAGTTTTCAAGTTATAGAACGGACATGATTTAGTGATGGACTAAGTTCCAAGGGAATAACTCAAAAAGTATAATGGCCAGAGTTACCATTCTTGCACTCTGCACGTCGTCTCATCTTGATTGATATTTATATGAAGTTTCGCGAATATAGCTTGAGCGGTTTTCAAGTTATAGAACAGACACGATTTGTGATGGACTAAGTTCCAAGGGAAATAACTCAAAAAGTATAAACGCCAGAGTTACCATTCTTGCACTCTGCACGTCGTCTCATGTTGATTGATATTTATATGAAGTTTCGCGAATATAGCTTGAGGGGTTTTCAAGTTATAGAACGGACACGATTTTGTGATGGACTAAGTTCCAAGGGAAATAACTCAAAAAGTATAAATGCCAGAGTTACCATTCTTGCACTTCGTCTCATGTTGATTGATATTTATATGAAGTTTTGCGAATATAGCTTGAGCGGTTTTCAAGTTATAGAACGGACACGATTTGTGACAGACGGACAGACGGACGGAAGGACAGACGCCCGGGGAAAAACAATATGTCTCCCGACCCTTAAGGGGGGAGACATAATTATCAGTAAAAGGTTAAATTCTGGTGTTTGTATTAAAATTTTGTTAAAATATTTAAAAAATTTCCACCACGTGCGTTTTGCGTCTGCGCACTAAAGCATCTCAAGATGGCAGACAGCAACAGCGTTGGGGAAAAATCCGCGAGGAAAGCATGCATTTGGCATCACTTCGAGTTGAAAAAGAACTCCAACAGTAGTATTGACCAGAATGTAGCCATTTGAAGAGCCTGTGACTGTGTTGTAAAGCGCGCATGTGGTGGCACTTCAAATTTAACAATCCACATGACGGGTGTGAAACGAAACCGAAAGTAGAACAACAACAGACTCTTATTATTAATAAACACTTTTACCGGTTATCCGGGTGCGCCGACAAGTCAACGGCGGAGCTCTATCAACAACAACAACAACAATGGCAGTCACGGTATACCGTGGTATGTACCGCGGTATTTGATGACAAGAGGGCCATGGTGGCCCTGAATCGCTCACCTGAGCATTAATCAGTTCACTGGCTCTGGTGAAGATTTATAAGAGTTTTTACCATACTAACATTTGACCTAGTTTTTGACCCGACATGACCCAGTTTCAAACTTGGCCTGGATATTGTAAAAATAAACATTCTGACACAGTTTCATTGAGATTGGATCAAAACTGTGCCCTCTGGAGCGTATACAAGGTCGTTCTTATATTTGACATAGTGACCAAGTTTTTGGCCCGACACGACCCAGTTTCAAACTTTACCTAGATTTCATTAAGATAAACATTCTGACAGAGTTTCATGAAGATTAGATCAAAACTGTGTCCTCTAGAGCGTACACAAGGTTTTTCTATGATTTGACCTAGTGACCTAGTTTTCGACCCGACATGACCCAGTTTCAAACTTGTCCTACATATTATGAGGATAAACATTCTGACAAAGTTTCATGAATTTTGAATCAAAACTGTGCCTTCTAGAGCGCACACAAGGTTTTTCTATGATTTGACCCAGTGACCTAGTTTATGACTCGACATGACCCAGTTTCGAACTTGGCCTAGAGTTTATGGAGATAAACATTCTGACAATGTTTCATAAAGATTGGATCAAAACTGTGTCCTCTGGAGCGTACACAAGGTTTTTCTATGATTTGACCTAGTGACCTAGTTTTTGACTCGACGTGACCCAGTTTTGAACTTGTTCTAGATATTATGAGGATAAACATTCTGACAAAGTTTCATGAACTTTGGATAAAAACTGTGCCTTCTAGAGCGTACATAAGGTTTTTCTAAGATTTGACCTAGTGACCAAGTTTTTGACCCGACATGACCCAGTTTCAAACTTATCCATTCTGACAAAGTTTCATGAACTTTGGATCAAAACTGTGTCCTCTAGAGCGTACACAAGGTTTTTCTATGATTTGACCTAGTGACCTTGTTTTTGACCCGACATGATCTACTTTCAAACTTGGCCGAGAGTTTATGGAAGATAACATTCTGACAAAGTTTCATAAAGATTAGATCAAAACTGTGTCCTCTAGAGTGTACACAAGGTTTTTCTATGATTTGACCTAGTGACCTAGTGTTTGACCAGACATGACCCAGTTTCAAAGTTGTCCTACATATTATGAGGATAAACATTCTGACAAAGTTTCATGAATTTTGGATCAAAACTGTGCCTTCTAGAGCGTACACAAGGCTTTTCTAAGATTTGACCTAGTGACCTAGTTTTTGACCCAACAAGACCCAGTTTCGAACTTGGCCTAGAGTTTATGGAGATAAACCTTCTGACAAAGTTTCATAAAGATTGGATCAAAACTGTGTCCTCTAGAGCATACACAAGGTTTTTTCTATGATTTGACCTAGTGACCTAGTTTTTGACACGACGTGACCCAGTTTCAAACTTATCCTACATATTATGATGATAAACTTTCTGATTAAGTTTCATGAACTTTGGATCAAAACTGTGCCTTCTAGAGCGTACACAAGGTTTTTCTAAGATTTGACCTAGTTTATGACTCGACATGACCCAGTTTCGAACTTGGCCTAGAGTTTATGGAGATAAACATTCTGACAATGTTTCATAAAGATTGGATCAAAACTGTGTCCTCTAGAGCGTACACAAGGTTTTTCTATTATTTGACCTAGTGACCTAGTTTTTGACCCGACGTGACCCAGTTTCAAACTTGTTATAGACATTATGAGTATAAACATTCTGACAAAGTTTCATGAACTTTGGATGGAAACTGTGCCCTCTAGAGCGTACACAAGGTTTTTCTAAGATTTGACCTAGTGACCAAGTTTTAGACCGGACATGACCCAGTTTCAAACTTATCCTACATATTATGAGGATAAACATTCTGACAAAGTTTCATGAACTTTGGATCAAAACTGTGTCCTCTAGAGCGTATACAAGGTTTTTCTATGATTTGACCTAGTGACCTTTTTTTTGACCCGACATGACCTACTTTCAAACTTGGCCGAGAGTTTATGGAAGTAAACATTCTGACAAAGTTTCATAAAGATTAGATCAAAACTGTGTCCTCTAGAGCGTACACAAGGTTTTTCTATGATTTGACCTAGTGATCTAGTTTTTGACCCGACATGACCCAGTTTCAAACTTGTCCTACATATTATGAGGATAAACATTCTGACAAAGTTTCATGAATTTTGGATCAAAACTGTGCCTTCTAGAGCGTACAAAAGGCTTTTCTAAGATTTGACCTAGTGACCTAGTTTTTGACCCAACAAGACCCAGTTTTTAACTTGGCCTAGAATTTATAAAGATAAACAATCTGACAATGTTTCATAAAGATTGGATCAAAACTGTGTCCTCTAGAGCATACACAAGGTTTTTTCAATGATTTGACCTAGTGACCCAGTTTTTGACCCGACATGACCCAGTTTCAAACTTATCCTAGATATTATAAGGATAAACTTTCTGATTAAGTTTCATGAACTTTGGATCAAAACTGTGCCTTCTAGAGCGTACACAAGGTTTTTCTAAGATTTGACCTAGTGACCTAGTTTTTGACCCTACATGACCCAGTTTCGAACTTGGCCTAGAGTTTATGGAAGTTAACATTCTGACAAAGTTTCATGAACTTTGGATTTAAACTGTGTCCTCTAGAGCGTACACAAGGTTTTCCTATGATTTGACCTAGTGACCTAGTTTTAGACCCGACGTGACCCAGTTTCAAACTTGTCCTAGATACTATGAGGATAAACATTCTGACAAAGTTTCATGAACTTTGGATGAAAACTGTGTCCTCTAGAGCGTACACAAGGTTTTTCTAAGATTTGACCTAGTGACCTAGTTTTTGACCCGGCATGACCCAGTTTCGAACTTGGCCTAGATCTTATGGAGATAAACATTCTCACAAAGTTTCATAAATATTGGATCGAAACTGTGCCCGCTAGAGTGTACACAAGCAAAAGTTGACGGACGTCCGTCCAGATGGACGGACGGACGTCCACATGTACGACGGACGACGGACATCACGGTATCCCAAAAGCTCACCCTGAGCACTTTGTGCTCAGGTGAGCTAAAAAACGGTGGTATACCGCAGTACAAATTTGTTCTGCGCTACCCAACCCTACAGATGAACAAAGTGTCGATTGTCTTGCCAAGGTGTGAACACTACTGAATTTCAGAAATCTTCGATAATTAGCATGTGTCACAATTTTGGCCAGCGGCGAAGGTTTTGCACAACTCGTAATACAAACATACACGTGCTAATGCACGGAAAAAGGCTCTGCAACGTAAGGTTGTATACTTTCAAAGATAGCATAAGGAAAGAATTTGACTTGCAAAAAACAACATTTAAACCGGACTTGATTATGTGTAGTCTGGTCAGGTTTTTTTTTTTAGCCGACGTCATTTCTCTCGCAGAATTTTTTTTTCTTCGTCCGAAGGTACCTTTTTGCAAGTATACAAGTATTCTTTTTCTTTTCTTTTGGTAGGAAATCCACCATATAAAGGGTCACCGCCGAGGCGTATGTTGTTTTTTTTTTTCTGAGCGCAGGGCATTAAATTGAAGTTCCTATAAACTGTGCTTATTATATTACAATTGTGAGTTAGTTAACAGTATCTGTGCTTCATATTTCAAGGGAATTACATGTAACTCGAATACAGTAAAATACGTCAATCGAAATACTTCGGCCAATTCCGTAAATGAAGATCGGCGAGGATGTCCGATTGGTCAACATGTGTACTTTCACTTTCGGTCTGACTGTCTCTGCGTTTTAAAGCGCATTTTTACACGATAAGTAAGAACATGTGGACTAAATGGCTACTTCAGCGATGACATCAGCGTTATAATGGCGCTCCAGTGTAGTCATTGGTTTTCGTGATTTTTTTGGGATTGTTGAATACACAGTGTAGTCATTAGTTTTCGTGTCTATTTTGGATTCGTATGACGTCATCGGACGTTGGACCGATTTGGATTTCAAAATTTCTGTAGCCCTGATGCCAAGGTTCAACAATTTCAATAAAGGGCCACAATGTTTTATAAAGAATGAACAGAAAATTTCTTGCACACCAGATAAGGATATATGCGCGTTTCACCGGCATCTATAAATCTTATCTCACCCATGTTATCTCACCAAGAACCAGATCAAAAGCATCTGCATTCAATGCACTGGTTGTATAGGAGCTCACATATACAGCGATAAGTGATGTTGTTTTTTTTCAGACATTGACGTCATGAAAGTTGCAAAATGACATCACCATATGCTACTCCTGACGTTAATGTGAACAACCGAACATTGGTCTCTAAAGGCGGCGGCTTCTTTCAAAATCAAAAAGAATCCTCTAAAACGCTAAAATTGTACATTTTAAGAAGTTCTAGGTATAAAATCAAACAATGTAAACATTAAATTTTTGCAAGAAAAAGTATCTATCATGAGTATGTGCACGGGAGGAAAAACCAATTTGGCTACCTGTGCTTTCGACCGAGTCAGTCAATTACCATACCGAGACAATCAACACCAGTTTCAGCTCGGTCGACAGCCATTAACAATAGTACCCTTTATCGTTGTTGGTAATGCTTACTATCGTATTCTCGATAGAAAGCCACTTTGTATAGTACAGACTTGGTCGAAAGCACAGGTAGCCAAATAGGTATTACCCCCATGATGTGGTGTGGATAGAAAAAATCCGTCATTCAGGGTCACTGTTTGTCATCATATGGCAAGCCTCATGATGCCGAACAGTAACCCTTGTGATGGACTTATTATCCACACCTCACATCCAAAATACACTGGAGCGCCGTTATAACACGGGTGTCGGGAGACATAAAATAGAACCGCGATATAAGTGATCACGCGTAATAACGATCTTCACAGAAATACCCCACCCACTAATGAAAAACCCCATGTTTACATGTTCGTAGCGCTTATTTAGCCCTTACGAGATAGATAGACATGTTTACTGCTTACCTGACACAACGAAAGTCATCGCTGAAGTAAGCTTTCAGTCCCTATGTTCTTACTTATTGTGAAAAATGCGCTGCAAAACGGTTGAAAACCATTTACAAAGCGAAAGTACAATCGGAACACATCGGCCATTTCCGTATCCTGAATTAAACCTATATCGACGAGGATGTCCGATTGAGCGAAAGTAGACTTGTTCGAGTTAATTCCCTTGTATATACACTTGCAAAAAGGTACCTTCGGACGAATATAATATACTTATTTGCGCGAGTACTGACGTCGTTTAAAAAATTTCTAAGCAGCCTACAGATAACCAAATCGGGTTTAAGCTTTGTTTTTTTTTCCATTTACAAAATTCTTTTTTTCTTTTTTATAATGTTTTCTTTGGAAGTAATCAGTGACTACTACGCACAGCCTTTTTCCTGAGCGTCGGCTTGTGTATTGTGTATATGAGGTGACCTTCGCTAATTGGTGACACATGATATGCGCTAATTATCGAAGTCTTTAACACCTTGGCAAGACAACCGACGCTTTGATTGTCTGTTATAACTTTTGACACTCTGTTGATTAAAATTATGTAAACAACCCAATTAACTTTTAATGGGTATTTTCTATTCCAATGTCGTGAACACCGACGGAAACCGCCGAAAAATCCGCGATCTGTAGAAAAAATTTGGGAGCCACAGGACAACCGCGTTATACTGATTTCCGCGATATATCGGTCCGCGGTATAACGGCGCTCCAGTGTACTTATATATTAATATATTTATAATCTCATTATCGCAGAATCTTCATCCAATCCCAACCTAATCTGGAGCTCATTTAATCATTTAATGTGAATGGTTACAAGGGAAGCAACTCTGCCATTTTCATTTTTGCCAACCTTTTCAATTGGGGGATTAACTCTTAAAGGAATTTGCTCCTCCAAGAGCAATTCTTTCCTGCAATGGAGGACCCCATTTTGGAAGGGCTTCTTTGTCCAGGGAAGCAAACAGGATGTCTCAAAAACTGTTTTCCTTAGTAAGTGGTGAAACAGCATGTATGCAAAGATACAGAGGATTTTATGTTAATAATTCTGAGATAATTTCATTTTCTTCAGAAAACTACGCAATGACTGCCTATAAGAAACCCCTCATTGAGGCTCTTCTCTTCTTATAATTGGTTAGAATACTCGTTTTTATGGACTAGCAAGCAAAATTATCCTGAAATAATTGTTAAAACTCCCTCTCTTCAGAGCACAGTATCTGTCAGTGCTCCAGATAAGAAGGGGTAACAGGGATAATTTAGGGATAATTTTCCTTATTTTTCCATTAAAACATACATCAAGACAGTTCTAATGAGGGGTCACAATGGGTGAGACAGTTCTAATGAGGGGTTACAACATATGTTTTGTTGAAAAATAAGAAAAAATTATCTTTGAATTATCCTGTTATCCCTTATTATCTGGAGCACTGAGAATCTGTGATAGGAAAATACCATTGTAAGCTGTTCTTAGTCTCGCTTCGTGGACTGCTGCATTACAACCTTTCCCTATTAGTCTACCAATCTCCAGCTCATCCAGGCTGAGACCTTGTATCTTGTCAAATAGTGATGGTGCTGCATAGGACTGTCTGTCACCTTTCACCAGCTCCTACAATAAGATGGCAAACAAAACCTTATTAACTTCCATTTAAACTTTTCACAGCCAGCCACTTACATAAGATAATGGTAAACTTTTATCCCCTAAGACCTTTCAGATCAAATTAATATTCACCAGCAGTGTAAAACTTGCTCTAGTCTGTAAATTAATTTTGTTTTTGACGGGTCAGTATCCGTCCTGTCACCAAAATAATATTACTGTTAGAAGTTTAGCTTATTATAAGGTTATTTCATAAATTTGGGTGTCCTCAGGTTAAATCATTTTTTTCCTATTGTAATTTGGTTATTATTTACAAAGAAAACACCATGATATTAAGCCAACAGAGGCTGGAATACAAGTTCTAATAATTTGGGGGTTTTCAATGCTAAATTCCTCTGAGGTTAAAAGCTGTTGTAATCGTTGTAATCTAGGCCCTAAGGATGCAATGACCGCAACTATATTAACTGCTCGCAAGTATTTGGTGGTGTGCGGATATTAGATTCATGCTGATTTTAATTTTATGAAGCCTCCTGATCTCTCAAGAAATTCTTTGAAGATGTCATTTATGATTGGTGGCCCTCAAGCCAGCTGGTGGCTGAAGCTGGCTTGAGGGCAACCTAGAGCAACGAAATTGCACTCCGGGTATTGTTTTTTTCATTTTGTCATTTTCTGAAATACCCGCAGACCAATCCAAAAATAAAATCGGAGTTTCGTCATGATATTAGACTTAGAGGGCAACCAATCAAAAAATATCAAATGATTTATTAGTCAGAGAAGGCTACAATTAAATTAAACTGAGTAAATGTAATCAGTCACATACACAAATTTCCTCAACAATCTCCTCTTGTTCTTCATGTTGTGCTACAGCAAATCCCAGGAAAGCAATCAGTGGTGCACTGGTCTTCCATGCAGCTCTCTTTCTAAGTTCTCCTGCCAGGGTACGGTAGTATACTTTAGGAATCAGTCGGTTCCATAGTGGCTGAAGCTGGCTTGAGGGCCTTGTCGGTGCCTTTTGCTCAACGAATGCTGGCTTATTTTGTGCGACCTTGACGACCTGTTTATTTTGCGTCGCTTTGACAGCCTTGTGCCAGTTCTGGAAAACTTTTTTTCCCTGGCTCAGAAATCTCGTGAATACGACACGAACCGACATCTCGGGATCGTGCCTTACTGCTTGAGCGCTGAGGCTCAGAGGCAGTCGCATCAGTGCTTTTAAAACTCTATAATCCGTTAATATTTGACAGATTTATCCAGCTTCCAATTTCGCCATTTTTTTTGCCTATCTGACGTAATCCGCGAAAATTATGTGCAATGGTCGAAAACTACCGAGGAATTCGAATGTAAAGACTGGACAAACTCGAATGGATTCAAATAGACCCAAACAATTTGAAATAGAGTGCAATTTTTTGTTGCAGTTTTGTCCCTTGATGCACAGGGCAGTCAACACTGCAGTTATGTCCCTTGATGCACAGGGGGCACTGCAGTTATGTCCCTTGATGCACAGTTCATAAGAAGAACTGTTAGGGTCCAGTAGTTAATTATGTACCGTAAACAGGGTTCCATTGCACACAGATCTTTTATAACATCGTCCCATCGTCCTGATATAACTGAAATACTGTTCAAAAGGGCGTAAAATCACAAGGCATCCATCCATTCTAGCAATGGGCAGGAAAATACTTAGAAACAGGTTTCAATTTCAAATCTGAAATAATTCAGTTGTGATGCTGGACTAATCGCCCGACTACGGTATTCCTAACCTCACCAATCATGGATCATGGTATAGCTCAAGGCAACCCATATTGGCATGGGGCTTGTGAAACAGACTGCCGCTGAATGTATCATGACTGGTAAGGATCAGATATTTTATAGGGTTAAACTTGCTAAAAAAACATTTGAGCCGTGAAACGACAAAACCAACAAAGTGGCTCCAATAGCTGGTTTATACTCCCAGTTACACAACTCATGAATTTGGGCATAAAAAACATATCTCTTACTTAACCTTCAAATTGAACAGTGTGGCTCACATGAATATGGGCCAAAAACTGTCTCTTTTTTAAGTGTCAATTAAAACTGAACAGTGTGGAAAATAAAAGAGACTGAAAATTTGATGGGAAAATAAAGTGAGATTTGGCATTTTTGGTCATGAAAAGGTATCAGATCTATGGAAATGTTCCTTTTGAAATGCATATCACATAATAGTAAAACCATCAGATTCTTCATGCTTTATCAACTTTGTATATTGTATATAATTTCAAATCACTTGCTATAGAAGTATTATTTTGATTGCAATATTGGGATACAGATTTGAAAAAAGTCGTTTGACTTTCTTCTGAATCCCATTTGCATAAAATATTATGATTTGAAATGTGTATAAATGTATTAGTGTTTATGCAAATAAAATAAAGTTTAAACCAAAAATTTATCAGATCTAAGGTACATGTGATGTTGAGTGAAAAAGGGAAAACAAATATGATCTAGAAAGTTCAAGTAGGTACTGTAATGTGCGTAAGTATTGGGACACCTAAAATAATTAATTTTCCATTTGTTCCAAATGGAAAATTAATTCATTTAGGAGTCCCAAAATTTTGGCATGTTACAGTGTATAAAATGTTCTTTCAGCCTGAAGAATCTGAAACTGACTTTCTGTACATTACGTTGCAATGGTTACCATTTGATAAAAAAAAAAAATGTGAAGATTGACAACGAGTGCAGATCAAGCTCAGTATGACTGTCTTATCTGGGCCTACACCGTTTGGAAAGGTTACTTCTTTTCAAGGATTCTCTTAACACTTAAATTTGGAGCATTGCTGTAGAAAAAGCTATTAACTGATTTCTCTATTATGACTAAACATCACCATGTGTATATTGAAGAAAGTCTCTCCTATTTTTGGCTCCATAGGTAAGCCAGCTGAAAAGCATGTCTGCTGATAAGCTACTGTGGAACCGATTTCTTCTGCAAAATACACTGTTATACTGGGAATATAGACAAGAAATCTAGGACTTGTGCCAAGCTGACTTCCCATATATGGGGTAGGTATCATTGTGTTACACACTGCTAACTGGTACCTAAACTGATGTATAAATGCTGACAAACTGTTGCCATGGTAACCTTGCAGTGTAGGATCACTGAAGTTTTAAAGAAGATGAAAAAAGTTGATGCCAACTTATTGAATTACTTTTAGATTTTGGAACAAAATGAGTAAATTGTAATCATTAAAAATATTGAAATGATTCTAAAAATTGGGACATTCCTGCCTGAGAACTAAAGCAGCGTAGGCCCAGATCAGACTGTTCCTTATTAGAGGAGTGCTCTGATCGGGGTCCACTCTGATTTAATAATAGGGTCTTCCATTTTTGTGACACATTGCTTGATCTGTGATGTGTTAAACTTGAACTGTATCATAGAACTGCTAAAAATTGGGACAACTAGCACTGTTATTGTCCTAAAATGAGCTGCAACACGAGAAAACCAACAAAGTGGCATGTGTGCTATCAAAGACTCAGATCAGCCTGAGCATCCGCCCAGTCTGATCAGAGTCTTCACTGTGCACATAGAGGGTAGGTATGGGTCTAAGCTAGCTCCATGCGGACAGTGAAGACTCTGATCAGACTAGGAGCGGCTGTAGTGTAGTGGATAACACTCCAGACTACCAATCCAGGGGTCGCAAGATCGATCCCCCGCTTCTCCGGTCTTTCGGATGAGACTTTAAACTGAGGTCCCGTCTCCATATGACCTTGTTGTTGGTGGGACTTTAAACCCGAGTTCACTCACTCACTCACTGATCAGACTGGGCGGATTCACTAGGCGCACATACCACTTTGTTGGTTTTGTAGGGTAGGTATAGGTCTAAGCTAGCTCCATGTGGACAGTGAAGACTCTGATCAGACTGGGCGGATGCCCAGGCTGATCTGAGTCTTCACTAGGCGCACATACCACTTTGTTGGTTTTGTCGTGTTGCGGCTTAAATATGGATCAAAAGAACAGATGGAATGGCAATCAGTATAGACCATAATCAGACTGCTCTTAAAGGAGAAGTAGATGGAATGGCAAGTAGCTTAGACCTTGATCAGACTGTTGACCCAGATCTGCAATGTTTGCATCAAGGGTCTGTTCCAATACTTACCGGAAGAATTTGTATGGTATCCCAAATATTTGGACGGTGCCTGAATAATAATTCTGACACCAAAAATATTGGAGCTGAAGAGACTCTTCCTCACAAGCCCACTTTGTCTTATCAGGTATGTGTGTGTGTGTCTGTGTGTGTGTATGTGTGTGTATGTGTGTGTTTGTGTGTGTGTGTGTTATAAAAACTGTTGACAAACAGTATACACCATGATCAGACCTGATCTTAAGGAGTTTGCATAAAAAAAGTCTCTTGAGGCAGAGAATGTGAGGAGTGGATGATTAAAAATCACTCCTAGATTGTTTCTGTTCATTCTCAAAAAAGTATGTTGTGGCCCATCTTAAGAGTGAGTGAGTGAACTCGGGTTTAACGTCCCACCAACAACGAGGTCATATGGAGACCGGACCTCGGTTTAAAGTCTCATCCAAAAGACCGGAGAAGCAGGGGATCGAACTTACGACCCTGGATTGGTAGTCTGGAGTGATATCCACTACGCTACAGCCGCTCCTCCCGTCTTAAGAACTCCTCACTGAGGCAAAATATAATGGCCTCTCTTTATTGTGGCCCATTTTAGAACCACCTAAATATGGTAAAATTTTGTGACCCCTCTTAGGAGATGCTTCACTGCGGCAAAGTATTGTGGTCCCTCTTTCTTGGTGCCCCTTTTAATAAGGCAAACATTTTCACCTGTCTTTTTAACTGCCTCACTGAGGCAGAATATTGTGGTCCCTCTTTATTATGCCCCATTTGTAGAACTACGGCAATGGGGTAAAATATTGTGGCCCCTCTGTAGAACTGCCTCAATGCAAAATATTGTGGTCCTTCTTAACAGTGGCCCCTCTCTAGAACTGCTTTAACGATGCAAAATTTTGTGGTCCCTCTTAATTGTATCCCCACTTCAGAACTGCCTCAATGTGGCCATTCTCAAGAGGGGCCACATTATGTATTATTGGAGATAGCAGAAAAGGTATCCAAAAATAATCATAAAGATTTGATATTTTTCTCATTCACCTGCGAGGAACTGTTTACTGCATTTCCTAAGTTGGTTTACCTGTCTTACAAGCTAGTACAAGCATTAAGCACTATCAGCCTCCTGCTGCTGTATCTCTCTAAGTACCTTTAAGGCTCTCTTAAGACAGTAAATACAACAGTTCCATACTCATGCCATTACACAGAAGCTGCTTCTGAAACCTGAAAGTTGATACCTGAGCTAATTTAAGCCTTCCCTAAAAGGTAAGGGGTACCAGCCCAGCCTATCAGGGGTCTTTTTTGGCAAATTTTAGAAATTTTGGTAGTCACAGTCTGTTGCTCTGCAGAACACTGCAAATTACAGGAAAACTTTGGGAAACTTAGATGAAAGTTGTCTTTAAGAAGTTCATGAATTTATTTACAGTGTTTTTAAGGATTTATTACAATTAAGAAGAAAATAGTTCCACTGTAGTGCTGTTTACACACAAAACAAGAGGTTTTCTGGTGTTGTCTAGGATTTTAGACATTTTTTTCATGTTTTGTGAATATAGCTGCATACGGAATTTGATATGTTTTTAATATCAGTGAAAAGATAAACAAATATGACTTAATTAATGAAACAAATGTATATTAGATAAATTAAATTCCATGGATATTTTTAAACAAAATAATTTTTGAAAAATGAACTTCTGAGACAGAAATCAGAATTTAAAAGAAATATGTCACACAGACGTAAAAGTTCACACCCAGTGTGCAAGACACGGAGAAATTTAGGTACAACTTGGGAAGTTACAGAGGAATTACCCGACAAGGAAGTAGGTCCATGTATTTATGTTTGTTTCTGCTGGCTACCTCTACTTTATTTCTAGTAGAAATGTACGTTCCTGTATCGATAACTCAACATTTTGTTTTCAAAAAATGTCCAATAAAGCTCTCATTTAGTATCCAAATATAACACTCCATCAATCCCCTCACACTCCCTCTCCAACATTTTTTGGGGTACACCTTATGCTCTTTGACATAAATATTATATTTTAATATAGCCTCTAATTTGATATTCTTCCAGCAGGCACATGATGTTCAAATGACGTCAGACTGACATTGATGCTACATGATGACGTCACATCAATGTTAGTACGACGTCATTTCGACGTCATGTGCCCGCTGGGCTGTATTTCTAGCTGTAATTCCTATATTTTTTTTTTTTTTTTTTTTTTTTTTTTACTTTAAATCAATTTCTAATAATGACAACTGTTTTCCATTCAGTTCAGGGAGGCAAAAGTCCAGTTTAGGTGCATTAGGTACACTTTCAGGAGAAGCAACTCTGCCATTTTATTTTTGCCTCCTTTGTCAATGGGAGTCACAAGAGTAGACCCCATTTTAGAAGGGCTATGTCAACCAAGTAAGCCAACAGGAAGTCATGGAAGTTGTCTCCCTTTTGGAAATGGTGGAAAAACATGGAGGTGTACCCATACACCTTAAGAAAGACCAAAAAAAGAATGTCACAAAAAGCTGCGTAAATTATTCGAGAATGAATGGACATGACAGTCCTGAAATACGTAAAATCCTTTCAAAACAGTCAATTTGTGATTTTTTTCCCTTTCAATAATGTTTCAGTCAAATCAAAACGATAGGAGGGTGACGATGAAAGGCTGTGTGCAATGGAAAGAACCCTGTTTACGGTTGGAAAGATTTTCATCTCAAGCAGGACTCAAACCTTAGACCGCTAGATCAGCAGGCCAGCACTTAACCTACTGCCTCCTCCAACCAGACAAACCTCATAGTCAAGTTTACGACAAATTAATACAAAAGTCAGATTGAGCAGCTTTCTCAGGACTTTTCAGCAGATTTTTTATCTTCTTTTGTATTTGTTAATAGATAATATTTTTTTCCTTTTTCTTATTTTGGTGCAAACACTCAGACAGTTTAGACACCTATCTATAGTGCTAAATGAGTCTTTACTTTTTTACTTGATCAGGCCCCAAGGTTATAAAACTTTTTTCATGCTCAACTCAGCTGAGCATGAAAATTTACCTGCTAATAATTAGCAAATGTTTGGTAAGTACAGTTGTTTTCTTGCTCAGTTTAGCTGAGCATGAAGTTTTCTCTGCTGATAAATATGAAAATGCCAGAATATTTTGAGAAAAAAAAATGCTAAGTATCACCAGGGGAGAGATAAAATCTCACTTAAAAATGTCTCACTCATATATACTTAAAACAATTTCATAATATCTGCATAATTATAGTAATATGTAACAAATTGTTTCAGTACTGCACAGTGCACACAGTGCAGTTCCTGATCAGACCAAAATAGCAATACTATCTGGATAAACCGTAGTGACACTAAAATTTTGGACACCCAAAGGTCGGACAATTTTTGTTAAAAAATTCTTAGAAAATGGATTGTACTCGTTGATACCCAAATGATGCTTAGTGAATTACAAACATTGTAGATCCTGATCAAACTGCTCCATTGGGAGCTTAGACCTTTCTGTCTGAATATTTAGGGTCATTACAGTACAATATTTTGCACACACTTTAGCCCCAATACTTAGGATTGTTACCAGAATGCAAACTTTTGAACTGGTACTGTAGATAACAAAGAAATCAGCATCTCAAGTTAAATGACCCACATTTGGCAGAATGTTAGTATCAAAGACTCTACCACATGTGGAAATAATCTACTTGGCTCCTGTGGCTCTACTGCAGAATACATAGAGGCCCTTTTGGGGGAAAATACCAGAAAGCAGCAGCACTCCTGATAAGCCAAAAATAATAAGCTGATATCGGTAAAATAATGAACGTCCATAAATAGGACATACACAGTGAAACCCAGTTCAGACACCACAGAATGCAGCATCTGATCAGGGTCTATACTATCTCTATCATTTCAGTATTTCACCTACAATCAAAATAGACAAAACCAGGCAACCCTTAATTGACAAATAGACTCATCCATATGAAAAGAACAGAATAGTCCACTGACCATAAATGAGTTAAATTTAGAACAGATTGGTTTGAGCAAACAATGCAGGCCCAGCTCAGACTGCTCCTACAGGAACAGTATGGTCAGGGTCTACAGTGTTTGGCATTCCATGATTCTGCATCTGATAGATATACAATTGCTCTGTAAAATCAAACTGTTCCAATTTCAGGACAGTGATAGTTTCATTTTTTGGTGTCCCATTTTTTAGGACATGACCACAAAAAACAGGATCCAGAGGGAAATCAAGCCTCAAACCAGTCTGTGAGCCTGTGTAGTCTGGCTACAGCCTTCATTTTGTATCTGTAGATTTTTTCAGGGATGTGTAAAATGTTGTTGCTCATTTTCTACAAAAACATCCACAGTAAACATAAGAAAATATGAAGATGGCTGGCTTAAAAATTATTTTTACCTTACTGTAGCTCAGCCTGCTAATTAAGTTAGCAGTCCATGTTTGAATCCGGCTGATTTTTTTTCACATACTTAAATAGTATTTCAGTCATATCGACTGATTAAGCCCCTGTCACATCAAGCCGCGTTTCCACTGCGTTGGTACGGAGTTGTTTAATTTTCCGGAGCGCCGTGAGATCGCAAGAAAATCCTGATATTTTTCGTGAAAAAGGGCCTGTCACGGCGTCCTGACAGCGACCAAGGCGTTGCTACGGAGCTCGCATGGCGTTCTATCGCGTTCTTACGGAGTTCTTGTTGGCGATTCTCTGCGCTCTCACGACGCTTTCACTGCGCTTTCACGGCGTTCACAATGCATGCACTGCCCTTTCACGGCGTTCGCACTGCGCTGACGGCGTGTTGAAGACGTTCATTTACACAACAGAACGAAGTCTTCGTCAGTTGTATGTTTGTTCTCGAAGTTGAAACCATGCCCGCAAAAAGAGGGCAGGACCCAAAGCATTCTACGCCTTTGGGCCGGACCCAAAGCAGTCTACGCCTTTAGGCCCTACTCCGTCGTCGTCTTCCAAGAATGATGTGAACAGCATCTGCAGCATTTTGGAACTGCTGGACCTGCATATAGGCAAGTTGGTTGGTTGGTTGTTTTTGGTTTAACGGCCATTTGAGACAGTATTTCAGTCTATATCGGCCCGTCTCTCAAAGAGAGGGAGAAAGAAGAGAGAAAAAATGTCCAAACAACCCCACCCACACCTACTGCAAGCACAGTAGGCCCTTGCCCTACTATTATCCAAATCAGTAGGACGTCCAGGCACTGGAAGTTATATCCAGCACCATCGCACCACCCGACCACCCCCATATAGGCAAGTAGGAGTCCAGCTTAGTGGCGTAGTGAAAGGAATGCTTATTTGCATATCTCATTTTTATAGTATTTTCTTTGCTTTTGCCATAATTGTTTGCATATCTCATTTTTTAATCTATTTTGTTTGCTTTTGTCATACAAACGCCGATGGGCGCGGTAAAAGCTCCATGGGAGCGCAGTTATCGCCATGACAGCTTCTTGCAGTCGTTGTAAGAGCGCAGTTAAATAAATGGCACTCCGTATAAGCGCCGTAGACGCGTCGCATCAGCGCGTTAAAGACGCAGTGACATCTCAAAGAACGCCGTACAATCTCCGTGCAAACGCCACGGACGACCACGGCGTTTGCACAACGACACTTGTGCGCGCCCGCGGAGCTCCTATTGCATTCTAGGAGACCTTACTGCGCGGCTATGGTGACCTTACGGCGACCCCACTGCGCTCTTATTAGAACGCCGAGTGACGGCGTTTGTTTTGAGCATGCTCAAAGTGCGCGCCGTCGCTCGGCGTTCTATGCGATCCCACAACGTCTACTGGCGATGCCACTGCGTTGCTGCGGTGATGCTTGCGATGGTAATGCGCGCACCTCGGCGTTCTGCATTTTTCTTGGACGCCGTGGGATCTCCGTGAGAACGCTGCTCTGGTGTGACAGGGGTTTTACAGCTGTACTATTGAAAAGAAACCCCATTTGTAGTCAGTCATACCGACTGATTACAGCTGTACTTTTGAAAAGAAACCCAATTTGTAGCCTACAAATGGGGTTTCTTTTCAAAAGTACAGCTGTAATCAGTCGATATGACTGAAATACTGTTGAAAGGGTCACAAAAATGCAAGTCAAATTATCCATCATCCATACCTTACTTATGATTACACAGTATTTTACTCTATTTTATCATATGACGTCGCATCTGAGAGTGTAATAAAGCCATGCATTAAAAACCATAATCCACTAGTGGATTAAATATGCAAATTACGTCGTAACATTATACGTTGACGTCCATAAAAACGTCGCATTTTCTAATGGTGAAATCGTGACGTTTTAGTGCAAATTTTGCTAATAAAATGCGATTTTAGTGTCATATGATAAATAGAATCTTGCAGTCGTGCTCCTGCATTATTGAATTTATTAAATTCGTTGGGGAAAACGATAAGATGCTCGGCACAGCCTCGCATCTTATCTTTTTCCCCAACTCGTTTAATAAATTCAATAATACATGAGCACTCATGTAAGATCCTCTATGTATTGGAGTGCCCCCTGGTACAATACTATCTTTTATCATATGACGTCGCATCTGAGAGTGTAATAAAGCCATGCATTAAAAACTATAATCAACTAGTGGATTGAATATGCAAATTCATCATCGTAACGTTATATGTTGACGTCCATAAAACGTCCTTTTTTCTACTGGCGAAATTGTGACGTTTTAGTGCCAAATTTGTTTATAAAATGCGATTTCAGTGTCATATGATAAATAGGATCTTGCATGTGTGCTCCTGTTTTATTGAATTAAATATTAAACTCATTGGGAAAAACCAATAAGAAGCTCGGCATAGCCTCGCGTCGTATCTTTTTCCCCAACTCGTTTGATAAATTCAAAAATACATGAGCATGTACTCATATAAAATCCTCTATATACTGTAATTAATGCCCTCTAAATTATAGTTTTTATGATTCGGTAATCATGGTCATGTGTCAGGAAAATACTGGCAAAATGGTAAAAAGTGAAGACCCTTATTAGGAGCAGTCTGATCTGGGTCAACACTTTTTGCACTGAAGAATAATTAATTTGTGGAGAAAAAACTAACTTATTTTTTGCCTGTTTTATTAAAGCTCCGAAAGTGTTTCCCATAATGGGCCTCATGCTCCAGTGATAAACAGATATTTTATGGCATCTACATGATCTGACAAACTTTTGGAAGACATTTGTAAACTGCAGATAAGGATCAACAAGCTCTTTGTTCTGTCATAAACTGCCAGAAAATGTTTCATCCAATATATACTGGTAGAATATATTCTGAATCATTGAAATTAAAGCTTCTTCTTTTTGGCATAATTTAAAACATGGAATGGAATGGACTGGTGCTTGTAATTGCCACTTCATTCAATTGATTACTGATGGCACTCTTATGGGAAGAATTTGCCTCCCACTAAGGGAGAAATTCTTTCCTGTAAGAAAAGTATCCTCAATACAAAAGAAACATACTACTTTGCCCTTTCCATTCCAAATCATTCCATTCCAGTTTTTACACAATGCCAATGTCTCTATGTCTCAAAATCTCCCCACAAAGAAGCAGCAGTCAGATTATGTAAAAATGAACCACGACATGACAAAACCAACAAAGTGGCATATGCACCCAGCAAAGACTCAGCTCAACCTTGGCATCTGTCCGGTCTGATCAGACTCTTTGCTATGCACTTTCAGAGTAGCTAAGGCTCTAAGCTAGCTCCATAAGGACAGCAAAGACTCTGATCAGACTGGGCGGATGCCCAGCCTGATATAGTCTTCACTGGGCCCACATGCCACTTTGTTGGTTTTGTTGTGTGGCAGATCAAATATGTTTTATGCAAAAAAAACACAAAAAACTTTATTTATTTGTATCTGGTACTCTGTTCATAAACAGTAGTGAAACCCCCACAGAGAACATACTGACCCATCAAACTCCAGCTGATTAGATAAGCTACTGCAGAATCCTATGGTCCATTTAACCAGTGACCTGTTGATTTGACCCAGCTGGAAGTCACTTGCTGAACATGGGTTTATCTGTGTGAGATTAGTCAAGCACCATTTACTAAAGAGGGGGTGTAGGCAGGAGATGCATTTTTTTGCCCTCTTCTTTAGAGCTACTCTGTTGCATAATGTCTGTGAAAATTATCACATTGTAGATAAGTTAACATCTGGTTTCTTTTTGCATACCTAAAAAGCTATAATCTGGGCACACAGTATTTATTTGGCTATAAAACCATGATTTTATCCCATCTTATCTCTAGAATGACCCTAAATATCTAAATCAGTCTTATGAAATTCTGCTGTGAGATGGGGTTTTCCCTTCTAAAACAATTCAAAAAATCTAGATCCATTTTAAGATGGATCTGGATTTTTGGGATTGTTTTAGAAGGGAACTACCCCAAACCGAAAAAAATATTAATGATCTTGGACAGGTAGCAAATAAACAGGGGCTAGGAAGCTAGGAGATAGATTCTACCAGAACAAGGGTTCTGATTGGTTAAGATTTCCTGGCAAGATAACTGATCCTCTGTAGTAAGAAGAACAGCTTTTGGGAGTAACCTAAGGTCAAACTGCCTCTTGCAGAAAATTTAATTGATACCAGGCGCATTTAGATAAAGAATTTACTTCCACAGTGACTGCCTGAATGTTTCAGTTTTAGTAGTGAATATGGAAGGCTACTCAGTATTAGCATACTAGTGTGGACCTCATTTAAACATTTTCACTAAAGAAAAGACTAAGTGGTGTATACATTGTTTTACTATGCATGTTTTTTAAATGTACCAATTAAAACATGAGCCATGACATGACAAAACTAACAAAGTGGCATGTGCGTCCAGTGAAGACTCAGATCAGCCTGGACATCTGCCCTGCCTGATCCGTCTTTGCTGTCAGCATGGAGGTAGCTTAGACCATATTGGCTTCATGTTTTCAATATATTCTTGATGAAACAGTAGTGAATGAAATAATATATTTCTTCATCACAATTTTTCAGACTATAATTGTATGTTTGGCTACAATCCGCACTGTAACTTTTCACATTTGACACTGAACTGTAGCTAAGAGAATAGAAACTGTGGAACTGGGAAAGAGAAAAGGTGCAAACATGCATAAGTGTGCAAATGCTGTTAGAAGTTTGCTGATCTTATTCCACAGCATCTAAAGCCAATCCTTTAAACCCTAAAACATTTCCTAAGGTTGATAGACATATGTGAATATGTAATGCGAGATTGATCCAGTCTTATCTTCCGTAAATGCAGTGCTAAACTGCTTTTTCTCTAGACTGCCTTTTCTCGGGACAGGGTCTAAATTGTTTAGTTTAGGGAAAGTGTAAACCCATTAAGATGCCAGCTTAGCATTTCTGATATAAATAATGGTTTCAACATTGGAACTTCACAGTTAATAATCACCAATGATCTGGCAGATATTTGCCTCTTCTGGTAGAAGCATGTCTCTTTAGGCCGAAATGCAACTTGCTAGCCCCTGTTTATTTGCTACCTGTCTTGGAAGATATCAGCACATGAAAAGAACCCTCCCTCCCTCCATACATGCCATAAGCTGTTGAATGCAATCTGTGAGAGCTGATGTATTGTTAAGTGAGATTTGATAAAATTTAGTGAGACTTTCAACTTAAACCATTTAATTTGTATTTTATCACCAACATGCAATTCTTTGACAGTAAAATTTGACACAAGTGAAAAATTAATGATTTGAAAATCCGCTTCCAGAAGGCTAAAAAAACTTGTCATTTTTTCCACTCAAGGAAATTGTATGAACACTGGCATCTTTTGCAGAAAAAAGTGAGGAGCTTTTGCAGTGCAGTTCCTTTCAAAAATATTGGGTATAAGGACATAAACTTATGCAAAACTTTAATGCAAATTTATAGATTAGTGACCTTGACCTTAGGAAAGCAGCAGCACCAAAATGATGTCAACTAAGCCCATTGTATCAGCATATAAGTAAACCTAGTCACAAATGAACAGGCATTTTGGAAACATAGGCAAAAGCTGTAAAACTTTTAAAAACAAGCAAATTCGACGAATTTAGGTCCCCCGCCTTGGAAACTAGGTCTCCACTGTATATACACTTAGTGTGAGTTGTAAATGTGAAAAAAGTCATAAAAAATTAATGTGAGGATTATATCCAAACCACATGCATATCTTCAGACCATGATCAAAACACCTGTGAAGTTTCAAAGGAATCGGCATAAAACTGTAGGAGGAGTTGCACACAGAAGGTACCCACTATCTATTCACTTTGATAGTAAAATTGTATGAAAAATGGATAAGTTCAATTTGTGAAAAAAGTGATAAAAAATAATGTGAGGATTATATCAAAATCACATGCATATCTTCAGACCATGACCAAAATACCTGTGAAGTTTCAAAGGAATCGGCATAAAACTGTAGGAGGAGTTGCGTACACAAGGTACCCATTATCTAGTCACTATGATAGTAAAAACGCCTAAAAATGACTAAATTCAACTTGTAGAAAAAGTGACAAAAAATAATGTGAGGATTATATCCAAACCACATGCATATCTTCAGACCATGACCAAAACACCCGTGAAGTTTCAAAGGCATCAGCATAAAACTGTTGGAGGAGTTGCGCACATAAGGTACCCACTATCTAGTCACTTTGATAGTAATAATGCCTAAAAAATGACTAAGTTCAACTTGTGGAAAAAGTGACAAAAAATAATCTCAGGATTATATCCAAACCACATGCATGTTTTCAGACCATGACAAAAACAGCTGTAAAGTTTCGAAAGAATCGGCACAAAACTGTAGGAGGAGTTGCGCACACAAGGTACCTACTACTTTAGGGTGACGGAAGGACGGAAATATGGATGGAAGGACGGAATGCCGAAAACTGTGTCCCTCCGCTTTTCTTCGAAAAGGCGGGGGACAATGAAAACTGTTAATAGGGATGGATGAATAAACAAACAAATGGATGGACAGCCAGACAGAAAGACAAATTATGCTATATACCCTTCAACACACTTCCTGTACAAAGGGTAGGATTATTCAAGTGGGTGCACAATGTTGAAATGACATCAAGTCAACACCCATTTAATGTTGTTTCTGTGTAGTGTACCCACTTGCTACTGAATGAAATATGACAACCTTCTTAACCCTTTAAGCGCCAAAATGCAGATGACAAAATTTACATCTGCAAATTTAAAAAAACAAAAAAGTTTCATCCAGCCTATGTCATATTGAGAATTCAAAAAGTAGAGGGCAAACAGCATAGATCTTGATGAGGTGGCTCATAATTGCCACCTCATCAGGATCTACACTGTTTGAAAATTCAGCTGTTTTCATCACTGGCATTTAAAGTGATAACTTTGTACCTTTTCTAGGTGTCAGACAGAGGTAGTAACGATGGCAGCACAGAAACACTCACCAGTCCAGTGCCGTCTGCTGCGGATGACCCACAATCCTCCAGTGTTTCCATGGAGACAGAAGCAGACAGACAACAGATAGAAATACCACCTGACCTCTATAAAGACTTTGAAGCTATTCGGTCACAGACTAAACTGGGACCCACTGATCTGATGAGACATCTTTTAAAAGAATATACAAGGTACAATAATGTGAAATTGTTACTATATTAATCCTAATAAATATTCCTGCTCTAATAAATGCCCCTGCCTCATTTCTGAGATGTTTAAAATCACTTAAGGTGTACGGGTATACCTCCCTGTTTTCAATTAATTTTACCAGGGGAACAACTTTCATGAATTCCTGTTTGCTTCTCTGGAGGATATAGTTCTTCTAAATGGGGTCTACCCTTTAAGGAAAGAATCTGCTCCTGGAGGAGCAAATTCTTTCTTTTAAAAGCTGACGCCTATTGAGAAGGGAGGCAAAAAAGGAAAATAGCATAACTGCTTCCTCTAAAAGTATATTCATTCGCCTTGATATAGTTATTAGAAGCAATTTGACAGTGGCTAAAATCTACTACAATTTAGGCTTTAAATAACAACCTCCACTCCCCCCACCCCACCCCACATTTGGTAAAATACAACATCCCCAGAGTGTTTAATAGGATTAATATAGTATGTTAAATTTGGTATCAGAATTTAGTTTTCAGTTCATCAACATAAACCAGACATAACAAGACCTGTCCGCGTACAGGATAGCTCACCTGCAGCGCATTGCCCATCACATAATAAAACTTTAACCAAAACATCCCATCTGGACGCCAACACGGAAGCGGACGCAGACGCGAACGCTGACGCCAGATGGACAACAATAGCTCTTCCTGAACTTTCGTTCAGGCGAGCTAAAAAGGGAAAGGCAAAGGCTTTTCATAGCATACTCAGAAGTGGCCATTCGGGCAGTGGGGGCCAGAGGCCCATTGTACCTTGGCACAGCATATGAAAGGTGGAGCTCATCCCTCTCTTTTTCCTGCATTATCCTTTCATGATTCAAAAAAGGGTACCATTTACTGCTGGGCTGACAAAGAGAGTTTTCCAGTCACCAGTTGATCTAATCTGGGATTCAAACCCGTGACCTTCTGCTTCATAGCCAAATCACTCTAACCACTCAACTACAGCACATCATGACATACGTTATGATTTAATATCTCACACTAAGCATGTTCTCAAATTATGCCAGTTGTCAGTCTCATAAAACCATGCATCCCCTCGCACATGCAAACACAACCACATGTGGAAAGACACTGTCATAGTAGATGGTGCACAGGAAACAGTACATGTAAGTTGTATGGAATTCCATAGTTTGGCTGGCTTTTTTGCATACATCCTCATGCCACATGACCCAAAGTAATTATTGCAGTATACCAGTAAACTAAATTTTGTCCAAGAAGACCATGTAAGGCTTTGAATTGCAGATATAATACCTGTGCTTAAGTGACATTATTCCTGAAACCTGGTTAGTCTCTACACCTTACTCTCCTCAAGACCTGTTGATGTTTGAAGTGCACAATGGGGTGCAAGGATCGCAAGCTGAGTTCTTGCAATTTGCAAAGCACAAGGTGTCTTAATTGTCTTGAGACTTTTGAAAAATGGGAACCTTAATTATCTTGAGAAAATGTTTTGAGGTGAATGGTTGCTCTTTCAGGGGATGCAACTCTTCCATTTTCATTTTTGCCTCCCTTCTCATTGGGGTCTAATTTGCTCCCATAGGAGCAAATTCTTTTCTTCAAGAGTAGACCCATTTTGGAAAGACAAACAAGAAGTCACTAAAGTTGTTCCCCTGTTTGAAAATGGCAGAAAATATACCCATTTTCCTACAACAATATGAGTCTTGTCTTAAGAGAGAAAATGTTTTAAAGCATATGCAAACCAGCCTGCACAGGTACACTGTCCGGGTGCAGTATCATAATTTTGCCAAGATCAAGCTTTCATGAAGAAGACATGGTATAACTAGTCCACCAAATTTGCTTCCTGCCGAGACTGACCTACATATTTGACTGTTCACCTTCTCTTGCTTCCTTCCAAGACTGCCCTCCACAAAAAAATGGCTTAAATGTTCATGCAGAGACTGTCTGCCTGATTAGGCTTCCTGCCGAGTGTAGGAAGTGGAATCACACTGACAGACTCAGCAGGAAGCTATTTATCATGCACAGCAGTCTCGACAGGAAGCAAGAGATCGCGGACTGTCTTGGTGGAAGCCAAGTATGATGGTTACTCTCTCCTGGAAGTGAAAACTGGCAGACTAATCTATACCCTGTAAAGAAGGCTGCTATAGGCATGAATAAATATTATGTGCCATAACCTTTGAAGCATGAAAAATGAACATAGTTGAATTTGCAAACAGGGTAGGTCCAGATGAGGGGGCTCAGAATGAGCCTCCTAATCTGGCTCTACAGAATGCCCTTAGTCTTTAAATGGTCAATATAATTGAACAATACATTTTTTTTTTTTAATTTTGCAGAAAATTATACTTGGCAATACATTGTTTTAAATTTTGCAGAATTAAATTTTGTTGTTTGCTCTTTTGGCACATTAAAGTATAACTGTATTAGAACTGTTTTACATATTTCTTTTCCAGCCTGGTAAAATCAGCAGACGGTAAGACTGCACCAGTGAATCCTAAATCATTTGACTTGAGCAGCAAAAGCCATGAAGAACCATCAAGTGCATCAGTGGAATTCTCCCTAGCAACCACTGGCGATGCCCTTGACAACAGTGACCAGGGCTTAGATTTGTCCGTTCCAACAGATAAACAAGAGCTAGAAACGGAGAAACAAACTTTTAATTATACACTACGATCAGCAGACGACAGTTTATCAGATGACTCAAATCAACCACTGGATCTGTCATCAAAACATATTGAAGACAACCATCACAGAACTGTTGAAAGCATAGTGTCTGGCCGCAATGTAATGTTGGGACATGCTGGTAATTTGGGTTCTAATCCCACGGTTCCGTGTTTAAGCCAAAACAATGACAATTTTCCAATTGTATATCCGTCTTGTTATGGCCCAGGGATGGGCATGGTTCCAAATGAAGTTCCAGACCCTAGTTTTATTGTTCCTGATCAAGCTAGAGTAATGTCCCCTCTGCACAGCCCTCCGTCTGCTGCAAATCAAATAGAATCTGATCTCGGTGCAATTAATCCAAATATTTCATACAGTGACTTTATGAATGATTTAGCCAAGCATCAGTTGTCACCACCAAGTGATTCATCTCCAGAATCGGTTAAATCTCTTTTGCAAAATTTGAAATATGAAGTTCAAGAGCAAGAACAGAGAAAAACTTTGCCAAAATATTTCAGGATGTCTGAGGAAAATCCAACTGCTCAAACTGGTCCAAAGAGAGGAAATCCAAAGAAGAGATCAAATGAGATGAAGGTTATTTCAGAGAACACATCATATCCTGGGGTATACACAAGTGTTCTGAAGTTACCATGGAGTCGGAGGTCAAGGTCACGAAAAGGCTTGAAACATACTGTTAAGCAGGAACCAGCTTTACAGCCAGCAATGAACATAATGGAAACCGAAGTAAATCAGCCTGCAACCATGCTGCCTGTTGCTATGCAACAACCAGATAACACAGCTCCAAGAATGGACACCTACACAGCAAATCCAGATAGCCCCACTCTCATGCCAATCAAAATACCACAGGCACCCAGTCTGAACCCAGATGCTCCAAATTCTCAATCAGTCATGATGGTGTATCCTAACAGTGCCTATTCAGCTATGGGAAAGCCGGTTAGAAAACGTGGACGTCCTCCTAAACTGCCAATGCTGGCTAAACTGTTACAAAATTCAAACAAAAAGCAGAAAAAGAAAGCCGAGAACAATCCTGTCCAGGAACAGGTAACTCAACAGATCCAAATGAATGGTGGTATGCTTCTCTATAATGCTAATGGACAAGTAGTCACAGCAATGGGAGGAGTGCCTAATGCAGTCCAGCCTACTCCCATTCCTGTTCCCATGCCAATGGACCAAGGTCAGGTTCAAGGTCAGACTCCAGGCCAACCTCAGATGATTCCTAATTTAGCTAATGCTCAATTCATTGGACAGTTTCAGCTTCAGCCTCAGATCAATGCTGCAGGACAACTTCAGTTTGTTGGCCCTTCTCCTGCTCAGATTCAGTCTCTCCAAGCTCAAAGTCAAATGAATTCAGGTCAAGGTCAAACTTCTCCAACAGCCACTCAGTCCAGTGACACTGATAGTACAAATGAGGACAGCCAAGTAAAGCAAGAAAATGTTACAGGGCCTGTACCAGTGCCCATCCCTGTGGGTTTCAACTACCCCATGCAGCCAATTCTGTTTCCCTACCCAACACTTACTTCTGAAGCAGCAGCAGCTGGTAGCCAACCTGTTGTCATGGAGACAGATCCTAAAAGATTGGAAGACAGAGTTTCTTGTCTGGGTATGAGTGCTGGTGACACACACGTCATGACACATGCAGACACCAACACAATTAGCACCATGAGCACCACAAGTGTCTCTAACACTGGAAGTGGGTCAATATATCAAGAAATGATCTTGTCATCAAAGTCTTTGAAAGAATATAAGCCAAGAAAGAGACGGACTACAATTCAGCAGTTGAAAGCAAAGGCCTCAGATCAAAACTTCTTGTGTACGTCATTTAGAATAAGGCCCAGATTAGTTGCACAAGCTCAAGCTCAAAGAGAAAGAATGGCTGCCAAGCATATGAATGACATGACCGAAATAAAAATGGAGCCAAAAAACTTGAATGGTCCCCAAAATGATACAGATGATCATTTTGGGGAAAACGGTAGTGATATTAGTTTGTATGATTCCCAGATGATGTCCCTGAAACACCTTCAGATAAAGCGTGAAATTGAAGATGAAGAACTCTACGGACAATTGAGCGAATATGGTATTGACAGAAATAATTTCCAAGTGGCAAATGTTTCCGCCAACAATACTGAATATCAGCCTCAAAATGAAGAACCCAAAGAAGAATTAAAATTCACTCCTGCCAAACATTTTACATCTCGCAGAGCTAAGAATAAAACATTTCTGAACAAATCTGAAGTCCATGGCACAAGTTCGGAAATAGTTTCAAACAATGAAGCTGCAGACAGCCATAAAAGCGAAAATTATGAAGAAATGTCACATTGTAACATTTGTAATGAAATAGTTCCTTCTGATAAAAAGCATGAACATTGGAAAGGACATGTTCCTACGTGTTTTATTTGTAAAAACTGTGGAATGGAATATCAGAATCAAGATAAAGAATCTGAAGAAAATCAAGACCCTTTACATTGTGCCAACTGTCATGGTGACCTGGTAAAAACAGAAATGGAAATTGCAATCTCAAGAAATGTTTTCAGTAAGGTAACAGCAGCAGACCAAATCAACAATCGCCAGGCTCATGGTTATAATACCCGAGACCATAAGAGAGATCAGCTTAGTTATGAGTGTGAGGTGTGCAGCAGAAAATTTGAATATTTTCACGCTTTGCAGTTTCATCGCAAAATGCACAAAGAAAGAAAGATTGACTGTGCCGAGGCAGGGTGTGAGATGAAATTCCGTACAGTTAAAGAAATGGAGAAACACTATGAAAAATTTCATCCTTCATCTGAAAAGAAGGAATACTACTACTGCACCTATGACAAATGCAACAAGAAGTTTCTGAAAAATTTTCATCTCCAAGAACATGTCCGTGTGAAACATTTAAAAATTAAGGCATTTCAGTGTCCTTGGCCAGGTTGCATGAAGGAGTTTGCAGCTGAACGTCACATGAAAGTTCATTTGTTGATTCATAAGGATGAGAAACCAATTCAATGTGATTATTGCGATTACAGGTGTCGGCAACGAAGTGCTCTCAACTGGCACATGCGAAAGCATCCTGACATGCCATATCCTTTTAAACGTTACTCAACTGACTCGCCGACTTTGTCAGCACAGGAAAGTGACTGAATACTACTGTATCCAGACTCCTATATCATTTGAGCCGTGGCAAGCCAAAACCAATTATGTGGGTGTGCCCCCAGCAAAGACTCAAACCAGAATCTTCACTGTCCACATATATGTAGCTTTGGGTTTAAGCTACCTCCATGCCGACAGCAAAGACCCTGATCACACTGGCTGGATGACCAGGCTGATCTGAGTCTTGGCATAGCACACATGCCACTTTGTTGGTTTTGTCATGCTGCTGCTCATTTCTGTCTCTACAGAGTTGGACTACCATATTAATTTGGTTATAAGATGGAAGTTTTCCTATCTAGAATGACACTAAATACCTAAATCAGTCTTCTGTAATTCTGCTATAAAATAGATCAACTCCAAAAATCTAGATCAATCTCATAAGATGGATCTAGATTTTTGGAGTTGTTTTGGAAGATGGATCTAGATTTTTGGAGTTGGTTTGGAAGGGAACACCCCCACCCATTATATAACCAACTAAATATGGTAATTCATACGTCTTTCAGGAGATATTTAAATTTATCACATGACCTCGCAGTTATTCAGTCGATAACATCATGTCATAAAAGTGGTATGATCAACATGTACTTTTTTGCGCATACATGTAACATCATTGGCAAAGACCGTGTCAACAGTATGTTTTCTTAGTGAAATAATGTTCATTTTAAAGGGTCATATGATAAACAGAATCTTTCACTTGTGGTCATTTCATATGAAATTTATGAAACACTCTGAATCAAGTTTCTATGGTCATTTCATAAGAAATTCATGGAACACTCTGAAGGCGAGTATCATTAATTTCGTATGAAATGACCACTTGTGTAAGATCCTCTGTATATAAAACTGTTGGCAAACAGTGTATACCCTGATCAGACTGTTTTTCAAACATCTGCTATATTTGCTCAGATAATGCGCCTGGATAGTTAAGGTGAATGGGTAGACTTCTTTGGGGGAAGCAACTCTATAGCTTTCAGTTAAGGCCCTTTATCAACAAGGCTCAACTATTCAAGGCTAGAATTAGCTCCTTTTTTCTTAAGAATCGAGTTTGAGTAGAACCTTTCTGGAAAGGTTACATCATCCAGGAAGCAAACAAGAACTAAGTTTTCTCCCTTTGTACATAACTCACACAAGCTGTCTCCCTTTCTGAAGGACTGTTTCATAAATTTCATATGAAATGATCACTTGTGTAAGATCCTCAATATATACTGAGCTGTGTTGTTAGAAAAGCCTGTCTTATGTGGTGTCAAAATTGTGAAGCTTTTATCAGTCTGTGCATTTGTGCGATCTGATCAAAGTCTTCCCTGTTCCAGTCAACAATCTGGGCCTGGTTGTTCAAAACTATCGCTCTCCTTAGTTACGGAGACATTAATTTTTTAAAGAAATATATGTAAAAACGCTGCCATTTTTTGCCAAAATGCAAGTCAAAAGCTCCACACAATTTTTCAGCAAAAAATATCACCACAATTAATTTTGTGAGTACTGTAAGACTTAACAAGACCTGTCCCCATACAGGATAGCTCACCAGCAGTGCCTTGCCCATCACATGAAAAAACTTTTACGTAAAACTTTAAAGTGTGACACCCACGCTGACACCGACGTCCAAGTGACAACAATAGCTATCTGTACTTTCGTACAGGCGAGCTAAAAAAATCCTCCATAAACAACTTCGTTAAGCTAAAGATACTTTGAAGAACTGGGCCCTGGATATTCAAAGCAGTGTTAATTATATGAAGTCATTAGTCTAGGATCTGGTAAGGTCTTCTACTGACTATATAAAATCAAGTGTGCTAATATTTTTGTTGAAAAAATATGAGAAACTTTTGCACTGCAAAAGTTCCTCACATTTTTACAGCCAAAAAAAAAAAAAAAAATGGCAGTGTTTTTGTATAAGATATGTTTGAAAATGCTAGGTCTCGTTAACTAACAGAATCATTAGTTTGAATAACTGCGCTCTATGATCCTGATGTATCGCACTAGTGAAATGCCAACGCTTATCATTCTGAGCTGCTGCCCATACTGATCTGAGTCTTGGCAGTTCATATTATGTTGCTAGGAACATTTTCTTATAGGCTGACTTACTGTTTCTGAGACAGTCCATGTTTGTTTTATATTCCTGCTTTATGTAAAAATGTACATTGTCATTTCACTTTCCATTTTTATAATGTTTTTCATAATAAACGACAATTCCATTTGATAAAATGATTGAAAAAGAGAAATGTTCTTTTCTTATAGTTGGTTGGTTGATTTGGGTTTAACGGCCCTTTGAAACAGTATTTCAGTCTATCTCGGGCTGTCTCTCAGAGAGAAGGAGAAAGAGGCCACACCTACTGCAAGCACAGTAGGCCCTTACCATAATACTATCCAAAGGACCTCTGACAGTATCAATGCATATTTGCCCATTTTTCGACAAATTACTGCACCTTCCTCGGGCAGCAAAAGTTGAAATATTTGACATTAATATGTAGCCTTGTGTACTATAAAGACATTTTAACAGTGATTTTGAAAAATTATCATGCCTCTAGATTAACATAGACCAGTTTTATCAAGAGGGCTATGTGAATTTTTCAGTCTCTGAAAGTAGGTCCATTTATTTGGTTTTCTAAGATATCGAAATCTTAATTGATAACTATGCTAAAACTGACATACACACTACTGTTACTGATATTATGCAATATTTTTCCAGTACTAAGGACTTTAGCCTATTTTTAGATACAAGAGGGCCAAGAGGCCCTGAATCGCTCACCTGACCAAAAAGGTTAAAGGTCAAACAAGGGTCATCATTTAACAAACCTGATAGTTTGCAACCACTTTCAAATGGTTTTGAAGAAGATTTTTGAATATTTTCTATGTATTGCTATGGTTCAAACCCTGGACCCCCTGGGGCAGGGCCATTTTGGACCCTGTGGCCATCATTTGAATAATTTTGGTAAAGGACCACTAGGCAATGCTACATACTAAATTTCAAGCATCTGAGCCAAGTGGTTCTGAAGAAGAAGATTTTTTAATATTTTTCTATGGTTCAAACCCAGGACCCCCTAGGGTGGGGCCATTGTAGACCCTGGGGTCATCATTTGAACAAACTTGGTAAAAGACCACTAGGCAAAGCTACATACCAAATGTCAAGCATCTGAGCCTTGCGGTTCTGAAGTAGATGATTTTTTAAAATTTTTCTATGTATTTCTATGGTTCAAACCTGGGACTCCCTGCCCCGGGGCCATTTTGGACCCTGGGGCCACCATTTGAACAAACTTGGTAGAGGGCCACTAGGCAAAGTAACATACCTAATTTCAAGCATCTGAGGCAAGCAGTTCTGGTGAAGATGATTTTTAAGTATTTTTTAGTTTCGAACCAAAGAACCCCTGCCCCAGGGCCATTTTGGACCCTGGGGCCACCATTTGAACAAATTTGGTAGAGGACCACTAGACAATGCTACATACCAAATTTCAAGCAGCTGAGCCTTGCGATTTTGAAGTAGATGATTTTTAAGTATTTTTTAGTTCAGAAACCCAAGACCCCCTGCCCCAGGGCCAATTTGGACCCTGGGGCCACCATTTAAACAAACTTGGTAAAGGACCACTAGGCAATGTTCCATACCAAATTTCAAGCATCTGAGCCTAGCAGTTCTGGAGAAGAAGATTTTTAAGTATTTTTAAGTTTCGAACCCAAGACCCCCTGCCCCAGGGGCATTTTGGACCCTGGGGCCACCATATGAACAAATTTGGTAGAGCACCACTAGACAATGCTTCATACCAAATTTCAAGCCTCTGAGCCAAGCAGTTCTGGAGAAGAAGATTTTTAAGTATCCTTTAGTTTCAAACCCAAGACCCCCTGCCCCAGGGCCATTTTTGACCCTGGGGCCACCATTTGAACAAACTTGGTAGAGGACCACTAGGCAATGTTACATACCAAGTTTCAAGCATCTGAGCCAAGCAGTTCTGGAGAAGAAGATTTTTAAGTATTTTTTAGTTTCGAACCCAAGACCCCCTGCCCCAGGGCCATTTTGGATCCTGGGGCCACCATTTGAACAAACTTGGTAGAGGTCCACTAGACAATGCTTCATACCAAATATCAAAGCCCTAGGCCCCGCGGTTTCAGAGATGTCATTTAAAGCAAATTGTTGACGACGGACGACGGACGACGGAGGACGCACGACGGACGACGGAGGAGATCACAATAGCTCACCCTGAGCCTAAAGGCTCAGGTGAGCTAATAAAGGGTGTAAGTACCCCACCCACTTTTTCAGATTTTCAGCTGTAGACTATCTTTTCCCCCCGTGCCTCAGCAAGCCACTCACATATAATGTGTATTATGATAGTACACACATACATGCAAAGTGGCTAGCTGAGGCACGGGGGGAAAAGTATCTTTAAAAAACTTTTCCTGTTTCCATTACGTTTAATTATAAAATTTGGCTTTTTCCACCAAAAATTGAAGCCTATGTGCAAAATAATCAGAAAGTACATTCATGGCCAGTTAGGGGAAGTTGAGAGCAACAAATTTCAAGAGAAATTCTTGGGTATATCAAAAATTTAATTTTGACTATTTTTATAGGCAAATTAACATTACAACCGTCAGAGGTCCTTAGTAGGATGCCCTGGCATTGAAAGTTACTCAGCACCATTGCCCAAGCCGGCCCCCACTCAATTTTTGTAACTGATTTTGTCTGACATACTGTCCTTAAGGTGTATTGGTATGCCTTCATCATTTTCCACCTTTTTTACAAATGGGGAACAACTTTTGTGACTTCCCATTTGCTTCCTTGGACAAGGAAACCCTTCTAAAAAGGGGTCTACTCTTGAAGGAAAGATTCTTGTCTTGAAGAGTTGACCCCATAGAGACAGGATGGATGACTTGCTGTTCTATTGCCCTTCTGACAGTATTTCAGTCATATAAAGCCAAATGGAAGGGTGATAATGAAATTGAACCTCATTTATGGCCAAAAAGATTTCTGCCCCCAGTGGGAATTGAACCCGGACCACTAGCTGAGCAGAAATGCACTTAATCCACTTAGCTACCAGGGCTCCTCTTAATGAGAAGGGAGGTAAACAGGAAAATGGAAGAGTTGCTCTGCCTTGAAGTGTACCCATTCACCTTAAACGGTGGACTACCGCTGCTCTAGAGCGTGAACAAATCAACCACTTGCAAAAATTCTTCCAATAAATAGTATTAAAACATTGAATTAAATAACTTGAGAATAACTATTTGTTTAAGAAAATCTGAAGTTTCTGTTGGAAGAATTTCAATTTGTAATGTCTTTGAAAAATTGGTGGAGCATTGCATACACTGTTTGCCATGCTCCTATACCTAAATGTCATAATTTGTTACCATAGCTACAATGGAATTACGAACTGTTGTGCTTAGTAGTACCTTGGCAGAATGACATCTCAGTGATGTCACTTTGGCATCAACATGAACTCTTAGTTGGTGTGGTAGCATATGTTTGACATCATTGGCCGCCAATTTTTCAATGACATAACAAACTGAAATTCTTTCAACAGAAACTTCAGATTTTCTCAAATAATTATTCTCAAGTCACTTAATTCCTTGTCTTTGTGATTTTCTTCATGTAAGAATAATTGCTGCATTCTGTCATTACCAGGAGACAGTCACATGAAATACCTAGAATACCATGATTTGATGCTTCAGCCATTAACCCTTAAAGCACCAAAATTAAAATAAGTTAAATTTGTAAACAGTGTAGATCCAGATGAGGTGGCTCATAATGAGCCACCTCATCTGAATCTACACTGTTTGCCCTCTAGTGTTTGAACTCTTAATATGATACTGCTTGGACCAAACATTTTTTGAAATTCTGCAGACGTAAATTTTGTTGTCTGCTTTTTGGCATATTAAGGGTTAATATCCTGTTGTTTCTCCACAACCTAGAATATCAATGGCTGTAAATAAGGCTTAAGTTCCTTAAGGCAATGTTCCCTTGTGGGGAACTTCAATCTATTTCTAGCCGTTTAATTCTATTTGTAGCCATGTCAAGTCATTCCCCTTTGTGTACACTAAACATCAAATGCTCATGATAACAGGATGAAATAACAAATAAACCATATATTAAATGCTGAAAAATTTAATTTTGAGATTCAGACACATGGTCCCAACTATGATACAAATCAATTTCCATAATGACTATAAAATCAGAAATACTTTTTAATGTATCCTATTGTTTTAAACAGTCAATTTAGGGGATAACTGTACTCAAAATTGTCATTTGGGGAGGTAAATTGTCTTTTTTATGGTTGTTAATTTTGTTTTATGGCGATGCCTTAGCAGGCTGTAAAACAATTTTATACATTAAAACCTATGTTTTACCTCCTCTAATAACAATTTTCAATACAGTTATCCCCATTCTAATGCACTTATTTTTAACATTCTCAGCTTTCGAAGTGTACTACTTTGCTCCCCAAAAAAGTGCTTTCAGCAACATAAAGACGTCAGCCATTAAGAGAAGCAACATTTGGTAATGACACTGGGTTTTTGACAATATAACACAAGATATACTGTCATAAATTTTTTGAGGTTATCCAATCAGACATTGTGTTACATTTCTCAGTGCATTAGAATTTGAGCCGCAACACGACAAAACCCACAAAGTAGCATGTGTATCCAGCGACGTCTGATCAGAATCTTCACTGTGGGCTTAAAGGGTAGAGATGGATCTAAGCTATCTTCATGCAGACAGCAAAGACTCTGATCAGACTGGGCAGATGCCCAGGCTGATTTGGGTCATTACTGGGCACACATGCCTCTTTGTTGGTTTTGCCGTGTCACGGCTCAATTTAGTATCTGGCATGCCTGGTAAACACACAAATGCATTCCTGCCCGGATATTAAAATTTCAAGCTTCTCCAAATAGTAGCCAAAATATAATGATGCTATTCAACTCATATGTATGTGAAGTCATAAGTGCAAAATTTCAGCATTTGTAAAAGATAAATTGGGTGAGTTCTCACAAATCTCCTGGCAGTGGCCAAACTGTAAATTCAGATTTGCTATTTTCAAAAGTTTGTCATATCTCCACTAGCTCTTTTATTACAAAGCAAAGATTGTGGACAAACACAGCCAGAGACATTTGAGCGGATTGGTTTGTTGGTTTGTTTTGGGTTTAACGGCCCTTTGAGACAGTACTTCAGTCTATATCAGGCCGTCTCCCAGAGAGGGAGAAAGAGAAATGATAGACGAGAGAAAAAATGTCCAAAAGCCGCACCTGCACCTACTACATGCACAGAAGGCCCTTGCCTTACAACGTTCCAAATCAGTAGGACGCCCACTGGCACTGAAAGTTACACACAGCACCATTGCACCACCCCATGAGCGGATTGGATATCCTTTTGGTGAGAAAAATTGCGCTTTTGAGCAGGGAAAAAGTTCCCTTTTCAGCAAGAAGAAATTTACCTTTTTGAGCAGATTTTATATGAATTAAAAGGTAAAGTAAAGGTTAAGTGTTAGCTGATGCCTCTTTCATTAGCCAGGCTTTCACCTGTTGTCCCCTACTCATAACGGAAGCCTTTGCACTTCGTATTACACATCTCCATGATATATCGCCATATTTCAACATGCTGTCCGGTATCACTGACCCTCACAAAGCAGACTTTTTTACCGCGATTGCTTTACATAACAGAAATTACCATGTCTTTCTTATTACAAGTGCCCGAACTGTCTGAACTGTATGGTGAATATGCAGGCACATACATGTACATATACACAGCAGTTTTTACCTGCTAATCACCTTGAATTCTTCTAAAAATCTGACTTACCTGTACAAATTGTCTTTAAAAAATTCCGTCAATCATCTGGAATTTTTTCCGCTCCAACATCCAAATTGAGATTTACAAGATCCGCTCAAACATGTTGCCTGGACAAACAATGCTTTACATACATGTAAATTGCATTTATATATATTTTGGCTAACTTTTTGCAGAAGCTTTAATTTCTAATTCCAAGCTGGGAATGCAATTGCAGGTTTTCCAGGTGGGATCTGTATTGCCAAAAAGTTGCTGGTGGAGTGAAAAACGGTGCAGATCCAGATCAGACTGCTCTGATCAAGATCTGCACTGTTTGCTTAGACACTTTGTCTCAATATCTAGAGTCATTATAGTAAATCTTATGAAAGACACTAAAATACATGGATTCGAGCACAACTGAGAAACCTTCCACTCGGAAGAAAGCTTTACTCTCAAAACACCCTTGCAAGTTGAACCTACATTATTTTTATTCTAAAACTGAATAATGATCATGCTGCATCTTAGCACTTTCTCATGCATTAGCTAACCCACTCCAAAGCCCCATCTTAGCACTTTCTCATGAATTAACTAACCCACTCCAAAACCCCATCTTAGCACTTTCTCATGCATTAACTAACCCACTCCAAAACCCCATCTTAGCACTTTCTCATGCATTAACTAACCCACTCCAAAACCCCATCTTAGCACTTTCTCATGCATTAACTAACCCACTCCAAAACCCCATCTTAGCACTTTCTCATGCATTAATTCACCCTGATCCCCTCCCGAACCATCTTAGCACTTTGTCATGCATTAACAATCCTGCCCTCATTATCTACCTCATTACTATGAATTAGCCTGTATCACATCTTTAGACCCCACCCCACAACCCTTGTTTTAGCACTTTATCATGTATAAACCCAACCCGCAACTCCATCTTAGCATTTTTTAAGACATTAGTTACCTTCCCAAAAATCTTCACCCATTAACAAAGTCCACACCTCCATCTCAGCACTTCTGAAGACATTTATTGACCCACCCCAAAACCCCATCTCAGCATTTTTTCATGCATTAGACAACCCACTCCAAAGCCCCTAAATGAAATACATTGACGCATCAAACAGAATGAATGTAACCAAACTGTGAGCAATTTGACAAATATAATGAACAATAATTATGCAATTTTATTATCTTACATAGTACAACACACATATGGCAAACAAAGATACACAATAAATCTTCAAACTAGGCTCCAAAGCTTCAAAGCTAGGTTTGAGCTTCAAAACTTGTAGTCAATCCTTGGTTTCAAACATTGAAGAACTCAAATTTTTCAGTTCTACCTAGGTTTCCAATTTCAATCCAGGACTGAAAATTTGAGTCAGAGAACTTAGGTTTAACATCCCACCAATACAAAGGTCATATGAAGACAGGACCTCCGTTTAAAGTCTCATCTTTAAAACCGGAGAAGCAAGGGATTGAACCTGAGACCACTGGATGGTAGTCTTGTGCCTTGTCCGCTACACTAGGGCTGAACATTTGAAATTTATGGCTGTATTCTAGGACCAAACTCAACTGTGAGTGAATAAATTAGATCAACAATCAGGATTAACTGAGAGAGTGTGGCTGGAGTGATGTTTCAGAATACAGCCATTAGGCTTGAAGCTCAAGACTAGATCTGAAAATTTTTAAACCTGAAAATTTTTAAACCTAAGTTTGAAGACTTAATGTGCATTTGGCTTGCCATACAAACAGATAATGAGATCATAAGTAGGCTCAGTATCATGACAAAATGAAAACAGTAATAACTCAGATCAGCCTGTGCATCAGTGTTTTCTTTTAAGGTGTCTGGGTATACCATCATGTTTTCCCACCATTTTCACAAAGGGGAGCAACTTGAATGACCCGCTGTTTGCTTCCTTAGAGGATGAAGCCCTTCAAAAGGGGATCTACTCTTATAGGAAAGAATTTGCTCCTGCAAGAGCAAATTCTCTCCTTGAAGAGTTGACCCCCTTAGGAGAAGGGAAGCAAAAATGAAAATGGCAGAGTTGCTTCCCCTGAAAGTATCAATTCACTTTAATTACACGAGCAGAGACAGGTCAAAACCAACAAAGTAGCATATGCGCCCAGCAAAGCCTCAGATCAGCCTGGTGATTACAGTCTTTTCTGTTGGCATGGAGGTAGCTTAGACCTTAGTTCAGCTTCCCTATTAGCACAAAGCAAAGACTCCTATAGACTCAATGGATGTCTAGGCTGATCTGAGTCTTCGATGGGCGACCACACCACTATGTCAGTTTTGTTGCTCAAATATTTCTCCAAATCCATAGATTGCTGGTGCAGACAGGGCAGACTATAATCAGACTGCACAGTTGCGTGCTGATCACCTGAATTTTTGTCACGATTAACAATTTCTCTTGGTGTGGCTGTATAATATAATGTATAGAAAAATAGAATGGGTACACTTTCAGGGGCAGCAACTCTGCCATTCTCATTTTTGCCACCCTTCTCAGTGGGGTCAACTCTTAAGAAAAGAATTTGCTCCCTCAGCAAAAATTTCTTTCCTTTAAGAGTAGACCCCATTTGGGAAGGGTTTTGTTTTCATTAAGAGACTGAACAAATCTGTTACAAACCTGTATCAGTTATACTATATAATGCAAAAAAAAATATAAATATCAAAAACACGTTTAAAGTCTTCAAAAAGAAAGTAGACTTTCCAAAAAATGAAACACAAAATGAACACAACTTTGCAATAATGCTTATGAAATGTACGTAACTAATATGCACAGGCTGTGCGTGGTGATTCTTCCGCATCACCTCCCTTTCCCCTATCAACTCAAAATGACTGGAACACTGTTGAATGGTACATAAAGCTCCAGTCTATCTGTCTATACATGATACTATCTAAATGTAATTGATCAACCTTTAGAAAATACACAAACATGGTATTGTCACTAACAAATAACATATTTACATCTTCTTATCACATTCAAAAGTGTGTCATTAAGTTTCTTGAAGGAAAAAAAAATACAAAAAATAATTGAGCTGCAACACAAGAAAAACAAGAAAGTGGTTGTGCACCTAGTGCAGACTCAGATCAGCCTGGGCATTCGCCCAGTCTGTTCAAAGCCTTCCCTGGCCGCATGGAGGTAGCTTAGACTCTTAGCTACCCTTTAAGAGCTTAGCAAAGAATTTTATCAGACTGGGCCGATGCCCAGGCTGATCTGAGTCTGCACTGGGCGCACAACCACTTTGTTGGTCTTCTCGTGTCAAGGCTCATTGAACACAGCCTCTGGTAAGTTTGAAAATACTGACAAAGAGTATTACCGGCATTGGACCCAGCTAACAGATTGGGCCGTAAAACTAGAACCATTCATTTATTTATCTTATTTCAAGGGAAAACTTGGATTCATTTATTTATCTTATTTCATGGGCAAACTTGGAAAAGAATCAGATGGCACTGGAAGTTTGTTTTTATAAAGTCCTGGATCTTTCCATGCATACAAACAATCAGAACACTATACCATAATCAAACACTATACCATACTCACTGGGCTTTTAGACAGGCTTTCTCGCCCCAAAACAACCCAAAATCAGGGATCTCCCCAGACCATTAAGGCTTGTTGCTTGCAACATGGCTTCCTCTTCACATTAACTTTGTAACATGCCTTATTTCCAATTGAAAATTTATTAAAAGTGCTATTATTTTCATTTCTTAGGCAATAAAGTTGTTTTAAATGCATTAAGGATCATCAATAAATTATTTATAATGTATATATATAGGCTAATTTTGACAAAACATTGCTATATTAAGGATTCTAACAAGACCTGTCACAGAAACAGGATAGCTCGCCTGACAGCGCCTTGCCCATCACATAAGATGCCCCCGTCTTATAGCCAAATAAATACTGGTACTGGATAATCATTAAGCACTTTGTCAGTCAGACAGGCTTACAGACACTCGGTCAGTCAGTCAGTCATAGTATATAAGCCACATCCTCAGATATCAGACCTTTGACATTTGCAAATTGCCCATGCCCAGACAAGCCTGCATATGCTGCCAAGCCTCACACTTGAACATATTTCACGTACAGGCTGGTCTAGGTTTATACATATGCCATATGTCAAATTTTCCATGATGCTGCTAAAACTGGTTGTCTTTGTGTAAAACCAACCAGGAACCACATCACTGTTCTGTTCTGATGAATTCTCCTAACGGCATTCCCCAAGTGGCTCAGCGGTACATAACCATAGTTGCACATATGAGTTACGTACCACTGAGCCACTATACATAACCACAAATGGCAGGTGACTGATAACCAATCAGCACTCTTTCTTGTATGCTGACAGCCAATCAGCATCAGCAAGTCATGTACAATCAGCTATTGCCTAACAAATGATTGGTCAATTATAACCAATCTGCACCTTCCTTACATCCTGCCAGCCAATCAGCACTTTCCTAACACCAGAGCCAATAATGCCATCCTGACATACATTCCATTCTCTGCTTGTCTGAAGTAGGCCGCTCTCGGATCTGTGTCAAATGCAGTGCTGGAATTAGAGTAGAGATAAATGAGCTGTGACACGACAAAACCAACAAAGTGGCAAGTGCGCCCAGCACAGACTCAGATCAGCCTGGGCAGCCGCCCAGTCTGATCAGAGTCTTTGCAGTGGGCTTAAAAGGTAGCTAAGGGTCTAAGCTACCTTCATGCTAACAGCGAAGACTCTGATCAGACTGAGTGGATGCCCAGGCTGATCAGAGTCTATGCTGGGCACACATGCCACTGTTGTTTTTGTCATGTTGCGGCTCAAATAAGCCACAACACAAGACAGAATGTACTTGTACTGTAAAATGCACAATAACTGCAGCATCAATACCTGGAAGTTATATGAGAATAGAATATGGCACACCTACATTTTGGCACTTCAATATTTTAAGATTAAAGTCTAGCCACTGGACACTTTTTTTGGCAATTTTCCGTGTTTCCTGTTTCAATAAACAATCATCATGACAAATCTGAGAAATGAAAAGCCATATGAGCAGTGACACAATAAAACCAAACAAAACTGAATAGAACTGTCTCAGATTTATAAAAATCACACCTGATAGGCGGCAATCGAAAATGCTCATGCAGTCGATGAATGCGGATCAAAAACCATTAGAAACAGAGTTTTTTTATTCCAAATTGGCAACAATTTGCAAAAACTCTGTTTTGCAATCAAAAATTCTGTTTCTAAAGGTTTTTGATCTGCATTAATCGACTGTTTAGAGCATTTTAGATTGCCACCTATCCGGTGTGATAGTTCTATCAAAGCTGGTTGGTTGATTTGATGCTTAACGTCCACGGTAAACAGCTAAGGTCATGTCGGGACGGTCAGTTAACCTAACCACACTATTCCTGGGCAGGCTTAGACCTCCTAAGCGGTTAACCAGTACTAAGTGCACATACTTTCGCCAGTAACTGACAACTGCCCTTCTTGAATCAGCGGAAGGAGAAACGAAAGTACGTGGCCAGACCGGGATTTGAACCCAGGACCTCTGACTTACAAGTCAGGTGCCCTACCGATTGCGCTACCCGGCCCGGCTATCAATGTTGGTGTTCAGGGCATAATTCAAGTAATATCATACCTGATTTCGAAATTTCTGGGCAATGGATGCATGACCACCATTCTCTTCTTGGCTTTAGTCATCAGTTCTGGGGTCACTATGAACTGCCCACAAGCCTGGTAATAAACAATGATACTGCTACATCAACAAGAAATGATCTGACTACCCAGTGTGAATGTTGATAGCTAGACACCAAACAGTATAAGCATGAATGAGACTTAAGGTCAGTAAGAACAGTCTCAGGGAAGCAACTCTGCAATTTTGATTTCCACTGCAGTTCCCAAATATAGTCAACTCTTACAGGAAAGAATTTGCTCCCAAAAGAGCAAATTCTTTCCTTTAAGGGTTGACCCCATGCTGGAAGGGCTAAAACACCCAAAAGAAACACAAAGGAAGTCACAAGAGTTGTGTCCTGTTATAAATATGTATCATGTCAAGTGGACATTTTCAGATCTCAGGATCAGGTGAGATGCTTGCATCTTGTGTGATCCTGAATTCCCCAGCACATACTCACCATGACACAGAATACCAGATCAAGCTACTGTAGCAAAGCTTTATTTATTACACACCTTGAGCATTTAAAACTTATTAAATCGAAGCAAAACTGGATTTTTATGAGTTTCGGCATCCGGTCATGTTGTTTCTATGCAGTAAAATATGCAGGAATGTTACATGATTTATGGCACGATTTGATAACATCAGCAAGGGCATAACTGCCTATATGCAAATACGCAGGTGCATAATGAAATTTTGTCAAATGGACAAAATTTCAGCATGCACATGCATATCTGATGATGCTGAATTTTTTTTTTATTTTTATTTTTAAATTGGACAAGATTCTAATAGTAGCTGGAAACAAAGCGACTACATGAAATATCTTTGGGGCTACACTCTTATTCTTGCCCTCAAAGGGGTATAAAACATAATTGTGAATAACATTTAAACACCCCTAGTTACGCCCCTGTCAGCACAAACAAGCCTCATTTGAGAGAACACTGATTATGCCTAAGAAATATTGACTCACCTGCTCTATTTTTATGGATCATATGACGCAGAACATAACTGAATGTTGTACTGTAAAACACTTATATTTGGCGGTCACTTTATTTTGGCGATATTGGCGGAAAGGAAGAAAACCGCCAAATTAAAATGCCACCAATTTAAACTATATCATGAGAGGAAAAACTGCAGTTAGCATAAAGCTCAGTCACTCCGCCCTCCCATAATATCAAAGCCAGTTCACGTTATACTGTATAAGTACAATAGAAGAGTTCAAACAAACACGCCGGGAAAACGGAGTGTGAAAATGCTTATTTGACATGTCATGCTACTGAGTACCCAAGCCAAACTGATTTAAGCAAACACACACAAAATATTTTCGCTGTATAAACAGTTTTATTTATAAATGCAAACTAATATGCATTCAGAAGCATTAATGAAAAAATGACAATGTACAACCTGGTTTCAATTTGACAATTCAACAACGGCAGCAAACACCAATTGATTATTATTGCTTGTTTATTTACAATTATTATATTTATTTTCAGAAAACACAAATCCGCCAAAATAAAAATCCGCCAAATGGTCCATTTAAAAAAAAAACGCCAAATTTTGCTGCCGCCAAATATAAGTGTTTTACAGTATCACTATCAGGTATGTAATAAAAAAATATTATAATGGCCCTAATATTCAGACAGTAGTGCCCTAACTAAACAGTGAAGACCTAGAAAAGACTGCTCAACAGAAGTCTCATCTGGGTCTGCACTGTTTGCTCAGACCTATCTTACCCAATATTTTAAATTTTACATAAAACATTCCTCATAAACAGAGTACATACACTTTCATAATCTGTCATGGATGAGAATCTTTCTTTCTGTATTCTTGTCATGTACAAAACATCTGTCTCCAACAGGGCATCTTCCATACTCGTACACACTTCCTGCTGGATTCCTTTTCCTGCTACAAAGTTCACAATGTCGTCTGGCATTTTCAAACTGGGCGGTGAAATATACTGGATTTTCACACGGTAGTTTGTGAGAAGTTTGGCCAGACTGTGCACTGTGCGGCCATTCTTCAGGTCCCCAACCATTGTAATCTACAATATATTGGAAAAGCTTCTGACTGAAGATGAACAAACTGTTACAATTGGCTGAGACAAGCTAAAAGTGTAGATCTTAATCAGAGGAGCAGCCTGAACATAGTCAACAATGGTTGATATTCTGCCAGCTGTTATGTCTAACATTTGTACTAAATTCAGAGGTGACAGAAAACAGTGTAGAATGGTGAAGGTGTCCCATTAAAAACTTAGCTTGTTATCGCCTTCACCACATATTGTTATTCTTATTTATAATCATTTCCTTCTTCAAAATGTTAGAAATGCTTCAACTGTTCTTTTCTTGTTAAAAAGAACTCCTGTGTTTAACAACTGCAAGGATTTCTGAGTTTCTCAACTGTTATCATCTACTTTCGTTTTCCATGGAAACCATATAGAAAATCTTAACTGTTTTTAGGACAATTAAGATCATGTGACATACAGTCAAACCTCGATAATTCGAACTGACAGGGACCACACTATTTCTTTCGAATTATCCGTAGTTCGAATTTTCGAATTCGGCCTTTCCCGTTCACTTCCGTACATTTCCGGAATTCGTAATTACGGCAGTTTTCAGACAGTCCGATATTTTATTTCTCTATGCTTACTGACGTTCATGGATTTACAAATCAATCAAAACAAAATCAGAACGAAGAATAATTAACATTACATACCGGGAACATCCAAACCATCCACGATCATTTAAATATCGCGAGACCACTCCTCGTGTTTGGCACATGTACAAGTGTATTGTCCAAAAGCAGCACAGCTGCCGAACATTTTCCTAGCTCTGCAAATCAACTATTAATGACAATGCAGCGCCGGCGAAGATCAAAGCATCACTGAACGCAAGCAGGCTAGCTTGTTTCTATCTCGGCCTTAACTGTACTTTCACTTTCTGATTATGTTTCCGAGAACTGTGCTACTTTGGTTTTCAGAAAAATGACTCAAACCGGTCATCTGAGCCATGTCATGGAAAATATTCCTCAGTCATTTCGGAGTCAATGTATTTGGGAACAACGAATAGTCAAACCAGCCTGTCAGTCTGCGCAGTGTAGCTAAAGACTCTGTTTAGTGCCGTGTGCAAACCGTATGATCCGTGCGCAAATCGAACGAAAGTTCGGATGCGCATGCTAGTCGGACCCATTGCTGGTTACAAAAGCCATCACATTTAGCCTTTAAATTTACAAACTTCAAACAAGATAATCCCCGTCAATTGTGTAATTAGACAGACACCTTTTGCTCAACAGAAATTAATGACTTAAGCAATCAAAACATTAGTGGTTGTGAAGCGATAATTACCGGTACAGGTGGCAGTGATGACCTGAGGCTGTAAATATTTATCTCATCGATGACAATAGGTGTTATTTTCCGACATGAAATTGGAGCATGAATTTTGATTTCGAATAATAGATGGATTTTTATAGTGATTTTACTCAATCGGGACCTAATTTTCCTTTCGAAAAATCCGATTTTTCGAATAATCGAAATTCGAATTTGCAGAAGTGTTTTTACATAGAATTAATGGGCTTACGATCGGGACCGTGTTTCGATTTTGAAAAATCCGGTAGTTTCGAAAAATCGGCGTTCGAAGTACCGAGATTCGACTGTAATTTATCCATTTTACACTTCTTCAGTAAGCAACTTAAGTGTAACTTACCTTTTGAAAAAGGACACTGTATAACCAAAACCGGTTTACAATTAAACGTCCTGGCAAAACAGTCTGTTGTTGGTTGTTCTTTTTTTTTTAATTTATTTATTCCTTTGATATGATTACCCAGATTTGTTACAGTATTCTATTGAGGTGGCTCAGTAAAGTAAAAAGATGGGCAATGATCAGGAATTAATACAATCAAATCCCACATTCCGCTCTCAAAACCAACAAGGAAAGAAGCACATACACACAGAAAGTGACACAAGTTTACTAAAGACACGCACAGTAAACCAAATGAGCAGCTCTTTCCCAAACAGATGGTCATTCAGCTACCCCAATAACAGTATCAACATCTATTTTTACTTATTTTTTTTCTACATCTATTTTTACTTATTTTTTATCTTAGTAACAAAACAAAACAGAAGGCAGATTGGGCAGCAATACGGCCCGGGTGACTAAACTGCCAGAGACCATAGACAAGCGGACACAGCACATTATAACATCAAGGAACCAGAACAGAAGCACCGCCTTGGAACGGTCAGCAAAAGATTACTGGGGGGCTTAAACATGTTTTACTGGCCCAAACCTCGCCCTCTGCTTCTGCAGTGGTTTGAAACATTTAGTTAGCTGTTTGGTCAGCATGAAGGTTTCCTAACTCATCACTGGAAATAAACAAATCACGGATAAGGCCTATGATGAATCAGAGATGAGGACTCAACGGAAAGAACATACTGTGACACCAGGAGACCCCTGGGAAGTCAGACAACATCACTGAAATACCGGAACAAAAGAGAACCCAGAATGACCAAGCAACAGACAAGGCAAACTCCAGCCCCAACCAACTAAATTAAGTAGCTTTATGTCGGGCCCATCATTGAGTCTCATGCCTGACCAACCGGCGTGCAATTAAAGAGAGAAGCAAAGTGTTTAACCGTAATTGGGTTAACCACTTAACATGCAGACTGTAGCATTACATTTATATTGTATCCAATATGTTTGTAACGAACGATAATTTTCCTGAACTGATCAGAAAAATCCCACTTACCTACAATTTTTTTGAATTTATAGACTAAGTCACCATAAAATTCTGGTTCTGATAGGCCCTGTTGCAAAAGACATTTTAATCCGACCTTTAATTTAGAAACTAATTCATAGTGTCGGCGAAAAAAAATTTGAAAATGCTTTTCGAAGTTTATGATATCTATAGCCCTGTTGGAGAAGCTTAGCAGTTAAAATTTTATTATGGGCATTGAAGTCAGTCACATGACTAAACACTCTAGCAAACCAAATAAGTTGAGAAATGTAAACCCCGTAAGAGGTAGAACGAGGAACATCACCATCCAAAAATGGAAAATTTACTATGTCAAAATCAAAGCATCGTGTTTATCATAAATTTTGGATGAAACAAATCCATTTGATATTGGTCCCTAATATCATTCTCTCAGACTTGGCCAGACTTAACCACTATTTTCCTGGAGGGTACACTATGCAGACCCTGATTATGTAGCAGTCTGACTTGTGTGTACATGTACAATGTTTTCCCATGCATTACTGTCAAAAAGTTTCAGTTACTATAATATTCATAATTACCAGCTGTTCAAAACAGTGTGTATCTTATTTTAAATGGAAAATGTACCTGACATTAATGCTCAAATGAATTAATGACAGCCATTAGCATTAAGAGGAACCAACACCATATTTGCAAGTTTACTACTATGCAAAGTTACCAAATTGGTTGGTGCCAATTCAGATGAAAATAACTTTCAAAAAAAAATCTTGTTTTGTGTTCTGCTGTACATAAAGTATACTCACCGTCAGACCATTAACAGTTCCAATTTCTTCTCTGATAGTGAACACATCTAATAATGCCTGGGTGGGGTGTTCCCCAGTACCATCACCTGCATTTATAACAGGCTTGAGACAGTTAGCCGCAGCAGACTGAAAGATAAAAATTTCAATAATGATTTGTAAACCCACTTTTTTCACTGCAAAAACTTTTTTGTGTCTTGCCGATGCTTGATTGGTTTATCGCAATTTTCTTATCCATCCTTTTAACTCTTTCAGCCCCAGTGACGAAATAGGCAAAATTTGCAAACAGTGTAGATACTGATGAGGCGGCTCATAATGAGCTGCCTCATCTAGATCTACACTGTTTGCCCTCTAGTCTTTAAATTCTGAATATGAAATGTCTTTGACAAAACATTTTTTTAATTTTTCCAGATGTTAATTTTGTCGTCTGCTTTTTGGTGTTAAAAGAGTTAATCATATAACATATCATTATATTCCAACGTATGGATTTTACTGTTTGGTGTGGCAACTGTGTACAGCAGCTTTAGGCTACCACATCTGAGCCGCGACACGAGAAAACCAACAATGTGGTTGCGTCCAGCGCATACTCAGATCATCCTGGGCATCCGCCAAGTCTGATCAGAGTCTTCACTGTCCGCATGGAGGTAGCTTAGACCCTTAGCTACCCTTTAAGCGCTTAGCAAAGAGTCTGATCAGTTTGGACAGATGCCCAGGCTGATCTGAGTCTGCGCTGGGCGAATGACCACATTGTTGGTTTTGCTGTGTCGCGGCTCATTTGTTCAATTATAAGACAGAGTTTTTCCCTCTCCAAAATGACCCCAAAATACCCGAATCAGTAATTCTACAACAAAATGGGTTATATCCAAATAAATATGTCTTTACCAAATAAATATACAGTCGAACTTCGGTAGATCGAAGTGTCAGGGGTGCCCGGTTTTACTTCGAACTATCCGAATTTCGAAGTTACCAAGTCAGCTATTTCCGTAAATAACGGAAATGTCCGACCTCTACAGTGACCTTGTGATCGCGTCGAATGTGCGAAACCCACCTGTATTGTGGTAATTACCTCTTCTGTAAGGTGTAAAAGAAGATGCAAACAGATAGTTTCACTGTCATCTTCCCTTATGCCTTCAGAAATCAGACTGTTAATGACAAAAATCTGTATTCATCATTTATTTACATCAGCAACAGAATATTCTATTTTCGACGAAACATGGTTACATGTAAAACAAGGATCATATTTTGAGCAATGAGCATCGCCGATCATTACCTTTAAGTCATGGGGCTGTATCTTTGATCACCCCCCAGTTCAAACACAGATAAAAGATTAATGACGTCTTCTACTCAAATTCAATTTTAATCGCATGCTAAAATCATCTTTGAGTCACAAAAGAAGAGTATTTACCTGTATGATATGTCGTTACCTCGTTAACACAAGATTAACTACTATTGAAACATGATTAGCGTCGTCACGCGTCATCGGGTTTGTGCGTCAGCTTTCAGCATGGCTGACGGTAGCTTGCGACGATTATTGGGACTTCGAATTTTAAGATGTATTTCTAATGGAAATTTCAGTTCGGGAACGAATTTTTCTTTCAAAAAATCCGTCTTTTGGAACTATCAGCGTTCGAAGTTACCGAGGCAAATTTGTATAGAATGCATAGCAGAAATTTCGGGACCTTCGGAAGTATTCAAAGTTTCCGATGGATTCGAAGAATTGACGTTCAAACTACCGAACTTTGACTGTAGTATGTTTCCATTTCCTATCAAGCTGTAACTTCTTTAAATAATTTTACATTTGTAAAATGCATAACTGGAAAGCTATGCTATTTCTGAAATATTTAAGTAATGCGATAAATATACCGTAAAAACTCTAAATATTGGGGCAGACAGGTACATGTATGTGCAAACAGTGCAAAATAGTTAAGAGAGGCTGACTGTAAACATCGAGCATTGGCCCATAATAATGTGGAAAGTCGAAAATTACGGATTTGGCTCAAATTTTGGGAAATTGATATATACCATGCTTGTTTGTATTTCACAAGTTTTTAGAGGTCAACGTTCGGCTGTTTCCATGGTAACCAAGAATCCATTTTGAAAATATCAATATTGAGACATGTATATAATATTTCCTCGATAAAAATCAAACAACAAATATTATCCCATTCCTATTTGCTTGTATAGTTTGAAAATACATACGTATGTAATAAGATAACATGATATGAATGTTTTCTGCCCCTTATTATAAAAGGGAGAGCTTTTACTGGAAAAAATCGACCTAATTTTGAGTGAAAAATTGGTGTTTTATTCGCCTAATAACTAAAAATGGCAGTCACGTTTGACAATGAGGCAATATATACATGATAGAGTAAGGTTTGAAGTTAAAGAAAGTAAAAAAATTAGGTGTAAACTCGCAAAACTTTAAAAGTTATCCATCTTTGAAATGTGTCAATACTGTAAAATAGTAGGAAGGGAGATAATTCAAACTGGCATTATCTACCTCCCTTGACGATTACAAATCTGCAAACACTACAGGTAGTATCCATGATCTTTAATAATAAAAGATAGTATCTTTGAAAGAATAAGATTACTGTCAACAATGCTCACCATGACCTTTTTTATCTATGAAATAGGTCCATTTACCAAGACTGCAGTTGCAGTTGTATTCGGTACATTTGATGACAAGAGTTGTCCCGAGCAAAACGTCTGCAGAAATCACAGAATAGAAGAACGGAGTAAAACCATTTTATTTGCAGCAATATTTTTGCCTTATCTTTATTTTATGTTGAAATAAATAAAAATACTAATGTTTTTTGAATGAATTACTTCTGTGAAGCAGGTAATACGCAAGGAGAGGCATTTTTCAGGACAGAAAGTGGTGCAGACTAAGGCCTACAGCGTCTATTCACCGAGGGATACTGAAATTTTAAGCAATGTTCTGTTACCTATGATCGTCATACTACATAGAACAGCTAACAAGAGGGCCATGGTGGCCCTGAATCGCTCACCTGAGCATTAATCAGTTCACTGGCTCTGGTGAAGATTTATAAGAGTTTTTACCATACTAACATTTGACCTAGTTTTTGACCCGACATGACCCAGTTTCAAACTTGGCCTGGATATTGTAAGAATAAACATTCTGACACAGTTTCATTGAGATTGGATCAAAACTGTGCCCTCTAGAGCGTATACAAGGTCGTTCTTATATTTGACCTAGTGACCAAGTTTTTGACCCGACACGACCCAGTTTCTAACTTTACCTAGATTTCATTAAGATAAACATTCTGACAGAGTTTCATGAAGATTGGATCAAAACTGTGCCCTCTAGGGTGTACACAAAGTTTTTCTAAGATTTGACCTTGAGCCGACGTGACTCAGTTTCATAGGGGGCTTAGATATACGGACAATAAACATTTTGACATAGTGTCATGAAGATTGGATCAAAACTATGCCTTCTAGTGCTTACACAACGTTTTTCTAAGATTTGACCTAGTGACCTAGTTTTTTATACCCAACATGACCTACTTTCAAACTTGGCCGAGAGTTTATGAAGATAAACATTCTGACAAAGTTTCATAGAGATTAGATCAAAACTGTGTCCTCTAGAGCGTACACAAGGTTTTTCTATGATTTGACCTAGTGACCTAGTTTTTGACCCGACATGACCCAGTTTCAAACTTGTCCTACATATTATGAGGATAAACATTCTGACAAAGTTTCATGAACTTTGGATCAAAACTGTGCCTTCTAGAGCGTACACAAGGCTTTTCTAAGATTTGACCTAGTGACCTAGTTTTTGACCCAACAAGACCCAGTTTCGAACTTGGCCTAGAGTTTATGGAGATAAACATTCTGACAATGTTTCATAAAGATTGGATCAAAACTGTGTCCTCTAGAGCGTACACAAGGTTTTTCTATGATTTGACCGAGTGACCTAGTTTTAGACCCGACGTGACCCAGTTTTGAACTTGTTCTAGATATTATGAGGATAAACATTCTGACAAAATTTCATGAACTTTGGATGAGAACTGTGCCTTCTAGAGCGTACACAAAGTTTTTCTAAGATTTGACCTAGTGACCAAGTTTTTGACCCGACATGACCCAGTTTCAAACTTATCCTACATATACGGTTCACAAAAAGTAGGGGATATTCAGGTATGAAAAATTGTAGCATCTACAACAAATGTGATATCCATATGAAACGCTAAATATTGATAAGATAAATATCTGTTAAGACACTTTTCATGAAAGTTAAGACGATATATCCTGTCACGTGATCTGCATACATTTTGTTTCATACAGGGGGTCAGGACTAAAATGTGGTAAATTCGAACAATAATTTATTCAAATTCTTCAACTAAGCTAACCATTTTATGCACTTTTAAGTTTTGTATGCTAAAAGATTTTTTTTCTTCTTCAAAACTCTCATTTTGGGAAGAAAAACAGAAAACAAAAATTCGTACAGGTGCATCGAGTTACCGAAAAATTTAGACTTTTATGGCTTGCACTCATTATTTTGTTGAAAGAGTGTGTAAACACAATTTTCAGCTTGTTAAATGAAGCATGACGAGTGTTTCTGTATAAATTTTGTAATCTGCAAATAATCTGTTTCCACACCAGATTCGTGTGAAATTTGGGTGTCGACCCCCTGTCTAAAACGAATGACACGCAGGTCACGTGACAGGATATACCATCCAAATTGTAATGCAAAATGTCTTATCGAATATTTGTCTGATGGATACTTGCCGTTTCAGATGGACTTGGTATTTTTTCTAATTTATACGATTTTTAATAACTTAATATCCCCTACTTTTTGTGAACAGTATATAATGAGGTTAAACATTCTGACAAAGTTTCATGAACTTTGGATTAAAACTGTGTCCTCTAGAGCGTACACACGTTTTTTCTATGATTTGACCTAGTGACCTTGTTTTTGACCCGACATGACCTACTTTCAAACTTGGCTGAGAGTTTATGGAAGTAAACATTCTGACAAAGTTTCATAAAGATTAGATCAAAACTGTGTCCTCTAGAGCGTACACAAGGTTTTTCTATGATTTGACCTAGTGACCTAGTTTTTGACCCGACATGACCCAGTTTCAAACTTGTCCTACATATTATGAGGATAAACATTCTGACAAAGTTTCATGAACTTTGGATCAAAACTGTGCCTTCTAGAGCGTACACAAGGCTTTTCTAAGATTTGACCTAGTGACCTAGTTTTTGACCCAACAAGACCCAGTTTCGAACTTGGCCTAGAGTTTATGGAAGTAAACATTCTGACAATGTTTCATAAAGATTGGATCAAAACTGTGTCCTCTAGAGCATACACAAGGTTTTTTCTATGATTTGACCTAGTGACCTAGTTTTTGACCCGACGTGACCCAGTTTCAAATTTATCCTAGATATTATAAGGTTAAACTTTCTGATTAAGTTTCATGAAGATTGGATCAAAACTGTGCCTTCTAGAGCGTACACAAGGTTTATCTTAGATTTGACCTAGTGACCTAGTTTTTGACCCGACATGACCCAGTTTCGAACTTGGCCTAGAGTTTATGGAGATAAACATTCTGACAAAGTTTCATAAAGATTGGATCAAAACTGTGTCCTCTAGAGCGTACACAAGGTTTTTCTATGATTTGACCTAGTGACCTAGTTTTAGACCCGACGTGACCCAGTTTCGAACTTGTCCTAGATACTATGAGGATAAACGAACTTGTCCTAGATACTATGAGGATAAACATTCTGACAAAGTTTCATGAACTTTGGATGAACACTGTGCCCTCTAGAGCGTACACAACGTTATTCTAAGATTTGACCTAGTAACCTAGTTTTTGACCCGACATGACCCAGTTTTAAACTTAGCCTAGAGTTTATGGAGATAAACATTCTGACAAAGTTTCATAAAGATTGGATCAAAACTGTGTCCTCTAGAGCGTACACAAGGTTTTTCTATGATTTGACCTAGTGACCTAGTTTTTGACCCGACATGACCCAGTTTCAAATTTGTTCTAGATATTATAAGGATTTAAACATTCTGACAAGGTTTCATGAACTTTGGATCAAAACTGTGCCTTCTACAGTGAACACAAGGTTTTTCTAAGATTTGACCTAGTGACCTAGTTTTTGACCCGACATGACCCAGTTTCAAACTTGGCCTAGAGTTTATGGAGATAAACATTCTGACAAAGTTTCATAAAGATTGGATCCAAACTTTGTCTTCTAGAGCGTACACAAGGTTTTTCTATGATTTGACCTAGTGACCTAGTTTTTGACCCGACGTGACCCAGTTTCAAACTTGTTCTAGATATTATGAGGATAAACATTCTGACAAAGTTTCATGACCTTTGGATGAAAACTGTGCCCTCTAGAGCGTACACAAGGTTTTTCTAAGATTTGACCTAGTGACCTAGTTTTTGACCCGACATGACCCAGTTTCGAACTTGACCTAGATTTTATAAAGACTAACATTCTGACAAAGTTTCATAAAGATTGGATCAAAACTGTGCCCTCTAGAGTGTACACAAGCAAAAGTTGACGGACGTCCGTCCTGACACACGTACGACGGACGACGGACATCAGGGTATCCCAAAAGCTCATCCTGAGCACTTCGTGCTCAGGTGAGCTAAAAAATGAAAACCATTAGAGATACGGAAACCAAGTACTGAACTACATTAAAACCATATTGATTCTACTGCAAATTAAGAGTTGTATATTAGTTACATGGGTTTAGGGTCTTTTTGAACTGATGTAACACATTTTTATGCATCGTAACCATAGAAACAATATCAAACACTACATTTCTACGCCGTTATTTGCAAAGATGGGATAAAAATGCGACTCTTTATTTGTTTAATAAGCACATTCAAACAGAAAGTGTGGAAATTAGGGTAAAGGAATCTAAAAAAACTGTTGTTTCTGTAAAATTGTAAATGAGACAGGGACACCCTTTGCACGTGCATTTATTCTGTAGTCAGTGAAAGTTTACAACTAATTGCTTTTGCTATATACCGTACTTATGTTGCTGTTTGAAGACATGTTAATGATATATTCAGGTCAGGCTGCCATTTTCAATAACATCGATTTGAAAAAGAGCTATTTTCACAAATTTTATTTTTTCTCCAACTATATGTACGTCCAGTTGCCATGGTTTCAACAAGAGGGCCATGGTGGCCCTGAATCGCTCACCTGAGCATTAATCAGTTCACTGGCTCTGGTGAAGATTTATAAGAGTTTTTACCATACTAACATTTGACCTAGTTTTTGATCCAACATGACCCAGTTTCAAACTTGGCCTGGATATTGTAAGAATAAACATTCTGACACAGTTTCATTGAGATTGGATCAAAACTGTGCCCTCTGGAGCGTACACAAGGTCGTTCTTATATTTGACCTAGTGACCAAGTTTTTGACCCGACACGACCCAGTTTCAAATTTTACCTAGATTTCATTAAGATAAACATTCTGACAGAGTTTCATGAAGATTGGATCAAAACTGTGCCCTCTAGGGTGTACACAGAGTTTTTCTAAGATTTGACCTTGAGCCGACATGACTCGGTTTCATAGGGGGCTTAGGTATATGGACAATAACCATTTTGACATAGTGTCATGAAGATTGGATCAGAACTATGCCTTCTAGTGCTTACATAATGTTTTTCTAAGATTTGACCTAGTGACCTAGTTTTTTACCCGACATGACCTACTTTCAAACTCGGCCGAGAGTTTATGAAGATAAACATTCTGACAGAGTTTCATGAAGATTGGATCAAAACTGTGCCCTCTAGGGTGTACACAAAGTTTTTCTAAGATTTGACCTTGAGCCGACGTGACTCAGTTTCATAGGGGGCTTAGATATATGGACAATAAACATTTTGACATAGTTTCATGAAGAGTGGATCAAAACTATGCCTTCTAGTGCTTACACAACGTTTTCTAAGATTTGACCTAGTGACCTAGTTTTTTCCCGACATGACCTACTTTCAAACTTGGCCGAGAGTTTATGAAGATAAACATTCTGACAAAGTTTCATAAAGATTAGATCAAAACTGTGTCCTCTAGAGCGTACACAAGGTTTTTCTATGATTTGACCTAGTGACCTAGTTTTTGACCCGACGTGACCCAGTTTCGAACTTGTCCTAGATATTATGAGGATAAACATTCTGACAAAGTTTCATGAACTTCGGATGAAAACTGTGCCTCCTAGAGCGTACACAAGGTTTTTCTAAGATTTGACCTAGTGACCAAGTTTTTGACCTGACATGACCCAGTTTCAAACGTATCCTACATATTATGAGGATAAACATTCTGACAAAGTTTCATGAACTTTGGATCACAGCTGTGCCTTCTAGAGCTTACACAAGGTTTTTCTAAGATTTGACCTAGTGACCTAGTTTTTAACCCGACATGACCTACTTTCAAACTTGGCCGAGAGTTTATGGAAGTAAACATTCTGACAAAGTTTCATAAAGATTAGATCAAAACTGTGTCCTCTAGAGTGTACACAAGGTTTTTCTACGATTTGACCTAGTGACCTAGTTTTTGACCCGACATAACCCAGTTTCAAACTTGTCCTACATATTATGAGGATAAACTTTCTGACAAAGTTTCATGAAGATTGGATCAAAACTGTGCCTTCTAGAGCGTACACAAGGTTTTTCTAAGATTTGACCTAGTGACCTAGTTTTTGACCCAACATGACCCAGTTTCCAACTTGGCCTAGAGTTTATGGAGATTAACATTCTGACAATGTTTAATAAAGATTGGATCAAAACTGTGTCCTCTAGAGCATACACAAGGTTTTTTCTATGATTTGACCTAGTGATCTAGTTTTTGACCCGACGTGACCCAGTTTCAAACTTATCCTAGATATTATAAGGATAAACTTTCTGATTATGTTTCATGAACTTTGGATCAAAACTGTGCCTTCTAAAGCGTACACAAGGTTTTTCTAAGATTTGACCTAGTGACCTAGTTTTTGACCCGACATGACCCAGTTTCAAACTTGGCCTAGAGTTAATAAAGATAAAGATTCTGACAAAGTTTCATAAAGTATGGATCAAAACTGTGTCCTCTAGAGCGTACACAAGGTTTTTCTATGATTTGACCTAGTGACCTAGTTTTAGACCAGACGTGACCCAGTTTCGAACTTGTCCTAGATATTATGAGGATAAACATTCTGACAAAGTTTCATGAACTTTGGATGAAAACTGTGCCCTCTAGAGCGTACACAAGGTTTTTCTAAGATTTGACCTAGTGACCTAGTTTTTAACCTGACATGACCCAGTTACGAACTTGGCCTAGATTTTATAAAGACGAACATTCTGACAAAGTTTCATAAAGATTGGATCGAAACTGTGCCACCTAGAGTGTACACAAGCAAAAGTTGACGGACGGACGTCCGGACGGACGACGGACATCAGGGTATCCCAAAAGCTCACCCTGAGCACTTCGTGCTCAGGCGAGCTAACAACGTGCAGTAGCCAATGCTCTGAAGGTGCAGAGACTGACAATTACATTTAGTCCTAAGCACCATACCAGTTAACTATTTGATACTTGCTTCAGGACAGACACGTTTTCCCTTTAAAAGTCATGAAAATATGTAAAATTTGAGCGGCCTAAAAATGGTTGCCATGGCAACAGTAATTGCTTAGATATCTCCAGAACCGCTTGACATATTTCACTAATTTTTTCACTAATCTTCATCTTTCGTCAAGGGCTTTAAACCATGACATTTTTAGCAAAATACAAAATTTTGAGTTTCCATCCAATGCTCGATCCTTACAGTCAGCTTCTCTTAATAATTCCATCCATCCTGAGGCCTCAGCTTGCATCATCTCTGTATCATACTACCCAAAACAACACTGTTATGTTTTTGTTTTCTGATAACTAATACATCATAAGTACCATAACTTACAGAAACAGCATTTGGATGGGGATGCCTCATAACTATGATGTCTGAGTATCCAGCCATGGTCTGTACAGTGTCTGAAAAATAACAAAGCAAAGGGCTCTCACTGGTATAGCAAGATATTTGGAAATTTTTCAGTCTACATGTTGACCCTTTTTGAGCCCAATGTTACTATACAAAACTGCTGAAACCATAACTACTGAAACCAAACCTGCTGAACTGAGCAGTCTTAGGATGAACAAGAAATAAATAGTCATATTCAAGACTGCAAGACAAATGAGCCTCAACACGAGAAAACCAACAATATGGTTGTGCGCCCAGCACAGACTCAGATCAGCCTGGGCATCCGCCCAGTCTGTTCAGAGTCTTCGCTATCCGTATGAAGGTAGCTCAGTCCCTTGACTACCTTTAAAGCTCTTAGCAAAAACTCTGATGAGACTAGCCGAATGCCTAGGCTGATCTAACTCTGCGCTGGGCGCACAACCACATTGTTGGTTTTCTTGCGTCACGGCTGAAATACTGGTCAAAGACTATGCATTTTTAGCTGTTCTTGCTCTAGACCAGTTTGACTCATACAGGATTCTGTAGTATTGAGAGTGGGTGAGTGGCTGAGTTGGGTCTCTCATATGGTGCACCACAGAGATGTGCTTTCAATAGGTCCATCTTCTGTCTCTGATATTGTATAAGGTGACATTTAAGCACCAATTTATAATATATAACTCTTTTTTCCAAAGCTTCCTTATATCAATAACAACATAGGGATTCTCATGCATAAAGATTATATGTGGTCTTGGGGTTTGCCAAACTTATAAGTAGGGGTTGTTTCGGTTGTTTATCATATGACGTCGCATCTGAGAGTGTAATAAAGCCATGCATTAAAATTGATAATCCACTAGTGGATTTAATATGCAAATTACATCGTAGCGTTATGCATTGACGTGCATAAAACATCGCTTTTTCTAATAGAGGTAATCATGTTTAAGTGCAAAATTTGCTAATAAAATGCGATATTAGTGTCATATGATAAATAGAATCTTGCATTCGTGATCCTGTATTATTGAATTTATTAAACTCGTTGGGGTAAAACAATAAGATGCTAGGCATAGCCTCGCATCTTATCTTTTTCCCCAACTCGTTTAATAAATTCAATAATACATAATCACTCATGTAAGATCCTCTGTGGCTTTAAGTCTCAGCAACATATCTCTACTATGAAAATGTGGAAAAGACCTTCTCTTTCCACTGTCCCCTTACATTCACTCTCATAAATAGCAAAGTGTTTGGAAAATAATGGTTTATACACTGAAGACAAAATGTCAGATACTTTTAGTTCCACCGATTTCTACGTACCATCCATAGACTCTCCCTTCTTGACAGATGACGTTGCCTCGTCAAAATTAATCACTGTTCCACCGAGCCTCTGCATGGCTGCGGAGAATGAGCAACTAGTTCTTGTACTCGCTTCGTAAAACATGGACGCCATCACTTTACCCTGAAATGCATTTAAACAGAGACATTTAAAAAGAAAACAAGAATGAGACAATTCCTGCAGAGAAAAGGGAATGCTTACTTTGTGTGGTGGCTAGTATAGGTCATCAAGCTTGGGCATGATATCTATAGAGTCAGTCTAAGTCAGACATGCAAGGGTTTCAAACTTGGGCAGTTTAGGTCTGGGTAAAAACAGTAATTGTTAAACACAGCAAACTATTCAGGAGCAAGCAAGTTTCATCAAAATATCTCAAGTGGTTCAGAACACACTTTAATTCTTATACACTGGAGCGCCGTTACACCGCGGACCGATATATCGCGGTAACGCGGTTGTCCTGTGGCTCCCAAATTTTTTCTACAGATCGCGGATTTTTCGGCGGTTTCCGTAGGTGTTCACGACATTGGAATAGAAAATAACCATTAAAAGTTAATTGGGCTGTTTACATAATTTAAATCAACAGCGTGTCAAAAGTTATTACAGACAATCAAAGCGTCGGTTGTCTTGCCAAGGTGTGAAAGACTTCGATAATTAGCGCATATCACGTGTCACCAATTAGCGAAGGTCACCTCATACACACAATACAAAAGCCGACCCTCAGGAAAAAGGCTGTGCGTAGCAGTCACTGATTACTTCCAAAGAAAACATTATAAAAGAATTTTATAAATGGAAAAAAACAAAGCTTAAACCCGATTTGGTTATCTGTAGGCTGCTTAGAGTTTTTTTAGGCGACGTCAGTACTAGTTCGCGCAAATAAGTATATTTTATTCGTCCGAAGGTACCTTTTTGCAAGTGTATATACAAGGGAATTAACTCGAACAAGTCTACTTTCGTTCAATCGGACATCCTCGTCGATATAGGTTTAATTCTGGATACGGGATTGGCCGATATCAACGGTGGAGGTTTTATAAACTTTATTATTACTTGTGTATATACGCCCTGTGGTTTAAACTTATAAAAAGCCCTCAACGGTAGAACAAAAAGTTATGTGCTCAAGAAGATAATTACCAGAAGTCATTCTGGGTGTCCCAATCCTGGGAGTTAATACGAACGAAAGAAAGAAGTTCCGATTGTACTTTCGCTTTGCAAATGGTTTTCAACCGTTTTGCAGCGCATTTTTCACAATTAGTAAGAACATAGGGACTGAAAGCTTACTTCAGCGATGACTTTCGTTGTGTCAGGTAAGCAGTAAACATGTCTATCTACCTCGTAAGGTCTAAATAAGCGCTACGAACATGTAAACATGGGGTTTTACATTAGTGGGTGGGGTATTTCTGTGAAGATTGTTATTACGCGTGATCACTTATAACGCGGTTCGATTTTATGTCTCCCGACACCCGCGTTATAACGGCGCTCCAGTGTACCAAACTTGTCTAAAAATGCAAACTTAAGCATGAAATATTCAAAAAGATTAAGGTCTACATTTTCCAAGTGAAGGGTATAAAATAGTTATACAACAGCCTGTTTGTATGTATACAGTCAGTAATTCATTAACTAAAGCTTATGCATTATCTTCCAATACATGTGAACTAACTGTGGTACAGGAGACTCTCTTTACAATGATGGCATTTGTGCCCGAACATTTTGACGTTAAACTAAATTTGTCGTTATAAAGAATACATATTTTCAGCAATATAGCCATTCCGTTGTGTCATAAAGAATTGTGCTGCTGAAATGAATTCTGTTATAAAGAGGGTTGATTGTACAAGTACAACTGAACACAAATGTAAAAGACAATATAACACAAAGAACCCAACTATTGGGGCAGACAAACTAGACCAAGTCTGATCAAGGTCTGCACTCCCTGCAATCCTGTCTGCGATTTCTGACACATTGCCAGACAGTAAACCCACCTTATGCAAATTTTAAGATAAATACAGTAAGTAGTCACAGTGTCTAATATTTAGAGTAAAATTGATCCTTAAACACAGCACACCATTCCTATGCAACAAAGATTGCACGAAAATGTAAAAATGTTGTTTGTTCGTTTGTTCAGTCATGCTTCTTAACAAGTCCACAGTACCTGCGTACCAAAGCATAACTGGACATTACCCCAAAGCATGATGAGGTTTGCATGCACATCTAGTTTTGCCAGTTTGACAGGGTGGATGCCACCACCGTTCAGCAACATAGCAATCAATGGCTGCCACCATGATACCACTTCTTCCAGCTCGGGACATACTGAGTGCCGATATCTTGGTCTACTGGACTAAAGAAACTGAATGGACATGCGCCATCCATGGCAGTTGAACCCACAAACCCTTGTGTGAAAGGCAACACCCAATCCACTAGGCCAGGTGCTCTGCTTATTGAAACGTATAAGAAGCCTATGCACATATTTTACTTCCCAACTGATTGTATGAATACATAATATGTTCATATGTTCAGTGTGTGAAAATGCTCTTCTTGCAACTGTCTCAACTTTCAACCACAATATTCATTACATTTATAGTTCAGCCAAAATAAAATATTTGTGAGTTTTCTATTTCATGGCAAAACTTTCTTGGGACAGCAGGGAGGAAATTACTTTATCTAACAATTTCACATGAGACAAGTCGTAGTGGACTTTTCATTCAAATGCTGTTTAAAACTGAAAGGTTGCAGGATTTGAAGGCAGGGACAGGCAGCATGCCAAAACATTAACATTTTTCTTGGCTTTATAGGGATGCAAAAATTTTAGCTTAACATCCGCTCTGTCTCCCTGTATGAAAGCCCTGGTACGTGAATGACAATGGAAATTTTGTGCAAACAGTCACTTATAAAAGTTCCAACTTTGGATCACACTATTTATTATATTTATGTAAAATAATCCAAAACTCTGGGTTGCCTTTACCTAGTGGTCTAGATCATAATGTTCAGGACAGTTAAAGTAACAAGGGCAGATAACTCTATGCTGCACTTACCAGGCCCGGATCCAGACCATCACGTACTGGTGGGGCTCTGGATAACTGGTGGGGCTGGGAGGTGCCGAAATGTATTTGTGTGGGGGAGGGGGTTTGAAAATATGACATATTTATGGTTCGATTTCAAGAGAATTTTTTAATGTATTTTTTCCTTGAAATATATGTTGTGACATCTCATTAGAATCGCCTCGGGGAGGCGATTCTAATGAGATGTCACAACATATATTTGAATATTTTGATCTAACCACATTGGATATTTTTCTCAAACTGTCATATCAGATACTTCTTATTATCTGGAGGCCAATATATTATACATAACACAGAGGCGAAATGGCGGGGCTGCAGCCCCAAAGCCCACCCCCTGGATCCGGGGCTGCTTACCTTGAGAATATAATCAAGTGGTCTATCTCTCTGTACAGAAGCCCTAATATGATGAGCTAGATTGAAGAGTTGATGCAGCTGGTCCTTGTTAAATGACGACACTGTTAACACATGGCGGCCTGTCAAACCAGGGGTAATATGAGGCATAGCCACATGCTGGGCTTGGGATAGGGCCTGGGCATGCTGGGGAGAGGTGACAATATCACGGCGGAAAAAGTCACCATCCCCTCGACCTGCATCTGAGTGGAAAAATGAAGAAAATTACAAATACGATAATTGTTTTAACCTGAAACATTTGTAGCCATCACAAGTTAGAATGTATTGTCATATTTTTTACAAATAATTTCTCAGCATTCTGTATCAACAGACCTTAGTTGACTCTTCTAAGAGCAGTCTGCAGCAAAGTTGAGGGAATATTAAAATATAAACTTGAACACCACAGACAATAAACTCAACACACAACAGTTTCAGAGCATGCTTCAGGTAATTTTTTTATTATATAAAGCCATGCTCATTTTTATGCACTGCTGACAGATTTATTCATTCATAAATTGTCAGCAGCTACATTGAAAGATCTTTAGCTGTATTTCATAACATCCATGGGATAATATCAACCCTTTCCTACTGTTAAGGGTTGCTATGTGTCAGTTTGTCTGAAATTCATGTACAAGCATCTCACTATGTGAGCCGCAACTAAAAAACCATAGGACTGATGGCCCTGTTGCTCACCTGAGACCTTACTGTCAACAGACACAATTTGCCATTTCCCTCATTTGTTACAAATTTTAAACCAGTGGTCTCAGAGGAGTGCATATTTTAATTTTAAAATCTCTGAATGACCTTGAGCAAAGTTTGAAAAATTATCTTTGACCTTTGGTGACCTTATGTTTTCATCTATTCATTAAGTTAACTGTATTTTCTAATTATTATATCTAGGCTTAAAAAGTTTCTATGAAATCAACTGTTCAAGCATTTACCCAAATAAAAGCTTAATATACAAAAGTTGACCTTACCATAAATTAGGCCAACATCAACGAAAGGTCATGATTTGTACATATGATGGGCCTGCGTCCCCAATGCTTCATACCAATCCACAAGGTCCTTGGGCCTGTGGTTCTGGAGAAGATGATTTTTGAAAGCTTTTTATCATATATGGGCATGGTGGCCATCTTGGTCATGTGACCAAAACCATCAGAACCAACTTTGGTTCTTTTGACCCAGTGAAGCTCCATATGAAAGATATCTTCAATCGGCCCAGTGCCTTGAAAATGTTGACAGGGACAGAATCTCCGTGACCTGGAACAAAGTTTGAAGAATCATGACCTTGACTTTTAGCAACATAATATCTTCATTTGTTCATTGAGTTAACCACATAAACCAAATATCTAAAACTTACATATTTTCTGAGAAATCCACTGTTTAAGCATTTTCATAGTTGACATTGCCATAAATTAGGTCATGGTCCACGTAGTCATGATTTAAGCAAACTATGATGGACATGAGTCCCTAATGCTCCATACCAAGACACAAGATCAATGGGCCTTTGGTTCTTGAAAAGAAGATTTTTGAAGGGTTTTTACCATATATGGGCGGGGTGGCCATCTTGGTCATGTCACTAAGATCATCTGAAACTTTGGTTCTTAGACCCAGTGAAGCTCCATATGAAATATGGCTTCAATTGGCCCAGTAGCTCAGAGGAGAAGATGTCTGAAATGTTGTTGGGGGACCGAATCTCAGTGTCCCTGAACAAAGGTCAAAGAATAACCTTTACCTTTAGCAACATAATTTCTTCTTTTGGTCATTTAGCATCCCATATATACCAAATATTTTTCCTTAGACTTAAATAGTTTCTGAGAAATCCACTGTTAGGGATTTTCCCATATAAAAGCATAACCTACCAAAGTTGACCATGTTATAAATAAACTAGGTCAAGGTCAACCTATGGTGATCATTTGAACAAACTATGAGTGCCCCCCAATGCTACATACCAAGTTTCAAGGTCATAAGCCTTTAGGTTCTGGAGAAGATTTTATAAGGGTTTTTACCATATATGGGCATGGCGGCCATCCTGGTCATGTGACCCAGACCCCGCGAAGAAACTTTCGTTCCCCCATCCCACTGCGGCTTCATATGAAATTTGGCTTCAATTGGCCCAGTGGTTTCAGAGAGGAAGATGTTTGAAAATGTTGAAGATGGACGGATGGCGGATGCCTGGCTATACTATACGCTCACCTATAAGCCTAAAAGACTCAGGTGAGCTAAAAATAACAAACTGGCATGTGTGCCATGCAAAGACTCAGATCACAGATCAGCCTAGGCATCTGCCCAGTCTTATCAGAGGTTTCCCTTAGCACTGAAAGGTAAGCCAAGGGTCTTAGCTACTTCCATGCAAACAGGGAAAACTCTGATCAGACTAGGCAGATGCCAAGGCTGATATGAATCTTCACTGTGCCCACATGCCACTTTGTTGGTTTTGTCGTGTCCCGGCTTATGTGAGCATTGTTTATTCCTGACCAAAATCTCATTCACAGCAATCTCAACTGTCTTTTAATGGTAAAAATGTACACATTCAGAAAAAATCATACCTATGTTTCACTTATGCTAGGTGCATGCTAGACAAAAATTGCACATTGGTAAATGTATAATGCTAGGACCAGCTCATAAAGGAAAAAATTTGCTATTACAGGAGCAAATTCTATCTTTTTAAGAGTTGTGTCCCCTTTGGGAAGGGCAGGAAAATGAAAATGACAGAGTTGCCCCCTCTGAATGAGTGTCTATTCACATTAACACTGCTTTTCTACAAACAAGGAACACATAATTAAATCAATTAGCCGGTCGCTTTTAAAATTAGTAGACTGCTTCATAATCCAGCCACACAACTATGGAATTAAAATTCAGTTTCTGCAAACTGTTCATTCTGTAAATCAGCCATCATCCATGCAATGTGCTGAGTTGTCTGAAATAAACGAGCATGCATATCAAAGTTTTATATAGCAATGGAATATTTAATAAACTCTGGTTCTCATCATGTAACTGAATTGAGTCATGCAGAAGTTGGTTATTCCTTGAATATTTACAATTGCGGTTGACGTTCCTTACATGAATCTTTTTGGAGCAACTCTCTTTGTTTGCTGATAAAGGACAGCCCCCCCCCCCCCATGTGTCATGACATCAAACTGATGTCATGCTAACTGAGCAATTTGATTGGCCATGGCAAAGTTCAATTGACCTCCAGCTATGGTTACAGTTTTTAGACATAAAGCCATTAAAACTTTCCCATCCTGACAATTTTGCACACCATATTCAACCTAATTATCGCACATGCCCCTATAAGCACAAATTATGGTAATGTTTTGGCATATGACTATAAGCGCACATATTTTAATTAGCTTATCCCTTTGTTTGCTAGATTACAAAAGCTGAAAATGCTACAGAATCTTTCATTTTTCACAATTTGTGAAGCTTCGTAATCCATTCTATGACCATAAGCAGCTTTCTCCTAAGCTTAATCTTTAAATTTGTTTCCTTGAATGTATAACAAATCGTTGAAATGTGAGCTTATAAGAAAGAAAATTTACTACAAGTAGTTTCTGCCATTTTGAAAAAGTTAAGCACACAGGGCGATAAAAGGGTCAATTATGGTACCTTTTTATATAACAGTTGTAATATAAAGCATATTAGTAATGTGTAGATATTAGAGTTGCAATTTACTTTTCCATGTTCATGGAGTGATGAAGCTAGTGGTCGTTGCTAAAATTCTTCTTGAAGTGCTTTGTGCCTCATGGAATTCATGCATCTCCCACTGTTTTTTTTTTTTCACCAAATGAACATCAAAAGGTGAAATTTCAATTCTCAAATAAACTTTGCATCCACATGAAAATGACTTATATGGTTGCTATTGATGCTCACTTCCAAAGGAAACTAGCCAAAATATGCCCAATTCTTACCAGTCACTTAAAATCAATACTAAATTTTCAAGTCATTTGTGCTCAAAACATCATAATTATAAGGCTCCTGAGTTATAATGAATATCAACATTAGGTAACTGGATCTAATATTTGTTTACAAAAGAGCCATCATTGCAGGCAACATTCTGATTGATGAGTCTGACTTTTATATCAGTTCAAACTGAATAGATCTATTAGACTAATGAAAATGGTCTTCCTTTTAAAGGAATTCCAATGTTAGATAAAACAACAGAAATAATTTATCATGCAAAAACAGTTTATGAGGCAGGCGGGACAATTGTGTTAAGATTAGAACTTCATGGACTGTTAAGGTCAACGGGGATCTCACCTAGCCTTATGTCCTTGACAGGAGACAAGGAACACTCTGACCCTGGGCGAACTGAATATATAAAGATGTTATGTATATGAATCTTCTATCTGATATGATGTACCAACTGCATTGACCATAAAATTTTTAGACAAAACTATCAGAGCAAACAGTTAAGACTGGTATCAGACTTAAAAGCAGTTTTATCAATGCCAGTACTGTTTGAAAGCAGTTTAATAAAATTCTATTTATAACAGGATATATGGACTTGTCCAAATTCGAATTACCAAAATGGTTCAACTGTCCTATTCAAGGTATATGTGTACACTTTCCTCTTTTTCTACCAATTTTACAATATGAGACAACTTTTAACAGAGAATTAAATCATTTGAGAATGAATTATAGGATTGAGCATTTCAGAAAATTACTTTGCCATTGTATAAATTTCAAGCAGCTTCTCATGTATAATAACAGAAGCATGGCATACAGTGTGTGCCATGCTCCTCTCAAATGCATGGCATACAGTGTATGCCATGCTCATCTCAAATTATAAATCAGATGACCTCATAGATCTGCTACCATTGCAACTATGGAATTACCAACTATTGAGCTTACTACCTTGGCAGAATAATATCTCAATGACATCATTTTGACATCAGTATGAACTCTTAATTGCTATGGTAACAGATCTATGATGTCAATGATACTGCCAATTTTTCAATTTATTACTAACTGAAATTCTATCAATAGAAACTTTTCAGATTTTCTCAAACAAATAATTATTCTCAAGTCATTTACTTCTGTGATTTTTGTGACTTCCTGTTTGCTTCTTTGGGTAACACAGTCCTTCCAATGTGTGATCTACTCTGAAAGGAAAGAATCTGCTCCAAGAGAAGCAAACTCTCAAAGAGTTGACCCTCAATGAGAAAGGAGACTTGCTTTCACTCAAAGTGTACCCTTTCAAATAATGTAACACTGTGAACCTAATTTTTTCAACACAGAAACTTGCTTGTTTGCAAGCACAAGCAAGTTTATAGCTGCTATCCAGTAATGATCAAAGAGCTTTCCTTGTTTTTGCAACTTAACATTTCCTATGAAAGTCAGAAACGTTTCGCACATTCAAAACAGAATAGCAGACTTGGTTCACAGCATTAAAACTGACTTAAATGTTCACCTACAAATCAGATAATATGAATATATAATACAATGCACAATGAATACACACACATTACTTAATATATGTAAACAATTGTACATGTAAATATCTATAAGATTATATTTTTATAGAAGCATGCTCCCTAAACAATCCTTTCAAAACACTAAAACTGGATGACAATTCCCTATCAAACTGGTGTCAACATGAACAATATGCAGATGTGAAACAGGCATAATTTAGGATAATTTTTAATATCTCTCTATAAAAACATTTTGTGAATCCTCATTAGAACAGTCACAGTGAGACGGTTCTAATGTGAGATCATAACGTGTTTTCATTTAGCAAAAAAAATATCTCAGAATTATCCTGAAAACCCAACAGTATCTGCAACTCTGAATATGATGAAACAATCTACAAGTGAATCAATTGGCAGAGTGCCATATACAAGAGAATCAACTGAAACACAGAGTGCCACAAAAGATCTTAAGAAGATACAAAGTCCTCAGCTAGTATGCCTTTCTGACATACTTCCAAGCTGTTTATTCCTAAGTTACTTTTTTTTTAAAACTTATCGAATTTTAAAGAGTTAGCTTTCCATTTATATTTGTGGTGATGTCATAAAATGCATAGAGCAGCTTTGATAACTGTATAATCACACTTTTTCCATACAGTAGCTTAAACTATAAATGTTATACTCTGATTTCTTTTTTTAATTTTGACCTGGTGTGGCCCAAGTGACAATAGTCAAACATGAATATGTGAAAAAAATGCACTTCTAACATCCACCTTTTCAGCAATACATGAGCCGCGATGCGAGAAAACCAACAAAGTGGTTGTGCACCCAGCGCAGACTCAGATCAGCCTGGGCATCCGCCCAGTCTGATCAGAGTCTTCGCTGTCCACATGGAGGTAGCTTAGACCCTTAGCTTCGCTTTGGGCACTTAACTAAGGGTCTGGTCAAACTAGGTGGATGTCCAGGCTGATCCGAGTCTGCACAGGGCGCACAACCACATTGTAGGTTTTGTCGTGTCGCGGCTCACATCTATAATACTAAATAAACGAAGTAACGCATAAACTGCAAAATTGGTGGCATTTTCAGGCGTAATTTCTATACTGGTTCTTTCGCATATTGCTATCATTGATAATTTCGGTTAGCGTGTGATTTAGTTTCACGTAGATTTAAAGAATTTGGGAATTAAATTCATCTTTCATTTTAAATTCTCCCAAGTATTTTTCTAGAAACTTCGACTATTGGTCGAATTTTTTTTTTTTGTCAGTAATGGGTGCGTTTGAGTGAAATTATCGTGTACTCGAATACACGTTTTAAATTAATCTGGTCGTTTCGGTTCTGCGTCGTTATATCGGCGCACTGCTTAGCAAGTCCAAATTTAGCAGGTTCTAATGCAAAAATCCGACCCATGAAGGTACGTCATTCCCCATAAATAACGATTTATTTTTGTATTTTTGCTCATATGTCTAAACGGATGAAGAACTAAATGGTCATAGTCCCGACGGCCCTGGCTCGAAACGACCCATTTTCTTCCAGAACGATAGTCAATACGAGTAGCCAATCGAACTCGCCCATTGAAGAATAAAGCTCAACGCACATGGTCTTTCAAAAAATTGGACGGACACACGGCGCCAAGTGTGTTCGGCTATGGTTACGTACCGCTGAGCCACTTGGGGAACGTCGTTAGGAGAATTCAAACTGAACTGAACTTTCGAAAAGACAAAAATTAAAAATGTCTAATGTTAACACACATGCGCCAGGTAAGAAAGGGCATTTTTTCCAGCGAAGGAGACAAATCAATTTCAATGATTCAACGAAGCTAAATAAGCCTTTAGTCTTCAGAGGGCTTGAATATTTTCCCCCAAAACGTTCCATGACCCAATTTTTCCAGAAAAAAAAATACCCAGGACAGGTCACATAATCAAGATGGCAAACATTTATTATGGTAAAGAATTTCAAAAATCTTCTACCCCAGAACCACGCCGGGCCGTGTAGCGCAATCGGCAGGGCACCTGACTCATAAGTCAGAGGTCCTGGGTTCGAAACCCGGTCTGGCCGCATACTTTCGTTTCTCCTTCCGCTGCTTCAAGAAGGGCAGCTGTCAGTTACTGGCGAAAGTATGTGCACTTAGTACTGGTTAACCGCTTAGGAGGTCTAAGCCTGCCCAGGAATAGTGTGGTTAGGCAAACTGACCGTCCCGACATGACCTTAGCTGTTTACCGTGAACGTTAAGCATCAAATCAACCAATTCTCTCCCAGAACCACAAATCCTATGATCTTAAAACTTAGCATGTCGCATCAAGGACTCAAAAGCTCAACAAAATTTATATAAATGATGACCCTGGGATGACCTTGATCTGTTTTACGGCAAGGTCAACTTTTGAGTCACTTAGGTTTTTCTATAGGAAAAAGTGACAAAAAGTTGATTTTTTTTAGAAACAATGCAGTCTGCTACCTGAAAGTCTGTAGATGCAGACAACTAATTAGGTAAATGAAGCTTTAGTGAGTATTAATGGTAAAGGTCATATCTTCACCTGGGCCTAAGGCCATTTACATTGAAAAATTAAAACTCGCTTTTTTTATATAAACTTGACCATCATGAAATATTTCCGCGCTTGCGCGGGCTCTTTTCTAGTTAAGTATATAAATAGAAGACAAAAGAAAGTTTTGAAAATGTACTGTACCCTATATAAAAATATGTTTTGGAGGAAAACCCTATGACTTTCAAAGTACCAAGTTATCAAATTTGCATGTGGTTCTCTAGAATTGCTCTGATTTTCTTATCTATAACAAATTTTTATGAATAGTTCTACTAGAACAGTCTAGTTTTCCCTTAATCAAAAGTGAATGATAAGCTTGAAGCATGGCAAAGAATCTTCTATTTTTGGTACATGTATTTCTACATCTTCAAGCTGAAGGCCAGAGTACAGAATAACACAGAGATACTGTGAAACCAGAAATATTCAAGAAAATAACATTTTACATAATTTTTATGGAACTAATACCCACTTCAAATGATCAATCCCTATAGACTAGCTGTGTAGAGAAGTGTATAACTTCTTTAGTTGTAAAATCATGTTTTGGACAGACTTTTTCAAGACTAGATAGTAGCTTCACTAATTTCGTGTAATGCAGCCAATATTTACAGTTTCAATCAATACTATTATATTAAATTATGACCACTTACAAGTAAGTATCTATTTGTCAAACTTATGACCATTTGCCCTCTGAATAATTCCAAAAAAGGAGAGCTTTATTTGTCAGAACATAACTTGCCTAACACTGTAGCTAGAGCATGATACCATTGTATGTACACTTAGCCACATTATACATATTTACATGCAGCTAGTCCGAGGCGGCTGCATATCATATACTGTATTATAAATCACTACAAAAAATCATAAGTGGTTTATGGTAAAGTATATAGTACAGTTGCCAAAATATCTGTCTAGAATAAGATCCTTCGTTACTGAACTGCAAAATTTACAGTGCAAATATTTCTAGTTCTACAGTATATTACATGTACTACGAAAACTAGTGACCAATAGTATACCATACAAAATCATTACTGATGACCCAATAAAATATGCATGCATTTACCTTGCGGAAAATCAAAGATATGACCCAATGAGCCATGCTTATCTAGAAGATAGACAAATAGGGTCTATGTTATGGTGAAAGTTGCTGCTAATAAATGTTCTTTATATAGTGAAATAACAAGTATAATTGACTGAATTACATTGTGATCGCACGGACATCTGTTTTGTATTTATATATATATATATATAATCACCCATTTCCACCAGATACATGATCAAAGTACAGATAATACTACTGCTTATAATTTCATGTCAGGAAATTCGCTAATTTTTATTGTGTATATACACTGGGACTGATCCAAAACTGTTGCTACAATCAAAACTTTTCAGTCGATGCATATGCTGCTCTAATTTTTGACAGGAGTATACAATTTATTCATCACCCCCTTAAAAGTCAAAACAGCAAAAGTGTTTGAAGTTTAATATGATAGACGATTCCTAAATTTTATGAATAACTAGAAATGTGTTCATAGTACACGGATGCCCCCCGCCAAGTGCCTTGAGTAAGAGGGCGCCTTGTTTAAGGTACTGGCGCTTGCAGGACAACTAGGTTCATAGAGGCAGACTTGTATAATATAAAAGGCTATAGGCAAAGCATTAATTGCCCAATGTTTGAAATGTGACACAAACTGCAGCCCTTTATACAATTTCAGAGTCATTGTATGGCCATGACAGAAAATATTGTGTATTACAGAACCTGGTTAGAAATGAAGTCAGTGGACTGTGACATATGGATCCTCATGACCTGATTCTTGTAAATATTCCTGTTGTACTTAGTAATATAAATCCTCATATAAAATTTCTAGTTGATACAATAACAGGAACTCTAAAATCTACCTCTTACCAAAATCTTTACCTTGATAATTTGGCTAAGTCCTAAGTCACAAAATTTCAGGTTGCTACAATAACAGGAACCATAAAAAATATATACCTCCTACAAAAATCTTAACCTTGCAAAATTAGCCTAAGTCCGAAGTCAGTGGACCGTGACATATGGATCATTATGCCCAAATTCTTGTGTATTCCCGGTGCATTAATAGATTTAAACCCTCATACAAAGTTTCAAGTTGCTACAATAATAGGAACCCTAAAATCTATCTCTTACAAAAATCTTAACCTTGCAAAATTAGCCTAAGTCCGAAGTCAGTGGACAGTGACATATGGATCATCATACCCTGATTCTTGTGTATTCCTGTTGTACTTATAGATATATATCCTCATACAAAATTTCAATCTGCTACAATAATAGGAACCCTGAAAGCTATCTCTTACAAAAATGTTAACCTGAGTCTAACAGGATCACGTACGTATGGACGTACGTACAGACAGACTTAAGAACCATTTCTGACCAAATCTGGTCAGAATTGGTTGCATTTTCTTTAGATATTGACATTTGAGCAAAATCGGCCTTGTAAACGCTAAGTAGGTCACTGTGACCTAATTCCGCTATAGATTTTTTTTATTTTTACAATTTTCAATACCAAGGTCCCACTTATGTTCCATGCAAACTTTCAACCAAATATACCAAATGGTTCTGGAGAAGAAGCTGATTTTGTTGTTTTGCTATTTTTAGTAACGGCAGCCATCTTGGATTCTTGACCTGACCCAATTTTACAATTTTGAAACCCTGCAGTCTGGTCATGCTCCATGTGAAATTTGAGATCCATGGGTTCAGTGGTTTTAGAGAGGAAGTTGTTTGAAGTTGTTTAAATAGGTCATTTTTTGACATTGGCATTTGAGCAAAATTACACACGTAAACAGAAAGTAGGTCACTGTGACAAAACTCCGCTACAGATTTTTTTTCATTTTTACAATTTTGAATACCAAGGTTTCACTGACGTTCCATGCCAAAATTCAGACAAATATACCCAGTGGTTCTGGAGAAGAAGTTTATTTTGTTGTTTTTGCTATTTTTAGTAACGGCGGCCATCTTGGATTTTCAACCTGACCCAATTTTACAATTCTGAGACCCTGGAGTCAGGTCATGCTCCATGTGAAATTTGAGAACCATGGGACCAGTAGTTTTACAGAAGAAGATGTTTGAATATTTGTTTTTAGGTGTTGACGGACGACGCACGGACGCACGACGCACGCTGGACGCATTGGTATGACAATAGCTCACTATGGCCCTTCGGGCCAGGTGAGCTAAAAAACTGTGGGGGTTTTGTGAAATATATGATTTTTACAATAGGAGACAACTTTTAACAGAGAATTAAATCATTTGCTTTGAGAATTTCAGAAAATTGCTTTGCCATTGTATAAATTTCAAGTAGCCTCCCATGTATAATAAGAGAGGAGCATGGCATACAGTGTATGCCATGCTCCTCTTGAATTATAAATCAGACGATGTCATAGATCTGCTACCATGGCAACTATGGAATTACCAACTGTAGTGCTTAGTACCTGTGCAGAATAACATCTTGATGACGTCATTTTGACATCAGTATGACTTCTTAGTTGCTATGGTAACAGATCTATGACATCATTGGTACTGCCAATTATTCAATTTATTACTAATTGAAATTCTTTCAACAGAAACTTCAAATTCTCTAAAAGAAGTTATTATTCTCAAGTCATTTAAATCAGTGATTTTTGTGACTTCCTGTTTGCTTCTTTGGGTAACACAGTCCTTCCAATAAATGAGCCGCGACACAAGAAAACCAACAAAGTGGTTGTGCGCCCAGCGCAAACTCAGATCAGCCTGGGCGACCGCCCAGTCTGATCAGAGACTCCGCTTTGCTAAGGGTAGCTAAGGGTCTAAGCTACCTTCATGCGGACAGCGAAGACTCTGATCAGACTGGGCGGATGCCCAGGCTGATCGGAGTCTGCGCTGGACGCACGACCACATTGTTGGTTTTCTCGCGTCGCAGCTCATATGAACTACTCTGAAAGGAAAGAATCTGCTCCAAGAGAAGCAAACTCTTGAAGAGTTGACCCTCTATGAGAAGGGAGACTTGCTTTCACTCAAAGTGTACCCTTTCAAATAATGTAACACTGTGAACCTAATTTCTTCCAACACAGAAACTTGCTTGTTTGCAAGAACAAGCAAGTTTATAGCTGCTATCCAGTAATGATCAAAGAGCTTTCCTTGTTTTTGCAACTTAACATTTCCTATGAAAGTCAGAAACGTTTCGCACATTCAAAACAGAATAGCAGACTTGGTTCACAGCATTAAAACTGACTTAAATGTTCACCTACAAATCAGATAATATGAATATATAATACAATGCACAATGAATACACACACATTACTTAATATATGTAAACAATTGTACATGTAAATATCTATAAGATTATATTTTTATACAAGCATGCTCCCTAAACATACCCAATCACACTGTCCTTTCAAAACACTACAACTGGATGACAATTCACTATCAAACTGGTGTCAACATGAACAATATGCAGATAATGTGAAACAGGCATTATTTAGGATAATGTGAAAAAGGCATTATTTAGGATAATTTTCAATATCTCTATATAAAAACATTTTGTGACCCCTCATTAGAACCGTCACAGTGAGACGGTTCTAATGTGAGATGATAACATGTTTTCATTTAGCAAAAAAAATATCTCAAAATTATCCTGAAAACCCAACAGTATCTGCAACTCTGAATATGATGAGACAATCTACAAGTGAATTAACTGACAGAGTGCCATATACAAAAGAATCAACTGAAACACAGAGTGCCACAAAAGATCTTTTAAAAGAAGATACAAAGTCCTCAGCTAGTAATAGTGGAGCAAATTTGATTGCATAAGTGGCCTAGAAAAGGAAGATAGTGGTCTACGGAGTGTAACATTTGTTTTTATATATCAAAATGATCGCCTGGGTCTCTAGTTATCAAATTCAGCGTTTGCCACCTTGGCAAACCTTGCATAACTCTGTAGTGGCCAGTTATTTACGTTACCCCTTTAAATTTTGAATATCAAAAATTTTAATTGACGTCAATTAGAAATGTGTTTAAACTACATAAATGTATCAAATCTAAATATTATCTGTAAGAACAATTAATATGTTATAAATTAGGCTACTCAGAAAACAGTTCAGAGCTTTGGTGTTGTTAGTTTCGTTACAATATATCATGTACCCCTTGAACATTTAAAATTGGAACTTAAGTTGCTGCCTTTTACGAAGACTCCCTTACAAAAAGGCCCAAAATGATCATTTTTACTCACTATTCAATTGGCCCCTTTCAGTGCGTTTCTAGTAAACCAAATATGAGACCTCTAGTTTTTATACTTTGTCAACCACGCCCTGTTGAACAGTTACACCTATTCCCTGTTTTTGGCTCAAAAGTCATTTTTCGTATAATTGTTCGTACAAAAAATGGCTAATAACCAATTTAAACTTGACAAATTGGGGCCTTTTGCAAATAAATCATGTTAACCATGATATAACACAATAGCTTAAGAATTATTTTTGACCTTACAACACATTTTAGCCAGAGTAACGTACTTAACAGATAAAAATGTTTGCATAAAGCGTCTATCATTCCCGCCAGAAAAAAGCTCTTTTCAAATTCTGACTTTTAAACAACACAGTTGTGATATATATGTATATTATCTATTGTAAAATGAAATTTTTGCATTTTTAATAAACTAATCGGGCAGCAAACAGTGTTATTTACATGATATGCAAAGATGAGAATGTCCTTAAACTAGAAAAGAAAACCTTCGTGAATTAATCTATACATAGAACACTTTTAGTTTTACCCCATTAATATCCAAATGACATTAAAAGTATCACATCATAAGAAATTTACAAACAGAACTTACTGTTTTATACTCAGAAAGGTAACGTTTGTAACCATTATTTGAAAACAATCACTGAGATTACGTGTTGTTACTGAAAAATATGTCTAAACCTCATTAGTTTTGTTAAAATATTTTTAAAGCGGCACTTTGGACTGGTTTAAACCCACCCTGTGTAATTTATCAGTGAAATTTCCATGGCGATGCATCTGTTGTTGTGTAACGATGTTATAGTTTGTGTTAGCCCTTTATCTGTAGTGTTTAAAAATTGATTTGTTTTGTACATTTTGTGTGCCTGGGTATGCTTGATGAAAGCTAACTTGTGGACATCTGCATGGAATGGGCGCACGTATATTTTGCTACCCACTAGTATCGTTTGAGTACTTGTTGTATGCGTTATATTACTATTTTTAGTTTGGTGTTGTGGGAGGGTTGTGGCACTAGTTGAATCAGTTTCTGATCATTGCCTTTTTACACTTCTTTACCTGTAATGGCCTTTTCCTATAAACGCAATATATGAAACCATAGTTTAATTACTTTTGGCCGTATAGAATATATCTAAAACGAGGTAACGAATATAACAGTTTAAAAAGAAAAAGTTATTTTACCCCACTGTTGCTAGTGTAAAGTGGCATGTGGCTAAGGTGAAATGCTTCCTTGTACTTCATGTTCTGGTCATTTGGAATCACCTGGGCTCTTTCTGGGTCAGTTTGAAAAAGGAAATAGCTGGTGTTATTTGGCATTGGCAGTGTCGCAACATTACATTCCTTAGTTAAACCGAGGTTGCTGTTATTTTTTTGTGATTCATCCCTTGCTTCCAGGGACTCATCCTTCAGAATTGAATTAGGTTTTTATCAGTCTTAGAATTTAAGGTGAAGGGATACAATTTCACGTAAATTATTCTGCCAATTTTACTTTGGCCTCCTGTCTAAGTGGGGAAAACTTTTAAGAAGAATTTGCTGCTGTAAAAAAAATGTTTCCTTTAAAAACAGACCATTTTTAGAAAGGTTATAGCTTTCTGAGAAGCGAATAGGAAACATCTACGGAAATAAATATTGTTTCTTTCTAACAAATTGCAGTAAAATACTGAGGTGTGTCGTTTCATACTTATACAGTATTATTGCAAAGACTTGCCAGAAGATCACGTCGAAGCGAGGAACACACACACGAGAAAGAACATAGCAGACTCAGTTTAACTGGTTCCTTTCAAAATCGGATGATATTGCCTAGAGGCACGGATAAGATGATTATGACATATTGTTATTACTTTAAAATCGTTATCAAATGCCTTTTTAATTGAGTCAATGATAATTCACTTACTTTGACTTCTTGGTTTGGTATTTAAAAAGGTAACGTATACAACATTGAAATGTAAACGATTTGTCAGATTAGATTTATGATTTATTAGCTCGCCTGAACGAAAGTTCAGGAAGAGCTATTGTTGTCACCACGGCGTCGGCGTCCGCGTCAGCGTCAGCGTCGGCGTCCGGATTGGATGTTTTGGTTAAAGTTTTTTAAAGACCTATATCTCCCTAACCCATGGATGGATTCTTTTGATACTTGCACTGTAGTTAGATATTGGTCCAAAGTTTAACATGGTACCACCTCCACCCCCACTCCTTGACCTTGATGTCAAGGTCATGGACTTAGAAAATTGGGAGTTTTTTGGGACTGGATGTTTTGGTTTAAAGTTTCCTAAAGCCCAGTATCTCCTTAACCCAAGGATGGATTCCTTTGATACTTGCACTGTAGTTAGATATTGGTCTGAAGTTTTCCAAGGTACTACCCCCACCCCCCTCAGTGACCTTATGTCAAGGTCATGGACTTAGAAAATTGTCTTTTTATTGATTGGATGTTTTGGTTAAAGTTTTTTAATGACGCATATCTCCTGAACCCATAGATGAATTCTTTTTATATTTGCACTGTAGTTAGATATTAGTCCAAAGTTTTACAGAGTACTACCCCAGCCCTGCTTGGTGACCTTGATGTCAAGGTCAGGGACTTAGGAAATTTGGTCTTTATTAAAGTTTTCTAATTGCGTACTGATTCATAATGCTTGGCAGAGATTTAGTTTACACTTGAACTGATGTTTGACAATTTTTTGAGTTTTTACAAAACACTATATACTTACCCGACTGGATGACCTTGATGTCAAGGTCATGGACTTTGAGTTTTGTCTTAAAGATTTTGATTAGTTTTATATTAATGAAGACATAATTTCACAGTGCCACAATGGACTCAGTTGATACTAATACTTTGACTGATGTTAGATAACGGTTAAAGGCTTTGATACATCCTAGCCCTGCCCTCCTCCCCCCTACCCCTTAGTTCTTTGACCTCAAGCTCATGGACTTTGAAATTTCATGTGGATTTTTTTATTTTATTTTAAGACATTTCTAGAATAGCTTTTGTTTATAAATGTGTTGTCATTATGGACATGCTTGCCTGAAGTTTTATACATAGCAGTCCACACCAACATAGCGACTGTGTGATGGGCAAGCACCTATTCAGGCGAGCTATGCTGTCAGGCGACAGCTCTTGTTAATGATATTTTCTGTTTAATATAATGCAATAAAGTGTCCCTAGCACCAGCTTCAGCTTAACTGACTCAAATTGAGCCCAGATGATTCCAAACATAATTTTCAATATGATGAAGTACGAGGAAGCTTTCCACAGTAGCCCAACGGTACCTTACTGTAGCTGCAGTAGGAAAAAATACACATACTTTTTAACCTGTTATGTACGTTACTTTGGTGAAAATATATGCTACAAGGCAACTTTGGGTTTATACATTGTTTTTATAGAAAGGGTAAATTAGAGTAAATGGGCAATGAGCAGGAATTTTAATGTTATCTGCGCAACAAACCTACCACGATACCAAACTAGATATAGCTGCATAAAGATATAAGACAAGTAGTAAGACGATACTAGCAGCTAGCCAGATAAAAATGCAGCCCCTTACAAAGCTAGCCTTAAACAAACAAAATTAGGCATACAAAATTTTCATCTATTTTCTTTCTTGTTCCATATATGCCAGATATACACCAGAATGATGGCAAATATACATCTGAAACAAATCGAGTTTTCGAAGACGACAGATAAGTGGACAACACATTTGATGACATAGATACTCCAGAACTGATGGTCCACCTTGGGGCTATCAATAATGAGTTACATGAGTGGATTTAAATCGGCTGTTCAGAAAATGTTTTTTACTCAAAATAATAAAGCTTACACATATTTGGCAGTAGCAATATTTAATCTCGGGGAGTTTTTTTTTTTCAAATGTTACAAACGTTACCTTTCTGAATACAAAACTGTACGTTATTACAAGTTATTTGATATTTTGTGGTTTTGTTTAAACTTTTAAAGTTATTTGGATATTAATGAAAAGAAAAAAAAATTCATGTACAGATTAACCCATGAAGGCTTCATTTGAACATCGGTGCAATCTGAGCATTGCATGTCATGTAAATAACACTGTTTTCCGTCTATGTAGGCGACTACTATGCAAAAATTTCATTTTACGATGAACAATAAACATATTTATCACAACTGCGTTGTTCCAAAGTCAGAATTTGAAAAGAGTATTTTCCTGATGTGAATGACAGACGCTTTTCGCAAACATTTTTATCTGTTAAGTACGTTACTCTGGCTAAAATGTGTTGTAAGGTCAAAAATAATTCTTAAGCTATTGTGTTATATCATGGTTAACATGATTTATTTGCAAAAGGCCCCAATTTGTCAAGTTTAAATTGGTTATTGGCCATTTTTTATACGAACAATTATACGAAAAATGACTTTTGAGCCAAAAACAGGGAATAGGTGTTACTGTTCAACAGGACGTGGTTGACAAAGTATAAAAGCTAGAGGTCTCATATTTGGTTTACTAGAAACGCACTGAAAGGGGCCAATTGAATAGTAAGTAAAATGATCATTTTGGGCCTTTTTGTAAGAGAGTCTTTGTAAAATGCAACAACTTAAGTTCCAATTTTAAATTTTCAAGGGGTACATGATATATTGTAACGAAAGTAACAACACCAAAGCTCTGAACTGTTTTCTGAGTAGCCTTATTTATAACATATTAATTGTTCTTACAGAAAATATTTAGATTTGATACATTTATATAGTATAAACACATTTCTTATTGACTTCAATAAATATTTTCGATATTCAAATTTTAAAGGGGTAACGTAAATAACTGGCCACTACAGAGTTATGCAAGGTTTGCCAAGGTGGCAAACGCTGAATTTGATAACTAGAGACCCAGGCAATCATTTTGATATATAAAAACAAATGTTACACTCCGTAGACCACCCCCTTGAAAGATAGCCCATCAAGTTTGCTCCACTATAAGTAGGGCTTTCTTGCGTACTTCCAAGTTGGTTATTTATACCTAAGTTACTTTTTTTAAAACATAAAGAATTTTGTGGAAAAGGTTTCCCATTTACATAAAATGGATAAAGCAGCTTTGATAACTGTATAATCACACCTTTCCTATACTGTAGCTTAAATTAAACTATAATTTTGTTACACTCCAATTTTTTTTTTTTTTTTTAAATTTGATCTGGTGTGGCCAAAATGACAATGGTCAAGTCATAAATATAAGGAAAAAAATACACTTCTCACATCCAGCTTTTCAGCCAAGCAACAAGTATACAAACAGACCACAAAAGAAATTCTTGAAAATGAACTGTTCCCTATTGAAAATTAATTTTTGGAGGAAAACTCTTTGAACTTTCAAAGTACCTTGCATGTAGTACTCTAGAATTGCTCTGATTTTCCTATCTTTAACAAATTCTTATGAATAGTCAGTATACTAGAACAGTCTGGTTTTCCCTCAGTAAAAAGTAAATAAGAAGCCTGAAGCATGGCAAAGAATCTTCTAATTTTTTCACTTCTACATCTTCAAGATGAAGGCCAGAGTACAGCATAATACAGAGATACTGTGAAACCAGAAATATTAAAGACAATAATATTTTTTTTTTCAGAACTAATACCCACTTAAATGGTTAATCCCTAGACTAGCTATGTAGAGAAGTGTAGTATGTGTACATAGACAGCATCATCAGATCAGTCTGGGTAACAGAGACACATTTACAGTAATTATGACTGTATTTCATCAAAAATAATTTCTTCAGTTGTAAAATCATGTTTCGGACAGACTGTTTCAAGACTAGATAATAGCTTCAGTAATTTCGTGTAATGCCGTGAATATTTACAGTATCAATCAATTTTAATATATTAAATTATGACCATTAAGAACTAGGTATCTATTTGTCAAACTTATGACAATTTGCCTTCTGAACAATCCTAAAGAGGAAGAGCTTTATTTGTCAGAACATAACTTGCCTAACACTGTAGCTAGTGCATGATGCCATTATATGCGCCGCAACACGAGAACACCAACAATGTGGTTGTGCGCCCAGCGCAGACTCAGATCAGCCTGGGCATCTGCCCAGTCTGATCAGTCTTCCCTGTCCACATGGCGGTAGCTTGGACCCTTAGCTACCCTTTAAGCGCTTAGCGAAGAGTCTGATCAGACTGGGCAGATGCCCAGGCTGATCTGAGTCTGCGCTGGGCTCACAACCACTTTGTTGGTTTTCTCGTGTCGCAGCTCATATGTACACTTAGCCACATTGTACACATTTACATGCAGCTAGTCCAAGGCGGCTGCATACCATATACTCTACAATAAATCACTAAAAAAACAAGTGATTTATGCTATAGTATATAGTACAGTTGCCAAAATATTTGTCTAGAATAAGATCCTTTGTTACTGAATTGCAAAATTTACGGTGCAAATATTTCTAGGTCTACAGTATATTTCTACAAAACTAGAGACCAATAGTATACCATACAAAATCATTACTGATAATCCAATAAAATATGCATGCATTTACCTTGCGGAAAATCAAAGATATGACCCAATGAGCCATGCTTATCTAGAAGATAGACAAATAGGGTCTAAGTTCTGGTGAAAGTAGCTGCTACTAAATGTTCTTTATATATATACTATCTCATCCAATTCAATCAGATACAGATAAGATAAGATATTTATTAGCCAATTATGGACGATTTTCATGGTATAGAATTAACTATAAATTGCATGAACATACATATTACAATAACAAATATTTTGTTAATTTTGGCTAAAACATTTAAACACACAATAACGAATTATAGACTTAACCAATACACGTTACCACTCACACATTATAATCACAGGACATCTGCACAATAACGCTCAGTCCAGTATGAAAATAACGTCATGATACATGATCAAAGTACAGATGATACCACTGCTCATAATTTCATGTTAGCAAATTTGCTAATTTTTATTGCATACATACACTGGGACTGATCCAAAAATGTTGCTGCAATCAAAATTTTTCAGCCAATGCATATGCTGCTTTAATTTTTGACAGGAGCAGACAAGTTATTCATTATCCCCTTAAAAGTCAACACAGCAAAAGTGTTTAAAGTTTAATATTATAGATGATTCCTAAATTTTATGAATAAAAACTTTTTTGATTTTTAATCTTCCCCGATATGCTAGCTATAATACTGAAACTGTCTTGTAAGACTATTCTAATGATAGCACGAAACATCTCTTCTTGGTAGAGACATGAGCTAAATATTAATTTTTGATGCCATAACATTAGCCTATCTGGAATTCTGTGAGATACATACCATGCAAAGAATAAGGATCCAGAACTCTGGTTGGTTTAGGTACAGCTGGGAACCTATCAGGCTGAAGAGACGGAAGCAGCTTTCGTACTGGACTAGGAGCCTCAGATGGAGGCTGAGATATGGTTGGTATGGTGATGGTCAGCTGATCTTGTTTCTTCACAGGGATTGGCTGAGACACACTTCTGACATCAATGCCAAACCCTGGTTGAGCTAAAACCTGAATTAGATGTGATAGTTTTCACTGCACAGTGTTTTACTGATTCTACAAAATGAAGATAAAAGCTACACTATATCTATTAGCTTTACCTAAATATCAACATATGCATGATAGTTTGAAGCTAGGGTAAAGCAAACCTGGTTCATACGCAGTCAAATACATACATTAAGACTGAAATTCAAACGTCAATTAAATGCTGTTTCAATGATTCAGTTGCCCTTATTTGGATTTTAGTGAAGAAATAAGAATACAAATTCATTCTGTTTAAATTCCCAAATGTTTTGCTTTGCATCTGGATCTACGTATAATTAAGTGAGTTATCATACCTCCCCATCAATATACACCAACTCCCCTCTCAACACAACTCTTCGCACTGCCCCAGTGACACTCCGGCCTGCAAACGGTGTCCATTTGGATTTTGTAAACTTCATGGCCTGAGGAATAATCCAAGTGCTTTCCATGTCTACTTCGATGTAAGTCTCAGGTTGGTCTGGGAGACTGAATATTTTCTTTGGATTTGTGTATAGTCTTTCTATGAGATCCTGTAATGAGACATATCATACCACATTTCTTCTGTTATAAAACAGTTTCTTTCCCTGCCAAAATATTCCCAAAAATCTAGATCCATCTTATAAGACAGATAGATAGATAGATTCTTTATTTCCTCCACTTAGGAGAGCCTTAGCATACATACAACTATTAACGAAAAGCAAGAATAACATGTAAACACCGAACAAAGCAAAAAAAAAAAATACATGTAACCAATATAAGCAATATGCAAACACCATGATGAGGCGCGCTGCATGGAAGGGTAAACCCATGTTCGCACAAGCTATTAACGGATCCTATAGAAACATGAAGGCCCCATCAATGCAGCGCCTCTCATACAGGTGAACTGAGAAAATAGATCTACACAGCTAATCAAATTATACAAAAAAAAAAAAAACGTAATATTATACGACTAGCTCCACAAGTCATCATCAGACGTCAATAGCTAGATTTCAGGATTCTTTCCCTTCCAAAATAGTCCCAAAAATGTCCTTCTATCTAAAAGGTGGATCTAGATTATTGGATTTTTTCCCCCCTTCCAAAGAGTCACAAAAATCTAGATCCATCTTATAAGATGTAAAAGTGAGTGGCTGACAAGCTCCAGTCTTATTCATGAACATTGATCCCGACCGGACGGAGTGTGTGTAGCTGGTAGATCCAGTAGAATTCTCTGTTTCTTCTAGTAACCGCTTTTTTGGTGTTCCGGATCTGTGGACAGGATTTCAATAGTTTGAAACCCCATGTGTTCTGTAGAATGGTTGGGTAAGTTAAAATATGTTGCTACCAGAGTGTCCCGTTTATTGCGGGTGTCACGCTGGTGTTCTGTCATTCTAACTTGGTGACTATTCTCATAGCGAACATTTGTGGTTCGGGGTAAAGCCGTGGTGGGTAATTGTTAGCAATGATCATAATTGTATTATTGCTTTCTTGAAATGACATATGTCACGATCATGGGTTAGTACAAATGGGTTCGGCTGTTTTGCTGAACAGGCTTGTTTCCCCGCCGTAGCAGGGTGTCCCCATTTGCTTTTCGAGCTTTTTCGAGGCTCTGTAGCAGTGTGTTCTGCGGATACCCTCTTCTAATGTAATAGCCCGTAAAGATTTCGGCATGTTTGTCATAATCGTACAGCTGGACGCACGTAGTCTGACTGAGAGACCGGCGGGAGGTAGGTCCTTGCCAATGCATTCCCTCAGTGAAAAAGGAGACTTAGTTCTCTCATGTTCACCATTCTGGATAGAACTCGTCTTGCCTCTTTGTAGAACGGCATGACCTCAGCTGGTAGATCTAGAGTCTTCCTTTTCTTGGACGGCTCTTCCTCCGCCATTGCATCCCTTGTCCTTTTTCTTCAGGTTCTCGGCTGGGATGATGGTCACTTGCGACGAAGAGCCTGACGTAGATGTCAGGGTCAGTGAGCTAATGATTGGGCTGACTGACATGTCGCTGGTGGTCTGTCTTGGATTCATCAGAGTGAACGCCGACCTCGGACCATCCTAGTCCTAGCGAGGGGAAGTAGCATAAACGCTAGAGGATTGTGACTGACGACATGGGCCAGGCGATCCTCTGAAGAAATCCATATTATTGGAAGAAACTAGTTAGGAAAATTGCGAAAGAAAGCCATGAACCAGCATGAGCAAGACCGAGGAGCGCCTGGCCCATGTCGTCAGTCACAATCCTCTAGCGTTTATGCTACTTCCCCTCGCTAGGACTAGGATGGTCCGAGGTCGGCGTTCACTCTGATGAATCCAAGACAGACCACCAGCGACATGTCAGTCAGCCCAATCATTAGCTCACTGACCCTGACATCTACGTCAGGCTCTTCGTCGCAAGTGACCATCATCCCAGCCGAGAACCTGAAGAAAAAGGACAAGGGATGCAATGGCGGAGGAAGAGCCGTCCAAGAAAAGGAAGACTCTAGATCTACCAGCTGAGGTCATGCCGTTCTACAAAGAGGCAAGACGAGTTCTATCCAGAATGGTGAACATGAGAGAACTAAGTCTCCTTTTTCACTGAGGGAATGCATTGGCAAGGACCTACCTCCCGTCGGTCTCTCAGTCAGACTACGTGCGTCCAGCTGTACGATTATGACAAACATGCCGAAATCTTTACGGGCTATTACATTAGAAGAGGGTATCCGCAGAACACACTGCTACAGAGCCTCGAAAAAGCTCGAAAAGCAAATGGGGACACCCTGCTACGGCGGGGAAACAAGCCTGTTCAGCAAAACAGCCGAACCCATTTGTACTAACCCATGATCGTGACATATGTCATTTCAAGAAAGCAATAATACAATTATGATCATTGCTAACAATTACCCACCACGGCTTTACCCCGAACCACAAATGTTCGCTATGAGAATAGTCACCAAGTTAGAATGACAGAACACCAGCGTGACACCCGCAATAAACGGGACACTCTGGTAGCAACATATTTTAACTTACCCAACCATTCTACAGAACACATGGGGTTTCAAACTATTGAAATCCTGTCCACAGATCCGGAACACCAAAAAAGCGGTTACTAGAAGAAACAGAGAATTCTACTGGATCTACCAGCTACACACACTCCGTCCGGTCGGGATCAATGTTCATGAATAAGACTAGAGCTTGTCAGCCACTCACTTTTACATTTATGTCTCCTCCCGTTCCAGTACTTATTCATGAACATGCAACCAAGCGGATAGCTCAAAGCATTTGCATGTAACGGCCAGGACTCCATACAACGATCCGCCATTTTTAATCTCCTAAAAACAGGAAATAAACACACTGAACCAAGCGTCACGCTCAACAGTAAGAAAATGGCAGATAGCAACGTCACCCGCCCCTGGGGGCCGGTCGACGTCGCCAAACACGCCTACAATGGCGGATAGCAACGCCACCGGCCCCCGAGGGCCGGCGAGAGGCGCAAAACACGCCCACCGGCCCCCGGGGGCCGGTACACCGGGGGCCGGTACAACAATGGCCGTCCTCGCAGGCGCAATGGCGCCAAAAGGGCCGGTTCACCGGCCCCCCCGATATGGTATATAAACAGCGCAAAAACACAGCTCACCAGAATCGTGACAATCCTCTGAAGAAATCCATATTATTGGAAGAAACTAGTTAGGAAAATTGCGAAAGAAAGCCATGAACCAGCATGAGCAAGACCGAGGAGCGCCTGGCCCATGTCGTCAGTCACAATCCTCTACCATCTTATAAGATGGATCTAGATTTTTTCATAGCAAAATTTTATGACTGATTCCAATATTTGGAGTCATTCTAGAGATGGAAAAACACTGTTTTATTGCCAAATATATATGATTAACTTCTTTAAACAATGAGACACCCTTAGGTATATGGGTATGTCACCATATATTCTGATATTTTTTTTTTTTGTTTCAAATGGAGACAACTTTTGTCACTTTCTTTTAGCTTGCCTGATGATGTAACCCTTCCAGAATAAGGTCTTATCTTAAAGACTCTGCTTCTACAGGAGCAGTATTTTTGTTCAAGATTTGATCCAATATTTCTAAAAAGAAAATGGCGGAGAGTGTATCCATTAATCATAACCAGTTAGTTTTATCCTTTGATCAAATGAGCCGCGACAAGACAAAACCAACAATGTGGTTGTGCGCCCAGTGCAGACTCAGATCAGCCTGGGCATCCGCCCAGTCTGATCAGAGTCTTCGCTGTCCGCATGAAGGTAGCTTAGACCCATAGCTACCCTTTGAACACTTTACGAAGAGTCTGGTCAAACCGGGCGGATGCCCAGGCTGATCTGAGGCTGCACTGGGCGCACAACCACATTGTTGGTTTTGTCGTGTCGCAGATCAAATTACTTTTACTGTCTGAATGCTTGCCAGCAAAATGGCCAAAAAAAAGTGTTGACTCTCATCAGATAGCTCCTTGGTGACTTTACTATATGACAGAGCATAGACAAGCTGTGCTTGCAGAAGGTGTGTTATAATGCTGTTTGGATTTTTCTACTCCACTATCCTATCCCACCCGACTCTTTTCTCCCATTCTCTAAGACAGCACAACTGACTTTACTATATGACAGAGCATAGACAAGCTGTGCTTGCAGAAGGTGTGTTATAATGCTGTTTGGATTTTTCTACTCCACTATCCTATCCCACCCGACTCTTTTCTCCCATTCTCTAAGACAGCACAACTGACACACTGTCTCAAAGGGCTTGTAAACCCAAAGCTATCAATCACTGATTTTTCTGAGTAGTTTCAAAGGTAACTTCCTATTTTTATTTTGCTATAAAATGAGCTGCAACACGAGAAAACCAACAAAGGTGTTGTGCGCCCAGTGACGACTCAAATCAGCCTGGGCTTCCCCCCAGTCCGATCAGACTCTTCCCTAAGGGCTGAAAGGGTAGCTAAGGGTGGATCTGAGTCTGTGCTGGGCGCATTACCACTTTGTTGGTTTTGTCGTGTTGCGGCTCAAATATTTTCCATCTCTAGAATGACCCCAAATATCTACATCAGTCTAATTAAATTTTGCTATGAGATGTACCCATCTATTAACAAAAGAAATACAGCAGATACAGTGAGGCTTTACTAGCCGAAACTATGTAGTCTGGCCCATGTTCCTACTTCTGTATGTATTCTCTGCGTTGAAGGCACGTTTTAAGATTTTAATTTTACCTCACTGCAGCTGGTGTTGTGCTGTGTGACGGCCGTAAAACATCTTCCCGTACATCATCGATAGTGCAGATTATATTTTATTTACATCCTTTGAGATGAGAGGATAGATTCTGAGAAATCTAAAATTTGAGACCGATTAAGACTATTATTCTAGATCATCGTCTTTTATATTATTTGGATCCTTTTGAAACTAATCAGTCTTTGAATCGACTGCCCAATTAAAAGAAATTACAGTATCCTTTTTTCTGGTTTCGTCACCAGATATTGTCAGGGTAACTGACGAGGCCTTATTAGCCGAAACTATGTAGTCAGGCCCATGTTCCTACTTCTGTATGTATTCTCTGCTCTTGAAGGAACTTTTTAAGATTTTAATTTTACCTCACTGCTGCTGTTGTTGTGCCATGTGACGGCCATAAAACATCCCCCTGTACAACATCCATAGTGCAGATTATATTTTATTTACATCCTTTGAGATCAGAGGATAGATTCTGAGAAATCTAAAATTTGAGATCGATTTAGACTATTATTCTAGATCATCGTCCTTTATATTATTTGGATCCTTTTGAAACTAATCTAATCAGTCTTTGAATCGAATGCCCAATTAAAATTAAGAAATTACAGTATGCTTTTTTCTGGTTTCGTCACCAGATATTATCAGGGTCACTGACGAAGCTTTATTAGCCCATGTTTATACTTCTGTATGTATTCTCTGCACTTGAAGGAACTTTTTAAGATTTTAATTTAACAGTGTGACAAGCGAAAACACACTGAAGTTAGCAATTCTACAATAGATGATCAATGTCTTTAATGTTTTCTGCACTGAATAAATTTCTGACAAAAATCCACAAATCAAGCTCACAGGGTTTTCAATGTTCTGGAGTTATATCCTGAGGATGTATGTTGAGTATGGCTGACTATTTCATGCTCATCAGCATCTATACCCATTTACCTGTTGGCCCATTATAATAAGAACAGCTCACAAGGCCACAAGACCCCAACAATTCATCCATCTAACATTATTAAAATTCTACAAATTCTACAGCCTAAAAAAGCCAAAATGAAGCAGTGAAGTCTTACATCGAGGGTGAGCCTCCCATCAGATACGGCACTTAGAAGTAAAGGAACCATCGTCTCCAGGCCAGGGAAGCCAGGGGGTGGTTTGGCACTGTTTTTCTCTTCAACTGTGTGTGGGGCTGAAATAAAATGAGAATTTTAAACATGACATGGGTCCAGACAGGGTACATTTTGATTACAAGTCTGAGATATGATTGCCACCTTTCCATAAAACGTATGTTGTGGCACCTCTTTACAACCAAATTCCTGAAAAATGTGATGTTTTATGGACAATGAATCTAATTCAGAATTACAGCGAGTAGGGCTCACATATACCCCAAGCAATGCCTTCACGGGAAGTTTTATAAACTGGCTGATAACAGTTTTTGCCCTTTTGCACTCAAAACAGCCAAAACTCCATAGAGTTTAGGCTGTGCTAAGTGAAATAGGGTTAAATGCATCCTTGGACAAGGAAAAATTATTGATAAACAAGGCAGACTCTGATCAGATTCCTCCTTTCTTAGAAACAGTAAAAACCTGGGTTGAGGTTGTAAAACTTGTATAATCTCAAACTCAAAATAAAGCACACTGATCAGCTGCTTCTAAGCATGTGCTCGGAAGCAGCCAATCAGTGTGCTTTATTGTGAGTTTGAGAATGTACTCAAGTTTTATAACCTCCAGGTCAGGTCTAAACTGTTTGCTCAAAGGCAGTTTGTTCAAATCTTATGGTTGCTACCCTTACTCACCATGGTCTGTGGCAAAGCAATCAATGATGGCCATATTCTCCCACAATGCATCTTGGTCGGCCCTGGTAACCAATGGTGGCTTGACCTGACCTCTAGCATGACCAATCATCTCAAGGTCATCAGAGGTCAAGAACAAATGGTGTGGAGCAACTTCACATGTCACAGGAAGTCCCCTTTCTTTGGCTGCTTTTATCACCAGTATCTAAATTAAGGCAAAAAGTGAAATCTTGATGATTCATACTGTATAGCGTGAAATATTTGTGCAAACTGAATTTGCGTGAAACATCACAAATATGATATTTGCAAAAATAAAACTATTGTGACATGATATCAATCAATAGGACCATTACATGTATAAAACAAGAGGCCCATGGGCCACAAAGCTCACCAGATCTCTAGCTCAAAATTGCTATCAAATTTGTATAGGCTCAAATTTGCTGTCAATTCATACAGACTAATACAAAATATACAAATACAAAGTCTCAGTCTGACAGTCTGCTGAGTTGATAACAAAATATATAACTATTTTCCATTTATTGATTGCAGTAAATGCCATTTTTTAATTTTCCCAATAGCAAGTCAGTGCAACCCTAAGTTGCCATAGCAACCAAACTAAAGAGCTGATTTTATAAAAAAAAAACAAGTTTTCAATTATCCTGCCTAAGGATACTACAGATGAAATCTGGGCCTTATCGGCCCAGTGGCTTCTGAGGAGATCATTTTTTTAAGTATTTATTTTTCCATTTTTTTGCATTTTGGTTTCCATGGCAACCAATAAAAGGAGCAGTGGGCAAAAAGAAACACATAACTAATAAGAGACTTCTCAAGGAACAATCTATAAAAGTTTTGTCAAAATATTATGCAATGGCTTGGCAGTAAATACCATTTTTCAATTTCAACCAAACTAAAGGGCCGATTTTCATAAAAAAAACACAAACTTTCAATTCCCCAGCCCAAGGATGCTACAGATGAAATCTGGGCCTTACTGGCCCAGTGACTTAAGAGAAGATAATTTTTGAAGAATTTTTTCCATTTTTTACATTTCGGTTTCCATGGCAACCAATAAAGGGAGCAGTGGACAAAAAAAACATATAGCTGATAGAAGACATCTGAAGGAACATTTCTATAAAAGTTTTGTCAACATATCTGCAATGGCTTGGCAGTAACTGCCATTTTTCGATTTTCTCCATTATAAGTCAATGCAACTCTAAGTTGCCATAGCAAGCAAACTAAGGAGCCGATTTTCATAAAAAAAAAACACATAAATTTTCAAGTCCCCAGCCAAAGGATACTACAAATGAAATCCGGGCTTTATCAGCCCAGTAGTTTCAGAGGAGATAATTTACCTTTTTTCTTTTGCTTTTTGGTTTCCATGGCAACCAATAAAAGGAGCAGTGAGCCAAAAAAACCTATGATTGATAGAAGACTTCTCAAGAAATATTCCTATAAAAGTTTTGTCAAAATATCTGCTACGGCTTGGTAGAAAATGCCATTTTTCAATCGTCCCCATTATAAGTCTATGGGAACTCTAAGTTGCCATAGCAACCAAGCTAAAGGGCAGACTTTCATAAAAAACACAAACTTTCAATCCCCCAGCCCAAGGATGCTACAAATGAAATTTGGGCCCAATCGGCCTATTGGCTTCAGAGGAGATGTCGTTTAAAAGTGTTGACGGACGACGACAGACGACGACGACATACAACGACAGACGACGACGACGGACAACTGCCTATCCTATAAGCTCCCCCGGAGCCTTCGGCTCTGGTGAGCTAACAAGGGCTTCGCAAGCGGCGCATAATACGCCCGTTTTAATGTCATAAAGGAATGAACAAGATTTAAATATTTAACACATCAAATATTATTAGTATACCAAAAAATCAGCTTCCAAGGTGAAGTGGCTCCTAAGTTGAGTAATGCGAAAGTCAAACAAGGGAGATAATTCATAAACTAAATATACTAGATATACCATTCTTGGTTCTAATACATTCCCTTCACAATATACACATCTCCATAAAGTTGTGTTAAAATATTCTAAACGGTTAAGGAGTTATAGAGTAAACAGGAAATTTATGCATGGGCAGATAATCCAGTAAGCAAGCCAGAGTCGTGGTTCTTGCTCAGGATACATTGCCCCATTATTACACACATTCCTACAAAGTTTCATTCTAATACTTCAAAGAGTTAAAGAGATATGGAGTGAATGGAAATTCCTAAAAATAATGATCAAAGGGAGGTTACTCCAAAAATAAGAAAGGGGGAGCAACCATTCTTATATGTGACACATCATCTTGTGATCATGCACATTGTTATAAAGTTTCATCATGATATTCCAAACAGTCACCGAGTTAATGTATGCACAACATAAGTACACACAAAAATAGTCGAAAAGAACTAATAAAAAGGGATGTAACTCACAAACGAAGAAAGGGAGAGCAACCACTGTTGTACGCGACACATCGTTGGGACTTCATACACATTGCTATGAAGTTTTATGAAGATATCCCAAACAGTTATCTAGTTATGGCGCGCACAAGACCTGCAGGGAAAAAAAAACAATCAAAGGGGCATAACTTGGAAACTAAGGAAGGGGGAGCAACCATTTTTGTATGTGATACATTCCCCCTACCTACTTCATACGCCTACAAAATTTCATGAAGATATCCCAAATGGTTGCTGAGTTATGGCACATACAAGAATGTTTACGGACAGAGGAAAGGGAGTTTACTCCAAAATTCAGAAAGAGGGAGCAACCATTCTTATATGCGACATATTATCTTGTGATCATGCACATTGCTATTAAGTTTCATCATGATATTCCAAACAGTTACCGAGTTAATGTATGCACAATATAAGTATACACAAAAATAGTCGAAAAGAACTAAGAAAAGGGATGTAACTCAGAAACGAAGAAAGGGAGAGCAACCATTGTTGTACGCGACACATCGTTGGGGCTTCATACACATTGCTATGAAGTTTCATGAAGATATCTCAAACAGTTATCTAGTTCTGGCGCGCACAAGACCTGCAGGGTAAAAAACAATCAAAGGGGCATAACTTTGAAACCAAGGAAGGGGGAGCAACCATTCTTGTACGCGACACGTTCCCCCTACCTAATACATATGCCTACAAAATTTCATGAAGATATCCCAAATGGTTACTGAGTTATGGCGTGCACAAGAATGTTTACGGACGGACGGACGGACGGACAGATGGACGGACGGACGGACGGACGGACTGCGCCACGCCATAATACGACCGATTTTTTAAAACGGGCGTATAATAATAAATTCAAAATGTAACAAATATATGAGCCGCGACACGAGAAAACCAACAATGTGGTTGTGCGCCCAGCGCAGACCAAGATCAACCTGGGCATCTGCCCAGTCTTATCAGAGTCTTCGCTGTTCGCATGGAGGTAGCTCAGGCCCTTAGCTACCCTTTGAGCACTTAACGAACAGTCTAGTCAAACTTAGCGATTGCCCAGGCTGATCTGAGTCTGCGCTGGGCTCACGACCACATTGTTGGTTTTCTCGTGTCGCGGCTCATATGGATAATTTCTTTTGAGATGAAGGTGTACACTTTCATGAGAAGCAGCTATACCATCTTTTTTTATGTTCCTTCTTAATGGGGTCAACACTTAGAGCACAAAAAGCTTTTGCTCCTGTCATCCAGGAAAGCAACAGAAATTGCTCCATTTGAAAAAACAAGAGCAAAATATGGGTCTATCCATTCAACTCAAACTAGAACAACGCGTTTATAAAAAACTATATCCCCCACCATGTGCCCGACCCAAAAGGGAATGGTCCACACGAAAAATTATTGATGGAAATCATTCACTAGCTAATCAGTCAATCTACTTATCTAATTATCTTGTGCAAATACTATGACGCTGTGACAGGCTTGAGTCATTTTAAGGTCTGTTAAGCTTATACAAACAAGGTGGTTTAGACATTCCAGTGTGGCCAGGATAAAAAAATTCGAAGCATATCTTCACTACATGTTACACTCACACTCATATCCTTTCGCAGCCACAGGTTTCAAGAAAATCGCTGGTAAAGGGGGTGGGGTAGAATATTTGACCCTAAATTTTGACTTGTTTACTTGATGAAAAAAATCGGAAGTACAATCGACAGGAGACTTATTTAGTACACAATATATGACACTTATTTTTCTCATGACGTCAGAGGTCACCGCACAGGGGTCACCCTACCAAGAAAGATGTGCATGGACTTGTTTCTTTTTCCTATTTTACTACAGATCTTCCATCTTTTGTTTTCTAAGTTTGAAAAGGCCTTAATTTTGTCTAAAATGATATTTTTCTTTTCAAAAAGGCAAATGCGCATCTTCAATATGTCTGCAAGGATTGTGCCAAGTTTCAGAATGATTGCTTGAAAACTGTGAGAGGAGTTGATTATACAAACCTGCCATCCTGTATAAGCAATAAGACAAAAAATTTCAAAGTTTGAAAAGGTCGTAATTTTGTCAAAAATGATATTTTTCTTTTCAAAAAGGCAAATGCGCATCTTCAATATGTCTGCAAGGATTGTGCTAAGTTTCAGAATGATTGCTTGAAAACTGTGGAAGGAGTTGATTATACAAACTTTTTTAGAGGGGACAGACGGACAGACAGACGGACAAGGGTAAAACATAATGCCTCCGGACTATCGTCACAGGGGCATAAAAACGTGTGTCCTACATGTCAAGATCATTCAAATGCCCCCGCTTTGTCTGCATGATTTTACTGACTTTTTCTGATTTTGCAGGACCCCAAAATTTTTCCCAGCCCAAAAATTCTTTCATTTTCCAAGTGATTATCCTTACTTAGCCAACTCCGTGACAAGGGCATACTAAGTCTTGTATGCTTACCTCTTCCTTCCTAGCAACATGACAAATATGTACTGGGCGCTTGTAGAGATCAGCCAATAAGATCACAGCCGCCGTGTGTGGACCTTCAGCGTGGGTACACAGAGGTAGGTGCTTTGGCCAGTTCTCAAAATGCTGAAAGTACAGTAAAAACACTACCATATTTCTTTCCATAACAACCCCAAATATGTAAATCAGGCCCAGAGGTTATAAAACTTGAGTACATTCTCAAACTCAAAATAAAGCACACTGATTGGCTGCATCCGAGCACATGCTCGGAAGCAGCCAATCAGTGTGCTTTATTTTTACCAATCAGTGTGCTTTATTTTGAGATTATTCTCAAGTTTTATAACCTCAAACCCAGTATTGTGTTATTCAGCTATAACATGGGTTTTTCTCTTCCAAAACAATGCCAAAGATCTAGATCCGTCTGTCTAGATCTTTGAAATTAATTTGGAAGGGAAAACCCTTGTCTCAAAAGTACAGAAGTACCGTACGGTATACGCAATACTGATCAGACAAACCATCAAGCAATCAAGCAGTCACTCAATTCATCAATCAATCAACCAACCAGCTTTCTGGCTTTCTCTCTGTGACAATTTTCTGTGCTGGAAATGATGCAGACAAGGATCAGCAATAATTGCTGAGCCTTATGATCAGGGTCTACAAATGAATGCTTTATGTAAAACAGCTTGACTATATTACTTACCAATCTGCTGGGCCCAGTTGTTCATAACTACTGACATCGTTAGTTTGCACAATGTTAAACTTTCAATTGACTTATGTGCTAAACACTGCATTATTTTTTTTCTTTTCTTTTTTTTGCTGAAAAAGTGAGAAGCTTTTGCAGAGCAAAAGCCCCTCTCATTTTTTTCAAATAAAACACTTGACTATATGTGTACTAGACAATTTAGCGAATCTTTGTTAAGCTAATGACACTCTGAACAACTGGACCCAGCTGATAAATTTTATAAACTAAGTACAATGTTCTGTTAAACAGACTAACTTAGTTTCTACACCATCTAATAAATGGGACCTTGGAAAATGGTGTAGACCCAGATCAGATGCCACAGGTTATAGTGTTTGCATTAGATACAGGAATTTATAAAATTAAAAATCATGGTTCACAAACCAAATCACACAATATAAATGAAAATGGACCTGTCTGATTTGTACTAGGTATTAAGCCTTAAAAAGCCAAAAAAGCAGGCAACAAAATTTCTTTCTGCAAAATTTAAAAAATGTTTCATCCAAGATATATCATATAAAAAATTCAAAGACTAGAGGACAAACAGTGTAGATCTAGAAGAGGCGGCTCACTCTGAGCCACCTCATCAGGATCTATGCTGTTTGCAAAGTCAGCTATTTTCCTCTGTGTTAATGGAGTATCTTTTGCATTTTGAAGATAAGCATTAATTAGAGTTGACAGCTTTATCAGCTCTTGCTCCCTAATGAAGACATTATCTAGTTCTGTAGTTAAACACAGGTATCAAATTAAGATTTATTTTGTTAAAGACAAAAATATAATGCTTAATCTGGTATTGGATGTTAGATTGTTATCATCATTTTTAAACACCATGACAGCTTTCTACAGCTTAACAAACCCCAGATGCACTAGTGTTAATTAACTTTATACTTTAGACACAAAACTTATATCAAAATTCAGTATTCTTTCTGCTAGAGGCTTATTGTTTACAAAATTTACGTCTGCAAAATTTCAAAAAATGTTTTGTCTAAGCTATATCACCAAATAGTCGGAATGGACCTACCTGATATGAGAGTAAATGGGTCCTCTTTGGCACTATTCCATAATGTGCCAAAAAAGCAGACGACAAAATTTACGTCTGCAAAATTTCAAAAAAAGTTTTGTCCAAGCTAAATCATATTGAGAATTCAAGGACAAGAGGACAAACAGTGTAGACCCAGATTAAGCGGCTCATTATGAGCCGCCTCATCAGGATCTACGCTGTTTGCAAATTCAGCTATTTTTGTCTCTGGTGCTTAAAATGTTAATTAATGGAATATCTTTTTTCCGCATTTTGAAGATAAGCATTAATTAGAGCTGACAGTTTTATCAGCTCTTGCTCCCTAATGAAGACAGTTATCTTTTTCTGTGGTTAAATACCAGTGTCAGATTTCGATTTATTTGACAAGCTTAATGACTTAAAAAAGAGAAAAAAAAACTGCTAAAACTGGTGTTGGATGCTAGACTGCTCACTATTTTTCACCCCCCAAAAAATCAGTGCATTTGACAAATTCATTGATAAGAGTGTTAATATCAGCTGCATTTGTTAGTTTTAAGATAACTGAGCTGTGAATTGTAAAAACTATGCGGACAAAGAAATAAAGGGAAAAAATATTCGCCCAACGTGGGGCTCGAACCCACGACCCCGAGATTAAGAGTCTCGTGCTCTACCGACTGAGCTAGCCGGGCTGTTGATGACCATGAGCATGTACATTGTACATATAGGAAACCAATACTATCTCCAGTGTGGTTCCCCATTTTCACATGTACACAAAAGAAAATGGTAAAACTACACACTGAGCAGAGATCCAGCCTTACAGAGCCAATAAGTAACCTAATGCTATAAATAGCCTGAGGAGTGTGTAAACAATGACCAATCAAAGTCCCCTTAGGGTTATATCAATAAAGAGGGAACTTAATTGTTGTCAAAGTCTGTTCAGTGAAATTAAATAAACGCAATTAATACATTAAACGACAATGACCTATTTAACAGTATTTGCATTAATATCTGAATTGCAATAACATAAGACAAACGTTTATGTAAATACGTATATACTGTGTTAGTGCAAATTTAGAAAAGTTATTGCGACCACTTGGAAAACTGAGTATAACAAAATCTGATCAAGAGAAAAGAAACATTAAAGCCCTTAAGGATTCTTGGTTTTGTAGTGTTGTGGCTCAATTTTATAATCTGGTCTCCCTTCTCCTATTAGTTCTTGAAAAAAATATTTGGTATAAACATATTTATTTCACCTTTTTTACAACATACATAGATAATACAACATATAAGTTTATAGGATTAGAACGAAAGCATGTTGCTTATTTAGTTCTTCTCCTGGAAAATATTTTATCAGGTGTTCTGAAAGAATTTGGCATGCAGTAATTAAATCTTAATTTAATTATTCTTAAATCATTTTTTTCCCCGGAAAACCATAAAATTCTAAGTATTGGACATGTAGATCTAGTTCTGAGCAAACAAAGCAGACCCATGAGACACGCTTTTTGCTAAGACTTATCTGTCCTAATATACTATGCAAAATATATTTAGCAAATTTTTATATTTTGCAATTTTTCTCATTACTGAAGTGCAACATTGAGCGAAATTAAATTGAATTGAAAGGAACCGTATTTGGGGCTTAAGATACCATGGGATTACAGAAGCCATCTTTAAAAACGATATTGGGGAAAAGCGATAAGCGCGATAGGGGTCATCAGCCGAAATTCACACCCATTGAAAGGCAACATAAAAATGGTAAGCATGTGATTTTTTTTGTACGGTATTTCTCAACATTTTCATGCTCAGTTTTCTTGTCAAAGCTATTGATTGTGTAAAAGATTTCGTTAAGCTTAACAACTGAGGAATCTTAGCATGCGTCATTGACGTTAAAACGTGTAAATTCGGTCCAATGTGCAATGATTCCGGGTGCTTCAGTTAAATGCAGAATCAATACCCGAGAAAAACAATAGGCTAAAATTAAAGGTCACACTATGATTAATTTAACTGTGAAGTTTCTTCATTGAAGTATAACGTAACTGTGAGAAAATGATGACCTTAGTCTGAGACTTTTGACTGATGCTCAGTAACCGGGAAGAATTTTCTTTCCAAATGGATTACATTATCATATTGGTAGCTACCAAACAATCATACACTCAAAAGAGATTCAAGAAATACCGATTAGAAACAAGTTTTTAAAACGATAACGTAAACACAAGGGAAAACGTCAAATTTTCGACTTTTGTAAACCTCATGCTCGTAGCATATTCAACTGTTTTAGAGCGTTTTCCTTTATTTTAACAGCAAACCAGCTGCCTCATTATGGTTGTGGCTTTTGTACATGATCATAAATGTCGTTTAAATACAATGGTCATAAAAACTGACGTCACGATAGTTCAAACGCTACAACTGAGCAATCTTGATTCTTTTACCTGCCAGTCCATCTCGAATGATCGGCCTTTATATCTTTATGCAGTAAAGTGACAATAAAATCCTAATATGGTGGATCTGACACATACAAAATAATTGCTATATTTATTGTGCATAGTATACATAGAATTTTACAATTTTGCTCAGATACAGTGTATTTTTTAATGTTTAGCCAACAAATACTGTGTACACATTAACAGCTCAGCCGCAACATCCACACATCCTTCCTTCCTCATCCCCTAACACACAAAGACCAACAATATTCTGCTAATCATGGGCTCTATTTAGAAGTTACCAGGGAAGTCTGTTTTATTTGCTTGTTTCTCCCCCAGAGGGGAGTGGGCCGATCCCGGAAGTACTGCAATACCGGGCCAACCCGTGGCGAGAGCGGAGCAAGCCCCTGACATCTCACCTAAGTCCAAAAATCAGTTTAATATCGAAGTCCCCCAATGGGGGACGTATCAGATATTAAGCTGATAAGAACAGATACTACACTTTGATCTTAGCCAAAAGGCCGAGAAGCGATACAGCTACTTGGTTTTCTAAGTATTTATATGCACCTGAATATTATTTATTTATAGTACACTGATAGGCACGGAAATCCACATAAAATCTGTTTTTTTCATAGCTACTATTTACCCTTGCAATATACTAGGAAAACTTTTAGTTATAACTCTATCAATGTTCTCATGTGACAATTCTCATCTTTTCTTTATTGTACTAATTTCATCAAAAATAAGACAAAAAGTGAATTTTGGTCAGCATTAACCTACTACGTACACCAACTAAACACAATGTAAGGCAGTTACTTCCCTTATAAATCAGCTCTATATTTAGATAACGCTGTAGCCTACGGCAGAGTGATATTATCAATGAGATTAATTATGTGGTTGGCATCAAGTGAAAAGTAGTCGTAAGCCTAAACCCTATACAAACTGAGCAGTCTGTATTGCAAAATTCAAAGAATCTGATCAGACTGCAGGATCTTCCATAGACTTTTGTCAGCCGAAGATGTCAGATTTTTTCTTTTTATTTATTTTTTTCCTTGTCCCTCTCCGATACTTTTGTACCTGACTCAACATCTTCATCAAGATGTTTTAGCCAGGAGTATATTTTAGAGAGAAATAAAATTTGTAAAATATGAATATAGGGTTAAGAGAATTTCTAACATCTTCGACTGAAATCAGTCTAGATCTTGGGGTCATCTAAGCTTTCACACTTTGCATAATGCATGAATACCTATTTTGTAGTGCACAGTCTAGTCTAGTTTGATTTTGATTAAACAAAGAACAAGGCCATTTGAGATTACAGAGGCAATTTAAATTATCTTGTAGCAGCAACCTCTAGTACAATGACCCTAATTACAGACTCTGATCAGGCAGCTGATTGAGAAGATGAAAATGCTCTTTAACCCATTCCATTCGGGATACCCCTTTAGGGGTATCAAGGGGTATCTGAGCAAACACTTTGGATCCAGATCAGGTCCCACAAACGTAGGGCCTGATCTGAGATCCAAACTGTTGCTGCCTAGACATCATTTCTACAAGAGTTAGTTAGACCAATATTGTCAAAATATTCTTGATTTTTGATGCAGACGATAATTTCATTTCAGCAGACGACAAAAATACCCAGAATGCAATGGGTTAGGACTGCACTATTTGTCAGTCTTATAAAATCCATTGTAAAATCAGATTGTTCAAACTCATCATGAGCAATGTAAAGTAAATTCAGCAGATACTGGAAAAACAATTTTATGTCAGTTTCAGTTGATGCTGTGCTAGGGATTATACCTAATTGTTCCATGTTTTATTTGACCTTCAGGTCAAAAATAAAATAACAGGTGGATATAATTACATAGATATGCCACTCTTCATTAACAACCTGATAACAGCAGTTGGTTGGTTGATTTGATGCTTAACATCCACGGTAAACAACTAAGGTCATGTCGGGACGGTCAGTTAACCTAACCACACTATTCCTGGGCAGGCTTAGACCTCCTAAGCGGTTAACCAGTACTAAGTGCACATACTTTCGCCAGTAACTGACAACTGCCCTTCTTGAATCAGCGGAAGGAGTAATGAATTCAAATAGACAAAGATAATTTGCGGTGCCATATGATATAAAATGAGTCACGTTTAGATTTGTTCTTTTTTTGTTATTTTGCATTGATACAAAAATAATGATGATTTTGATTTCTGATTTTACCTCACCTGACTAATTACTCATCCAAACTTACAATATATAAAAAAATTAAGTAAATGATATATCTATTTTCTCTCTAATTAACCAGTAACTCTGATATATGAACTGATGTCACTTGTGGCAACATAACAAATTTAAATTTTTTTTTTCTTCTTTTTTTTTTGGGAAATCATCAGCTTATAAGTGGATCTGAAATTTTTAGAAGAGCTTATGTCTTTTTTTTATTAAACAAAAGGAAACAGCTCTGCAAAGGACCTCTGAAGGTTGTAATGTTAATTTGCCTATAAAAATAGTCAAAATTAAATTTTTGATATGCCAAAGAATTTCTCTTGAAATTTGTTGCTCTCAACTTCCCCTAACTGGCCATGAATTTAATTTCTGATTACTTTGCACATAGACTTCAATTTTTGGTGGAAAAAGCCAAATTTTGTAATTAAACGTAATGGAAACAGGAAAAGTTTTTTAAAGATACTTTTCCCCCCGTGCCTCAGCTAGCCACTTTGCATGTATGTGTGTACTATCATAATACACATTATATGTGAGTGGCTTGCTGAGGCACGGGGGGAAAAGATAGTCTACAGCTGAAAAAGTGGGTGGGATACTTACACCCTTTATATCTAAAAATAGGCTAAAGTCCTTAGTGCTGAAAAAATATTGCATAATATCAGTAACAGTAGTGTGTACGTCAGTTTTAGCATAGTTATCAATTAAGATTTTGATATCTTAGAAAACCAAATAAATGGACTTATTTTCAGAGACTGAAAAATTCACATACCCCTCTTGATAAAATTGGTCTATGTTAGTCTAGAGGCATGATAATTTTTCAAAATCACTGTTAAAATGTCTTTATAGTACACAAGGCTACATATTAATGCCAAATATTTCAACTTTTGCTGCCCGAGGAAGGTGCAGTAATTTGTCGAAAAATGGGCAAATATGCATTGATACTGTCAGAGGTCCTTATTGTGTTATATTTCAAAACATGACACAGCTTTCCAATTTATTGGTGTCTATTTATACCGAGTAGAACTGCTTTGCAAATTATTTGTTTTCTATTACACAGGGTAGCACAGCTTTGCTAATTATTGTTTTCTATAAAAAAAAAAAAAGTGGCACAGCTTTGCTAATAATTGTTTGCTATAACCCTTAGACTGGCACAGCTCCGCAAATTATTGTTTCAGTTGATGCTGTGCTGGAGATTAATGCAAAATAACAACAACAAAAAATAAATCTAGACACATAATTATATGTGTCTTGTATCATATGGCACTGCCAATTATCTTTGTCTATTTGAATTCATTACTGCTGTTATCAGGTTGTAAATGAAGAGTGGCATATCTATGTAATTATATCCACCACTGCTATTTTATTCTTGACCTGAAGGTCAAATAAAACACGGAACAATTATATTGATACAAAATTTAATGATGATCTTACCTCACCTGACTAATAACTCATCCAAACTTATAATACCTAAACAAATTCAGTAGATAATAATATTTCTATTTTCTCTCATCTTATTAACCAGTAACTCTGACATTTCATGAACTGATGTCACCTGTGGCAACATAACAAATTTAACTTTTTTTTTTTTTAAATTATCTGATTAATAAGATTGATTGGAATAAGTTAATATGTACCCCTGGGAATGCCCAAAAGGCAGGTGCAGTCCCAATTAGTAAACATTGTTCAGGAGCACTGCCTCCCTCAAATGGTTGATATCCCTACAAGACAAGAAAGGACCCTAGATATCCTTTTGACTAACAACCCCACCCCTGTCACAAGAATTGAGGGTATGCCACCAATTGGTCGAGCTGACCATGATATTGTTTTGGTGGAATACAACATAAAAGCGAAAAGGGTCCTTCAGTCACCACTCTGCAGACATTGAGTCTGAAATAAGACTCTTTGCTGACGATTGTGTTTGTTACCGTGAAATAAAAGGAATAGATGATACATTGAAACTTCAGGAAGACATTGATCGCTTAGGATGTTGGGCTAGGAAATGGGGTATGAGATTTCAACCTGTCAAATGCAACATGATGCAGCTGACAAAAAAGCACAACAAAATCCAGGCTTCTTACACCCTTGAGGGTACAGTACTGGAAAATGTTGAAAGTATCAAATACCTTGGAGTAACAATTACAAGTGATTTGAAATGGAATACCCATATCATTAATATTTGCACTAAGGCCAACAGAACCCTAGGATTCTTAAGGAGAAATTTGTTTTCTTGTCCCCAAGAGGTGAAAGAAGTAGGCTATAAGACATTGGTGCGTCCCATCCTCGAATATGGAAGCTCGGTCTGGGATCCCTATACACAAGGCCTTCAGGAAGAGTTAGAAAAGGTGCAAAACCGTGCAGCTAGGTTTGTAACTAGGAATTACACCCGAGAGGCGGGTAGCATGACTGGCATCCTTGAGCAACTTAAGTGGGAAAGCCTCAAAAAGAGGAGGAAGGATAACCGACTCATATTGCTATACAAAGGTCTAAAAGGTAAAGCCAGAATACCTACAGGTGACCTTGTCCCCAAAACTAGGCGTTGCAGAAATCAACATTCCATGGCATTTCAGATACCCACTGCTAGTTTAGATGCATATAAATGTAGCTTCTTTCCCCAGACCATCAGGGACTGGAATGACCTCCCTGATTCCCTGATTTCCTCTGCTGAAATGTCAGATGATTGTGTGTCAAAGTTCTCATCTCTCGTGAGAGCTAGGGACTAATTTTTCCTCCAGTCACACCCCCCTGGTGAAAGATTGTCAATTTTGGCGTATCACCAGTAAACAATTCAGATTCAGACATGGAAAGTTTTCTTGTACAAACGGGCTGATATGCAAGGTCTTAGAGACCACATGCTTGCCTTTGCAGACCGTTTCATGTTGCAGAACTTTGCTCACATTGATGTTAATGAGATGTGGATTGACTTTAAGACGGTCTTACTAAATGCAGTAAACAAGTTTATTCCTTCTAAAATGACGAAAGGAAAACTTGGCTATCCATGGATAGATGCACGCATTAGGGCATTGATTAGAAAAAAAGAAAAATTGTACCACAAAGCTCACAGGGCAGATAACGAGTCCCTGAAGAGTCGTTATAAACGACCCAGAGCTCATGTCCAAAAAGAAATGCGTGATGCCTATTGGAGGTATGTTTCTGATATCTTCAATCCCTCAGATACAGACACTAATATAGAAGACTGTATCCAAAATGATCGGCTGAAAAAGTTTTGGTCCTTTATGAAAAACTTAAGAAAGGATTCCACAGGTGTGGCCTGTTTAAGGGAAAATGGCATGTTGAAAACTGCTAATAAGGACAAAGCGGACATATTTAACAGACAGTTCGAGTCTGTATACACCCGGGAACAAGTAGGTGACCCCCCATCGAAAGGACCAACCCCCTACCCAGACTTATACATTAACCCTAATGGGGTCAAAAAACTATTAGACCGTCTTAACCCCCATAAATCTTCAGGTCCAGACAACCTAAGTTGCACATGTGTTAAAAGAATGCAGTGCTGAAATTGCCCCGATCCTTGCCTGCATTTTCAACCAGTCCTTGGCCCAGTCTAGAGTACCAGATGACTGGCTGCAAGCTAATGTGGCTCCCATTTACAACAAGAGCTGTCAGCTGACAGCATAGCTCGCCTGAATAGGTGCTTGCCCATCACACAGTCGCTTTGGTGGTGTGGACTGCTATGCATAAAACTTCAGGCAAGCATGTTCATAATGACAATACATTTATAAACAAAAGCTATCTCAGAAATAAGTCTAAAAATAAAAAAAATCCACATGAAATTTCAAAGTCCATGAGCTTGAAATCAAAGAACTAAGAGGTGGGGATGGGAGTGGGGGGAGAGGGGGGGGGGGGGGGGGCTAGGATGTATCAAAACCTTGAACTATTATTTAACATCAGTTCAAGTATTAGTATCAACTGAGTCCATCGTGGCACTGTGGAATTATGTCTTCATAAATATAAAACTTTAACAAAATCTTTAAGACAAAATTCAAAGTCGATGACCTTGAATTTAAGGTCACCCAAAGCGGTATGCATATAGTGTTTTGTAAAAACTCAATAAAGTGTCTAACATCAGTTAAAGTGTAAACTAAATCTCTGAATTATGAATCAGTATGCAATTAGAAAACATTAATAAAGACCAAATTTCCCAAGTCCCTGACCTTGACATCAAGGTACCTGAGCAGGGTTGGGGTAGTACTCTGTAAAACTTTGGACTAATATCTAACTAAAAAGCAAATATAAAAAGAATTCATTGCTGGGTTCAGGAGATATGTGTCTTTAAAAGTTTAACTAAACATCCAATCAATAAAAAGACAATTTTCTAAGTCCATGACCATGACATCAAGGTCACTGAGGGGGGTGGGGGTAGTACATTGGAAAACTTTGGACTAATATCTAACTACAGTGCAAGTATCAAAGGAATCCATCCATGGGTTAAGGAGATATTGGTCTGTATAAAACTTTAACCAAAACATCCAGTCAGAAATACTCCCAATTTTCTAAGTCCATGACCTTGACATCAAGGTCACGGAGTGGGGTGGGGGTGGTACCCTGTTAAACTTTGGACCAATATCTAACTACAGTGCAAGTATCAAAAGAATCCATCAATGGGTTAAGGAGATATAGGTCTTTAAAAAACTTTAACCAAAACATCCAATCCGGACGCTGACGCGGACGAGGACGCGGACACTAACGCCGACGCCGTGGTGACAACAATAGCTCTTCCTGAACTTTTCGTTCAGGCGAGCTAAAAAGGGAGAAAAATATGACCCTGTCAATTATAGGCCGGTCTCCTTGACTTGTATTTGTTGTAAGTCTCTTGAGCACATTCTCGTGAGCAAAATCATGCAACATCTATCGTACCATAAGATTTTAGTTGAGTCTCAGCATGGCTTCAGAAGTGGTAGGTCATGTGAGACTCAACTGGTCCAGTTCATTCATGATTTGCAGGCCAATAATAAAGGTCACAAACAAACAGACCTCATTATTATGGACTTTGCCAAGGCTTTTGATAAGGTCCCCCATAGACGATTGATTTATAAACTGGAGTATCATGGTATCTGAAATGATATCCTCCAGTGGATCTATGCCTGGCTATCTGGAAGGACACAAAAAGTTGTTCTGGATGGTGTCTGTTCAGACCCTCTCCCCGTGTTGTCTGGTGTCCCCCAGGGTTCTGTTTTAGGGCCCATCCTGTTCTTAATCTTTATTAATGACCTGCCAGACAACATAAGCTCCACAGTCCGCCTTTTTGCTGATGACTGTGTACTCTATAGAAATATTAGACGGTCCGAAGACCAACAGATACTCCAAGATGATTTAGATAAATTGGCACTTTGGGAAGAGGCATGGCTCATGAAATTTAATGTTGCCAAATGTCACTCTATGAGGGTGACTAGGCACCCCCCTCCAAAGCAAATAATCCATGGTTATACATTGCATAACCAAGTCCTAGAGAATGTATTGTCAGCCAAATATTTAGGAGTTGAAATTACTGATGACCTCGAGTGGGGTCAGCACATCAATGAAATTACCAGTAAGGCTACTAAGACTTTGGGTTTCCTTCGTAAAAACTTGACTATTGCATCGAAGGAAATCAAGGCTGCTGCATATAAAACTCTGGTCCGGCCCAAATTAGAATATGCAGCTCCAGTTTGGATGCCCCATCACCAAGCTGATATTAACAGAATAGAAAAAGTACAGAGGACTGCTGCCCGTTGGACCTGTAGGTGCTGGCGCAATCAAAGCCATGTGGGAGAAATGTTAGAAGAACTCCAATGGCCAGACCTGCAGGAAAGACGACAGCAGGCTTCTCTGTCTCTATTCTACAAAATTCATAATAATCTTGCCATTGTAGATAAGAATAAGTGCCTATCTGAGGTCGGTGAAGGGAGCAGGAGAACTAGGTCCCACCCATTCCAGTACCACCGTCCAAATGCTTACACGGACGGTTTTAAGAATTCTTTTTTCCCCAGAATAATTGCAACTTGGAATGGCCTTACAACCGAAGCTGTCTCTTCGGAGACAGTTGATGGGTTTAAGGCCAAAATTTAATATCCTAGGGTAGAGCAGGGGTTAGGCATGGAATGCCTGCCCCTGAGGACTTCTTGTAAATAGTTTTAATCTGCTGGTGGCTTTGTCACAAATTCATTTATTTATCTATTTTTTTTTTTTTTTGTGACAACTTATGCGCCACACCAGAAACCTGTCATCATGGTCAAAGTTGACCGAGGACAGTAAAGATAGAAAGAAATAAGTGAATCTGAAATTTTTTTAACTGCATATGACTTTTTTTATTAAACAAAGGAAAACAACTCTGGAAATTATTGTGTTACAGTCAAACTTCACTGGCTCGAACTCGGAAGGCTCGAGCACCATGTTTCGGTCGAACTGACTTTCCAGTCCCGGCAAAATCCCTATTCATTTTAACTAAACATGCCACACTTGGCTCGAACAACGATGGCTCGAACCCCAAGTCTGGTCCCTAGAAACCACTTTCTATGTAAAACAACATGGATGGTTCCCACCTATTTCCTTGTAAAACATTTCCAAGTTTAATGACCGGACTAAATGTAGATCCTACCGATTACGAGTACTGGTCATCAGGTTTGCTACGTCCATGCTTATCTTGATCTTTTTATATTGTAATCAAAATTCTGTGTTGTTTTGTTTTATCTATCTGAAAGTGCAAATGTTCAAAGAGTGACCGGTTAAAATACAGGAAGTTGCTGTAGTTATGATAGAAAAACATAGTACATAAAGTTGGATCATGTTGAGCTGGTCTTCAATGGCTCAAACTACCGATCGGTTGAACTTTTTTCGGTGGTCCCGGCGAGTTCCAGCCATCAAAGTTCGACTGTATATTTCTCAACATGGCACAACAGCTGCTTTCCAAATTATTGGTGTCTATTTATACTGAGAATTAAGAACTGCTTTGCAAGTTATCTATTTTCTATTACACAGGGTAGCACATCTTTGCAAATTATTGTTTTCTTTTACAGAGTGGCACACCTTTGCAAATTATTGTTTTCTATAAAAAAGAATGGCACATATTTGCTAATGATTGTTTGCTATAACAAAGACTGGCACAGCTTTACAAATTATTGTTTCAGTTGTGCTGGAGATTATAATTGTTTCTTGTTTTATTTGACCTTCAGGTCAAGAATAAAATAGCAGTGGTGATATAATAACATAGATATGCCACTCTTCATTAACAACCTGATAACAGCAGTAATTAATTCAAATAGACAAAGATAATTGGCTGTGCCATATGATACAAAAAACATAATTGTGTCACATTTAGATTTGTTCTTTTTTATATTATTTTACATTGATACAATTTTGATTTCTGATTTTACCTCAACTGATTAATTACTCATCCTAACATTACAACATCTAAACTAATTCAGTAAATAATATTTCTTTTTTCTCTAATCTTATCAACCAGTGATTCAGACATTTCATGAACCCATGTCATTTGTGGCAACATAACAAATTTAACTTTTTTTTAAATATGCAACTAATAAGTGACTCCCAAATTTTTCTTACTGCTTATGACTTATTTTTATTTAATGAAAACAGCTCTTGAAATAATTGCTTTATATTTTACAATATGGAACAGCCTTCCAAATTATTGGTAGCTACTTATACTTAGTATAATTGCTTTGCAAACTGTTTGTTTTCTATTACATAGAATAGCGCAGGTTTGCTGATTATTGTTTTCTATAAAATAGATTGGCATAGCTTTGCGAACTCTTGTTTTCTACAACACAGACTGGCACAGCTTTGCAAATTATTGTTTCAGTTGATGCTGTGCTGGAGATTAATGCAAAATAATAAAAAAATAAAATAAAAAAAAATTAAAAAAAAAATCAAAATTAGAAACATATTTATATGTGTCTTGTATCATATGGCACTGCCAATTACCTTTGTCTATTTGAATTCATTACAGCTGTTATCAGGTTGTTACTGAAGAGTGGCATATCTATATAATTATATCCACCACTGCTATTTTATTCTTGACCTGAAGGTCAAATAAAATTTCCTTTTAAAAGGAAGGCTTGCTAAGCCAGTGAAATTTTCACGAGTTGTTATTGAAGTGAACCCAATTGTTGGTGCACTTTCTGTTGCTATCTTTTAATTATTAAAGTATTTAATTTCTTAACTTTTTGAATGGTGGCATAATCCATAGGTGTGAGGTAAAAACAAGTGTAGAATTTATTTGAAAAACAAACTGAGGAAATATTTAAACACACACACACACAAACAGAGAGAGAGAGTTTTCCAACGTTTTGGCCGTTAGGCATGTCTCAAGGAAAATTACCATATGAACCTATTTCAAGTCTTTTCTTTACGGCTGCTGAGTCACTTAGTTTGAATCAAATTTATGAAAGACTACTTCAAACCCATGTTGATGGAATTTTGGCATATCTGGACTTAGCATCAAAGACAATAAATTTATATTTACTGAAGTTTATTTTTGGTTTTAGTGGCATCAGTGGCAATTTTGACATTCTAAGAAGAAAATGCATGCTGCTATTGTTCGAGACAATAACTTGCTTTACACCATTTGGGAGCAACAAAGCATGGAACCCATTGCGTTTATACTTCCATGAACTTCCGAGGAAATGAAACTTATCTTTTTATTTTATGCTGTGTTTTCACATCAATTTTGTTACTTATTCGTGAAGTTCTGACTAATTTAACACCGAGGAAAGGACGAAGAATAGTTATAAACCAACACGTTTTATAATGATGTACAACAGCTGCCACTATGACATGACGTATATCAAACTTTACATCAGCCAATCATCTATTTGAATTTTCCGTGACGTCGCTTACGCGTAAGATTGTATGAATGAGTGTTGTTCATGGATGTATGAACATCGTCAGCCCAGTATAGGTACATCTAACGAAATCGTCGACGAGTGTAAATATTTCTCTGTACATTTGTATAGGTGAAGTAAAAAGGCAACATAAGAGAGTGTTATAAAAGCAAGAAAAATGTCCACACAACCCTCACCCGCACCTACTACAAGCACAGTAGGCCCTTGCCCAACTATAATCCAAATCAGTAGTACATCCCTGCACTGGAAGTTATAACCAGCATTATCGCATCATCCAACCAACCACTCCATTGTCATAAAGCTGTCAATGATTCCCTAACAGTCGGCCTCAACGAGAGTCAAATTTTAACGGTTCTGAAATGTCCCCTTTTTCTGTACCTGTATCATTGTAAGAGGTTTCCGGTTCAGGCTATTCATGAACATGTTGATGGCTGATAAGAAATTTATCAGAAGCTAAAAATGCGTACATTATATCACTTGTGCCTGTTGCAATGCGTATGCGTTAATATTACTCACCTAAATTACCAGCTTTTACATACATAACACGGTCAGTTGTACATAAAAGCCACACACATGGATAAATGGGATACATTTTTTTCAGTAAATGTGATGAGTGATAAGGGGAAAAATCGTCAAAAGCACGTGTTTCTAAATTAAAACAATGAATCTGAACTTCGCAATTTTTTTACATATACACAGATCAGCCCATTCCGGCATAAGCGCAGTCTGATCAGTCTATCCTCAGCATGAAAGATGTCTGCATCATGAAGAATATATTTGCTGAAAAAGACTGATCAGATCCCAAGAATGCACCTGCTCTGGACAGTGTGCCGGCTGCTTTGACTAGTCAGATTATGCGATGCCCTAAGGCCTATTTTTCGCGACGCCGCTGCATGATTTTTGGAAAAGCTAATGCATGTAAACTAAGCCCTATAAATATACACTGTTTCTTACTCAGGCTTTGGTATATTTCTAAGGGTGCAAAGCCAAATATTTTGCATTAATTAAGAGTTTCATTTTTATGCAATCAGTTTATAAAAAGCAAAAGATATGTGGCCAAGTGAAAGAAAAACATGCTTTTTAACGGAAATATCAAAACAAAATTCACGCACTATCAAAAATAGATTTTCCCTCTGTTATTTTTAGCAGATGAGGTAAATAGGATGTGGATAAAAATAGACTCTCTTGGTATTTTCCAACTAAGCGTGACGTATTGTCTCTTCCGAAAATAACTCGGTATCACTAAACCACTTGAATACTGGCTTGCGACCGTCATCGCAAGCCAATAAAACACGGAACAGTTATATTGATACAAATGATGATCTTACCTCACCTGCCTAATTACTCATCCAAACTTATAATACCTAAACAAATTCAGTAGATAATAATATTTCAATTTTATCTCATCTTATTAACCAGTAACTCTGACATTTCATGAACTGACGTCACCTGTGGCAACATAACAAATTTAACTTTTCTTTTTTTTAAATTATCTGATTAATAAGATTGATTGGAATAAGTTATATGTACCCCTGGGAATGCCCAAAAGGCAGGTGCAGTCCCAATTAGTAAACATTGTTCAGGAGCACTGCCTCCCTCAAATGGTTGATATCCCTACAAGACAAGAAAGGACCCTAGATATCCTTTTGACTAACAACCCCACCCCTGTCACAAGAATTAAGGGTATGCCACCAATTGGTCGAGCTGACCATGATATTGTTTTGGTGGAATACGACATAAAAGCGAAAAGGGTCCTTCGGTCACCACGGAAAGTTTTCTTGTACAAACGGGCTGATATGCAAGGTCTTAGAGACCATAATTATGCTTGCCTTTGCAGACCGTTTCATGTCGCAGAACTTTGCTCACGTTAATGTTAATGAGATGTGGATTGAGTTTAAGACGGTCTTACTAAATGCAGTAAACAAGTTTATTCCTTCTAAAATGACGAAAGGAAAACTTGGCTATCCATGGATAGATGCACGCATTAGGGCATTGATTAGAAAAAAAGAAAAATTGTACCACAAAGCTCACAGGGCAGATAACGAGTCCCTGAAGAGTCGTTATAAACGACCCAGAGCTCATGTCCAAAAAGAAATGCGTGATGCCTATTGGAGGTATGTTTCTGATATCTTCAATCCCTCAGATACAGACACTAATATAGAAGACTGTATCCAAAATGATCGGCTGAAAAAGTTTTGGTCCTTTATGAAAAACTTAAGAAAGGATTCCACGGGTGTGGCCTGTTTAAGGGAAAATGGCATGTTGAAAACTGCTAATAAGGACAAAGTGGACATATTTAACAGACAGTTCGAGTCTGTATACACCCGGGAACAAGTAGGTGACCCCCCATCGAAAGGACCAACCCCCTACCCAGACTTATACATTAACCCTAATGGGGTCAAAAAACTATTAGACTGTCTTAACCCCCATAAATCTTCAGGTCCAGACGACCTAAGTGCACATGTGTTACAAGAATGCAGTGCTGAAATTGCCCCGGTCCTTGCCTGCATTTTTAACCAGTCCTTGGCCCAGTCTAGAGTACCAGATGACTGGCTGCAAGCTAATGTGGCTCCCATTTACAAAAAGAGAGAAAAATATGACCCTGCCAATTATAGGCCGGTCTCCTTGACTTGTATTTGTTGTAAGTCTCTTGAGCACATTCTCGTGAGCAAAATCATGCAACATCTATCGTACCATAAGATTTTAGTTGAGTCTCAGCATGGCTTCAGAAGTGGTAGGTCATGTGAGACTCAACTGGTCCAGTTCATTCATGATTTGCAGGCAAACCTAGAAAGAGCCAATAATAAAGGTCACAAACAAACAGACCTCATTATTATGGACTTAGCCAAGGCTTTTGATAAGGTCCCCCATAGACGATTGATTTATAAACTGGAGTATCATGGTATCTGAAATGATATCCTCCGGTGGATCTCTGCCTGGCTATCTGGAAGGACACAAAAAATTGTTCCGGATGGTGTCTGTTCAGACCCTCTCCCCGTGTTGTCTGGTGTCCCCCAGGGTTCTGTTTTAGGGCCCATCCTGTTCTTAATCTTTATTAATGACCTGCCAGACAACATAAGCTCCACAGTCCACCTTTTTGCTGATGACTGTGTACTCTATAGAAATATTAGACGGTCCGAAGACCAACAGATACTCCAAGATGATTTAGATAAATTGGCACTTTGGGAAGAGGCATGGCTCATGAAATTTAATGTTGCCAAATGTCACTCTATGAGGGTGACTAGGCACCCCCCTCCAAAGCAAATAATCCATGGTTATACATTGCATAACCAAGTCCTAGAGAATGTATCGTCAGCCAAATATTTAGGAGTTGAAATTACGGATGACCTCGAGTGGGGTCAGCACATCAATGAAATTACCAGTAAGGCTACTAAGACTTTGGGTTTCCTTCGTAAAAACTTGACTTTTGCATCGAAGGAAATCAAGGCTGCTGCATATAAAACTCTGGTACGGCCCAAATTAGAATATGCAGCGCCAGTTTGGATGCCCCATCACCAAGTTGATATTAACAGAATAGAAAAAGTACAGAGGACTGCTGCCCGTTGGACCTGTAGGTGCTGGCGCAATCAAAGCTATGTGGGAGAAATGTTAGAACTCCAATGGCCAGACCTGCAGGAAAGACGACAGCAGGCTTCTCTGTCTCTATTCTACAAAATTCATAATAATCTTGCCATTGTAGATAAGAATAAGTGCCTATCTGAGGTCGGTGAAGGGAGCAGGAGAACTAGGTCCCACCCATTCCAGTACCACCGTCCAAATGCTTACACGGACGGTTTTAAGAATTCTTTTTTCCCCAGAACAATTGCAACTTGGAATGGCCTTACAACCGAAGCTGTCTCTTCGGAGACAGTTGATGGGTTTAAGGCCAAAATTTAATATCCCAGGGTAGAGCAGGGGTTAGGTATGGAATGCCTGCCCCTGAGGACTTCTTGTAAATAATTTTAATCTGCTGGTGGCTTTGTCACAAATTCATTTATTTATTTATTTATTTTTTTTTTTTTGTGACAACTTATGCGCCACACCAGAAACCTGTCATCATGGTCAAAGTTGACCGAGGACAGTAAAGATAGAAAGAAATAAGTGAATCTGAAATTTTTTTAACTGCATATGACTTTTTTTATTAAACAAAGGAAAACAACTCTGGAAATTATTGTGTTACAGTCAAACTTCACTGGCTCGAACTCGGAAGGCTCGAACACCATGTTTCGGTCGAACTGAATTTCCAGTCCCGGCAAAATCCCTATTCATTTTAACTAAACATGCCACACTTGGCTCGAACAACGATGGCTCGAATGCTCGAACCCCAAGTCTGGTCCCTAGAAACCACTTTCTATGTAAACGACACGGATGGTTCGCACCTATTTCCTTGTAAAACATTTCCAAGTTTAATGACCAGACTAAATGTAGATCCTACCGATTACGAGTATTGGTCATCAGGTTTGCTACGTCCATGCTTATCTTGATCTTTTTATATTGTAATCAAAATTCTGTGTTGTTTTGTTTTATCTATCTGAAAGTGCAAATGTTCAAAGAGTGACCAATTAAAATACAGGAAGTTGTTGTAGTTATGATAGAAAAACATAGTACATAAAGTTGGATCATGCTGAGCTGGTCTTCAATGGCTCGAACTACCGATCGATTGAACTTTTTTCGGTGGTCCCCGCGAGTTCAAGCCATCGAAGTTCGACTGTATATTTTCGGTGGTCCCGGCGAGTTCGAGCCATCGAAGTTCGACTGTATATTTCTCAACATGGCACAACAGCTGCTTTCCAAATTATTGGTGTCTATTTATACTGAGAATTAAGAACTGCTTTGCAAGTTATCTATTTTCTATTACACAGGGTAGCACATCTTTGCAAATTATTGTTTTCTTTTACAGAGTGGCACACCTTTGCAAATTATTGTTTTCTATAAAAAAGAATGGCACATATTTGCTAATGATTGTTTGCTATAACAAAGACTGGCACAGCTTTACAAATTATTGTTTCAGTTGTGCTGGAGATTATAATTGTTTCCTGTTTTATTTGACCTTCAGGTCAAGAATAAAATAGCAGTGGTGATATAATAACATAGATATAACACTCTTCATTAACAACCTGATGACAGCAGTAATGAATTCAAATAGACAAAGATAATTGGCTGTGCCATATGATATAAAACACATATAAAATGTGTCACTTTTAGATTTGTTCCTTTTTATATTATTTTACATTGATACAATTTTGATTTCTGATTTTACCTCACCATATGAATTACTCATCCTAACATTACAACATCAAAACAAATTCAGTAAATACTATTTCTATTTTCTCTCATCTTATTAACCAGTGAATCTGGATTTCATGAACCAATGTCACTTGTGGCAACACAACAAATTTAACAGTTTTTTTTTCTTCCATATCCAATTAAAAGTGAATCTGAATTTTTTCCAACTGCTTATGATTTTTTTTATTAAACAAAGGAAAACAGCTCTGCAAATTATTGTGTTATAATTCACAACATGGCACACCTTTCCAAGTTACTGGTTTATATTCATGCTGAGAAGAGCTGCTTTGCAAATTATTTGTATTCTATACTTTAGTACATTTAAAACAGGAACACTTATTTTTCCAGAAATAACTTTTTAAATTTTTAAGACAATCGTTTGAAATTCATGAGGTATTTAGACTGACATATTTTATGTCAAATTGCTAAATTTCCTGGCACTTTATTGTGTACTCCATTAAGTTTACATTCATTGTGAAGCCTTGCCCCTAGAAAAACAATCACAAGATGAAATTGTAACACATGGGCCTCATTTTCTCGCATTCACTTATGTTTTATTCATCAAATACTGTGGAATTCTGTTCCATTTCTGGATAAATCCTTTACCAGATTGATTGATTTGATGCTTAACGTCCACCGTAAACAGCTATGGTCATGTCAGTTAACCTAACCACACTATTCCTGGGCAGGCTTAGATCTCCGAAGCGGTTAATCCTTTACCAGAGCCTTTGCACTATTTGAAGATGATTCATTGTACTCCAAAACACCTTGTTTCTGTTCATTTGAGACATGCTGTTTTGATTACCAATCAAATGGCAAAGATGGTTATTTGGGCAAAATGATGTCATTTGGTGTCAGAAAGAAAAAATGGCATAAGATGTGTGTGAGACTGTTTTTAAACTTTCTCTTCAGAATGTTAACGCCGATATTGCTGTTGTATCCAGCCCTTAAAAAGAAATGCATCACAAATTTTGGCAAAATGCGTAAAAGTTTAAAACTCCTTGAAATTTTCATGCCTCCTAATTTCTTTCCACTTAACAAAGAGAAACATTCATATGGGTCCCATATGTCTGCTAGACAGCATCAGCGTGTTTAAAGCACCCGAGTTGTAGCTGGCTTACATTATACCAGACATTGCCTCTGAATCTATTACATAGATGAACAAGGCTCAACAGTTTACTTGTAGACACAAATCTGCAACTTATTTTGTTCTAGTACATATACTGACACAGCACTGCAACTTATTGTCAGAGGAACACAGCTCCACAACTGAATGTCATCATTTACTAGGGCTGACTATCACTATCGGAGAAATCCCTATCACGATACTATTACTATCAAGGGTCTTACATCACGATGCATCACAATACTATCACTGTCTCTGAATATTGCAACTTCTTAAGAATTCAGATGATTTAAGTAAGTCCCTCATCTCTAAATTACATACTAGTGCTGTCCACTTTGAGTTTAAGCTTTACCACCATCTTAACAAAAGTTTTTCGATGCAAAGCAGACACCTTTTAGGTTCCTAAATGAAATTTGTTTGGAAGGCAAGTGTCAAAATCCAGTCCACAAGGTGAAAATCTACATGAACAAAAACTATCAAAACTATGGATAGTTGAAAGCACTATCAGCGATAGTTATCGATAGTTGAAAACACTATCACGATAGCACTATCAAGGCAACCACTATCAGGATGCATTGATATATCGATGTATCGTGACACCCCTATTATTTACATAGAGGAACAAAGCTTTTCGAATGATTGTCTTCTAACATACAGAGAAACATACCTCCACAATTATTATCATGTATTCATGTGACATATTATTACTTGGCCACATCATAACAACTTATTGTCTTCTAGTATACAGAGAAACCCAACATTGCAAATTATTTTCTTCTATTAAATATATGAACACAAGTTTGCAAATTAATTTCTTCTATTGCATAGACAGATATATCTCTGCAAATTATACCTTGAAAATTTTTGTCTTCTTTTATACAGACCGACAACAGCTTCGCAAATTACATTGTTCTGTTATACAGATGGACATGGTTTAGCTGTTACACAAACAGAATAAGCTTTGCACATTTTTGTCTTTTTTCATGCAGATGGACCTGTTGTTTCAAATAGTTTTCCTCTAAACGAGGGACGCATGGTTGCAATTTCTTGTCCTCTCTAACATGAAGGAACACATCATTGCAAGTTTATAAATTTATTTTGTTCTATCACACAGAGGGACACAGCTCTGCAATATAATTTCTTCTATTACACAGACTTACTGTCCAGGCTGATCTGAGTCTTCCCTGGGCGCACAATCACTTTGTTTTTTGTTTTGATTTTTTTTATTTGTTGTTTTACATCCACAGTAAACATCTATGGTCATGTTGGGATGGTCAGTTAACCTAACCACACTATTCCTGGGCAGGCTTAGACCTCCTAAGCGGTTAACCAGTACTAAGTGGCACTAAGTGCACATACTTTCGCCAGTAACTGACAACCTAACCACACTATTCCTGGGCAGGCTTAGACCTCCTAAGCGGTTAACCAGTACTAAGTGGCACTAAGTGCACATACTTTCGCCAGTAACTGACAAATGCCCTTCTTGAATCAGTGGAAGGAGAAACGAAAGTTTGTGGCCAGACCAGGTATCGAACCCAGGACCTCTGACTTATGAGTCAGGTGCCCTACTGATTGCCCTACGCGGCCCGGCTACAATCAGTTTGTTGGCTGTCTTGTGTCGTGGCTCAATTATCTATCTGTCATGGGATCCTGCTTCACAAGGAAAAGCGCGCCAGTCCACACCAGCCAAGTTGGGATGGAAGCTGTGCAGGAGTGTGGCTATGAACTCCTTCCTCACCTACCCTATTCTCCAGAGCTAGCCCCCAGTGACTTCCACCTTTTTTTCCAGCTGAAGAAACACCTTCGGAGCCGGAGATCAGAAAATGATGAAGAACTGATTGCTGCTGTGGAGGGCTGGTTAAGTTACCAAGATGTTGTGTTTTACCGATCGGGTATCAATGACTGGCAAACTAGATAAAACAAGTATGTGGAGTTGAAAGGGGACTTTGTTGGAAATTAATGCAGTTTTAATCCAAATATCCTGCTTTTTCTGTGTGAGGCTCACACTTTTTTGATATCCCCTCACATGGACATAGACAGCAAACCCACCCACTATGTCACCCCTTTAACAGGAACCTGACTATTGTCCAAGACTCATCAACAAACACTCTTTAACTCCATTTCCACATCAGTGCAATTTGACTGGCTGAAAGTGGATGGAACACATCTTTTATATATCAATAAATGCCCTGAGCTGGAAACTTATAACTACTTGGAACTATAGTCTTTATGAAGATTTTGGCTAAGGTACCCAAAAAGCTAACAATTTTAAAATCTGGGTGACCATGCTGGAAAATGAATTGCCAAAAACCAAAATAGTTAAATTTGCAAACAGCTTAAATCCAGTAGAGGTGACTCATAATGAGCCACCTCAACTGGATCTACACTGTTTGCCCTCTAGTCTGTAAATTCTCAATATGATAAAAAAAATTTGAAGGTTTTTTTTTTTTTTTTTTTTTTGCGATTTGCAGATGTACATTTTGTCCTCCGCGTTTATTTTTTTTTTTTCGTTTTTTTTCCACTTTAAGGGTTAAGAAATAAATTTTGTCTTTGTGAATTTTACCTTCATCCAAACAGAAATATCATCCAACTTGAGTGTCGTAAATGTTTCATTCAAGTACATCTTGAGAGCTGCGGCTTTTTCACCAATCTGGGGTAGTGTCGAATAATTGTCACTGCTGGCCCCTACAAAGACCCCATAGTCACACCTGGCACCACTCCGAGCTAACTTGTGGGTCAGGGCAAAGGCTGCTTCATCTACAGTTGGTGGGTTGGTGTTGGGCATGGCCAAGATCATTGTCACCCCACCTGAATTAACCAGAGCAAAACAGAAACAGATAAGATATTGTAACAATGTAGAAGCAAATTTGCCTAATGCAGTGTTCAAGTATCGTAAGAAAAATCTATGTATAGGGACAAATAGGTCTGAGCAAACAGTGCAGACCTGGATCAGACTGCTCCTGAAGGAGAAGTCTGATCAGGGTCTACACTGTATGACATTCCATTTGCATCTTCTGGATGCATCACAGCACTGTGAAACCATTCAGTTCCATTTTGGACAATAATGGTAGTAATTTTAGGTGTCCAACTTTTGCACATTTTTATGGAAGTCTGCATGAATCAACATCACTAATCACTATTTTATCACTTTTATTTGTACCTGTGTTTAGTTCTTCCACCTCTGGAATGGGCTGGATGTCTTGGTGGTTTTACTTCCTTTTCAACAGTATTTCATTCATATCAGGGCAATGGGACGATGATTATGAAAGGCTTTGTGCCATGAAATGCTGTTCAGATTTGAAACAAATCATGCCTTCCGCAAGACTCAAACCCGCGACCCCACGATCAAAAGTCAGATGCACTAACTACTCTGCCACACAAACCATTCCTTTGAATTGGACAACTCAAATATTGAGAAAAGGGTTATTTGACAAGACACCACACAGAGATTGAGATGGCTTGTTATAAGCAATTTTATTTAACTCTGAGCTTTTTGCAAGGTTTCTAAATTGGTCTGTTAAACTGACTGGATTACAATTCTACACAGATTACACATGAACAACAACAAAAATTGTGGCTCAAATTTCCTTTGAAACATTACCTGCAAGAGCTGCAGCGGTAGCAGAGGACCAGTCTTCTTTATGAGTAGCTCCTGGTTCCCGAACATGTACATGAACATCAATGAACCCAGGCAGTCTAACCACTCGCTGGGAACCAATACAGTCAATGTGAGTCTTAAGCGGAGGAGCTTTCTTTAATCGTCTCAATGCCTGGAAGCACACATGAAGATAAGTACCCAAAATATTAAAACACCCTTACTTCATGTAATTACATGGACTGTAACTGTTCTAAAATTTTAACACATTTGTTTAACCCATTGCATTCTGGGTATTTTTTGTCGTCTGCTGAAATATATTGACAATACATGTATTAGTCTAACCAACTCTTGTGGAAATGATGTCTTGGCAGCAAACAGTTTGTATCTCAGATCAGGCCCCACGTTTGTGGGGTCTGATCTGGATCCAAACTGTTTGCCCAGATACTCCTAAAGGGGTATCCCGAATGGAATGGGTTAAGAATTAACATTTGATTTTTCAGTGTTCATCATGTGATGAAGCCAGTGGGCTCAGCTAAAATTCTATGAAGCACTTCTTTGAGAGTTTTAGCAACGACCATAGGCTTCTTCACAAAATGGAAGGAAAAAAATCAAATTTTAATTCTTATATTTACCCTTTATTTTAGGCCCTTTCTGTGCCGTTTTTGTGGTAATTTAGTGTAGAACATGCAAAATATGGGTCAAAGAAAAGTTAGTAACGCTGTGTTCGGCCATTACATTAAACAGCCGTCGCCATGATTTGGCATCAGTCGAACATTACATGGACCAATCAAGACACTCATTTACTTTAGACATCGCTTGATGACAACATCACATGATCAATTGATGTTTACCCCCGTAGGAAGCTAGTTGCTCTAAAAGGTTTACGTAAGGGAAGTCAGTGGCAAGTGTATGTATTATCCAGTGAAGTGGTAATAATGTTACAGGCAGAACGGTACACAGTGCAGACCCTGACCAGACTACTAGTCTGGCTCTTCACTGTTTCCTTAACTATATCTGTCCCAATATTAGGGGTCATTAGGGAAAGCTGAGTTACCGCTAAAGAAGAAATAGTTGCTGTATTTTCCCTTTTCTGTATTTTAGTAATTCTTTTTTCTTTTTAATATTTATTACAACATTTTCTTCTTTTTTATGTAACGATTTCAGTCATAAAGGTGTGAAAAGATCTGCAAGAAAACAAGAGGCCCACAGGCCACAAAGCTCACCAGATCTCTAGCTCAAAATTGTACACATTTGTACAGGCTAATACAAAATATACAACTACAAAGTCTCAGTCTGACAGTCTGTTGAGTTGATAACAAAATATATAACTATTTTCCATATATTGATTGCAGTAAATGCCATTTTTTAATTTTCCCCATTACAAGTCAATGCAACTCTAAGTTGCCATAGCAACCAAACTAAAGAGCTAATTTTTTTTAATAAAACATAAATATTCAATCCCCCAGCCTAAGGACACTACAGATGAAATCTTGGCCTTACTGGCCCTATGGCTTCTGAGATTTTTTTTAAGTATTTTTTTCCCATTTTTTGCATTTTGGTTTCCATGGCAACCAATAAAAGGAGCAGTGAGCAAAAAAAACAAAAAAACATAGCTTATAAGAGACTTCTCAAGGAACAATCTATAAAAGTTTTGTCAATATATCTGCAGTGGCTTGGCAGTAAATGCCATTTTTCTATTTTCCCCATTATAAGTCAATGGGAACTCTAAGTTGCCATAGCAACCAGATTAAAGATCCGATGATCATAAAAAACACTAACTTTCAATCCCCCAGCCCAAAGATGCCACATATGAAATCTGGGCCTTATCGACCCAGTGGCTTCAGAAGAGATAATTTTTCAAGTATTTTTTTCCATTTTTTTGTACATTTCCGTTACCATGGTAACCAATAACAGGAGCAGTGGGTCAAAAAACATATAGCTGATAGAAGACATCTCAAGAAACGGTTCTATAAAAGTTTTATCAACATATCTGCAATGGCTTGGCAGAAAATGCCATTTTTCAATTTTCCCCATTATAAGTCAATGGGAAATCTAAGTTGCCATAGCAACCAAACTAAAGGGCAGATGATCATAAAAAACACAAACTTTCAATCCCCCAGTCCAAAGATGCCACAGATGGAATCTGGGCCTTATCAACCCAGTGGCTTCAGAGGAGATAATTTTTTAAGTATTTTTTCCATTTTTTTTTTGCATTACGGTTTCGATGGCAACCAATAAAAGGAGCAGTGGGCCAAAAAACATATAGCTGATAGAAGACATCTCAAGAAACATTTCTATATAAAAGTTTTATGAACATATCTGCAATGGCTTGGCAGAAAATGCCATTTTTCAATTTTCCGCATTATAAGTCAATGGCAACTCTAAGTTGCCATAGCAACCAAAATTAAAGGCCAATTTTCATAAAAAAACACAAACTTTCAATCCCCTAGCCCAAGGAAGCTATAGATGAAATTTGGGCCCAATCGGCCCAGTGGCTTCAGAGGAGATGTCGTTTGAAAGTGTTGACGGACGCCGCCGACATAGGACAGACGACGACGATGGACAACTGCCTATCCTATAAGCTCCCCCAGAGCCTTCGGCTCTGGTGAGCTAAAAATACAATATCTAGCACTGTTGATACAAAACATCAATGTTATATCACAGGGGATACTCTCTGTGTTACGACTGACAATCACAAAGCTAGTTTTACCTCCACAAACATTTTAGTACATTTGACATCTGTGATCAATGGTACTGAGTAATCCACTGCCATTCTCCTTGTCTTGTAACCTTGAGTCACAAAAGATGACGCTCTGTGACTGCCACCATTTCTCAAGGGGAGATTAATCACTAGGTCAAACATGTTGTCTGCTAGGTAGTCCGCTATGGTTCGCTGTTCTGCTCCATTAGTTCTGGAATCACCTGTGTCTTCATATGGCCAATCAACAGCTTTGATCTAGAAAATAAGACAATTCAATCTTGGGTACCATCATGTAGGATATCATATAAAGTACAGTAGACCATCTTCACAACGATGGCATTTGTTTCCAAACATTTTGACATTGAACAGAATATGCTGTTATAAAGACTAGATGTTTTGAACAATAAATGAAGCTATTGTATATACAATTAGCTGATACTTAATTTTGAACAAATGGCAGGTATATGGAGTTAAATCTTATTCAGTGGTAGTTTGCCGGTACCAATCTTTTAGGTCCAGTTTATTGTTATTTTTTGGTATTTAGGGAGACCTGTGAAATTCTGCCATGCTCAGCCGAGTGCAACCTTTCAGTTGAATGCCGAATGCAACCCTTCTGTTTGCGCATGTCAGAGTCTCTCGTGTTTCCGCTTCAAGCTCGCAAGCTAATTGTGAAAGAAATGCACAAGGCCGCGCAGATGGCATCAATGAATGCCAATGGACGCATTCTGAAGCAAGACATCACAGCTGATTGCACAGGCTTGTTTGCGGCAGATCGCTGCCATCTGTCTGCAGTAGGCAACACATTTCAGGCAGCAATTGAGTGTTTTCTTTCAACACAAAACACGTTTTTTGGTCCATGAACCCTAGGCCTGACCGCTTCGAATTGGCGGGTCGAAGATTGGTCAATGCTGACCTATCTTCTTCGTGGCGGAATTCTTGCGTTCAAGATGCTATATATTTTGGATGCTCAAGGCGTCATGATCGAATCTGATGCTCTATTGAAAGATTGCTGTTGTGTGATGCTACTATTTCAGTGCAAGTACAGCATATTGCAAAGATTTATCGATGGTGTAATGAGTTAATGGCACCAATGCTGTCTTGAGGGATTCCTTAAATGAGTCTTTCTGTAGCGGTCTGTTCCCTTGACCATGTGAACTCTGAAAGCAATCAGGCAGGGCTTGCAGCTGTGATCTTGTGCTCCAAACATTTTCATACAGCCAAACATTTCATATAGTTATGCCACCTTGCATATAGCTCTGAAACAATGTGCCTATAAAGCTTAATAAATCTTAAGATGAAGTTTTGTTTTTATTATTTACATTTGTTTCATAAATTAAAGCCATTCCTTTCATATCAAAATGATGTTATAAAGAATTTTGATGTTGTAATGAGTGCAGCTGAAAAGAGGGTTTTGCTGCTGTAATGAGTTCAGCTGTAAATAGGGTTTTGCAGTTGTAATAAGTGCAGCTGTAAAAACCCTCTTTACAGCTGCACTCATTACAGTACCAAGACCCTCTTTACAGCTGCACTCAATTGAGCAGCAAAACCCCTTTACAGCTGCACTTATTACGACTGCAAAACCCTCTTTACAGCTGCACTCATTACAGCAGCAAAACCCTTTCACAGCTGCACTTATTATGACTGCAAAACCCTCCTTACAGCTGCACTCATTACAGCAGCAAAACCCTCTTTACAGCTGTTTTTATTACAACTGCAAAATCCACTTTACAGCCGCACTCATTACAGCAGCAAGACCCTTTTTACAGCTGCACTCATTACAGCAGCAAAACCCTCTTTACAACTGCACTCATTCGACTGCAAAACCCTCTTTACAGCTGCACTCATTATGACTGCAAAACCCTCTTTACAGCTACACTCATTACAGCAGCAAAACCCTCTTTACAGCTGCACTCATTACACCAACAAAGTGGCATGTGCGCCCAGCCAAGACTCAGATCAGCCTGGGCATCCGCCCAGTATGATCAGAGTCTTAGCTGTGCACTTCAAGGGCAGCTAAGTGTCTAAGCTACCTCCATGCCAATAGCAAAAACTCTGATCAGACTGGGCAGATGTCCAGGCTGATCTGAGTCTTTGTGGGGCGCACATGCCTCTTTGTTGGTTTTGTCATGTTGCAGCTCAGATAACAAGACAGAGATGAAAGAATTCTACTGCAGAAACTCAAACCCATGACCTAAGAGGACAAGAACGCCACATTCTAACATGGTCAGACCCATGATAAGTCAGTCAGAAGTCTTTTAAAAATGTGCTTGCCAGAATGATCCAAACACTAAGGCACCTCAACCAATCTATACTCTTATCAAAAAATTTTACTATCTGGCCATTTTTTTAAAAACTTGCTGGTGGAATGGCAAACAGGGTGTACCCTGCTCAGACTGCTCCTCAGGAGCAGTCTGATCAGGGTCTACACTGTTTGCTCATGCCATTCTGTCCCAATTATTACGGTTATTATGTAAAAGCCGTACCTGGAAACCATGCTCATTGTAGAAGTCTGCTGTCCCCATACTGGCATAAAGGTTGTATCCCAGCTCAACAAGGGTCTTGATGGTAGGAATTAACTCCATCTTGTGCTGAAACAGAAAACAGCTCCAGGGTTAGAGTGGATGGTCATGTTTTCTCAAATCATTTTCTTATGTATTCTGAATGAGGAAATCCCAGAAATAACTTCTGGTTTTACTTAGTAATTTTGTTGTTTCCATATGCATTTTTAAAAGATAAAGTGCAGGTAATGCATATTCTTTTATACTTTTCAGTGAATTATAGAGATTTCTCGGTGAAATCGAAACTGATAATCTCACTGTTTCAAACAGTGAAATTATCACTTTCGATTTCACTGTTTCAGAAATAGGATTTTTGTGAAATAGCCTCAAGTTTTTTGTTGATTAATTGCTAAATCTTATCTGACTTGACAAAAATTACGTCACGCGTGTTTCCACGTCATTACGCCTTAATGACGCCACTAAAGCGCCTAAGTAACATTGTGACTGCACGCGACGTCAGGCCGCCTAAGTCTCCTGTAGGCATTCTTTCTTGGCAAATTTATGGAGATCTATTCATCAAAATGATATTTGAAGCTATTTTTCAGTTGCAAACTGTGTTTACAACCAATATCATACCCAATAAACACGCTGGAAGCATCAAATTTGACGCAAAACGGCTAGAGAAAAAGTTGTGTTTCTGTCGTGATGGCTGACGCTCTTGAATTCACAGAATTATTGCGATTTTCAAGCATAAAAGAAATAGAAAATTTGACTTTTTCAGTATAAGATGAATTTTTATTTCACTCGTGAACACCAAAAGTGGTATTTTCACTCGTGGCTTCGCCACTCGTGAAAATACTGCTTTTGGTGTTCATTCGGTGAAATAAAAATCGATCTTACACCGAAAAAGTCAAATATCCTCTATATCATCAGCACTTCATGAGGATATTCATGATATTACTGAAGGTTTTATTGTTTTTGTATTAAATCCTCCCCCTATAAGCAAAACTGAAAGTAGGCCTTGGTGTTCTAAATCTTAGTGTTGCTTCTAAATTGGGGAAGAATAAACACATATTGGGGGAGGATTAGACATGAAAACTGCTCAACTCAGAATAATAAAAGCACCGCAGGCACTGCATGATACCCCGCCACTGCTAGCCATCGTAGCCAGTGTAGATTTAGATCAGGCTGTAAAGCATTTCTTTGAGCTGAGAGACTCTGTTGGACAGATTTTGCAAATTAACAATCCCATATCACTCATCCCCAATAACAATATGTATGCAAAATATGAAAAAATTCCATGAAAAATACTCCAGTTATCGATTGGAAAAAGTGAGCACGGACAGACGGACACAGAAAGGTATATCATAATACCCCGCCACTAAAGTGTGGTGGGGTATAAAAACAAGATTACCACCATTCTCTGTGCTATACTGCATAAGCATGCATTCAGAAATAAAGAAGTTTACTTGGAAAAAAATCACCATGAAGCGACATATTTCACTGGGATTTCCCACCATTTAGTGACATGCAAGCCACATGTTTATCCACCCTGAGGCTACCATCATATCACATGTAAAACTCATAGCAAAAGATAAATTTTCAGATCATGTCTCCACAGAGTTGTAAATTTGAAAATAATCTTGAATATTGTAGAAGTTGTGGATTCAAGAAATTCCATTATTAGCAATTACTGCTTAAAATAACCAAATCGAGGGCTTTTAATAAAACTAGAAATGTGTCCATAGGACATGGATGCCCCCGCCTAGTGCCCTAAGTAAGATGGTGCCTTGTTTAAGGTACTGGAACTTGTAGCATAACTAGGTTCACAAAGGCAGACTTCTGTGGTACATGTTTTATTGTTTTCCTTGGGCAGATGTATTGTGCTTCTTGGATCAAGAGAAGTGTGTGTGTGTGTGTGTGTGTGTGTGTGGGGGGGGGGGGGGTCATGACTGATATGTGATAACTTTCTGTATCTTATCACAGAAATGGATGCCATGCAACTTTCCAAAAGAAATAGCCTGGAAACAAGTAACTTTTCAAAAACTAACGAACGGAAACCATTATTGAATGAAATGAAGTCAAAAAAGGGCCATAACTCCCACAATAATTGACGGATTTTACCAAACATCGAACTTGACCTGTATTTTATAATCATATACCTGTGTATAAAATATGAATTCAATACACCAATGCTTTCAAAAGATAATGAAGGGAAACCAGTTTTCATACAAAATGAAGTCGAAAAAGGGCCATAACTCCCACAGTAATTGATGGATTTTGCCTAACATCGAACTTGACCTATATTTTATGATTATATACCTGTGTATAAAATATAAATTCAATACACCAATGCTTTCAAATGATATCGAACAGAAACCATTTTTTCATACAAAATAAAGTCGAAAAAGGGCCATAACTCCCACAATAATTGACGGATTCTGCCCAACATCAACCTTGACCTGTGTTTTATGATTATATACCTGTGTATAAAATATGAATTCAATACACCAATGCTTTCAAAAGATATCGAACGGAAACCATTTTTTCATACAAAATGAAGTCGAAAAAGGGCCATGACTCCCACAATAATCGACGGATTTTACCCAACAGGGAACTTGACCTGTATTTTATGATTATATAGCTGTGTATGAAATATGAATTCAATACACCAATGCTTTCAAAAGATATTGAATGGAAACCAGTTCGTACGTATGTACGCTACGTACGTACGGACAACGTTGATACTATATGCCCCCCCCCATTTTAAATGGCGGGGGCATAATAAAAAAAAATCATATTTAAATCCTGCAAGTCATGGTTGATATGTATTATGCATGTGTTTCAAAACGATCCCGTAAAAACTGTCTGAGGAATTCAGAAACAAGAGGGCCAACTGGCCCTGAATCGCTCACCTGAGCAAAAAGGTTAAAGGTCAAACTAGGGTCATAATTTGAACAAACCTGATAGTTTGCAACCATTTCCAAATGGTTCCGAAGAAGAAGATTTTTGAATGTTTTTCTATGTATTGCTATGGTTCAAACCCTGGAGCCCCTGGGGCAGGGCCATTTTGGACCCTGGGGCCATCATTTGAATAATCTTGGTAATGGACCACTAGGCAATGCTAAAAGCTAAATTTCAAGCCTCTGAGCCAAGTGGTTCTGAAGCAGAAGATTTCTGAATATTTTTCTGTGTATTTCAATGGTTCAAACCCAGAACCCCCTGGGGTGGGGCCATTTTTGACCCTGGCACCATCATTTGAACAAACTTGGTAAGGGGCCACTAGGCAATGCATCATACAAAATTTCAAGCATCTGCACTAAGGGGTTCTGGAGCAGAAGATTGTTAAGTACATTTTAATTTCGAACCCAAGACTGCCTGCCCCAGGGCCATTTTGGATCCCAGGGCCACCATTTATACAAACTTTGTAGGAGTCCACCAGGCAATGCATCATACCAAATTACAAGCATCTGAGCCAAGTGGTTCTGAAGAAGAAGATTTTTTAATAGTTTCTTATGTATTTCAATGGCTCAAACCCAGGACTCCCTGCCGCAGGGCCATTTTGGACCATGGGGCCATCATTTGAACAAACTTGATAAAGGACAACAAGGCAATGCATCATACCAGTCTTCAAGAATCTGAGCCAAGTGTTTCTGAAGAAGAAGATTTTTGAATATTTTTCTATGTAGTTCTATGGTTCAAACCCAGGACCCCCTGGGAGGGGGCCATTTTAGACCCTGGGGTCATCATTTGAACAAACTTGGTAAAAGACTACTAGGCAAAGCTACATACCAAATTTCAAGCATCTGAGCCAAGTGGTTCTGAAGAAGAAGATTTTTTAAATATTTTTCTATATATTTCTATGGTTCAAACCTAGGACTCCCAGTCGCAGGGCCATTTTGGACCCTGGGGCCACCATTTAAACAAACTTGGTAAAGGACTACTAGGCAATGCTACATGCCATATTTCAAGCATACGAACCTTGCGGTTCTGAAGTAGAAGATTTTTTAATATTTTTCTATGTATTTGTATGGTTCATACCTGGGACTTCCTGCCCCGGGGCCATTTTGGACCCTGGGGCGCCCATTTGAACAAACTTCGTAGAGGACCACTAGGCAATGTTACATACCAAATTTCAACCATCTGAGGCAAGCATTTCCATTGAAGAAGATATCTAAGTATTTTTTAGTTTCGAACCCAAGACCCCCTGCCCCAGGGCCATTTTGGACCCTGGGGCCACCATTTGGACAAACGTGGTAGAGGACCACTAGGCAATTCTACAATCCAAATTTCAAGCATCTGAGCTAAGCAAATCTGGAGAAGAAGATTTTTAAGTATTTTTTAGTTTCGAACCCAAGACCCCCTGCCCCAGGGCCATTTTGAACCCTGGGGCCACCATTCGAACAAACTTGATAGAGGACCACTAGGCAATTCTACAGACCAAATTTCAAGCATCTGAGCCAAGCAGTTCTGGAGAAGAAGATTTTTAAGTAATTTTTAGTTTCGAACCCAAGACCCCCTGCCCCAGGGACATTTTGGACCCTGGGGCCACCATTTGAACAAACTTGGTAGAGGACCACTAGGCAATGCTACATACCAAATTTCAAGCATCTGAGCCGAGCAGTTCTGGAGAAGAAGATTTTTAAGTATTTTTTAGTTTCGAACCCAAGACCCCCTGCCCCAGGGACATTTTGGACCCTGGGGCCACCATTTGAACAAACTTGGTAGAGGACCACTAGACAATGCTTCATACCAAATATCAAAGCCCTAGGCCTAGCGGTTTTAGAGAAGATGTCATTTAAAGCAAATTGTTGACGACAGATGACGCACGCCGCACAACGGATGACGGACACTGGGTGATCACAATAGCTCACCCTGAGCCTATGGCTCAGGTGAGCTAACAAGCCTCGCATGTACAGTGTGACAGATGGACCTACGTATGGATAAACAGACCCACCATTAAGCGCAAAACTACAGATTATCTAGTTGCCCCCTAAACCCCAATTTCAGGTTGAGGGAATAGCAAGAACTAAGTACTGCAGTAGGCTACACTACCCACAAATGACAAGAAGTTGCCAAACTGTTGTCAACTAAGCAACTGATTTACTGACCAGTAGAGATATCTATTGGTATATAAGCCCTTGGGATTCAGATTGTTTATACAAACCTTGAAACTTCCAATGGACAAGAGAATATTCTTCTCAGGAATCTTGAAGCCTGTAGCCATCTGAGCTTTCAAGTATGCCTCAAAGCGATCTTCACCAAAACAAGCTACCTCCCCTGTGCTTGCCATCTCAACACCTAGCAACACATCGGCTCCTTGGAGACGAGAGAAGGAAAATACTGGAACCTATAATGTAAATACTACATTTTTATTGAATCTGTCATCACATGGCTAGCTTTCTTATACTCAAAACTGCACCCACAAATATTGTCGCTTGCCACTTAAAGTGTCAAAAGACGCAGACAACAAAATTTATGTGTGAAAAAATGAAAAAAAAAATAATGTCACCAAGCTATATCATATTCAAAGACTATGGGGCAAACAGTGAAGATCCAGATGAGGTGGCTCACTGAAGATCCAGATGAGGTGGCTCACTGAAGATCCAGATGAGGTGGCTCACTGAAGATCCAGATGAGGTGGCACATTATCTGTATCTTTAAAAACAAAGAACAGAATTATTTGAAAATTAATTATAGGTTTGAGAAAATCACACTTATCCATTGTATGAATTTCAGGTAGCATCTCACTTATTATTCAAGAGGAGCATGGCATACACTGTATGCCATGCTTTTCACTAATTCTATGTGAGACGATGTAATAGATCGGTTACCATAGCAACTATCGAATTACCAACTGTTGTGCTCAGTATGTACTTTGACAGAATGACATCTTGATGACATAACGCAGACATCAATACAAACTCTTTGCCGCTATGGCAACAGATATATGATGTCATTGGTTCATGAGCATGGCAAAAAATGTATGCCATGTTCTGCCAATTTTTCAATGACAATACGAACTGAAATTCTTTCAATAGAAACTTCAGGTTTTCTCTAACAAATAATTATTCTCAAGTCATTCCATTTCGTGTTTTAAATGCATTACTGATTTGAAAAATCAAACTGTTCACTTTTCAGATCAGTAACAGTAAAATATTATAGATACATGTATCTGGATTTTTTTTAACTTTTTACTGACTTATTTAAATTGTTCATCGAACAATAGCTCAAACAGTCTTTGGTCTGGTGAGCTTAAAATCATGACCAATCTCTAAGCCAGTATTTTAAATGATACTACAGATCATGAATACCTTGGTTCCAACTCTGCCACATCCCATCAGCACATTTACTGGCTCTACACTTTCTCCCATGATCACTCTTGTTGCCATGGCAATAAAGTCATGGTCCAGGGCCTTGGATACAAATGGAAACGACCTTGACACTCTGACATTGCACTCTATGACCTTCAGTTGGTTGTCCTGTAATGAGAATCCAAATAGAGAGAGAAAACAATATAACTAAAGCATATATCAGTTGAACAATCAATTAAGTGCTGGCACACTGTGCTAGCGGTACTAGGTAGAAATCCCACTCTAGGCAGAATTTAACAAGAATTCCGAGGAATGCGGTGTCTCGCCTGTCAGCGCTTATGACCTAACGTGAAAAATTGACAAAGTTTACACCGCCGCCGCCGAAATGCAATACATAAGTCTCACCCCTGCTTTGCAGACGAGACAAAAACTGTGTCCGGTTGCACTCCGCTATTCATAATCATCACACCCTCATCTGGACATGATTGAAATACTCTTGAAAGATAATTCATTTTCATCCACACATCCATTATTTTCATCTTTGCATCACTCAATATGCCTGTCATTACACACAGAGTTTCAGTTAAGCCATACTTTTGTGGACTGATATCTGGACTTAAAGTCTTATTTTTCACAAAATATAATGTATGCTGTGGTATCTGTTCAGAACTGATGTATTTTACATTGTGGCATCATCTTAACCCTTAATGCGCCAAAAAGCAGATGACAAAATTTATGTCTGCAGAATTTCAAAAAATGTTTCGTCCAAGCGATATCATATTGAAAATTCGAACACTAGAGGGCAAACAGTGTAGATTCAGATGAGGTGGCTCATAATGAGCCACCTCATCTGGATCTATACTGTTTGCCAATTCAACAATTTTAATTTTTGGCGCTTTAAGGGTTAAATTTGCTCAAACAGGCCGTTATAATAACAGCCTATGTTTTGGTAGTAACTTTAGTTCTGCCTACAAATTTTGATAGGTTTCAGTCTGGTGTTCTGAATCTACCTTTGCTATGAGCTGTAGATTAAACGGCCCAGTGACTTCCAGTGCCCGTCCTATGGCACAACAAATCAGGCGAATCTTTGCTAGAGTCTCCTCATTGAGATCTTGTGGTGGTGTGACTAGAGTAGCGTCCCCTGAATGAACACCAGCGTTCTCTACATGTTCTGAGACAGCCATACAGACAACTTCTCCATCACAGGCTACGGCATCTACATCTATCTCCTACATAAAAGAACACATAAATATGTTATCATGCAGTTAAATATACATTCCACATGTATAAATGAAAGGATAAATTTTCTGGACACAATTCTGTGAAATACAAGCTGTTTTAAGAAAAGCTAGGAGATGAGATAGATGATTTAAGGGGCTCCTTAAGTGAACTACGCGATCAGCTGAATGACAGACCAATTTTACAAACTAGTAACCCTATAACGGAGGAAATGAGGCAAAGAAATATAATCATCAGAAATATGGTGGAAAGGGAGAATGAAGATGTTGAAAGAAAAGTGAATGGGCTTATTCAGGACTCGTTACATCTAAAAGATATATCAGTAGCTAAAGCAGTGAGAAAACCAAGCAGGTCGGATAGTAAACCTGGCATTATTATAGCCACCATGAGAACTAGTGGAGAAAAACAAACTGTTATGAAACATAAACGTAATTTAAGGAACAGCTCTCGATACAATAAAGTTTACATTGAAAATGATATTCCCGCAAATCAACGTGCTGTGAACTCCAATTTCCGCACAATAATCAACGCCCTGGGAGGAAACAGGCTTCAGCTTAAGGGATCACGAATAAGCGTTAGAGAGGAAGATACGAATGATACAAACCCTTCCAGGGAGGCAAGACAGAACTATAACGATAGATACCGTCAGGATAATGACCGGACTCATTCAAATCACTATGAAAACGGAAGAAGAGGCTGGAGCAGATCGAATTATAATAGAGATTCAAATCACCAGTATGAGTCGAGAAGAGAAGCTGGGGGCGGTCGATATCATTATTAGTATAAATGCGGATTTTGGAATGTAAGAGGCTGGAACCCGGATGTCCTATCAGATAATTTTAAGTTAAGAGAGAAGTGTTTAGCAATTTGTGAACTTGATATTATTGGTTTATCCGAGACTCATTTACATGATGGACAAATAATTGAACTAAGTGGCTATAAGTGGTTTGGTCAAAACCGAACTAAGCATATTAAGGCGAGAAAAGGCTCAGGTGGCATAGGATTTCTTGTCAAAAACAGTCTGACAGAGTATTATGAAATAGAAACCCTAGACAGTGATACAGAAGGTATTCTGTGGTTGAAATTTATCTCTAAGCATAATGATGGGGACTTTTGCTGTTGTGTATGCTATGTACCGCCGTCAGATTCGACAAGAGCCGTGGACTTAAATGAGTTTTATGATACTCTTATGTGCCAGGTCCATTTATATTGTAAAGATAAGTTATTCTTTATTTGTGGCGATTTCAACACCCGCTGTGGAGATTTGGAGGACTTTATCCCTGGAGTAGACAATATCTCAGAAAGAAATGTAGTTGACTACTACGTAAATAAAGAAGGAGAATCCTTATGTGATTTTTTAATCGACACGAATTGTTGTATATTAAACGGTCGAAATTCCGTAGTAAATGACTTTACCTTTGTTGGGCCACAAGGTAGGTCCGTTGTGGACTATTGTATTATCCCATATGAGGCTCTAGATCGTGTTAAAAATTTCAACGTTTGTTTGGAGAAGGACCTATTTAATAGATCAAAGCTACTGGGATTTATTGACCCAAGCGTTTCTCATCCGGACCACTCGCTTCTTACCTGGGATGTTAGCATGGAAACGGTCCGTCGAGCTAATGTTAAATCAAGTAAAGACAGTACATCGTATGTGAAATTCGATCGTACTTACCCATCAGACTTTTTATCTAGTCGGAACGATGAATTATATACCTGTATAAGCAAAATTGAGTCAGACATATCCACTCAAACAGGCTTAGATGATACTTACAAGGAAGTAGTGTCTTTAATCAAAGACGAATTGCTCGATAAAGTACAACATAAGGAAATTAAGATTAATTCGGGTACTAATAACAAACAAAGACGAACTAAAAAACCTTGGTGGAACGATCATTTAACAGAGCTGTGGAACACCTTGTGTGCAGCAGAGAAACGTATGTTAACGTGTAAAACTACAGATAGACGTCGCTGTCGGTCTACTTATACGCAGGTGCGTAAAAACTTCAATCGAGAATGTCAGAAAGCTAAGCGGTTTCATCTAAAAACTAAACAAAATGAGCTCGAAAATATGGTGACAGAAAATAACCAGCAATTTTGGAAAGAAATTGGAAAAATTGGAATTGGTAAAGAACGGAGAAAGATCATTCCCATGGAGGTAGTGACATCAGATGGAAGCATTAATGGGGACAAATCCGTTGTACTAGAAACATGGAAAAATAGTTTTTGCCGTTTGTTAAACCCATCATCCTCAGCAGAAAAGCAGTATGTAAATGAACATAATGCCTATAACAGAGCGGACATGGATTTAAATGACAGTTATCTAAACAGATATATAACCCTCACTGAAATAAAATCGGCTATGCTACGTTTAAAAGATAATAAGGCAGAAGGATTGGATGGAATACCGTCGGAAATATGGAAAAATGAAAATTTATTGACTATTTTGCATTCCCTTTTCAATCACTGTTTTCAGGCCGCAAAGATACCAGAGTTATGGAAATGCGGTATAATAAATCCAGTCATTAAATCCTCTTCTAATGATCTGCGCGACCCTTTATCGTATCGTGGCATAACTATTACTCCATCGATTTACAAACTGTATTGTAATGTTTTGAATAACAGACTTACGAAATGGGAGTCTGAAAATTCAATTATTCATGACTCACAAAATGGTTTTCGTAAAGGCAGAAGTACTATAGATCAAGTTCTATCGCTTACGTCCATTATAGATACAAGGAAGCTTAAAAGGCAATCTACGTTTGCTGCTTTTATAGATTTCAGTAAAGCATATGACTCAATAGATAGGCATATTCTGTTTCAGAAACTAGAACATCTTGGGCTGCATGGTAATATTTTAAACGCTATCAAATCACTGTACGACGGAGTAAAGTGTTGTGTTCGTATAAATGGCATGAAAACCGCATTTTTTGAAGTCAGCTGTGGCTTAAAACAAGGATGCACCCTGTCAACGATATTATTCAACCTGTACGTGAATGATCTAGTGACCAGAATAAATAGCCTAAACATAGGAATCGATATAGGCGGAGAAAAAGTGGCAGTTCTCCTGTATGCGGATGATTTGGTACTCATTGCACCCACCGAACATGAATTACAGTCACTTTTGAATGAGCTAGATACCTGGTGTAATCAAAATAAACTCTCGATAAATCAGCAGAAATCTAACATTGTACATTTTCGTCCAGCTAGAACTGTAAAATCAAATTACACCTTTAAATGTGGCGACAAGATTTTAGATATTGTACCACAGTATACTTACCTTGGGTTGCTTCTATCCGAACACCTCGATTATGAAAAAATGGCGAAAAATGTCTACAAGGCTGCTAATAGAGCCCTTGGACTTGTCATAGCTAAATGTAAAACTTTTGGAGGTTTTGACTTCAGAACTTTCAGTAAGTTATATAACACTATGGTGTGGAGCGTCATAAACTACGGATCCGCCATATGGGGAAACAGGCAGTTTTCCTGTATAAATACTATACACCTACTTGCCGCAAGATATTACATGGGAGTTGGCAAATACACGCCCAATGCAGCGGTTCAAGGCGACGTAGGCTGGGAGCCTACAGTCGTGCGTCAGTGGTCTTCAGTAATAAATCAGTGGATACGTCTGAAATCTATGAACAACAATAGGATAAATAATAGAATTTTTGAATGGTGTGGACAACATGCAAGTCAACGATGCAATAATTGGAACTTTAGAGTCAATACGATGCTACAAGAGTCAGGCGTCCGGCTTAATACTAGCGTTCCAAACTACAGAGTTATTAAAAATCAAGTTAAAGAGTTTGTCTTCGACAAGTTTAAAAGCGATTGGTTACATGATATCAATCGAGAAAACGCCCGGTACGGCAATGGTAGGAATAAATTGCGTACATACAGGCAGTATAAACAGGAATTCCAATCAGAAACTTATCTCAAATGTTCTATGTCTCGTGCCCACAGAAGTGCTTATGCTAAGTTCCGTTGTGGAGTAGCCCCTATCCGTATTGAAACAGGCCGCTATGAAAGATTGAACTACTATGACAGAACCTGCTTTAATTGTGCTGATAAAGTGGAAAATGAAGAACATGTACTCTTGGAATGTCCACAATATGCATCCCTTAGGGAGTCACTATTTGTTAATCTGTCCGCCGAATTTCCAAATATTATATCGTTTTCAAATGTGGAAAAAATGTCTGCTATCTTCAGCTGCCAAAATTTTCAAAGTATCCGGTATTGTGCCAAAATCTGCCATAATATTTTAAGAATGAGACGAAATATCTTGTACAGTTAATTTTATTCAGTTCAACGTGATATGTAAATCATGTAAATTTACCTAAATTCGTATAAAGTTGTATAAATTGTATGATTTCTATCCCAGCGGATATACAGCCTCTGGATGACGTCACATCGGCGTCGGGACGACGTTGTAACGTGGCCCCGGCGCTGATGAGACGTCATTACATGACGTCATTTGGTGTCGGGCGTTGCATCAACGTTTGGGTGAAAACCACTTTGACGTTGATGCGACGTCGCTGGGTTCTGCGACGTTGTGTGCCCGCTGGTATGATATTGTTTTATAAAAGTTGATAAGTCAAAAAAAAAAATTAGTCTGGCATAACTACTAGGGGGCGTTCGGACCGAGGTCGTCTCAGCGTCGGGACAACATGACGTTGTCCCGACGTTGATGCGACGTCGGGAAGGCGTTGCGATGCCGCTTGATTGTACAAAGTTGTATCTTTTATAATATGTATAACTATCTCTTAAGCTCTCAAGTAGAGCCACTCATTTTAATGAAAATAATATTTATGTGTTTAATTGTGTTTTAAGTCGGTAGGAAGTGTTGTCTTTATCATCGTTTAATCAGTCTCTCATAGCTCTCAAGTAGAGCCACTCATTTTAATGAAAGTAATATGTTAATATGTAATTGTGTTTTAAATATGTATGAATGTTTTACTTTCTTATGAGGTGAGACTTAAATAAATAAATAAATTTAAAGAGATTCTGTTGAATCAAGAAGATTTCTATGAAACCTCTTCTGACTAATACTTTAAAAATTATCTTTTGCAATTGTGAATGGAAGTTTATAACATCTGTTTGCGTTTTTAAATAATTGCAACTTTGTACAATTAAATTAATGTTTCTCACAACACAGCTCACTTACATACAGCTGTTACAACAATAAACTGTCATGTGTTTAAGTATGGGGACACCTAAAATAATTTATTTTCCATTTGTCCCAAACGGAAAATAAATTATTTTTAGGTGTCCCAAAATTAGGCACATTAGGGTACAAGAGTTCTAATCTTATACCAAACTGTAGCTCTTTTGGAATGCATATTGGCAGGAGTTTGCCCGTAATTTAGGTAAATAATTCTTGAAGAAATCGCTATGACCATCAACCTGAAACCTGATATAGTAAAAGTTGGAGCCTGAGCCAACCTGACCCCTGTAGGAGTGGGAACTGAACCAGTTTTGGCTGGTTCCCAGTTAAGTCATCATTATTAAAATTCTGTTCAAAAGCTTCAATTGAAATCCAAACATGGTATTATTTGGAGGATGAACAATGAACATATCAGAACAACACTTACCTTAGCTTCCAGTATAAACTTGGATATAACCACTGGATGTTCCTTAGATACAGCACTGGCTTGTGTGAGGTAATTCTCCAGGTCTGGCTTGGTGTGGGCCACATTCATTGCTGCACCACTCAACACATAGCTAGGTCTCACCAGGCATGGGAACCCAACCTCATCAGAGAACTGTTTAGCACTCTGAAACAATACTTTTTTTGTTATTGTTTTTTTGTTGTGGTTGTTGTTTTTTTTAATCATTTTATTTCAGTATTTGACTGAGTCTAGTTTAAGTCTTGCTACATAACATTCATATCATCCATTAAGTATAAGTATGAGCCTCAATTCCCATAAAAGGTCTAGGGGTACGAATTTCACAACACACTATGTTGCAATTGCCTTGTGCTTCAGCATAAGAAGAGGTAGAAGACTTTGAAGCAATTTTCTTTCAGTATTTACATTATCAGTGCCATTTCTGAAAATCCATTTCTCTCAGGGTATACTACTACACATTTATTATATCTAACCTGACCCCCACTGAGAAGGGAGGCAAACTGAAAATGAGAACTGTTCCCCCTGAAAGTGTACCCATTCACCTTAAGAACATATGACCCTACAGGTCAACCTGTCTCAAGAGGTCATCCTATTCAGGGGTCACAGTCTGATCAGAGTCTTTGCTGTGCACTTAAAGGGTAGCTAAGGGTCTTATCTAGCTCCATGCAGACAGTGAAGATTCTGATCAGACTGGGCGGCTGCCCAGGCTGACCTGAGTCTTTGCTGGGCGCACATGCCACTTCTTTGGTTTTGTCATGTCACAGCTCATTTGTAATTTGTATCAGCTTAAACAGCTGTTTGCTGATATTAACGGGCGTACTGGAATCACTATACTGCTCCTGTTACAAAGGCCCTTGCAATAAAAATACGTAATCTACCTCTATGGTGGAGAGTTCCTTCCACTGAGGCTGACTGATGCCCATGTTGTCCAACATTCTTGAGAACTTGAAACGATTTTCAGCGTTGTCTATACTCTCTGGCGAAGTTCCCAAAATTCTTGCCTGAAACAGTTAATTCTAAATACTGAAATCTATTATGGTTTCTTGATTTAAATACATGCTCCTAATTTTGCTCAACAGAGTTCTCTCTCTTTCTATGGTTTATATAAATTAGAGATGCAAAGAATATCACTATATGCTTAGAAGAAATTTATATAAAACTTTTTTGAAAAGAAGAAAATATTACACAATGATATGGACAAGTATTCCACAAAAAACCTGCCTGTCTGTGCATAATTTTTGCAGAAAAAAAAAGTGAAAAGCTTTTGCATTTTTTCACCAAAGAAATGGCATCATTTTGCACACGATATATTTAAAATTTGACCGTCTCGTTAATTAACACCATCATTAGTTCTGAACAACCAGACCCTTAGGTACTGACCTTGCTTCTTTGCAGTGGCATGGCAATATTGTTTGGCAGTTGTCCACCCACAGACAAGATAATTCCCTCTGGATTCTCAAGCTGATATATATCCATCACAGTCTGAAGAAAAAATACACAGAGTATCAAAACATTATTCGGCAAATTCATGGTTTTCTTTGCACAAGCTCGATCATGATCTTCATCTTATTTCTATCTTATTATCATTATCATCCTTACTGTTCTATTTCAGATCATTTTGAATAACAATACCTGGAAAATTTTCAGCAGCTTTCAATTCTAGTATTGTTCTGGCAAAAAAAGGAAAATAAGGTGTATGGATACATATCCATTTTTTCCATGATTTTCTCAGAGACATGTTTTATGAGTTTCTGTTTGCTTACCAGAATTTTCTCCTAGAAGAGCATACTTTTCTTTTAGAATTTATCAAGCCCCACCCTCTGCATGCATACCCTCTATTGAAAAGTGAGGTAAAATGAAAACCTTAGAGTTCATTCTCTGAATGCATACCCATTCATCTTAAAGTATGTGGATACACAGTCAAACCTGTCTTTAAGGTCACCTCTATTAAGCAAAGACCTGTCTTAAGAGGCCAAAATCTCATATCTGGAATTAATACTTATGGTGAAAATTGAACTGTATATAGCAAGCACCTGTCATAAGTAGGTACTTTTGGACCTTTCCTTGGGTATTTGCTTAAGAGTATGACTGTACCCCAATAGTTTGGTTGCCATTTTTTACAAGGAGCTCTGTTCTAACATAACAGTATTGGTTATCTCTTCTTCCATATGGGGCAACTCTTAAGAAAAGCATTTGCTCTCTCTGGGAGCAAATTCTTTTCTTTAGGAGTACCCCAAATGAGAAGGGAGACATATATTTCTCCAGCAGTGATCTACCTTGGAAAGGTATCCCTGAAAATTTAATACTTGTTTTTTTTTATGAATGCAAAGATGTCTAAGGGCTGGGTTACCAATGTAATTCATATGTCCATACATAATAATATGCTCATTAACCCTATTGCACTCAGAACAGCCAAAACTCTAGGGAGTTTTGGCTGTTTCCCTAGAGTTTTGGCTGTTTTGAGTGCAATAGGCTTAAACAAGCTCACTTGCCAGAAAGTATAAAAGAATGTTTACCTCAAATGAGATGTCGTCAAAGTAGAGCCTGTCACACATGTCGTAGTCAGTGCTCACTGTCTCTGGGTTGTAGTTCACCATTATAGTCTTGTACCCCATCTAAAATTAATAGTAAAGTGAGTTTTGTTTATCACAGATACTTTCCTATTACAAGCTATATGATCCACACCACAAACACAGGAATCTCAGCCACACTTGTCACTTGTTAGAAACAGGATTCATCAAATTTCCAACTCAAATCATTGGTGTATGGTTCAAGCTTCTGTGTCTGCCAAGGAAGTTATGACTGATTCAGACTGATTGATTGATTTGTTGCTTTACGTCCACAGTAAACAACTATGGTCATGTCCGATCAGTCAGTTAACCTAACCACACTATTCCTGGGCAGGCTTAGACCTCCTAAGCGGTTAACCAGTACTAAGTGTACATGTTTTCGTCAGTACTGACAACTGCCCTTCTTGAATCTGCGGAAGGAGAAACAAAAGTATGTGGCCAGACCGGGTATCGAACCCAGGACCTCTGACTTATAACTCAGGTGCCCTACCGACTGCGCTATGCGGCCTGGCGATTGATTCAGTCTCTACTGTCATAACATAAATTTTGACTCTGTTTGCACCATGTAAGATGCCGATAATAATCTCCAAAACTTTCTGAAGGTGTGTGTATGTGTGTTGTAACTTTACCATAATAAAAATGTATTTCATAAAGTACAAAGTCTAAATTGATGAATGTGGCATAAAACGGTTTGTCTGTACATTTGCTAATGGACTTGCTAAACCTTGTCAACCATCGAGCCATATGGCCCAGGCTGATTTGAGTGTTCGCTAGACTACATGCCACTTTGTTGGTTTTATCATGTCACGGCTCAAGTTGTTGGTTTTATCATGTCAAGGCTCAAGTTTCCTGTCATGTGAGAAGGAAAACTGATGAAAAATCACCTCCGATGTAAGCTAACCTTTCTTAGTTCTCGTATACAGTTCACAGCACACCAATCGAATTCCACACTGCTGCCAATACGATATACACCAGAACCAATCACCATGATGAAACCACCGACAAAGTCAAGGTCATGGTCACAGCCATTATAGGTAAGATATAAATAGTTTGTCTGAGCTGGCCATTCTGCAGCAACTGTATCAATTCTCTTGACAAATGGTGTGATACCTTTTTCTTGACGTAGCCTTCTCACAACAGGATTTGTGCTGTAATTAAAAAAGAATTTATCATATAATGTTGCTGTTATTCAGTGGAGAACGTCGTGTCATAAAAACTGTATGACCACACGTGTAATAACACTTTTGCGTTTACAATTAACATCGTTGACAACGTTCATGTCAACAACCCGCTGTCTTATTGAAATAATGTTAATTTTGAAGGCATAAAATCACATTTTAAAGGGTCATATGATAAACAGACACTTACAGTAGTGGTCATTTCATATGAAATTTACCAAAACTCGCCAAAGGTTTGTTTCATAAATTTAATATGAAATGACAACTTGTGTAAGCTCCTCTATTTACTTTTGTTTCTGATATCATTTAAGGTGTAAGGATTTTTTTCTGCCATTTTTACAAAGGGAAACAACTTTCTGTTAGCTTTCAAGAGCGGCAAAGCCCTTAAAACAGGAACTTCATAATTCTTGTCAAATGTCACAGTTCAAAATAATACACTATTCTAGGTTGAGGTGACTGAATACTTATAGGGGAAGCAACTTGATCATTTTCACTTTTGCCTCCCTAGTCAGTTCGAGTCAAGTTTTAAAGGAATGAGTTTCTCCATTAGGCACAATTTTTTTTCCTTTAAGAGTGTTCAGATTCAGATGAAAAAGCTCAGTTTCAGTATGAACTATATGAGCCGCGACACGACAAAACCAACAAAGTGGCATGTGAATCCAGAGAAGACTCAGATCAGCCTGGGCATCCGCCCAGCCTGATCAGAGTCATCGCTGTCTGCATGGAGCTAGCCCAGACCCTTAGCTACCCTTCAAGCGAAAAGCGAAGGCTCTTATCTGGCTGGGCAGCTGCCCAGGATGATGCGAGTCTTAGCTGGGCACAGATGCCACTTTGCTGATTTTCTTGTCACAGCTCATATCTTCTTGGTCTGCACGGCTTGCAAAAGCTTCTTAGCCACTAAATCTGGTTAATTAATATAAAGCCTCCAATGCTCTAAATTTCGGGAGTGACACATCTCTCTGAGAGACATTTTTGTTCATAAATTTTATTTTGTGGTCTGTACGCAGAAAGCTTTGGACAGGCAATTCTGTTAAGATCCCTTTACATACTTTTTATGAAGACATGAGGAAAATGAGGGAAAATTAGCAATCTGTCTTAAATTAAGCTCCTATTGAGCCCTGAATTTATCCCACACCATATTTTCATTTCAATCACTGAAGTACAGTCAACTCTCGATATCTCAAAGTGGAACTTCAGCCCAAACTACTGATATCTCAAAGTAAATTTTCTGGTACCAGAAAATTTACTTTGAGAAATCAGAAGTTTGAGATTACAGGAGTTAAAATGTAAATAAAAATAGGAAATATATTCTTTGATATAAGAAGATACTTTGAGATATCAGTGTTCGAGATGTCAGGAGTTGACTGTAATATGCACTGAAGTAATATGCAATAATGGGATATCTCAAACGTCTCTACAAAATGACACTAGAGGCACCAATAACATTGTGTCATACCTTTCAATAAATGTGGCAATTTGTTCATCAGAGAAGCCTAGTTGTTTAGCCATCTTCAGAACATCAAACGGTACTTGGTTTGCCTGAAAGACACAAAATTCTGGTGCTCATTTTATCAAACATTTTAAGCCTAAGATTTCTTGAGTTCCAGACAGTAGATTGTATGGACATAACAAAAAGCTTAGGCGCAAAGTGTTTAGAGAAACTGGGTTCTGAACTGTATTTATAGTAAAAATATCTGATACCCTGAACCATATCAGTATCGGACCAGCGCTCCAGATAAGCAGGGGTAACAAGTAATACTATGATTTAGGGATGATTTGCCATATTTCTCCATAAAAACATATATTGTGACCCCTCATTAGAACTGTCTCACTGAGACAGCTCTAATGAGGGATCACAACATATGATTTTGTTGAGGAATAAGGAAAATTATGAGTTATCCTAAAAAACCCACCTTATGCTAACACGTGTGTGTGTGTGGGGGGGGGGGGGGGTGCACTGCAACAGATCTTTCTGGACATACAAACAGGTGAACTAAAAATGGTTTGAGTCTTTGCTTCTTGCACCACAGGGGGCAAAACCCTGCTCATTAGTCTTAAGAAACAGAGTTCATGCAGATAAGACTGCTCCTTTGTCTGCTGCGAGAGGAAACTCCTAATAGTTATGTAGCAACAGTAGCTATAGTTAAATCAAGACATCAGTATATTTAGCAGCTGCCCACTGGGCACACAAGGCTGAGTCAACCTTGATTCAATCTTGATTCAACATCATGACATTGAATCAAGGTTGAATCAAGACTGATTCACTCTTGTGTGCTGCTGGGTGAGCAGCAATTATGCATTTTTTTCAGTTTTTGCACGTCATAAATTTGAAAAATTTCATCCTTTTTTCCTCACCTTGCCTTTGTATTTCTCCAGTCTAGTGACATGATCTGTGATATTCTTGAACTTGTGTAAGAACCACTTGTCAATCTTTGTCAGCTCATACAGCTTGTCGATACTGTATCCAGAATATAGTGCCGCCGCTAGCACCAACATACGCTTGTCTGTTGGATGTTTCAGCTCCTAGAAATAGAATTACACAGTGCTCCAGATAAGAACTGGGATAATTTTGATACTTCTCTATGGAAAGCCGTGAACCTCCTTATGTTATGTGACAATTTATGTTATGTGGTTTTGATATTATGTTATTTGGTTGTGACATTATGCTATGTAAATTTTATCATATTATCAGGGGTCAGTCTAAAAGTTCCAGACAGGGAGAAGTTTTGTGACATTTTCTGAGTTTCAGGGAGAAGTTTTATTGCAAAATCTGGATTTTCTGTATGCTTTGTACATTTTGACTCCTCCCTCAGCACAAAATAGGGAGTAGCGAGTCAGCCTAGTGAGTTTATTTCTCCCACATCTCACTCTAGGCTGAGCCCTGATTATGTTATGTGGTTTTGATATCATGTTATGTGGTTCTGACATTAATTTAGGCTATGCAAATTTACAAGAATTTGTCATTACATTCTAAACATTCTCCATTACGTCAAGTGAGTTTGATATTATGTTATGTGAGTTTATCATTACTTTATGTCTACTGATCATTATGTTAGATGTAGATGTAGATGTAGATGTTTTGTGAGTTTGTCAGTATGCTTGAGTTTGTCAGTATGCTGAATCACTGTTGAAATCTAAATATACTGCCCAGGGCAACAAAGTTATCCTAAATGCCTTAATTCAATAAGTAGCAATTCTGGCAATATTTATTTAATATCCATCAAAATGCCATATGCATATCTTCATTATGTTCATATCCTGAGTAAAAAGTTTGAATTAGTTTAACTGAAAATTGCATGATGACTTAATTACACAAACTTCTTACCCTAAAGTGCATCAGAGTTGCCGAAAATGATTCAGTTATAGAGGCCACAATTCTGCAGAAAGTATTTTACCTCCATCAAAATTCCACATGTACATTTTCTTTTTGGCAGTATTAAATGTACAAAGTTTAAAAAGAAATGTACTCAAAATTGCCAGAGCAGTTGATTATACAAACTCCATACCCTAAGTGCAATAAAGGTTGCCCATAATGACTACAATCAATAGGCCATAATTTTGCTACAATTAATTTTATTTCGATCAAAATGCCAAATGCACATTTTCATTAACTGTACGAAGGTTTGAAAGGATCTACTGAAAATTGTGGGTGGAGCTAGCTGATTACACAAACTCTATACCCTGAAGTACAACAAAGGTGCCCAAAATGACTAAGTTCAAAAGGACATAATTCTGCCAAAATTGATTTTTCCTCACAAAAATGCAAGATGCACCCCACTGGGCACACAATGTTGAATCAACCTTGATTCAACATTTTGATGTTGAATCAAGGTTGATTCATACTTATGTGCCTGCTGGAACAGCTTTATCATGGGAGCATATAAATACTCATTTTGGGAATTTTAAGTGCAAGCATCTAAAATATGGAGTTGGCCCTCGAAGTAAGAGGAGCCATGCCTCATATGTGTTATAAAGGTCATAAAGACCTCTTCCGTCCTTGTCAAGGGGAGTGCTAACCTTCTCTCCTTTCTTATAACACAACAATGAACACAGCTGTGTATAATTTATCAGTGTACTATTTCTAGAATATAAATAAACTAGTTTCAAATTTGCATAAACAAAATCATTTTTCTATGAATCATACAAAAAAAACTATTATATTTTCTTCTAATATATAATGTATATAACTTTCTACATTCATATTGTATTTCTAATCAATATATTTCTTGTTTATTTTTATTTTTGATATAGGTTTCAGGATTCTATTCCTTTTTTCTATTTCATTTGTTTTTCACTTCAAGGGAGAAAACAAAGATCAACAAATTTTTCAGTTACCAGGTATTAGGTCTGCATGAGTTGTCTCTCTTTTATGTTTTCTTAAACAGCCTCAGTTTTCAAATAATTTGATAGCCAGAATGTCTTTTTCAATAAAAAGACAGAATAATTTTCATGATTATGTTTATTAAACTTTCATAATCACAAAAATTAATACTCTGTAACTCAGTGGAATTTATAAAATAACCGGCAACTTTATAATACCATAATCATTTGAATTTGTCTCAATATTTTATATATTTTTCCAGAATAGAAGTTCGCAACAATCATAAAGGTTATTCTTTCAAGTTTCTCTAGAAGGGCAGATACACTGCCCACATCTATAAGACCAGAAAAGTCTCTACATTACCCTCATGCCTGGGAACAAACTGTAACAAGAGCTGTTGCCTGACAGCATAGCTCGCCTGAATTGGTGCTTGCCCATCACACAGCCGCTATGGTGGTGTGGACTGCTATGCATAAAACTTCATGCAAGCATGTCCATAATGAAAACACATTTATAAACAAAAGCTATCTCAGAAATAAGTCTAAAAATAAAATTAAAATAACAAAAATGAAATGAAATTTCAAAGTCCATGAGCTTGAGGTAAAAAAAACTGATGGGGGGGGGGGGGGGGGGGTAGGATGTAGGGGGGGGCTAGGATGTATCAAAACCCTGAACCATTATCTAACATCAGTCCAAGTATTAGTATCTGAGTCCATCAACGTGGCACTGTGAAATTATGTCTTCATAAATATAAAACTTTAACCACAATCTTTAAGACAAAATTCTAAGTCGATGACCTTCACTTCAAGGTCACCCAGTGGCGTAAGTATAAGGTGTTTTGTAAAAACTAAAAAAAGAGTCTAACATCAGTTCAAGTATAAACTAAATCTCTGCAAAGCATTCTGAATCAGTATGCAATTACAAAACTTTAAAAAAGACAAAAATTTCCTAAGTCCCTGACCTAGACATCAAGATCACCGAGCGGGCTTGGGGTAGTACTCTGTAGATCTAAATACAGTGCAAATATAAAAAGAATTCATCTATGGGTTCAGGAGATATGTGTCTTTAAAAAACTTTAACCAAAACATCCAATCAATAAAAAGACAATATTCTAAGTCCATGACCTTGACATCAAGGTCACAGAGGGGGGTGGGGGTAGTACCTTCGAAAACTTTAGACCAATATCTAACTTTAGTGCAAGTATCAAAGGAATCCATCCATGGGTTAAGGAGATATTGGGCTTTATAAAACTTTAACCAAAACATCCAGTCCAAAAAAAATACCAATTTTCTAAGTCCATGACCTTGACATCAAGGTCACTGAGTGGGGTGGGGGTGGTACCCTGTTAAACCTTAGACCAATATCTTACTACAGTGCAAGTATCAAAAGAATCCATCCATGGGTTAAGGAGATATAGGTCTTTAAAAAACTTTAACCAAAACATCCAATCCGAACGCCGACGCGGACGCGGACGCCGTGGTGACAGCAATAGCTCTTCCTGAACTTTCGTTCAGGCGAGCTAAAAACTAATACCTGGGCACAGTTATTTAAAACTAACAACTTTGCTGTGAATGAGATGTCTAGTTTTCAAGCCTATTACAGGTAAAAAAAACTGCCATTTTTCTGCTGAAAAAAATTGGAGGAGCTTTTGCAATGCATGCAAAAGCTCCTCAGAATTTTTCAGCAAAAAAAATATTTTTACCGCAATTGATTTTGTGAGTAGTGTAAGACTTAACAAGTTCTCGACAAAACATTTTCATTAAGCTATCGATGCTTTGAAGAACCAAGCCAGATCCAGAACTCTGGAACCATGCTACTCCACAGGAACTTTACATAAACTTACTGATTCTGAGACTTTCTGGAGGTTGGGATCAAACCCAGAGATAGATTCATCCATCATTCGTAAAGCCTTCTGAAATGCTTCCTCAAACTTGCGGCCAATTGCCATTACTTCACCAACACTCTTCATAGAGCTGCCAATCTGAGAAAGTAACAAACATTTCAAAATACAGATTTTCTTTTTTTATGATTTTCACATTACTTTTAACTGATTATGCTAGACATTAACATAAATTAGTGACAGGTTCAACATCCGTTCAGGCCACTCACTTTCGTGGAGACTGATTTTTTCCCTTCTGCTGATTCAAGAAGGGCAGTTCTCAAATACTGGCAAAAATATGTTCACTTAGTAGAGGTGTAAACCTTCCCAGGAATGGTGTGGTTATGTTAAAATGACAATACCTGTTTACAATAGACGTAAAGCAACAACACAGCAACAATCTTTTGAGAAAGCATAATCTCACAACAGTTTCTCACATACAAAGAAATAATTCAAATTTCAGCACAATGCCATAAGTCATGTTCCCTTGAACATGAATACAATAACTGTTCTCCCTTTACAACCTAAGGTGAATGAATACACTTTAAGGGGAAGCAACTCTGCCACTCATTTTTGCCTCCCACCTCAATGTGGGTCATCACTTATAAGAATTTGCTCTTTAATGAGGAAACTCTTTCCTTAATGAGCAAACTCTACTGTGATTGTGCAAATGTTCGCGGTGAATTAATGTTTGCGCTTTTCTGCCGTCAAAATGAATGCGCAATCTCATATAGCCACTAAGCTCCAGAAAAGCAACAGTTTGTTTTGCCATCTGCCAGTTAAAGGCATGACAAAATGGCAGATAAACAGAGAGGTGTATCAGTACAGCTAAATACCTTACCCTGTAAGAAACTCTTGAGAACTTCCGTAAATCCCATCTTGGAATCTTCACCACACAATAGTCCAAGCTAGGTTCAAAACAGGCAGTTGTGGAGTTAGTGACAGAGTTCTTCAGCTCTGACAGAGGAATGTTCAGGGAGAGTTTTGCTGCTGCATACGCCAGTGGATATCCTGTAGCTTTGCTGGCGAGGGCAGAACTTCGAGACAGTCTGGCATTCACTTCTATTATATAGTACTGCAAAATAATGCACCAGCAATATGAACATGCAGATACTTACATTTTCATATATGTATATTTTAATTAATTAATTAGTCGGTCTTAATTAGTTGCTTAGTAATAACGTAACGTTTATTGTCACGATACACTGATGAGTTGGTACGAAATGCATTTGTTTTTGTGACGATTAAACAAAACTAGACAATCACTTAAGGTGATGAATGCCCCCGCCATATGCCTCACTAGATGAGTAATGTATTAAGAGGTATTTGTGTGAAATTATATCAAAATCTGTCAATAATAAAGGTGCTAGAGGGATGACAATTTTTTTTTCTAAAAAAAAAGTATCTGTGACCTTGACCTTGGCTCTACAACCCTGACAGGTGAACTTGTCTAAGATTTTGTCATACTTAATATTTGTGTGAAGTTATATCAAAATCAGTTAACAAATAAAGGTACTAGAACCTTGACAAAGTTTTACATGTACCTTGGACCGACAATGCTGAAACGTAAATTTGTCCCAGATATTGCCATGATAAATATTTGTGTAAAGTTATGTCAAAATCATTCCCGAGGGATGACAATGTATTTTCTAACAAGAGGACCATTGGTCCTGTAGCTCACCTGGGTCCATTCAGCCTCAGTACTCTAGGGTAAGTTACTCTAAGGCCATCGGTCAATTGGTTTTGGTGAAAAAGATTTTTTAAAGGTTTTAACCATATATGGGCATGGAGGACATGTTGGTCATGTGACCTGGACGTTTGAAAAAATTTTCATTCCCTTAACCCCATGGAGGCTCTATATGAAATTTGGTTTCAAAATTGGCCCAGGGGCTTTTAAGACGGTTTGATATTGTCAAAATGACAGAGTTCTGGGTCAAAAGTCAAAGAATGACCTTGACCTCTTGTACTCATGAATCTTCATGTACTCATTAAGATGACTGTAGATACCAATTTTTAGGCATAAATCTTCAAAACTTTCCATGAAATCTTAAGTTCTAGAATTTTCCCACATTTGACCTTGCAGTAAAATAGTCAAGGTCAACCCAAGGTCATTATTTTGAACAATCTTGATAGTACTGGAATTCCCAATGCTATATACCAAGAACAATCTTGACAGTACTCAAGTACCCAAAGCTACATACCAAGTTTCAAGGCCATCGGTCAATTGGTTCTTGAGAAGAAGATTTTTAAAGGTTTTTACCATATATGGGTGTGGTGGCCATGTTGGTCATGTGACCTAGACCGTATGAATAAATTTTTGTTCCCTCAACTCCTGGAGGCTCTATATGAAATTTGGTTTCAATTGGCCCAGGGGCTTTTGAGGAGATTGTTTGGAATTGTCAAAATATGAGAGGTCTAGGTCAAAGGTCAAAAAATGACCTTGACCTCTTGTACTCAAAAATCTTCATGTACTCATTAAGATGACAGTAGATACCAATTTTAAGCCCAAAATCTGCAACAGTTTCCAAGATATCTTATGTTCTAGCATTTTGCCATATAAAAGCACAAGGAAGCAAATTTGACCTTACCGTAAAAAAGGTCAAGGTCAACCCAAGGTCATAATTTGAACAATCTTGATAGTACTCCCGTACCCAATGCTACATACCAAGTTTCAAGGCCATCGGCATACTGGTTCTGGAGAAGAAGATTTTTTTAGGTTTTTACCACATATAGGCATGGCGGCCATGTTGGTCATGTGACCAGAACCGTTTGAACAACTTTTTGTTCCTAAGGTCCCAGGAGGCTCTATATAAAATTTGGTTACAATCGGCCCAGCGGTTTCAGAGGAGAAGTCGTTTGAAATTGTGGACGGACAGATGACGGACAGACGACAAAGGACGACGGAGCCTGACCATACTAAAAGCTCCCCCGGAGCCTCTGACTCAGGTGAGCTAAAAATAGCAACTGTGACTTGACCTTGACCCTAAAATTCCGGATTGCAAAATTTTCCAAGATATTGTCACACTAAACATTTGGGTGATGTTACATCAAAATCTGTCAATGAATAAAGGGGCTAGAGGGATGATAAATTTTTTTTTAAAAATAGTGACTGTGACCTTGACCTTGAACCTGCAGTGCTGAAATGGTAATTTATTCAAGATATTGTCATACTTAACATTTGTGTGAAGTTATATCAAAATCGATCAATAAATAAAAGGGCTAGAGCAATGCCCAAGTTTTTTGGAAAATAGCAACTGTGACCTTGACCTTGATTCTTCCAACCTGAAACGCAAACTTGTTTGAGGTATTTTCATACTCAATATAGCTGTGACCTTATATCAAAATCAGTTCATAAATGAGGCCGCTAGAGCCACAATAAAAGGTGAGCTTGTATATAAGCCACTAAAATATGGTCAAAATATGTATGTCATTCAAGAGGACATAATTCTGCAATAAAGACCTGAATCAAAGTTCTGTTTCCTTTATGCACATTTTCAATGCATGTCTGAACTGTGCTGCAAGTTTCAACTTCCTGCATCTAATACTGTAGGAGGAGTTGCGGAGACAAGAACAGTACTAAAGTGTGAAATATGGTCAAAATATGTATGATATTCAAGGGGACATAATTCTGCAATAAAGACATGAATCAAAGTTCTGTTTCCTTTATGCACATGTTCAATGCATGTCTGAACTGTGTTGCAAGTTTCAACTTCCTGCATCTAATACTATAGGAGGAGTTGCGGAGACAAGAACAGTACTACAAGTGTGAAATATGGTCAAAATATGTATGTTATTCAAGGGGACATAATTCTGCAATACAGACCTGAATCAAAGTTCTGTTTCCTTTATGCACATGTTCAATGCATGTCTGAACTGTGTTGCAAGTTTCAACTCCCTGCATCAAATATTGAAGGAGGAGTTGCGGAGACAAGAACAGTACTACAAAGTGTGACGGACGGACGTATTTACGGACGTACGGACGGACAAGGGCAAAACTATATGCCCCTCCCCACTTTGTGGCGGGGGCATAAAAAATAGCATGTGAACTCTTTATCGATTTTAGCTATGTATATTTATATATATATATATTTCATATACATATATAATCACATCAATATGGATACTACATTTTTGTCAGCTAAGCTCAGCAAGTTAATGGTTAAAATGTATTAATGCTGAGCCTATAAACCACTTTTCTTTGAGAACAATCTTAGACTTATGATCAAATACGGGAATCAAACAAATGCTCATGGTGTAATATGTTTAAGCTATTTGTCTAAAACACAGCAGCATAGTCTTAGGAAAGGATACATTGCCTTTGCTGATAAAACTTGTAACCGATTAATGTCCCATGTTCCTCACAAGGGATTTTTGCAAATAGTGTTAATCTACATCAGGCACAGCAGAACCTGGTGTCTGATCAGACGATGGACAGACTAAGTTAAAATGAATCTGCCATTTTCATTCCTTTGATGTGTTCCTTGATTGCAGAGGATCTTCATTCAAAATTGAGCCGCAACACAACAAAACCAGCAAAGTGGCATGTGCCCCACACGAAGACTCAGATCAGCCTTAGCATCTGCCCAGTCTGGTCAGAGTCTTTGCTGTGTGCTTAAAGGGTAGCTAAGGGTCTAAGCTAGCTCCATGCAGACAGTGAAAGCTCTGATCAGACTGAGCAGATACCAAGGCTGATCTAACTCTTTGTTGGGTGCACATGCCACTTTGATTTCTTGTGTCGCAGCTCAATTTATTTTGACTCCCAGTACTTACCTCTTGTGAGTTTGGATTCAAGGCATACTGTATATTACACTCTCCCACTATCTTCAGATGCCTGATTACTTTAATAGCTGTTGATCTGAGAATGTTGTACTCTATGTTGGTAAGGGTCTGACTAGGGGCCACAACTATAGACTCTCCTGTGTGTATCCCTAAGGGGTCCACATTCTCCATGTTACACACCTGAATAAGAAACCCCAGGTTCAGAAATAAGAAGGAACAAGTCATGGAATTCTAGGTCATGCCTGCCTGCACATTATCCCAAAGCAGACTGCCAAAGCTCACCTGGAAAACTCCATGCATAGTTTATGCTGTGCTGACACCAACACCAGAAATTTTAAACAAGAGGGCCATGAGGCCCTGATCCGCTCACCTGAGCAATTGGCAAAGTGGCTTTTTCTTATGTCTGAAATTGTCAAAGTATGAGTCTAGGGTCAAAAGTCAAAGACTGACCATGCCCTCTTGTACTCATAAATCTTCAAGTGCTAATAGGCATTAAGACAACTACATATACCATTTTTAGGCCAAAATCTTCAAAACTTTCCATGAAATCTTATGTTCTAGCATTTTCCCATATTTGACCATGCTGCAAAAAATGTCAAGGTGAACCGAAGGTCATCATTTGAACAGTCTTGGAAGTACTCTAGTACTCCATGCTACTTACCAAGTTTCAAGGCCATAGGCATATTGGTTCTGGAGAAGAAAAATATTAGATGTTTATACCATAAATGGGTATGGCGGCCATGTTGGTCATGTGAATGGACCATTTGAACACATTTATGTTCCCTCAACCCCTGGAGGCTCTATATGAAATGTGACTACAATTGGATCTTTGGCTTTTGAGGAAATGTTTGAAAATGTCAAAATATGAGAGATCTGGGTCAAAAGTCGAAGAATGACCTTGACCTCTCGTACTCATAATTCTTCATGACCTCATTAAGATGACTGTCTATACCAATATTTAGGCCAAAATCTTCAAAAATTCCCATGAAATCTTACGTTGTAGCATTTTGCCATATTTGACCTTGCCATAAAAATGTCAAGGTCAACCCAAGGTCATAATTTGAACAATCTTGATAATACTGGAGTACCCAATGCTACATACCAAGTTTCAAGGCCATTGGTCAACTAGTTCTGGAGAAGAAGATTTTTAAAGGTTTTTACCATATATGGTCATGGCCGCCATGTTGGTCATGTGACCCAGACCATTTGAAAAAATTTTCCTTTCCTCAACCCCTGAAGGCTCTATATGATATTTGATTACAATTCCCTTATTGGCTTTTAAAAAGAAGTTTGAAATTGTCAAACTATGAGACTACAACCTTGACCTCTTGTACTTATGAATCTTGATGTACTCATTAAGATGACTGTATTTACAAATATTTAGGCCTAAATCTTCAAAACTTTCTGTGAAATCTTATGTTCTAGCATTTTCCCTTATTTGACCTTCCCGTAAAATGGTCAAGGTCAACCCAAGGTTATCATTTTGAACACTCTTGACAGAACTGGAATATCCAATGCTTCATACCAAGTTTCAAGGCCATCGGTCAACTGGTTCTGGTGAAGAAGACTTTTAAAGGTTTTTACCATATATGGGTGTGGCGGCCATGTTGGTCATGTGACCTGAACGGTTTGAACAAAATTTCATTCCCTCAACCCCTGGAGGCCCTATATGAAATTTGGCTACAATTGGCCAAGTGGCTTTGGAGACGATTGTTTGAAAATGTCAAAATATAAGAGTTCTGGGTCAAAGGTCAAAGAATGACCTTGACCTCTTATACTCATAAATCTTCATGTACTCGACTGCTTTTACCAATTTTAGGCCTTACTCTTCAAAACTTTCTATGAAATCATATGTTCAAGCATTTTACCCATATTTGACCTTGCGGTGAAAAGGTCAAGGTCAACCCAAGGTCATAATTTGAACAACCTTGATAGTACTCGAGTACCCAATGCTACATACCAAGTTTCAAGTCCATTGGTCCATTGGTTCTGGAGAAGAAGATTTTTAAAGCTTTTTACCATATATGGGCGTGGCCGCCATGTTGGTCATGTGACCTGGACCAAATGAATAAATTTTTGTTCCCTCAGCCCCGGGAGGCTCTATATGAAATTTGGTTTCAATTGGCCCAGTGGCTGTTGAGGAGATTGTTTGAAATTGTCAAAATATGAGAATTCTGGGTCAAAGGTCAATGAATGACCTTGACCTCTTATACTCATAAATCATCACATACTCATTAAAATGACTGTAGATACTGATTTTTAGCCCAAAATCTGCAACAGTTTCCAAGATATCTTACGTTCTAGCATTTTGCCAATAAAAGCACAAGGAAGCAAATTTGGCCTTGCCGTAAAAAAGGTCAAGGTCAACCCAAGGTCATAATTTGAACAATCTTGGTAGTACTCGCGTACCCGATGCTACATACCAAGTTTCAAGGCCATCGGCTTATTGGTTCTGGAGAAGAAGATTTTTTTAGGTTTTTACCATATATGGGCGTGGCGGCCATGTTGGTCATGTGACCAGGACCGTTTGAACAATTTTTCGTTCCCCCTTCCTCTGGAGGCCACATATGAAATTTGGTTACAATTGGCCCAGCGGTTTCAGAGGAGAAGTCGTTTGAAATTGTTGACGGACGGACGGACGACGGACGGACGACGACGGACGACGGAGCCTGCCTATACTATAAGCTCCCCCGGAGCCTCTGGCTCAGGTGAGCTAAAAATACCTATGCCTTGCTTCTGCTAGTTGCAAGCCAGACACAACAGTTACTGTCAATTAAATTTGTGACCAAGCTAAGTGGATATTTATCAAAATTGCTGACATTAAACAGAGATCAAGATATGCCTGTCTGAAACAGTTTTATTCTATGACTTAGAATCATCATCATGCTGACCATACAAGCCACGACATGACAAAAACCAGTAAAGTGGCATGTGCGCCCAGTGAAGACTCAGATCAGGCTTGACATCAGTGTCTTTGCTGTCAGCATACAGGTAGCTTAGACACTTAACTATCCTTTAAGCACACAGTGAAGACTGATCAAGCTGCACAGATGCCCAGACTGATCGGAGTCTTCATGTGGTGCACATGCCACTTTATCAGTTTTGTCATGTCGCAGCTCAATTATTATTTCTGGTCCATTAGGATCATGTAGAGTCATTTTCAAAATAGTGTTTTGTTTATGCCAATGCAGTAGGGGATGGCCAGTGTTACACATTTTATTACAGGTAATGAACAGACTCAAATTTAAACCAAGTCTACTATTTTCATTTATTTTGGTGTATTCCTTTCTTCCAAAGGATCTAACTTTTTGGAACTTTTATCATTTTAAGCAAAGAAAGAACTGACATAAACATCTGTTTCTGGTTTATCTCTGAAATTTGGGTAGGTCTACGTATCTCATACTTTTATGTACAATAATTTTTTAAGCTGGTTTTGTTTAATAGAAGGTTTTGAACTAGGTTTAACCCTTAAAGTTCTTAAAAGCAGACAACAAAATTTACGTTTGCAAAACTTAAAAATATTTTGTCCAAGCTATATCATATGGAGAATGACAAGACTAGAGGGAAAACAGTGTAGATCCAGATGAGGAGGCTCATTATGAGCCATCTGGTCTGGCTCTACAATGTTTGCAAATTCAACAATTTTCTTGTTTGGTCCTTTTAGTGTTACACTTCAATTAATGCATATTCTATTTTCTTCCAGTTTCTTTACTGATGAAAATACTAGACTTTTACCGTAATACAGTTGTCATACGCATCTCTCATTACTTCGTACTCCACTTCCTTCCAACCTTTCAATGACTTGTCAATCAACACCTGACTTGTGTGAGAGAATGCCGAGGACGCCAAGGTTACCAGTTCATCTTCATTATCCGCAAATCCCGATCCCAGACCTCCAAGTGCAAACGCTGCTCTGATCAAGACAGGAAATCCGAGTCTCTTAGCTGCTTGCAGAGCCTGAATGATAATAGCAATACAATTTATGATGTATGCATTCCCCTCGTGGAGGGGGTCACTGACATATTTACCTCCTTTCTTACATGGGGCTACTCTTGAAGAAAAGAAATTGCTCTCTGAGGAAACAAATTCTTTTCTTGAAAAGTAAGAGATATTTTTAAGAATATTAGCTATAATCACATACATATACCATAATGTAAAGATATAACAGTAAGCAAAGCACTTATATATGAAGTCATTTCCCGAGAAGCGTTAAAACACCATGCAAATAAACTGCCTTCTGAGATGACTTAGAACTTGAGTTTTGAATGTGGACTTCTTATAATGGTCCTTTGTATTTCAAACGATTATATCCATTTTGCAATACATTAATGAGCCGTAGCACTAGAAAGCCAACAAGACCTGTCAGTGGGACAGGATAGCTCACCTGACAGCGCCTTGCCCATCACCTAAAAACCTTTATCATAAAACTGTAACATTTTGCTAACGCCGCCGCCGCCTCTGATGCCGACACAGGGTTGTGCAATAGCTCTTCCTGTACATTTATACAGGCGAGCTAACAAAAAGGCATGTGTGCCCTCCTAAGACTCAGATCAGCCTGGGCAGCTGTCAAATCTGATCAGAGTCTTCGCTTTACACTGAAAGGGTAGCTAAGAGTCTAAGCTAGCTCCATGCAGACAGCAAAGACTCTGTTTAGACTGGGCAAATCTGAGTCTTCACTCGGGGCACATGCCACTTTGTTGGTTTTGTCGTGTCGCAGCTCAATTTTATTTTCCAAATGGTTGGAGTACCATATTTACTTATTTACTTGGCTATAAAACAGGGATCCCCCCCCCCCCCCCCCCCTCCTCTAGAATGCCCTCAAAACTCTAAATCTATATTGTGTAATTTTGTTGTATGATGGGTTTTACCATTCAAAAACAACAGCAAAAATCTAGATCCATCTTATATGATGGACCTTAATTTTTAGCATTGTTTTGGAGCTGAATAAACCCTTCTCAAAACAGAATAAATATAATATACAGTCAACTCTAGATAAAGTCAAAATTCATCCAAAACTACTGATATCTCAAATTAAATTTTCTGGTCCCAGAAAATTTCCTTTGAGATATCAGTAGTTTGAGACAGCAGTTGTAATGTAAATATAAACAGGGAATACGTATAAACTATATTCTTTGATATGAGGTGCTTTAAGATACAGTCAACCCTCTTTATAACGGCACTCATTACAACAGTAAAATGCTGTATAATGCCATTTTGATATGCACAGAATGGCTGAATTGTTTTAAATATGTATTCTTTACAACAGAAAATTCAGTTAAACAGCAAAATGTTTCAAAACAAATGCTGTGGTTGTAAAGAGGGTCCACTGGATCAGTCTGCAAGATATCAAGAGCTGACTGTAATCTGCAAGTATAAAACTTGCAACTTTCTAATAAGCAGACCAATATCTAATAAATAGTACCTGTTCTACACTATATGCGGCTTCACTTGGCGCCACATGCTCATTAATCTCCTCCATTTTATCCGCAAATACTTTTCGATCTTCCGTCCATTCAATGGACTTCACCTGTGTACCGAGTACTCTAACATTGTACTCTTCCAGTACTCCCGCATTGGTGAGCTGCACTCCACAGTTTAGAGCCGTCTGACCTCCAAAGGTCAACAGAATTCCATCTGGACGCTCACTTTTGATCACCTGAAATAGCCACCACATAAGATCTATATCTTGCACACATGACAATGACCCCCCGTTTGAAGTGGTGCTAAAAAAACTTATCTTACAGCCCTTATCCAGCCCTTAGACCAGATATAAGTCAATGCATTGGTTGGATAGAAGGTCATATATCTGCATCATCCAGTGACTCAGGCGATGACATCATAAAGATGGTAAAATGACATCAGTACATGCTATGCCGGTGTCAGATAATATTTTGACCCGTATAATATTTTGACCCGGGGTCATTATATTATGACCCGCGGGTCAAAATATCATTATAATATTTTGACCCCCCCTATAATATTTTGACCCGCCCCATGAAAAAAAATGGAAATAGAGGAAAGTATATGTAAGACCTACAGTAACCAAGCAAATACCAAATACAATATTAATTCGCTGCTCCTCCTCATTTTGAAAAATCTGTAGTGGGGGTCAAAGTATTATAGCTATAATATTATGACCCGCCCCACTTGAAATTAAAAGTTTCAATGTTTTTATGGTACTATTCATTTGTTAATATCTGTTATTATAGAATTAAAATTCAAACACCATCAGATTCTCTGTTTCATAATTAGAATACTTAAAATACTGAAGATGGGCGTGAGAGGGGGGGTGGTCAAAATATTATAGCTATAATATTTTGACCCGCCCCCATGAAAAAAATGGAAATAAAGGAAAGTTTATGTAAGACCTACAATAACCAAGCAAATATCAAAGACAATATTAATTCGTTGCTCATCCTCATTTTGAAAAATCTGTTGGGGGCAGGGGTGGGGTGGGTGGGGGGGGTGTCAAAATATTATAGCTATAATATTATGACCTGCCCCACTTGAAAGTAAAAGTTTTAATATTTTCATGGTAATATTCATTTGTTAATATCTGTTATGATTAATTAAAATTAAAACACCATCAGATTCTCTGTTTCATCATTAGAATACTTTAAATACTGATGATGGGCAAGAGGGAGGGGGTCAAAATATTATAGCTATAATATTTTGACCCGTTCCCATGAATTAAATGGAGATACAGGACAGTATATGTAAGACTACCATAATCAAGCATGAAATACAGTTTACAGCTCCTCCTCATTTAAAAAAAAAAACAGTCCAGCATAGTTGTTAGGTTGGGTGGGAGGAGGGGAGGGGGGGTCAAAATATTATAGCTATAATAATTTGACCCGCCCCACATGAGAGTTAAATAGGTCTTTTGTTTTTGTTTCACTGGTTTGTTTATAACTATTCTGCTTGAATAAAAAGATTAAATATCATGTGATTGTCGTTCCTATAAGTATAAATACTTCATGGGCTAAAGATGGATCTGAGAGCGGGTGGGCCAAAATATTATACATGTAGCTATAATATTTTGACCCGCCCTCTAGAGAGTTAAGTAGGCCATTTACCATACTTCTATTGGTTTCTTTATATCTGTTGTGACAGAATTTAAATTAAAACCACTATCGTATGTGATTTTCATTTCCAGAGCTATAAGCCTTAATATGCCCCCCCCCCCCCCCCTCCCCCCCAATCAGAGTTACATAGATCTACTGTACTGGCATTGGTTTGTTTATATCTATTGTGATAGAATTATAGATTTAAATACCATCTGTTTGCATTTCCTATTGTTATTAGTACTTCATATAGGTAAGATGGCTCTGATACAGGGCGGGTCAAAATATAATAGCTATAATAAGCTATGATATTTTGACCCGCCCCTCTTCCGAATTACATAGGCCTTTAGCTATAGTTCCATCGGTGTCATAAGATCAGCTGTGATAACATTTAAATTAAATACACTATCCGAATGTTAGTCCCAATGTTATAAGACTTCATATGCAAAGGATGGGTCTAGGAGGGGGTGGGTCAAAATATTATAGCTATAATATTTTGAACCCCCCCCCCCCCCCCTTCAGAACTAAATATGTCTTCTACCGTACTGCCATTGGTTTGATTGTATCTATTGCGATAGAATTTGAAATTAAAATACCATCTGATTGCATTTCCTATTGCTGTCAGTACTTCATATAGTAAAGATGGCTCTGAGAAACAGGGCGGGTCGCAATATAATAGCTATAATATTTTGACCCGCCCCTCTTCAGACTTACATACGCCTTCAGCTATAGTTCCAATGGTGTCTTAAGATCAGCTGTGATAACATTTAAATTAAATACACTATCTGAATGTTATTTCCAGCGATTATAGCGATAATATTTTGAACCCTCCCCCCACCCCCACTTCAGAATTACATATGTCATCTACTGTACTGGCATTGGTTTGTTTGTATCTATTGTGATAGAATTTGAGATTTAAATGCCATCTGATTGCATTTCCTATTGCTATCAGTACTTCATATAGTAAAGATGGCTCTGAGACAGGCGGGTCGAAATATAATAGCTATAATATTTTGACCGGCCCCTCTTCAGACTTACATACGCCTTCAGCTATAGTTCCTCTGGTGTCTTAAGATCAGCTGTGATAACATTTAAATTAAAAACACTATGTGCTTGTCAATTCCTGAGCTATAAGCCTTCATATGCAAAGGATGGGTCTAGGAGGGGGCGGGTCAAAATATTATAACTATAATATTTTGACCCACCCCCCACTTCAGAGTTACATATGTCTTCTACCGTACTGGCATTGGTTTGTTTATATCTATTGTGAAAGAACTTGAGATTTAAATGCCATCTGATTGCATTTCCTATTGCTATCAGTACTTCATATAGTAAAGATGGCTCTGAGACAGTGCGGGTCAAAATATAATAGCTATAATATTATGACCCCCCTCCCCCCCACTCATGTCCATCATCAGTATTTTAAGTATTATAGCAATTGAACAGAGAATCTGATTGTGTTTAAATTTTTATTTCATCTTGACAGATATTAACAAATGAATAGTACCAAGAACCATTAAAACTTTTAATTTTAAGTGGGACAGGTCATAATATTATAGCTATAATATTTTGACCCCCCCCCCCCACCCTCCCGCTACACCCACCCCCCTAACAGATTTTTCAAAATGAGAATGAGCAATGAATTAATATTGTATTTGATATTTGCTTGGTTATTGTAGGTCTTACATAAACTTGCCTTTATTTCCATTTTTTTCATGGGGGCGGGTCAAAATATTATAGCTATAATATTTTGACCCCCCCCCCTCTCACGCCCATTATCAGTATTTTAAGTATTCTCACTATGAAACAGAGAATCTGATGGTGTTTGAATTTTAATTTTATAATAACAAATATTAACAAATGAATAGTACCATGAAAACAATAAAACTTTTAATTTCAAGTGGGGCGGGTCATAATATTATAACTATAATATTTTGACCCCCCCCCTCTCACGCCCATCGTCAGTATTTTAAGTATTCTCATTATGAAACAGAGAATCTGATGGTGTTTTAATTTTAATTTATCATAACAGATATTAACAAATGAATAGTACCATGAAAACAGTGAAACTAATTTCAAGTGGGGCGGGTCATAATATTATAGCTATAATATTTTGACCACCCCCCCCCCCCCCCCCCCACACCCACCCCACCCCTGCCCCCAACAGATTTTTCAAAATGAGGATGAGCAACGAATTAATATTGTATTTGATATTCGCTTGGTTATTGTAGGTCTTACATAAACTTTCCTTTATTTCCATTTTTTTCATGGGGGCGGGTCAAAATATTATAGCTATAATATTTTGACCCCCCCCCCCCCCTCTCACGCCCATCGTCAGTATTTTAAGTATTCTCATTATGAAACAGAGAATCTGATGGTGTTTGAATTTTAATTTTATAATAACAGATATTAACAAATGAATAGTACCATGAAAACATTAAAACTTTTAATTTCAAGTTGGGGGGGTCATAATATTATAGCTATAATATTTTGACCCCCCCTACAGATTTTTCAAAATGAGGAGGAGCAGCGAATTAATATTGTATTTGGTATTTGCTTGGTTACTGTAGGTCTTACATATACTTTCCTCTATTTCCATTTCTTTTCGTGGAGGCGGGTCAAAATATTATAGGGGGGGTCAAAATATTATAATAATATTTTGACCCGCGGGTCATAATATAATGACCCGCGGGTCACTTTTTAGGCGGGTCAAAATATAATATGACACCGGATTTTAACATAAAGAACCAAGCATAGGTCGTTGATGGCATTGGCTTCTTTTAAAATTAAACAGAACTATTCCAAATGCTAAAAGTATACATTTTATCAAATTCTATGTTTAAAATCAAACACAGTGTAGGTATGAGCGTAAAAACATCTTTCATGGATGTGAGGTGCAGATAAAACTAGAAAATTGTGTCTGTAAGACACTAATGATGCCCCCGTGCAGAGCCTGTCACAGGACATGTGTACATCCCTAAAGCACCTTTCAAGCACAAATGCTATTTACAAAGAATCCACTGAAAACATTTCACAAACTTTATACCCTATAGTGCAAAATGCAGCCCAAAATGACTAAGTTTAAAAGGCCATAATATCTTCAGAATTATTTTTTTCCTATCATAACCAACATGCACATCTTCACTGTGTCCACAACAAGTCTCCAATGTCTGAAAAACAGCCAATGAAAATTGTGGGAGGAGTTGATTACACAAAGTACTTACCCTACAATGCAAACATATGCCTAATATGACTAGGGATGCGCAATAATACCGATATATCGGTATATCGCAATACGTTCAGAAAAAAATACGTATTGCGATACGGTCCGCCCGTATCGATACGCTGACGATATTTTAGCTCCTACATGATATAAAAGCCATAACGTATTTTATTGTTGTATAAACATTTTATTATTCCTTAAAACGTTACTGAAAAGATCGTTTACAAAATCAAAATCATAATTTATATTTCAAGCCTAACGCTTCTGACCTAATGGCGGTGCTTTGATCAACCAGTTTAAACCAGTCACTGGAAAAAATATATACCGCTTGACCGCATGGCATGAAAAGATTAATAAAAATTGATTTGATAATTGCACAATCAGCGCTAATAAGCATTAATTGGGTAGTTTAAGAACTCACATGGACAACGAGGTTTAGTGTGATTGGCTTCGCAAGATAAAGTAACTATCGGAAAAACAAAGATCAGCCTGCGCATGTTCTCTGTCTGGCCATAGACTTCCTTGTTCGCATATTATGAATTCTATCTAGTAAAAATTGATGACGCTGTTTGCCAAGCACAGTTGCGCAGGTTTGATGTATATTCTCTATACGCACATGGCATACGGTCTCTTATCGCCCAGACACATCCTAAATGGACTTAAAGATTTGTCAAATTAGCCGAATCCGGATTTGGCTTTACGAGAGCAATGTGTTACGAAAGGGAACTATCACGCATCAAATTCGGCATCAGCTTCGCAACTGTTCCCTGTTGCATTCTGTTAGGGTGGGGTATATCTCTGGGTTGAGGAGGCTGCTGGTTGGGGTAGTCCCGGAGCATGCGGACCAGTATCTAGCTGATAGTGAGATGCTGTGCCGCATTATCATGGACTGCACTGTGTTGGACGCTTTTGTTGGTAAGGAGCTTCTGGACGGGTTCCAGAGTGAAATGGAGACCTTGAGTAGGAACCTATGCTTTGCGCTCCACTTGAAAAGAACCACATTATTGAATGAAACAAATTAGAGGCTGTATCAGGACTCCTGCCATGGGTGGGTCATGGGGGTGTTTATGGGGTGGCATTTCTTGGGTTTTGTGGGATTAAGTGGGGTATGTGCACGTGTTGTGGCCCCTGACCAGGGCATCCTCGCCGAGGGTACACTGATGGGGAGGGTCTATGACGAAACATAGAACGACAAAACATAGAAAAGCCAGAACATAGAAAAGACAATACATAGAAAGACTAAACATAGAAAAATAAGATCGAAAAAAGATCGAAATAACACCGAAATAACATCGAAATAACATCGAAAAATTTCAGAAACATCGAAAATTTTGTTAACAACCATTTAACGACAACAAAGCTTTTTTTTTTTTTTTTTAAATCCTAAACGTTTCACCGGAATTTTGAAGTAGCGAACAATTGATGAGCGACCAATACAGTTTAACGCAGAGTAATATTGCTTTTTTGATCAGTCCAATACAGTTCCATTCAGTATTTGATTCAGTCAACATGCGTACTTCAAGCTGAAATCAAGGCCGTCAACGTACTTAGTTCGAAGGCCAAGTTCAGAAATTTTGCGCTAATTTGTCCAAAAGCTGATCAGTTGTCTTTGGTAATTTTAAACACAGCTGTGTATATTTCACTGCTTTTCTTTGATAGCAAACAGAAACCATTGGGAAAATGGCTGATGTTGGGGATAGGGTTTGAGATCTGATTCAGTCAGTTCCTGGCGTGTAGTTACTCTTTAAATTCCCAAGTATTCTCCATGAATGGTGTAAAAATGTTTAAAAAATGGCGAGGTATATCAAAAACGTTTTCATTGAAATGAGCGAATGTTCAATGACGCAAAGCATTGCCGAGCGGTCAAGTGATTATCGTTTTCACACTTATTGTTCTATCATTGGTCGTTCTATTATTCGTCGATCTATTAAATGTCCCGTCTATGTTTTGACTTATCTATGAAGTGTCGCTTCTCTCTTTTGTCTTTCTATGTTTCGTCGTATACCGGATGGGGAGCCTCAACATGGATCCTTTTAGGGAGATGCGCTGGATACCTTGCCCATGACTTGCAGATGGCTGAAGTGCTGATGTTATTCGTATCCCTATACAGCTGTGCTGTCTGCTTGTGGAGTTGAGCATTAGTTAAAGTCGTATACAAATTGATTAAGTTTAGGGCCTTGCTCTCCTCTTGCATGGAGTCTCAGTGTTTAATGAAATTAGATGTTCTGTGGTTCAGGGGTCCAGCCTTAAGTAGGGTGGGAGATGTACAGGAGATACGGCGGTTTGATGTTTATGGGGATACATATGTTGTGGCCCCTCTTCTGGGCATTCTGTATGAGGCAGCTTTGATGAGGGGCTACATGATATGTCGTATTTTGAATGGATTGGGGTGTTTGATTACCCCAGAATTTGCACCTGGCTGGAGCCCTGATGATTGGATAGTTAAACCAGTATACAACCAGTTGCATGCGTTGCAATAAATACTACTAGATTATTAATACATCAACCTGAATAATAATATTAGATTATTAATACATCAACCTTTTTTTTTTTTTTTTTGAGGATCTTATGCGTATGTCGAGCTGTAACTTCTTAGCCGTTGAGGGTTAGTGTAAATTAGTGTAAATATGGTGTTGGGTAACCCATTATGGCTGGGACTTTGTTGGTCGAGATAGTGCATGTGGATCACAGTTGTCAAGGAGGGCTATAGAGTGAGGGCCTACAGGATGCTGCGATCATCATTGGATCTTCTCTTCTCCTTTTAATCCTGCGGTGCTGGACTCATCTCTTGTGGTGCGGATTTGTGCTTCTGCCTATGCTACTAATTACAGTATAACATTTAATACAACACATATTCAATTATTCTGGTGGATGGAGCGACTATACTTATGAAGGCTAAATCTTTGTGATGAAAATGCCGCGTGAACGCTGCCCGGTGTATTTCAACTGCCCTTTGATTACTAAAGACATTCAGTGGTAGATACAGACTGGTGCATGCTGCCTCGTACTGTAAAAGTTTTTAGTCAGCTCTTTACTCCAGAAGAATATGTATAACTACGGTGACCCTAACAAGGGTGGAACTCCTTAGTACAAGTACATACCCGAATTCGTTTCACAAATTATACCGCAACCAGTCAGGGCTAAAAATAGATTGATTGACAGCAAGGGCGCGTGACTTGGTAAACTTTCGCAGTATTTGAAAAACGTGTTGAAAATGTATTTCTCCGTTTCTAAAGATGAAATTGACTTTGATAGTTGGATCAGCCGTACAAACATGCTTTGGCTGATAGGTATTCAGTTACTAAGTTTACTTCTCTTGTAAGGGCTAGGGACTAGCTTCCCTGATTCACAGGTCCTGGTGAATGATTGTCTTTGGACGTATCACCAGTAAACAATTCTGATTCTGATTCTGTATGATGCCATATATGGGCTAGATATATCTAGATTGAACGTAGCAAGTTATCGTAAGATGAAAACACCAACTGGGCGTTTCAAACAGTGAATTTCTCCGACAAAATGTTCCCTCAAAAAACTTGTTCTGCTGTATAAGCCGCGCCGCTATTTCAGTCCTAAAATCTGAGGCATAATTCTGCGGGTAGTACATGCCTTTCTACCATTACTGAAAATGTTGCAGTGTGCCGCAAATGCGATATGGTTGTCAAACATTCATGAAAATAAATGGTATACTTACAATTAATAAGTAACTACAAAACTTGAAGTCTTAGTTTTCATGCTGATAAAAAGCTACTAGTACCTTTAGGAAAATGCATAAAAAGCTAGCTATAGGATTGCCCTTCTTTTTCAGACTAAGCCTTTAACCAAAATCTTAGCCAGACAGTTTATTTAGAGGAGTTCCAAGTCATTCCCTTGTCCAGTTCAAGTCACACTTTATGAAGGATAAATGAAAACACCAAAGTTAAACATAATACATCTTTATTATCTTATATCTACTTCAATGCAAAGCCCTCCAGTGTACTTTACATGTAGAAAACAAATGTCACAATATATTCTGATACGTATTGCAATACAGTGTGAGTGTATTGCAATATATCGCAATACGAAAATTCTGGCAATACCCATCCCTAAATATGACTAAGTTCAAAAGGCTATAATTCAGTCGAAATCAATTCTAGCTCCAAAAACAAGAGGCCCACGGGCCACAAAGCTCACCAGATCTCTAGCTCAAAATTGCTATCAAAATTGCTGTCACATTTGTACAGGCTAATACAAAATATACAACAACAAAGTCTCAGCCTGACAGTTTGTTGAGTTGACAACAAAATATATAACTATTTTCCATATTTTGATTGCAGTAAATGCCATTTTTCAATTTTCCCCAGTATAAGTCAATGCAACTCTAAGTTTCCATAGCAACCACACGAAAAAGCCAATTTTTCATAAAAAACACAAACTTTCAACCCCCAGCCTAATTATGATACTACAGATGAATTCGGGCCTTATTGGCCCAGTGGCTTCTGAGGAGATAATTTTGTAAGTATTTTTTTTCCATCATTATTGCATTTTGGTTTCCATGACAACCAGTAAAAGGAACAGTGGGCCCAAGAACAATAAAGCTGATAGAAGACTTCTTAAGGAACATTTCTATAAAAGTTTTGTCAACATATCTGCAATGGTTAGGCAGTAAACGCCATTTTTCAATTTTCCCCATTAGAAGTCAATAGGAACTCTAAGTTGCCATAGCAACCAAACTAAAGGGCAGATTTTCATAAAATACACAAACTTTCAACCCCCCAGCCTAAGGATACTACAGATGAAATCTGGGCCTTATACGCCCAGTGGTTACAGTGGAAATAATTTTTAAGTATTTTTTTCCATTTTTTTTTTCATTTTGGTTTCCATGGCAACCAATAAAAGGGGCATTGGGCCAAAAAAACAAACAGCTGATAGAAGACATCTCAAGGAACATTTCTATAAAGGTTTTATCAACATGTCTGCAATGGCTTGGCAGAAAATGCCATTTTTCAATTTTCCCCATTATAAGTCAATGAGAACTCTAAGTTGCCATAGCAACCAAACTAAAAAGGCAATTTTCATAAAAAACACAAACTTTCAATTACTCATCCCAAGGATGCCATAGATGAAACCTGGGCCTTATCGGCCCAGTGGCTTCAGAGGAGATAATTTTTTACATATTTTTTCCTCTTTTTCTTTTGGCATTTCGGTTTCCATGGCAACCAATAAAAGGAGCAGCGGGCCAAAAAACACATAGCTGATAGTAGACATCTCAAGGAACATTTCTATAAAAATTTTATCAACATATCTGCAATGGCTTGGCAGAAAATGCCATTTTTCAATTTTCCCCATTATAAGTCAATGGGAAAACTAAGTTGCCATAGCAACCAAACTAAAAGGGCAATTTTCATAAAAAACACAAACTTTCAATCCCCCATCCCAAGGATGCCACAGATGAAATTTGAGCCCAATCGGCCTAGTGGCTTCAGAGGAGATGTCGTTTAAAAGTGTTGACGGACGACGACAGACGACGACGGCATACGACGGCAGACGACGACGACGGACCACTGCCTATCCTATAAGCTCCCCCGGAGCCTTCGGCTCTGGTGAGCTAAAAAACCCACATGCACATCTCCAATATGTCCATAACATGTATGCAAAGTTTGGAAAAGTTCGATTGAAAACTGAGGGAGGAGTTGATTACACAAACTCCTCACCCTACAAATGTGAAAATTTGCCTAAAATGACTAAGTTCAAAAGGCCATAATTCTGTCAAAATCAATTCTAGTTCCAACAAAAACCCACATGCACATCTTCAATATGTCCACAACATGTATGCAAGGTTTGAAAAAGATCCATTGAAAATTGTGGGAGGAGTTGATTACACAAACTACACACCCTACAATGCAAAAATTTGCCTAAAATGACTAAGTTCGAAAGGCCGTAATTCTGTCAAAATTAATTCTAGCTCCAACAAAAACCCACATGCACATCTTCAATATGTCCACAACATGTATGCAAGGTTTGAAAAAGATCCATTGAAAACTGTGGGAGGAGTTGATTACACAAACTGCATACCCTACAATGCAAAAATTTGCCTAAAATGACTAAGTTCGAAAGGCCGTAATTCTGTCAAAATTAATTCTAGCTCCAACAAAAACCCACATGCACATCTTCAATATGTCCACAACATGTATGCAAGGTTTGAAAAAGATCCATTGAAAACTGTGGGAGAAGTTGATTACACAAACTGCATACCCTACAATGCAAAAATTTGCCTAAATTGACTAAGTTCAAAAGGCCGTAATTCTGTCAAAATTAATTCTAGCTCCAACAAAAACCCACATGCACATCTTCAATATGTCCACGACACGTATGTGAAGTTTGATAAAGATCCACTGAAAACTGTGGGAGGAGTTGATTACACAAACTCTATACCGCAAAGTGTGACGAACGGACGGACGGACAGACAGACAGACGGACGGACAGACAGGAGCAAATCTTAATGCCCCCTGACTATCGTCACGGGGGCATAAAAATCTCTCCTTTGGAATCACTGTCCGGCATCCGTTTTTCTATCTGCACCTCACACCCATGTAAGATACCTATAATCTGCTGCTATTAGGGTGGGGGAGGGGGTGCCTGCCATGGTGTCCACCTCTATTTCCAGGATCCTGCTGGTGTTCTCCTTTATTCATGCATGTATTCCAGCCCCAAAGCCTTGATTGATTGATTGATTTGTTGCTTAACATCCATGGTAAACAGCTATGGTCATGTCGGGCAGTCAGTTAACCTAATCACACTATTCCTGGACAGGCTTAGACTTCCTAAGCGGTTAACCAGTACAAAGTGCACATACTTTTGCCAGTAACTGACAACTGCCTTTCTTGATTCAGCGGAAAGAGAAACGAAAATATGTGGCCAGACCGGGTATCGAACCCAGGACCTCTGACTTATGAGTCAGGTGCCCTACCGATTGCACTATGCGGCCCCACAAAAGAGAACAGACTTCCTGGACTGTGCTGATATTTTCCTTAAGTCATGCATGTATTCCAGACTTAAGTTTTGAAGAGCAGGCACCGTAATGACCCTAAAATTTCGGACACCCGAAAGTTGGACAATAATTGTTCGAAAATTCTTATAAAGTGGATTTTACACACATTAATGCATCCAAATGATGCTTAGTGAATAGCAATCATTGTAGACCCTAATCAAACTGCTCCTTCAGGAGCAGGTTGATCTGGGTCTACAATGTTTGCTCAGACCTGTCCGTCTGAATATTTCGGGCCATTACGGTATTACCGATGGCAAAATGACAGAGCCAAATGGTGCATGATACTGATTTGTTCCCCAGAACCTCGCTGGATGCTCTGTTATGACTAAATTGAAAACAACAAAAAAGTTCACTGGACAAATGTTAAACATCTGTGAAAACCTTAACATACCTGTTTAACATACTCCAAAGTTATTGGCAGAAAGTAAGTTTTGTCCGCCATTCCTTTTGACGTCTGTACAGTGGCTATGTTAGGATTGATCAGCACTGTTTGTATTCTTTCTTCTTTTAAGGCTTTTATTGCCTGAAATGAATTTAATACACCATTTCTTTACAATCCAGATGTATTTCAAGGCAACACCACCAAAAAATAATGACTCTATACAGTGGTGCTCCAGATAAGAAGTGGAAACACTTAGAACACAGAATTAAATGATCTGAGAATAATCGTTTGTTTGAGAAAATCTGAAGTTTCTGTTGAAAGAATTTCAGTTCGTAATGTCACTGAAAAATTGGCCAAGATTGCCATGCTCCACAACCAGTGACATCAAATATCTGTTACCTTTGCAAGTAACAGTTCATAGAGATGTCTAAAAGACTTCATTGAGACGTCATTCTGCCAAGGTACTAAACACAACAGTTGGTAATTCCATATTTGCTATAGAAACAGATCTATGGCATCATCTCACTTATAATTTGAGAGGAGCATGGCATACACTGTATGCCATGCTCCTCTTGAATTATAAGTGAGATGCTTCTTGAAATTCATATAATGGGAAAGTGTGATTTTCTCAAATCTATATTTCATTCTCAAATAATTTAATTCACTGTTTTAGGATAATTTTCCAAATTTCTCCATAAGAAGTGTTGCTTTCCCTGAAACTTTATCCATTTACCTAAGATGGTTAAGATGAAATAGGCTGGCATGTAGAAACAGCTGGAAATGACATCACTTTGGCCTCGTAAACCGGAACGCATTACCAATCAAAAGCTACATGTGGTTACCTTAAATATTTAAGCCACAACAGATTACCTTTAATATACTTAAGAACAAAAGTTCTGCACAGATGTTGAATTAACAGAATCTTTTGTCCTTAAGTATATTTAAGCCACAATGCGACAAAACCAACAAAGTGGCATAAGCACCCAGTGATCACTCTGATCAGAGTCTTTGCTGTGCACTTAAAGGGTAGCTAAGGGTCTATGCTAGCTCCATGCAAACAGTGAATACTCTGATCAGACTGGTTGGATGCCAAGGCTGATCTGAGTCTTCTCTGCATGCACATGCCACTTTGATGGTTTTTCATGTCGCAGCTCATTTGGTTTAAAAGTGCAGCTCAAGATCACACTGGTCCTGGTCAGGGTCTGCAAGTTATGTCTTTCCCCAGATAGGACATCATATGGTTTGAAAATATGAGTTCATAGAAAATCTGAGTCAAAAGTCATTGAATTTTGACATTTTACTTTAAACCGGAGATATACATAGGCCAAAGAAAAAGGTTTCCTGAGGCCTAGTGGCCATATCTGGGGCACAGCATATGACAGACGAAGTCAATTTCCCTCCTTGCATAGCCTTAATCCTTTCCTGATTCCAGAAAGGTAACCATTTACTGCTGAGTTTCAGTTGCTTGCTGGCCCATTAGGGATTTAAGCCCACATCCTTCTGAACCATAGGGGAGAAACTCTCATCACTCAGCCATGCACCTTTTAAGCAAGTCTTAAAATGAAAGGGTTTTTACCACCCTTTTCAAAGGAAAGTCACTCTAGCAGAATATATACATAATTTCCTGGGCCCAGTTGTTTAAAACATCATTAGCTTAACCAAAACCATTAGTCGCGGATTTGTCAGGTCTTCCAGTACTCACAAAATTAAATGTGGTTATATTTTTTACCAAACAAGAATTCCGCGGAATGTGGTGTCTCGCCTGCTAGCGCTTTGTCACAAAAACAGAGCTCAATCAGCAAAGATGTATGCATGAACCAAGTTTCTTGGCTCTAGCCCTAATAATTTCTGAGAAACAGACCAAAACTTGAAAACTCGACAAAACATTGCAAAGTCAGTCAACCATAAAATGTAGGTCAAGACTCAATATTGATGATGACTTAGAGCTCTTCTCTTCTAGATTAATGCATGACCCAAGTTTCATGGCTCTAGCCCTTATAGTTTCAGAGAAACAGACCTAAATGCAACCAAAATTGCAAAGTCAGTCAACCGTAAAATGTAGGTCAAGACTCAATATTGATGATGATCTTGTAATTTACTCTTCCAGATGTACCCATGAACCAAGTTTCATGGCTCTAGGCCTTATAGTTTCTGAGAAAATGACCTAAACGCAAAAACTCGACAAAAACTTGCAAAGTCAGTCAACCGTGACATGTAGGTCAAGGCTCAATATTGACGATGGCTTTGACATCTACTCTTCCAGACATACCCATGAACCAAGTTTCATGGCTCTAGGCCTTATAGTTTCTGAGAAAATGACCTAAACGCAAAAACTCAACAAAAACTGGCAAAGTCAGTCAACCATGACATGTACGTCAAGACTCAATATTGATGATGGCTTTGAGATCTACTCTTCCAGATGTATGCATGAACCAAGTTTCATGGCTCTAGGCCTTATAGTTTCTGAGAAAATGACCTAAATGCAAAAACTCGACAAAAACTTGCAAAGTCAGTCAACCGTGACATGTAGGTCAAGCCTCAATATTGATGATGGCTTTGAGATCTGCTCTTCCAGACGTACCCATGAACCAAGTTTCATGGCTCAAGGCCTCATAGTTTCTGAGAAAATGACCTAAACGCAAAAACTCAACAAAAACTGGCAAAGTCAGTCAACCGTGACATGTACGTCAAGACTCAATATTGATGATGGCTTTGAGATCTACTCTTCCAGATGTATGCATGAACCAAGTTTCATGGCTCTAGGCCTTATAAGTTCTGAGAAAATGACCTAAACGCAAAAACTCGACAAAAGTTTACGCCAACGCCGCCGCCGACGACACCGGAAAAGCAATACCTATGTCTCGCCTCTGCTTCGCAGGCGAGACAAAAAAATGAGAAAAACTTTTGCAGTGCAAAAGCTTTTCACATTTTTTCTGCAAAAAATAGCAGTGTTTTTGCATACAGTATGTTTGAAAATTTAATGTCTCATTAACTCACAATGTCATTAGTTTTGAACAACTGGTCACTGGCATTTAAATCTTTTCTCATAGAGAGCTACTTTTACAGTTAAAACTGTCCCTCCTGGACACATATTCTTTCCTTCAAATTGTATGGGTACACTTCCATTTTTTCTGCCATTTTTACAAAGGGGAACAACTTTGTGACTTCCTGCTTGCTTCCCTGGAGGAGGAAACCCTTCAAAAGTGGGGTATACTCTTAAAGAAAAGACAAGCAAATTCTTTTCTTTAAGAGTTGGCCCCACTAAGAAGGGAGGCAAAAATGAAAATGGCAGAGTTACTTCCCTTGAAAGGGTACCTATACACCTTTATTTTCAGGAGCTTACCTGGGATCCTGAATAATCAAATTCCCCAGCCTGTCCTATAGACAATCCTCCTGATCCTAATATTAGGACCTTTTTGGGTCTCTGTGAGATGAGCTCCTGAACTGGGACTGGGGATTTCAATAAAGCATGAAGTCTCTCATGAACTACAGGACTGAAAAAACAAGAGAATAATGTTCATCTGTTTTGGATCACTATAAAAAAATTGTAATGAGCTGTATTTTAGCAGATTTGTTTTATACAAATCATCCAACTAAATGTGCTGGTAGTAGCAGAAGGATTTTGAAGACTGTAATTTGGTTTCTGTAAAATTAAAATGTTTTTCATGTAATTTTCACAACTTGGATGAATTTCTGACCATTCAGCAAAACAATAAACTTCCTTGTAAGAGAATCTTATAGCTGTCAGAAGATCAATATGATTCTGGACTTTTCTTTCTTAGTCTCTTTGTGAAAACATAATTTGCACCTATGTAAACTGCCTTGTTAAGGCAGCCCTAATGTACCACGGTATAATCCTATTTTTTCCTGGAGAACAAACAAAAGCTATCTCAGAGTTATCTGGCATTTTAGCCTATAACCTTTGTAACTCTTCTAAATCTGTTAATCTACCGATAATAACTAAAACTGACCACTGTCAAGTGTTGGCCGAATGTCGGACATACTTGTTCCTTACCTCTGACGCCCTTGTTTGTGAGCCCGTACTTGATCTAAGAACACAGTGAACAAGTCCTCTAGATCTCGTGGTCCTGCCATATGTTCTGGGTGAAACTGAACACTGAAATATAAGTATAAAGTAACATGGTTATGCTGAGAACAATGCTTGAGTCCTAATCTTCATTTCCAAACATCTTACAAAATGGAATCTGTTCAAATTATGATTATCCAAACCAAAGTTACATCTTAATGACATTTATTCCTTCTGAAACTCCAAACAGTCATTCCTTATCCATTTCCATATATTTTAATAATTACGACTCATGAAATACATTTGAGCCGCGACACGACAAAACCAACAATGTGGTTGTTCGCCCAGCGCAGACTCAGATCAGCCTGGGCATCCACCAAGACTGATCAGACTCTTCGCTACGCGCTTAAAGGGTAGCTAAGGGACTAAGCTACCTCCGTGCAGACAGCGAAGACTCTGATCAGACTGGGTGGATGCCCAGGCTGATCTGAGTCTGCGCTGGGCGCACAACCACATTGTAGGTTTTGTCGTATTGCGGCTTATTTCAAACTGTCCAAACTACCAAAAACATTTCAAAACCATTTACTGACCAGTCCACTTTTCCTGTTTACACAATCAACTGAACATTCTCTTAATAAAGTATCAGCAAGTGTTGCAGTTGAAGGCTTTTGCTTTGTACATGTACATGTTTTGGCTGAACTTTATGCATGATAGCTGTCTTCTAACTACAAAACTGTTGTGAATTAACAGCACTCTATAAGATTGCTTGTATGAGGAAAATTTAAAACATTAAGGCAAATGAGAACACTTCCAGGGGAGTTTATTATTACCCAAAAGAATGTTGAGCTTTTCTTAAAAGAAAGAATTTGCTCTCTCTAGGAGCAAATTCTTTTCATTAAGAGAGAGTAGCCCCAAAATTTTGTGGAGAGGCACATAGTTGAGTGTTTAGAGACACTCCATTATGGTGAAGGTCACGAATTTGAATCACCAACTCAGCCAGCCAATGACTGGAACACTCTGTCAAACCAGAACTAAATGGGTATTTTATGAATCAAAGAAGGAGAGGAGAGGAATGGACTCTGCCTTTCATATGCTGTGCCACTAACCCCCATAGTCCCGCAGGCTATGCAAAACCTTGATTTTATTTTATTTTATTTTATTTGATTTATTGCTTAACGTCCACGGTAAACATCTATGGTCATGTCGGGACGGTCAGTTAACCTAACCACACTATTCCTGGGCAGGCTTAGACCTCCTAAGCGGTTAACCAGTACTAAGTGCACATACCCAGTAACTGACAACTGCCCTTCTTGAATCAGTGGAAGGAGAAACAAAAGTATGTGGCAACACCGGGTTTCGAACCCAGGACCTCTGACTTATGAGTCAGGTGCCCTACCGATTGCGCTACGCGGCCCGGCGCAAAACCTTGATATTTCACCTATAATTTCAAGAGCCTTGTCATCCAGGAGAGCAAAAGTTCTTTCCCTTTGTACATATGTCAGAAAAAATAAAATGTATCCATATGCTTTAAGAACAAAAACCTACATTACAAAAGAAGCTGCTTACCTGAAGACTGGTTTACTGTTATGTACAATTCCCTCATTTGTTTTGTCATTAGCATTGGTAAACAGAGCTGACCACCCTTCAGGCAGATTGGAAGCATCCACAGCAAACCCATGATTCTGTGTGGTTATGTAGCAACGGATTGTGCCATTGTATATACAGGGTTGATTGTGTCCTCTGTTACCATATCTACAGAAAGGAAGAATACACTATACCACAAAACTTCTAAAACTTGGGACACCTAAATTACCAAACTTTCCTATATGGCAAATTTCATAAATAGACGAAATCTGTGCGTCTACAACGTTTACTTTCTCTAGACGATTTAACGGGTCAGTGACAGACATAACTGTAACATCTCAAAGACCTGTGACTCTTGTATTGAGTACACATGACAATATAATGGTAGAGAGATGTAATCAGTAGCCGGAAGTGTCAATCAATTTCTGCGCTTGAAAAGATGTTTAGCTGCTTTGACAAGCTAACAAATTCGGATCTGCTACCTTTATTAGATTAATGTGTTGAAAATCAAACCTATTAATTTTTGTCGATGGTGGATGAATCACGATTTTACGCCCTTTTTAACATGATTTCAGCAATATCAGGGCGATGGGTTGGTGATAATGAAAGGCTGTTTATGACTGAAAAGATACCTGCTTCCAACGCGTCTCCAGCCCCGGATTCATGTACGAATGCAGAGTCTAATCCCAGACTGGGCAGCTCGCTAATTTCCCATCGTCCCTTTTACCGACGCGTGAAAGGGCGTTAGGGCATATGTGGGCATTGGTGACTCGGACAAACCTGTGTTTTGTGCACAACAGCTAAAGCATTACTGTTAGCCTGACGACTCTCACGTGTGTTACCGGGGTGGTTGGGTGATGCGATGGTGCTGGGTATAACTTCCAATTCCATGGTGTCCTACTGATTTGGATAATGGTGGGGCAAGGGCCTACTGTGCTTGCAGTAGGTGCGGGTGGGACTGTTTGGACATTTTTCTCACGCTATCACATCTCTCTTCTTTCTTCCTCTCTTTCGGAGACGGCCCGATATAGACGGAAATACTGTCTAAAAGGGCCGTTAAATTCAAAACAACCAACCAACGTGTGTTACCAGAGTTACAGACTTTTGGACTGCACAGTTTTCTAGTGATTTGTGTGTCACGCCGTAGTCCATTTGTTAGAGCGCATAGCTATTGCACAGAAAGTCGCGGCTTCAAACCCGGCCCGGCCAACGATTGAAAAATTTTGTCAACCCAGAGTAAAAAAATAACCTCTTGATGCATGACTACATGCAGCTAAACTGATGACTTCGACTATGGACAACACACTCGCGATATGATAGGCCTCGCCTGAAAATGCAAGCTATGCCATCACGGTATGCATCCCGGCGTTCACATCTGTGTAAAGTGATCAAACTGAACCCTCACTTTTATTCCCCAGTATCAGATTATCAAAGCAATCAGACAGCGCGGAAGCGCTGGCTGATCTTTACCTTCCCTATTCCCCCATTCGTTTTAACATTCAGTTTCAGGTGATGTTATTCCCAATGTTGCATCGTCTTAATTATTATGGTTTCTTTACACTAACGTGAACAGCTCTTTCCCAAATAGGCGGTCATCAAAAACAACAGTAACATTTAATTTTACCCATTTTCTATTATAAATCACACACATACAGAGAGAGAGAGAGAGAGAGAGAGAGAGAGAGAGAGCAAAGTGGGAAGCTTTACAGGTGACCATATTGCTAGAAGACCACAGACAAGCGGACCTAAGAACACGTAAAATTGAAGAACCACAACTGAAGTACCGCCTTGGAACGGTCAATAAATGTTCTTTGAACACAACAAAAGAACTAGACTTCAAATCCATTTGGGAAGAACCGTATTGTCTGGATCCACATTATTTGGCCAGTTTGTTTTGGTTAAGAGTTGATCTTATAATGTATTTTGTACGGCCTTTTGTTATTGCTGAAATTCTTCTGAGAGGAATTTGATATCACCTGTACCCATACCGAAAAATTTCACTTTTGTTCCGGCTCATCCATCTTGTTTCTTCGCTACAAGGACTCTCGTCGCTGTTACGTTAGTTCGAATTAGTTCATAATTGATGTCACGAGAAAGACGATTGTGCGACATCAACGAACAGCAGGGACTCGGCTAAGCCTGTACCTGCCCAAAGCTGATTTTTAGGCTGTTCATTCAAACAAAAAAATACGTTTGAACTGGTACATGTACGATTTCTTTTCAATCAGTTTGCATCATATGCAGTTATTTGATACTTGAAATGTATCGTATTACGAAACATTTGGGGTAATAAATAACTAACTAAATACACAAAAAAAGAGCTAATAGGTAATAAATTAGTGATAAAAGTCCAGTCAGCTTCTTACGGTTGAACACATTAATATATGTATAACATTGACAGGTCAATTATGTAAAATGACCTTCTGATACTTAAGAGGGATTTCGGCCATATGCCACACAAAAAACTGCAGACAACTAAGCTATGATTAATGAATAATTAATTCTAAACACGAAAAGTGATCACGCGTTGCAGGTGTTTTAGCTGCTTTGAATCATTTTTGTATACATAGAGTACCTAGCAGTACAATCTTATGGTGCCAGAACAAAATAGCTAAATTGGGATTATACGTTACAAGACAGACATAACACTTTGTTCAGAATGGATGAAGCTAATAAATTTCATTATTCAAGCGCAAATATTCTGCTAATTTTCACTCCATGAACTGAATTAAGTTGGTTTAAACTCATACAACTCGCAAACTATTTCGGATTACTAAAAACTGAATGTAAGTATAATCAAGGGAGTGCATTAGGACATGTGCGAACAGCCAAGACTCAGATCATCCTGTCTTGTCAGCGTTACTCGTGTCCTCATTTGAGAGTCAAGGAAAATGTAGAGCAAATATGAGTGGGCTGATATGTCAGTCTCAGCTTTATATTTCTCGTTGCGCTGCTCAGATACTGATACATTTGTACTTCGACACATATTTTTTACGTACGGCAAGATTAACAACCCCTTTATATTTTGTCCCGGTTCACGCTTGAGCTTGGGGGTCCCATTATCATGAAATGCGAGCATTTTTCACCACCATTTGAAATTAGTTATAGCTACAACAAACGAAGAAAATTCGAACTAACTTTACATAGTTATGCCGTAGATATAATTGTGATCCTTCCTACATGCAGATATATGCTCACTGTCAAGTTCCCAGCAGACACATAGCGTTGAAACACAGTCGTATTGATCTCAATGTAACTATTCAAGGCCCCGAGGTTATAAAACTTGAGTATATTCTCAATCTCAAAATAAAGCACACTGATTGGCTGCTTGCTCGGAAGCAGCCAATCAGTGTGCTTTATTTTGAGTTTGAGATTATTCTCAAGTTTTATAACCTCGAACCCTGACGTTGTTTTGACGTTGATATGACGCTGTTTCGATATTTCTTGCCTGCTAGGTTACGTCCAGGGCCAGGTGGTTCAAAGCATCCCGGTAACATCAAGAGTGTTGCTCCAAAAAGAAAAACATGTGAATAACTTTTGAAAAGCTTGTCAGATTTTTTTCATCAAGAGCAGCAAAGTTTTTTCGAAAGCCTATATCATATTTTTGCAAATCTTACGCCTCGTTCACCAACGCCATCGTTGGTTTTAAACAATCGGACCCTGGAGAAATGATGCCACTAGCCTACTATAGACGACAGTCATAGCCAACCTCTTATTTAATGATATGTTCTGTACTTCGAAACAATATATGAATACTGAGTATACAGCTGGGTGGCATTTTTTGGCCCTTCAGTTATTAAGTAGTTTTGGTAAAAAAAAAAATAGCATCTATACAATACCATCATCCCTGCCTATTGCGACTTTGACTTTGTTAGTGTCTCAGCAGAAGATGCACAGAAACGAAGGTCGCAGAAAGAGTTCCATCAAATAACTATGAAGTGATGCTCCAGATAAGAAGGGGTAATAGGGATAATCGAGGGATAATTATCCTCCGTTCTCCGCAAAAGCATGTGTTGTGACCTCTCAGTAGAACCGTCTCTGCGAGACGATTCTAACGAGGGGTCAAAATGACTCGGCGAGGGGTCACGACGTATTTTTGTTGATAAATACGAAAAATAACTCAGAATTATCGAATTATTTTAAAATGTTTTCTGACTCAAAGTACATTGTTTGACTCAACATACATTTTCCTGCCAAAAGCTTCGACGGTCATGTCTCTTACGAGACAGCAGATTGACGGTTTGTGTGGTTTACAGGTCGAGTTCTGCCGCTGTAATTAGACCATATTCACTCATGATCGGTTTCCACAGTTTTTTATCCACGAGTTGGTTTTCAACACCCTAATGTGGGCATACGAGTTAAACAATGCCACGACGAAAATGGAGACGACACTAAAAGGCAAGAATTCACCAGGAAAGCAACCTCTATTCTTCAAAAAAGACGATCCTTTTGAGAAGAATACCGAAACGAAACTACGTCAATGGCGTACTCCTGCACTGTCTGAGGTTGAACAGAGCCTTCGTTGTTCGCATTTTTGCCAACAGCAAAACTTCATATCAGACTGAGTGAAAGCTCAGGCTGAGTTCATTCTTCGCAGTTAAATAGCTGTTTTCGGCGAAGTTCAGCCCCAATGATGTATGCAAAACGGTGCTTATGTCATACTCGACAAAAACAGACTCAGATAAGCCTGCGCAGCGGCGCAGTCTGATTAGAACTTTGTCGTCCATACACCCCATGTATGGATTTTGATGAAACTGAAGGCACTATGCAAAGTTGTGGTCAGACAGTACTGATCCAGACTGGTTTGAGTCTTGTGTGTTAGCAGATACGTTAAGCATCCATTTTGTTTTTTGCTGTCAGAGAGTAGCTTTTCCCCCCTAGTAGTTTTTCCCCCCGGAAAAATGACTATGATTTTTCCATAGTAGAATTTCCCACCGGCAAATGGCTATATAGTAGAATTTCCCCCCGGAAATATGACTATATAGCCAATTTTCCCCGGGGAAAATCTACCATACGTGTTTTTGCATAGCCGTTTTTCCCCTCTATAGTGGATTTTCCCCCTGGTAATATGATTGCAGGAAAATACGCTACATTGTGGAATTTGCTCCTTCTCCGATTATATGAGTGAGGTTAATAACTGAAACAGAAATATGAGTATACATGTATTTCTGTTAAAAATCGATGGATAACAGAAACTGATGCTAAAACCGCATGCATGTGTCCATCAGTCTGTCTTATTTTTGTTTTGGGGAAAACAGGTAGGCATTTTGCTTTTTCATGTTAGCCAAAAAACGGATATGAGTGTACGTGGTCGTGCGCATAAATTTGTATAATTTTTTGTTTGTTCAAGCGTTCATCTGTGCGTGCGCGCAGCGGAGTGCCTGGATTAGTGTCCGCCTTTCGTGCACAAGTCGTGGGCTCGACTCCCATTGGGACACACTTCCGATTATGATTTTCAATGTAATGAACTCCCTACTAAATCAAGCATGACTATACAAGGCACCCGTTCGTACATCTTCCTGTAGCTTGCATGCGTATGTATACGAATATAAGTATCTGCGATGAAAATCACACTCCTGTCATTCCTTAAATTAGTAATTATTGATTATTATAAAAATATGTTTGCTAAATTTGCATATTGATTTTTTTGGAATTAATCACGTTTATTACCTCCCTTGAATTACCTATACATTTCATTTGCGATTAATTCCGTAAAATGTATCAGTTCCATTCCGTTCCGTACCGTTCCGCAAAGTACCAATAGCCATACCAAATTCACTAATAGCTAATTTCCCGGTGGGGGAAAAAGGACTATGGGGGAAAAGTGGCTCTATGAGGTCCAGACAATCCACTATATAGCCGTCCTTCCTATAGCCATTTTTCCGGGGGGAAAGGGGGAAAAACCACTCTCTGACAGTTGCAGCTCAGTAATATCAGACGCACAAGACATGCTATGGTATGGATTAACTGCTCTTTCAAGAGTATTTCTCATATATCTAGTCCATCGGTAGGCATGGGAGAAAACTGACCTTCTGGTAGCGGAACAGGTCCACCAGGTCACGACGTCAAAATGACAACATATCAACGTCGCTGTGACATTGTGACGTCACACCGACGTCGGGATGACGTCAATTGGACGCTATGTGCCAGCTGGGGGTGGGGGGGAGCGGGGCATTTCGACGTGACACAGGCGAGACTCGAATCACAACACTTTACCACTAAGCCGGGGGCTCGCTGACAAGACAGAATTGCTTTTGCTTTAGTTGCCACAGACGAGTTTATTTCGTATGACAAGTCGTTGTACTGACAATCAAGAGAAAAAAGAGAGAAAGAGAAAGAGTTTGTGTCATTCAATTTTTGAGAGAAAGAGAGACTTTGGCTTCGCTTGAAACTTCACTAATCATTCATTTCAAAGAGAGAGAGAGAGAGAGAGAGAGAGAGAGAGAAAGCGTGGCATGGCTTAAAAAGTATTAATTCTGACATCACAAAACATTCCTTTGGAAGCTTAATTCCACTCAGTTACGATATTGATTATAATACCCTTTGTAAAGTACATTTCAGGTATTTTTGCCTCAAGCGATATCGGGAACGACCTGTCTTAAGGTGAATGGGCACACTTTTCAGGGAAGTAACACTGCCATGTTCATTTTTACATCCCTTTCTGAATTTTCTTAAATTGTTGACCCTATTAACACGCCTGACAATCAGTCTCATGCGGAACCGGCGGTTAAGCAAAGCAATCCGTTAGATCGCTTTCCGGTGACGTAGAAGAGGAGCCGAAAAAGGTAAACAAACGATAATCGTTCGTGTAAGAAGACGATTTATTTTCTTAGAAAATGCGCTCTTTAAAATATGAGAATGCTATTTTGTTGGTAACACATTGTTTTCTTTATATGCCGAAGCATTTGCTGAAGCGTTGTCTTGTTTTTGTCATTTTTATTCCCTCCTCCGAAACACCTGTTCGGACTGGATTATACATGAGGTAAGCAACCGTTTATCCGCTAAATCTGACATTTGTGTACATATGATCTGCAATTTAGACGGTGCGCGGATATTTTAAACAGAAAGTGAGGTATGTAATACCTTTACATTTTGCTAGAACTAAGAATTCTTTTGAAATGCATGCATAATTGGTCTCGAAAGTTTGGTTCTGCTTGTAATCATTAAAAATAAGAAGAAAATAATTTCACAGAAAATTTTATTTTCAACCTGTAATATGTGCAGTAAAACTGTGCCCAGTATAATTCTGGAGTTTCTAAGTTGACGAATGCAAGTCTGACGGATAATATTTGCTTGAAACCAGACTGCAAGAGAAATCATGGGACACTACTTTGAGTCATTATACGTTGAACATTATGCATTGATTACGTCATTGGAATATCAAATGACTCCATTGTTACGCAGAAGGTTTTATACTCGGTCGACACGGGTGTAGAGCCTTATGCGTCGCCAGGACGGCGGATGGTGACTTCCGGTTAAAGGGTTATCTACTAGTGTAATACACTAACAAGGAAACTCTAACAACGTTAGAATTTTTTTAAGTTTATATATAATGTAAATTCTATATACAACAATACAATTTACAACTGTCACAATTACAATAATATACAACACATATCAGTTCATGTCGCTGGCCCAAGTAAGGTGTTTGTTTCAAATCTGTAATCGATTTGCGTACAATACGCAAATAGATTACCGTCTGACGTCAACACCGTACTCGGCTCAGCGCCATGAACTAAAGGAAAACACAAAGGACAAAAAACGTTAGTTTGAGCTCATACAAAAAAACAAGGCCTTATGTTGGTAGACTTCAATTCGTCGTTCCCTGGATCATGTCATGGGCCAGTCCATATATCATGAGGAACACCAACTTATAATTACACGTGCACGATTATATACTGGTCGCTCCCTGGATCGTACCAGGGACCAGTCTATATATATTAACACACCTTAGTGGACGAACACTGTCCCACACTTGATGTGACCTTCAGAACTTATCACAGAATCTGGCAAAACTGTGCTAACCACTTCCGCCTACATTTTGTGCTTCCCGCCTCTGCTTAGGAACCTTGCACAAACGGCGTTGTAACTGCCTCTACCCGGGTTGGTATTAACCTGGAGACGTATATCAAATCTCCAGGTGAGACGTGGCTCTAAGTCCTAACAGCTGACTGCCGGACTTGATGTGCCCTTCTAGGTCTTAACACAGAATCTGGGCACACAACAATAATTTAACATACTCCGTATTAGAATTCAGCCACGTCTAATTTTTCATTAAAGAATAGCAGTATAAATACTAAGCGTCTCACTTTTAAATCATGGGACTCGAATCAAAGCGTGCAGACTCACATTAAAATCATGCAACACGCTGTCCACAATCAAAAGACTCGTGCAGGTATTCACCTTAAAATCATGCAATACGCTGTCCACGAGAGGTATTCACAAACAACCCATGCATAACGTAGTCACAATTTCCGTAAACGTTTTATTACCACAGTTATCCTAAAAACTGTAGCCTTACTGATTGAAAGGATTAAAATAATCTCGACGACATAGTGGACGATTAGATCCATTTCGTAACATAGGTTTCCCCTTAGGGAGAAAAAAACATAACAATGTTTCTTTTCTGAAATAGTACGAAATGCGATCGAATCGTAGGCTATGTCAAAACTGGAAAACTAGCTATATACACAACAACGGTGCGATGCATAACGTGGCCAAACTATCTACTAAGGTAGTCCGCCCCCAAATTATCTTGGCCGCGGATAGCAACGATCCTGAATCTGTACGGCTGTAATTTCATGGCCCAACGCATGATTCGGGGATTGAGCACCTTAGCTGTCTGCATATAAGACAAAGGTTTGTGGTCAGTTTCAAGTAGGAACTCCGCCCCATACAGGTACTTACGAAATTTCTCAACACCCCAGATAATACCCAAACATTCCTTCTCAATTACAGAGTAGTTCTTTTCCCGAGGTAACAATTTCTTGCTAGCATAAGCAATCGGCAAACGACCTTCACCTTCGAACTCCTGAAGCAAAATAGCTCCAAGACCAACGTCTGAAGCGTCTGTTCGAAGTACAAACGGGTTACCTTCTTGAAAAACAGGTAAGCGAAGAATAGGACTAGACGTGAGCCTACTCTTCAGGGTTTGAAATGCCCTTTCATGCTGATCTTGCCAATCTTTGATAGAATTAGGTCTATCCCGTTTAGTTAAATCAGTCAGAGGAGAAGCTATGGATGAGAAATTTGGGATAAAACGACGGTAAAACCCAGCTAATCCCAGAAAAGATTTAATTTGCCTTTTCGTACATGGACGAGGAGCATCTCTGATAGCCTGTATCTTGTCCTCTTGCGGTCGTACCGTCTGTCCGACGATATTGTGACCAAGGCACTCGATACTGCCATAACCGATCATGCATTTAGATGGTTTTGCCGTCAATTTGGCCGACCTGAGCCGATCTAACACTTGACGTAATGACGTCACATGATCCTTCCATGTTTCAGTAAATATCCACATGTCATCAACAAAGCTGTCAACATTTGGGAGATTGGACAATATGATTCTCATTAACCTACAAAATGAGGCTCCCGAATTGACCAAACCGAAGGGCATAGTTTTAAACTGGAATAAACCCTTAGGCGTTTCAAATGCCGTTAAAGGTTTAGACCTTTCAGTAAGACTGACTTGCCAATAACCCTTACTCAGGTCCATCTTTGTAAAGAATCTATGTCCCGACATTTTATTGATAACCTCCTCCATATTTGGCATAGGTTCTGCATCGAATTCCGTCACCTTGTTAAGCTTCCGGAAGTCGATACAGAATCTAACTGATCCGTCTTTCTTCGGAACTAGGACAACAGGAGATGAATACGGTGAAATCGACGGCTCGATTACCCCTAAATCTAACATATCCTGTATCTCCGTCTCCATGACGTTACGCGTCTTATACGGGATAGAATAACCTTTCGTCCGTATGGGTTCTGACGTGAGTAGTTTGATATCGTGCTGTATTTGATCAGTTCGACCGGGTAAACTTGATAGTACATCCGGGTACTGTTTAATCAACGCTTCAACCTCCATACGTTGTTCTGACGTTAATGTATCTGAAATACTGACGTCGTTATAAGTTTCCGGCTCTTTAGCTGTCGGAAAAGCACAATCATCAAGAGAAAATTCATCACTACCATCGTCATCAACCGACTCTGTAGTCTCAGTCGACAATAAACAATGTGACGGCACAGTACGACGCTCGACATACTGTTTCAGCATATTAGCATGATATGTACTCACGACACCATTGACGTCGATTTTATAGTCCATTCTATTCACCACCTCTACTACTTCATATGGACCCTTCCACTGCAATAACAGTTTATTACTGTCAGTTGGCAGTAATAACAGTACTTTATCTCCCACGTTAAATTTACGCGACCTAGCGCGTTTGTCATAATACGCCTTTTGCTTTACCTGTACTTTCCGTAAATTATCATGTGCTAACTTACACGTCTGCTCTAACCGTTCTCTCAACTCAATTACGTACTGATACGTAGACAGAACCTGCTCATCCTGTACCTCTTCAGACCATAATTCACGTAATATTGCCATAGGGCCTTTAACGTTACGTCCGTATAACAATTCGAACGGAGAAAACCCTAATGACTCCTGCGGAACCTCCCTTATTGCAAACAGTAGTGCTGGGAGATATTTATCCCAGTCTTTTGGACGTTCTGCGCACATCCTACATAGCATTTGCTTCAACGTCGCGTGAAAACGCTCTACAAGACCGTTACAGATAGGATGATATGGCGTCGTGGTTAACTGCTGGAGTGATAACAGCCTGCTTACTTCTTTCATAACTTCAGCAGTAAACTGACTTCCGCAATCTGTTAACATTTCATCAGGTATGCCAACTCTACTAAACATCTCAACTAACGCTTCGGCTACGCGTTCCGTTTCAATGCCGGGTAACGCTACCGCCTCGGGATATCTCGTCGCATAGTCTATCATTGTTAAAATATAGCGGGATTTCCTGTCAGAACGAGGTTCTATCGGTCCAACTATATCAACAGCGACTCGTTTAAATGGTGTATCAATCTGTGGCAACTTTCCTAAAGGAACCTTAGTGACACGACCTTTTTGAATAGTCCTTTGACATATGTCACAAGATTTACAAAACCTTGCCACATCACCACAAATTCCAGGCCAAAAAAACTCAGTTAACACTCTATCCATAGTTTTCTTAATGCCCAAATGACCTGACATCAAGGTTTCGTGCGCCAATCTTAACACCTTTTCACGAAAACCCTCAGGGATAATAAGTTGCAAAGTGACCTTGTTTCCCTTAGTAAACTGCCTATACAATAAATCTTTCTTTTGGATAAACTTAGTTTCACCCCGGTTCAATCCACGACTAATAGTCACATTCCCCGATTCCACTCTTTGCCTTATGCCATTCAATTTAGGGTCAACAATTTGGGCCTGCCTCAACGCCTGCTTATCACTAGCAATAATTTGATCAGGAACTTTAAGTTTCTTATAGACCTCTTCACCTTGCTTAGCTTGTGACCTAGTCACTGCCGCCATTGCAAAATGGGACATATCGGGAAGTTTTGACCCGTCAATATTTCCAATAACCAGGTCATACAATGTATCTTCCATGCACAATGCCTCAGTTTTTCCTGTGAAAAATGGACAATCTATGTCAACCATTGCTAAGGGATACCTTTGGGTAGATTCATCAATCAAAGTTACATCAGATTCTCTACCAAGTAACTGATCATTAGAAACCAAGTTTCTACGAACGACACACCCAGTACAACCTGTGTCCCTTAAAACTACAACAGTCTTACCATTAACCGTACCCTGCGCTGTTGGTAATCGCGACCTTAAAAAGTAACAGACACCTTCCCTATCCACGTTATCATTGATTAGTGGACTTTCTTCCTTACTCTTATAGAGACCTTCAATTTCATGAGACCTATTCATTGTAGTTTTACAAAAGCTCATTTGATGTCCGCCACCCCGACCACGTCCGCGGGAATAACCCCGACCACGGCCACGATCTGAATTACTACCCTTCGTCTGTACAGTATCGCTCTTACTCTGTGATCTTTGTGTCTCATCTTTCGGTGCATAACTACTCCCCTTACTTCCACTATACCCGCTTGCACTTGCACCTACCTCCGCACTATATGCTTGCTTCCTATCGGGATTCTTAAAACATTTATATGTTAAATGTCCCTTACCACAAATACTACATTTTATCTCTGGCTTCGCATTCGGCTTATTATCAGATCTACTCTGAGTTACGCCCTTACTATCACGCTGCCCCTTATTAACACAAGCGTAGACACCGCCACGTGCTTCTGCAAATAAATCTGCTTCCCTAGCCATCTCACCTAAATTCGTGAATGTTTTCGGTTTCAAATGAACATATAGTTCTTTACTACAGGATTCTAAAAACTGATCTTTAGCGAAAAAATCGCAAACAGCATCGTAAGACTGGTCTACTTTCGCCATTTTCAACCATTTATTAAGATACGACCTAAGTCTACTACTAAACTGAATAAACGTTTCGGACTTTTCAGGCCTATCATAGCGAAATTTCTTCCTAAATCCGCGTTCAGTCATATCAAAATTCTTTAACAACGCATCTTTCAACTTGTCATAATCTGCTGCATCATCTACAGACAATCTATCATAAACATCAAGCGCGCGACCTTTAAGTAATGCGCTTAAATATGCAGCCCAAACGTTTTTATCCCATTTATTCGCGATCGCGTATTTCTCAAACCTTGATAAGTAACTATCCATTTTGTCCTTACTTTCATCAAAATACGGTAATTTGGGATCTCGCGCATGCGCTAACTTTTCAGCCTTCTGTTTTTCTAATTCAACTCTAAACGTTACCTTCTGCAAATCTATCTGATTCTTCAACTCGCGTTGCTGCAATTCAAAACTATACTTCAACTTTTCTAACTCAACTTCGCTCGACAACTTTGCTTCCTTATCGCTTTCGACTTGATACAACCTAGCTTCCCTATCTTTCTCGGCTTGCCGCTCTATACTTTCAATCCGCGCCATCTCGATTTCCCTATCCGCCGCAATCTTAGCTTCTTCTGTCGCCCTATCCGCCGCAATCTTAGCTAATTCAATTTCCCTATCTTTTTCAGCCTGCGCAATCTTTTCTTTCTCCGCCGCGATCTTTTCTTTATCAAGTTCCCTTACCGCGTGCCTTTCTGCCCTCTCAGTCTCTTGCTGTTGCTTAACAAATTCCTGCAAAGCCTGCCCCTCATAACCTAACTCCTTTCCCGTCTTAACTAACTGATCCATGCCACTTAACGTAAAGCTCACGTTAACCTAACTGAAACCGACGTTCACTTATCGTCACACACGTTAACTACAACGTTAACAATAATAATAACAAACTAATCCAACTAAAACGTTGATTAATTAGTATACTCGCGATCTGGACGTAGCCATTAAAGTTACGTTCATAACAGACCGGAAATGACGTCATAAACTGACGTTGACTTTGCCGAGAATTACTTTTCACTATTAGATGACGTAATTAGATGACGTAAATAACCCACATACAATTACGCCCAACTTGATCTAGCGTATCGGATATACAAACGTAACGTATGTAACGCAACGTATTAACACTGACACGACAATTGTACGTCCTACATTACAAAACCATATAAGATACCAACGGTAAATCAAACTTAAGATTCCGCTATTAGGTTTAATTCATTGTAACGATATTATATAACGTTACGAGTGACCTACGTTACTAAATCAGGACATAAAATGGACCTCAGTAACGGTTACGACACAACGTACAAAACGTTTAGGTTAATAAACTTACAGATTGTCATGCAACAGCAGTGCCAAGGTACTCAACCGGACCTTAAAACTAAATACGTATCATCCGTGCCAAGACAATTCAGGTCTATATACCTCAGTTTCCCCACTCAGATATGCAACCTGTTACATTTTATCACAAATTAATGCATGGGCTATCGCACTTCATCACGCAGGGAATAAGGATAGTTGACCTTAATTGAGTGTAGGTTACATTTACAAAGAATTTAGTGGCAAAATTGCTCCCCTAAAATTCATAGCCTTACGTCACCTTAGAAAAGAACAATCAGAAAGTCAATAATAATAATAAAAAAATGTCTGACAAAATTGTGCCTAGATTCTGTATATATTGTCAATGTGTTACACTGGTAGATATTAACCGGAAATCAAATCCCACTTCTGACACCATGTTACGCAGAAGGTTTTATACTCGGTCGACACGGGTGTAGAGCCTTATGCGTCGCCAGGACGGCGGATGGTGACTTCCGGTTAAAGGATTATCTACTAGTGTAATACACTAACAAGGAAACTCTAACAACATTAGAATTTTTTTAAGTTTATATATAATGTAAATTCTATATACAACAATACAATTTACAACTGTCACAATTACAATAATATACAACACATATCAGTTCATGTCGCTGGCCCAAGTAAGGTGTTTGTTTCAAATCTGTAATCGATTTGCGTACAATACGCAAATAGATTACCGTCTGACGTCAACACCGTACTCGGCTCAGCGCCATGAACTAAAGGAAAACACAAAGGACAAAAAACGTTAGTTTGAGCTCATACAAAAAAACAAGGCCTTATGTTGGTAGACTTCAATTCGTCGTTCCCTGGATCATGTCATGGGCCAGTCCATATATCATGAGGAACACCAACTTATAATTACACGTGCACGATTATATACTGGTCGCTCCCTGGATCGTACCAGGGACCAGTCTATATATATTAACACACCTTAGTGGACGAACACTGTCCCACACTTGATGTGACCTTCAGAACTTATCACAGAATCTGGCAAAACTGTGCTAACCACTTCCGCCTACATTTTGTGCTTCCCGCCTCTGCTTAGGAACCTTGCACAAACGGCGTTGTAACTGCCTCTACCCGGGTTGGTATTAACCTGGAGACGTATATCAAATCTCCAGGTGAGACGTGGCTCTAAGTCCTAACAGCTGACTGCCGGACTTGATGTGCCCTTCTAGGTCTTAACACAGAATCTGGGCACACAACAATAATTTAACATACTCCGTATTAGAATTCAGCCACGTCTAATTTTTCATTAAAGAATAGCAGTATAAATACTAAGCGTCTCACTTTTAAATCATGGGACTCGAATCAAAGCGTGCAGACTCATATTAAAATCATGCAACACGCTGTCCACAATCAAAAGACTCGTGCAGGTATTCACCTTAAAATCATGCAATACGCTGTCCACGAGAGATATTCACAAACAACCCATGCATAACGTAGTCACAATTTCCGTAAACGTTTTATTACCACAGTTATCCTAAAAACTGTAGCCTTACTGATTGAAAGGATTAAAATAATCTCGACGACATAGTGGACGATTAGATCCATTTCGTAACATCCATATACTATCTGTTTAGCTTATTTCAACACTTTTGTTTGCCTATTTTTAAGGGAAAGTCCCCATGTCAATTTTTCCTGGTTATGCATGCGATAGCTCGGTTCAGCATTAGACTTCTTTCAAACTTCACAATTTCTTTTGCTTAAACTAAGCTATAAACGCCTCAAGCTATACATTTCACAATTTCTTTTGCTTAAACTAAGATATAAACGTCTCAAGCTATACATGGATCACTATTAAATTAGTTACGCCAATACTGTTTCTTCTGAGTTGTCTTCTGATTTGTCTTCTGATAAAAATAACCCCCGAAAACACTCATATGTCCTGCTTCAGTATCGTAATAATGGTATTAGATTAGTACGGAAATAATTTCTCATTATGTCATGTTTGCATGTACTTTGAGTGAATAAAGTTACTGTCTGTCTGGTAATTTACTGACTGTTCTTTATTGATTGAAGTTTTATGTCCCGCTCGACAATATTAATTCTTAGAAAAGTTATGATCAGTTTATTTAACTTTCAGTCGCTGAAAGTCTTTACTGTTCTGTGCAAAAATGTACTTTTGGGCAAATATATTTTATTCGATTCCGTCAACGATATGGATAGTTTATCGTTGATCAAACTGAGGGAAAACTAACTAAAGATATGACGTACACGTACTGAATGACATTTCGGTTTCTGTATGTAGTCGCCTTGCTGAAACCCTCATCCACGTAAATTACGTTAAATTATGGACAGGTATCAAATCACATATCAGATTCAATTTAAAAGGACATAACTAAACAAACGGTAAAGAATTAGGTTTAACGGCTCTTTGAGACAGTATTTCAGTCAATATTGAAACTTCGTAGAAAGTATAACTGAGATTAGCCCATAACCCCACGATCACGCGAACTGACAGTTTTAAGGGGTAGCTTTCTACCAGAGCAAGGTTTTGCCGACATCACTGGTTTGTAGTTTGCAAACACTGAAAATACGTTAAAATTTTAAGATATTTGTTTTGCAATATCATCTTTTCAAGTGGCACCATTACCTAGTTGATCCGATTTTCTGGAAAGTAGACCTCATCCATCCAAACTTTTTTCTGTTGATAAATGTTCAGCAGAATCAGCAATAACATCGGGTCTCAGACAAGCAGTCACTTTCCATCTCTAAAGCATATACCTGGGGCTGATATCTTGTATTCTTTTTTAAGTGTCTTGGTCGGTTTCCGGTTGATTCTGTTAGCTCCAAGTATGGACGTCGATGGACCTTGGTAACTTCCAGTGCAGCACACACCTTGTTGCAGCTGAGTGAAAATATCAGTCAAATCGATCAGAGTTCGTGGCTTCTGAGGTATGGGTACCCGCATGTTTAGGGTCCCATGAATAACTTAAGTGGCAGGTAAACGGTTATTATAGATATACTGAGACCAAGACCATCTTACTTAACCAAAATTATCTGGCGTATGTTTAGAAGTATTTAAACGTGCTTTCAAATTCAAGCGCACAATCCCTTTTGAGCAGAATATAAGTGTCCCCATGTCAGTTTCATTACTATTGACCGCCGATAAATATTCGTTGATTGCGTAGTAACAAAAGCATGCATTTTCTTGAAAGTGAATTTTCAACGCGGTTGTATAAGTGAAGTGTCTTGCTGCATCGATAAGATTTCACAGAGGGTCTGCAATACACGCACAGGGCCGATTTATCTGTGCAGGACTATTTCCTTCTTTCGGTACTAAAACTTGGAGGACAAATGTAATATACCAAACACCACTTAAAACTGTTCATATCACTTGGTCTCAACATACAATTATTGTAAACAACTAATAGCATGACATTCTACAAATTTTCGCAATACCTTTTCTTGAGAGAATTATCTGATATGACTGAAATACTGCTGAAAAACGTAAAATCGCAAGTCATCCATCCGCCAGTTAAATTATAGGTCCTTCTAAACTTTTAAGAAAGGCTAGTCTCATAAACGATTTTATCCAAATGGTTGTCGTAAGAAATACATGTCTTTCTGGCTACATGACCAGGTCAGACAAAACTGGATTATCTGCTAGAGAAGATCCTAAGAGTTGTAAGTTTAATGATACAACAGCTTTTCAGTGCAAAACGAGCTGACCAAACTGTGCGAAGTCGCAGGTTGATCGATGTTTTCGTGGTTCATATATAGGTCAGGCTGCCTCGCAGCTAAATCAGGCACCCAAGCTCATTTGATAATTCCATACATTCCAATGCTCAACCGAACATTCTCATGCGCAACCACAAAATTTTTGACAGGAGCCTCCCATTCAAATGCAAAAATTCAAATTTTGGGAAATCGTGTTAATTATTCAAATGTGATGTTAGAAATTTTAATTCAGCATGCATTTAAATCCATCGAAACAGCAAACACCAAATACTTTAGGGAATGGGATCAACTTTGTTCTGTTTTTTTTTTCTTTTTTCTTTTGTTAAAACATAATCTCCAACTGCATAGATCCTACAAGTCTCAGCTGACATCTAACAAATGTTGAAAAAAAAAAAACATCCAGCATAAAATATATGTCATAAAACAGACTAAAATAAGCAGATTGAAGTTGATATATTTCCTTCTATTTTTAATGATTAAATGCTGAACCAAAACATTTCGCCCCTTTCAACAATGATTTCAGAACAATGCTTGATACCTGGTTACTGAAACACCGTTGTTGATGACAGATATTAATTATTACATTGATATGCAATGATGAATTCGGATGCTTTTTGCTCGTTTTTGAGATCGAGCAGAAAATGTTGTTATTTTATCTCCTGTTTTGTCTGACCTTGACCGTGTTGAACAGACATTTCGGAGGAGGGAACAAATATCAAGGAAGCCGCGGAACCAATTATAGAATTATTAGGTGTGTTGATGGAGCAATGTTTAAGTAACAAAATAGCATTCTTAGATTTTGGATATCTCTCCTATCATTCTGAAAAAAACATTCTAAACTCTGACTGAGTAAGTATTGTTTACCTTTTTCGGCTCCTCTTCTACGTCACCGGAAAGCGATCTAACGGATTGCTTTGCTTAACCGCCGGTTCCGCATGAGACTGATTGTCAGGCGTGATTAAAATGACATCATTTGGATTCAAGCCGCGTCGTTGCCCAAACAAGTCTATATGTAAAAACAGCATGCTCATGATAGGCACATGTTGCAGGATAGACGAATGATACGGTGCATGCCACGACCAGACTGTACAGTAAACTGCGCAGATACACATAACACGCAGATCTTTTAATAGCGTTCCAAAAGTCTAGTCGTCTTCCCCGACGGGTAAAATATATACGCTCTTTATTCATAATGAAGAAGTCGGGGTATCGAATCCAGCCAAGTTCGTGACTCTCCTTTGTTTGTTACTTTATAATCCAATCATCAGCAAAGGGCCCTACAACTTCAAACTTTTTCTTCAATTTATACTGCTGCGTCTAGTACATTACAGGGATATTACCAGTTTGTTTACTTTTGCTGGCAACCAATCCAGTGTTGTGCAAAGTGTCCGTCGACCAACAACTCGGTCGTAATACCAGTCGACTGAGTAGATAATTTTATAGACTGTCTCGGACGACAGACACTTTTGCACGTATATAATGATTATTCGATCAGACTCGGATCAGCCTGCGCATATGCAATGTTAGCAAAATATTGTTCCCGATCAGCAATAAATGAGGTCTCCAGCAAATGGCGAACACACTGCTCTGATCAAACAGCGCAGGCTGTTCTTAATATTCGCTATTTGCCCATGTCTAAAGGTACTTCTTTCTCACGTCGCGACTCAATTAAAGTGACATCTCCGGTGGCACGGGCGGCGAATTCTGTGAGCCGCGACACGACAAAACCAACAATGTGGTTGTGCGCCCAGCGCATACTCAGATCAGCCTGGGCATCAGCCAAGTTTTATCAGACTCATCGTTAAAAGCTCAAAGGGTAGCTAACGGTCTAAGCAATCTCCATGCAGACAGCGAAGACTCTGATCAGACTGGGCGGATGCCCAGCCTGATCTGAGTCTGCGCTGGACGCACAACCACATTGTTGGTTTTGTCATGTCGCGGCTCATGTTATCTTTATTGCCTGAGTGTCTTATACTTGCAGATTGTTTCATCCTTACCCATTACTACTTACCGTAATAATTCGATGTATTGGGACAAGCAAAAATAATTACTTTCTCTGATGTCCCAATACTTAGAATAATAAGTTTTTTCTGTGTCCCAATACATACAATCATACACTGTGTGATGTTGCCTTTGGCAGTATATGGAACAAAATAGGTCTTACCGAGATTAGCCTTTACTCCTAATCTGTTTAAACCAGAAAAAATGTTTGTTTTTGTTCACTTCCTCAATATTAATATCCTTTTATCACCAACTGATTTAACAACAAATGGTTATCCTCCAGACAGCTTAATCCCATTAACTGATAAACACAACTAAACTGTGCAGGTGCGCATGCTGGTCACTGCATACTGATTGCCCTAAGATGAGTTTTCACCAAACCCTATACATTTCGGTAAGGTCAAGCTGTGTCAGGTGTTACATAACTAATTGATTTGACAAGCGGTGAAGAGCATATTTACTCATTCACAAGTCATAACACAAGAAAAAAAGCCATACAACGTGTAAAAAACCCAGATCAGTAAGAGCACCTATACAGACTAATACTTGGGTCTCTGCTATTCTTAGGCAGTGTAGATGGTTGATACAGAGAGTAGGACTGGTGACAAATGTGCAGGTCGATCAGGCTCTTTTCTATTTACTGATGCAATGTGCACCTTTTCTCCTGTATAGAAAAAACCAGACACTCAAAAATAAAGTCTGTCTCATAAACATCACAGAGTCACCGATGGCAAATCGCCAAGAGTAACAGGTGTTCTTACCGTAATTACTATCAGTATTTGGACTACTTACAGTCTGAGCCATCTCTTAGCTTTTTTAAAATGTGTGCTGATCGGTATTTTCAGTTCCTTGATGCGATGAGGACATTTCCTTTAATATGCCATAATGCAATCATACATTGCAATCAGGACAATAAATTAAGAAGGCCTGTCAGTCACCGCTGGCATTTGGCCAACACATGTCATAATTTCGGTACCTTTCAAGGCGGCAAAATCTTACCGTATACACCTTAAGTATTTGGACTATCTAGCTCAGCAAACAGTTTAAATCCATCTGGTTATCTCTAACAATCAGTGCGTCCCAATTAATACAGTCACAAAATTAATGAAATTTTCCTGAAATCTTAATTAGTCCCAATATATATAATCGTTTAATTAATTGTTTTCCCCAAAAACAGCAGGTGTCCCAATACATACAGGGTCCCAATACATCGAATTATTACGGTAACTATCACCGCCGTTTTTAACCACCAGGAACTGTGCACTTTTCTATCAAATAATAATAATAACAAAGCCTTTTCTCATTTTATAGCGCATTATTTACGCAGTCCGGCTTGACTGCTTATCCTTTTTGACTATTATTGTTCGATTGATTTCACCGTATGTTGAAGAGCATTGCCACGTGTTGGGTGATTTTATGTTGATAATACCGCTGACAGGTACCGTTAAGTTTGTGACAAGACGGTTTGCTTTGAAGCTAAATTACCGTTGTCCACCTGCACTTTAGTAGCGGAGAAACCCGTTATCCTGTCTAATTCAGTCTAGAGAAAGTAAACGTTGTAGACGCACAGATTTCGTCTATTTATGAAATTTGCCATAAATTGAACAGTTCAGTTTTAAAATGCAGTAATCTGTCAAAAAGACAAAGACAGAATGCCAAACAGTGTAGGCCCTGATCAGACTACCTATAGGAGCAGTCTGAACTGGGTCTGCACTGTTTCCTCAGACCTATCTGTCCCAATACTTAAACTTTTTACAGTATCATAAACCTGAAATTGCCTTTCCTTCATAAAAACATACAGCAAACTGCATAAATTTTTCAGAGAATCCTCATGCAAGGGTGCTCTCTAAACTCCTGTTCCATGTCACGTCTGTTAATATAATGAAATATACTGTTAGTTTTTTATCAATAGTACTTGCTTATTTTTTCTGTCTTGCATACTTGTACCTATCAGGGATTTCCACAGCTCTGAGCTGCATTGGCGTTTTTGCTTTACATCTCCCACCCCATGTGACTGAAACATTTATGAACTATGTTCCCAAAAGTCAATGCACTGTGTCAGCATACAGAAAGGCTCTGGTCAGACTGCACAAATGTGCAGGCAGGCCTGAGCTTTTGTGGTTTGCATGTGCACAATGCCCCAGATGCTTGGGCAAGCGTGTGCAGGGACACTCTGCATGGGTCTCCGAGAAAATCTTCCCGTGAGTTTGGGGGAGGGTGTGTGGGGACCGAACCTACATCCATCCTCAGAAACTCCAAGAAAATCTTGCGTACATCTCTGAGAAAACTGCTTGCTGCCACTATTATACTTACTTCATTTTGTATGAAGTAGCTCCAACCGCCAGAGACAGAAGCTGGTGACCAAGACAAATTCCGAAGATTGGTTTCAAATTTGGTGTGTTGATGAGAGATCTGATGTTTGATATGGCTTGATCACACATCTCTGGGTTGCCAGGTCCGTTGCTTAGAAACAAACCATCAAAATCTGAAAAACCATTATATACTCAACAGCAAAAGAAACGCATACATGTATTTTTAGTATCTTGTTTTGCGTCATTAAATGTAATGATATTTTACTTTTAACTTAATAGAGGGATAAGTCTAAACGTAGCCATAAGTTCTGAAGCATTTTCTTGTCACAGTGCAATTCTTCGAAAAAAAATATGAAGAATTTAGTCAAAAAGGAAAAAAAATCACAAAATTCTGGCTCAAAGTGGCAAAAGTTAAATTACCAATACGATTTTTGCTGCACATGAGTTCAGCATGATGTAACCAACTGGAAAACAGTATAAAACTTTCGAAAAATTGATTCTTATACAGTTAAATTGCATCTGCAAAAATCTGCATTTTTCCGAAGTTTTTCGAAGTTTTTGAAAATCGTCTAAATCATCAAATTATTAGAAAAATCTGGTAATTTGGGATTCAAAATGAGTAAGGCTATGGGTAAACAACACGTTTAAAACAAATTTTGGTTTGAACTGAGCACGTTTTTTGCTCACTTCCGGTTTGAGCTACGAAATTTAAAAGCCGATAAAAATGTTTTCCAGGAAAAAAATCTTGTCTTCCGATTCGCTTATCGTAGACTGCCCTTTGTGATAAAGATGCTGTATGATTTTCATTTAATTGTGCCCAGTGATTTCAAGGATCCAGCGCCCAAAAGTTCAATTTGTGGTTGCATTATTTGGAAGACGTACAGAGTTACTTCCCTTTGTTACATACTCCATTCGATTGTGACCACCTACCCTTTTATTTAACCCGAATCGGAAATGGATTCCAATTCGGTTTGCTAAAAAATCCACAAAATTTTCTTTTCCTATCGCAAAACTTGCCTACTTTATGGGTTTTGCAGAAAGGGACATAACTTTGTTTGTAACAAGTAACCAATGCTGAAAATTCTTGATGATGTTTCTGAGACATTGTAGCGTTCTAGATAAAGAGGGCATTAGTCATGGGGCCAGGCACAACTCAGCTCAGAACACTGATTTAACAGATCAGTATTTGTGAAATTTGAGATTGACCCCTTGATTGTTTACGCTTTCGTTACGCATGAATAAACAAATAAAATTTCTATAAGTTTGCGACGAAGTGTACTCCATGCATTGATAATGTCTTCTCTATTTTGCAAATTTCAGCAGATTTTTATTTTGACATAAAATACCAAAAAGAACAAGGGCTTCGCAAGCGGCGCATAATACGCCCGTTTTAATGTCATGAAGGAGTATGGAATGAACAAGATTGTTTACAAAAGGATAGATAGGCAGACAAACAGGGGCAACCACTTTATAACTAATGACAGCAACATTATTCAAATATTTAACACATCAAATACTATGAGTATACCAAAAATCAGCTTCAAAGTTATTGTGGCTCAAAAGTTGAGTAATGCCATAGTTGAACAAGGGAGATAATTCATAAACTAAATATACTAGATTCTTGGCTCTACTACATTCCCCTGACAAAATCACATGTAGGGTTAAGGAATCACAGAGGAAACAGGAAATTTATGCAAGGGCAGATAATTCAGTAAGCCAGAGTTGTGGTTCTTGCTCGGGATACATTGCCCCATTATTATACATATTCCTACAAAGTTCCATTCTAATATTTCAAAAGATTTAGGAGATATGGAGTGACTGAGAAATGCCTAAAATTACTTATCAAAGGGAAGTAACTCCAAAATGAAGAAAGGGGGAGCAACCATTCTTGTATGCCACGCATCGTCTTGTGATCATGCACATTGCTATAAAGTTTCATCATGATATTCCAAACGGTTACAAAGTTAAGGTATGCACAAGATATGTATACACAAAAATAACCATAATCAACTAATGAAAGGGATGTAACTCTAAAATGAAGAAAGGGAGAGCAGCCATTTTTATATGTGACACATCGTTGAGACTTCATACACATTGCTATGAAGTTTCATGAAGATATCCCAAACGGTTATCTAGTTATGGCGCGCACAAGACTGGCAGGGAAAAAATTAATCAAAGGGGCATAACTTGGAAACTAAGGAAGGGGGAGCAACCACTTCTGTACCCGACACGTTCCCCCAACCTAATACATATTCCTACCAAATATCATGAATATATCCCAAACGGTTAATGAGTTATGGAGCGCACAAGAATGTTTACGGACGGACAGACGGACGGACGGACGGACGGACGGACGGACGGACGGACAGCGCCATGACATAATACGTCCGTTTTTTCAAAACGGGCGTATAAAAATATGCGTTATTTTTGCTTTTGAGTATATTTATTTAAAGTATAATTTGTTTCAAGTCACTCTAATATACAGTAGAACTTCAATGGCTCTAACCCTGATGGCTCCTTCACCCTGCCTGGCTAGAACTCTTTATTTGGTCCCTAGAGATCACCTTATATGGAAACTAATCCTGGATGGCTAGACCCTTGTCTGGAACTAATTTTCAAGGTCCTAAGCCTGTTCGAGCCAATGAAGCTCTACTGAAGTATACACTTTTAATTTCTTTCTTTATCAGATAATAATCTTAAAATCTTCACTTGAATATTCCTGCAAGTACAGTCAAACCTGTCTTAAGGGGTCACCCAAGGGAAGGCCAGAACTTGGCTGCTTTAGACAGGTGACCCCTTAATAGAGGTTCATTTGCACTGTATTTTGGTTCAAGGGACCCAGAAGATGTGGCTGCTTAAAGACATGTGATCCCTTAATAGAGGTGACCACATGAGCAGCTTTGACTTCACTTAAAGTGGTCAACCTACAGGATCGGATGTATACCTCAATGACAACAAAATAAATCTTGCTTCAAGGAGAGAAAATAGCCATCAGAGGAGATGGCAAATCCCCCGACCGAAGACCCCCATGGGCCTAGGTAAAAAGGGTGCACTTCAAAACACATATTAGTAATATATTGTCGTTCTTTTATGCTTCTGATTGACATTAACTGTTAACAGATGCATGATTATTTAACACTCAGACTAAAACAGTATGCTTGACTGCTAAAAAGAGGTAATATCTCAAACAGCCACCATATACACAAATGTATAGCATACGATACATTCAACTTTCACAATGTGTGAATAACTTCTAAAGTACAAGCCCTACAAACCTAATTTTGAGCTCTCTAGTAAGTGAATTTGGACAAAGAATCCAAATCTGGGAAAATTTTTTTTTTTTTTTTTTTTTTTTCAGGGGGGGGGGGGGGGGGGGGTGCGGGAGAGGGCACGGGAATGTGGAGGGGTAAGAGAGAGTTAGGAACACTGATAAGATATCACAGCATGATCATCAATATTCTAAAAGGTTCACGGTTATACAAATTCTGGAGCTGGCCAGGGTTAAACAGTTATGGAGCAGAGACTCAAACAGCAGCTCAAACTACCAAAGGGAAATAATTCACTAGGTCTAAAAGCAAGAGTTATCTTTCATGTATGAGACAAATTGTCATGACCTGTTCTGCATATCTGTGAAGTATCATGAAAATATTTCAAAAGGTATTCAAGCTATGGCGCGGACACCTAAAATCATCAAAGGGAAATAACTCCAAAAGTAAGAAAGCAAGAGTTGTCATTCTTGTTCGCGACACATCATCATGACCTGTTGTACATATCTGTGAAGTATCATGAAAATATTCCAAAAGGTATTCAAGTTATAGAGCGGACACGAAATCACACCTAAAACCATCAAGGGGTAATAACTCAAAAAGTAAGAAAGCAGGAGTTGTCTTTCTTGTTCGCGACACATCGTCATGACCTGTTCTACATATCTGTGAAGTATCATGAAAATATTCCAAAAGGTATTCAAGTTATAGAGCGGACACGAAATCATACCTAAAATGATCAAGGGGAAATAACTCAAAAAGTAAGAAAGCAAGAGTTGTCATTCTTGTTCGCTACACACCGTCATGACCTGTTCTACATATCTGTGAAGTATCATGAGAATATTCCAAAGGGTATTCTAGTTATAGAGCGGACACGAATCTGCCAAAAAATCACACCTAAAACTATCAAGGGGAAATAACTCAAAAAGTAAGAAAGCAAGAGTTGTCATTCTTGTTCGCGACACATCATCATGACCTGTTCTACATTTCTGTGAAGTATCATGAAAATATTCCAAAGGGTATTCAAGTTACAGAGCGGACACGAATCTGCCAAAAAATCACCAAAGGGGAGATAATTCAAAAAGTACAATAGCAAGAGTTACCATTCTTGTACGCGACACATCGTCATGACCTGTTCTACATAACTGTGAAGTATCATGAAAATATTCCAAAGGGTATTCAAGATATAGAGCGGACAAGAAAGTGTTTACGGACGGACGGACGGACGGACAGACGGACGGACGGACGGACGCCAGGCTCATCGCTATATCCCCCGAACCTTTCGGTCGGGGGATAAAAAATCAGCAATACTTATGAAATTTCTGAAGCCATATCCAAATATTTTAGGTACTGCTGACTGCTTACACTCTCATTAATTCAATTTTCCCACATTTACTATTTCTTGGAGTAGCCATTAGTTAAGGTGAGTAGGTACACTTTCAGGGGCAGCAACTCAGTCATTTTCACTTTTACCATCATTTCAACAAGAGTCAACTCTTGAATAAAAAATATTTGCTCCAGGTGAGGAGACCACAGTTTGGAAGAGTTTTGTTTCCCAGATAAGTAAAAAGAAAGTCTCAAAACTTGTTCCTTCTGTAAAAATGGCAGAAAAATCTAGATGTTCCCGAACAGCTAAACCAGAAACCTAGACAAAAGTTTACAGCGCCTCCTGGCAAGCAATACCTGTATCTCACTTTCTACTAATCAAAGGCAGCACAATAATATGAGACGCGACGCAAGAAAACCAACAATGTGGTTGTGCGCCCAGCGCAGACTCAGATCAGCCTGGGCATCCGCCCAGTCTGGTCAGACTCTTTGCTAAGCGCTTAAAGGGTAGCTAAGGGACTAAGCTACCTCCATGCGGACAGCGAAGACTCTGATCAGACTGGGCGGATGCCCAGGCTGATCTGAGTCTGTGCTGGTCGCACAACCACATTGTTGGTTTTCTTGTGTCGCGGCTCATATAAACCTTTCATATCCAGTGGGTGGTTCCATGGTACCACTTTTACTGCTGCTCCCCTCTCACAAAGGCATCTAATCTGATTAGTCTTTATGCCACAGTCAAGGGCAGTAATCTTCACATCACCATCTGGGTTATAAACTACTGGTTCCTATTAACAAAAAGAATTTTCACCAAGTAATTTGATTATCATGTAAGGAGGGACAAAAGTTGCATTCATCTTCAAGTCCCTGGCGTTCCCTTCACTCTTCAAGTTCTTTGCAAACTTTAGTGACCAACCACATAATTCCCCAGCTTTTCCCTAAGATGGAAACAAAGTAATTTTTCCGACCTTCGAAGCCTTGAGAAATTTTATCTTAAAATCAAACTGCTGCTAATTTGTGAGAGTTCTGAATCAAATCCATATCTTTGACTCAGAGGTCCAGTTAAGGTAAGGTTCAGTGGATAATTCTACAATTTCCTTATTTTTCACTAAAAACAAATACTGTGACCCCCACTGGAGCTGTCTTAACAAGGTAGCTCTGAAGAGGGACACAACATTATGTTTTTATACAGTATGAACAAAAAGCATCTCATACATATCCTCAAAACCCAAACTATTTAGAATAACCTTGATATGCCATAAATGAGTCATTTCTAATGAAGGACCAAAAAGCGTTTACCAATACCATCTCCGTATCTTCTCATCTGGAGTTCCATGTTAGCTTATCAAGGATTCATTAAGTCTTTTAGTACTTATAGGATCAAGCATGCTAGTATTTTCTGATGATAAAATGTGAGGAGCTTTGCACTGCAAAAGCTAGTGTTGGGAATCGGACTGGAGAATCACAATCGATTATCGGAAGAATTAAACCGATTGATTATCAATTGTACAAAGAGGATATCCTGTCAGCCAAGTCAACCAATATATAATGGCTAATCTCCATAAAAGTCAAAATCTGTACTTATCCACCAAAATAAAGAGCATAATGCACAGAAAAGAGCATTAGAGCATTAGACATCATTACTCCTTTGGCATCAACTAATTTTTGTGCCATACATATTTCATAGGCAGATAGAAGACAGTGAATGTGATCATACTGGCTAGCAGCTGAATCTTGTGACAGATGAGGGCAACATAACTATGCACTATAATGCTATCTTAGATGGCCATATCAGACCTGTATATATATATATATATATATATTTTATTATTATTATTTCTGCTAGCACTGACTGACAATAAAGACAGATACTTCAAAAGCAGTTGCCATTGTTGGTAAAATCTTTCTTCTCAAGGTATTCACCTTTTCAGATAGGTCCTTATGCAGTATACATTGAGAAAACTAAGAAGTCACTAAACCTGCCCCTCTTAGAGGCCTTCTAGGTGACCCAAAATTGGAAGTGTATCCATCTGTACCTTTTTAAAATCAGTAAAAGCTAAGGACTATTTGGAATCAGGGTCTATATATGTTATTAACAGCAATCTCAAACTTTTAGCCAAAGGTTGTAATGGTCAGAGTCGCACAATGCTTGTTTCGTTTTCATATAATCCAGAGTGGGTGGGGGGTTTCACACAACCTTTATTTGCGTATGTTTTTGCATCAAATGCATATGACAGATGTCATATCCAGGTTAGATTTTGTGGCTGGTCCCTCTTTCATCTTTCTGAAGCAAAAATAAACCCCAAATCGGGATTTGATCTTCCCTGTATAGGGAAAAAGCTCCATGTCCGGCTCTAATTCTTATTTTGGACGCCATGACAGTCATGTTTGGATTACTTCCCTTTGAATGCGAGAAACAACCAGAAATGAACCGAAACTCACCAAACGGTCTGTGCGACGTTTTTGACCTAATGACTTTGTTTACAATCGATAGTCACAAAATTACAATCGATTGTCGCCGATGTGAGCCTGAACGATTAGTTTTCGATGTTCAGCGACTATCGGGACAACACTAGCAAAAGCTCCTCACTTTTTTTCAGCAAAAAATTGCAGTGCTTTTGTGTACAATACATTTGAAAATAAAATGTCTCGCTAACTAATGATATTGTTACTTTTGAACAACTAGGCCCTAAACTTTGAGTTACCTTTAACGACACTTCTTCCACCAGATGTATGTCGTTTGGGTCCATAAATGGTATGCTAGCTGCCTCGATACCTTCAATAATTACCTGGAAATAAAATTTAGCTGTCAGTTTGTTTATGCATATATAAACATGTATTTGCTATTAAAATGCATACATACTGAAGTAAAAATATCAGGTCCATTAACATAGACGCAGTTTTTACCAGCTATGCTACCAAGAGGTATATTTGTTACCAAGATCCTGAGGTATACTTCTGACCTCAAATGACTGAGGTATACTTGTTAACAAGAGCCTGCAGTATATGTGTAATCAAAAGGCTGAAGGGCGCCTGAGGTATACTTGTTACCAAAAGGCTGAAGTACACTTGTTACCAAGCGTCTGGGGTATTCTTGTTACCAAAAGGTTGAAGTGTACCTGTTAAAAGACTGACATACACTATACTTGTTTCATAAATATTAAGGTACACTCATTGCCAAAAGGCTATAGAGGCTGAGGTATACTTCCAAAGGCTTTATTTTCAACTGACCAAACTACTCTTATTATAATTCCTCAGCTGGGAAGTTTTCAACTGATTAAATGTAACAGCTTTTTCACCAAACATTTTACATTTTTTTATAATGGTCTTTCATCTTCAGCTCCTGACACGTCCATTGATCCGTTCAAGGAAATAGTTTATAAAACCTTTGGCAAACAGTGTAGACTCTGACCAGACTGCTCATAAGAAGCAGTCTGATCTGGGTCTAGACTATTTGCTAATAATTTTTTTGTAAAATATGGCTTTTCCACCATTCTGTCACATGCCAATGGCTGATGTTGCTGAGGTGATGGTTGTTAGGGCTGTTGGTTGCCATGAGTGATGTAAATATACCTTCCCTAGCATAGTTCCTGTCTCTCTTATTTTTTTTGTCAGTGTTCTTGTATCTATGCCTGAAAAAAAAACAACAACAAAAAACAAGTAGCCCAAAGGGCAACAATTGCTCACCTGAGAGACATTGTAAACCTATAGGGATATTTAAGATGCTCAAGGGCAGCTAACTCCACAGTCAGTGGTCCAATCAGGCTGAAAATTAAACTCATCCAAAACATCAAGAGCACAATAGACAGAGCTGTCAAGGGCAGCTAACTTCGTAGTGGTTGGCCTGATCTGGCCAAAATTTGAACTTGTTTAAGATATTATGCATTTCCTCATTACCTGCAAGTTTGAAAAGGATCGGATCAGTAGAAACCAAGAAAAAGGGGCGACATTGATTTTTTGGATGCTCAGGGCAGGTACTCCATAGTCAGTGGTGGGATCAGCCGAAATGCTAACTAATCCAAGCTTTTATGCATATCCTCATTACCTGCAAGTATGAAGAGGATCCGATGAAAAATGAAAATGTGATGACGTTGTTTTCTCCATTATAAGACTATGGGATTTTTTTCAAACGCTCAAGAGCAGCTAACTCCGTGGTCTGTGCTCAAATCCGGCCAAATTTAGAACTCATCCAAGCTCTTATGTATGTCATCATTACCTGCAAGTATGATAAGGATCTAAGCAAAAACCTTGATTGCAGCACCCTGAAAGTCAAACTTGCTCGAGATATTGTCATGCCCTACATTTGTGTGAATTTATTTTAAAATCCGTTGAGAAATGTAGGTGCTAGAGCGATGACAAAGTTTTTCTAAAAATAGCCACAGTGACCTTGACCTTGGGCGCAGCACCCTGAAAGTCGAACTTGCTCAAGATATTGTCATACCCTACATTTGTGTGAAGCTATTTCAATATCCATGGAGAAATGTACGCTAGAGCCATGACAAAGTTTTTCTAAAATTAGCCACAGTGACCTTGACCTTGGGTGCAGCACCCTGAAAGTCGAACTTGCTTGAGATATTGTCATGCCCTACATTTGTGTGAAGTTATTTCAAAATCCGTTGAGAAATGTAGGCGCTAGAGCGCTGACAAAGTTTTTCTAAAAATAGCCACAGTGACCTTGACCTTGGGCACAGCACCCTGAAAGTCAAACTTGCTCGAGATATTGTCATGCCCTACATTTGTGTGAAGTTATTTCAAAATCCGTTGAGAAATGTAGGCCTTAGAGCGATGACAAAGTTTTTCTAAAAATAGCCACAATGACCTTGACCTTGGGCGCAGCACCCTGAAAGTCGAACTTGCTCGGGATATTGTCATGCCCTACATTTGTGTGAAGTTATTTCAAAATCCATTGAGAAATGTAGGCGCTAGAGCGATGACAAAGATTTTCTAAAAATAGCCAAAGTGACCTTGACCTTGGGCACAGCACCCTGAAAGTCGAACTTGCTCGAGATATTGTCATGCCCTACATTTGTGTGAAGTTATTTTAAAATCCATTGAGAAAGGTAGGCGCTAGAGCCATGACAAAGATTTTCTAAAAATAGCCAAAGTGACCTTGACCTTGGGCACAGCACCCTGAAAGTCGAACTTGCTCGAGATATTGTCATGCCCTACATTTGTGTGAAGTTATTTTAAAATCCATTGAGAAATGTAGGCGCTAGAGCGATGACAAAGATTTTCTAAAAATAGCCAAAGTGACCTTGACCTTGGGCGCAGCACCCTGAAAGTCGAACTTGCTCGAGATATTGTCATGCCCTACATTTGTGTGAAGTTATTTCAAAATCCATTGAGAAATGTAGGCGCTAGAGCGATGACAAAGATTTTCTAAAAATAGCCAAAGTGACCTTGACCTTGGGCACAACACCCTGAAAGTTGCTTGAGATATTGTCATGCCCTACATTTGTGTGAAGTTATTTTAAAATCCATTGAGAAATGTAGGTGCTAGAGCGCTGACAAAGTTTTTCTAAAATTAGCCACAGTGACCTTGACCTTGGGCGCAGCATCCTGAAAGTCGAACTTGCTCGAGATATTGTCATACCCTACATTTGTGTGAAGTTATTTCAAAATCCGTTGAGAAATGTAGGCCTTAGAGCGATGACAAAGTTTTTCTAAAAATAGCCACAGTGACCTTGACCTTGGGCGCAGCACCCTGAAAGTCACACTTGCTCGAGATATTGTCATGCCCTACATTTGTGTGAAGTTATTTCAAAATCCATTGAGAAATGTAGGCGCTAGAGCGATGACAAAGATTTTCTAAAAATAGCCAAAGTGACCTTGACCTTGGGCACAGCACCCTGAAAGTCGAACTTGCTCGAGATATTGTCATGCCCTACATTTGTGTGAAGTTATTTTAAAATCCATTGAGAAAGGTAGGCGCTAGAGCCATGACAAAGATTTTCTAAAAATAGCCAAAGTGACCTTGACCTTGGGCACAGCACCCTGAAAGTCGAACTTGCTCGAGATATTGTCATGCCCTACATTTGTGTGAAGTTATTTCAAAATCCATTGAGAAATGTAGGCGCTAGAGCGACGACAAAGATTTTCTAAAAATAGCCAAAGTGACCTTGACCTTGGGCGCAGCACCCTGAAAGTCGAACTTGCTCGAGATATTGTCATGCCCTACATTTGTGTGAAGTTATTTCAAAATCCATTGAGAAATGTAGGCGCTAGAGCGATGACAAAGATTTTCTAAAAATAGCCAAAGTGACCTTGACCGTGGGCACAACACCCTGAAAGTCGAACTTGCTCGAGATATTGTCATGCCCTACATTTGTGTGAAGTTATTTTAAAATCCATTGAGAAATGTAGGTGCTAGAGCGCTGACAAAGTTTTTCTAAAATTAGCCACAGTGACCTTGACCTTGGGCGCAGCATCCTGAAAGTCGAACTTGCTCGAGATATTGTCATACCCTACATTTGTGTGAAGCTATTTCAAAATCCATGGAGAAATGTAGGTGCTAGAGCCATGACAAAGTTTTTCTAAAAATAGCCACAGTGACCTTGACCTTGGGCACAGCACCCTGAAAGTCAAACTTGCTCGAGATATTGTCATGCCCTACATTTGTGTGAAGTTATTTCAAAATCCGTTGAGAAATGTAGGCCTTAGAGCGATGACAAAGTTTTTCTAAAAATAGCCACAGTGACCTTGACCTTGGGCACAGCACCCTGAAAGTCGAACTTGCTCGAGATATTGTCATGCCCTACATTTGTGTGAAGTTATTTTAAAATCCATTGAGAAATGTAGGCGCTAGAGCGATGACAAAGATTTTTCTAAAAATAGCCAAAGTGACCTTGACCTTGGGCGCAGCACCCTGAAAGTCGAACTTGCTCGAGATATTGTCATGCCCTACATTTGTGTGAAGTTATTTCAAAATCCATTGAGAAATGTAGGCGCTAGAGCGATGACAAAGATTTTCTAAAAATAGCCAAAGTGACCTTGACCTTGGGCACAACACCCTGAAAGTAGAACTTGCTTGAGATATTGTCATGCCCTACATTTGTGTGAAGTTATTTTAAAATCCATTGAGAAATGTAGGTGCTAGAGCGCTGACAAAGTTTTTCTAAAATTAGCCACAGTGACCTTGACCTTGGGCGCAGCATCCTGAAAGTCGAACTTGCTCGAGATATTGTCATACCCTACATTTGTGTGAAAATATTTCAAAATCCGTTGAGAAATGTAGGCCTTAGAGCGATGACAAACTTTTTCTAAAAATAGCCACAGTGACCTTGACCTTGGGCGCAGCACCCTGAAAGTCACACTTGCTCGAGATATTGTCATGCCCTACATTTGTGTGAAGTTATTTCAAAATCCATTGAGAAATGTAGGCGCTAGAGCGATGACAAAGATTTTCTAAAAATAGCCAAAGTGACCTTGACCTTGGGCACAGCACCCTGAAAGTCGAACTTGCTCGAGATATTGTCATGCCCTACATTTGTGTGAAGTTATTTTAAAATCCATTGAGAAAGGTAGGCGCTAGAGCCATGACAAAGATTTTCTAAAAATAGCCAAAGTGACCTTGACCTTGGGCACAGCACCCTGAAAGTCGAACTTGCTCGAGATATTGTCATGCCCTACATTTGTGTGAAGTTATTTTAAAATCCATTGAGAAATGTAGGCGCTAGAGCGATGACAAAGATTTTCTAAAAATAGCCAAAGTGACCTTGACCTTGGGCGCAGCACCCTGAAAGTCGAACTTGCTCGAGATATTGTCATGCCCTACATTTGTGTGAAGTTATTTCAAAATCCATTGAGAAATGTAGGCGCTAGAGCGATGACAAAGATTTTCTAAAAATAGCCAAAGTGACCTTGACCGTGGGCACAACACCCTGAAAGTCGAACTTGCTCGAGATATTGTCATGCCCTACATTTGTGTGAAGTTATTTTAAAATCCATTGAGAAATGTAGGTGCTAGAGCGCTGACAAAGTTTTTCTAAAATTAGCCACAGTGACCTTGACCTTGGGCGCAGCATCCTGAAAGTCGAACTTGCTCAAGATATTGTCATACCCTACATTTGTGTGAAGCTATTTCAAAATCCATGGAGAAATGTAGGTGCTAGAGCCATGACAAAGTTTTTCTAAAAATAGCCACAGTGACCTTGACCTTTGGCACAGCACCCTGAAAGTCAAACTTGCTCGAGATATTGTCATGCCCTACATTTGTGTGAAGTTATTTCAAAATCCGTTGAGAAATGTAGGCCTTAGAGCGATGACAAAGTTTTTCTAAAAATAGCCACAGTGACCTTGACCTTGGGCGCAGCACCCTGAAAGTCACACTTGCTCGAGATAGTGTCATGCCCTACATTTGTGTGAAGTTATTTCAAAATCCATTGAGAAATGTAGGCGCTAGAGCGATGACAAAGATTTTCTAAAAATAGCCAAAGTGACCTTGACCTTGGGCACAGCACCCTGAAAGTCGAACTTGCTCGAGATATTGTCATGCCCTACATTTGTGTGAAGTTATTTCAAAATCCATTGAGAAATGTAGGCGCTAGAGCGATGACAAAGATTTTCTAAAAACAGCCAAAGTGACCTTGACCTTGGGCACAGCACCCTGAAAGTCGAACTTGCTCGAGATATTGTCATGCCCTACATTTGTGTGAAGTTATTTCAAAATCCATTGAGAAATGTAGGCGCTAGAGCGATGACAAAGATTTTCTAAAAATAGCCAAAGTGACCTTGACCTTGGGCACAGCACTCTGAAAGTCGAACTTGCTCGAGATATTGTCATGCCCTACATTTGTGTGAAGTTATTTCAAAATCCATTGAGAAATGTAGGCGCTAGAGCGATGACAAAGATTTTCTAAAAATAGCCACAGTGACCTTGACCTTGGGCGCAGCACCCTGAAAGTCACACTTGCTCGAGATAGTGTCATGCCCTACATTTGTGTGAAGTTATTTCAAAATCCATTGAGAAATGTAGGCGCTAGAGCCATGACAAAGATTTTCTAAAAATAGCCAAAGTGACCTTGACCTTGGGCACAGCACCCTGAAAGTCGAACTTGCTCGAGATATTGTCATGCCCTACATTTGTGTGAAGTTATTTCAAAATCCATTGAGAAATGTAGGCGCTAGAGCGATGACAAAGATTTTCTAAAAACAGCCAAAGTGACCTTGACCTTGGGCACAGCACCCTGAAAGTCGAACTTGCTCGAGATATTGTCATGCCCTACATTTGTGTGAAGTTATTTCAAAATCCATTGAGAAATGTAGGCGCTAGAGCGATGACAAAGATTTTCTAAAAATAGCCAAAGTGACCTTGACCTTGGGCACAGCACCCTGAAAGTCGAACTTGCTCGAGATATTGTCATGCCCTACATTTGTGTGAAATTATTTTAAAATCCATTGAGAAATGTAGGCGCTAGAGCGATGACAAAGATTTCCAAATAATAGCCAAAGTGACATTGACCTTGGGCGCAGCACCCTGAAAGTCGAACTTGCTCGAGATATTGTCATGCCCTACATTTGTGTGAAGTTATTTTAAAATCCATTGAGAAATGTAGGTGCTAGAGCGCTGACAAAGTTTTTCTAAAATTAGCCACAGTGATCTTGACCTTGGGCGCAGCATCCTGAAAGTCGAACTTGCTCAAGATATTGTCATACCCTACATTTGTGTGAAGCTATTTCAAAATCCATGGAGAAATGTAGGTGCTAGAGCCATGACAAAGTTTTTCTAAAATTAGCCACAGTGACCTTGACCTTAAATGCAGCACCCTGAAAGTCGAACTTGCTTGAGATATTGTCATGCCCTACATTTGTGTGAAGTTATTTCAAAATCCATTGAGAAATGTAGGCGCTAGAGCGATGACAAAGTTTTTCTAAAAATAGCCACAGTGACCTTGACCTTGGGTGCAGCACCCTGAAAGTCAAACTTGCTCGAGATATTGTCATGCCCTACATTTGTGTGAAGTTATTTCAAAATCCGTTGAGAAATGTAGGCCTTAGATCGATGACAAAGTTTTTCTAAAAATAGCCACAGTGACCTTGACCTTGGGCGCAGCACCCTGAAAGTCGAACTTGCTCGAGATATTGTCATGCCCTACATTTGTGTGAAGTTATTTTAAAATCCATTGAGAAATGTAGGGGCTAGAGCGATGACAAAGATTTTCTAAAAATAGCCAAAGTGACCTTGACCTTGGGCACAGCACCCTGAAAGTCAAACTTGCTCGAGATATTGTCATGCCCTACATTTGTGTGAAGTTATTTTAAAATCCTTTGAGAAATGTAGGTGCTAGAGCGCTGACAAAGTTTTTCTAAAATTAGCCACAGTGACCTTGACCTTGGGCGCAGCATCCTGAATGTCAAACTTGCTCGAGATATTGTCACGCCCTACATTTGTGTGAAGTTATTTTAAAATCCGTTGAGAAATGTAGGCAATAGAGCGATGACAAAGTTTTTCTAAAAATATGTGATGACGTTGTTTTCTCCATTATAACACTATGGGATTTTTTTCAAACGCTCAAGGGCAGCTAACTCCGTAGTCGGTGCTCGAATCCGGCCAAATTTCGAACTCATCCAAGCTCTTATGTATGTCATCATTACCTGCAAGTATGATAAGGATCGAAGCAAAAACAGTTGAGAAAAGGTGATGACACCATTTTCCCCATTATAACCCTATGGGATTTTTTTCAAACGCTCAAGAGCAGCTAACTCCGTAGTCTGTGCTCGAATCCGACCAAATTTCGAACTCATCCAAGCTCTTGTGTATGTCATCATTACCTGCAAGTATGATAAGGATCTAATCAAAAACAGTTGAGAAAACGTGATGACGCCGTTTTCCCCATTATAACCCTATGGGGGCTATCTGTTGCCATGGAAACCAGAGTTCTGAGCTGATCGGCACCAAAACCTAATGCAGCCTTTCCCCCACCCAAATGATGCTTCAGATAAAATTTGATTGCGATCGGCCAACTGGTCTCTGAGATATTTATGTTTGAAAGTCTTGACGCACGCACCCACCCACGGACGGACGGACGACGGCTCGACTCCCATCCTATAAGCTCACCTCTGAGCCTTCGGCTCAGGTGAGCTAAAAACAATATTCAGCTCTGTATACCATTGAATGGAGTTTGCTTTTTAATGTGAAGTAATTTTTTCAGAATTTTCGAAATTGTTCAGAGTTTTAAACAGTCCTGATTTCTGACAGTCAACTGTGGTATACAAGTCGTAATACTGTGGCAGTGATAATGTACACCATCAATAGACATTTATATGTGGTAGCTATTACAAATGATATGGAAAGTGTTTTTCCTTGATTCATACATTCAAATGATGCAACTTTGACATCTTATTTTACTCTTGAAATTGACCCAAAATGATCATATAAGTATTATCACAACTCCATTTTTGATACACAAAAAAGCATCACAAAGGACTGTGTGATATCCTGCCACTGCAGACCTGTTTGTCTGTTGTTACCCCAGGGCAGGGGCCAACAACCCAGATGGAGCAAAATTTTGATCACCACATAAAGTTTTTATGATTTTAATCATATGCTTAAGCTTCAGAAATACAGTTTCAAAGCTGATATAAAGATTTTTGTAAACATTAACAGCCTTTAGCCAGGACTGGAGAGATAAGTCCCATGATGAGATAAAATTTTGTATCTGTGGCTCAAAGCTGTTCATATTATATATTTGCTAATTATCATCAGCCAATATCTGACAAATTTTACCATGAATTCCTGGAATATTTTGCTCTTTAAGCCAATCAGAAAGAGACTTCACAGCACTCCAGTGACTATAGTCTTCCGTCAGATCTCCAATGATCAACGCTGCAACATGGATCTGCTCAGACTCAAACCATCTGACCAATCCAAACTCATCTTTTTCTTCTTGAGGAATCCCGTAATTCCCAATGAGGGGGTAGGTGAGGATGAGGATCTGCTTCCTGTAGGAAGGGTCTGTCAGGGACTCTGGGTAGCCCACCATACCAGTCTGGAACACTACACAAAGAAAAGACATAGTATGATTTAAGGTGAATGGGCACACTTTCAGGGGCAGCAACTCTACCATTTTCTTTTTTGCCTCCCTTCTCACTGGGTCAACTCTTATAGGAAAGAATTTGCTCCTATGGAGTAGGTCAGGTGCCCTACTGATTGCGCTACCTGGCCCGGCTCATTTTATGTGTATGCTGACCCTATTATTCAGAGGATTTTGTGCCTTGTTTTGCGCGAGGTTATTGCAAGGTGTTCCATTCTCTTTTCATTTTTTCATTTCTTTTCTTTTTTTATTTTTATTATTTTTTTTTTTTTTTTTTGGTTATTTTGCTTCTGCATTTTTTCCTATAAATTATTATTTTCTAATTCATTCATTCTTGTTTTCGAGAGCAGAGATATTGCGATACTAGACTACCAATCAAGGGGTCGCAGGATCCCCCATTTCTTAAACTTTATAACTTGAGGTCCCCTCTGTTTAATCTAAGTGTTGATGGGACGTTAAATCAAAGTTCACTCACTCACCTCTACCTTCTTTCTATTTTTTCCACTCATTTTGTATATTCTTCATTTTCTTATTTATTTTTTTAGTGTGTGTGTGTTTCCTTGCAGGTGTATTGCATTTTCTCTCTTTCTCTCTGTGTTTCTATTTTATTTTTGTATTTCTTATTTTTTGCATTTTATGGTCTGCAATATTGATTCAACAACTAGATCTATAAGTTTTTTGTTTGTTTTTTTCTTTTGTTAGTTAATTACTTTTTGGCATTTTGGTTCTGCTTTACTATTTATTTATTCATTCATTTCATTTATTTATTAATTTTATGTCATACCCAGTGGGCACACAACGTCGAAATGACGTTGAATTGACATCGATAGGACATGATGATGTTTCGTCGACATCAATAGGCCATCATTTCGACGTCATGTGACTGCTTTTTTTTTTCTTTTTTTTTTATTTATATATTTTATTTTTGGTGTTTTTTTGTGCTTTGAGTAGAATGTAAACACAGGATATTTCACATGTGAATGCAAAAAAAACAACAACAAAAAAACAATGCCATACATTCCTGCAATACATTTCTGTAAAAAGAAAAAAAAAGGTAGGATATAAGTTGGGTCCGTGGAAACACCCCAAACCACCCCAAACCACCCAAAACCTCTACCAAACCACCCCAAACCAGTCTCCCCAGATTCAAATCACCCCCCTGTCCCCTCCACACACACACCAACACTGCTCCCACCCATCCAAAACAGTATCTATATAGATTCAAAATAAAAAGAACACTTCAATAAGTGGTTGCCCATGTATCTCTTTTAATAACTTCTGGTTTAAATATTAACGAAAAATCAATAATCTCAGTATAATTATTGTGTAGGTTTATGTATGTCACGCAGGGTTGGGGGAGGGGGGGGGGGGGGGGAGGGGGAGGGGAGAGAGAGAGAGAGGGGCGACCATTTATACCACTCCAAACCAGCCACCCTGGATACAAACTAGAACCCCATCCCTCGCGCAGTGACATGTTAGTTTAAAGAATGAAGAGGGTGGGTGGAAGGAAAAACTAATACTCGCCAGCTGACCTGAAATGTTGGTGTCTTGGTGGGGGGAGGGAATAGGGTTCTAGTTTATACCCAGAGAGGCTGGTTTGGGGTGGTATGAAAGTGGTTTGGGGTGGTTTGGGATGTTTTGGGGTGGTTTGGGGTGTTTCCACGGACCGTATAAGTTCGCTCAATTCTGCAATTCCTACTTTTTGAGTAACCAAATTGATGGACCCCGCAAAACCAAACCACTTCAAGAGTGTCAAAATCTCTTTACCAACTTCTCCTGGCACACTGACATCTGCTCCAAATGAAACGCCTTCATATTCCGAGCCGTCTTCCAACACAAGAATTGCTTTCGACATCGTCGCACGTGTTTGGTAGCCAATCCTTCTAACACGTGTGCTGAAAAACAAAACATAAACAACATGCAAAGAAAAGACAAACATGAAACTGGGAGCAAATTAATTAATATTTTACATCCCGATATAAAGATAAATACTTAATCTGACATTTACTTTGAAACGATATATCCTGATTTAGCTGAAAACTTTATGGCTGCTGTCAAACTCTTTCTTGAAAATTTGCCGCGGCCATTAGTGAAGAGTTTCAAGGGAGGTAATTGAAAATTGCACTGATGCTGGCGTTACTGGGATATAACGTGCAAAACAAAATAAAGGAAAAAAGAAAAGTTACAAAAAAAAAAAAAAGGAAAGCAAGATAATCAATTAGATCTTCATCTGAATATGACGTGAGTGTTACTGTAAAATATATACAAAATGAACATAAAAAATCATAACAAATATTTACAAAACTAGATCTAGCAACTGATCTTCCTTCAGAATCCATTTGAAAATTTGATAAGTCAACCCAGCAGGCACATGACGTTGAAATGACGTCGTACTGACGTCGATGCGACGTAATGACGTCGCATCGACGTCAGTACGGTGTCATTTCGACGTCATGTGCCCGCTGGGAACCGTTGACTATTTAGGTCGAAGTTCTTATAAAATCTATGTCATAAAACATGAACTAATAACTCTTACATGTATATTATTATACTGAACTTAACATCTCGAGATGTTGGGTTAGATATAAAAGTACCGGACAGGCTAAGCGTGTAAAAGTTAATAGATTAATAGTGTGACTTTCAAACATTAAAGTATAACCTGTAGCTTCTTCTTCTTCCAATAATGCGCTGAGCTCCTCTCACGCATATAAGCCGCAGAATTACCATCATTATTGAGAATAATTAAGGCACGGGAGGGGGGGTCACTTCCATTATAAAGCAGGGTACTATATATGTGCCGCTGGAATAGCCCTACTTTTTGATCTGCCAGATACATCTATAGGTATCATTTTACAGACTAATATACACGAAAAGGTATTATTTCTGCAAGCTCTGTATACAAAAGCCAGCGTATCTGATTTTGTTACCTAAAAGAAGCAAATATCAATTACAAAGACAACAAATGTTCTCAGCATACTAATTTATTAAATGTTCTTTAAGGCTTAATGGCAAATTCATGAGTTAATCTAAGCACTTTTTTCTGCAGTATACACGAATAGGGTCCAAATTTGATACAAAATACATAAATAGGTACATATTTTGGGATTTGTGTTATACATGAATAGGGTGGGTTATCAGAGTTCCAACGGCACATCTGTACCCCTTTAAAGACCAAGTGACCCCCCCCCCCCCCCACCACCACCCCCGTGAATTAAGGCCTAAGGGTACATCAATGCATTTAAAATAGTACCACATAAATTATTTTTTCCAGCCTTATTACAAATTGTCAGGTTGAAAAGATGAAAAATAGAAGAGATTATGTCCCTCAACTGAAAGCAACACTGACATGAGTGAAATATAGGCTTAGGCAAGACCTGTCATTCTTAGAGGGTTTCATACCAACATTGCCTGTCATAATAATCATCCTGGTATTCTTGAGCTGGAAAATCACAGTGCACACACTTCTGACTTTGAGCTTTTAAAACCTGAACTTTCATGTGCGACACAACGACATTTCTCCCCCTTCACGTGAACCCCACTAGGGGTAAGCTAACTACAGATAGTTAGGAACTTGAAGTAAACCTCATTTTTGATAAGAGTTACTGCATTTTGTTGATGTGGAGTTTTTTGTCTGATTTGCACGAAATTCAGAATGGTTGTGTCAATGCAGGTCAGACGTAAATTGGGCATTACACATTAGTTTGATACCAGTGGGCAACAACATCAGAGGGCTTTAAAGATAAGAATTCTATATGTCGAGGCCCAATTAGAACTGCCTGAGGCACATTTAATCCCTCATTATCACCGCCTCGGATAGGCCGTAATATGACTCTACTATTGCCCAACGATAATGTGTTATTGACAAACATTGATGTAAACATGGAACGCACCACTGAAAGGGGAAACAGGTATTTACCTGTACAAAGTTAGTAGTATTTTCATATAAATATTGTTAAAATGCTGCCTGACTACAACGAGTCAAAATAGCTCAGTAGTTGAAAGTATCAATTTTTCAACTTGGTTTATTTGCGGTCGTAGGTTCGAATCACAAATGCATAACGTTTTTTTTTCTGTGCCTGTTTTATTTTCTTGCTATTTTTGTAAACAGGTATGCATGCTATGCATGAAGCGCGAATTTTTCGGGACCCACAGATGAGCAACAAATTTTTTTTTCTTTTTTTTTTTTAAAATGCATGCTGTCATTTCACTTTCATCGTCACAATGGCAACATTATCGGGTAATTCAGACAATGAAGCAATTCATTTTCATTATTTGAATGATTTAAAGAAAATTATTCTACAAGTCCTGAGGTTATCCTTTTTCTGGGTGCTAAATATCTACCCACTGGGCACACGACGTGTGAGCAACAGCAGATCAACGTTGATTCAAGGTCATAACGTTGAATCAACCTTGATTCAATGTTAGTTCTACGTGGAGTGCCTGCTGGGAAAGCTAAGTTTTTTGCGATGAATGTTGAGATGTCAGTCCGGCGCTCTCGAAATTCCATTCGGCTTACGCTGTCTAGCTGGAAAAAGTTTCAATGTCTCCGGTTGTTGTTCTTTTGTTGCTTGACGTCCACGGTAAATAGCCATGGTTACATGTATGTCGGGACGGTCAGTTAACCTAACCACACTATTTCTGGGCAGGCTTAGACCTCCTAAGCGGTTAACCAGTACTAAGTACATACTTTCGCCAGTAACTGACAACTGCCCTTCTTGAATCAGCGAAAGGAGAAACGAAAGTATGTGGCTGGACCGGTATTGAATCCGGGACATCTGGCTCTTGACTGAGACGCGCTACCGACCGCGCTACGCGGCCCGTCCCAATGTCTCTTAAAAATAAAAATAAATAAAAGATGAATAAGTCGAAGCAATAAGAGAGAAACAATATTGAAAACGAAGAAAGTAAGAGAAAAAAATCGTTGAAGAAAAAATAATTTTGCGGGAGGGATTCGAACTCACATTTTACCACATTAGATCTTACGCTACTCTCGCCCTTAACCATCTCGGCCATGTACAAACTGTTGTATCCAGAGTAATATTAAGAATATAATAACTATGATGGTGATTTCCAAACCGACGGATAATTGCCTGAGGGCTGTTCACTACCTGTTTTACCTATTATCCTTAAATGGTCGTGCAAGGCTATTTGCGCGGGAACCAAATTATCTTTGGGTGACAGTATAACTAATACTTAAAGGCAGGAGTGGACTATAAAAGGCAAAATTAGCTACCTATTCTCAGTTTTCCAATAGCCACCAAAGGGTAAACATCTACAGTAGCTCCTGTAGATTTATCTCTAATTTGATTGGCTGTTGATTTGCTGGAGTATTTACCTGTGAAAGTATTGGCAGCTCTTATTGGCTAAAACAGGACAGTGGTCTAATTTACACAGTAGCTAAGCCACGCCCTCTATTCCTCATACAGGTAGCTAATCCTCTACAGGGGGGTTCAGAAATCCTGCCTTTAAACATCCTACATTTTTAGGTGGCTAGGTCTGTACAAACAGTGAAAACAGATCAGACTGCTGCTCCTTAGGAGCCGGTCTGATTATGATCTACACAGTTGCCATTCCATCTGCACATTTTTAGCTCGCCTGAGCACGAAGTGCTCAGGTGAGCTTTAAGGATACCGTGATGTCCGTCGTACGTCCGTCCGTCCGTCCGGACGTCCGTCAACTTTTGCTTGTGTACACTCTAGAGGGCACAGTTTTGATCCAATCTTCATGAAACTTTGTCAGAATGTTAGCCTTTATAAAATCTAGGCCAAGTTCGAAACTGGGTCATGTCGGGTCAAAAACTAGGTCACTAGGTCAAATCGTAGAAAAACCCTGTGTACGCTCTAGAGGGCACAGTTTTGATCCAAAGTTCATGAAACTTTGTCAGAATGTTTATCCTAATAATATCTAAGACAAGTTTGAAACTGGGTCACGTCGGGTCAAAAACTAGGTCACTAGGTCAAATCATATAAAAACCTTGTGTATGCTCTAGAGGACACAGTTTTGATCCAATCTTTATGAAAATTTGTCAGAATGTTTATCTCCATAAATTCTAGGCCAAGTTCGAAACTGGGTCATGTCGGGTCAAAAACTAGGTCACTAGGTCAAATCTTAGAAAAACCTTGTGTACGCTCTAGAAGGCACAGTTTTGATCCAAAGTTCATGAAACTTAATCAGAAAGTTTATCCTTATAATATCTAGGACAAATTTGAAACTGGGTCAAGTCGGGTCAAAAACTAGGTCACTAGGTCAAATCATAGAAAAAACCTTGTGTATGCTCTAGAGGACACAGTTTTGATTCAATCTTTATGAAACACTGTCAGAATGTTTATCTCTATAAACTCTAGGCCAAGTTCGAAACTGGGTCTTGTTGGGTCAAAAACTAGGTCACTAGGTCAAATATTAGAAAAACCTTGTGTACGCTCTAGAAGGTTCAGTTTTGATCCAAAGTTCATGAAACTTTGTCAGAATATTTATCCTTATAATATGTAGAACAAGTTTGAAACTGGGTCATGTCGGGTCGAAAACTAGGTCACTAGGTCAAATCATAGAAAAACCTTGTGTACACTCTGGAGGACACAGTTTTTATCTAATCTTTATGAAACTTTGTCAGAATGTTTATCTTCATAAACTCTCGGCCAAGTTTGAAAGTAGGTCCTGTCGGGTCAAATCTAGGTCAGTAGGTCAAATTTTAAGAAAACTTTGTGTAAGGTCTAGAAGGCACAGTTGTGATCCAAAGTTCATGAAACTTTGTCAGAATGTTTATCCTCAGAATATGTAGGATAAGTTTGAAACTGGGTCATGTCGGGTCAAAAACTTGGTCACTAGGTCAAATCGTAGAAAAACCTTGAGTACGCTCTAGAAGGCACAGTTTTCATCCAAAGTTCATGAAACTTTGTCAGAATGTTTATCCCCATAATATCTAGGACAAGTTCGAAACTGGGTCATGTCGGGTCAAAAACTAGGTCACTAGGTCAAATCATAGAAAAACCTTGTGTACGCTCTAGAGGACACAGTTTTGATCTAATCTTTATGAAACATTGTCAGAATGTTTATTTCCATAAACTCTAGGCCAAGTTCAAAACTGGGTCATGTCGAGTCAAAAACTAGGTCACTAGGTCAAATCTTAGAAAAACCTTGTGTGCACTCTAGAAGGCACAGTTTTGATTCAAAGTTCATGAAACTTTGTCAGAATGTTTATCCTCATAATATGTAGGATAAGTTTGAACTTGGGTTATGTCGGGTCGGAAACTAGGTCACTAGGTCAAATCATAGAAAAACCTTGTGTACGCGCTAGAGGACACAGTTTTGATCTAATCTTTAAAACTTTGTCAGAATGTTTATCTTCATAAACTCTTGGCCAAGTTTGAAAGTAGGTCATGTCGGGTAAAAAACTAGGTCACTAGGTTAAATCTTAGAAAAATGTTGTGTAAGCACTAGAAGGCATAGTTTTGATCCAATCTTCATGAAACTATGTCAAAATGTTTATTGTCCATATATCTAAGACCCCTATGAAACTGAGTCACGTCGGCTGAAGGTCAAATCTTAGAAAAACTTTGTGTACACCCTAGAGGGCACAGTTTTGATCCAATCTTCATGAAACTCTGTCAGAATGTTTATCTTAATGAAATCTAGGTAAAGTTTGAAACTGGGTCGTGTCGGGTCAAAAACTTGGTCACTAGGTCAGATATAAGAACGACCTTGTATACGCTCCAGAGGGCACAGTTTTGATCCAATCTCAATGAAACTGTGTCAGAATGTTTATTCTTACAATATCCAGGCCAAGTTTGAAACTGGGTCATGTCGGGTCAAAAACTAGGTCAAATGTTAGTATGGTAAAAACTCTTATAAATCTTCACCAGAGCCAATGAACTGATTAATGCTCAGGTGAGCGATTCAGGGCCACCATGGCCCTCTTGTTGTATGTATTACTCTATGGTGTAACTGAAATAACAGAAGAATAAATAGCAGGACAAGGGCTGGTGTGCTTTCAGCAGATACGGAATTCGAGTTGTCTTTTTTTTTTTTTTTTTTTGGCGTTTTATTATTATTATGATTTCTTCTTCTTTTTGTTGTTGTTTTTCTGTGGTCACCTCTATTCTCGTTCTATCTACTTTTCTCTCTCCCTATGTCTGGGTTACGGCTTTATATAGACTGAACTTCTCAAAGAGCCATTAAATCCAAAACAACCAACAAACCAGCCATTCAGGGGGATTAACTCCAACATTCGTAATCTGACAGTTTCTCAGATTTCATGATATTTTTTAGCATTGTATTGCTAGGAAATACTACGCGTCAATCAACAACTGCAACTTGTCGTTGTTGGAGCAGGTTCAGAAACGTTCCGTTATCTCAAAATAATAAAAAGACAGTCGCTCAAAGTCATTTCTTCATAGACGTCGGCTCAGTTGATCCTAGTCACAAAATTTATCGTTAACGGTACCTGTCAGCTACATTATTATGGCAGTTTTCATTAATTTGAAAAATCTGACTGACTGAAATGTTTCTCTTTTTAGACTGAATTAGACAGGATAACGGGTTTCTCCGCTACTAAAGTGCAGGTGTACAACGGTATTTTAGCTTCTTGTCACAAACTTAACGGTACCTGTCAGCTGTATTATTAACACATAAATCACAAAACACGTGGCAATGCTCTTCAACATACGATGAAATCAATCGAATAATAATAGTGAAAAAGGATAAGAGTCAAGCCCGACTGCGTAAATAATGCGCTATTAAATGAGAAAAGGCATTGTTATTATTATTATTATTATTATTTGATAGAAAAGTGCAGAGTTCCTGGTGGTTTAAAACGGCGGTGATAGTTTAGCAGTAATGGGTAAGGATGAAACAATCTGCAAGAATAAGACACTCGGGCAATAAAGATAACATAATTCGCCGCCCGTGTACATACTGGTAATACTGGTGAATACCCCTACCTGAGCTGTCATTTTAATTGATTGGATTATAAAGTAACAATCCAAGGAGAGTCACGAACTCGGCTGGATTCGATACCCCGACTTCTTCATTATGAATAAGAGAGCATTTATATTTTACCCGTCGGGGAAGACGACTCAACTTTTGGAACGTTATTAAAAAGGTCTGCATGCTATGTGTATTTGCGCAGTTTACTGTACAGTCTGGTCAGAGTATGCACCGTATGATTCGCCTATCCTGCAAGAGTATGCAGTATGCACCGTATGATTCGCCTATCCTGCAACATGTGCCTATCATGAGCATGCTGTTTTTACATATAGGCTTGTTTCGGCAACGACGCGGCTTGAATCCAAATGATGTCATTTTCATAGGGTCAACAATTTAAGAAAAGAATTTGCCCCATTCTGAAAGGGATGTAAAAATGAAAATGACAGTGTTGCTTCCCCGAAAAGTGTGCCCATTCACCTTAAGACAGGTCCTTCCCGATATCGCTTGAGGCAAAAATACCTAAAATGTACTTTACAAAGGGTGTTATAATCAATATCGTAAAGTGAGTGGAATTAAGCTTCCGAAGGAATGTTTTGTTGTTTCAGAATTAATACTTTTTAAGCCCGTGATGCCATGCTTTCTTTTCTCCCTCTCTCTCCCTCTCTCTCTTATTCTCTCTTTGAAATGAATGATTAGTGAAGTTTCAAGCGAAGCCAAAGTCTCTCTCAAAAACTGAATGACACAAACTCTTTCTCTCTTTTTTCCCTTGATTGTCAGTACAACGACGAGTTGTCATACGAAGTAAACTCGTCTGTGGCAACTAAAGCAAAAGCAATTCTGTCTTGTCAGCGAGCCCTCGGCTTAGTGGTAAAGTGTTGTGATGCGAGTCTCGCCCGTGTGTCGTCGAAATGCCCCGCCCCCCCCCCCCCCCCCCAGCTGGCACATAGCGTCCAATTGACGTCATCCCGACGTCGATGTGACGTCGCAATGTCACAGCGACGTTGGTATGATGTCATTTTGACGTCGTGCTTCTGGTGGACCTGTTCCGCTACCAGAAGATCAGTTTTCTCCCGTGCCTACCGATGGACTAGATGTATGAGAAATACTCTTGCAAGAGCAGTTAAATCCATACCAAAGCACGTCTTGTGCATTGTCCTGTTACCGTCCGATATAAACTGAGCTGCAACAAGCAAACTGGGTGCTAAACGTATCTGCTAACACACAAGACTCAAACCAGTCTGGATCAGTGCTGTCTGACCATAGCTTTGCATGTAGCCTTCAGTTTCATCAAAAACCATACATGGTGTGTATGGACGACAGAGTTCTAATCAGACTGTGCCGCTGCGCAGGCTTATATAACTGAGTCTGTTTTTGTTGTGTATGACATGAGCACCGTTTTGCATACATCACTGGGGCTTAACTTCGCCGAAAACAGCTATTTGGGATAAGTGTGCAAACTGCGAAGAATGAACTCAGCCTGAGCATTCACTCAAGTCTGATATGAAGTTTTGCTGTTGTTAAAAATGCGAACAACGAAGGCTCTGTTCAACCTCAGACAGTGCAGGAGTACGCCATTGACGTAGTTTCGTTTCGGTATTCTTCTCAAAAGGATCATCTTTTTGAAGAATAGAAGTTGCTTTCCTGGCGAATTCTTGCCTTTTAGTGTAGTCTCCATTTTCGTCCTGGCATTGTTTAACTTGTATGCCCACATTTGGGTGTTGAAAACCAACTCGTGGATAAAAAGCTGTGGAAACCGATCATGAGTGAATATGATCTTATCATAGCGGCAGAACTTGACCTGCCTGTAAACCACACAAACCGTCAATCTGCTGTCTCGTAAGAGACATGACCGTCGGAACTTTTGGCAGGAAAATGTACGCTGAGTCAAACAATGTACTTTGAGTCAGACAACATTTTAAAATAATTCGATAATTCTGAGATTTTTTTTCGTATTTATCAATAAAAATACGTTGTGACCCCTCGCCGAGTCATTTTGACCCCTCGTTAGAATCGTCTCGCAGAGACGGTTCTACTGAGAAGTCACAACACATGCTTTTGCGGAGAACGGAGGATAATTATCCCTCGATTATCCCTATTACCTCTTCTTATCTGGAGCATTGATCCATAGTTTAAAAATTCATTTGTTTGTTTGATGGAACTCTTTCTGCGACCTTTGTTTTCTGTGCATCTTCTGCTGAGACACTAACAAAGTCAAGGTCGCAATAGGCAGGGATGATGGTATTGTTATTGTTGCTGTTTTTTTTTGTTGTTGTTGTTTTACCAAAACTACTTAATAACTGTGCAGAAGGGCCAAACATGCCACCCAGCTGTGTACTCAGTATTCATACATTGTTTCGAAGTACAGAACATATCATTAAATAATGGGTTGGCTATGACTGTCGTCTATAGTAGGCTGGTGGCATCATTTCTCCAGGGTCCGATTGTTGAAAACCAACGATGGCGTTGGTGAACGAGGCGTAAGATTTGCAAATATATGATAGGCCTTCGAAAAAAACGTTGCTGCTCTTGATGAAAAAAAATCTGACAAGCTTTTCAGAAGTTATTCACATTTTTTTCTTTTTGGAGCAACACTCCTGATGTTACCGGGACGCTTTGAACCACCTGGCCCAGGACGTAACCCAGCAGGCAAGAAATATCGAAACAGCGTGATATCAACGTCACTACAACGTCAGGGTTCGAGGTTATAAATCTTGAGAATAATCTCAAACTCAAAAATAAAGCACACTGACTGGCTGTTTCCGAGCATGTGCTCGGAAGCAGTCAATCAGTGTGCTTTATTACATGCTCGGAAGCAGCCAGTCAGTGTGCTTTATTTTGAGTTTGAGAATATACTCAAGTTTTATAACCTCGGGGCCATGAAAAGTTACATTGATATCAATACGACTGTGTTTCAACGTTATGTGTCTGCTGGGAACTTGACAGTGTGCATATCTCTGCATGTAGTAAGGATCACAATACTGCGAATGAAAATATATCTACGGCATAACTATGTAAAGTTGGTTCGAATTTTCCTCTTTTCTTGTAGCTATAACTAATTTCAAATGGTGGTGAAAAATGCTCGTATTTCATGATAATGGGAGCCCCAAGCTCAAGCGTGAACCGGGACAAAATATTAAGGGGTTGTTAATCTTGCCAAACGAAAAAAAAATGTGTCGAAGTACAAATGAGCCGCGACACGAGAAAACCAACAATGTGGTTGTGCGGCCAGCGCAGACTCAGATCAGCCTGGGCATCCGCCCAGTCTGATCAGAGTCTTCGCTGTCCGCATGGCGGTAGCTTAGACCCTTGCCTATCCTTCAAGCCCTAAACGAAGAGTCTGATCGGACTGGGGGATACCCAGGCTGATCGGAGTCTGCGCTGGGCGCACAACCACATTGTTGGTTTTCTCGTATTGCGGCTCAAATGTATCAGTATCTGAGCAGCGCGACGAAAAATATAAAGCTGAGACTGACATAGCCGACTCAAATTTGCTCTACATTTTCCTTGACTCTCAAATGAGGACATGAGTAACGCTGACAAGACAGGATTATCTGAGTCTTCGCTGTTCGCACATGTCCTAATGCACTTATTATTATTATGATTATACTTACATTGTTTGTAATCCGAAATAGTTTGCGAGTTGTATGAGTTTAAAACCAACTAAATTCAGTTCATGGAGTGAAAATTAGCAGAATATTTGGCTTGAATAATGAAATTTATTAGCTTCATCCATTCTGAACAAAGTGTTATTTCTGTCTTGTAACGTATATTTTGTTCTGGCTGCATAAGATTGTAGTGCTAGGTACTACATACTCCCATACATGAGAGTTCTGCGTTCCAGACATTCATATTTTACATTTTTATGCTGTTGTTTACGTTTTTGTTATTCTTCGGAACGCATGCACAACTATAAAAGGTCAAATATAAATGAGTGCATGCGGACGTCTAACTTGTTGGACTAGGTACTACAAAAATGATTCATATAATGTTAATTAATGTGTTCAACCGTAAGAAGCTGACTGGACTTTTATCAGGAATTTATTTACCGATTAGCTTACTTTTTGTGTATTTAGTTAGTTATTTATTACCCCAGATGTTTCGTAATACGATACATGATATGATGCAAACTGAGTGAAAAGAAATCGTATGACATGTACCAGATCAGACGTTTTTTTGTTTGAATGAACAGCCTAAAAATCAGCTTTGGGCAGGTACAGGCTTAGCTGAGTCCCTGCTGTTCGTTGATGTCGCACAATCGTCTTTCTCGTGACATCACTTATGAACTAATTCGAACTTACGTAACAGCGACGAGCAAGATGAGTGAGCCGGAACAAAAGTGAAATATTTCTGATGGGTACAGGTGATATCAAATTAATCTCAGAATAATTTCAGCGATAAAAGGTCCGACTCGGACAAATTGTAGGAAAATTAACGTAGTTTTTAGAGATATAAACTGAGATGCACAAACCACGGGGGGGGGGGGGGTCACTTGGTCTTTAAAGGGGTACAGATGTGCCGCTGGAACTCTGATAACCCACCCTATTCATGTATAACACAAATGCCAAAATATATACCTATTCATGTATTTTGTATCAAATTTGGACCCTATTCATGTATACTGCAGAAAAAAGGCTTAGATTAGCTCATGAATTTGCCATTAAGCCCTGAAGAAAATTCAAGACATTAGTATGCTGGGAACATTTGTTCTCTGTTTGATAACAAAAATCAGATAAGCTGGCTTCAGGTAGCTAATGAACTGGGGCTAGCAAACTAAAAGATACTTTCTACCAGAGCAAGGGTTCTGATCGGTTAAAATCAACTGCGATACCTCTGTAATAAGATAAACAGACCTGGGAAGGAACCAACGGTCAAATTGCCTCTTGCAGAAAATTGGCCTTCCGATAAAGAATTTCCATGCATACAAAGGGGAAAGTTGTAAACTTGAAGTAGTGTGTGAATGGTATTTGAAGTGTGCTGATCTTATTCCACAGTATATAAGCCCAACCATGTAACCCTAATGCATCACCCAAGGTTGACATATAGAGTTAGATATACAGCGAGACTGATCGAGTTTTATCTTCCATAAAATGAAATGCCAGACTGCCTTTTCTCAGGACAGGTTCTTAATTGTTTAGAAACCCATTAAGGTGCCAGTTTAGCATTCTTGACATAAATAATCGTTTCAGCATTGAAAATTCACAGATACTAATCGCCAATGATATAGCAGAAAAATAGCCTCTTCTGGTAGAAGCATGTCCCTATAGGCCAAAATGGAACTTGGCAGCCCCTGTTTATTAGCTGCCTGCTGGCTTTTATACACAGAGCTTGGAGAAATAAGACATATTCGTGTATATTAGTCTGTAAAATCATACCTATTGGTGTATCTGGCAGATAAAAAAAGTAGGGCTATTCCAGCGGCACATATATACCCTGCTTTATAATGGAAGTGACCCCCCCGTGGCACAAACCGTGCGGAAAAGAGGTGCCCAATGGTGAAAATACTTCCAATTCGGGAAACAAACTAGACCGGAGGATTCAGTTTGATCACTTTACACAGATTTGAATGCCGGGCTGCATACCGTGATGGCATAGCTTGCATTTTCAGGCGAGGCCTATCATATCGCGAGTGTGTTGTCCATAGTCGAAGTCATCAGCTCAGCTGCATGCAGTCATGCATCAATCCATTTCTTTTCGGTCAGTCTTTTATAGTAATATGTGCGATATTGTTTCAGTCTATTTCACGTTTTTTCTGTATTCAGTATCATGAGATATGAGTGAGTTTCTTATCGCACGATTTTGCTAGTCTTTTAAAATGATTGTTTTGAGTGTTTTAGTCAGTCGACCGCTTCGCTATGTAGAGACAGGTCTGTGTATTTTGTTTTGTTTCTGAAATTTCTGACCGATTTTGCAACTAATGATCGGATATGGCATGGTAGCATTTCTTTGAATGATATTGATTTCAAAGAGAGAAGTTAGGCCTAGTTTTGGTCCAAATTTGACCCCTTTTAACTTGTGCCACATGAACCTATTTTCTTATTTCGCAAATGATTTAAAATCTAAGTTTTTGAAGTCAACCTTTGCTGTCAGTTTAGAAAAAGCAGATTTTCAAAGCGTGTATATATATAAAAAAAAAAGCAAGGGTGTTCATGTGTAACGGTATACAATTTCAGTTGAAATTACGCTATAGAATGGTGAAATGAGACTGAAAATAGTTGAGTGAGACAACACTCTAGAACGGGAGCACTTGTTTGGCATTCAGTGGCTGAAGTTCGCAGTGGAGGAGCGTTCGTTTAGTACGGACATTTTTGCACTGCGGGATTAGCTTATTGACAGAAACTTGTGTGAACGGTCTTGCTGGTCTTGAGCATGGATAAACCTACCTCCCCCTCCCAAAAATATAAAAAATATAATTAAAGGGAGTAGGGTTGGGTAGCCCGCTCGCAGCGTTTCAGTCTCAACTTGACACCAATTCAGCTACTTGCAGACCTGTCATTTTTGTGAGATTTTGAATACGTCAATGACTTTCGATGTCAGATATCCTTGTACAGAAATTATGAGTTTGTTTAAATTGTTACTTATGTGACGTAGGTTTTGTGTACGATATGTAATAAATGGAACCGTAGCGAACAGCGGCATTCCTATTCACAATTTGTTGTTTCTTTATTTCTTAATCAGCATTTTGCTTTAAGACAAGTTAGAAAAGACAATATTTATTTTCGGACAAACGAAGTGCGGGAGAAAATAAAGAGGTTAATTTTCTACTCTTGGTTGACAAAATTTTTCAATCGTTGGCCGGGCCGCGACTTTCTGTGCTATAGCTATGCGCTCTAACAAAGGGACTACGGCGTGACACACAAATCACTAGAAAACTGTGCAGTCCAAAAGTCTGTAACTCTAGTAACACACGTTGGTTGTTTGTTTTGAGTTTCACGGCCCTTTGAGACAGTTTTTCAGTCTATATCGGGCCGTCTCCCAAAGAGAGGAAGAAAGAAGAGAGATGTGATAGCGAGAGAAAAATGTCCAAACAGCCCCACCCGCACCTACTGCAAGCACACTAGGCCCTTGCCCCACCATTATCCAAATCAGTAGGACGCCACGGAATTGGAAGTTATACCCAGCAGCATCGCACCACCCAACCACACCGGTAACACACTTGAGAGTCGTCAGGCTAACAGTAACGCTTTAGCTGTTGTGCACAAAACACAGGTTGGTCTGACTCACCAATGCCCACATATGCCCTAACGCCCTTTTACGTGTCGGTAAAAGGGGCGATGGGAAATTAGCGAGCTGCCAAGTCTGGGATTAGACTCTGCATTCGTACATAAATCCCGGGCTCGAGACGCGTTGGAAGCGGGTATCTTTTCAGTATCTTTTCAGTCATAAACAGCCCTTCATTATCACCAACCCATCGTCCTGATATAGCTGAAATTATGTTAAAAAGGGCGTAAAATCTTTATTCATCCACCATCGACAAAAATTTATAGGTTTGATTTTCAACAAATTAATCTAATAAAGGTAGCAGATCCGAATTTGTTAGCTAGTCAAAGCAGCTAAACATCTTTTCAAGCGCAGAAATTGATTGACACTTCCGGCTACTGATTACATCTCTCTACCGTTATATTGTCATGTGTACTCAATACAAGAGTCACAGGTCTTTGAGATGTTACAGTTATGTCTGTCACTGACCCGTTAAATCGTCTAGAGAAAGTAAACGTTGCAGACGCACAGATTTCACGTATTTTAGAAAAGGGCTGTAACAACTTCCGCGGCGGTCACTTTGTTAGCGCGAGGTTTACAGAGTACAGCGTGGCTCTGACGTCACAAATCTAGTTACCGCGACATTAACTGAGCCGTTCTAATACGGTTATAATTCAATCAAAAGAAATCATTTTTTCAGCGGAATATTTGATCTGACAGTTGACCGTAACAAATTTTCATCGCCTTTAGAAGGACGTTGGTTGCAGTAGATACTTGATTTGTAGTAAAACGCTGATATTTTTTGTCTTAAATTTGTAACATACTACATAAGTTTTATGAAATAACATGCATAAGCATCATCGCCATGCCCTATCCATTAGATATATTTTTCATGATTTTTTTTTTCGTGAAATTCAATTTTCTTCCATTTTTTTAAATGTAAGAAAATACAAATGTACTTATTATTAAAATAGCTGCCTTTTTTACCAGATTGTTTTAAATATCCTATATTATAAATAATATGATTTGCAGAGTTGAGAGTGGGTTCATATGCTAGAGATATAAATCTAAAAAAAGTATGTAGAAACACAAAATTTTGTTTTTGTGGAAAACAAAACGCTTTTTTTTCTTACCCAAATGTTTAATAGCTTTTTGGGTTATTTAACTGGTATACCGCTAATATTTCAATTCTGATATTTTTTTTTTACCTTAACTGATCCCCTTTGGGAAAGGAGGTCAAGATGAAAATGGCAGAGTTCCTTCCTCTGAAAGTGTACCCATTTACTTTAAGACATTGCACTCACTCACTACAGCCCGATAAATGATGCAAACAACATTAGATACACGCCATACAGTCTGGCTAAAGACCCTATGTTTTGCACAATATCTACCGACGCTGCTAGGACACACAGGATCTGGTTACTTTAAGCTTTTGTTCAACCCAAATGAGCCACTGGACTTTACTGACCTCATGTCTTGCAGTTGATGATACTGTACCTTTATGTAATCAGAAAGTTAGATGGTCATGCTGATATACTAATGGTCTGTAGATTATTATTTTTATTTTATTTTTTTGCAGCTCTGGCTTTTGAAATCAGGATTGATGAACCGATGAAGCAATTAGAAAAACAGTAAGACACTAGGACTGTGGCTTTAAAGCACGTTCAGTCTGGGCTAATCGCATACTTTTTAAGAATCTAAGTTATAAGCTGTGAAGATCCTGATCAAAGCATACTCTGCATGAGTGTTGACTGGCTGCAAATGCCCTGCAAAATGTTCTGTACCTTAGAAGAGTAGAGATATTTTCTTGCTATTTTTGTGTGTGTGTTTTTTTTTTATCTTTATCAAATATTATATTCTTGGCTATTAAAGTGGGTGATGTTATGTGAGAATGTGCCTTAAGGCCAGTATATTCGCAAATAGGGAAGATCTTATTAGCTTGCACATCTAGAAAGACAAGTTAGCGTCCATCTGTTTACATGAACGATATACATGTATATGGCCCATGGGGAATCCATATAGCGGAGAGGGAAAGTAGTGTAAAAGAGCAATGATCTGGAACTGATACAATCCGCTCAAACAGTAACCTATAATATCCAGTTTATTTAAATAGGTCACTGGCTCCACCTACGATACCAAACGTGAAATAGTTACACACACACACACACACACACACACACACACACACAAAAGTAAGTAGTTTAAAACAACACGAGCGGATGGCAAAATAACAGCTCTTTCCCAGGCTGGTGGTCTATTTAAAACTAATTGGATTAGGCATGAGAGTCTTTTTTTCTCATAACGCCGCTCATAAAAATGAAGTAGTTGCCTGCCTTTTCGTACAGCTGATTTATGTTTACCCAGAACAGACGGGCTAGTCCGATCAGGGTATGCAGAAAATTTTCAGTGTACTGTGAAATATTCACAGATATGATATATGTATTATCCAAAATCGAAGATGCAACTTCCCTTACACTAACACATGATGCGATGGTCCGGATTATTTGATTCAACTGATTACCAGGAGAATATTAAACAATATTCCATAAAGAAGACTTCCCAGCAATGGAGGCAAACTTTGGTAACTGTTGGAGACAATGATCTGTGTTAACTAACGGACATTTCTGGCTCTCAGTCTGGTAATGTTGTTTCAGTCAACTGTGGCATTAGTGAAGACAGGCTAAACCAGGCTACGTAGAGGGTAGACTGGCTTCAGTTGAATCTGTATGTTTTACACTGGTGGTTATTCTCTTTATTGCAGTGACCTATGAATCTATACAGGTCACTGCTTATTGCTGGTAACTGTTGCACAGTTACCAGCAATAAGCAGTGACCTGTATAGATTCATAGGTCACTGCAATAAGTGAAGTCGGATAAAGAGAATAACCACAAGAGTAAAACATACAGATTCAACTGGGGCCAGTCTACACTCTACGTAATATGTTGTAATCTGAGGCCATAGATTCTATAGGACCACCGAGATGATAAAATGTTGACACTTTGCAAGATTAAAACAGTAATAATTTTCAGTCAGTACGTTGTACACAAGTAACGCCATCGGCCTCAGAAAAATAAATGAATAGCAAGGCACTCCTAACGCAGTGGATGTAGCTTAAATATCAGTTGCTCGCAAGTCTCATCAAACTTCTTTTAACATGCTAAAATATTTACCAGAATGAAGTGTCAGCGTCTTCCTCCTGCCCCCCCCCCCCCTCCCCCCACCCTCCAACACCCACACACCCACCCACAAAAAAAAAAGAATTTCTATAAATAAATAACAATAGCTCTAATAATACCAAAAGCTTTTTCAGTATAAGTTATAAATTATAGCTAGCCTAATATGGGGGAGCACCAATCATTCTTTCAGGGGAGGGGGGGGGGGGGGGGGGGCACACGGTCTCTTGAGACACATTAAGGTAATGGTATTTCATACGAAAATTATGTACATTATAACTATTTTTTCTTTGAAATATAACCTCTAAGATATGCATTTTTTGCTAACTTAAACGTTTACCAGCTTAAAAACGCCGCGAACTGCTGACGTAAACGGAAGATGCAGCAGGTGGTTGCTGATGCAAATGCCAGCCTCCAATGACGTTTGAGTCACATGACCTGTCAATCCCCATGAAGCAAAACATGGCGGTATGAATGAAATACCGAACCAATTATGTGCCTATTATTGTTGAAACTGTGATTATTCTGGTAGTTTCGAAAGAAAAAATGGCTTAGTCGAAGAGAGGTATGAGCATTGAAACAACTGTTAAAATTTTGCATGCTTTGATATTGTTGTTTTACTTTGCCGAACTACTCATTACGAATTCCATACAAATTGAATGAACTTTATAGCTGTGAATCATACGATGAGTCATAGAACCCCGTAATAATTTATCGCACAACAAAAAGAGACAATTAGGTCATTCTGTGTAGACTGTTCGATACAGTTATTTGCAAATTACTTTTGGAGACAGCAAGTGAAAGAAGAAACAAATTATATTACCTTTCTTTTTTGGACCAAAAAATGTATTTTTAGAGATTTCGATGAATTATCTCCCTTGATGCACAAGATTAGTAACTTTAGCCAGAATCAGTTTCTTTTTTATCAATTTTAATATTGGTATGCAAGAAATTTTAAACAAGTCAAAGGGTAGAGAAAGTGGAGAGGGTGTTGTTCGAGAGAAAAATAAAAGAACATTACAGTAACTATACACATAAATCTAATGTTTTTTTTTTTCTCCTTTATGCATGAGATGCAGTACATATTGGCAAATCAAATTAGTCTGAAAATCAAGTAGTCTGAAAAATTGTGTTATAGTTATGAAATTCTATAATTCATTTATTTATTGTATAGTTAATTTACTGATTTTATTATTTTTTTCTATTTACATTTTAAACAAAAGACTACACTCTTTAGTAAACTATTGTCTTGGTTTGATGACAACGGGTCCTACGAAAGACAGAAAAGGACTTTTGTCACCGAAAAGAACTTTCAGGCACCGGAAAAGACTTTTTAAATGCCATTTTATGCTACAAATATGTTTGAAAAAATATATTGGGTAAAACATCTTATTTCCAAACATAATTTTCTAGTACATAAAGAGAAAAATTAAAGACCTTTTCGGTATCCGAAATTTGGCATTAGCAATGTCCTTTTTCGGTACATGGCATCTATCCACTGACCAGAAGTTGAGTCCTTTTCGGTGTTGTAATATTTTTGTGAAATTTCAGGATGACGATACAATTTACAAAATTATTATTTAAGCAATGATTAATATCATAATGATATAAGAAGTTCTAAAACATATGTTTTATATGGCATTTAACTGCAAGTAAAAGTCCTTTTTGGTGCCCGAAAGTTCTTTTCGGTCCTTTTCAGTGAAGCAAGTCCTTTTCTCTCTTTTGTTGGACCGGATGACAACTATGCCCCAGACAACAGCTGTGAATAGAGCATTTTAGATCAGACTTAGACAGCGGATGTGCAGGTTGAACTGTATCTTTATGTTTACACATGCTGTAAGGTACCTTTTTTGTTTCACTCAGTCACTGTTGGATTTGTACTGAACTGGTTCAAACTACATGTACACATAGTATAGTCACAAAATTTTGTGGCATGAAAACTTTAAAGTACCATTATGGCAAATTTCATATTTTTGCGAAATATGAGCGTCTACAACGTGTACTTTCTCTAGACGATTTAACGGGTCAGTGACAGACATAACTGTAACGTCTCAAAGACCTGTGACTCTTGTATTGAGTACACATGACAATATAACGGTAGAGAGATGTAATCAGTAGCCGGAAGTGTCGATCAATTTCTGCGCTTGAAAAGATGTTTAGCTGCTTTGACTAGCTAACAAATTCGGATCTGCTACCTTTATCAGATTAATTTGTTGAAAATCAAACCTATAAATTTTTGTCGATGGTGAATGAATCACGATTTTACGCCCTTTTAAACATAATTTCAGCCATATCAGGACGATGGGTTTGTGACAATGAAAGGCTGTTTATGACTGAAAAGATACCCGCTTCCAACGCGTCTCGAGCCCGGGATTTATGTACGAATGCAGAGTCTAATCCCAGACTGGGCAGCTCGCTAATTTCCCATCGTCCCTTTTACTGACGCGTAAAAGGGCGTTAGGGCATATGTGGGCTTTGGTGACTCAGACCAACCTGTGTTTTGTGCACAACAGCTAAAGCATTACTTTTAGCCTGACGACTCTCACGCGTGTTACCGGGGTGATTTGGTGGTGCGATGGTGCTGGGTATAACTTCCAATTCCGTGGCGTCCTTGCTTGCAGTAGGTGCAGGTGGGCTGTTTGGACATTTTTCTCGAGCTATCACACCTCTCTTCTTTCTCCCTCTCTTTGGGAGACGGCCCGATATAGACTGAAATACTGTCTCAAAGGGCCGTTAAACTCAAAACAACCAACCAACGTGTGTTACCAGAGTTACAGACTTTTGGACTGCACAGTTTTCTAGTGATTTGTGTGTCACGCCGTAGTCCATTTGTTAGAGCGCATAGCTATTGCACAGAAAGTTGCGGCTTCGAAACCCGGCCCGGTCAACGACTGAAAATTTTGTCAACCCAGCAGTAAAAGATTAACCTCTTGATGCATGACTGCATGCAGCTGAGCTGATGACTTCGACTATGGACAACACACTCGCGATATGATATGCCTCGCCTAAAAATGCAAGCTATGCCATCACGCTGTGTAATGTGATCAAACTGAATCCTCACTTTTATTCCCCAGTATCAGATTATCTAAGCAATCAGACTGCGCGGAAGCGCAGGCTGATCTTTACCTTCCCTATTCCCCCATTCGTTTTAAGGTTCAGTTTCAGGTGATGTTATGCCCAATGTTGCTTCGTCTTATTTATTCTGGTTTCTTTACACTAACTTACAGTTTTTGATTTCATTTAACAGCTCTTTCCCAAATAGGCGGTCATCAAAAACAACAGTAACATTTACTTTTACCTATTTTCTATTATAAATCACACACACACACACACACACACACAGAGGGAGAGCAAAGTGGGCAGCTTCACAGGTGACCATATCGCCAGAAGACCACAGACAAGCGGACCTAAGAACACCTAAAATTGAAGAACCACAACAGAAGTACCGCCTTGGAACGGTCGGTAAATGTTCTTGAACACAACAAAAGAACTAGACTTCAAATCCATTTGGGAAGAGCCGCATTGTCAGGATCCACATTAAGCCCGTGGTCAAGATACCGTAAACAAAGCTATTACGGTTGTGTCGAACTAACTTGTTATGTCTGTCAAAATTTATTTAGTCAGCTTAAAGTACATCAGTCTTATTGGTAGTCTCATAATTATTATTGATCCATATGACCCGCCTCCCTTTCACCCTATTATCAAATGCAATTGAACTGAACTGAAATATGTACAAAATGCGACCTTCTTATTTGACATGATGTTAATGATATAGTCATTGGCAAGCTTAAAAAGAGAAAAAAGAAAAACTATGGTTACGTACCGTTGAGCCACTTGGGTAACGTCGATACGAGAATTGAACAGAACAGAACCAGTGTTTAATTAAGGTCAAGAATACGTAAATGGCACATACATAGAATTTTTTAAAATTTTGCACAGGGGTGCATTTTGTGTTACATCGAATTGTGCAATAAAAAAGATAGGTCACCGAGTTCGTTTAGTCGCTAGATCAGATATTTTAGGCCGTTTACGGAATGCAATGAAAAAATTTAAACGTACACAGCTTGTTTACCACTACATAGATTTTTTTCAAAAACTGATATTTTATGTCACAGGATCTGTCGATTAAAATGAGGTAAGAAAAGTCCTTGACTACCGAGCTCGTTTTGCAAGTAGCGCTTGATAAGCAAGCATAGGTGTATATAAATTTTCGCCATTCCGCGACGTCATTTATAAGCGACGTTGCAGTCGTTTACTGGCGACGTTATAAGACATGCTAAGACCGTTATGAGAATACGGAAAGATGAGGACTAATAGGGTTCTCAGAATGAATTCCTTAAGCTTCGTTCATACGGGCAAAGTTTCTGTGACAAAGTAGGTATGGAAAAGAAAAAAATGCTCGTGTGAATGAAAAAATGTGCCACATGATCATTGCCAAGCCAAATTTATATGGGAAAGTTTTTATGACAAACAAAATTTGTCCGTGTGAACAGAAAATTTGCCATAGAATACATGTATGTAACAAAGAAACTAGCTATGGAGATAAGCACAGAAAACTTTGCTCATAATCAAATTGGTTTAATTTTGAACAAAGTATATTCAACAAAGAAAATGTGGCATGGTTGGCCGTTCACACGGGCAAAGTTTATTTGTCCAGGTAACCTTGACAAATAATGTTCGATTGTTTGAACACAGCAGCAAATATTTCCTTGCCAAAGTTTATTTGACACTAATTCCATGCCACAGTTTTCTTCACAAATAATTTGCTCCATGTTAACGCAAAATTTTTGGCAAACTTTCTTTGTTAAAGATCCTGTGACAAAGAAACTTTATGTCGTGAAAGAGGCTTAAGTGAAAGAATTTATTTTTCAGACTTCCATAAACAAAAAATAGTACAAATTGCAAGCACACTTCTAACAGTAGCCGACACGACTGATCCGCACATAAAAAACTGCGTTACCCCAAATCACAAAATGCGCCGTGCCATGATAAAATGGGTGCTTTGGGGCATATACGGTCGGTGGAAGCTCAGATCAGTGTGCGCACCCGCCCAACCTTACCAGAGCCTTTGTTGTCCTCTGGTACAATGATTCCGTGAGGAACAGCGAAGAGAATTATTAGTCTGTGCGTATGCGCAGACTGATCTGTGTGCATGTACCATATTACTGACGACTCGTGTTCTGTCGGTGTGGCCCATGGAAGTCAGATAAAATTGACTTTTTGGACAGTATTTTAGTCATATCGAGATGACGGTAAGTTACATGGTCAACTTCCAAATCCACCGTCGGCGGGATAGGTAAAGGCAAAGACTTCTTGTAGCATAGTGGCCGTAGGGCGGTGTGAGTAAGAGGCCCGCTATATCTTTGGCAACGGCATACAACAAGTGGAAGAAATATTGTACCATTCAAGATTATTTTGTAATCAAAATAAAATTTTCGATGTCCAGAAAATCGCAAAAATTGGCATTATAATAAATATTACATTCCGATCCCTAAAGCTCTAAAATCAGCTGGCATACATTTACTTGGTTTATTAATTATTTCGGATGCATAATCCCACCGGCGCCGCGGACGTTCGGTTATGACGCAGACGGTTGCGGGTTCGAATCCGGATTCGGCCAGCTTGCAAGCGACTGGAAAAGTCTCTTTGTCAAGCCAGCAATAAATGGGTAGCTTTTTCAAATCAGGGAAAAATAACGCAGAGAAAGGAGAAAGATGGGCTCCGCCTTTCATATGTGTGTCTGAAAAGTCCTGTGAGCCCTGAAAGCAGGAAGGGAACATGTATTCCGGCCAGCCTTAAATTGTTATACATATGAAACTCTGTCTGTCTGTCAGTCTCTCTCTCTCTCTCTCTCTCTCTCATTAATTTTGTATAAATACACTTGTGTTGATGAAATAACTTCAAAACATACAGGGAAAGAAAAGAACATTGCAATATCAGCAAAAGGCTTGAATAAACAATGACAACAACTCCGTTTTCCCCATGTTTGACGTTATTATTAAATGTCCGAAGGGGCTGCCATATTGAAAATTACACTGACTAGGAAGTATTTCGTGACGTAACGTCCTTCGCGACGCACGTAATTAATTGCGCCAGTCATATACGTATTCTTGACCTTAACAGGCCCTTTTAATAGCCAAAACCGGAGCTCATGGGAAAAACTCCTGACGTTTAGCAAGCAGAGCTGTTGTCGGCCTGTGCGCTGAGCGAGGCTCGAACCCACAGCAGTCACAGAGGTAACGTATAAGAGCCAGCGCTCTTTCCCACCAGGTCACTGGAGCAATGAACAGAATTTGTGCGATTATTTTTTAACTTTTGTGGTCCATGTAAGTGTTAATTTGTGCGTGCCGATTTTCCCTTTAGCGATTTTAACAAAAACAAATGAGCCGCGACACGAGAAAACCAACAATGTGGTTGTGCGCCCAGGGTAGACTCAGATCAGACTGGGCATCCGCCCAGTTTACTCAGTCTTTTCTTTATGTGCTCAAAGGGTAGCTTAGGGTCTAAGCTACCTCCATGCGGTCAGCGAAGGCTCTGATCAGACTGGGCGGATGCCCAGGCTGATCTGAGTCTGCGCTGGCCGCACAACCACATTGTTGGTTTTGTCGTGTCGCGGCTCAAATGCCTTTGCAAATGTAAAACTTCGTATTTTGATAAGCCCCCGGACAAGTAAGCATAGACTTTCTGATGTAAGAACTGTCAAGTTTTACCTTCGATTGTATCACTAAACCTGCACGCGACAATAATAAGTGGCGTGTCTTGAGTAGCGAACGCTGCAACAGGGCAGTCTCAAAGGTGATTGACGTATACTGAATTGACTGTCTTAGATATGCAAATCCGTAAAACTGTTGGTTTCATAGCTAAAAGATATACGTCACAGCTTATTAATTAGTTCATTCATGAAATATAGAAAACATGATTTTGCCGCACGGATCAATAATCAAATGTTCGGACTTTAAAAGATGCATCGGAATGAAGGAAAAATAAGAGGTGAGAAGTTTGTTTTATAAATCAGAACTCCGCATGGCAAAATCACAGAACTTGTATTTACATGAAAACGAAACTGAATCTGCCGCGCGGATAACTTCTCAAAGTTTTCGGACTATTAAACATTAGGCCTACAGCTCATACATGTAACAGTTTTCCCTCGTTTTGCTGCGTGTTCGAATATCTTATTTTTTCTTTTCAAAGTTGTTTCCCAGGAAGCCAAGGAAGAATCATTGATGTGTATCTTCTATCTGAGCCCGGCACTGAGTCTGATGGCGTCCTTTCAGAATCGGAGAAATGATTTCTGTGATTGAAAATTTTACCTAAATACCCTATGTGTAAAATGGTCGCCTTTACTATAACAAACTTTTAATGTGTGTGGGTACACCTGCATATGAGCCACGACATGAGAAAACCAGCAATGTGGTTGTGCGCCAAGCGCAGACTCAGATCAGATTGGCCAGTTTGTTGTGGTTAAGAGTTGATCTTATAATGTATTTGATCAAACTTTAGAAGGGAAAAGGATACATGGTATGTCCCGTATTGGTTGATATCGGGAAAGATCTGTCTTAAGGTGAATGGGCACACTTTTCGGGGAAGCAACACTGCCATTTTCATTTTTACATCCCTTTCTGAATGGAGCAAATCCTTTTCTTATTAAAAGTGTTGACCCTATGAAAATGACATCATTTGGATTCAAGCCGCGTCGTTGCCCAAACAAGCCTATATACTAATATTAAAAACAGCATGATAGGCACATGTTGCAGGATAGGTGAATCATACGGTGTATGCTCTGACCAGACTGTACAGTAAACTGCGCAGATACACATAACACGCGGATCTTTTTTATGCCCCCAACTTCAGAGAAGTTGAGGGGGCATATTGGTTTGGGCCTGTCCGTCCGTCTGTCCGTCCGTCTGTCCGTCCGTAACGCTTTTGGCAGCTGGGAAACTCAAGAACCACATATGCTAGGATCTTGAAATTTTATATGTGGCATGTACATGAAAAATAAGCGGACCCGTATTTTTTCTTTTTTCCGCAGGTCACATATTTCCAGAGTTATGCCCCTTTTTTCAACTTAGTCTATGGAACCTTGTGAACAAAATATCTTGAGAACCCCTGATGCTAGGATCGTGTAATTTTGCAGGAAGACATTGCCCAAGGTGTAGATGACCTCATTAACTTTTGAAAAAAAATTGTTAATTTTTGACCGAGTTATGCCCCTTTTTCAACTTAGTGCATTGTAAGCCTATGGAACCTTGTGAACAAAATATCTTGAGAACCCCTGATGCTAGGATCGTGTAATTATGCAGGAAGATATTGCCCAAAGTGTAGATGACCTGATTAACTTTTGAAAAAAAATCGTGAATTTTTGATCGAGTTATGCCCCTTTTTTGACTTAGTGCATTGTAAGCCTATGAAACTTTGTGAACAAAATATCTCGAAAACCCCTGATGCTAGGATCATGATTTTTTGCAGGAAGATATTGCCCAAGGTGTAGATGACCTGATTAACTTTTGAAAAAAAATCGTAAATTTTTTACCAAGTTAAGCTATTTTTCGACTTAGTGCATTGAAGCTCATGGTACAAAGGTACCCTAACATATAGTCAAGAATGGTAAAAGGTAGGAACTTGAAACTTTATATACATGATCAGTATGGAAAATAAGCGTACACATGTTTTTTTTTTTTTTCCGCCGGTCAAGTATTTCCAGAGTTATGCCCCTTTTTCAACTTAGCCTGTGGAACCTTGTGAACAAAATATCTCAAGAACCCCTGATGCTTGGATCATGGCTTTTTGCAGGATGACATTGCTCAAGGTGTAGATGACCTGATTAACTTCTGAAAAAAAAAGTGAATTTTTGACCGAGTTATGCCCCTTTTCAACATAGTGCATTGTTAGCCTATGTTAACAAAATATCTCGAGAACCGCTGATGCTAGGATCATAATTTTTTTTGCATGAAGATATTGCCCAAGGTGTAGATTACCTGATTAACTTCCGATTTTTTTTTTAAATTTTTTTGACTGAGTTAAGCTCCTTTTTAGACTAAGTGGATTGACGTCTATGGTACAAAGGTATAAGTATTATGGGATGAACCTTCTGTAGAGGCAAGCATATGGTTGGGGGCATAGTGTTTCATAAACACATTTTCTAGTTATAATAGCGTCCCAAAAGCCGAGTCGTCTTCCCCTGTCGACTGAGTAGATCCTTTTATAGACTGTCTCGAACGACAGCCACTTTTGCACGTATATAATGATTATTCGATCAAACTCGGATCAGCCTGTGCATATGCAATGTTAGCAAAATCACCTCGTTCCTGATCAACAATAAATGAAGTCTACAGCAAATAGCGAACACTCTGCTCAGATCAGACTTGCAGGCTGTTCTTAATATTCGCTATTTGCCCGTGTCTAAAGGTACTTCTTTCTCACGTCGCGACTCAATTAAAATGACAGCTCAGGTAGGGGTATTGACCAGTATTACCAGTATGTACACGGGCGGCGAATTATGTTATCTTTATTGCCTGAGTGTCGTATACTTGCAGATTGTCTCATCTTTACCCCTTAGTGCTAAACTATCACCGCCGTTTTAAACCACCAGGAACTCTGCACTTTTCTATCAAATAATAATAATAACAATGCCTTATCTCATTTATATAGCGCATTATTTATGCAGTCGGGCTTGACTGCTTATCCTTTTTTTACTATTATTATTCGATTGATTTCACCGTATTTTGTAACTTCACAGTTGAAGAGCATTGCCACGTGCTTGGTGATTTATGCGTTAATAATACCGCTGACAGGTGCCGTTAAGTTTGTGACAAGACGGTTTGCTTTGAAGCTAAACTACCGTTGTACACCTGCACTTTAGTAGCGGAGAAAACCGTTATCCTGTCTAATTCAGTTTAAAAAGAGAAACATTTCAGACAGTCAGATTTTGCGTAAATATGAAACGGGCTATATTACTCAAAATCTGTTTTTGTACTGTTTGTTTTACCTCTGACCCAGAAGTCATAATACCATAATTACTCTGAATATTCAGTCAGAGGTAAAGCAAACAGTCTAGATCTAGATCAGACTAAAGGAACAGTTCACAATTTGTCATTCTGAGTTTTGACATATTATTATTAAGAACCAAATTTGTTAAAATTCTTAATAAATTTTGTTGATACAGTGTTCCAATATTTTAGGTAATTGTGCTCAGGGGTCAGCCTAGAGCTTTCAGACAGGGAGAAGTTGGGCAACATTTTCTGGACTTCAGGGAGAAGTTTTGGCCCAAATTCTGGAATTCCCTATATGTCCTGTACCTTTTCATTTCTCCCTCAGCTCAAAATAGGGAGAGGTCAGCTAGCTGAGGGAGACTATTTCTTCCAAATCGCCCTCTAGGTTGAGCCCTGATTGTGGTACTAAAAGACTTGTCTGGAGCTGCAAAATAATCCTCAAAGACCTGAAAGAGAAATAAAATTTTTGAGGCTGATAATTGAGTTCTCCCTGATTTTTCAGCAAAAACATAACTAGTGGGGTAGACATGCATGAAAAGCCCAAATCTTATGTGAACAGTAGACTCTGATCAGCCAGATCATCATTGCTGTGGTCAAACTACAGGCTGGTCTGAGTTCTTCAGTTCTGAATTGTTTTTGGTTGATTGATTTGTTGCTTTACCGCCACAGTAAACAGCTAAGGTCATGTTGGGACAGTCAGTTAACCTAACCACACTATTCCTGGGCAGGCTTAGACCTCCTAAGCGGTTAACCAGTACTAAGTGCACATACTTTCGCCAGTAACAGACAACTGCCCATCTTAAATCAGCGGAAGGAGAAACGAAAGTATGTGACCAGACCCCGTATCGAACCCAGGACCTCTGACTTATGAGTTAGGTGCCTTACCGACTGCGCTACGCGGCCCAGCTTTCAGTTCTGAAAATGCAAAGGACCTGTTATGAATGTTTTGAAGCATATTTGTATTTGTTGGGAAGTCTAAATCTAAGGTGAATGTGTACACTTACATGGGAAGCAGTTCTGCCATTTTCAGTTTTGCTTTCTCAGTGGGGTCTACTCTTAAAAGAAAGAATTTGTTCTTAGAGAAGCAAATTCTTTCTTTTAAGAGTTGACCCCTTTTTAAAGGGCTTTGTCCTGCAGAAGAGCAAACAGGAAGTCACGAAAATTGTTTTGCTTTGTAAAAATGGTGGTAAAACATGGAGATATACCCATGTACTGAAAGGCATTTGCAGACAGATACCTAGAGCAGTCTGAGCAGAGTGTTCTTCTTTTTACATTAATCGAGTGGCTCCTTAGAAATCTACATCATGAAAGTGAAGCATCTGCTCAGCTTGCACAGATGAACAGGCTGACCTGAGTTCTTTGCAAGGGTATACCCTGTTTCTTCTTATAAATACCCCTCTCTAATAAACACCCCTCTTACATGTACCTTTTTCTGTGAATAAGTTGCCAAAATCCATAAGATTGGCTTTTTGACCAACAGAATGTGTTGTTATTTGCCCAGATTTTGTTGCAAGGATGTCATTTTCAGGACTTGCAAATTGCAATGTCCCTGGTGCATTATTAGAAGACCAAATATACAGTTCATCCCCAGAAATTTGATTTATCAGTAGCTCCAGAGCATTAGCCTCTAAAGACCCATAACGCCAGGTAAACAGAATCTGTACTGGTTAAAAAAATGTTAATTTTGGGCGTGCTCTGCATTTTGGCAGCCAAAATAGTTTTCAAGAGTATTTATGTATTAAATCTGACGTATTAGGCTTGGCAGTGTTCTTCAAAGCTAATTACTCGATGATTGTTCCTGCTGCTGACTGGAATTACTAAAAATATTCAGAAAATCTAGGGGATAACAATAATTATCCTACAATACAAACAAGTCTCTTTTTCTGTTTGTTGATATGTCTAAAGAGGTTGACAGAATAGTAAGCAGTGTAGACTCTGATCAGACTGCTCCTTAGGAGCAGTCTGATCAGTGACTACACTGTTTGCTGTGATTACTTTTGTCCCAGTTGTCAGGGTTGTTACGGTATGAATTCATTTGTTTGAAGAGGTGCAAACAAGCAGATGTATTTTGGTGCTACTGAAGTCTTGGATGATGATAAATACATACCTTTAAGCAAGGGCTGATCAGTAAGTTGTTGGCTCCAGAGATGATAGGTCAGGATTGGTTTCTTCTCTTTGGAAACATTTGTTTGTGGCCATTTGGTAGAGCTTCACAGAATGAGTAAAATTGCCGATAGTTTATGAGTGAGTGACTGAGTGAGTGAACTCGGGTTTAACGTCCCACCAACAACGAGGTCATATGGAGACGGGACCTTGGTTTAAAGTCTCATCCAAAAGACTGGGGAAGCCGGGGATCGATCTTGCGACCCCTGGATCCGATAGTTTATGTACTGAATATTTTTTTTTGGTTGATTTGATGCTTAACGTCCACGGTGAACAACTAAGGTCATGTCGGGACGGTCAGTTAACGTAACCACACTATTCCTGGGCAGGCTTAGACCTCCTAAGCGGTTAACCAGTACTAAGTGCACATACTTTTGCCAGTAACTGACAACTGCCCTTCTTGAATCAGCGGAAGGAGAAACAAAAGTAAGTGGCCAGACTGGGTCAGGTGCCCTACCGATTGCGCTACCTGGCCCGGCATGTACTGAATAGGTTCATGTACAAGTATATTGATGCATACTAAACAGTGTTTTCTTTAGCTGTCCAATCTTAAAGGGAGAAAATAGTTTGTTTCAAGACTTGTACAGTTTGGGGTAATTTAGAAGGGTTGATTATTGGCATACTAATACAGTAGAACATCATTTGCCTGAACAGGCTTGGAACCATAAAAAGAGTTCTAGTCAGGCAGGGCTAATGAGCCATCAGGGTTTGAGCAATCAAAGTTCTACTGTATATCATTGATTTCTGTTTCTTCTGTTAAAGCAGCTGTGGTAGTCTAGTGACTCTGGTGCTAAGATACAAATCCAGCTGTCTTAGGTTCGATCCCCCACCCCTCAGTCTTTCTGATGAGACTTTAAACCGAGGTTCAGGGCTCAGCCTAGAGGGTGATTTGGGAGAAATAGTCTCCTTAAGCTGGCTGACTTCTCCCTATTTTGAGCTGGCTGACTTCTCCCTATTTTGAGCTGAGGGAGATGTGAAATTGTATAGAAAGTATAGGGAAATCCAGAATTTGGACCAAAACTTCTCCCCAAAGTTCTAAAAATGTTGCAAAATTAATTCTCCCTGTTTGAAAGCTCTCGGCTGACCCCTGGAGGTCTCCGTCTCTATATGACCTATGCCTTGGTGGGATGTTCAGCCCATATTCACTCCCTTCTTCTGTAAAACTTATGGCTGTTTATTGAATGACCCTCTTTCTCAGTCAGTTGTTTTGCCTTTGGAGGTGTGGCCGTTATTGCTCTGATTGACTGTTAAGACTGCAAATACATCACCAGACTCCTTATTACTTTTCTTAGAATGTGTCAAAAATAATAGGTAATGACCCTCAATCTTGGCACAGTAGTGCATGGGCAAACAGTGTAGACACTGATCAGACTGTTCCTTCAGGAGCAGTTTGATCTGTGCCTACACGGTTTGCCATTATGCTAAGCTTGCAATTTTTGACATATTGCCAATCACACTGATTTTAGAATACCAGTAATTACTTTAGTTGTTTCATGTGTCCCAATATTTTTTATACTTACCGTAGATGATTAAAAGATGAATTTGCTTACCTCATTTCATTCATAGTTCTGATGCTTGTGAGAATTCGAACGTTGGAAGGAATTGGTGGCTATTTCAAAATGTATGTATAAGCTGTATAAAGTTGCGGCGTGGGATATATAACATGGTACTTTCATTGGAAATGAGTGTTTATTCTAACACATGAAATAATTTTCGATAAAATACAGAGGTCACTCATTACTTCAAGCACTTTTATCTCAAAATCTTCTTTTTTTTCAGTTACATTATTTGTGTAATTTTGGTTGAATTTCTTGTGACATTAATCAACATCACACTTATTAGCAAAGACTGATGTTGACTATTGTTATCAATTTTAAAGAGTTAAGAAATGTACTAGTATGTCTATAAAACAAGCATAAAAAGTCTTTCTGAAAGAAAAAAAAGTTTTCAGAAAAGATACTTTTGTCTACCTAGTACCATGCTAGGAACAATTAAATTTTGCTTTTGCAGATGCTGTTCGCAATGAGATTTGTGATTCTGGAATGTCTTCAAGCACCTAATATTAGAATTTAATGTTTGTGCTGATCGATTTTGTTCTTCCGTCAACAGCTTTTTGCTTGTGAAGGAAACTTGGTTTGGTATTTAATTTGTCTCGCTAGATTTTTTATTCATTTTTATTTCAGTTTAAATTATTTTCTAATATATTTTCAGCTATGAATTGTGTAATGGCAGAATAATCCTGTGCGACAGACATGAGGGATCAAGCATGAGGTAGTGAACCAGAGAGAAAGGTAAGGTTCTTTTGCGTGAGTAGGCTTTGCTGAAAATTATTGTACTTGACGAAAGAAAAATTGGCACTGGAAACTGAAAGTACCGTAATCGACCCATTTACCGCACCGTGCGCTTAACTTTTTCAAAATTGCAACAAAAAGATGTGGTTAAAATGTATTTAATAACCGCACACTCAGAACAATGAAACGCAGGGTGACTGGAAAGAGGCAACATGGGTAGGACTGGAAATACTTTGTGTTTATACTTTTCATGAGTTCCTTGTTAATTATTGGGTTTTGTGAGAGTTTCAAAGACAAAGCAGTGTGCGCTTGTGCAGTTTGTCCGGAAATGGCCTTGGTGTGCGGTTATAGGGGCATGTGCGGTAAATGGGTCGATTACGGTATAAACACATTGAAGTGTGCATGAAGTGTCTTAAAGCTTTGACATATCTAAATTAACAGTCTGATCTGAATTTGTATTATTATACAGCATGATTAAGAAGCAGTCTTAAAATGTAAGTTTTAAATGTAAACATATTTATGAAGTAATCCAAAAGTCTAAACGTGTTTATGAACCAATGCTAGCTTATGAACAATCTGAAATTGTAAACAAGTAAATATAAAGCCACTCGGAAATTGTAAACAAGGTTGAAAGAAGTTTTTAGGTTTATGAAAGTGTAAACACATTTCTCAGCCAGGTTTATGAGCCAGTCTTACAGTGTAAGTGTTCAGTTGTTCATGATCTGATCTAAAATTCTCTAGGCTTATAATGAAACTAGAAGCATATACAGGTTGTTCAGTCATATGAAAATATAAAATTTAATAGGTTATGACCCTGTCTAAAATTGTGAACATGGAATGAACCAGGCTGAATTAGTACACATATTTGTGAAACAGTCTAAAAGTGTACAGGTTAATGAATTGATTTGACAAGCTCCGAAGTCAGTGTAAAAGTGTAAACATATTTATTAAAGACAGGGATGGGACTATATAAGGAGGATGACCCTTCCACAGTGTCATTCTGCCTCTTGATCTCATAGTGTCAACACCTCCAGTCAACCAATAAGATTATCATAACTGTTAATTCTGGTCCACTGATTGGATGACTAAATTTTCACACCTTTACCTATACAGGTAATATTGTTATGTGCTGGGAACCAGAACCCCCCCCCCCCCCCCCCCCCCCCCCCCCCCCCCCCCCCCGGCAGAGAAGTTCTGTCTTTAAACAGTCTGAAAGTGTAAGCATGTTTATAAACCAGTCTGAAAGTCTGAGCATATTTCCTGGTATTAAAGAGTAACTTGTTTATGAACCAGTCTAAAAATGTACATGTATTAAAGCAGATCTACCTGATTTAAAGTGTGACATGTTTATGAATCAGTCTGAAAATGTAAACATGTTTATGAAAGAGTATGAAAGTGTCCAGGTTTATGAACCAGTCTGAAAATGTTAACATGTTACTGAACTAATCTTAAAGTGTAAACAGGCTTATGAACCAGTCTGTATTTGTAAATGGTTACAAACAATTCTGAAAGTGTAAACAGGTTTATGAACCTGTCTGTATTTTGTAAACAGTGTGCATACAAGTCTGAAAGTGTAAACAGGCTTAAAAATCTGTCTGTACTTTGTAAACAGGTTTACAAACAAGTTTGAAAGACGGTGTAAACAGGTAGCATGTACTATGCTTAGTTCCACCCACTCAGTTCAAATCGATCCCAGATCTGTGTGTTTGGCAAACAATTATTATTTCACACTATTTTTACAAGAATGTTGCTATCATTAGCATTCTCGGCAGCTGAAAAAGTGATTACCTGTACTTTATGCAGGTTAGTTGCTAAGTTTGTGCGTCATCACTGTAAATACCTGGTGCGCAGGTATCGTGATTACCCTAAGTTTTGGGATACCTTAACCATTGCATACTAATATCATTCTGTAATATACTTTTCTACAGCCTGATGGGGAGGGGTGTTGGGTAAATTTGCACAATTCCACTGTTCCTGTCAGGAGACGCCAATTACTGTAAAGCTGTTGAATGAATTGTAAAAACTACAGACCCTGATCAGACTTCTCCTCCAGTCTGATAATGGTCTAACACTGTTTGCTGAGGCATGACTTAGATTGATTGATTGATTGATTTGTTGCTTTTCGTCCACAGTAAACAGCTATGGTCATGTCGGGATGGTCAGCTAACCCAACCACACTATTCCTGGGCAGACTTAGACCTCCTAAGCGGTTATCCAGTACTAAGTGCACATATTTTTGCCTGTAACTGACAACTGCCCTTCTTGAATCAGCGGAAGGAGAAACGAAAGTATGTGGCCAGACCGGGTATCGAACCCAGGGCCTTTGACTTATAAGTCAGGTGCCCTACCGACTGCCATACGTGGCCCGGCTGGCATGACTTTGTCCGTCCCATTTGTCACGGTTTATATATGCATGGTAAGTGGTATATTATTGGTAGTTGATGCCTTCGATTGCAGGGCAACTTTGCCATTGGCATATAAAACTAGTGGCTCTTAACCTTAAATGTGCCAAAAAGCAGATGACAAAATTTACGTCTGCAGAAATTTAAAAAAGTGGTTTGTTCAAGCTATATCATATTGAGAATTCAAAGATTATAGGGAAAACATTATAGATCCAGATGAGGTGGCTCATTATGAGCCACCTCATTCTGGATCCACACTTTGCATATTCAACAATTTTTCATTTTTGGCGCTTTAAGGGTTAATGGAGTGCCGCACATGTGCATTGTGGACCAGTCTGATCAGTGTCTGCTAGCAGCCTTTTTTACTCGCTACAATATTGTAAAGTTGTTTTGTTCAGATTTGTCTATAATTACAGCCATATGGATACAAAAGGCTCTTCATCCTTTAAGAGTAGACCTCATTTTTGGAGGCCTATGTCATTCAGGGAAGTAAACAGGAAATCACAAAAATGCTTCCCTTTGTAAAAATGGTGTAAGAGCATAAGATGTACCCTAAAACTGAAGTTGTTGAATATTTTGGGTAATGAATGGCATTTATATTTCATTACAGGTAACTCAGTATGGGGCATGTGCAATCTAAAAGGAAAAAGGAAAAGAAAAAGAGAAGAATGAGTAACATAATAAAGAGCTTAACGACGGAACACACCGACAACATTCACCAAGTTGAAGGTCACAGGATTTATAGAGAAGCTGTCAGTACAGATCAGTTCTCTAATAGTAGCGGGTATTTTTCGAGTGAATCCTCTCCTCCTTCTAGTGGCAATGATGTAAATTGGTATACAAATGAGGTTCTGTCACATGATTCACAGTATTATGGGAAAAATGTGTCGGAAAAATGTGATAAAGAAGGATTTAGATTATTTCCTCTTGAAACTTGCCAGGATTATAAAGGATTAACGATCGATGATCATCCTGTATTGACTAAGCTTCAAAATGAGCAGAATGCTAGGCTTGAAGATATGGAACAAAGAATAGCAAAAATTCGGACAAATGCTCAAAAGGCGTATGATAGGAAGAAATTTGCTCATTTGTTTCGTGCACGAAAAGAAGAATCTCGGACAGAAAAGCTTCTGCAAGAAGCTCGAGATATGCTGGAGAAAAATGTTGAAAAACAGGATATAGAAGCAGACGCAACAAATAATAATGAGTATTCAGGGGAGATAATTCCTGTACATATTGTTGACAAGGAGGAAAACACAGATGCAGAAGACAGTCATTCGGATGAAAGATATCTGCAGCTAGCACCTTTTGAATCTCTTAAATTAAGTAAGTTGCTGAGCTTTGAAAAGCCAGAACTTTGGGGGATAAATATTTTTTGTAGATATGTACGTGCTATGTTCTTAACTTTTTGGACCCCTAAAATAATCAATTTTCCATTTGTCCCAAATGGAAAATTAATTATTTTAGGTGTCCCAAAGTTTAGGCACAAAACAGGGCACATTACCAGATCAGGCCGGGTTTTGATGCTAAAAATGATTTCTGTTCATTCTTCAAAAATATTGTGACCCTTCATTAGAACCAGCTCAACAAGGAAGTTCTCATAAAGCCTGAGAATAAGAAAAATTATCCCAACTCAGCATTATCTTTAGCCAGTTAGCAAACATTTCCAAAGAAAGATTTGCCATATTGATCTGACACAATTCTAAACATTGTACCTTAATCATGTTAATCGGGGTTGGCTCAGAAACACAATTTTTGTGCTCATAGAAAAAGCCTGTTAAAGCAATGTGATGAATTGCTACAAAAATACTATGTCGTTTGGTTATGAGATGGGGTTTTTCTCCTCCAAAACAATCCTACAAATCTAAATCCATCTTACAAGATGGATCAAGATTTTTGTGATTGAAGAGAAAAAACGTGCATTGGGAATAATTTGAAGAAAATTTGTCACCTTAAGTTTACGAGAGGTATTTTGGCAGTTGCTGATCTACTACATTATATGCTCTAAATAACACCCCGTTTTGTAAAATGCGTAGCCCCTGGGGCGTTTAATAGGATTAATACGGTAGGTTTTCCCTTCCAAATCTGTATTGATACAGTCCTGTGATGTTCCTTGTCCATGGCATTATCTTGATTTGGACAATTTATCAGCATGACTTTTGTAATCTTGTCCACAGTGACTGTATTATCTTGACGTGTACAGTTTATCAGCATGATTTTTCTACCTTGTCCACTGTATTATCTTGATGTGGACAATTTTATCAGCATGATTTTCCTACCATGTGATAATCATTATTTTGTTTTTTCATTTCAGGTGATCCGGTTATGTTATTTCTACTGCCATTTCTACTTCCTCTTTTTATCATCGTTGCCCTCATACGGGGCCTTAGTCAGACTTTCGGCTGGAACAAACAGATTGTATTTAAACAGAAGAGAAGAGGCTCATAATGAATCTCTTATTTATGTTTCCTTATTCAGTGCTTGAGATACTGTATTTATTTGATTAGAAGTGGCGTTTTCCCCCTATAAAGCAACCCATAAAGTCTAGATGTCTTGTAACTGATCTAGATTCTTGGGAACAACCAGGCACCAAGGTTACAAAACTTTTTCCATGTTCAACTCAGCTGAGCATGAAATTCTACCTGCTTATAAATAGCAAATCACTGATAAGTACAGTTGTTTTCTTGCTCATTTTAGTTGAGTAAGAAATTTTCTCTGCTTACGAATATTTGTTGGCATTTTCATATTTTTCAGCAGAGAAAATTTCATGCTCAGCTGAGTTGAGCATGGAAAAATTGTTATAACCTCGGGAGCCTGAGCAGTCTTGATCTAATAAGACATAGAATTTTTAGGGAATTTTTTTTTGGATGAGCAAACCCATCCTAAAGCAGAATTACCAAGACTCATTAGGTACTTGGGGTCATTCTAGAGGGGGTGGGTAGAACCCCATGTCTTACAGCCAGATAAATATCCTAAATACTCAGAAGAACTTGTGTACATGTAGTTCCTCTGTAAGATACGGTTTTTCTTCCAAAACAGTCCTAAAAGTCTATATCCATCTTGAAAGATGGGTCAAGATTTTGGGTTTTAAAAATCTAGATTCAATCTGAATATTTGGAATTTTTGGGGTGGGGGGGGGGGGAGAAATTGTCCATCTTATGACTGAATAAAAACTTTTGTTCTCAAATTTAGGATCATTAGATAAGTTTCAAATAGTGATCCTTGTTGGTGGTTACTATTACTCAACGGTACAGATAAGAGGGGGTATTGAGGGTTATTCAAAAATAAATTTCCTTTATTTCTCAAGGAAAACATATGATGTGACCCCTCATTAGAACCGTCTCGCCGAGACGGTTCTAATGAGGGGTCACAACATGTTTTTATGGAGTAATAAGGAAAATTATCCCTAAATTATCCCTGTTACCCCCTCTTATCTGGAACTCTGATTACTGATCTCATCATAGACTTGCTTTTATTAATACCTTTCCAGATAAGCATGGTGAATTATTGGAACAAATTTCTTATTTCTCTGTTGGACTTAATATTATTTGGTTATACTGAAAAGGTAAAGGTTTCCCATAGCCTGATAGCCATAGGGGCAGTCGGGGGTTAGAGGCTCAATGTGGCTTTTGCTGCCATATCCTTCCCTGGTTCGAAGTAGGTACGCATTTACTGCTGGGTTGACAGAGAGAGCTTTCAAGTCGTCAGATGGCAAAACCTGGGCGCAATCTCATGACCTTCCGGCAACTTTCTGCACCATAACTAAGCATCTCTAACCACTTGGCCACAGCGCCTCTCTGAACCACTAGAACCACTCTAATAAGATCATATAATGTAGACTGTTCACAAAAGGTAAAAGATATTAAGCTATTTGAAATTGTGACATATAGAAAAAGTATGAAATTCCTCTGAAACAATAAGTGTCAGTGAAACAGAATCTGATATGTCTTTCTTCTTTCTACTTAAAATTGGTTTTAATATATCCAGTCACATATGATTTAGACATGGGATTGACTTGCAAATTTCACATGAATCTTGTATTGCAACGGATCATATTCAGTTTGCAACATACGTATACTCGGAATCAAATTCAGTTAAAAAGATGTAAATTAGTTTAACATACTGTTTTGTCAAATTAAGGCACACAACCCATAATGTCTAAATTTTCAGCAAATTGTCATACATGTACGGCATTTGTCTTCTTCTTATCTTCTTGAAATAGCAGTTGTGAACACCCTCAAAAATACAGAACATAGAAAACTTGAAAATGCGATAAAAATTAGCCTGGATGAAGAATTTACAGACTTTTTTGGGGGATGTGAAATTTTGGTCCTGACCCCAGGACTAATACAAAATGTATGCAGATCACATGACAGGATATATTGTCCAAACTTTAATGCAAAACATTTCAACAAATATTTGTTTTATTGACATTTACCATTTTAGATGAATTCCATGCTTTCTCTAAATGCTACAGTTTTTTAACACCTAGATATCCCTTTTTGTGAAACATACATGTATATATATTATTTTGGGAATTAAGAAAACTGTCAACTTTTTACCCCACAAATATTAGCTTAACTGGAGATGGATAAGCCATCTCTGTATAAAATACTCAAGACAATATTCCATAGGACTGACTGGATTGTGATGTGTTACAATCCTACAACTTTGTGAACATAAATTTCAGAGTTGCACATAAGTGTCATGTTTTGACAGTAAAATGCAGTGCCCCTGAGGTGTTCAATAGGAATTATACAGTATAGGTATACCCCCATATTTTTCCACTATTCTTTTCCAAGAGAAATAGCTTTTGTGACTTCCCTTTGCTTTTTGGATAACCAAGTCCGTCAAAAATGGAGTCAGACTTAAAGGACAGAATTTGGTCCTAAGGGAGCAAATTCTTTTTTTGAAGAGTAGAACCTTACAGAGAAGGGAGGCAACAATAAAAATGGAAGAGTTGCTTCCCATGAAACTGTATCTGTCTACCATAAGATAGTTCTGGTGAGCCATAACATATGGTTGTGGAGACTGAACAGAAGTAATCCCACTGGGCACACAAGTTTGAATCAGTATTGAATCAACCTTGATTCAACATCATGATGTTGAATCAAGCTTGAAGCAATATTGATTTAACCTCGTGTGCCTGCTGGGAATGTTGCTCTTATCATTAAATTTAGCTTTATCTGAGGCAGTGCTCCAGATAAGAAGGGTAACAGAGATAAGTTAGGGATAATTTTCATTATTTTTCCATTAAAACATAAATTGAGACCTCTCATTAGAACTGTCTTGCTGAGATGGTTCAAATGAGGTGGTCACAATATATGCATTGTGAACTGTCATCGGAAATGTCTCACCAAGATGGTTTAAATGAGGAGTCACAATTTATATTTTGATTGAGATTTCCACATTATTCCTGTTACCCCTTCTTATTTGGAGCGCTGAAGTCTAAGGCCTGAATTATATGACTCCTGCTTTTCCTGTAAAAAGGAAAATTCAGGAAATGAATCCATTTCTGTGTTAGCATAAAGAAAAATCAGTCATTATCACACATTAATGATTGCCTTGTATCAATTATCATCCATCTGTTGAGTGACGAAACCCGGTTTCTACGGGTGACTGTGTTGTCATAATGGTTATAGCATAATAGTGACGTTATTTATAATAAATCACTCATCAGATATTGTTAAGCTGGTCTGTGTGGCATTTCTTTTTGCATTGAGTGTTGGCCAGAGCTTGGATAATGTGGGGTTTTGAGGATAATCCTTGACAAATTTTCTCATTTCTACATGAAAACATACATTGTGACCCCTCATTAGAACCGTCTCAATGAGATGGTTGTAATGAGAGGTCACAAGATATGTTTTTATGGACAAATAAGGAAAGTTATAGCTTAGTTATCCCTGTTACCCCTTATCTGTAGCACTGATTGACCTGCCATAATTAGTCAATTTCACTATTTCAGTCTGTCTACAGCATTTGTGTCGTCTTGCCTGGGATAAGCAGAAAGGGCATTGCCTTACCGGCTGGAATAAGCCTTTTTTTCAATTTGCTGTTTTTTTTTTACAAGATTGGTTTTGATAATTACAAGTCATTCTAGATTAGGAAAAGTCCCATTATTTCGGTACTGGTTTAAATCAGTTGATGTGACACTACGCAAACAGGCTAGACATAGCATTCTGCAGAATTCTTGTTGTCTTCATGTGTCATAAATGGTTAATCTAAAGTTTCAGTCTCAACAAGTTGCGGACAAAAAAGGATGAAAATTTTATTATGTACATGTAAAGACAAGGTGTTTTGAGCAGCCATCAGGCTCTTACTAAGTTTTTGTCAGGGAAAAAGCTCAGTTTTCAATTGGATATCAGTTATTGAGTTGGGTCGTTGTGGTTATTGCAGTATGCATCATGTAGCAAGGCGTCTTGTTTCCTGACAGGATTATGACACCAGTGCTCCAGATAAGAGGGGGGGTGTTGAAGATAATTTAAAGATAATTTTTTCTTATTTCTCAATGAAAACATGTTGTGACTCCTCATAAGAACCCATCTGGGTGAGATGGTTCTAATGAAGGCCAAAGCATATGTTTTTATGGAAATATATGGAAAATTATACCAAAATTATCACTGTAACCCCATCTTCTCTAGTGCACTGTTTGACACAATTCATCTTTAATCTTATTAATTTAGTAGACTCTATAAAGTGCTTTGCATTATGCTAATATAGGGCAAATATAATTGGTGCTATTCTGACATTTTCTCTAGAGTTAGCATATGAACCCAGTCTTAAGGTGAATGTTTACACTTCCACATTTTTACACCATTTTAACAAAGGGAGACAATTTATGTGACTTCCTGTCTGCTTCCTTGGACACAGAAACCCTTCGAAATGGGATCTACTCTTACATGAAAGAATTTGCTCCTAAGGGAGCAAATTCTTTCCTGTAAGAGTTGATCCCTATTGCCAAGGGAGGCCAAAATGAAAATGGTAGAGTTGCATCCCCTGACAGTGTTATCATTCATTTTGAGACCAATACAAAGTGCATGTCCTGACCAGCCGGTGCATATATGCAGTCTGGTCAGGGAACTTGAACTTCAGGAACTAAGATTTTGAGTCTTGAGGTTATATGTACCATCAAGGTACTATTTATCATTTAGTTTATATGAAACAGTGCCATAGGACATAAGCAAACATGCAAAGATTATCTCAGCTGATTTGTACTACCCTAAGGTACCTTTGATGTGTCAAAGCTCATTTATTTATTACCAAACGAGATTAGAAAATTGTTGAAAGATAGTTCTAGGATAAGTATTTATTAGTATTAGTTATTTGAAGGCAGGCATCTGTATTAAGTGCATAGAGTTTGGTAAAAAGGGGGGGGGTTGGAGGGGGGGGGGGTTGGAGGCACTTCAAGTTTAGCTGATACTAGTTTTTGTCAATGACTAGTTTTGTCAGTTACAATATCAGTCATTTATCAACAGTTCAATATTTAACACATTTGTTCACTTGTTTGTCTTTTGATAGTTTGCAGACACTGAAACAGGTAGATCAAACATAGCTGATACCTCAAAATTTTCATTCTAGTCCCTTGATAACATATTTGAGCCACATCATGTGATTTCCAACAATATGGCACTGGTGACAAGCCAAGGCTCTGATCAGACTGCACTTAAGTGCAGTCTGATCAGAGCCTTTGCTTGTCACATCAGCCTTCTATGGAAGTGACCCAAGCCATAGAGCCAGAGTGAGGTCTCTGATTATCCTGTGTAGAACAGGATGATGATCTGAATATCACATGACAAAATTGCCACATCGTTGGAAGTCACATGATATGGCCCATTTAGGAATTGCTCAAAATTTTGTGTCTTATGATTTTCAGTTATATTTTTGCTTTTATTGTAAGCATTGAATAAAAATGTCACTATTCAATTATTTTGTACATGTATTTGTCAACATTTAACACTTGAAGCACCACTTGAAGCAAAAATTTGAGCCACAACATGACAAAAGCAACATAGTGGCATGTGCGCAAAGACTCAGATCAGCCTGGGCATCTGCCCAGTCATATCATTCTTCACTGTGCACTTAAAGAGTAGCTATTGGTCTAGGTAGCTCCATGCGGACAGCAATTACTTTGACTGGGCAGATGTCCAGGCTGATCTGAGTCTTTGGGTGGGGCACATGCCACTGTTGGTTTTGTCGTTTTGTGGTTCAGTTGGCCTCACCAGAAGCTACAATGTACTGTGTTCTTGTAGAAACTTTTTTTCTTAAATGTATGTTCATTCAATTCATTCAGATTGTTGTAAAAGTGTATTGTGCATTTAAATTTCTGATACAAAATAAATACAAAATAAAGTTATTTTGACAAGATTTCTGTTGGTCTCGTATTTCCTACCAGATTTCTAATATTGAAGAAACTGGCTTCCTACTTGGTAGTTGTTTTTAGCAAGTTTGCTTACAAATTGCTTAAAGTTGGCAGACCTTCCAAATACACATAATATATTGTATTAATCCTATTAAACACCATGGGGTGTTGCATTTTGCAAACGGGAAGCATTATTTAGAGCCCTACTTGTAGTAAGTCATCCACTGCCAACATACCTCTAATAAGCTTTGTGAAAGTGATGGGTTAATTCAAAGGAAGCACTTTTACTTGCTTTTTGTCGCACCTGCTTTAGCAAGGTGCAATATAGGAGTTCACTTTTCCGTCTGTCCGTCCGTCAGTCATTCCGTTCGTCCGTACGTCCGTCCGTCCGTCAACAATTACGTCGACCCTAGTGTTTAAGTCCATTTCTCGCAAACTATGATACCTACAATCATCAAACCTGGCATAAAGCTTCTTCTTAGAATGTTCTCGAGGGTTTTTGCTCTTATTTTCACCCCTGACCTATATTTTATGCACTACTGACTTTGTAAAACAGACCGTCAACAATTACGTCGACCCTAGCGTCTACCCTAGCATTTAAGTCCATTTCTGGCAAACTATGATACCGACAATCATCAAACCTGGCATAAAGCTTCTTCTTACAATGTTCTCGAGGACTGTTGCTCTTATTTTTACCCTTGACCTATGTTTCATGCTCTGCTGACTTCGTAAAATGGTCCCTCAACAATTACGTTGACCCTAGCTTTTGAGTCCATTTCTCGCAAACTATGATGCCTAGAATCATCAAACCTGGCATCAAGCTTCTTCTAAGAATGTTCTCGAGGGCTGTTGCTCTTATTTTTACTTTGACCTATATTTCACGCTCTGCTGACTTTGAAAAATTTGATATTCAAAATTACGTCTACCCTAGTGTTTAAGTCCATTTCTCACGAACTATGATAACTAGAATCATCAAACCTGGCATCCAGTTTCTTCATAGAATGTTCTTTAGGGCTTTTGCAATTAATTTACCCTTGACATATATTTAACGCTCTGCTGACTTTGCAAAATATTACACCCAAAATTATGTCGGCCCTAGCGTTTTAGTCCTTTTGTTAGCTCACCTGAGCACGAAGTGCTCAGGGTGAGCTTTTGGGATACCGTGATGTCCGTCATACGTGCGTCCGGACGTCCGTCAACTTTTGCTTGTGTACACTCTAGCGGGCACAGTTTTGATCCAATCTTTATGAAACTTTGTCAGAATGTGTATCTCTATAAAATCTAAGCCAGGTTTGAAACTGGGTCATGTTGGGTCAAAAACTAGGTCACTAGGTCAAATCTGAGAAAAACCTTGTGTACGCTCTAGAAGGCACAGTTTTCATCCAATGTTCATGAAACTTTGTCAGAATGTTTATCCTTATAATATCTAGGACAAGTTTGAAACTGGGTCACGTCAGGCCAAAAACTAGGTCACTAGGTCAAATCATAGAAAAACCTTCTGTACGCTCTAGAGGACACAGTTTTGATCCAATCTTTATGAAACATTGTCAGAATGTTTATCTTTATAAACTCTAGGCCAAGTTCTAAACTGGGTCATGTCGGGTAAAAAACTTGGTCACTAGGTCAAATCTTAGAAAAACCTTGTGTACACTCTAGAAGGCACAGTTTTAATCCAAAGTTCATGAAACTTTGTAAGAATGTTTATCTCCATAATATCTAGAATAAGTTTGAAACTGGGTCACATCAGGTCAAAAACTAGGTCACGAGGTCAAATCTTAGAAAAACCTTGTGTACGCTCTAGAGGACACAGTTTTGATCCAATCTTTATGAAACATTGTCAGAATGTTTATCCTAATAATATCTAGAAGTAATTTGAAACTGGGTCATGTCGGGTCAAAAACTAGGTCACTAGGTCAAATCATAGAAAAACCTTGTGTAAGCTCTAGAGGACACAATTTTGATCCAGTCTTTATGAAACTTTGTCAGAATGTTTATGTCCATAAATTCTAGGCCGAGTTTGAAACTGGGCCATGTTGGGTCAAAAGCTGGGTCACTAGAAATCTTAGAAAAACCTTGTGTACGCTCTAGAAGGCTCAGTTTTGATCCAAAGTTCATGAAACTTTGTCAGAATGTTTATCCTCATAATATGTAGGACAAGTTTGAAACTGGGTCATGGCGTGTCAAAAACTAGGTCACTAGGTCAAATCTTAGAAAAACCTTGTGTACACACTAGAAGGCATAGTTTGATCCAATCTTTATGAAACTATGTCAAAATGTTTATTGTCCATATATCTAAGCCCCCTATGAAACAGAGTCAAGTCGGGTCAAAAACTAGGTCACTAGGTCAAATCTTAGAAAAATTTGTGTACACCCTAGAGGGCACAGTTTTGATCGTATCTTCATGAAAATCTGTCAGAATGTTTATCTTTATGAAATCTAGGTAAAGTTTGAAACTGGGTCGTGTCGGGTCAAAAACTAGGTTACTAGGTCAAATATAAGAACGACCTTGTATACGCTCCAGAGGGCACAGTTTTGATCCAATCTCAATGAAACTTTGTCAGAATGTTTATTCTTACAAAATCCAGGCCAAGTTTGAAACTGGGTCATGTCAGGTCAAAAACTAGGTCAGATATTAGGAAAACCTTGTGTACGTTCTAGAGGTCACAATTTTTGATCCAAACCTAAAGAAATTTTGTCAGAATGTTTATCCTCACAATATCTAGGCCAAGTTTAAAACTGGGTCATGTGGGGTACAAAAGTAGGTCAGATCTTAGAAAAACCTTGTGTACGCTCTAGAGGACACAGTTTTGATCCAATCGTTTTGAAACTTTGTAAGAATGTTTATCGTCACAATATTTAGGCCAAGTTTGAAAGTAGATCATGTCGGGTCAAAAAATATGTCACTAGGTCAGATATAAGAACGACCTTGTGTACACTCTAGAGGGCACAGTTTTGATCCATTCTTCATGAACCTTTGTCAGAATGTTTATCCTCACAATATCCAGGCCAAGATTGAAACTGGGTCATGTCAGGTCAAAAACTAGGTCACTAGGTCAAATCTTAGAAAAACTTTGTGCACACCCTAGAGGGCACAGTTTTGATCCAATCTTCATGAAACTTGTCAGAATGTTTATCTCCATAAAATCTAGGTCAAGTTTGAAACTGGGTCGTGTCGGGTCAAAAGCTAGGTCACTAGGTCAAGTCTAATTTAAGTTATGCTACAAGAATCAGAACTAACATTGCAATGATGCCAGCCTTAAACTCCTTGGAATACATTAGTTTCACCACATTGAGATAATGATGCTACCATTCTATCATCTGTGTTCGCCTAGTTCAGTCTAGTTCAAATCCAACAAAGGAACTCAACATGAATGGGTACTTTTCGGAGAAGCCACTCTGCCATTTTCAGCTCACCTGAGCCTTACAGTATTGGTGTTAGCTGCCTCTGTCATGCATACATAAACATTTTCAAACATCTCTGAAACCACTGGGCAGACTAAACTCAAATTTCATATTGAGCCTGCACATGGGTCAAAGTATTGAAAGTTCTTCAAATGATCTTGGTCACATGACCAAGGTGGCCGCCATTCCCATGTCAGGTAAAAACTCTTATAATTATAAATCTTCACCAGAGCCAGTGAACTGATTAATGCCCAGGTGAGCGATTCAGGGCCACCGTGGCCCTCTTGTCTGAAAGTATGATACCTGTAGTCATCACACCTAGCATAAAGTTTATTCTTAGAACATTCACAAGGGATGTTGCAATTATTCCTACCCTTGGCCTATATTCTATGCTCTTCTGACTTAGTAAAATTTTACATCGAAAATTGTGTTGACCCTAGCATTTTTGTCCATTTCTCATACAAATTCTTTTAACTAAAGTCTTTACTACTGTGGAAGCCCAATGCAGGTGCGACATAGCATTCTGCAGAATTCTTGTCTTTATAGTAGGGGTCAACTCTTAAAGGAAAGAATTTACTCCTCCAGGAGCAAATTCTATGCTTAAAGAGTAGACCCCATTTGAAAGAGCTACCTTATCCAGCGAAGCAAACAATAATTCATGTAACATAACATTATTTTTGGAAAAGAGGCAGGGGGCATTTATTAGAGCAGGGCGTTTATTAGGATTAATACAGTAAACTCGAGCCTGAAGTCATAAGATACAAAATGCTTACAAATGGAGTAAATAGAGGATATTTGACTTTTTCAGTGTAAGATCTATTTTTATTTCACCGAATGAACACCAAAAGCAGTATTTTCACGAGTGGCAAAGCCACGAGTGAAAATACATGTACCACTTTTGGTGTTCATGAGTGAAATTAAAAGCGATCTCATCCTGAAATAGTCAAATTTTCTATTTCTTTACTGCTTTAAAATTGCAATAATTCTATTTAATTCTATGCAGCATGATAACTGGGTATAATATTAGTTGTAAACAAAGTTTGCAACTAAAAAATAGCTTGAAATTTCATTTTCATAAACAGATCTCAAGAAATTTGCCAAGAAAGAATGCCTACAGGAGACTTAGGTGGCCTGACATCGCGTGCATTGACAATGTAATGTTGGCGCTTCAAGTGACGTCATTAACGTCATAACGAAGTGCAAACGTGTGACGTAATTTTTGTCTTGCTGGATAAGGTTTAGCCAATTAATCAAGAAAAGCATTGAAACTATCTCATGAAAATCCTATTTTTGAAACAGTGAGATTTCACTGTTTGAAACATTGAGATTATCAGTTTCGATTTCACTGAGAAATTTATAATTCATTGAAAAGTATAAAAGAAAAGAAGTTCATTGACAGATCAGTGTAATAATAGGAGGTAAATCATGAAGACAACAATTATGAATATATTTTATTACAAAATGTTGTTCCAATTCTGATGATAAAAACGAAGTTAACACTTAAAAGTGCCAAAACTGAAAATTGTTGAATTTCAAGTAGCGTATATCCAAAATGTAGTAGCTCATAATGAGCCACCTCATCAGAATCTGCACTGTTTTATTCTCTAGTCTGCATTCTCAATATGGCTTGGATGAAAGCTTTCAGAAATTTTACAGACATAAATTTTGTTTTCCATTTTGGCACTTTAAAGGCTAATAATGACCCCTTCAACATGAGACAATTTTACTGTATGTGAAGTGTGAGCCTTGTCATATAAAATTGTGCTTCATGAACATCGAAAAGCAAGACTCAGATCTACTGTGTGATAATTGTGCTTTTTGATATGGCCGTGTCACACAAAACAGGGAATGTAGCATATGAGCTGTGACATGACAAAACCAATAACATGGCCTGTGCGCTCAGCAAAACTCAGATCAGCCTGAGCATTTGCCCGTTCTGATCAGTGTCTTCGCTGTGCGCTTAAATGGTAGATAGGGGTCTAAGCTACTCCATGCCGACACCAAAGACTCTGATCAGACTGAGCAGATGCTCAGGCTGATCTGAGTCTTAGTGTGGCGCACATGCCATTTTGTTGGTTTTGTCATGTCGTGGCTCACATCTTCGAACAGCGAAAATATAAACGAATCTGAGAATCTGTGCAGTATAGCTACAGCCTTTGTCTATACAGGTTGATCTGAGTGTTACTTGTTAGTACAAAGCCTAAGACACTCTTCTCGTGATGTTGCATAGCTTAAGGTGTATAGGTATACCTTCATCTTTTACTGCCATTTTTGTCTTGCCACAGACTAGCAGAAAAATGACAAATGAGCCGCGACACAAGAAAACCAACGGAGTGGTAGTGCACCCAGCACAGGCTCAGATCAGCCTGGGCAATGCCCAGTCTGATCAGAGTCTTTGCTGTTCACATGGAGTTAGCTCAGACCCTTAGCTACCCTTTAAAGGCTTAGCAAGGAGTCTGATCTGACTGGGTGGATGCCCAGGTTGATCTGAATCTGCGCTGGGCGCACAACCACTTTGTTGGTTTTCTTGAGTCGCGGCTCAAATATATTACTTTCCCAGCGGTGTCTGCAGCATAAACTTTGAGACACAGCTTTTCCCAGAATTTGTTAGGATGTGGAAACAACATCCCTCCTGGGGTGGAAGGCAAGAAGAATTCCACAGAATGTGGCGTCTTGCCTGTCTGTGCACTGTCAAAAGCAGAGCTAAACGTGAAAACTTTACACAAAGTTTAAGCCAACCATGACGACACTGGGAAAGTAATACCTGTCTTGCTTCTGCAAGTCGCAGACGAGACAAAAATGAAAATGGTTGCTAAATCCCTTAAAAGTGTATCCATTCACCCTAAATCTATTGGTTTGTGGCAAACATAAGGGACTGTAGGCAAGATATTACAAAATTTTCAAACACACCAGAACCTCATTAATATATTCATCTGAGAAACTACAAATCCATATTATTTCCAAACAGTATAGCATTCTGTGTACAGAATATTTATCATTGGATTCCTGAGTTTTCTGTAATATATTCAAAGTTCGTTAAAAGGAATACATATATTATATTCTAGTATATAACTAGTCTGATCCAAACTTGTATCAGTCTTGAAACAAATCAAAATTGTGGTACTTGATACCCTTTACATGCAATTAATTCTGGTGTATATGACTACTGAATCAGAATATTCATACAATCTGAAGATTTACGAAAGCAACACTATCTTGACTATGAGATTCAATATTTAGTTTACTGAATTTTTCAACAAATTTTCTCTGTACAGCGTAAAAGGTTATAGACTTTACACTGCATCAACAAAATTATCTAGCAATAAACAAGTAAATTTCCATTAAAATGTTATATTCACATACTTCGCTGTTCACAAATCAATTTGTACTTTTCCCATGTAGGACATCATGCAGATTTACTGTACATTCTTTTTCACGATTCTACATATGAGTCATGACACGACAAAACCAACAAAGTGGCATGTGCACCCAGCCAAGACTCAGATCAGCTTGGGCAGGTGCCAGTCTGATCAGAGTCTTCCCTGTCTGCATGGAGCTTAGCTTCTACCCTTAGCTACCCTTTCAGTGCACAACAAAGACTGTGATCAGACTAGGCACTTGCTCAGGCTGATCTGAGACTTTGCTGGGTGCACATGTCACTTTGTTGGTTCTGTCGTGTCACGACTTATATAACTATGTACAAAACAGTAAAAATTTGATTCAAGCACTATAACATTCAAAATGAAATTGTCCAGCAATTAATATTTTCGTTTAAAGATGTGGACTTTTGTAAACATGACTATATACAATAATACCTGTTCATTTAACCATGACATACAAGTAGTACAGAAATGTCCAGACAAAGACAGCTTTTAAGGTGGGTGGGTACATCTCCCAGTTTTTTCCCTTTTTCTCCCATTTTGTTAAAGGAGAACAACTTCTGTCTTCCTATTTGCTTCCCTAGAGAACAAAACCCTTTAAAACAGCTGCTCACACTAACCCATTCACACATATATATCTGAAATTGCACTCCTATTTAGAATCTTGTACAAATTGTATGTCAGACAAGTGTCACATATTAATTTTAGTTATTCCCACTTATCTTTTAACTTGCATTTTAAATATTGAAATGGAATAAAAAAAACTCTGAACGTAAAAGCCCACCACTTAATAAAATTCACACCAACCTTTACAAACTTTTATACACGTGTGTATTAAATACATGAAAATCACTGTGACTATAAAAGTTAACATGACACATTCTTGTTTATAAGAAGAAAAAGTATGAAAAATATATGTACACAGAAAAATGCATAAATATGACAACAACCTTGAATTATCACAATGCTTCTATAAGCACAATTAAAGCTGACTGGAATCACGTGAAAACAGACCATAGGCCATGTGCTATTGCAAAAAGTAAAAAAATTGGGACACCTAAAATTATTACTGCAATTGTCCTAAAAATGGAACAACTTGGTTTTAAATTGCAGTAATGCATCCAAAAGATGCAGATAGAATAGCAAACAGTGTAGACCCTGTTCAGACTGCTCCTCAAGGAGCAGTCTGATCTGGGTCTGCATTGTCTGCCTAGCCCTATCTGTCCCAATACTTAGAATTTCTATGGCAACCACAAGTACTTAAATGAGCCTGTACATTTGTTTTGACTGATAACAGTCCTCACTTTTTGCTTTTAAAATTTTCCAGAATATATCAATGTTCATACAAACAGGGATAACTGATAAAACTGAGCTGATGTGCAGGCTGATCTGTAGTTTCCCTGCTTGCACAGGTCAAATTGTACCAGTTTCACAAGACCCCAATCTAGTCTTTTTACTGATTCTTTCTGATATGCAAGTATACATGTTTTTTGCTAGATACTAGTATACACCAATATCTTAGCAGTCACACAGTGATGAAGTGGTTCCCACTTACTGACTGCCTCTTTCTTGAAACCACCATCACTGTAATCATAAGATTAGAATCTATTCATGTTTACAAGCTGCTACATGCATAACAAGACCTGTCCCCATACAGGATAGCTCGCCTGCAGTGCCTTGCCCATCACATAAAAAACTTTGACGTAAGACTTTAAAGCGCGACGCCCACGCCAACACCAACACCGACGTCCAAGTGACAACAATAGCTCTCTGTGCTTTCGTACAGGCGAGCTAAAAAATTAATAAATATTAAAAAGAAAAAAATCAGATTAGCCTGTGCATGCCAACAGCTTCTGATGAAATTCATAGGCTGCTCTTCAAAGTTCACATATGTGAAACTAACCTTTAAGGTAAGTTGCAGCTTGTGTGTGCACTAATTTTCTTGCGTATTTTTGGCATATTTAACAACATCAATCTTTACAGACATGCTTACACAAATTATTTACATAAATACATAGCAAAAGATGAGGTACTGTAAATGATCTGACATGCTATCGTAATGAGGTTCTTTGTCACCTTAATGTTACACTTTCCATAGAAAACATACAAATCCATGTCAAGTATTATCATAGTTTCCCTAAATATCTGAATACCTCAACAAGTTCCAAAATGGACTATTCCTACTTCCAGTTTGGTTATGTCCATTTGTCCAATTTCAGAAGTGCAAAAAATTCAGGATCTACAATGTTTACATGAGCAGTCTGGACGGTTTGTTTTGGAATGTCTATCCAAACATCAAACATTTTGGGGATAGATGGTATGAAAACAACTGACAATGAATGAATTCTCTTTAATGGGAAGCAACTCTGCCATTTTCAGTTTTGCCTCTCTTATCAATGGGAATCAACTCTTAAACAAAACTAGACAATCACTAAAGGTGATGAATGCCCCCGCCATATGCCTCACTAGATGAGTAATGTGTTAAAACAAATTTGTGTGAAGTTACATCAAAATCTGTCAAAAAATAAAGGTGCTAGAGGGATGACTGAGTTTTTCTTAAAAATAGCAACTGTGACCTTGACCTTGGAACTACAACCCTGAAAGGTTAACTTGTCCAAGATATTGTCATACTTAATATTTGTGTGAAGTTCTATCAAAATCAGTTAATAAATAAAGGCGCTAGAACCATGACAAAGATTTACATGTACCTATAATAGAATCTGTGACCTTGACCTTGGACCTACAATGCTGAAACATAAATTTGTCCCAGATATTGTCAAGCTAAATATTTGTGTCAAGTTATGCCAAAATCATTCCAGAGGGATGACAGCGTATTTTCTAAAAACAGCAAATGTGACCTTGACCTTTACCCTGAAATTCTGGATCACGAACTTGTCCAAGATATTGTCACACTAAACATTTGAGTGAAGATACATCAAAATTGTCCATGAATAGAGCAGTAGAGGATAATAAAGTTTTTTCTAAAAATAGCAACTGTGACCTTGACCTTGGACCTGCGGTGCTGAAATGGTAATTTAATCAAGATATTGTTATACTTAACATTTATGTGAAGTTACATCAAAATCGATCTATAAATGAAAGCGCTGGAGCAATGCCCTAGTTTTTCTCAAAATAGCAACTGTGACCTTGACCTTGGACCTGCGGTGCTGAAATGGTAATTTAATCAAGATATTGTTATACTTAACATTTATGTGAAGTTACATCAAAATCGATCTATAAATGAAAGCGCTGGAGCAATGCCCTAGTTTTTCTCAAAATAGCAACTGTGACCTTGACCTTCATCCTACCAACCTGAAACGCAAAGTTGTTCGAGGTACTGTCATACCCAATAAAGCTGTGATGTAATACCAAAATCGGTTAATAAATGAGGCCGCTAGAGCGACGATAAAAGGTGAGATTGTATTTAAGCTATGGAAATATGGTCAAAATATGTATGTTATTCAAGGGGACATAATTCTGCAATAAAGACCTGACTGAAAGTTCCTGTTTCCTTTACGCACATGTTCAATGCATGTCTGAACTGTGTTACAAGTTTCAAATCCCTACATCAAATACTATTGGAGAAGTTACAGAGACAAGAACAGTACTACAAAGTGTGAAATATGGTCAAAATATGAATTTCATTCAAGGGGATGTAATTCTGCCATAATGACCTGGATCAAAGTTCTGTTTCCTTTATGCACATGTTCAATGCATGTCTGAACTGTGTTACAAGTTTCAAATCCCTACATCAAATACAATTGGAGGAGTTGCAGAGACAAGAACAGTACTACAAATGTGAAATATGGTCAAAATATTTATGTTATTCAAGGGGATGTAATTCTGCAATAAAGACCTTAATCACAGTTCTGTTTCCTTTATGCACATGTTCAATGCATGACTGAACTGTGTTGCAAGTTTCAACTCCCTACATTAAATACTGTAGGAGGAGTTGCGGAGACAAGAACAGTACTCAAATGTGAAATATGGTTATAATATGTATATTATTCAAGGGGACATAATTCTGCAATAAAGACTTAATCAAAGTTCTGTTTCCTTTATGCACATGTTCAATGCATGTCTGAACTGTGTTGCAAGTTTCAACTCCCTATATCAAATACTGTAGGAGGAGTTGCGGAGACAAGAACAGTACTCAAATGTGAAATATGGTCATAATATGTATATTATTCAAGGGGACATAATTCTGCAATAAAGATGTTAAGCAAAGTTATGTTTCCTTTATGCACATGTTCAATGCATGTCTGAACTGTGTTGCAAGTTTCAACTCCCTGCATCAAATACTGTAGGAGGAGTTGCGGAGACAAGAACAGTACTACAAGGTGTGACGTACGGACGTACGTATGCACGGACGGACAAGGGCAAAACTAAATGCCCCTCCCCACTTCGTGGCGGGGGCATAAAAATGAGCCCCAACACATTCTTTCCTTTAACCCTACTGCACTCAGAAGAGCCAAAACTCTATGGCGTTTTAACCCTAATGCACTCAGAACGGCCAAAACTCTATGGTGTCTTAACCCTACTGCACTCCGAAAGGCCAAAACTCTATGGAGTTTTGGCCTTTCTGAGTGCTATAGGGTTAAGAAGGGCTTTTCAGTCCAGTGAAGCACACTGGAAGTCACAAAATTTGTTTCCTTTCGTAACGACAGCAGAAAAACATGAAGGTGTGCTCATACACCTTAACTGTGACAAGAAACTCAGCCAATGAGCCAAAGAATGCAAATACACTACAAAGGAAACGCGTTAGGACATAACCAACAATGTGGCATCCCCCAGTCTGATCAGAGTTTTTGCTATGCGCTTAAAGGGTAGCTAAGGGTCTAAACTACCTCCATGACTACAGCGAAGATTCCGATTGGGTGGATACAGCAATACTGTTTGCAAATTCAGCTATCAGTAAATAAACCACATAAGTAATCTCCCTCTAGAAGTTGTCTCCCTTCAAAAAAGTGGTGGAAACTTATGCAGGAGTATCCATTTAACATCCATTTAACTTGATTATTAAAACAACAAATCAAAATGTGGAGAAATGCTTCAGTTTCTGTCAATATGTATTGATCTTGTAATAATGTATTCTGTACAAAGAAAAAAACTATGTTTAAACAAAATATATTAAGCTGATAACGTGTCTGGATTTATTCTAGTTTTCATTTGGTGAGGTAATCTGGTAAAATATTGCTTGGTGGGATAGAATTATATTTTCTGAGTGTATGAAAAGCTCATGAAGATGTATCATGGAATATCATAAGTGAGCCACAACACCATGAAACCAACCAAGTGGCATGTACCACAAGCAAAGACTCAGATAAGCCTGGTCATCCACACAGTCTGTGTGCTTAAAGGGTAGCTAACAGTCTAAGCTATGTCACTACTGACATCTTCAGTCTGCAGTCTGATCAGTCTTCACTGTCAGCATGAACATAGCTTAGACCCTTAGCTACCCTTTCAGTGCACAGCAAAGACTCTGATCAGACTGGGCAAATGCCCAGGCTGATGTGAGTATTCGCTGGGTACCCCTGTCACTTTGTTGGTTTTGTCATGTCGCGGCTCATATGTCATTTTCGCCCTGGCAGGACCTATCATTGGCAAGATGAGATGGTAGGGTAGGTGTAATGTGATGACATTTATCCAGAAATATATGCAGTGGCATCCCATTATAACCACCTTGCAGGGGGCATTATGAAATGCCACAACATATGAAAACATGATGTGATATCTCATTACAGCTACCTCATTGAGACGATTCCGAAAAATACCAGTCAAATCTCTTTGTAATGACAGTCTGACAATATATCAGCACAATTCTTTATATAATATCAATCTGACAGGCATCTAAGAACAATTTGTTTTAAAATTAGAGCCTTTTTTTTATAGCAAATTTCATTAATAACCAAATCTTTAAGGCATAATGGAATTATGGGTACACTTTCAAGGGAACCAACTCTGTCATTTTTCATTTTGTCTCCCTTCTAAGCGAGGGTCAACTTTTACAGGAAAGAATTTGCTCCACTAAGAGCAAATTCTTTCCTTTAAGAGTAAACCCTATTTTGGAAGGGTTTCATTGTCAAGGGAAGCAAACAGGAAGTCACAAAAAGTTGTTCCTCTTTGTAAAAATGGTGAAAAAAAAACATGGATGTGTACCCATTTATTTAAGAACACAGGCTTTACAATGTACTATTTGGAGGCCTGCAAGGGCTTTTGTTTCCACAAACTTTTTGAAAGTGCCTGGGATCTGGATGTGCTTTGCTTTTAAAGCTCATGGAGATACAGGGCCACCTTCAAAGGCATTTGCTATTATGCAGCACTGGACATAAACTTCACTGGTGTAATTTTGACAAGAAAGAATCAAAGGCACTGAAACATCTTGGCAAATAGCAAAGAAAGATATTACATCAAAGTATTACATTAAAAGTTAGCACTGTCAAAGTTCAACCCTAAATGTCGAAACTTATTTTTCTATATCTGTGTTTGGACAAATCATTATTTTGAAAAGGTGTCCGAAAAGAAAATAACATACTAAACAGCAGACAACCTTGATCCAGATGAGGTGGTTCATCTTGAATTCTTATATTCATCAGCGCTTTGGCCTAAGTTCTTACTTAGTCTGCTGAACTTAAAGTATTAATAAATATCATTTTTATGTCAACATGGGGGTAATACCAATTTTGCTACCTGTGCTTTCCACCGAGTCTGTACTATACGAAGTCGCTTTCGACCGAGAATACGATCGTAAGCATTACCAATAACGGTAATTGGTACTTTTGTTAATGGCTGTCGACCGAGCTGACACTGCTATCGATTGTCTCAGTTGACTGCCACTTTTGCATGTATGGTAATTGACTGACTCGATTAAAAGCACAGGTAGCCAAATTGGTATTACCCATGTGGTCAAACTTAAAATATGGAAAAATAATATATATATACACACATTGGACCACCACTACAAACTCTAAAATGACTGACACTTGAAACAAATAAATGACTAATTTCATGACATTTTGATACAAAAATTATTATACAGAACAAGGAAAGGCTTAAAGTGATTATTCATCCCTATAATTTTTCTCTCTTCATATAAACTCTCATCAACATTTGAACACTGCGTACTGAGAAAGAAATTTCATATATAATTATTGTGAAAACCCATGAAAATATACACATCATGGTTGACATATGAAAAAAGATAAGTTCCAGTGTATAGCTTGATCAGTGTTTTCAATCTGCCTAAACATATGCCAGCTTTTGGGTTTCCTGTATGCTAGCTTTTAGGTTTCCCATATGCCAGCTTTTGGGTTTCCTATGAGCTGGATTATTTACATTCACAACCGCAACTAAATATATACCAAATAAACAAATATAACTCATCAGAGAATGTGAAGTGAAGCCTTTGCAATGGTGAAGACCATTGTCTGAATTATTGACTTTATTCATGCTGTAAGGTCCTGATAAGTCGGCAGAAAAAACGACCTTGCTGGTATGACATGCTGAAAGATACATTTATGTACTTTACAGGTCTGCAATGAATAGTACCATGCAGAGGCATTCATTTATGAGTTCTCTTTAACCACCATAGAAGTAGATAAGCAAAGAAAAGCATTCACAAAAACCAAGGAGTCACAAACTTTTTGGGCAGTAAAATGCTTGGTCAAATGAGCCGTGCAACACATCAAAACCAACAAAGCGGCATGTGCGCCCAGCAAAGACTCAGATCAGCCTGGGCATCTGCCCAGTCTCATCTGAGATATTGCTTTGCAATTAAAGGGTAGCTAAGGGTCTAAGCCATCTCCAATCCTCAGGCTGTTCTGAGTCGTCGCTGGGCACACTTGCCGCTTTGTTAGATATGTAGTGTTGCAGCTCTTATCTGTAATGCTAAGCATTAAGACAGCAAAATTGCTGGCTTAATTTGCTTATTTGCTGCCGCTGAGTGCTGAATAAAAACACGAAACAGTTCACCATCCAGACTCATTGTTTTGCGTGCTGACACTGTGCATACAACATTTATATTTTTCTTTTTATCTTTTTGACAGGAATACCTCCTCTGGTCCAATTTAAATGAATTTATTATCCAGCATTGTTCATTTTTTAAATATAAGTGAATGAATATGTGAATGTATCTGTACAAGTGCTACAGATAAGGGGTAGGGGTTGTTGATAATTCTGGTATATATCTCCTTAAAACAAATGTTGTGGCTGCTCTTAGAACTGCCTCAGAGAGGCAGTTCTAACCAGCAGCCGCAACTTATGTTTTATGGACAATGAACGGATATTCTCAGAATAATCTTCAAAACCACCCACCCACTTCCACCTATATGGAGCTCTGTCATGCTACAGAAAAGAAAAATTTGATCTACACAATATCATATTGTAAATATTTCTGTCTCCTAGATTGGTCCTCTATCATCATACACAATCCTCTATTGACATTAGAAGTGGGTTCACATACTCAAAACCGTCAAACTCTGATTGGTCAATTTTCTCTATTGTTTTCCTGAAAATAAAAAATTAGAAAGTTTATATCAATACTCTACAAAACTGTGTAAAAGCTATCTTGCCAAAATTTTATTATCTTTCTTCCATCAAAATGAAATTAATGTTTATATGCTGTTAATATCTACTTGTACTTATTGTGTGAAATTCATTTCCATAATGTTTAATGTTTCAAGGAGATGAACTATATAAGCTTTTAATAGCTTTCGTTCAAATCCTTACACTGCTTGTTTGTAATTTGTGATTATACATGTACATTTGACTGAAATAAAAATATGTTTAAACCAATGTTTAATGCTGTGAAAGCAACCAAATGGAAAAAATTTTCACAAATATTTCTTTTCCTGAAATTTTGAACTGACTGTTTGTACAAAGGCACAGGCTATAACCATTTCAATGACAATTTACTCATATTCATCTAAGATAGTGATTTTTCTCCTCTAGAATGATCCCAAATATCTATATCAGTCTTGGGGGTTTCCCTTGAAAAGAAAAGCTGAAAAATCTAAAAGTCTTATAAGACAGCTCTAGATTTTTGGGGTTGTTTTGGAATGGAAACTACCCTGTCTTATAACCAAATAAATATGGTATTTTTTAGTGAAACTTGATGTTTACAATGTTTCATCATATTTTTTTTTGTGTGTGTGTGAATATTTCCCATTTCATGGAAGTAGCTATATAAAAGTAACTTTATAAATGAAGGAACATACGGATTGTCTGGTGTTAACTGTACTGGCTCGTTGGTAAATGCTGGATCAAAATGTTCCAGATCTCTCTCTCCACGTAATGCTGGCTTATATGGCGGGCTAATCTGTTTCTGCTGTAACATCTCCCAGTCAATTGTACGGAAAAAGGCGTGGGACTGAATATCAGTAAAACCTGTCTGTCGATGACATCCTAGTCGCTCATGTTGATTCTAAAAGTAAAATCAAACATCAACATCAGGTACAATGTAAAACAACTACTAGCGGGATACAGCTGGTGGCAGTCCAATTGATCAGGCTGGTCAAGCACTGGTCACTTTCAGCTACCTGAGTTGATGGTTAGTACATTTTCTCATGTTCTATTACCACTTGATTAATGCCCCACTCATTATATATACATGTATATCACAGCATCTGTTTCCATTGTTTTACCTAGAAAATGCTGGATTTGGTTTATTTAGTTCTTTGTTTAGCTATACTTGAGCTAGAATAAACTGCAAAATATATATATTAAGAGGTTGTAGGAAGCACTGGTTATTAGCTGTTCAGCCCTTCATACCTCTGAATTTAATCAATATCTGATTGATCACTGGTCACTTTCATTTTCTGATGACTGATCATAAAATTACAACTGATTCTGACCATACAAATGCCAGAGAGAAATCATGTGGACACAGATCAGACTGCTCCCAGTTGTCTGATTAATGTGTATGGGTACACCTCCATATTTTTCCCTTGTTTTTAAAGGGAAAACAATTTCTGTGACTTGCTGTTAGTTTCCCTAGGCGACAAATTCCCTCTACAACGGGTCAACTCTTAAAGTAAAGAACTAGCTCCAAGGGCAGCAAACTCTGTACTTTAAAAATTAACCCACCCACTCCCTTCCCAGTATTGAACACGACCTGTCCCCATACAGGATAGCTCGCCTGCAGTGCCTTTCCCCATCACATAAAAAAACTTTAACATAAAACTTTAAAGTGTGATGCCCATGCCCACGCCGACGTCCAAGTGACAACAATAGCTCTCTGTACTTTTGTACAGGTGAGATAAAAAGGAGGCAAAAATGAAAATGGCAGTAGCTTCCTCTGGAAGTGTACCCATTCATCTTGAGATAAGATTTTCTCATCATGTGACAAATAGAATCTATCATTGGTCTCCGATGCGGACAGGGAAATCCCAACCCGAGGGCACACGGGGTGTGTCGGAAACGAGGCTTGCCGAGTTTCCGACACACCCCGTGTGCCCGAGGGTTGAGATTTCCCTGTCCGCATCGGAGACCAATGATTGATTATTTTTCTTATCTACGATAATATTTACTTTAAATTGAACGAGGAACTAATAGGCCTATTTCATGCGAACTTGTACAAGTGTAAGTAGTACAACCGTGTCACCCTCATGGCTGCTGTAGTGAACAGATGAGTAAGAAATAGGTCCTTGACAAATCCGCATTTTTAGATTTTCTAATTGAAACTAGAATTGTTTTTCTACGAAAAAACAGAATGTCTCCCCCCAAGGATCAGTCATTAAGACGCCAAGGGAAAAACAATATGTTTCCCTACCCTGAAGCAGGGATTCATAATAAGTAAAAAGTATAAATGCAAGAGTTATAGTTGTTATGCTCTGCATGTCATGTAATGTTGACTGATATTCATATTTAGTTTTTGTCAAAAAATATACATGCAAGAGTTACAATGCTCTGCACGTCGTCTATTTATATGTTGACTGATATTTGTATGAAGTTTTATGAATATAGCTTAAACGGTTTTCAAGTTATAGAGCTTAGACGATTGAGACACAATTTTGTGAATGACAAAGTTCCAAGGGAAATAACTCAAATAGTATAAATGCTGTGCTCTGCAGGTTGTCTAGTGTTGACTGACATTTGTATGAAGTTTCGTGAATATAGCTTGTCCGGTTTTCAAGTAATAAAGTGACTGAGACACGATTTTTGTGACTGACAAAGGTCCAAGGGAAATAACTCAAGAAGTATAAATGCAAGAGTTATGGTTCTTGCACTAGGCAATTCTTCTAATGTTGATTGATATTTGTATGAAGTTTCGTGAATATAGCTTGAATGGTTTTCAAGTTATAGAGCAGACACGACTGAGACACGATTTTGTGACTGACAAAGTTCTAAGGGAAATAACTCAAATAGTATAAATGCTAAAGTTATGGTTCTTGCATTCTGCATGCCGTCTGATGTTGATTGATATTTGTATGAACTTTCATGAATATAGCTTGAAAGGTTTTAAAGTTATAGACGGACTCGACTGAGACGCAATTTTGTGATGGACAAAGTTCCACGGGAAATAACTCAAAAAGTATAAACGCATTCTGCACGTCGTCTGATGTTGATTGATATTTGTATGAACTTTCATGAATATAGCTTGAATGGTTTTAAAGTTATAGACGGACTCGACTGAGACGCAATTTTGTGATGGACAAAGTTCCAAGGGAAATAACTCAAAAAGTATAAATGCCAGAGTTACCATTTGTGCACTCTGCACATCGCCTCATGTTGATTGATATTTATATGAAGTTTCGTGAATAAAGCTTGAGCAGTTTTCAAGTTATAGAGCGGACAAAATTGAAACACAATTTTGTGATGGACTAAGTTCCAAGGGAAATAACTCAAAAAGTATAAATGCCAGAGTTACCATTCTTGCACTCTCTCGTCGTCTCATGTTGATTGATATTTATATGAAGTTTCGCGAATATAGCTCGAGCGGTTTTCAAGTTATAGAACGGACACGATTGAAACACAATTTTGTGATGGACTATGTTCCAAGGGAAATAACTCAAAAAGTATAAATGCCAGAGTTACCATTCTTGCACTCTGCACGTCGTCTCATGTTGATTGATATTTATATGAAGTTTCGCGAATATAGCTTGAGGGGTTTACAAGTTATAGAACGGACACGATTGAAACACAATTTTGTGATGGACTAAGTTCCAGGGGAAATAACTCAAAAACTATAAATGCCAGAGTTACCATTCTTGCACTTTGCACGTCGTCTCATGTTGATTGATATTTATATGAAGTTTCGCGAATATAGCTTGAGCAGTTTTCAAGTTATAGAACGGACACGATTTGTGACAGACGGACAGACGCCCGGGGAAAAACAATATGTCTCCCGACCCTAAAGGGGGGAGACATTATTTATATTAAAGAACAAAATTTGTATTGAGAAGACTACAGAAAGCGCCTGTATGACGTTAATTGTGACGTAACGTCAATGTCATTCCAAACGTCAGTGGGTACCATCTTCAAAATGGCGGCCTCCTCGACAGTGTTTGTCACGGTGAAACATCGACTATCTATTATCTTTTTCCGACATTACAACCTTGAAACAGGCTATAATGGGATTATAAAGAATGAATAACCTTTCTTAGCTTGGATTTTATCGATGTGGCAATTCATTCCTATGAAAGAATAATGCATAAAGTATGGAATCGCCAAGCCAGGCGCACCGTATTTCAAGGAGTGCGTAGTGGTACACAGAATTCAAGCTTGTGTGAGCTGTCCCAGCCCATGGGCAAGACAGAATTTTCCAGCACCGCTAAAAATAGAACAAACTCTGTCTCCTAGGTAAGAAAACCCAATCTATATAAACCAGTCCTCTCTGTTCAGCCCTGTGTTGCCACAGCTTGCCATAACATCCGGAACATACCTTATTAAGAAAGCCTTTAAGAACAGAAGCCGCTTTAACTGACAAAGACCGAGGTATTCTTATTGTCTTCTCCAAAATAACTGAAATATAAGATTTTAAGATCAATCAAATGATCAGCGACACAGGAAAGCAGTAGCAATAAATACAGTTCTTACATTTTCTCTCTCCTCCCTCCCCATTCTAAACCTGACCCCACCCATTAATAACGTTTTGTTCACAGTAAGGTCCCATGCTTTTCTACCTGTGTTTTTTATCACATTGCTAAAGCTGTATGTGAAACAATCTCTTTACACCATGTATCCTTTCATCTTGTTCCTGTTCTCTAAGGAATATCCAAAATTACCAAATATCATATGTCAGTTGAACCACACATCAAATGCATATAATGCCAGCGGCATTTCTAACTTTCCAAAACCTACTGTACACAAACACATTCTGTAATGACGCGAAATATTGGCACAGATGCAGCAATGCAAACAGTGTAAACTCTGATCAGACTGCTTCTCTTTCAGACAGCTCCTATGGCAGCAGTCTGCACTATTACCAGTAGCCATACTGCCACATCCCAGGACATCATGGGTATGGGTAAAATCCATCTTTTTCTACTATTTTTTACATAAAGAGAACAACTTTTGTGACTTCTTTTTTGCTTCCCTGTACAATGTTGTTTCCAAATGGGGCTACTCATTTGGGAAGTTTTCTCCCAAGAGAGCACATTCATTTCTTTAAGAGTTAACACCCATTGATTGAAAATGGAAGCAAAAAGAAACTGAGCCGAGACAGGACAAAACGAACAAAGTGGCATGTGCACCATGCGAAGACACAGATCAGCCTGGGCAGCTGCCCAGTCTGATCAGAATCTTTGCTTGTGCTTAAAGGGTAGCTAAGGATGTAACCTAGCTCCATGTGGACAGCAAGACTCTGATCATGAGCAAGACCGGTTGGATGCCCAGGCTGATCTGAGTCTTCGCTGGGTGCACATGCCACTTTGTTAGTTTTGTCATGAAACGGCTCAAATAGTAAAGTTGCTTCCCATGAAAGTGAACAGACTCATTTCATTTTCAACTGTTTCATATTTTTGGCTTCATTATTGTAAATAGACAAGATATCCTAACATTTATTGTAAATATTGTAAGTCTTTGTAAAACTACTTACTCTGAAAGAGGTAGTCCTCTGTGTTTTGATCTGGGTTTTCTGCCCCACCCACCACATCAAAGGGTGACCGCCCTGCCAACATTTCAAACATTAAAACACCTAGGGCCCACCAGTCTACACTGAAATCTGGAAGAATGAAGAGATAAAACAAGCAAATTCGACGAATTTATGTCCCCCGCCTTGGAAACTAGGTCTCCACTGTATATACACTTAAGTGTTTGAGCTGGAAAAGCGGCTAAGTTAAAAATGTGAAAAAAGTAATAAAAAAAATAATGTGAGGATTATATCCAAACCACATGCATATCTTCAGACCATGATCAAAACGCCTGTGAAGTTTCAAAGGAATTGGCATAAAACTGTAGGAGAAGTTGCACACACAAGGTACCAACTATCTATTCACTTTGATAGTAAAAATGTATGAAAAATGGCTAAGTTCAATTTGCGAAAAAAGTAATACAAAATAATCTCAGGATTATATCCAAACCACATGCGTATCTTCAGACAATGATCAAAACACCTGTGAAGTTTCAAAGGAATCGGCATAAAACTGTATGAGGAGTTGCGCACACAAGGTACCCACTGTCTAGTCACTATGATAGTAAAAACGCCTAAAAAATTACTAAGTTCAACTTGTGGAAAAAGTGACAAAAAAAATCTCAGGATTATATCCAAACCACATGCGTATCTTCAGACCATGACCAAAACACCTGTGAAGTTTCAAAGGCATCGGCATAAAACTGTATGAGGAGTTGCGCACACAAGGTACCTACTATCTAGTCACTTTGATAGTAAAAACGCCTAAAAAATTACTAAGTTCAACTTGTGGAAAAAGTGACAAAAAATAATCTCAGGATTATATCCAAACCACATGCGTATCTTCAGATCATGACCAAAACACCTGTGAAGTTTCAAAGGCATCGGCATAAAACTGTTGGAGGAGTTGCGCACACAAGGTACCCACTATCTAGTCACTTTGATAGTAAAAATGCCTAAAAAATTACTAAGTTCAACTTGTGGAAAAAGTGACAAAAAATAATCTCAGGATTATATCCAAACCACATGCGTATCTTCAGACCATGACCAAAACATCTGTAAAGTTTCGAAAGAATCGGCATAAAACTGTAGGAGGAGTTGCGCACACAAGGTACCTACTACATTAGGGGGACGGAAGGACGGAAACAAGGACGGAAGGACGGACGGACGGACGGACGGAAGGACGGACGGACGGAAGGACGGAATGCCGAAAACTATGTCCCTCCGCTTTTCTTCGAAAAGGCGGGGGACAATAGGTGTTACGATGTTATCAAACACCGTTATTTTGGAAAATATGCACAATTAAGAAAGCCCTACACTATTTATTAGAGAGGTTAAAAAAATATGTTGTGCTCCTTGTTAGAACTGTCTTGGCCAAGTGATTGCATTTGGAAGACTACAAGTTTCTTGTCACAAGGCACATCTAAAACTCTTCGGCATAGATTTCTTTTATAAAGTTTTTAGTGTCTTTTTGGCTGATGATCCATGCAGTAGATCGAGACATATGTTTAAAGACTTTAATCTAGTCTCTAAGGGATTTTTTGGCCATACTCATAAATCAGGAAGTTTCAACTTTTATCAATTTCTGCTATGGATCACATGAAAAAACAGACTTCAACTGCCAAAAACAAAAGTTTCCGTTATTAAAATGTTTATATATCTTTGGTCAAACATAAAGCTTCTTTTACATAAAGTTACAATGGATAAATGTTGACATCAGAAATATTGTTTAATACCAGTACATGTAGTTAAAGATCTTTACATTTTGTACACATATATTTTGCAATCCTGTATACATATAATCATATATTGTACAGTCAAATCCAGTTCTGAAGTTATCCATGAGCAATAATCTGCAAACATTACTGGACAGCAAGACTCAAATCAGTCTAAGTATTCACAATCAAGTAAAAGCTTTCATCTTGCATCAGATCTGTAGATTCCTAAGGGTCCCTATAATTACATCTGTGTGCAAACGACACAAGGCCTGACCAGACTGCACAAATTTGCAGGCTGGCCTACACCTTTGCTGTTTGCATGAGGACTAAGCGCAGTTTTCAAATGTTGCTCATATATGCCTGTATCTGACTGGTTATTTAAGCCAGCATTCCGAAAAACGTGTAGCTTCTTTTCAGGACTAGTTTGATCAGCACAAATTCATATCAGTCTGATTATGAACATATCGCAGCATATCGCTGACAAACTTCAAAGTCAGATTTGCCAGTAACTGTTATACAAATTAATCTGAATATATTCTTTTTTCCAAAGAAATTGAAATGTGAACAATGTCCTGAATACATAATACTGAAACCTTATTTTTTAACAGTATATCTTGAATTTTGTTTTCAATGATATTTAGCAAAAATGGAAATACCATTTGATTTAACATGAAGTCGCGTTTTCTTTAAAGACTGTATGCACTGAATCAGTCTGATTCTGGCCATATAGCTGACAAACTTCAAAATCAGATCTGCCTGTAACCTTTATACAAATGAATCTGAATATTCAATTTTTCCCTACCAAAGCCCATAAAATGTAAACAAAGCCCTGAATACATGTACATACTACAAAAACCCGAGTTTTCACAGTATAATTGTATGTTGAATTTTGTTTTCAATGATATTTAGCAAGTTTGTTCCAAAATGGAAACTCAATTCCATTTAACATGAACTTGCGTTTTATTAAGACAATATGCACTGAATCAGTCTGATTATGGGCGTATAGCTGACAAACTTCAAAGTCAGGTTTGCCTGTAACTTTTATAGAAATTAATCTGACTATATGCTTTTTCCCTACCAAAGTCAGTAAAATGTAAACAAAGCCCTGAATACATGTACATAAAACAAAAACCAGAGTTTTCACAGTATAGTTGTATGTTGAATTTTGTTTTCAATGATAGTAAACAAGTTTGTTCACAAAATTGAAATTTAATTCAACACAGTCACATTTTTTAAAGTGTTATGAATATGGTGTTTAAGTTGGTGTAAATATTTTCTTTTACCATGATTTTGCAGTTTTTAGATGTTTACTAGGTTTGAAATAAACAAGTTGTTTACTTGTACTTTAGAACATTCTGGAATAACTATTTTTAGTACTGAGAAAATATTAGACCTTTCTGTTGTAAACATTAAGAATCTTCTGGTATGAAATTATGTCAGAATTGAGTACTTTTTGGTAAGATCTATTTTTGGTTAGTTCCGGAATGTTCCTAGATATTATATAAAGAAGACAGATTTTCATTTAGATCATCTTTGTAAGTTTCACCAGTCTATAGTTAAATAAGTTATACTGGAATTTAAACATACTGGATTACTTTTGTGACTATTGGAAATATTCATGTGCTCATACAGACTTTATTTTCTGGGATCAGAAATTATTAAAGGACTTGTGTTTTAAATTCTGAGGGACTTTCAGACTAAAATAAGGTATCTTAAATTACATATTTTCTTGATTAACAAATGACTGTTTTATTTTGATGTACATGTAAATAAATTTTGTTAAGTTTAAAAACAGGCTTGTTGCTGGTTTACTTCCATCTTTTTGTTACCTCCGCCAGGTCGTAACAAATTGGGGGCTCGTCCGGGATTGAAATTTCTTGTGCATCAAATAATTTTGAATTTAAAAATAAAAAATAAAAAAAAAAGTTTTCACTGATTCAAACAAGTAAAGCCAGCAAAAAGCAATCATGTCTTTTGATCTTGATAAATTCATTGCTGCGCCTTCTCAGGAGCTGTTGAACTTGGCCAAAAAGACTGATTTATTGGATATTGCAGCGCATTATGAATTATCTTCAGTCAAAAGATCCATGTTGAAACATGAAATTAAGAATATTTTGATTCAGTTCTTTGTTGATGAGGAAATTTTTGATTCCTCTGCAGCCTCTCACATTCTCGTCACTCAAACTGATTTGCAGATGAGAGAATTAGAAATTCAAAGACAAATTGAAATGGAAAAATTAAGATTGGAGCATGAAGAAAGAGTAAGGATTGAAAAAGCTGAGCGTGAGGAAAGAATTAGGCTTGAAACATTAGAACGAGAAGAAAGGTTGCAGAGGCAAAAATTAGAGCAAGAAAAAGAAAGACTAGAACATGAAAAATTAAGGCTAGAAATGGAAGAACGAGAAAAAGAAAAAGAAAGAGAAATGCAAAAAGAACAATTAGAAAAAGAAAGAGAAATGCAAAAAGAAAAATTGGAAAAAGAAGAAAGAATTGAAATTGAAAAGGAGAAATTGAAATATGAGAAAGAAGAAAAAGAGAGAGAAAGACAATTTCAAATTAGAATGAAAGAAATTGAAATACAAGACAAGGCTAAATCAAAATCTTTGCCTTTGGACTCAACCAAAGTTTTTGATGTTACTAAACACATCAGACTCGTTCCTCCATTTCAAGAAAAAGAAGTTGATAAATATTTTCTTCACTTTGAAAAAGTAGCTGAAAATTTGAAATGGCCAAAAGAGCATTGGACTTTGCTTCTTCAGAGCGTTGTGATCGGCAAGGCTCGTGAAATTTATACTCAACTTTCTCTTGAGCAGAGCTCAGATTATGACAAAGTAAAAGAAGTTATTCTTAAGGCTTATGAGTTGGTCCCTGAGGCTTACAGGCAGAAATTTAGGAACTGTAGAAAAGAAAATGACAAAACTTATGTTGAATTTGCTAGGACAAAAGAGCAGTTATTTGATAGGTGGAGCTCATCAAAGAAAGTGGGCTCTGATCATGGTAAACTTAGACAGCTCATGCTTGTTGAGGAGTTTAAAAGGTGCATTAATTCTGACATTAAATCATTTTTAGATGAAAAGGAAGTCGAAACGTTAGAGGCAGCAGCTCGTTTGGCTGATGATTATGCTTTAACTCATAAGACTTCTTTTGTGCACAAGCCTTTTCCTAAAAAGACCTTTTTCCCTCAGTCAGGTCCAAAATTCAGTCCCAGTAATCCATCTGGCAATTCCAGTCCCTCATATACTCCAAAACCAAAACCCCCTGGTGAAAACAAAGGTCAAAATCCCTTATCTCAGCCTATTTGTAATTATTGTAAGCAAACAGGACATATAATTTCTGAATGCTTACTTTTAAAGAGGAAGAGAGAAAAACAAGAGGGCCCAAAACCCACAGGTCTTACCTCTTTACGGTCAATACCACAGTCTTGTGTTCAGGATCAAATTCCTATTCAGGCCAAAATTTCTGAGACTGATTCTGTTATGGAGATTTATGAACCATTCTTATCAGAAGGTTTTGTGTCACTAAATTGTGACTTTGCCCAGTCTACCCCTATTACTATCTTACGAGATACTGGAGCTTCTCAATCCCTTATTTTGGCAGATACCCTGCCATTTTCTGAGAAGACTTCTTCTGGGACAAGTGTCCTTATTCAGGGAGTAGAATGTGGATTTGTTAATGTACCGCTTCATAACATTTATTTGTCCTCAGACTTAATTTCTGGTCCAGTGGCTGTTGGTATTAGACCTTCATTACCTTTTAAAGGTGTTCACTTATTGTTAGGCAATGACCTAGCAGGAGATAAGGTTGTGGTTAATCCACTTTTGACCAACACTCCTTGTGTTGATCAACCGCCTGACCCCATTGAGCAGGAAATTCCTGACCTTTACCCTTCGTGTGCTGTCACTAGGGCTATGGCAAAGAAAGCCATATTGAATGATGGGAATCAGGACATTGATTTAACTGATACTTTTATAGGTCAGTCTTTTAATGATGAGATTTCAAAATCTCTTTCGCCCAGCCTGTCTGACATGCAGACAGACTTTACACACAACTCATCTGTGTCCAACACGGACCACTCTCCTTCATTTTCAAATGACCAAGGTCATGACCTTCTGTCAAGGTCACAGCTTTGCAAAGAACAACACAGTGATCCTGAGATCTCATCTTTATTTGAAAGGGCTTTAGATGAGAATGACATGTCCCAGGTTCCTGTTTGCTATTATGTCAAAAATGACATTTTGATGAGGAAATGGCGTCCTCCTGATGTCTCAGCAGAAGACGAGTGGACTGTTAACCACCAAATTGTGGTTCCAAGGGTTTATCGCCCTGAAATTTTAAACTTGGCCCATGAAACTCCCTTGTCAGGTCACTTAGGTGTAAACAAAACCTATCACAAGATTCTTAATCATTTCTACTGGCCAGGGTTAAAATCTGATGTTTCTAAACATTGCAAATCTTGCCATACATGTCAAATGGTAGGAAAACCTAATCAAACTATCCCTAAAGCCCATTTGCAGCCAATTCCTGCATTTGAGGAACCTTTTAGCAGAATAATTATTGATTGTGTAGGTCCTTTACCCAAAACAAAGTCAGGTTGTGAATATCTTTTGACCATAATGTGTGCTTCCACACGTTTCCCAGAAGCAATTCCACTTAGGAATATTAAGACAAAGACCATGGTTAAGGCTCTTGTGAAGTTTTTCACATTTGTAGGCCTCCCTAAATCTGTTCAGTCAGATCAAGGCTCTAATTTTATGTCAGGAATATTTCAGCAAGTGATGCATGAATTAGGCATTAAGCAATATCGGTCATCAGCATATCATCCTGAAAGTCAAGGTGCCTTAGAACGATTTCATCAAACGTTGAAAAACATGATCAGATCTTACTGCTTTGACACTGAAAAGGATTGGGATGAAGGCATTCATTTGCTGTTATTTGCTGCTAGGGAATCCGTACAAGAATCTCTTGGTTTCAGCCCATTTGAGCTTGTATTTGGTCACACAGTTCGTGGACCACTGAAACTTTTGAAAGAGAAATTTCTTTCTGATGATAACAGTTCTTTGAATTTGCTTCAGTATGTTTCTGACTTCAATAACAGATTGTCAAAAGCCTGTGAAGCTGCTCGGTCTAATCTCAAATCAGCTCAAAACAAAATGAAATTTCATTATGATGAAAATGCCAGGGAAAGAAATTTTAAACCTGGAGAGAAGGTACTTGCTCTTTTGCCAATTCCTGGCAGACCTCTGCAGGCCAGATATTATGGCCCTTACACTGTTGATAAAAAGCTCAGTGATGTAAATTACATTATCAACACACCTGGGAGGCGCAAGCAAAAACAATTATGTCATATAAATATGTTGAAAAAGTACATTGATAGGGATGATTCAGTAGTTTCACCAATAAGTGTAGTAAATTCTGTCCCTCAAGAGCAATCTGAAATGGACTCTGAGGATATGAACTTTATAAAATCTGATCCCTCATCATCAAAACTCCAGAATTCTGACATCTTAAAGGATCTCGACCAGAAACTGTCACACCTGGATCCAGTCGAGAGACTTGAACTGAAACAGTTAATTCTTGAATATGAGCACTTATTTCCGGACATTCCAACCAGGACTGACAGAATCTTTCATGATGTTGACATTGATGGCGCAAAGCCTGTGAAGCAACATCCATATCGAATGAACCCTGTGAAACAACAGTATCTCAGGGAAGAAATTCAATATTTGCTGGAAAATGATTTTATAGAACCAAGTCAAAGTGACTGGAGTTCTCCTTGTATTCTGGTGCCAAAACCTGATGGAACTTTTCGCATGTGTACAGACTATCGAAAAGTTAATTCAGTGACTAAAACGGATACATTTCCAATCCCACGTATTGATGACTGTATTGATCAAATTGGACAAGCCAAATATGTTACTAAATTTGATCTTCTGAAAGGATTTTGGCAAATTCCTTTGACAGACAGAGCTAAGGAGATTTCGGCATTTGTTACACCAGATGGACTCTATCAGTATAAGGTTATGCCATTTGGTATGAAAAACTCTCCAGCAACATTTCAGAGACTTATAAATAGCTTGACATCTGATCTGGGTGGTTGTAAAGCATATATCGATGATGCAATCATCTTCAACGATGAATGGAAACTACATCTACAAACTATCAGAGAATTCTTTCAAAGACTTAGTGATGCAAAATTGACAATCAATTTAGCAAAAAGTGAATTCTGTCATGCAAATTTGACATTTCTAGGACATGTTGTGGGTCAAGGTCAGGTTAAACCTGTAGAAGCTAAAGTGGAGGCTATCTCGGATTTTCCTGTACCTACATGCAAAAGACAACTGATGCGCTTTCTTGGTATGGCAGGATATTATAGGAAATTCTGTAATAACTTTTCTGTAATTGCAGAGCCCTTGACAAATTTACTAGGTAAAGGAAAGAAATATATTTGGAATGAAGACTGTCAAAAGTCCTTTGATAAGTTAAAGGCCATACTTAAGAGTGCTCCAGTTCTCTTAGCACCAGACTTCAACAAAGCATTTAAATTGGCGGTAGATGCTAGTGACGTTGGTGCAGGCAGTGTTTTGGTTCAGGAAGATAATGATGGTGTGGATCACCCTGTTTGTTACTTTTCTAAGAAGTTTAACAAACATCAGAGAAATTACTCTACTATTGAAAAAGAGTGTTTATCTCTCATCCTTGCTATTCAGCAATTTGAAGTGTACTTATCTTCTTCAGCCACACCAATTGTTGTCTTCAGTGATCACAATCCACTGACCTTCATTCATAAAATGAAGAACAAGAATCAGCGGTTACTCAGGTGGAGTCTCATGTTGCAGGAGTACAATCTTGACATCAGACATATCAGAGGAAAAGATAATATTATCCCAGATGCACTTTCAAGAGCCTAAATTTGGCTATTACTACATGATGTCTGGATTAGTACTGATATATATATAGTGTATATGCATTAAACTTAATTTTGTTTCATAATTGGTCATATGGCAAAAGAAAGCTTTATTTCATAAAACTTTCTTTTCCTTGAAGTGGGGAAGTGTTATGAATATGGTGTTTAAGTTGGTGTAAATATTTTCTTTTACCATGATTTTGCAGTTTTTAGATGTTTACTAGGTTTGAAATAAACAAGTTGTTTACTTGTACTTTAGAACATTCTGGAATAACTATTTTTAGTACTGAGAAAATATTAGACCTTTCTGTTGTAAACATTAAGAATCTTCTGGTATGAAATTATGTCAGAATTGAGTACTTTTTGGTAAGATCTATTTTTGGTTAGTTCCGGAATGTTCCTAGATATTATATAAAGAAGACAGATTTTCATTTAGATCATCTTTGTAAGTTTCACCAGTCTATAGTTAAATAAGTTATACTGGAATTTAAACATACTGGATTACTTTTGTGACTATTGGAAATATTCATGTGCTCATACAGACTTTATTTTCTGGGATCAGAAATTATTAAAGGACTTGTGTTTTAAATTCTGAGGGACTTTCAGACTAAAATAAGGTATCTTAAATTACATATTTTCTTGATTAACAAATGACTGTTTTATTTTGATGTACATGTAAATAAATTTTGTTAAGTTTAAAAACAGGCTTGTTGCTGGTTTACTTCCATCTTTTTGTTACCTCCGCCAGGTCGTAACAAAAGACTGCATCAAATTTAACCAACTGCATAAACAAATTAGTCTACAATTAATCTGCATCATATCCATATAATACGACAGTCTGTTCATGCAATGCCATAAGATAGTTTTTCATACGATGCCAATCATACAGTGAAAGTCCTCAAATCTGATCAGTCTACAATTACCATATTAATCCTTTTAAATGCCCCCTGCCTCTTTTCCGAAAATAATGTTATATAAACTTGCATGAATTCCTGTTTGCTTCTCTAGACAAAGGTAGCTCTTCGAAATTGAGGTATACTCTTAAAAGAAAGAATTTGCTCCTAAAAGGAGCAAGTTCTTCCCTTTACGAGTTGACCCCTACTGAGAAGGGAGGCAAAAAAGGTAGAACTGCTTCCTCTGCAAGTATACCCATTCATGCTGGTACTGTTTATTACAGGTATTTGGCAGATTTGGGTGATTTACTACATCTTTAGCTTTAAATAACACACCTTTTTCGTAAAATGCGACATCCCTTGGGCATTTATAGGATTAATATGGTACATAGGCTGATCAGTCTTGGCAGGGAACCTGTCTCAGCATAGTTCAACAGCACTACCTTGCAGCTAGAGCATTCAAACCAAACTACAATCAAGCAACATCCAATCCAGATTTTCATTGAAATCTCATGACAAGCAACCTATAATGACATACTAAAACGTGCTTGTACATGTTTTTCAGTTTATTCCAAGCAGTGATGATAATGCAAAAAATATGCAGCTGCCATCTATTTCTAATTTGCTTTAGAAAATACAGTGGGATAGTTTAATGGTATCCCAAAAGATGTTTAATTTTTTTATATTTCCATGTATTATCCACCACTATCAAATAAATTGTTTTGACTGAAGCTTCTGTAGCCTTAAAAGCTTACTAAGACAGGAAAAGGTTAAGCGAGTCAGTATATTGTTTATCTACCTAAATAATTCCAAGAAACTCTGTGAATAAACAGAGGCGGCCCAGACAGACTGTTTACTTCTATTTTTCATATATTTACCAGCCAGCTAACAATGGTAAGATGTATTTTGGAATAATTTTACAATGAAAACTTATGTTATGACCCCTCATCAGAACTGATTAGTGAGACATTTGACCCCTCATAAGAACTGTCTTTGTGTGATGGTTCTGAGAAGTCACAACAAATGTCATGCAGCAATATAGAAACTATCCCTAAATTATCCAATGTTATGGAGAAATATGGAAAATAATCCATATTACCCCTTCTCATCTGGAGCAGTAAAAACACATCACACACACACACATGCATCCAAAACTTATACTACCCCTCATTCTTCTTCAAGCAGGCTTGGCAATTTGCAAGTATCTTTCAGATAAAATAAGAACAAAAAGAAGGACTGTGCAATAAAAACGGTGCTGCTACTGATTTTTCCTTGCTGCAAGTGACATCTAGACAAGCATATGATATGGCTTATATAACCACAGTTTCAGATGATGTGAGCATTTAATGATCTGAGATAGTTTCTGATTATTTTCCACAAAAACATAACAGCCATGTGATCCTGTATTTGAAATGCCTAGCATAGACAGTTCTAATATGGAGGTCACAAGTTTTCTCTCACAACATCAGAGCTTTAGATAAGAGGGAGTATTTGGTAATAATTAAGGATAATTTTTGTTTATTCTCCATAAAAACATGGGTTGTGACCCCCTCATCTGAGCCGTCTCGACGAGATGGTTCAGATGAGGGGTCACAACATATAGTTTCAATGAAAAATTATCTCTAATTATCATCAAATAGAGCTCTGCAACATATGTTTTTCTGCAGAAATAATCAAAGCTATCCTGAATTATTTTCAGACATTCTGATTACCTAAAGCTTTTGTAGACCAGTTAGCTGCAATGGTATATATGTTGGCAAAATACACAATGCTTATTCACTCTGTAACAATTCGGATACACAAGCATGATAAATGCAAAATCTGGGTCAGCTGCCATGGCAACTATGTAAAGAAAAAATTCTAAGGGACTGAGTTTAATTTTTATTTTCCCCTTCTCCTCTTTTCTAATATTTCTATTTTCATTAGAGAAGCAAATAATGGATATAACATTGGTGTCCTTTTTCCTTATATTTCATTTAAACTGAATTCCAAATGACTTCCACAGTGGCCATGGCAACAAAGCAACCTTGACCCACTTAAATAAACAATACCATATTCCTCTCCTCTGAGCACCTCTGGAGCAATATAATTTGGGGTCCCACAAAAGGTGTTGGTTAAATCACCAGACCATAAACCTTCCTGTTTTAATGGTAACACAGTGACATATTACATCTTCATTTTTAAAACTAAATGTTGACTATATGTTCACTAGCTGATCATGATCTACCCGCCTTCCACTGGCATGTCTGAAATCTAACTCCTAAACTATATCTTAATGTGAATGGATACACCTCCATCTTTTTGCCAACCTTTTTTTTCAACGGAACATCCTTGGGAAGAAGCCCTTTTGGAAGTTTAGGCTACTCTTCATGGAAAGAATTTGCTCCTAGATAGAATAAATTCTTTCTAGAGAAGCCCTCAATAAAATTATTTATAATTATCTCCCTTCAAGGTGTTGAAGTGTTTCCATTCACCTTAATAACAGGTTATTACATGACACCATACATGTATATATATGTCAGAAAAAAGTCGCTTTTGGTCCTTTCATTTTTTTTTTATTTTTGCTCTCAATTTGCAGAGTTAATTCTTGTGCAATATGTGCCAAAATAAAATCCATAAATATCAAGGTATATTACACTTGATAACTGGTAGCTAGATCAAAGTTTAGTATGTTCCCTTTATTTTCATCACAGCATATTCATGGAATCAACCTGGAGTTGGTTGTTCTAAACTAACGATGTCGTTAGTTAACGTTTCATTAAAAATTCAAATGAGAATACCCAAATATGCCAATATCTTTTTGCTGAAAAAATGTGAGGAGCTTTTGCACTGCAAAAGCTTCTCACATTTTTTTCAACAAAAATATCAGTATATCTGATTATAGAGTTGTAAAGCACTTAACAAGTTGACCTCTTAACTAGGCTAACGATGCTTTGAACAACTGGGCCCAGGTAGAGATATGGCATTTGGAAGTGCTATATTTTTTTACATTACATGCAAACTTATGGTCCAATTTATAACAAGTTTTCCTTCATTTTTTAGATTTTTTCTAACTTGATCAGCATATACATGTATGGCATGTGCAACCTTTCACCCAGAAACAATAAACAGTGAAATGTTAACAAAACACAGTTCAATTGCAAATATCTATGTGCATCTGCAACTTAGATGTCAAGGTCACTAATTGAGTGACCTATATATTGACCTACCATAGTCTTCTCCCCTCAGGATCTCGGGTGCTATATAGTTTGGGGTCCCGCAAAACGTACTGGTAACTTCTCCTTCCCAGAGGCCCTCCTAATGTAAGCAGTAAAGCAGCAACATATGATGATAATGATGTTTATGATTATACTTATTATGAGTTATTTTGACAACACAAATACATACACGCTGCAGGAAAGGATCCTTTTAAGGTCCTTTTGATAACTTTTCTTACTTCTATATGCAGTGGACCCCCTTTACAACGATGGCATTTGTTCCCTAACATTTTGTCATTCTAAACTTGCTCTTATAAAGAATACATATTTTGAATAAAAAGGCCATTAATTGATGCATAAAAATTATGCTGATGTGATGAGTGTCATTATAAAGAGGGTTAACTGTAAAAGCATATACCATAGCCCTCATTAGAACTGCCTTAAGGTAAAATTTGAATGGGTACACTTTCAGGGGAAGCAACTCTGCCATGTCCATTTTTATCTCTCTTCTCGATGAGAGTCAAATCTTAAAGGAAAAATTTGCAACCTATGGAACAAATTCTTTTCTTTAAGAGCGGACCCATTTTTGGAAAGGCTGCATTTCCACGTTCATTTTTTCCTCGCTATTCAATGAAGAAAAATTCTTACAGGAAGAATATGCACCTCCTATGATACCAATTCTTTTCTTAAAGAGTAGACCCATTTTTGAAAGGGTTGCATTCCCATGTTCATTTTTTCCTCACTTCTCAATGAGGGACAACTCTTACAGGAAGAATTTGCACCCTATGGTGCAAATTCTTTTCTCTAAGAGTTTACCCATTTTTGGAAGGGCTGCATCATAAAGAGAAGCAAACAGGAATTCACAAAAGGTGTTCTTGCTTGTAGAAACTGGCAGAAAAACATGTAGGTGTACCCATACATCTAATCAGGCGTATCAGGATAGCATTTGGATGTGACAGTGAGTTTTATTATCTAACCTACTATTTTTATTTGCTGAAAAAATAGGAGCTTTTGGAGTGCAAAGCTCATTTTTTGTGGGCAAAAAATGGTAATTTCATGTACAATTCCTTAGAAACCAATGTCTTGTTAACTAAAGATCCTTTAGTTTTGAAATACAAGATCCAGGTACACAAATCTGTGTGTATAAGGATTTTTGTATAAGCAAATGCGCTAAACATTTTCAAGGATAAAAATTTTCTGAGAATTCGTCACCCTGGTGGAAAAAGTCAATAACTCCAATTAAAGGTAGGTTCCTGTACTAGCGATAACAATTACGTCCACAAAATAATTTCGTCTTTTTCTGAGCAGTATTGAATTCTCTTATTTTTCTGAATTTGTTGCTACTGAGAAACTCGTCAGATGTTGAAGAAAATAGTCGTTTTCCCTTTTGGTTTATTTTATTGCGTTGGAATTCCAGTTCTAAAAATAACTATGTTTATTATGTCTATAAGTGCGCGATTTCTGATGCCATTCTCCAAAGGTCAATTTTCCCTTGTCATGAGCTCTCCTAGAGGTCCTGGCATGGTGGATGGGTTAAAACTATCCCAAAATGCAATGCAGCATGACCTCAGCTGCGTTATCTATTTTTGGCGCGAACTAAAAATAGCGCTAACTGGTGTGCGAAGCAGAGTTAGGAAATCCCTTGCAAAACAACTTTTCTAATATTTTCTTATTTACACTTTTTAGTGAAACTTATTCATTCCCTTTTATAAGTGCTTTCCAACAACTTGGATGAAAGATCATCAAAATAATGATGCATTCCAAAGTACAGGAACCTACCTTTAAAGTATATAAGCACTTATTGACTTTTTGCACCTAGGTGACGAATTATTCCCAGATACTACCTCTGATCTAGTAATCTGACGTACGGTATATTATATCACTAGGCTTACCTTACACATGCCGTAATCTGTCAGTTTTATGTGACCATCAGAATCTAGTAATACATTGTCTAACTTCAGATCTCTATATACAATTCCTATAAAAAAAAAAGAAAGAAATGATTTGAGCCAAAACACAATAAACCCAAGTAAGTAGAATGTGCACCCAGCAAAGACTCAGATCAGCCTGGGCATCTGCCCAGTCTGATCAGAGTCTTTGCTGTGCACTTAACCTAAGCTACCGCCATACCGACAGCGAAGACTCCAATCACACTAGCTGGATGCCCAGGCTGGTCTGAGTCCTTGCTTGGCACACATGCCATTCTGTGTCGTTTTCTCATGTTGCGGCTCATGAATAATTTTATTAAAGCTCAAGATAAGGATGACTTTTGACAGTAACTTAAAATGTGTCTTCAAATATACCCTACAATGTTCATGTTTCTGAGGCAACAAACAATTCTGAATTAGAGACTGAATTTTGGCACAGCTAATGACACATCCAAATATTTTTCTGTAAGACTCTATCCCTTTCAATCACACTGACCAAATGAGAAACTGTAGCAAATTGTCTATTTCATGATGAGACAACTCATAATTAGTTTTCTCAATAAACTACATATGAGCCGCGACACGACAAAACCAACAAAACGGTTGTGCGCCCAATGGAGACTCAGATCAGCCTGTGCATCCATTAAGTCTGATCAGACTCTTAGCTAAGCGCTTAAAGGGTAGCTAAGGGCCTAAGCTATCTCCATGCGGACAGCGAAGACTATGATCAGACTGGGCGGATGCCCAGGCTGATCTGAGTCTGCGCTGGTCACAAAACCACTTTGTTGGTTTTCTCTTGTCGCGGCTCATATGTACAATAAATGCCACCATGTGTAAGCGTTTTTTTTTTGTCTAGAATCTCCTTCTCTAAGTATCAAAATAGTCCAAAACATTAAAGAGTGACACTGGATTTACCTCTTTGATGGAGGAAATTAAGAGCTAAAACAATTTCTGCGGAATAAAATCTTGCGTGTTCTTCTGGAAGACGTCGTTGTCGTTGCATGTGAAACATCAGATCACCACCATTTACAAACTCTATCACAAAGAATAATCTAAAACAGAAGAAAAAGAATACACTGTCTGATCAATTATCCAACAGGAGCCTTATTTTCTTAAGACAATTTTCTTGACTTTCCAGGACAACAAAACGCTTCCTTTCCGAAAAGGGGTCTATTCTTAAAGACAAAATTCTTGTCTATTGGGTGTCATAATCCTATTATGCAACAGACCAGTGACACTGCTATTTCAAAGTGGCATGTACGCCTATCAAAGACTCAGATCAATCTAGGCATCTGCCCAGTCTGATTAGAGTCTTCTCTATCTGAATGGAGCTAGCTTAGGCTCTATGCTAACCTTTAAGTGCCCATCAAAGACTTGGATCAGACTGGGTGGATGCCCAGGCTGATCTGGGTCTTCGCATGGCACATATGCCACTCTGTTGGATTTGTCCTGTTGCGGCTCATATATAGTAAGGAAAGTACATATTTGCCACAGGAGGCAACAAGTTCCCTCCATTTACACAGCCCTTACTTCCTTTATAGAAACTCTGGATATTGGAATTTGTTTTCATCCCTTGCAAAATGTTTCTCAAAAATATTGGGAAACTATCCAGAAATGACTCACATTTACCCACTGAAAATGTACCAATGTATAAATGTTTGTTTTAATCACTTTAATGTGTAAAACAGGAGTACCTGCTTGGGGTCTGGAAACAGGAATGCAGTCCCACTAGGAATGGGTAGTTGGTCGCTGTCTCAAATACATGTTTCTCTGTCTGCACCCAGTCTATATCCTGAAAAGAATGATCAAGTACACTGTTACGTTGTTCTAAACTCTTTGAATATCTGATAGTTATTTTCAGGAAAAAGCACTTCTGCAGACAGTTGTTGGGTTTAAGTTTACACGGATTTCTAAACTGCAACATAATGTATTGTTTTTCTTTGCTTGTTTAAATTTTGAGTCCACCAGCTTGAAGGATCTATGGTCTAAAATAGTCGCGATTCACAGGAAATGTAGTTTCCAAAATGTTTGTATTGAGGTCCATGGGAAATGAATTGGTACCGTCATGCCTTTAAGCATGGCAACATAGTTTCTCAACAAGCCACAGAATGCTATGTCTTACTTCTCTGTGCACTGTCACAAAACACACCATATACAGAAAAATCAATGCAAGGTTTACACAGCCACCACCACACAGGGTATAATCAATTCCGCTAATTTTCGCTTCCTGCAGAGACTGTATGTCATATTTGGCTTCCACCGAGACTGTCCGCAATCTCTTGCTTCCTGTACATGATAAATGGCTTCCTGCAGAGACTGTCCGCGTGATTCTGCTTCCTGCCGAGGCTCTTGGCAGGAAGCAGAGTCACGCGGGCAGTCTCGGCAGGAAGCAGAATCACGCGGACAGTAGTCTCTGCAGGAAGCAACAGTTCGCGGACAGTCTCGGCGGAAGCCAAATATGACGGACAGTCTCTGCAGGAAGCGAAAATTGGCGGAATCGATTATACCCTGTGCACCAGCATGTCGCAGGCAAGGCAAAAACTGACCTAAACACAGCTTGTGACTATCATGATTAAGTCTAAGTGAACAAACCTGTGATTAATATGTATCACGTATGCAAATCTTTCAAATACACATTTAAAATGCCACCCACCTCATCATCATTCACCAATTCCTTCTTTATCACTTTCATAGCATACAGTCTTTTTGTTCTCTTCTGTTCTGCCATCAGCACTTTAGCGTAACTTCCCCGACCAATCACGCGCAGCATATTGAAGTCATCCAAAGTCACGCCTCTGTTTTCACCAGAATCTGAAGCCTGAAAGAGGGTAAATGTCTGTTGACTGATTTCGTTTATTCCCGAAGTTTCACAGAACATCTCTTACTCATTAAAGAGCCATTGCAGAGCCATTAAGCTGACAACAGTATGTATGTCCGACAACTTTCATATAATGTTTCATCTCAGCTATAACATATTGAGATTCAAAGCCTAGAGGGCAAACAGTGTAGACTCAGATGAGGTGGCTTATTATGAGCCACCTCATCTGGATTTACACTGTTTACAAATTCAAGTACACTGGCTATAACTGAGCTTTTTCTGATAGACTTAAAACAAGAGGGCCATGAGGCCCTGAACTGCTCACCTGAGCAATTGGCAAACAGGCTTTTTCTTATGTCTGAAATGGTCAAAATATGAGTCTTGGGTCAAACGTCAAAGACTGACCATGACCTCTTGTACTCATAAGTCTTCATGTACTCATCAAGACAACCATATATACCATTTTCTAGGCCTAAATCTTCAAAAACTTTCCATGAAATCTTATGTTCTAGCATTTTCCCATATTTGACCTTGCCGTAAAATGGTCACGGTCAACCCAATGTCATCATTTTGAACACTCTTGATAGAACTGGAGTACCCAATGCTCACCAATCAACCCCTGGAGGCTCTATATGTAATGTGATTACAATTGGCCCTTTGGCCTTTGAGGAAATGTTTGAAAATGTCAAAATATGAGAGATCTGGGTCAAAGGTCAAAGAATGAGCTTGACCTCTTGTTTTCATAATTCTTCATGACCTCATTAAGATGACTGTATGTACCAATTTTGAGGCCAAATACTTCCCATGAAATCTTATGTTCCAGCATTATCCCATATTTGACCTTGCTGTAAAAAAGGTCATGGTCAGCCAAAGGTCATAATTTGAACAATCTTGATAGTACTGGAATACCCAATGCTACATACAAAGTTTCAAGGCCATCGGTCAATTGGTTCTGGAGAAGAAGATTTTTAAAGGTTTATACCATATGTGGTTATGGCGGCCATGTTGGTCATGAAGAAATTTTCGTTTCCTCAACCCCTGAAGGCTCTATATGATGTTTGGTTACAATCAGCTCATTGGCTTTTAAGAAGAAGTTTGAAATTGTCAAACTATGAGAATTCAGGGTCAAAGGTCAAAGAATGACCTTGACCTCTTGTACTCATGAATCTTGATGTATTTACCGATTTTTAGGCCTAAATCTTCAAACCTTTCCATGGAATCTTATGTTCTAGCATTTTCCCATATTTGACCTTGCTGTAAAATGGTCAAGGTCAACCCAATGTGATCATTTTGAACACTCTTGATAGAACTGGAGTACCCAATGCTACATACTAAGTTTCAAGGCCATCGGTCAATTGGTTCTGGAGAAAAAGATTTTTAAAGATTTTACAATATATGAGTGTGGTGGCCATGTTGGTCATGTGACCTAAACCGTTTGAACAAATTTTCATTCCCTCAACCCCTGGAACCTCTATACGAAATTTGGTTACAATTGGCCCTGTGGTTTTTTATAAGATTGTTTGAAATTGTCAAAATATGAGAGTTCTATGCCAAAGGTCAAAGAATGACCTTGACCTCTTGTACTCACAAATCTTCATGTCCTCATTATGATGATTGTATATACCAATTTTTAGGCCTTAATCTTCAAATCTTTCCATGAAATCTTATGTTCTAGCATTTTCCCATATTTGACCTTGCCGTAAAAAAGGTCAAGGTCAACCCAAGGTCATAATTTGAACAATCTTGACAGTACTTGTGTACCTAATGCTACATACCAAGTTTCAAGGCCATCCGTCAATTGGTTCTGGAGAAGAAGGTTTTTAAAGGTTTTTACCATATATGGGCATGGCGGCCATGTTGGTCATGTGACCTGGACCGTATGAATTTTTTTTTGTTCCCTCAACCCCTGGAGGCTCTATATGAAATTTGGTTTCAACTGACCAAGTGGCTGTTGAGCAGATTGTTTGACATTGTCAAAATAAGAGAGTTCTGGGTCAAAGGTCAAAGAATGACCTTGACCTCTTGTACTCATAAATCTTCATGTACTCATTAAGATGACTGTAGATACTGATTTTTAGCCCAAAATCCTCAACAGTTTCCAAGATATCTCATGTTGTAGCATTTTGCCATATAAAAGCACAAGGAAGCAAATTTGACCTTGCCGTAAAAAAGGTCAAGGTCAACCCAAGGTCATAATTTGAACAATCTTGGTAGTACTCGCGTACCCGATGCCACATACCAAGTTTCAAGGCCATTGGCCTTTTGGTTCTGAAGAAGAAGATTTTTTTAGGTTTTTACCATATATGGGCGTGGCGGCCATGTTGGTCATGTGACCAGGACGGTTTGAACAATTTTTCGTTCCCCCTTCCTCTGGAGGCCACATATGAAATTTGGTTACAATTGGCCCAGCGGTTTCAGAGGAGAAGTCGTTTGAAATTGTTGACGGACGGACGACGGACGACGGACGACGACGGACGACGGAGCCTTACCATCCTATAAGCTCCCCCGGAGCCGCTGGCTCAGGTGAGCTAAAAATCACCTGATTTGCTTCAAATTTTCTTGTGTATCAACATTAACCTACACAACTGGTCATTTCATATGACGTATATGAAACAAGCCTTTGGGTTGAAATGATCACAAGTGTGAGATTTTGTTTATTATATGACCCTTTAAAATGGAATTTTAACGCCTTCAAACTAAAAATTATTATAAGAAAACGCATTGCTGACCATGGACGTTGTCAATGACATTACGTGTATGCACCAAAGTGTTATTATACGTGTGGTCATACGATTTTTATGAATGACATTATCCATGGAATAACGATGGCGTCATATGATAAAGAATTTTCTGTGATGTATACCCCATTTAACATGATTGCCCTGCCTTTAGCATGCAGCAGTCGACTGCATGTCAAGGCCCAGTCTTATTTAATTTAGATAATAGTTTCTCATCCCATGAAATCTATAGTGAAATGTACAAGAAAATCAGTATGCAAGCAAAATTTGTCAGTGTTGACAAACACTTGAACCTTTCACTTTGAGTTTGGTAAAATACTATTTAGATGCTATTCTAGTACCTGAGGCAAGTTTCAAGATTTTGCTACGGTTTGTCTTCATGTAATATAAGTGCAACTCTTGATGTTTTAATCTTGAGACTATGTGAAAAAATTTAAATGGGATTTAACTTACTTAAACCAATCCACCTTCATTTTTGGCACTTTAAATGCTAACAGAGAAACAAAGATTTCATGTCCATTGTGCAGTAAGAAAACCTTTCTATCTTTATTTTCTTGATTTGTTTCCCTTTTTATTTCTCTATCTTATCATCTGCACTGTTTAAAATTGTACATTTCAAAGTTTACAATTTCAGTTCCAAGTCCCCCTGGCCTGTAATTTAAACAATGGAAAGCCATGCATGATGTTAATGCATGGACAATGAGAAATGTGTCCACATGCAATATGCCCCTGCTTCACACTCTATCTGAACACTTTACTATTATAAAAACTTTCATCCAAATCTACTGGGTGTTTTGTTTCCTGTGCAAGGTCTAAAACAAGAATCTAATCTGTAACTACTGCCCAATCTCTCTTTAACCCTTCAAGCGCCAGAATCAAAATTAATTGAATTTGCTAACAGTGTAGATCCAGATGAGGCCGCTCAAAGGCACCTCATCGGGATCTGCACTGTTTGCCCACTGGTCTTCGAAGTTTCAAAGTGACATAACTTGAATACATGTAAAACTTTTTTAAAAATTTTGATGACATTAATTTTGAAGTCTTCTTTTTTGGTGCTTTTAGGGTTAACTAGCAAGCTATAGCCATTCTAAGTAAGCTTCAGCTTCATGAAAATATAAAATTTAAAAGACGGCCAAAAAACTGAAAACTATAAACATCTCAACATACCATACTTCTTGTGCCAGGGGTATACATGTAATTATATGTACTTGCAAATGCTATTATGTTAATAAACATTAGATTATTTACATTATCAGACCTATGTGTTATAAATTACAGTAAACACAATTTTTCTACAAGAATTCACTTGTCATGGTGTTCTGTACAAAGCAATAACTGCAAGTGAGAAACTTAAAATCATGTGAAGCAAACAAAAAAAAACAAGCCACTCCATGCAAAAATAAGGTTGTTTGTCAAGGTGAGCTTAAAACATTTTTTACAGGAAATTAAATGACTTGGGAATAATTATTTATTTGAGAAAATCTGAAGTTTCTATTGAAATAATTTCAGTTTGTAATGTCACTGAAAAATTGGCAGAGCATAGCATTGACTGTTTGCCATGCTCTGGAACCAATGACGTCATAATTATGTTACCATAGCAACTAACAGTTCATACTGCTGTCAAAGTGACATTATCAAGATGTCATTTTGTCAAGGTACAAAGCTAAACAGATGGTAATTCCATAGTTGCTATGGTAGCAGACCTAAGGCATCAGCTCACTGATAATTCAAGGAGAGCACGGCATACAGTGTATACCATGCTCCCCTTGAATTGTAAGTGAGATGCTACCTGAAATTCATACAATCAAAAAGTGTGATTTTTCTCAAACCTATAATCTATTCTCAATTTAATTCTCTGCTATGTATCCATGTAAGTGTCACAACATTTCCTACATGAAAGGATTGTTAAGGTAAAGTCAACCCTCTTTACAACGGCACTCTTTACAACAGCAAAATTCTATATAACGTCATTTTGATCTGCACGGAATGGCTTTATTGTTCAAAATATGTACTCATTATAACAGCAAATTCAGTTTAACGTCAAAATATTTGGGAACAAACACTGTCGTTGTAAAGAGGGTCCACTGTAATTCTCTATAATTTCTTCTGATTTTCTTACTACTAGCAGGTATCAAAGCACATTTCGACACTGCAGCAAAGTTCTTAAATGAAGCAACCTTGAATTTTTTTTTGTTTATTGGAGTATGTAAGTTTGACAATTTCAAGTTGATGATTGCACAAGTTATACTTTAACCCTTAAAGCGCCAAAAATTAAAATTGTTGAATTGGCAAAACAGTGTAGATCCAGATGAGGTGGCTCATAATGAGTCTACACTGTTTGCTCTCTAGTGTTCGAGTTCTAAATATCATATCGCTTGGACAAGACATTTTTTGAAATTCTGCAGACGTTAATTTTGTCGTCTGCTTTTTGGCGCATTAAGGGTTAAGCTGTTGCAATATCACAGTCTCATCTGATTTCCTATGAGTTAAAGCGAGGTCCAGAAAACTTATAACTCACAAAACTAAAACTCATTTATAGAAAAATTAACAATGCAGTCTTGTACAATGTAAAATAATTAAGAGTGCTTCTGCACTAAACCTAGTAAAGGCACATTTGAGCTGCAACATGAGAAAACCAACAAAGTGGTTGTGCGCCCTGCGCAGACTCAGATCAGCCTGGGCATCCGTCCAGTCTGATAAGACTTTTCTCTAAGCGCTTAAAGGGAGGATAAGGGTCTAAGCTACCTCCATGTGGACAGTGAAGACTCTGATCAGACTGGGCAGATGCGCTGGCCGTACAACCACTTTGTTGGTTTTCTCGTGTCACAGCTCATTTATGTTTACAGCCTTGCTGTAAAATTATCAACTATGATGCAACAGAATGTTTATGTCCAAGAAATAAAATTCTACCATTTCCAAAACATTTTCAGTTTGTTTGTTTTTTCGAATGTTTTTAAATTCAAGGTTACACTCTGGCTGCCTCAACAAGTATCAATCTATCAAAGGAACACAAAGAAAGGGATTGCCATAAAGTTATATCTCAAAGTCATGTACACCTACTCTCTTGTTGAGGCACTCCAGCAAGTGGTTTTTAGTGGATCTTTTTCCTTTAAAGATGCTTAAATATCAAAATCTTAGGTTTAACATACCCAAAACCATTTCTCGTAGCTAAATACTGACTTGCAGCATATTGCATGACCTCTTTTGTCTATTTTTATCATTTTTTGTTTTGAGGTGGGTTTTCCAATAGTAAAAATATTCCTTCTGGTTTCCAGCCTTTGATGAAGTTCATTTTAATTTTAATAAAGCTGGGAACCACCCATTGTGACATCACAACAGAAATGATGTCATCACTAATCACCTGATCTGTTTTGGAATATGACCATTTCAGCAAAGGGTTGTTTGCAGTGTCAGCTACACTTATGCATCTTTTTGTTTTCCAAAAAGATATTACTTATGAAAATAACTGCTATAAGATATAAGCATAAATTCTTCTGAAATGATTTCATGTTAATTTTATATGAAATGGTAATTTTCAAGAATGTGCTGGAAACATGCCACCCCTACAGCAATAATGGTTATCTTGAGGCGGCCATTATGAAACTGAAAAAAATACATTGCAAGAGATTACTTTCCAAGCTTGAGAGCATGCCAATGAATTTCAAAAACTCTACTGGACAAATCTGACTATGAGAAATGGTAGTAAACTGAACCATGTAAGTGGAATTTGCTGTTTCTTTATCCTTTAAGTATAAACTTCGAAAAACCACTTGCTGGAGTGCCTCAACAAGAGAGTAATATGAAACAGGAAAGAATTTGAAATGGGAAGCATGGGAAGCATTACAGCGATGAAAAGATCCACATAAAGAGAATTTGGTGATAATTAGGGATAATTTTTGTTAATTCTGCATAAAAACATATGTTGTGACCTCTCATCTGAACCGTCTCGACGAGACGGTTCAGACGAGGGGTCACAACATATGGTTTTGATGAGAAATAAAAAAAATTATCCTTAATTATCATCAAATACTCCCTCTTATCTAGAGCTCTGAAGGGCCCTTATGATATGACATATATACAGTATTCTTGGAGGACAAAACTGAGTCGTCATTGTTTGTATATGTCCTCACTGTTTGGATATGTCCTAACTCTCTTTTTGTGGATCTTGACTGATACTGACTGGACCCTTTCTAGGACCTCTTTCGGCAAAAGCTGGGACAACAAGTATTAACAAGTTGAGGCAGCCATATTAAGCTGTATAGATACATCTCCATGGTTTGGCTGCCATCTTTAATGGTAGACACCTTCAATAAAATAGTACAAATACATTGTAGTATTTGCTTTCAAGGAATGCATTTGAATACATTCTATGCACCGGTGGGGTAGAGGGAGAGGTCTGTCTTTTAAGGCAAAAATGCTATCTGATGAAAGAGAAAAATATCTCCATTAAGTATAGCCCCTGGCTGCCCCCTACCCGGACCCCTACGAAAAGGGGAGGAAACATTTCCTCCCTTGAAGGTGTACCATATCTACACACCTTAATATCACAGTTGGTTATAGAACTGCAGATAAGCATAATTCTGGGGCCAGTTGTTCAAAACTAATGACAATTTTAATTAACAAGACATTAAATTCTCAAACGTATCATACTTAAAAACACTGAATTTTTTTTATTAAAAATGTGAGGAGCTTTTGCAGTGCTTTGAACAACTGGGCTCTGGAAACTAAATCTTTACCACCTTCATCTTTTTTTTTGTTCTTTTTGAACTCAAGTTTATATCAAGAGATCTAATTACCACCATGTCATCGAAGAATTTCTAATGAAATATCATAACATACTTATACACAGGAGTGGCAGTAGTGTAGTGTATAAGATGCTATACTACCAATCCAGGGGTCGCAACAGCGATCCCCTGCTGCTCTGGTCTTTTGGATGAGACTTTAAACCAAGGTCCTGTCTCTGTATGACCTTGTTGTTGGTAAGATGTTTAACCTGAGTTCACTCACTAACTCGCTACTTAACCCTATTGCACTCAGAACAGTCAAAACTCCATAGAGTTTTGGCCGTTCTGAGTGCAATAGGGTTAAAGATAAAGTCCACTTTAAACCCTCATACTTATCTGCAGCTCTTTACTACAAGTAACAAAATTAAGGGGAGGTTAGCAAACTTGGCAACACTCAAGAAGAATTACCTCCACATGAGCTGTCTATCTCCATCAAGGCAGCAAAGCAATGTGAAGAAAAAAACAGAAATACAATATAAGAAGAAATATAAACTGTATACAAGATAATGATAATTTATAATATCATTAAATACATTTGTCAGACCTTAATTCAATTCAGAAGTCCAGTTACCTCCTAACCAGTAACTGAGGTTGTATTTTTTCCCTATCTGAAGTGAAACACCTACAATTAATCTATTTTCTTGCATACACTTGTACCAAAATTAAATATCTACCTAATGCAGAAACAGACACTTGAAATCTATTAAAGCATAGTAGTTTGAACATTTCAGCATACACATGCTTGTCTTTCATCAATCAAAAGGAAACAAAAAGATGAGGATGCAAAAATTCCAAGCCATATAATCATTGAAAAATTCTATTAAATATCGTTTCTAAGCCTTAGTACTTCACTTAATTTACAAATATGACAATTTCAAAAGTATACTTTTATTTACTACAGTGAGTACATAACTCAATACTCTCTCTGTTTTATCTTAAATGCAAATTAAGGGTTATTGTTACTGCAAGGGTTAGTTAAAAGTTTTCCGGTCAGTCAGTTATTTACAACTGTACCTATTATAACTGGACTCCTGAAAATAACAGCTTCATCAAGGGTAAATATGACATGTGTTGACAGTATGTGAGCCACTACACGACAAAACCAACAAAGTGGCATGTGCCCCTGCGAAGACTCAGTTCAGCCTCGGCAGCTGCCCAGTCTGATCAGAGTCTTCAATGTCTGCATGGAGGTAGCTTAGACGCTTAGCTACCCTTTAAGTGCACAGCAAAATCTCTTATCTGACTGGGCAGCTGCCCAGGCTGATATGAGTCTTTGTGTGGCACACATGCCACTTTGTTGGTTTTGTCATGATTGATTGATTGATTGTTTTAGGTTTAACGGCCCTTTGAGACAATATTTCAGTCTATATCGGGCCGTCTCCCAGAGAGGGAGAAAGATGAGAAATGACAGACGAGAGAAAAAACGTCCAAACAACCCCACCCGCACCTACTGCAAGCACAATAGGCCCTTGCCCTACAATGTTCCAAGTCAGTAGGATGCCCCGGCACTGGAAGTTACACACAGCACCATCACACCACCCGACCACCCCCGGTTTTGTCATGAAGTCATGGCTCATGTCATGACTGAACTTATACTAAGATGGGCTTAGCTCAAACAGATTGATAATGTCTAAGTTAACCCATTTATGCCAACTGGGCTCTTCTATTCTTATATGCTGGCTGAGTCCATTCATCATTTTAGGGATGTTTTGTGTATTTTTTTCTTGTATCATTTTTAGAAATGCAATAAATCTTATGCAAGCATTGTGGACGCTGATCAGATGCCACATTCTGTCTACACTGCTGTAAATATGTCCACAAGGCTAAAATGGGTTAAGGAGGTAAATTGTCTTATCTTATGGTTGCAAATTATGTTCTAAGTCTCCACTGACACACCAGTTAAAACCGAACTTGTGACCATATAACCAGTGATTACCCTCCCTTAATGACAATTCTGAGTACATTTCTCCCCTAAAAAGGTGAAAGTTTCGTTACTGCATTAAGATTATGCTTGTTTGTGAAAAACAATTTTCGTGACTTAATATTGCCTGTAAAGTTTCTTACAAATTAAAAAACTTTTTCTTTGTTTAATTTATTGAAGTTCTTCTGCCCACAGTCAACAGTTTTTTCTTACCAAACCAACACTGCTGATCAAAGTTTCTAATGCTCTACAGCACCTCATTAACACTTTAAGCACCAATGACGATGATAGCATAATTTGCAAACAGCATAGATCCTGACGAGGCAGCTCAAAATGAGCCGCCTCATGTGGATCTACACTGTTTGTCCTATAGTCTTTGAATTCTCAATATGAAATGTCTTGGACAAGGCATTGTTTGAATTTCTGCAAATTTTGTCGTCTGCTTTTTGGTGCTTAAAGAGTTAAATATTAATATGTCAGATTAGAAGTTGACTGTTTAGGATGGTTAAAGTTAGGTAAAGGTTTATAGCACATAATTCTGATATCCTAGCCTACTATCACCATTTCATTCATTCATAAAGATCTTAAATCAGTTTGTTCTCACTAATTGCAACTGAATAAATCTTGCTATGAGCCGTGACATGACAAAACAACAAAGTGGCTCCATGTGGACAGCGAAGACTTAGATCAGACTGGGCATCCACCCAGTCTGATCATAGTCTTCACTATCCACATGGAGCTAGCTTAGACCCTTAGCTACCTTTTGAGTGCACAGCAAAGACTCTGATCAGACTGGGCAGATGCCCAGGCTGATCTGAGTCTTCGCCAAGCACACATTCCACTTTGTTGGTTTTGTCGTGGATCATATACAGTTTTTATGTCTGAATTTACTTTGACAAACTTTAAAGTCTGAAATCAAACATTTACCAATAATGGAAAAAAACACTTATCTTCACCTTAATGACATGTTTTTGTTTGTTTTGTTTTCATGAAATTGATAGGAAAATATTTACAAGTTCCAGAATAGCCAAATTTTTAGTGAAGAACATAAGCTCTTCCTTTTTTCCTTCTTCAAATATAGGCAATCACTAATCTAGCCTCCGTCTTATCAAGGAAATTCTAGTACAGTCAACCCTCAATATCTCAAACACTGATATCGCAAAGTACCCTCTGATATTAAGGAATGCAGTTTGAACATATATCCTATTTTTCTTTACATTTCAACTCCTGTTATGTCAAACTACTGGTATCTCAAAGTAAATTTTCTGGGACCAGAAAATTTACTTTGAGATATCAGTAGTTTAAGATGAGCTTCGCCTCCGAGATATCAAGAGTTGACTGAATCAATGTTTTTGTGCCATTACAGAAAATCTCAAAATTACTTCTTTCAAATATTTTAGGATTTTGGCATATCTGAAGTTGTAGTTTTGCCATATGTGAAGTTGTTATACTAATTATGTTTTAACATTAGTCTGTTATATTTATCAATCATCTTCACTTTTTAAGAATCATGCGAATTTACCCTTAAACTCATTTTGTTCCAACGCTTTTTTACATGACCCCAGGAGAACAATTTCCCCTACAAAAATTATACATATACACAAGAAAATATAATATGAATGCATGTTAGTGGCACACAAAAGATCATAAAAACATTGAATGGATGAGAAATGACTTCTCATGAACAGCTAAAATATTTTTCAAATCTCCAATCATTAGCTAGTAGTATCTCTTATTTCAGGAATGATAATGCTCATATGACTCCACTCCACCAAGCGCAGCAAGACCACAACTGCTGAAACTAACTTCTTTTGGTGAGCTTTAACATGGCTAAAAACATTAAAATTTTATTTACAGAGCTCCAGATTTGCCTGCACATGTGTGCATGCGTGTGTGTGTGTGTGTTTTGATAATAATTCTACTTTATGTTCATTCTTCTGGGGAAAAAATATGTTGTAGCTTCCATCAGAATACCCAAGCCAGGTGGTTTTAATGTGTAGCTATGTCTAACTAAGAGCTACATTATATGTTTTCAAGGAGAAATGAGCTGCAACACAACAAAACCAACAAAGTGGTTGTGCCGCCAGCAAAGACTCAGATCAGCCTGGGCATTCACCCAGTCTGCTCAGAATCTTTGCTGTCCGCATGAAGATAGTTAAGACTCTTAGCTACCCTTTAAGCACTTAGCAAAGGATTTGGTCAGACTTGGCGGCTGTCCAGGCTGATCTGAGTCTGCGCCGAGCGCACAACCATTTTGTTGGTTTTGTCATGTTGCCGCTCAAATAATAATTATTCTAGAACACCCCTTAATGTCTGGAGCTCTGTGACTGCAAAAATTCATGCACATTCAAGTGAGGATTAATTGCTGAAAACAAGAACACCACACAATCATTCAATCAGCATCCAGTTTAGCAGCAAAGCAACAAAATAGCAAACCAACCATTACTTTTAAACACGGCAATGTTAAGCTCAAACAAACTTTTAATGACAAAGCTTAAAGAGGCTTTTTTATTAATATTCATAATGACTTATGCATGAAAAGGCATTTGAATAGCAAAGAATCACACCGTTCAGTATATCTTTAGTCCGCGCAGAGTCCAAACTATCAGCTATGTGCTGACGAAGAAAAAGATTCTTTACGCATGCACACAGTTAAAATATAAAATGCTTCCTCTTATCTAGAGCTATAAAGGAAGTATATATAACTGAGCCATGATACAACAAAACCAACAAAGTGGTTGTGCGCCCAGGGCAGACTTAGATCAGCTTGGGCATCCGCCTAGTCTGATCAGAATCTTTGCTGTCCACTTGGACCTAGCTTTGACTCTCAGCTACCCTTCAAGCACAACCGGAGATTCTGATCAGACTGGGTGGATTCCCAGGCTGATCTGAGTCTTTGCTGGGTGCACATGCCACTTTGTTGGTTTTGTCGTGTCGTGGCTCATATGTTGTTTTGGTGCACCAGTACAAAAGGGCTATGTAACAATGATGGTGTATTGACAGATCTTTAAAATGTCTTCTCAACATGAATAGAAACTGAATTTTTAAGGCCTCTTTAAGCTTATCTAGCGCCAAACACTGGGTGGTATACCTCAGAATTTAAATTTGTATCAACCTCTTCCTCCTGACCAGAATGCAATTCAAAACAAAAAAAAATATATGAAAGCAAGAATTTAAATAGAGGATCTTACAGGAGTGGTCATTTCATATGAAATTTATGGAACAAGCTTTGCACGTGTTTCATAAATTTCATAAGAAATGATCACAAGTGTTCTTACACGAGTGGTCATTTCATATGAAATGATCACTCGTGTAAGATTCTGTTTATCATATGACCATTTAAAATGGGATTTTAACGCTTTCAAACTGAACATTATTTCAATAAGAAATCGCATTGTTTACATGGATGTTGTCAATGATGTTACGTGTACGCGCCAAAGTGTTATTGCATGTGTGGTCATAAGATTTTTTTATGACACACTATCCACTGAATAACAGCTGCATCATATGACATGTGCTACTTTCAAAGTAATAAATACTGTTCATTTTAAAAAGATGCAAGTTTTCACACTGCAGATCACATCCCCACTGGTATAAGGTATGATATCTTAACCCTTAAAGCATCCCAATACAGATGACAAAATGTATGTCTGCAAAATTTCAAAAACTGTTTCATCCAAGCTATATCATATTGAAATTCATAGACTAGAAGGCAAACAGTGCGGATTCAGATAAAACAGCTTATTATGAGACACCTTTTCTGTATCTACACTGTTTGCAAAGTCAACATTTTCATTTTCGGTGCTTCAAGTGTTAAGTAAAATAATCACCATATGTAAGTATGAATATGCAATATAAAACCCATACTCCCAAAAGAATAATGTATGAAAAGCTTATATAAAGACATCTGAATACAGTTTAGTGGTATAGTAGGCAAACCAACCTCCTTCAACCATTTCTAAATGTGTAAATAAAACAAGTCTTAGATGTATACAATGTGTAAGTGCAGCTAAAAAAAAAATAGTGCTACTGTAATGTGTGTAAGTATTGGGACATCTAAAAATAATTAATTTTCCATTTGTCCCAAATGGAAAATTAATTATTTTTAAGTGCCCCAAAATTTAGGCACATTACAGTACTTTTCTTTAGAACCAGATCAGTCTGTTTTTCTTGTACAGGACCAGCTTTACATGATGCTTTACAATAAAAAATTGTTTCAACTTGCAAATGAAAATTAAGGAATTATTCATGAAAATTTAGGAATTATTCATGAATGAATAACTTTTATAATTTATTTTCAAACACTATCAAGATCATAGATCGTCCTTTAAGGTACAAAACACAAGTAAATATTTTAGTGTGTTCTAATGTTCTTACAGAGCAACAAGAAAGGTGGGATTTTGGTGATACTGTATATAATTTTGTTATTTTTTTCTCCTTCCAAAACTACCCCATAACACTACATGTAGATCCATCCTAAAAGCCTATAGATTTTTGTGTTTTAGAAGGTGAAATTACAGGTTTTTTTCTCCTTCCAAGACAATCCCATAACACTAGATCCATCCCAGAAGGCTATAGATTTTTGTGTTTTAGAAGATGAAAACTCCTCTAATCAATGCAACTTATTTACAAATTTGGGGCCATTTGAGAAGGAAAATGTCCCTGTCATTTAGCCAAATAGAAATACCACAGTCCTGGGCCCAGTTGCTCAAGCATTGTTAGTCAAACAAGCTCGTTAAAGGTAGGTTCCTGTACTAGCGATAACAATTGTGTCCACAAAAATAATTTCGTCTTTTTCTGAGCAGTATTGAATTCTCTTATTTTTCTGAATTTGTTGCTGCTGAGAAACTCGTCAGATGTTGAAGAAAATAGTCGTTTTCCCTTTTGGTTTATTTTCTTGCGTTGGAATTCCAGTTCTAAAAATAACTATGTTTATTATGTCTATAAGTGCGTGATTTCTGATGCCATTCTCCAACGGTCAATTTTCCCTTGTCATGAGCTCTCCTAGAGGCCCTGGCATGGTGGATGGGTTAAAACTATCCCAAAATGCAATGCAGCATGACCTCAGCTGCGTTATCTATTTTTGGGGCGAACTAAAAATAGCGCTAACTGGTGTGCGAAGCAGAGTTAGGAAATCCCTTGCAAATTAACTTTTCTAATATTTTTTTGATTTACACTTTTTAGTGAAACTTATTCATTCCCTTTTATAAGTGCTTTCCAACAACTTGGATGAAAGATCATCAAAATTATGATGCATTCCAAAGTACAGGAACCTACCTTTAAGAGGTCAATTCGTTAAGTGTTTTAGGACTTTATTACCAAATACACTGATATTTTTTGTTGAAAAAATATTGGCATATTTGAGATATCAACATTTGAAATTTTAACGTCTTGTTAACTAACGACGTCGTTAGGTTTGACAACCGGGCCCTGAATTTCACCATACAGTGTTGTGGATGAATGTTTCAATTATTAAGCTCAACCCAGAGAAGGGTATACAGCGTCTAAACTGTGTTGTGGAACCTCATTTGGAATTGCCTCAGTAAGGTGGTTCTGAAGGTATTCTAATGATGTGTCACAACTTATGCATCGGTGGAAATTCACAAACATTCTTATGTTCTCGAGAATATAATGTGATTTTTGATTGGACAATGTCAAAATTTTGAGACTGTCAAACCAGACATGCTGTTAAAACCCAACATTTAGTTTTACACTGATAAAAGGGCTTGCTACGGTGCAATTAGCACTATTTGAAAATGGAAATGTGAAAATGTGCATTAGAATCGGATTAACTGTTTTGAAAATTGTCAATTGATGAAATCTTCAACCTTAAAGACACAAACTATATATTGCCGCTTTGTAAACGTCCCAGTATAAAAATAATTTATGACCATGATTTTGAAGATTTGCCTTCCCAAATGATATTTTGAATACAGAATTTCCTTTAATAGTATTTCTAAATCATCATATAAGACCCACCAAAACTGGAGCTCTGTGTTTCTCATTTTCTTCACAAAAAAAACAACAGTTACTCTATGAGAAATTGCACATCTGATCTGGTTATATCATCAAAATACATCATGACCTTTGAGGAAGTACTTTAAAAACACACTCACCTCCTTTCCAACATCAATTTGCGTGGTTCCCACTGTAAAAAAATGGTTGAGTTTTGAAAATATGATGCCCAAGAATAGATAAAACAGTAAGTGTTGTGGTTCACATGACCCACTATGTCACCATTAGAGGTGTCTCTAATACCATAAGTCATTTCATTTGTTCTCCTGGGCCTGGGCCTGTTTGTTCAAAACTAACGGCATTGTTAGTTAACATTTCCTTAAAATTTCAAATGTTGATATCTAAAATATGCAAACATTTTTTGTTGAAAACACGTTAGAAAGCTTCTCACATTTTTTCAACAAAAAGTATCTGTGTATCTGGTTATAAAGTCATATCACACTTAATGTGTTGACCTCATTAAAGTTTGTTAGGCTAACAATGCTTTGAACAACTGGACCCATGGAATTTCATGCACAAATTGTTAACTCCCTTATTTACACAAATCTTCATGAACACACATGCACTTTTCAAGCATCTGCTATTTGGAGATCAGTTTAAAAGCAATTTGTGATTAATATTGACTCAGTCCTGACTGGGTTCAGAATGCTCAGAAAATAATGGTTTATAAAGCTTTAAAATAATAAATTCTTGCAATGGGAATAAACTGCTGTCTCTGGCAAAATGTATAGATCCTGACCAGAATAGTCATGTGCAGTTTGCATTTGCCTTATACAGGTTTTCCAATGAAGAAGTTCAGCCAAAGGTAGGGTGGGTTTTATGTGATAATTATGGGATAATTCTCTTCATACACCACATAAACAAAGATTGTGATCCCTCATTAGAACTGCCCTTTTGAGACAGTTCTCACGAGGAGTCACAACATATGTTTATACTGAGAAATAAGAAAAGTTTTCCCAGAATTATACCCAAAACCTACCCTAATCTGGAGCTCTACTTTAAAACTGAAAACAGTCTTCAGAAAGCATCTGAAGATTGAAGAATTACCTGAATCTCCATTAGACTCTGCTACTTGGTTGGTCGGCATGGATTTGTCATAAGGGGGTGGAGGTTCACCACTAGGTTGCTGTTGTAAAGGTTTTGGCTGTTCTTGCTGAAAAACAGAAGATAGGCCATTCCCAGCCTTAAGAGACTGGTCCTCTACACCACAAAGATAGGTTAGCGAAAGGCTTTGATGTCAAACAACCAGACATGACCTACCTTAATATTTGCATATTTTATAAATATTCGCTTACATCAATTTTGATACATCTAAACATCAGCAAATTATATGAGCCGTGACACAACAAAACTAACAAAGTGGAATGTGCGCCAAGCAAAGACTCAGATTAGCATGGACATCTGCCCAGTCTGATAAGACTCTTTGCTGAGCTCTTTAAGGGTAGTTATGGGTCTTAGCTACCTCCTTGCTGACAGCGAAGACTCTAATCAGACTGGGCAGATGCCCAGGCTGATCTAAGTCTTCACTGGATGCACATATCACTTTGTTGGTTTTGTCATTTCATATTTATTCACTCTATGCAAAATTTGCAAATTAATAGTACATGCAAAATTGATGATGATTTAAAGCAAATTTTCAATCCTTCACTATAAAAATGTGTCTTCAGTTAATAGGTTCACTTTCAGACAACATTCTGCCATTTTCTCTGCCTCCCTTCTCAATAAGGTCATTTCTTATTCTTTCCTTAAAGAGCAGACCCCATATCAACAAAACTTCTTTGCCCAGGGAAGCAATTAGAAAGTCACAAAAGATGGCTCTCTTTGAAATCACTACGGAAAAAACACAGTGGAGTACCCAGACACTTTAAGACACTTTTTTTACTGGAGCAGCTTGAATAAAGCTCAAAGAACAAAATACTGAATCATTCAATTATACTGAAGCACTTTCTTACCTGAAGAAAATGAAAAGCACATATAAAAGCTAGCTTTCCATTTAAAGCAACGTAAGTACTGTTTAAAGACATGAGCTGTACCCCAAAAAGAAATTTCAATTTAAGGCATGTTGCATTTCTGAAAGCACCTCAAAACATATCTTAGTAACATTTGCTGTGTTAACACAATGTCTCCATTTAAATTTGTTGCTGAACAAACATAATGCAGCAATTTTTGAAAGCACCATCAAGCTTGCTTTTCCTTCAAATCAAGAACACAAACGCTTAATTTTTTGCAAATACATTATATATAAAGCCCTGGGCCCAGTTGTTCAAAGCACCATTACCCTAAGCTTTGCAATGCAAAATCTTCTCACATTTTTTCCAATAAAAAAATATTGGTGTATTTGAGATAATAACATTTGAAATTTTAACGAAATGTTAACAAACGATGTCGTTAGTTTTGAACAACCAGGCCCTGAATGACCAGATTGATCTTCAACTGTAGTTTTGAACAATAAAAGCACATCTAAGACAATGTTTTGACTTACCAGTGGCGGTCTAGCTGTACCACACTGTATTTTGACAAGTTTATGACATCTTTTGTGTACTAACAATTTACACTGTATACACTTGTAACCTTGGCGACCAAGACCCCAAATTCTGTCCTGACAAAACTCACAGACTGCTTTCTGGTAAAAGATATAAAATAGCGAAAGATACAAATAGTTCAAAACTCTGTGCAGGGAGAGTATTTGAAAATTATTTGGAGATTATTTTTTGTTTGTTTGTTTCTCATAAGAACATATGATTACAACCAGCTTTGAAAAATATTTAACACTTAAATCTAAGCTTTACACAAATTTAAGCCTACTCATCCAGATCAACACTGTTTGCCCTCTAGTCTTTGACCTCTATAGTTTTTGACTTGTCAGTATCATGTAGCTTGGAAAAAACATTTTTTTTTTAAAATTTGCAGACATAAATTCTTGGTGCTTTAAGGCTTAATACAACACCAGGAATAATCATTCTCCAGGAACAAGCAGTCATCAGGAACAATCATTCATCAGGATAGCTCTATCTATACTTTCATACAGGCAATCTAATGAGAACTACACATGCCCTGGTCAACCAGCATATGTCCACATGCTGGTTTGGGCAGACACAGACAGTGTATCAAAACTGCCTGTCCTACATCCAGGTTGTCCCACAAACAGGTTCATATTCTTACCCTAGAAAATCTTTTAGCTTGAAATAAGTGACCATTAATTCTGTATAACTTTCTCCATCTCCGGGCACCACGTCTGTACATGTTTCCTGTTAATAACAGATACAATTACCAAGAGTAAAGGGGAATAGATATATTTTGCGGAAGCAACTCCACCTTTCTCATTTTGCCTCCCTTCTCAACAGGGCCAATTCTTGAAGGAAAGAATTTGTTCCACTAGGAACCCTCATGAATTCATTCATGAGAGTTCATTTTACAGGGAAGTAAAAACAAGATGGTGTATCCCTTCACCTTAAACACTAAAATATGCAAGTACTGTATTTACCCTAAGAATCTGAAGTGAAAAAATTCTCACATCAGTATGTAATGCGCATGTGGAACTAGCTCTCAATTCTTCCTCTCAAGCAATTATGAAGCTATTTCTGGAAATAACTGTTTAAACTGTACAATTTCTTCTATGCCTTTATGATGTCATTGTCCACTTAGCAGTATTGTATGTATGTTTCTGGGGCAGACCTTAATTTATGTTGTTAAAACTTGTGGTCCAACCCACTTCCATGTTTATAGGACAATATAATATGTTTAGACTAGACTAGAAGATTCTATGACTAAAACAATTTGCTGCTTTCCTTTGTATTTTTCTCAAGTAAACTGATTTTTTTTCCACTAAAGGCTTATTCATGTGATTAAAAGCTGAAGGATTTATTTTTACTATTACAAATTTCAGCGACTGGCACTTATTTTTTTTTTCTTTTTCATATCAATTTCAATATTCCACTATGCTTTTTGATACTTGGCATGGCATGGCATGGCATGGCATGGCATGTCCTGGATACTCATGATAACTGCTTGTGATTATAAACCTATCTCCATTTACAGAAAGAGCCTCCAGTAGCTCAAAGGGTTAAGCCCTGGCCCACTTAGCTATTGATCTTGGTTTGAGTCACACTGAAGGCAGATTTCTTTCCAACCGTATACAGATTCAATTGGACAAAGCCTTTTATTATCACCCCAACATTGGCTTGATATGATTCAAATACTGTTGAAAGGGCCATAAAACTATGTCATCCATCCACTGTTTAAAAGAGACTTACTGCACCCTAGTATCTGAATAGGTGATAAAATTAAACATGGCCTACTGTTTTAAGCAACTGATTCTCTTGAATGTGCTGTAGATCCAGATACGTGGAAGATATGATAATACTAATAACACTTTTTGTTCTCCAAGATTAAGTATTGTAGCCCCCGCATTAGAACTGCCTCACAGAGGCAGTTCTAATGAGAAGCCACAAAACATTAATATTAAGAAATGTGAAAATTATCTAATGATAATCAATACACTCCCCACCCACTCAAATCTTTATCTCCAGCTTTGTGTGTTTTGTAACTTACTGTCTTCTCCCACACATGGCAAGCCAGGGGCGGCAGGTACATTTGGAAATACTGAAAAAGAAAAGTAATGAAGAAAGAAATTATGGAAAGAAGATAACAAGCTCATTTTTCAATTTTCTTCCTAAAAATTCGGGTTTTAAAATGACAAATATTCCACATAATGCTGTGTCTCATCTATCAGGGCATTGTCAAACCAAAAAGTTGACAAATGTTTATGCCCACAATGATGCCACCACAAAGGCAATACATGTACTTATATCTCACTTTGCGATAATTGCAAACAAGCTAAAAACTGGAATGACAGACATGTTATAACACACAGCTGTATCAATAGAAATCCTGTCTGATATACTTTTGAAATGCCCATACATCTCAACTCATTTAATAATCTGTAGCGTGAGTGAGTGAACTCGGGTTTAACACCCCACCAACAACGAGGTCATATGGAGACAGGACCTCGGTTTAAAGTCTCATCCGAAAGACCGGAGAAGCCGGGGATCGATCTCGCGACCCCTGGGTTGGTAGTCTGGAGTGTTATCCACTACACTACAGCCGCTCCTAAATAATCTGTAGCTTTGAGTACAAGAACAGGAATCATCATATCAGGTGTGTTTGAAGCTGGGGTGCCATTGGCAATCAGCTATAAAATCTTACCATGAACTGTTAGCTCTGAGTCTTTGTTCAGCTCATACAGTCTTAAAGCTTCATCTAACTCCATCTGTGATGACACTGTGCACGGATCACCTGAAATGAATAAACACTGATATACCTTATTAATCCTAATAAACACCCCTGCTCTAATAAGAGTCCCCCTCCTCTTTTCCTTGTATAACGTTATATTAACTTGCATGAATTTCCTGTTTGCTTCTCTGGATAATGGAGCTCTTTGAAAGGGGGTCTGCTCTTACAGGAAAGAATTTGCTCCTTGAGGAGCAAATTCTTTCCTTTAACAGTTGACCCCTACTAAGAAGGGAGGAAAAAATAAGAGTTGCTTCCTCTGCAAGTATACCCATTCACCTTCATAATGTTTATTAGCGGTATTAGGCAGTGGCTGATCTACTACAATTTAGATTCCTTTAGTAAAATGCAATGTCTCTGGAGCGTTTAATAGGATTAATACGGTGTGCCTTTCATCTGATACACATATCAGACCAACTTGTTTAGAAAATTTCTATTCACTGATTCTCAGTAATACCTTACTACCAATCCATTGACTAATGCAACATAAGGTTTCTCAGCTGATCTGAAAAGTTGATATGGAAAGTTGTCACATAAAACAATCCATCAAAATACTGATTCCTTTTCATTTAATTGTAATTGTCATAGCAAAATAATTGACTGATGTTGGTCAGCTAGTAGTCTTCACATTAAGTTTTGGCCTTGTTGGTCAAATAAGTCTTACGAAATTCAGCTACAAGATGGGTATTTCCCTTCTGAAACATTGCCAAAATATCTATCCATCTTAAAGATGGATCTACATTTTTCGGAATGGTTTGGAAGGGAAAAACCACATTTTATAACCGCAGAAATATGGTACCTACCCTCCTCATCCACCCATTTCATAGTAAAGGGCTGTTGGTCATCAAATTTACAGATGTCTTTGATCTCCGCACAAAAATCTTCATAACTGATCTCCGCGGTCACTGAGGTAATTAATATATCCCTAAAATACAAAAAATGAATGGTGTCCATTTAATGAATGATGTCAAATAAAAAAGGACTTATTGGCATGTGCATACAGGGAAGACTTAGATCAAACTGTGCAACAATGCTTCCCTCTTCACATAATTATAATTTACAAACCCTGGAATGTAAAAATGGAAAAAAAAGTGTAGTGTAACTCTAACTGATTAAACTTTATGCAGCTTAAGATAAAATGCTTTTTAAAAACATACTAGGTTTGGGCTTACTAGAGCATGTGCACTTATTACGGCAAATATGGTTATTACTATGCACAAATACGCAGGCTGATCTGATTACTAACAGTTCAGACAATGGTTCTGTGGCTGTAAGATGGGGTGTTTGCCTTCCAAAACAACCCCAAAAATCTAGATCAGTCTTGCCAGATGGACGGTGACAGCCCTAGATAAGAGGGAGTATTTGGTGATAATTAGGGATAATTTTTGTTAATTCTGCCAAAAAACATATTTTGTGACCCCTCATCTGAACCGTCTCATCGAGACGGTTCAGATGAGGGGTCACAACATATGGTTTCAATGAGAAATAAAGAAAATTATCCCTCAATTATCATCAAATACCCCTCTTATCTAGAGCTCTGGTTCCAAGATTTTTTGGATTGTTCTGAAAGAGAAAACCGATCTTATAGCAGAATTACATATTTTTGGTCACTTTTGAAGGGAAAAAAGCCAGTCTTATTACATTTAAATAAAATAAATAAATAAAGTACCGTAATGTGCGTATATATTGGGACACCTGAAAAAATAAATTTTCCATTTGGGACAAATAAAATGGAAAATTTATTTTTTAAGGTGTCCCAATACTTAAGCACATTAGGGATAGTTTCAATTACTATGTTTTGTCAACAAACTATTGTAACAGGCTTTTCTCTTTAAAGGACGAGGTGCAGTAAGGGCCGATTTCGGCCCCACGTCAGAAATGAATTTTGTTGTCATAAAAAATTAGTTAGGTAACTCTAATTAAAAGAAGTATAATTTTTATTCCTGTACTGATGCTCATTTCTGAGAAAATCTGTCATTTGTAATGTGTGGTAGCAAGCAGGAAATTTGGGTAAAAAAAGGGAGTGGGGAAGAATTTATTAGCGTTTTTTTTCCTCTGGGCTACGCATCGAGTATTTATGAAGTTAAACTATGACAATATTAATTAGTGTTTATGCTCGTGCATATTTGACAATGATGACGTCAGACTACTGAGTACTAAAGGGCAATAACTCAGCCTTTTACAACTAAAATACACACAGAAATAGTCAAAGTAACACCATTGTAAATCAAATATAAAAACTTTTGTAGCACACAAACGATAAATGTTTAAATTATTATAGGATGTATGACTGTAATAATTACCGAAAAAAAGTAATAATATAAGCGTGGTATATTTCATGTTACCATGGCAACAACTTCTAATAACACATTTTTAAAGCATTTAATTAACTTTATTTTTGCAGTATTTCATGCTGGATTTTCTTGATTTGATTTGTAACATCTATTGTTAGAAGTATTTAAAGAATATATAATTTACATAATATCTAAAGCGCATTATGGTTGCCGTTGCCATGGTAACAACCTCAAAACTTTCACAAATCTAAAACATTTTTAACGTATTTCGCAGTATTTCTGCATTTTATTCTTTATTTGACTTGTTTAAACTGTTATATGATGTTTACATGTGATAGTCACAGATATGTTTTAATGTATTAACGTGTTATGATTGACGTTGCCATGGCAACAACTTTCCCTTTGATGTTGGGGATAGGGTTTGGGATCTGATTCAGTCAGTTCCTTAAGTGTAGTTACTCTTTAAATTTTCAGTCTTACTCATTTTTTAGATTATTATTTTTTAGCCGGGCCGCTTAGCGGAATCGGTAGGGCAACTGACTCATAAGTCAGAGGTCCTGGGATCGAAATCCGGTCTGGCCACATACTTTCGTTTCTCCTTCCGCTGATTCAAGAAGGGCAGTTGTCAGTTACTGGCGAAGTATGTGCACTTAGAACTGGTTAACCGCTTAGGAGGTCTAAGCCTGCCCAGGAATAGTGTGGTTAGTTTAACTGACCGTCCCGACATGACCATAGTTGTTTACCGTGGACGTTAAGCAATAAATCAATCAATTTTGTTTTAGTATTTTGTTATGTTTATGCCACAAAATTTTTAATTCACTTGGGAATTACTTAATACCTTAATTAATACACTGCTGAGGCCATTAATGGGATAAGATTGAACGAATTAACAAAAAAAAAAAAAAAAACGAAAATAAAAAAATAATATATTGATGATTTATCACTTTTATTAAATTCTTATAGCTTTTGCAAACCGACCCTCATCAAAAATGGATACTGGATACTTACCTATTCTAATTTTGATGATATTTGTCAGCTATATTTTTAGAATAAATCCAGCAAGGCAATCCATTATTAGTGTCCTACAGATATTCGACCAGATTAGGGTGTATTATTGTTATTCATCCATCAGCCACACCGTCTTTCTGTCCATTTGTCCGTCCATAAAACCTAGATCATGAGATAACAAGGCAACTGCTTGGTTGCCTGCTCAGTGTGTAAACAAGCAGGGTTTTGTCCATTTTCCCCTCTGTTTTCTTGGTCGTCTATGAACCGGCAAGAACGTAGGTTGTCATGGCAACCTGAAGTTACCATTGCCCTACTTTGAGAGAATGATAGCCCACTGATAGATTGAATAGTACCCGAGCAGGTATTCCGAAAATGGATAAAATGATTGTGTTGCCAATAATGACAGATAACTTGCATAAATATACTGTGTGGTTTAATATTGCTTAATATGTGTTGTAATGACTGAGGCTCTGCACACTTCGCTTACTTGTTTCCGTCAGGTAAGTAACCAACTTGAACACCTCTGTGACATGTTTTCTCTACAGACTTCTGTGATTAAACACCCGCGCCCACATGGTGCATATGGGTCCGCGCATGTTCACATTCGCACGTGTATCGAAGTAGGGAAGAAGAACGCAGCATTAGAAGAGAGATGGGCTCCGCCTTTCATGCTGTGCCCAAGATAGAGTGGGCCTGTTACCGCCACTGCTCCTGCGGCCACTAGGCTATGAGAAACCTTTACCTTTTTCACTCCTCTGTGCACCTTATGTGCAAAAACGAACTTAAGACTCAGATCTGCCTGTAGTTACGGGCAGTTCATTCAGACTAGACCCTTCACTTTCGATGACTACATGCGTTACTTTGGACGGGACTGCTTGAATGAATAAGCTCGTCTCAGCTTTCGCTTTCCACATATGCTGCTTGGTGCTTTTTCTCAAACTCTACTTCAAACGAAAAAAAAAAACAAATCCACATTCGCCCAAGCATAGCCTAAGTATATTTGATTATCCTCGGTAAGTCCTGATCACCATAGATTCTATTTTCTTTTGTACCACCCTGCTGAAACGGGGCAATTTGGGAAGATTTGCACCAACACGAGCAAATTTTTCCTTTCAAAGTAGAAACATTTTGGATGTTTATTATTGTTATTATTATTATTAGTAGTAGTAGTAGTAGTAGTATTCCATTGAAACAGGAAGTCACGAAACTTGTCCCTACATGTAAAAAAGGCGGACACTACGGTTAATACCATGCACCCTTTTCAGGCTGCGTACCTTTTTGTAACTTGCTAGCTCTGCTTATCCATCGGATTATTTCTAACAAACTTTCAGGTGGACAGTGTGGTTCTATATTCATTACGGCTCCCCTCGGGCAATAAAACTGCCAATCATTTTTTACCCTATATTTATTGCAAAGCTACCCCAAAGCTTGCCTCTTCTCATTGCATTTATAGCTACATTTAAAGAGACTCAAAGGAAATTTGTGATGAGAATTAACACAAGCTCACATCACGACATTTTCTGTAAAACGCCAATGCCTGTCCGACTTACTTTTACACGTAATGCTACCTTAGGTGTAATCACAGCCGCATTGCGTTCATCAGTACGGGCAGGAAGAAGAATCCTTGTTCATTCCAGCCACACAGGAACATTTTGTAAAGAGAACGACTCACCCAGAGAAAACGAGCTTCTTGCAGTCCTGTTGTGTGTTAGGGTGTATATGCGTTTCTGTTTTCGTACGCTTAAGGAAGTCTTTGTGATTGACAATGGGACGGAAAATGATATCAAATTATTTTTTTTCTAATAAAATATTTGTTACCTGAGTACCTTCCAATGAATTTTCTTTTCAGATTACTCTCTGATCATAGCAAAGTTTTGTGTTACATGAAGGTTGTGGAAATACTGTGACCGACTTGTCCTAGTTGCCCCATTTTACTAATGACAAGTGAAAAATTTACTTGTCCATAGACAAGTATATCATGCAGTTATATATTACAGATGCCATGTATTCTATATAAATATACACAAATCTCTTTTAAGTCGACTGAATACAACTGCCATATTTTAAATGGAGCTTACTTTTGGAAACAGAGGGTGGCTTCCCTGTGTCTGAAACCCTTTTCCAATAGACGCTACTCTTCACTTCAAGAATTTGCTCCCAGAGGTATCAAATTCTTTCTTTTAAGAGTAGGTCTATGAAAGAGGAAACGAAAAGCTGGTAATTTTGTCGAAATGATGTCACAAAATACTCCCCTTATTTATTCCCCCGAATAACACAGAGATGTAGCTTCTGTTATTTCATTGGTACAAGCCTGACCATTTACTTGTCCCAGGATAAGTACAATCAGTGCAATTTTTCATTTTTCCACAGCCCTGGTTATATGTGATTGATGTATTTCAGGAGGTACATTTTTTTCCATGAACGTCGTATAATTTCTTAAAGTGGTATGGGGGTGGGGGGTGGGGGGGGGAGGGGCGAGGAGGGGGAAGAGAGCAGGAGGGAGCGGGTTGCAAACCGTAAACAACCAATTTTTCTTTTTTTTCGGGTGGGGGGGGGGCATGAAGGGGCACTATGCATTTCAAAATTATTGGGGGGAAGGGGCAGCCCCCGGCAAACCGTAGACAACCATTGTTTAAAGGGAAGGGGGCAGGGCATGAGGGTTGGGGTGCCATGCATTTACTGATGTACTGGAGGGCCTCCCCCTACACACACCTTTTTTCTACGCCTATGTATTTATGTCTTCAGTAATAAGCTGTCCCTTTTCCAGGTAGGTCTTCTTGACATGGTCCTATAGCATTGTTTTGGTGTTAAGTGTGAAGACATTACTTCAACTGCATAGGCCTTGCGAATTTGTGGAAGGTGCGAAGGGCGGTAGACCAGTGGGCTTCATCATGAAAAAAAAAAAGATAAAGCCTCAAGTAGGGATCGATCTCTCAACTTAAAAGAAACTTGCTTTATAGAACAGTCAGTTAAACCGCTAAGCCAACCCGTCATTCTATTTATAGACCATTATTTTAAAGTATATAAACTTTAACACCAACAGTACTACAGATTATCGATTTCCTCTTCTGCATTTATATGATAAACAAAAGCAAAATAATAAATAACGCTCATCAATAAAATTTCCCACACATGTGACAAAACAATCTGATTTAAAACAGTCTGAAGAGGTTACATGTGTACACAACGTGCCGCTTTGATGTAAACAAACGCACCGACGGTGCCGTAGCTAAAAAATAGACATGCCAACTTCAGCGATATTTTTTTCGGAAAAGTTAATTTTTGAAACCCAGCGCAGCCAAGACCCAAGTAGATATTTTGATAGTATGTTTGTTTTATTAAAAGACGCCTTTTGTCAAAATTTTAAGTTGGGTCTCGCCTGCGCTGATACTTTTCGCTGATGTTAAAGTTCGCAAAATGGTCACTTTTTGCTGTTTTGGCCATTTCTAGGATAGATTGAGGCAAAAAATGACGCATTTCTAGGAAGATAGTCAAAAATACATGAACAGATCTTCAAAATATAAGGATTGGCCTGCTTAAAACTGTCTTTATTTTTTCAATTACTCCGTTTTGAAATTTCGCGAAAAAATTGGGCCGTTATCGCACCTTAACGCAACTCGTCCTTTATGAAATACAATCATAATTATGATGTTTTAAAACCTAACGGCTAGGAGGAGAAAAATACAAACTCTAATAAGACTGCCTGAATACTCAGTTCAGCATAGTATACTGTATTTGACCTTATTAGTGTGCACAACGCTTTAAGCCCAGATCAGCCCACATCATGGTAATATATGAGGTATATGACTATAAGCCCACACATTTTCACTGGTTTATCCCTTTGTTTACTAGTTTACAAGAGCTGAAAAATGCTACAGAAGATTCATTTATGACTTGTAGTGCTTCTCTATCCTTCTACAACCATAAGCGGCTTTTCTCCTACCAGTAGTAGTAGTATTTCAATTCTCATATCGACTTTGCCCCCGCACCTCAGCCTTCAAATTTGTTACCTTTTATATACACTGCATAACAATTTGTTGAAATGTGCACTTATAAGAAAGAAAAGGGGGGGTATCAATAAGGTGGGTTTTCTGCATCCTACCAAAGTTTTATTTTTTTGACTGATGGTATACTCCAGTGTGTCTAGTTTATTGAACCATATGTGACTTTGCGCGGAAAGCCCTACTTACTGAGCTATGGGTCCACAGAAGTGGGTGGGGTAATCCAACATTGTTTTAGCCTGTCTTGTAAAAACATTCTCATTTGGTAGAAGAGTACAGCAGACAGACAGGATTTGATAAAATGTTTAACAGAACATCTAAACTATATTTCCATATCATTTTATTTGGTTTAATTTGAACATATGTTGTCAAAGAAGACTTCCTTTGACATTCAACATTTTTTGATATTTTTGTCCTCAATTTTTAATATTTCTTGGCCTTATGGTTAAATAAACAGACCAGTTGTCATTAAACTAATGTCAAGGAAGCACCCTGACCAGGACATTCGGATGATGTGACCAGAATTTCACAATGACCTAGTTTTCATGGTCGACTGAACACATAAACTTGCTCAGAAGATGTTTTTTCATTTAATTTTGACCTAGAATTACGAACCTTTGGCCAAATTACTATTTTAACTGCTATATTATGCCCTACACCCCCGTCACTAAAGGTGAAAGAATACATATTGGCTTCAGATCGGATCTCCTTGGCGTCTGCATCTGTGTCTGGGTCACATACTTTGACCTTGGAAACAAGGTCAAGGTCAGATTTTGATGACCTTGACCTTGTTTCCAAGGTCACAGAAGGACTTAATATGTGACACATACACAATTGCAGATGCCAACGAGATCCGCACTGAAGCCAATATGTATTCCCTCACCTTTAGTGGCAGGGGCGTGGGGCATAATATAGCAGTTAAAATAGTAATTTGACCAAAGGTTCGTAATTCTAGGTCAAAATAGAAAGAAAACCATCTTCCAAGCAAGTTTATGTGTTCAGTCGACCATGAAAACTATGCTATTGTGATATTCTGGTCACATCATCTGAATGTCCTTCTCAAGGTACTTCCTTGACATGAGTTTGATGATAACATGTCTGTTCATTTAACAATAAGGCCAAGAAATATTGAAAATTGAGATCAAAAATATAAAACAAGAGGGCCATGAGGCCCTGAATCGCTCACCTGAACAATTGGCAATGTGGCTTATACTTATCATGTCTGAAATTGTCAAAATATGAGTTTTGGGTCAAAAGTCAAAGAATGACCATGACCACTTGTACTCATAAATCTTCATGTACTCATTAGACAACCATATATACCATTTTTAGGCCAAAATCTCCAAAACTTTCCATGAAATCTTATGTTCTAGCATTTTCCCATATTTGACCATGCCGCAAAAAAGGTCAAGGTAAACCCAAGGTCACCATTTGAACAGTCTTGGTGGTACTCTAGTACTCCATGCTAATAACCAAGTTTCAGGGCCATAGGTGTATTGGTTCTGGGGAAGAAAAATATTAAAGATTTATCCCGTAAGCGGTAATGGCGGCCAAGTTGGTCATGTGACCTCGACCGTTTGAACAAATTTTCATTCAATCAACCCCTGGAGGCTCTATATGAAATGTGTTCACAATTGGCCCTTTGGCTTTTGAGGAAATGGTTGAAAATGTCAAAATATGAGCAATCTGGATCAAAGGTAAAAAAATGACCTTGACCTCTAAGTCTTGTACTCATAATTCTTCATGAACTCATTAAGACAACTGTATATACCAATTTTTTGGGTCAAATTCTTCAAAACTTTCCATGAAATCTTATGTTCTACCATTTTTCCATATTTGACCTTGCTGCAAAAGGTCAAGGTCAACACAAGGTCATAATTTGAACAATCTTGATAGTACTCAAGTAGCCAATGCTACTTACAAAGTCTCAAGGCCATCGGTCAATTGGTTCTGGAGAAGAAGATTTTTAAAGGTATTTACTATATATGGGCATGGCAGCCATGTTGGTCATGTGTCCAGGACCGTTAGAAAATATTTTCATTCCATGAACCCCTCGAGGCTCTATATGAAATTTGGTTTCAATTGGCACAGTGGTTTTAGAGCAGATTGTTTGAAATTGTCAAAATTTGAGATTTCTGGGTCAAAGGTCAAAGAATGACCTTGACCTCTTGTACTCAAAAATCTTCATGTACTCATTAAGATGATTCTATGTACCCATTTTTACGCCCAAATCTTCAAAACTTTCCATGAAATCTCATGTTCTAGCATTTTCCCATATTTGACCTTGCCGTAAAAAAGGTCAAGGTCAACCCAGGGTCATAATTTGAACAATCTTGATAGTACTTGAGTACCCAATGCTACATACCGAGTTTCAAGGCCATCAGTCTACTGGTTCTGGAGAAGAATATTTTTAAAGGTTTTTACCATATATGGGCGTGGTGGCCATGTTGGTCATGTGACCTGGACCGTATGCATAAATTTTCATTCCCTCAACCCCTGGACGATCTATATGAAATTTGGTTACAATTGGCCTTGTGGTTTTTGAGGAGATTGTTTGATATTGTCAAAATATGAGAGTTCTGGGTCAAAGGTCAAAGAATGACCTTGACCTCTTGTACTCATAAATCTTCATGTAGTCATTAAGATGACTGTATGTACCAATTTCTAGGCCAAAATCTTCAACAATTTCCAAGATATCTTATGTTGCAGCATTTTGCCATATAAAAGCATGAGTAAGCAAATTTGACCTTACCGTAAAAAAGGTCAAGGTCAACCCAAGGTCATAATTTGAACAATCTTGGTAGTACTCGTGTACCCGATGCTACATACCAAGTTTCAAGACCATTGACCTATTGGTTCTGGAGAAGAAGATTTTTTCAGGTTTTTACCATATATGGGCATGGCGGCCATGTTGGTCATGTGATTGGTTGGTTGATTTGATGCTTAACGTCCACGGTAAACAACTAAGGTCATGTCGGGACGGTCAGTTAACCTAACCACACTATTCCTGGGCAGGCTTAGACCTCCTAAGCGGTTAACCAGTACTAAGTGCACATACTTTCGCCAGTAACTGACAACTGCCCTTCTTGAATCAGCGGAAGGAGAAACGAAAGTATGTGGCCAGACCGGGATTCGAACCCAGGACCTCTGACTTACGAGTCAGGTGCCCTACCGATTGCGCTACCCGGCCCTGGTCATGTGACCAGGACCGTTTGAACAACTTTTCGTTCCTAAGGTCCCAGGAGGCTCTATATGAAATTTGGTTACAATCGGCCTAGCAGTTTCAGAGGAGAAGTCGTTTGAAAGTGTGGACGGACGCCGGACGGACGCCGGACGCCGGAGCCTTACCATCCTATAAGCTCCCCCGGAGCCTCTGGCTCAGGTGAGCTAAAAATGCTAAATGTCAAAGGAAGTCTTTTTTGACAACATATGTTCAAATTAGACCAAATAAAATGATATGGAAATATAGTTTAGATGTTCTGTTAATCATTTTATCAAATCCTGTCTGTCTGCTGTACTCTTCTACCAAATGAGAATGTTTTTACAAGACAGGCTAAAACCATGTTGGATTACCCCACCCACTTCTTTGGACCCATAGCTCAGTAACTAGGGCTTTCCGCGCAAAGTCACATATGGTTCAATAAACTAGACACACTGGAGTATACCATCAGTCAAAAAAATAAAACTTTGGTAGGATGCAGAAAACCCACCTTATTGATACCCCCCCTTTACTATAATAGTAATTAGTATTAGCTGGCTTTTTGTAAAAGCTAATACTTGTAATATAGTAGCTGAATTCAAGGGAGAATACTGTGATGTTCTTCATAAAAAAGATTAAGATGATGAAACAATGGTTGAGATACCTGCGGCTACCTTTACTTATTATTTTATAAATGTCCTTTTCAATTTACATGAATACGCATAAAACTACACCCATATATTTGCACCAAGTAAATATCAAATAAATTTTCTTATTACTTCTTTAGCCTCCACAGATAAAATGTTGCCAATTTAAATATACTGAACGCCAAAAGAAACGCATACAAGTTTAGGTTCAGTTTTCTTCTGTCAGCTGATTTGTGGTTTTAAATCACATACGGCAGAAAACACTACTGACGGCAGAAAACACTACTGACGTCTGCCAACAATATAAATTTATCTTCTTGCAAAATTAAACTTGGATTAAAGAGTTACCTCAATTTATCATGAAACATTCAAAGTTGTTGTAAGAGTTGTCTTTCCTTTGGCGGTATAACAAATTGTTTCCAAAACACGACTCTGATGTGTCGTTATGAAAAAGACGTCGGTTTTATTACTATGGTATTCTTCTTAGGAACATGACAGCAGTTTGAAGTTGAACACTCGTCAAATTATCTCCCTTGCAATTAAACAAATAGCAAAATAGGAAGTCCAATAACACGAAAAGTTCTGCAATGCTACGAAACATTTCTTTGCAAACCTTTTTATTTTACTCTTGTTAATTCATTTAATCTCTTCGTATGAATGGTTTCTGTTCTTTTCAAGAAATACAGGGAGTTAAAAGGTCTATGGAATTCCAATGGTAAGCCAGTGTTACTGTTTCTACTGCCAACTTTCACCTGATTGTTTCTCTAAAAAGCAAGGTTCGACTGCTTGATTTTTTTTTCCGCAATTTCTTACCCTTGCCGCGAACATTATGCCTGGAGAAAATAATTAGCTGAGCATAAGATGGAATTTAAAGTTCAGCTTCTGAAAGTATGGTGACTTTAAGTTTAACCCCATCAAAAAAGCAAGCGTTCTGGTCTCTAAAGTTTACGGAATATCGATGCGTTAAGGGGCTCACTCTGTCGGAATATCATAAGCAAAGTAACTCAAACTGTCTAAATAAGAGCATATACCTATACCTTCAAATAAATTGGGCGTACACATTGTATGCGTTTCTTTTGACGTTCAGTATATATTATTAACAGAAAAAAGTTAATGTAACCAAATACGTAACTTACAAAAATAGTCTTAATTTTTAACTGCCAGAGAGTGCAGGTTAGCAGCAGAAGGATGGACAACAAGAGGATGGATGGGCGTCGCCCTGTTACTGCGGTTATGGATCCATTCTGCTGGGAGGGAGAGGAGGTTGGAGACAATGATAGGAGAATTGAAATACACACACACACAGTTTAGGAGTACTAAACAAAACAGGATCATGGAAATAAATGGAGAATCAATACATCAAAGACATGAAAATAGCAGACTGGGTTTAACTGAGTCTCTCTTCATGACAAGCAATGAAATATGCAACACTTGTCACACCCGGATGGGGAAAGCCTTAAGAGGAAGAAAAGTAAACCAGCCACAGCCAAAATAAGAAGTAAACAGTATTAAGGAGAATGGGTATACATGTACTCTCACATGTAGCAATTCTTCTATTTTCCTTTTCTGCCTCCCTTCTCAATTGGGACCAGCTCTTGAAGAAAAGAATTTGCTCCAGAGGAGCAAATTTTTTCCTTGAAGAGTGGACCCCATTTGAAAGAGCTATGTCCTCCAGAGAAGCCAACAGGAGTTCATGTTCCCCTTTGTAAAGCTGGAGGAAGACATCGACATTTGCAAATCAATATAACATTTTTTTTTTGGGGGGGGGGGGGGGGGGGGGGGGGGGGGGGGGGGGGGGGTGTGAGGGGTTAGAGGCAGGGGCAATTATTACAGCAGGGACCTTTATTAGGTTTCTTCCTCTTTTTTTTTCGATTTTGGCCCTTTTAGGGCAGACATGCCTGAGCTAAGAGTGTAGGCTCACAACACACTTCTCCTTCCAGACAGGCTAGGCAGTGAAGCGCAGTCGGTAGCGCGTCTGACTCAAGAGCCAGAGGTCCTGGGTTCGATACCTGGTCCAGCCATATACTTTCATTTCTCCTTCCGCTGATTCAAGAAGGGCAGTTGTCAGTTACTGGCGAAAGTATGTGCACTTAGTACTGGTTAACCACTTAGGAGGTTTAAGCCTGCCCAGGAATAGTGTGGTTAGGGTAACTGACTGTCCCAACATGACCATAGCTGTTTACAGTGGATGTAAAACAACAAACAACAACCTTCCAGACAACTCATAGGAGCCCTGGCAGCTCAGTGGATTAAGTGCAGGCCTGCTGATCTAGTGGTCCCAAGATCAATTCCCGGAGGCAGAAATCTTTTCAATTGTAAACCGGATCCCGTTGAACACAGCCTTTTAACATCACCCATCCATCGTCCTGATATGAATGAAATACTGTTGAAAAAGATGTAAAATCGTAAGTCAGCCACCGATCATTCCGACTGCTCTTAACAGGAGGCTTACACTGTTTGTCAGCTTTATGTATCTATTTCAATTCTCCTAACAAAGTTTTCTCGGCACCTCAGTGAAACAGATCCATACTAGCAGTAATGGGTGCCAATCGTCCGTCCCTTGTCAGCTTTATAAATCATTCCAGGTTGAATAGACAAAATGGGCCTTTCCATAACCAATGACGGAAGAGTGCATACACTATGGTAATAATTCTATCAAATTAAGACGCCAAAAATAATTACCAATGTGCCCTAAAAATGGAACAGTTCTGTTTTACAATACAGTTATGTGCCCAAATGATGCAGAATGGACTGGCAAACATAGCTGAAGCAGTCTGATCTGGCCCTGCACTGTTTACTCAGACCCCCTCAGACCTATCTGTCCCAATACTTAGAATTTCTATTGTAGGTGTACAGGAGTTAGAATATTTACCGTTAATATGGCAAAATTTTGGCAACCAAGGTAAAAACATTTTATATCTAGGCTAAGGTCTATGAATAACCACACTTATTACTGCATTAATTGACCTGTCGCAATCTATCAGTCAAAATATACAATGACCTGGCAAATGAGATAAAAAACTCCAACAAACAAATGCATGCTGTGACAACAGTGATAATAGTTTCTTTAGAAAAATGTACTGGGACAAATTCCAATGGTAGAGCGATAAGCCCATTTGCGAAAGGTCAGTTAGTGAATTGTGTCGAAACTGTACTATGGGATCCAAAGAAAGTAAACAAGAAATGTGCCCAATGTACACAGATGCCCCCGCCATGGGTACCTCCATAAAACTGTGCACAGGATTGCAATAAGCATCAGTGGACCGCAACATATGGGTCATGATGACACGATTCTTGTATATTCCTGTTATATTCATACACTTTATATCCTTATACAATATTTCAAATTGCTACAACAATAGGAACCCTAAAACCTACCTCTTTCAAAAATCTTTACCTTGCAAAATCATCAGCTAGCTTAAGTCCAAAGTCAGTGGCCCATGACATAAAGATCATCATGACCTGATTCTTGTAAATTCCTGTTGTACTTATAGATATAAATCCCCATACAAAATTTCAAGTTGCTACAATAGTAGGAACCCTAAAATCTAACTCTTACAAAAATCTTAACCTTGCAAAATTAGCCTAACACCGAAGTCAGTGAACCGTGACATATGGATCATCATGACCTGATTCTTGTATATTCCTGTTGTACTTATAGATATTAATTGTCATGCAAAGTTTCAAGATGCTACAATAATAGGAACCCAGTAACCTACCTTTACAACAAGAGGCCCACGGGCCACAAAGCTCACCAGATCTCTAGCTCAAAATTGCTATCAAATTCGTAAAGGCTCAAAATTGCTGTCACATTTGTACTACAGGCTAATACAAAATATACAACTACATAGTCTCAGTCTGACAGTCTTTTGAGTTGATAACAAAATATATAACTATTTTCCATATATTGATTGCAGTAAATGTCATTTTTTAATTTTCCCCATTACAAGTCAATGCAACTCTAAGTTGCCATAGCAACCAAACTAAAGAGCCGAAAAACAAATTTTCAATCCACCAGCCTAAGGATACTACAGATGAAATCAGGGCCTTAACGGCCAAATGGCTTCTGAGGAGATAATTTTTTTAAGTATTTTTTTTTCCATTTTTTTTTGCATTTTGCATCTATAAAAGTTTTGTCATCATATTTGCAATGGCTTGACAGTAAATGCCATTTTTCAATTTTCCCCATTATAAGTCAATGCAACTCCAAGTTGCCATAGCAACCAAACTTAAGGGCCGATTTTCATAAAAACACAAAAGTTCAATCCCCAAGCCCAAGGATGCCACAGATGAAATCTGGGCCTTATAGGCCCAGTGGCTTCAGGAATTAATCTTTTATGTATTTTTTTCCATTTTTTTTGCATTTCGGTTTCCATGGCAACCAATAAAAGGAGCAGTGGGCCATAAAAACATATAGCTGATAGAAGACATCTTAAGAAAAATTTCTATAAAAGCTTTATCAACATATCTGTAATGGCTTGGCAGAAAATGCCATTTTTCAATTTTCCCCATTATAAGTCAATGGGAACTCTAAGTTGCCATAGCAACCAAACTAAATGGCCGATGATCGTAAAAAACACAAACTTTCAATCCCCAAGCCCAAAGATGCCACAAATGAAAGGAGATAATCAGAGGAGATAATCTTTTAAGTATTTTTTTTCCATTTTTTTGCATTTCGGTTTCCATGGCAACCAATAGAAGGAGCAGTGGGCCAAAAAAACATACAGCTGATAGAAGACATCTCGAGGAACATTTCTATAAAAGATTTATTAACATATCTTCAATGGCTTGGCAGAAAATGCCATTTTTCAATTTCCCCCATTATAAGTCGATGGGAACTCTAAGTTGCCATAGCAACCAAACTAAATGGCCGATGAATGTAAAAAACATAAACTTTCAATCCCACAAACGAAGGATGCCACAGATGAAATTTGGGCCCAATCGGCCAAGTGGCTTCAGAGGAGATGTCGTTTAAAAGTGTTGACGGACGACAGACGACGACATACGACGACGGACCACTGCCTATCCTATAAGCTCCCCCGGAGCCTTCGGACCTTGCAAAATAAATCTAAGTCTGAAGTCAGTGGACCGTGAAATATGGATCATTATGCCCTGATTCTTATGTATTTCTGTTATACTTACTGATATGAATCCTCATACAAATTTTAAGTTGCTACAATAATAGGAACCCTGAAATCCACCTCTTACAAAAATCTTAACCTTACAAAATTGGCCTAAGTCTGAAGTCAGTGGACCATGACATATGTATCGTCATACCCTGATTCTTGTACATTTCTGTAGTACTCATAAATATAAATCCTCATACAAAATTTCAAGTTGCTACAATAATAGGAAACCTGAAATCTACCTGTTACAAAAAAGTTAACCTGAGTCTCACAGGATTAAGTACATACATACATAGGGAGGCACTAAATACCACAGACTACCACAGACTACCACAGACCACCACAGACTACCACAGACTACCACAGACCACACCACAGACTACCACAGACCACCACAGACTACCACAGACCACATAAAAATTACCCTTAACAAACTAAATTTCTTAAAATCGTCAAACATCTTTAAATACAAAAATTAAAATGGTATATTTGATCAAGCTGGCAACCAATACAATGAACTAAGTGAAAAATTAGTAACTGAATGCTGAAATTAGATGTTATTAATGGAATATTTTGACTTATATAGTTACTGCTTTTGGAGAAAATAGTTGAAATACCTTTATTTTTCTTTTCTAAATGAATAGCTTAACTAGAAATGTGTCCACAGTACAGGGATGCCCCCGCCTAGTGCCTTGAGTAAGATGGCACCCTGATTAAGGTACTGGCACTTGTAAGATAACTAGATTTATAGAGGCAGACTTGTATAAAATAAAAGGCCATAGGCCAAGTGTCACGCAAAGTTTGAAATGTGACACAAACTGCGGCCCTTTATACAGTTTAAGTCACTGTATGGCCGAAGTAGAAAGTCAGTGGACTGTGATATATGAGTTATCATGACCTGATTCTTGTATATTTCTGTTGTACTTATAGGTAAAGATCCTCATACAAAATTTCAAGTTGCTACAATAATAGGAACCCTAAAATCTACCTCTTACAAAAATCTTAACCTTGCAAAATAAGCCCAAGTCCGAAGTCAGTGGACAGTGAAATATGGATCTTAATGACCTGATTCTTGCATATTCCTGTTGTACTTATAGTTATAAACCCTCATACAAAATTTCAAGTTGCTACAATAAAAGGAAACCTCAAGTCTACCTCTTACAAAAATCTTAACCTTGCAAAATTTGCCTGTCCGAAGTCAGTGGACTGTGAAATATGGACCATCATACCCTGATTCTTGTGTATTCCTGTTACACAAACGGGTGGGTTTTACCCAACTTCCATTAGATTTTGGGCGAGCTTTCCATCCTTTTACTTTAGAAAATACATGGACAAAATTATCGTTCTTGAAACCAAGTTTGGTTGTACTTATGGATATAAATCCTCATACAAAATTTCAAGTTGCTACAATAACAGGAGCCCTGAAATCTACCTCTTACAAAAATCTTAACCTGAGTCTAACAGGATCACGTATGTGATGTACGGATTTAACAGATGCATGTAATAACATACGAATATACGCATGGCCGAAACACTATATATGCCTCCAGCATCATATGATGTGGTGGCATAAAAAAAAAAAAATTCTGAAGGAATACCTGAGGTAAACAAGCGGAAATTTTATTTTGTAAAACAATAAAATAAAAAGGGAAAGTGGTGAACTTAAAAATATAGAAGAAGCTTATTCTTTTGAGGAGTTTGTAAACATTAGAGACAATGAAAAAAAGATCTCGTTTTTTTGCACTTAGTGAGACATACTGCTTTTGTTTTTTCCATTCTTTGGTCTTTGTGTACATTAGTCAAACTCTTTTGTTATGATGTAACGGATGAAGGGTGTATGATAGGGTCTTGTAATCATTCTGTTGTATGAAAAAGTAAGTGACCCTATTTTTTTCTACTCTGGCCTACCATTAAGTGTGGAATTATGCACCTTTTTAATCAAAAAATTAAAATGCATGCACATTGACAAGTATTCTGACCAAAAAAAACAAACTATTTGTTCTTGGAACTGATATTCAGTATGGGCTGGTGAGTAGGTGCTCTGATTGAATTTTTAATAAAATTTGTTTATTTTTTTTTATTTTGTTTACCTCTTTTGACTTTTGTATTGTCTTGAACTTTGTAACCAGGTGCTTTAAGAGGGTATTTTGCTAAAAATGATTTTTTGTTGTCATTGTTTTGTTTTACCTTGAAAATTTACAGTAAGTTTTACTGTTATTTTATATGGAATGTTTGTTATTCTTTTTTTTTATTTTTTATTTTTTTTATTTATTTCCTTTTTAAATTTGTTTTTGTCAAAATGCTAACAGCTACTGCAAAACAGTATTCTGAACAAATCTGATTACTGTAGGTGTCCCTCTCACACACACTCTACATGGAAGCAGGTGGGGTAATTATGTTGTTATTATGTACTTGTGCTTATTATCATATTATTAATGGTATCAGTCTGGAACCAAGAGCTAATTAGCACCTTAGGGATAAAGTCTTTAAATCAATTGGAAGTTTAGTATTTATACATGGATTGTGTCACTGATTGTACATCAGTGTGTCCAGATCAACAGATTCTTATGCAAGAAAAGTGCATTTAGGACCTAAAACAACCGATTTGAGTACTTTCGACTGACCTTAAAGCCACTTCAAAAGCCATATCTTCCGTATATATGTAAAGTTCCCGGGGACAAATTGTGTGGCAAAACTTAATGTATATAAGGGTCGAATAGCATTCTTTGATTTTCAATAAACTTCCTGGTTATAATGTATTTTATCAAAAAAGACTAATACCTACCATTTTTTGTTTATTTTTTGACCATCACAGGTAGCTCCAGATGCCTGTCACAACTTTTTATCAGTACCTCCGCGGAGGTACCTGTGCCTGTGATAGTTTACCAGGCGTGATTAAGTTAAGTTAAAATATTTTAAATGGTTAAGGAGTTACAGAGTAAACTGGAAATTTATGCAAGGGCAGTTAATTCAGGAATTAAGTAAGCCAGAGTTAAGTTTCTTACTCAGGATACATTGCCCCATTATTATACACATTCCTACAAAGTTTCTTTCAAATATTTCAAAAGGTTAAGGAGTTATAGAGTAAATGGGAATTACTTATCGAGGGGAAGTTACTCCACAACTAAGTAAGGGGGACCAACGATTCTTATATGGGACACATTGTCTTGTGATCATGCACTTTGCTATAAAGTTTCATCAAGATATTCCAAATGGTTACCAAGTTTTGGTGTGCACAAGGTAAGTATACACAAACCTTAGTCATAGTCACCTACCATGGCCATATATGCTACAAACATTAAAAATGTACCTCTCCAGAACCACAGGGCCGATTGCCTTAAAACTTGGTAATATGTAGCATCTGGGACTCTTGTACTACAAAATTTATATAAATGATGATCTTTGAATGACCCTGACCTATTTTACAGCAAGATCAAATTTGGTCCCTAAGGCTTTTGAACCTGAAAATTTAATATATGCATTATTGACCTAATCAAAATATATAACGGGAGAACTGAAACATATGACCTTTTGTATGTTCTGTCAAAGTCTGCCTTTTGTAGCTTTCAGCAAAACTTGTGCAAAACACATTGGATGTTTCAGTTTTGATTAAAAAGTGCATTTTTGGAACAAAAAAAACTTAATTTTCTAAAAAATCTACTGGCCCTAGAGCAAAATGCCGATAGCGCAACATGAAAGAGAATTCAAAAGTAGAATTGGGAATGAGCAAATAGGGGTTGTGTAGTATTTGTAGCATAAAGAACAACACCATATTCATAAAGTATTTATGAGGAAGGAAAGTCAGAATTATAATTCTTGCATAAAGCTTTCAGGGGTCATGTTATTATTGTCATTATTGTGAGTTTTTGATGCCATAATCACCTATTCAAATATGCAAAAGCTATGGCAGATCTGTTTAAGACAGTGATCAATGTGCCTCCAAATTATCAGGATTTGTATTACTTGAAAGTTTTGACAACAAATAAATTATTCAGGATGGTGTCTTTCTTCAATAACTTATATATTTCTTCAAATAATTGAATTTGCACCAAAATGCTTGAATTGTAATTTTCTTTAATTTCAGGTGCACTTAAAAATATTTGACCCTTCCTCTTCTAGATATAAGAGCAGTAACAATGACATCCCTTCTCTCCAAGCATAGTGAATATTGCAATAATCACATTTTCAAGTCATGAGAATTTTGCAAAATATATTTTACAAAGAATGTCCTTTTTTTAAATAAAAAGAATAATAACCTAAATTAGGCAGGATGATAATCCATTGCTGTAAGCTTTTATGACAATCCATGTATAAATACTAAACTTCCAATTGATTTAAAGACTTTATCCCTAAGGTGTTAATTAGCTCTTGGTTCCAGACTGATACCATTAATAATATGATAATAAGCACAAGTACATAATAACAACATAATTACCCCACCTGCTTCCATGTAGAGTGTGTGTGAGAGGGACACCTACAGTGATCAGATTTGTTCAGAATACTGTTTTGCAGTAACTGCTAGCATTTTAACAAAAACAAATTTAAAAAGAAAATAAATAAAAAAAAAAAAAAAATAATAATAAACTCTCCATATAAAATAACAGTAAAACTTACTGTGAATTTGCAAGGTAAAACAAAACAATGACAACAAAAAATCATTTTTAGCAAAATACTATGTCCTCTGACCCTCTTAAAGCACCTGGTTACAAAGTTCAAGACAATACAAAAGTCAAAAGGGGTAAAAAAATAAACAAATTTTATTAAAAATTCAATCAGCTGGTGAGTAACACCAGCCCATACCGAATATCAGTTCCAAGCACAAATATTTTTTTTTTGTCAGGATACTTGTCAATGGGCATGCATTTTAATTTTTATATAAAAAAGGTGCATAATTCCACACTTACCGGTAGGCCAGAGTAGAAAAAAATAGGGTCACTTAATTTTTCATACAACAGAATGATGAAATTTCAAGACCCTATCATACACCCTCTATCAGTTACATCATAACAAAAAGTTTGACTAATGCACACAAAAACCAAAGAATGGAGAAAAGAAAAGAGTATGCCTAGCTCACTAAGTGCATAAAAATGAGATATATTTTTCATTGTCTCTAATGTTTACAAAACTCCACAAAACAATAAGCTTCTTCAATATTTTTAAGTATACCACTTTCCCTCTTCATTCTATTGTTTCTCAAATTAAAACTTCCAGTTGTTTACTTTAGATGTTCCCTCAGAATTTTATTCTTTTAAGATATTCAATTAGAAAAGAAAAATAAAAGTATTTTAACTATTTTCTTCAAATGCAGTAACTTTCAAAGTCAAAATATTCCATTAATAACACCTTATTTCACCATCCACAGTATTTTTCAATTAGCTCATTAAAGCCAAAATTGGTTGCCAGCTTGATCAAATGTACCATTTTAATGTTTGCATTTAACAATTTTGATGATTTGTAGAAATTTAGTTTGTTAAGGGTAATTTTCATGTGGTCTGTGGTAGTCTGTGGTGTGGTCTGTGGTGGTCTGTGGTAGTCTGTGGTGGTCTGTGGTAGTCTGTGGTAGTCTGTGGTATTTAGTGCTTCCCCATACATATGTATGGACATTATGTACAGACGGGCATACATAATAACGTACACACATACGCACGATCGAAACACTATACTCCCGGCCATGCCGATGGCGGGGCATAAAAATAGCATAATAAGTGAATAGCATTATACTGATACTAAACTTCCATGTAATATACGTATAAGTTTAATCTCAAGTCCCAATGGGAGCCATGATATCATAGCATTATATCCAAAGTAGCATTAAAAAGACTGCCATTATAGAGCTCTTCTGTACCTATACTTTCACCTACAGTCTCAATAGGCCAACAACTACCTTCTTAAACAACATGCAAAATATCAGGGTCAAGCTGTTCAAATCCATTTTTAGTTAAAAGATGCAACATTTTCTATAGTTTTGTATGCAAAACACTAACAGATTTCATTTGCTGAAAAAGGTGTGGAGCTTTGCGCTGCAAATGCTCCTCACAATTTTTCAGTACAAGTAATAAGCATACTTGAGCTGACATGTACTACAAAACTTAACGAATCCTTGACTACAACTTCCTCAAGCTAGCAATACTCTGAATAAATGGGCCCACAGCTTCAGATTAAGGTCAGTTTTCATGATTTATTCTGGGATATTGTTTCTTATTGAATGATAAAAATATGTTGTCACTCTCTTATTAATGAGGTGTTATAACTAGTATGTGTAGCACCCTAGTAAAGACCCATCTTCAGCCACAAGGGCCTGACAACTGTATTACTGGCTGCTCAGGACAGATAAAATTAAGTGCTGGAGAATTTTTTTCTAGTCCAGAATTTTTTAATGTTAATGATATACAGTGAATTTTTTTTTTTTTTCACTTTATAATTTTAACTCTTTCGGCGCCAAAGTCGCAAAAATGTGACTTTGCAAACAGCGTATATCCAGATCAGCCGGCTCTTAAAAGAGCCGTCTGATCAGGATCTACACTGTTTGCCATTCAAATATGATTTTAAAAAGCCTGATTTTATGAAGAATGTCTTTAGATTGTTAAAATTTCCAATTACAAATCTGTCGTCTGATGATTTGAGCAGACGAAAATTTGTCGTCTGAAAAATTTTGCGCCGAAAGAGTTAAGAGAAAAAAATATTCTGAAAGATGTTTTTCAGTGTCAGATTTGTCATGTACAGTACAAAAAAATCTCATGGCAGCACATCTTACTATAAACTCTATCAAGAATTTCGAACAAAAACCTACTGAGGTCTAATTTCTGAAACCTGTATAAATCTGAAAATTTGTGACTCCGGGGAATCATTTTCAAACAAAGTCTATATAGTAATGGTGGTTGGATACCCTCTCATGATTTTCCACCATCTTTAAAGAGAAATTTTTTTGCCACTTCTTATTTGCTTCCTTGACTAAGCCCTTTCACAATGGAAGCCACTCTTGTAGGAAAGAATTTGCTCCTCAAGGGAGCAAATTATTTCCTTTAAGAGTGGTTCCCAAGGAAATAAAGAACAAATTCTTCAGTCAGAATTAGTTCCCCTGGATGTGGTCCCATTCCCATTACGACTTACCCATTAAATCCAACTTTCATTCTAACAGCATTATCCATATCTTGACGAGCCTGTGTAGGCATTTTGTCAGTTCCCAGAATCACAACCAGTCCACCACAACCAGACTGTATCAGTCACAACAACGTCCTGGCAATCAAAAACAAAATACATGTCACCATACAATGTATATTCCTCTGCATCTACCAAGTACTGGACCACAAGTTAAATTTTCTGGCTAAAACTATGGGCCTGCTACATCTAAAGTAAAATTATAATCTAAGTCTTTGGGTTAATCATATATACAGTACAGCCGTGGACATCTTACTATCAATCGCGCCTCCCCGCGTCTCTCCACGACAAATTCACACCGAGAATGTGACTTTTTAGCGCAGGGAAAATCAAGCATCGTAGGGTCGGCGTGGTGAGGAGTGACACGGAGAGGGCGTGGCGCGGAGCAGTAGATCCCGCATGGTCCTCTACCCGACTGGAAGTGGATCGTGGGAAACCACATTAATATGCGTGAAAAAGATTAATGCCTACCTTACACAGAAGCTAGGAACTGCAATGCCATTACACAATTCAACAGTATGTGTCTTGTATACAACTGTCAGAATAAGATCCATGTTTCTATTATTCAGTCTATTTCGTTAATTAATTCGGTACCAAAATATTGCAGTGTTTTGTTTGTTTATTTGTTTTTAATCAGATACTATATGGAAAAACTCTATGTCATTTTTTTTAAACATGTACGAGAGTTGTACGCACACTGGCCCGGGTATCTTTTTTAACGACGCTATTCCCTCACAGTACATGGACCATTCAGAACTTATACTTTGATACCTGGTACTGGACAGAAAATTAAATAGTCCTATAACATATTTTCAGACCAAGCTGTACACACAGTTGCGCAAGACTCTTGTTACAATGCACTCTGTAAACCCGCACAGTGTACATGTAAGTGGGAACTAGGGGTGTTTCCTGATCAGACTGCACACACAGTTTGCCGTGTTCAAATATTATCAACTTGTTATTAAGCAGACGATCTGCATATCTTCGTAATCAGACCGGCCCATCGTTTTCTGGTACAAACTTCTACTTTTCTAATATTGGCTTAGACATTTCAACCTGTTTTTCTCTCTCTTTCACACACGTGCAGGCCCTTTCTAGACTGCGCAGACGTTTGCTGGTATCAAGTTCAAGGCTATTCCCTTAAATCCTAAACTGTTATTTGCGTTAAGATTAACATTAAGATTGCCCAAAAAGACTGTGCAGACGTATTCCGGTAGCAAGAGCTACGCCAGCATGCACACAGCTTTAAATCAACATTGAGTCAACGTCATGTGTTTATGCCCAGTGCATTCACTTAGCCTCTAATTACTGTGTTGTGATTAAACCAGCATTTATTTTTCCGGCACTTGGTCGATCTTGATCAGACCTGGCAGACTGTCCCGCCGACTGACTTTAACCTTGACCTTTAGCAACATAACAACTTAATTTAATCACTTAGTTAACCATGTATACCAGATATGACACTTTAGACTTCGATATGTTCTGAGAATTCCACTGTTTTGGCATTTTCCCATATAAAGGCATTATATAGTCATACCAAAGTTGACCTTGCCATAAATTAAGTCAAGGTCAATGCAGGGTCATCATTTGAATAAATTTTGTAGGGTCCCAGTCCCCGATGCTACACACAAAGTTTAAAAGTAATGGCTGTTCAGTTCAGGAAATATTTTAAAAGGTTTTTCCCACATATAGGCTTACTGTAATCGACCCATTTACCGCACATGCCCCTATAACCGCACACCAAGGCCATTTCCGGACAAACTGCACAAGCGCACACTGCTTTTTCTTTGAAACTCTCACAAAACCCAATAATTAACAGGGAACTCATGAAAAGTATAAACACAAAGTATTTCCAGTCCTACCCATGTTGCCTCTTTCCAGTCACCCTGCATTTCATTGTTCTGAGTGTGCGGTTATTAAATACATTTTAACCACATCTTTTTGTTGCAATTTTGAAAAAGTTAAGCGCACGGTGCGGTAATAGTGTTTCCCCTAGCCCCTTTTAGCATGGCGCCGCGCCATGCCCTTTTTTTCCAGCGCCATGCCCTTTTTTCCAGCGCCATGCCCTTTTCCCGCGCATCATGCCCTTTTTAATGTTTTCCGATCTCAGATTGCCTTCCGCCAGTCACTGATATCCCACGGAATAAGATCCCTTTTCCTGCGAATCCCTGTCGCACTGGATAAGTTTGCATGTATATTGTTTGGACAGTATATTACTCGATTAGAATAACGGTTTATTGACATAATCCACCGCTGATTAGCTCCATGATCCGTGAAAATACCTCAAAGTCGCGTGCGACGATTGGATGGCAAACGCATGTCTTCTGTCAATTAAAGATGAAGCCCCGCCTAATTGCTGGTTCCCGATTATTACAAAGTAAATTGATTGATGACGGTAACAGTACAAGTGATCACCGATTACCGCATCCTTTAATGTATTAACGAGCTCGATTAAGGGAAAGTGTCCTTAATCGAGCTCGTTAAGGAAAGTGTCCTTACGAACGAAATACGAACCAATCAAACATGCTGCCGATCAAAGGTTAAGCCCCCTTTGAGAGTATCCGATCTCGACCAAACACTGGTAAATTCCATTAAATTATGCATGAAACTGTCTGTTGTCTTCCCAATTAAAATTTATCATTTTTCCGCACCTTCGTTTTAATGCATTCTTGCATCGGTCTTCGTAGTGAAAGCTCGTCAAAATGCCGACCAGAAAACATAAAATTTCAGAAATTCAAAGAGACAATGCCAAAGTTGCAAAGACAAATCATTCCATATCGTCTTTTTTCAACACAGACAAGCAGGGAATTGTAAGATCTCTTACAATTCCCTGAGACAAGTAAGTTCACCCTAGATAATTATACGTTGCCGTATACTTTTTAGATGTATCGGTAGGATATAATGTAAATTTTAAAACAAATTAGTGTTACAGGCGATCTATTTAATTTGTTAAATTAGGAACTTTTATACTCGCATATGATTTTTATATGTCAAAAAGAAATTTTAGACTATGATGTAGTTCAAAAGCACGAAGTATTAAGCTATGTCTATTCCTGAAAGAAGAAAATTAATCAATGAATAACAAAATCAAATAAAAAAGAATTGTAAGTAAGGGAGGCAATACTGCATCAAGTATAAGCTTTAAAAACTCATGTTTCTGAGTCAGTTTGGTCTATTCTGAACTACATGAGGGGCCTCCCAGCAGGCTCACAATGATGAATCAACCTTGATTCAACGTCACACGACGTTGAATCAAGGTTGATTCAAAGTTGATTCAACATTGTATGCCCAGTGGGCTGGGACTTGTCATGTTTATGTTGGAATGAAATTGGTTTCTTGAAAAGAAGTACCAGAAGTAAGTATCAAGGAATACTGAATAGACAGCTCATTGCTTTTGCAGTTCCTCACTCAGACAGACAGTTCAAGAGGCAGTAGGTGAAACAGTTGACCCGATATTTTCAACTGTCTAACTTGGCAATTGAAATCACTCAGAAGTGGTTGCTTACTTGTTGTTTATTCTGTTTACTGGGATACAAATTGGTAAAGAAAGTAAAACTAAATAAAATCATATTGTTTTATCTTTACTGGTATATTAGACATCTGTCCAAATAAGTGTGGGGTTTGATAATAAACAATAATTTTACTGATCATAAAAACATATGTTATGGCCCTTATTAGAACTGCATCAGCACTGTTTTAAATGAGGCCAACACCATGTTATTTTGTGGACAGCAGAAGAGACTAAGAAACTAGCTGAGAATTATCCTACAATCAGACCCCACCCTTACTTGGACTGTCTGCTTCATTAGATTTACTGCATTTCATGATAATGGTGCTGATACTGAAGAAATAAGTATGAATGAAAGGTTTATATCTTTATCAACAGCCTTTCAGCTTAACCTCTCTTAATAATACCATTTTTATTAAAATACAGTTGAGTAATACACTATATACACACACTGCAGAAGCACCCTCTAATGAAAGTGCACAAAGTGCCCTGCTTTTGGAGATCCGCGCGCTAAAGTGCCCTTCTCGGGAAAAATTTACCATGCCCTTTTTCAGTTCTGGGGAAAACACTAGGTAAATGGGTCGATTACGGTACATGTAGAAGCTATCTTGGTCATCTGACTCAGATCCTGGGAACAAACTTTCTTTTCTCGATCCCACTAAGGCTCCATATGAAATTTAGCTTTGATAGGCCATGTGGTTATGAGCAGATCTTTGAAAATAGTGATAACAGACAGACAGATGATGGACAATGGCTATATTATTATTGATGCGGTCACCTCTGAGCCTTAAGGTAGACAAACGCTGAATAGAAATATTGGCGGGGCATTCAAACCATTATACTGTCTAAATGACCCAAAGAGCTATAAAACATTTGGATAAGAAAAAACAATTTTCACTGTTTTGTTTTCCTAAAAATCAATATTTTGTATTTCTACATATTTTTTTTACGCGTTTTCCATTAAAATTCATATCTCTAGCACATGAACGCACTTTCATTTCAGCAAATCATATAATCTGTAATATAGGATATTTGAAACAAACTGATAACAAAAATTTGCAGTTTTCTTGTTAATAAGTATATTTTTACATTCTTTAAAAACAAAGAAAATTGAATTTCATGAAAAACGTCATGAAAAATATATTCAATCGATGGGGCATGCTATTATTTTAGTAAAACTTACATTGTATGTTAAAAAACCAGAGGACCAATGGTCCTGTAGCTCACCTAACACTTGGTCCTGGTATATATTTTAATGCTTTTATACATGTATATAGCACCAGGGCAGGGGCAGATAACCCCCTCCCTTGGGGATTAATGTTGAGTCCCAATTCTATATACAGTACACGCAACGTGAAGACTTGATCTGACACGCTCTCGCGTGACACTTAAAATCGCGAGGAGGGGATTAAAATCCACGAGATTCTCTCGCAACTCTCACGCATTTCACACTAAACTTCCTCGCGTATTTGAAAATCCCCACGTTCCACGCAAGAAAATTCCTCGCATCTCGCGTGAAATTCATAGAATGATGTATGCGAGAAACGTTCTCGCATCACATGTGGAATTTTGTCCAGGTAGGTACAGTAAATGCAAGTTTCTATACAAGTACATATACCTTTACAGACAAGGCATATGATTCGCAATGCATTTTTTTTTTTCGGCGCTGATAACGGTTCAATTAATACATTGTAAGCGTGCGTGAATAACCTAATTGATCGCATCCTCAACGCAAGTATTGTTTGACCGTACGGTATTTACATTTACGAATTAAGGATGGGTTGATAAACAATCATGATCGGCGTAATTTTGTTGCAGTTATGCGGCGAGTCAATTAGAGAGGCTTATGTTTGAAAGAATATTGTGAATAGGTTAGTTAGTAGCAAACGGAGTTCTTTCAAATTCTAGAATGATGACACAGACAAAAAATTTCGCTCAGCCGCCACCGATAATAGCCCAATCCATGTCAAAGCAGTCACAAAGATCAAAGCGTTTCGATCAGCTTTTGAACTCAAAGATATAGCCGCTAGTGGCACGTGCCGAAACGTTTACTTTAACCAATATAAACTTTCTGATGTAAGAGCGGTCAAGTTTCCATTAAAAGCGCACGCGACTGGGCAGTCTCAGGGGTGATTGACATCCACGTAATCGACTCTCTGAATTATGCAAATTTGTAAACCTGTTTGAGTGGCAGCTAAAAATTACGTCACAACTGCATCCTCTTAATCAGTTCATTCAAATATGATTTTGCGTCGTGGATCAATAGTCAAAGTGTTTGGATTTTAAAAATGCATCAAAATGAAGGAAAAAAAAAGAGGTGAGAAGTTTGTTTTTTTTATTCTGAACTCCGCGTGGCAAAATCACATTATCTATATGAAAAAAGAAACTGATTCTGGTTCAAGGTCACTGGGCCTTTGTTTCTGGACAAAGATTTCCGAAGGGTTTTTATCATATATGGGCATGGTGGCCACCATGTTCATGTGACCATGACCACCTGAACAAACTTTGATTCCTTTGACCCAGTATTAAAGCTCCATATGAAATACAGTAATCATTTGTATAAATTATGATGGGCCTGAGTGCCCAATGCTACATACCGGTACCAAGTTTCAAGGTTATAGGCCTTTCGGTTCTCGAGAAAAAGACGTTTGAAGAGTTTTTACCATATATGGGCATGGTTGCCATCTTGGTCAAGTGACCAAGACCAAACTATGGTTCCTTTAAGCCGGTGAAGCTCCATGTGAAATATGGCTTCAATTGACCCCAGTGGCCTCTGAGAAGATGTTTGAAAATGTTGACGGGTGACAGAATCTCAATGACTTTGTACAAAAGTCAAAGAATGACCTTGACCTTTAACGACAAAATATCTTCATCTGGTCATTTTGTCAACCATATATACCAAATATTGTACCTTACACTTAAATAGTTTCTGAAAAATCCACTGTTTAAGCATTTTCAAATATAAAAACCTACATAATGTACCAAAGTTGACAGTGTCATAAATTAGGTCAAGGTCAATGCACGATCATTTGTATAAACTATGATGGGCTTGAGTGCCCAAAGCTACATATCAAGTTTCAAGGTCATACGCCTTTTGGTTCTGGAGAAGAAGATTTTGACGGGTTTTTACCATATACGGGCATGGCGGCCATCTTGGTCAAGATCCGGAGAACAAACTTTTATTCCCCGATCACACTTAAGACGCCATATGAAATTTTGCTTCAATCAGACCAGTGGTTTCAGAGGAGAAGATGTTTTGAAAATCTTGATGACAGACAGACCGACAAATTGACCTTGACCTTTAGTGACATAATATCTTCATCTGGTCATTTAGTTGACCATATAAACCACGTATTGTACCTTAGACTTAAATAGTTTCTAGATATCCACTGTATACGGGTTTTCCCATATAAAAGCCTAACCTACCAAAGTTGACCATGTCGGAAATTAGGTCAAGGTCAACGCAAGGTCATCATTTGTATAAACTACGATGGGCTCGCATGCCCGATGCTACATACCAAGTTTCAAGATCATAGGCCTTTTGGTTCAGGAGAAGAAGATTTTCGAAGGGTTTTTACCATATATGGGCATGGCTGCCATCTTGGTCATGTGACCCAGACCGCAGGTATAAACTTTAGTTCCCCTATCCCACTGAGACACCATATGAAATTTGGCTTCAATCTCCCCAGTAGTTTCAGAGGAGAAGATGTTTGAAAATCTTGATGACGGACAGACTGACAAAATGACCTTGACCTTCAGTGACATATCTTCATCTGGTCATTTAGTTGACCTTCAGTGACATATCTTCATCTGGTCATTTAGTTGACCATATATACCACATATTGGCCCTTAGACTTAAATAGTTTCTGAGAAATCCACTATATAAGCGTTTTTCCATATAAAAGCCTACCAGACCAAAGTTGACCATGTCATAAATTAGGTCAAGGTCAACGCAAGGTCATCATTTGTATAAACTACGATAAGCTCGCATGCCCGGTGCTACATACCAAGTTTCAAGATCATAGGCCTTTTGGTTCAGGAGAAGAAGATTTTTGAAGGGTTTTTACCATATATGGGCGTGGCAGCCATCTTGGTCATGTGACCAAGATACCGCGAACAAACTTTCGTTCCCTCAACCCATGGAAGCTGCATATGAAATTTGGCTTCAATCATCCCAGTGGTTTCAGAGGAGAAGATGTTTGAAAATCTTGACGACGGATGGTCCGACGGAATGACCTTGACCTTTAGTGACATAATATCTTCATCTGGTCATTTGGTCGACCATGAATACCAAGTATTAAACCTTAGACTTAAATATGTTCTGAGAAATCCTATGTTTAAGCGTTTTCCCATATAAAAGCCTAACGTACCAAAGTTGACCATGCCGTATATAGGTCAAGGTCAACGCAAGGTCATGATTTGTACAAACTATGATAGGCCCGCATGCCAAATGCTACATACCAAGTTTCAAGGTCATAGGCCTTTTGGTTCTGGAGAAGAAGATTTTTGAAGGGTTTTTACCATATATGGGTGTGGCAGCCATCTTGGTCATGTGACCAAGATACCGCGAACAAACTTTCGTTCCCTCAACCCATGGAGGCTGCATATGAAATATGGCTTCAATCGGCCCAGTGGTTTCAGAGGAGAAGATGTTTGAAAATCTTGACGACGGATGGTCCGACGGAATGACCATGACCTTTAGTGACATAATATCTTCATCTGGTCATTTAGTTGACCATGAATACCAAGTATTAAACCTTAGACTTAAATAGTTTCTGAGAAATCCTATGTTTAAGCGTTTTCCCATATAAAAGCCTAACGTACCAAAGTTGACCATGCCGTATATAGGTCAAGGTCAACGCAAGGTCATGATTTGTATAAACTATGATAGGCCCGCATGCCCGATGCTACATACCAAATTTCAAGGTCCTAGGCCATTTGGTTCTGGAGAAGAAGATTTTTGAAGGGTTTTTACCATATATGGGCGTGGCGGCCATCTTGGTCATGTGACCAAGATACCGCGTACAAACTTTTGTTCCCTCAACCCATGGAGGCTGCAAAGTGCATATGAAATTTGGCTTCAATCGGCCCAGTGGTTTCAGAGGAGAAGATTGTTGAAAATCTTGACGACGGATTGTCCGACAGAATGACCTTGACCTTTAGTGACATAATATCTTCATCTGGTCATTTAGTCGACCATGTATACCAAGTATTAAACCTTAGACTTAAATAGTTTCTGAGAAATCCACTGTTTAAGCGTTTTCCCATATAAAAGCGTAATGTACCAAAGTTGCCCATGCCGTAAATTAGATCAAGGTCAACGCAAGGTCATGATTTGTACAAACTATGATGGGCCGGCATGGCCGATGCTACATACGAAGTTTCAAGGTCATAGGGCTTTTGGTTCTGGAGAAGAAGATTTTTGAAGGGTTTTTACCATTTATGGGCATGGCGGCCATCTTGGTCATGTGACCCAGATACCCGGAACAAACTTTCGTTCCCCCGACCTAGGTAGGCTCCATATGAAATATGGCTTCAATCGGCCCAGTGGTTTCAGAGAAGATGTTTGAAAATGTTGACGGACGACGGACGGACGACGGATGCCTGGCTATACTATAAGCTCACCTATGAGCCTAAAGGCTCAGGTGAGCTAATAAAACAAAAAAAAAACATTTCACCGTTTTGTTTCCTAGAATAACAATGTTTAAGTTCAAAATATCCGCAAAACAGACTGCCCAAATTCTGCACCTGCTGCAAGCACAGCCGGTCCTTGCCCTACTACTTATTTTCCTGTTATTCGGTTCTATCATAGAGTAATGTCGACAAAAATGCACAGATGGAATGGAAACTGTGAAGATCTTGATCATTCTGGTTCCTAAGGAACAGTCTGATCTCGGTTTCCACTGTATGTACAGACCTATGTGCCCAAAAACTTAGGATCTTTACGCAGGGATTTCGCAAGGGACTGAATGACTGGTGGTCCACAGGACCAACTTATCCACAATTTAAATGGTCCTCCCGATGTTTCGGCTATTCTTCGTTATCATGTGTTTTCATTTAATTTCAAAATCAGTTGGTCTGCAGGACCAGCTACCAAAGACATCAACTGGTCATGGCCAAAAATCAATGGTCCAGGACCAACGGACTTATGGTTAATACTACCCCTGTTTACAGTAGACGTGTGAGTGTGTTATAACTGTATATACTCCACAGTTGATCGATTTGATGATGAACAATAACTCTGTTTTGTTTTTAAACAAGTAAGAACAGAGTTATTGCGTATACGTCCACCTTAAGGCTAAGGCGAGCTAAAGCATGAGAGCCATGAGGCCCTGCATTGCTCCATGACAGCCTAGCTCAACAGCAAATACCTCAGGTACCAGCCAAACCTGATGTTGCTACCAACATCATATGTCTGGTGGAGAACTATCGTAAAAGCTCTATCGGAGTTGGTTGTTGATTATCTTGCCATTTGCAGCATTTTGGTTGCTATAGAAATCTTGCTAACTAAAAATGTTTTGGTTTATTTTGGACAAAAACAGATGTACCCACACCTGCGCTTTCCCAGCAGTATCATTTTTCACAGATGTTGCCAAGTTAAGACCTCCTGTGACCTTACAAATAGGGACTCAGTCACCAAAATTTAATCAGTTCTTTTGCAACTCCAGATTATACACTTGTCTATATTTGGTATTATCCCATCAGTCCCTTCAGGAGGTATGGTGCAGAAGAGCCATTTTTCAACATTCTTTGACCTGTGACCTTTAAAATGAGGTCACGGTCACCAAAATCTAATCAATTCTTTTCCATATTCCTGTGATATATCTGTAGTGAGTGAACTCGGGTTTAACATCCCATCAATAACGAGGTCATATGGAGACGGGACCTCGGTTTAAAAGTCTCATCCGAAAGACCGGAGAAGCGGGGGATCGATCTTGCTACCCCTGGGTTGGTAGTCCGGAGTGTTATCCACTACGCTACAGCCGCTCCTATGATATATCTGTATGAATTCGCTTAAAAACGAGTTTGGTTAAAATCATTCAATCTATCCATTCAGGAGATATGGTGCAGACAAGCCATTTTTCAACATTCTTTGACCTCCCGTAACCTTGAAAATACCGAAAGAGCAAGGTCACCAAAATCTAATCACTAATTTTGCATCTCACAATGATATATTTTTGCAAGTTTAGTTCATATCCATCTATCCATTTGGGAGATATGGTGCAGACAAGGCATTTTTCAACTCTCTTTGACCTCCTGTTACCTTGAAAATGGGGTCAAGGTCACTAAAATCTAATTAGTTCTTTCCCATCTCCCAGTGGTATATTTGTTTGAATTTGATTAAAATCCATCCATTCTTTCAGGGAATATGGTGCTTACAAGGCATTTTTCAAAATTCTTTGACCTCCTGTGACCTTGAATATATGGTCAAGGTCACCAAAACCTTAACACTTCTTTCCCCCTACCCAATGATTTATCTGTGCAAGTTTGGTAAAAATCCATCCATCCCTTCAGAAGATAGAATGCAGACAAGAAACTATGCAGACGCCAACTTTTCCATGTTCTTTGACTTCCTGTGACCTTGAAAATAGGGTCAAGGTCACTAAAATCTCATCAGTTCTTCCCCCCCCCCCCACCAAATAATGTATCTGTGCAAGTTTGGTCAAAATCCATCTATCCCTTCGGGACAAGAAGCTTCTTCGATGCCGACAGGATCTGCACCAAAAACAATATGTCCCCCCCCCCTCTGATGATGGTGGGGGACATAATTAAGCAGATACAGTACACCCGTCACGAATTTTCGACCGTTCGCGCTCGCGCGTGATGCGGGAGATCGCACGAAAAGGATTAAAGTGCTCGCAAAATCCAGGCAAAATCCTCGCAAACTTCGCGCAACTTTCTCGCATTTCGCGCGTGTACCATAAATTTCACGCGAAAGAACCCCGTATGATGAGTTTGCAATAATTCTCGCCATGATGCGCGAACTCGGTTAAGTTAAAATTCGACATTTTCAGAGCTCCCGATAAAGGGACTGTTTTTTTACTAAAGGAAAATTGTGACAACGTCTGAAGTACCAAACTGATGCGTGAAGAATACTCTCGAAGAAAACAGGGTTACGCATCTTAAAAAAACAAAAAAAAAAAACAGAAGCGTTTTACGTACATGTATAATAGGAAATAGTAGCAGTTCCACCATACTACGGAATAAAATGCGGTAAAAAAGAAGAGAGAAATAAAGAGAAAAGCGTTCAGTCGCCACTAAAGAAGGTTCACTTCAAAACTGGTCACAAAGATCAAAGAGTTTCAATCAGCTTTTGATGTCAAGGATAGCAATCAAACGCACGTGCCAATCGGTTTCACCTTAATGTCTTTAAGGAAGACCCAGCTCAGCCTGCATGCTTGCGGAAACTGGTCTGCCTTTTATGTAATCATACACATGTATGAATAAAGTGAAACAAGAAACTTATTTTATTACCCAGCTGTGTATGCCGATTTTGGAATTCGTTTAGTCCAGCTCCGGACCGAAATTATTTCAGAAACAAAGTGTCTGAAAATTGAAACTTGTTTCTCTTGTTTGTGAAAATTGAAACTTGTTTCTCGGCATTTTCCGGCCCAGAGCTGCGCTAGGAATTCGTTGTACGCACTTGGCCAGGGGTATCTTTTTCACGACGCTATTCCGCCGAAGTACATATACATGTATTCAGAAGTTATACTTTGATACCGCTGGACAGACGAATTATATAATCCTAAAACATATTTCAGACCATGCTGTGCACACAGGTTTTTCAACTTGTTCACTATACAGATTGCAGTTATGTCGAACAGAAATTGCGCAGGACTCATCACAATGCACAATATAAACGAAAGGTGTTTCTGTAGACCGGAGCAGTGTACATGTAAGTGAGAACTCTGGGTCAATTTACTGATCGGACTGCACACACAGTTTACAGTGTTCAAATATTACCGCCCGATTATCAAGCAGACGATCTGCATATCTTCGTAATCAGACCGGGCCATGTTTTCTGGTTTTAACTTCTACTTTTCTAATATTCTACCTGTTTCTCTCTCTCTCTCTCTTTCGCGCGTGCAGGCCCTTTCCAGACTGCGCAGATGTTTGCCGGTATCAAGTTCAAGGCTATTTGCTTACACCCCAGCTTGTCTCATTAAGACTGCCCAATAAGACTGCGCAGACGTACTCCGGTAGAAAGAGCTACGCCAGCACGCACACAGCTTTGAACCAACGTTGATTCAACGTCATGAATCAACGTTGATTCAACATTATGCTTTTATGCCCAGTACATTCACTTAGCCTCTAATTATTTTGTTGTGATCAAACCGGCTTTAATTTTTCTTTCGGCACCCGGACGATCTCGATCAGACTTTGGAAGACTGTCCCGAAGACTGAAGCGAGACTTCCTGTTCACACATTACAATATAACATTCAGTGTCAGTTCCAGAACCGTCTCTCTCTCTCTCTCTCCAATTTATTCGTGAAACAAACGTGGAATCTCTTTGATACTCTCTAAACTGCTTGAACCTGCACGTGCTCAATACACAACAGGTCAATGCGCACAATATAATCTTACAGAGGGAAACAAATGGAAACGATTCTACATCACGTACAAAGTGAAGATTCGGGTCTGTCCGTGCAGGCAGAAGGCTGCTTTAAGTATTTATGGTTGGCCAGCACAAAAAAAAAAATCTTCTTATCGTCGGACCCCTCCTTCTACTATAGTTAGAAATCAGGACAACCCAGATCAGCATATGTATGCGGCAATCATTACGTAACTGGTTTGTCCCAGTATTTAAAATGATTACGGTGTTGTTGTACAAGCTATATAAAAAGAGCTGCACAGACTCAGATAATCATGCGTATGTGCACAGACTCTTCTTAGTCTTGCTAAATGTAGATTCTTTAAGATGCTGTAATTGTCACTTTGGTACGTATAATTCGTATTTGTAGAAAAAGAACAGTGTGTTTGTCTTGTTTTCTTTTTTTTTTCTTCCTTCGACTTCTCGGAAATGATGCTTCTTACCAGACCAGCGCTCAGCTTCAGAAACATACATGTAGGAATTAGTACATGGTTACTTCAGTGAAACTTGCCGTGTAGATTCGGACAGAATCTTGCCATCAGCGAGACTCGTACCTGCGTCCCATACCTCGAAGTCGGGAGCGCCAAAGAACACGGAGTCTTATGGACACTTCAAACATGAATTCATTTGAAAATACCAATGCAAATCGAGGTTGCAGCCTGTATGTCTGTGCAAGTATAATCACCCTCGTCCCTATCAGCAATCAGAGGATCACGAAAAATCAAAACAGCTTACAACAAGGACTGCGCAGATGCGCAGGCTGATTTAAATCAACTGTTTGCATAGTATGATTATTTATGTGTATCAGAATAGCGCTATTAAAGTGAATCGTTTCTCCGCCAATTTTGCATATGGTGACAACTTTTGTGATTTCCTGTTAGCTGCCCTGGACGATAAAGCCCATCCAAAATAAAGTCTATTTTTTTCTTTGAGGAAAGTCTTCATTTTGGATCGGCTTTGCCCTGTAAATTTTTTTTCTACTGACTAATGCGTCTTTTCCATCTAATTTGAAAATCTTGTTGCATGGCACCTCTAATCTATTCCTCAACGTCTTGGATCGTTGTAGCGTCCCAGTCTATATTTCCACCATGTTGTATCTTTGTTGGTTGTTATTCTCCGGCCAAACAGTGACTGCTCCAACCAGACTGCGCATGAGCGCAATCTACCCTAGGCATGCGCAGTTGTACATGTACATCGAAAGAATTATTACCTGAAAAAGGCGTCTTACTACATCTGCGAACCGCAAAGCCTAAGGCCAGTCTGCGCATCTGAATAATGATAATTTTGCGAACAATGCTTGTCGGTTGTTATTCTCTGGACAAACTGTGACTGCTCCAATCAGACTGCGCATGAGCGCAACCCACCCTAGGTATGCGCAGTTGGACCCATACGTCGGGAAAATGGGACAGCATTCTACATTTGCGAACTGCACAATAATCAGTCAATTTTTGTAAATGTATACGTGGTATGATATGGATATTTGCTGATCGGATGTGTTCTAACGTCCATTTTGAGACGCAGGCTGATGTAAATTATTGTACATGCGATTAAGGTCGGAGTATCGTAGGTGAATTAAACTCGAAGTTTAAATTGAATTGAAACTGTGCATGGTCAAATCAAGGAATCGGGCCAACAAATGCCAGTGGTCTGCAAATTTTGAATGCACATACCATGCATGTGCGCTGGCCGGTTGGTGGTGTCAGTTTAGGCACATGTTCAGACAGTTTGTGAGGGCGTTTTTCATGACATTCCGACAATTTATTCTTTTTGCAACCCCCGGTTTCTCATCTGCAAACTAATAAGGGGGGGGGGGGGAGCAGGCGGGCGGGAGGGAGAAATGGGGAAAGAAGGAAAGTACACAATACCGCACGCGCTTAAGCGCACATGCACATTTCCGCTGAATAGGGAAAGTAGACTTAGTTCAACCTGCGCACACCCGAAACCTCATAAACTCGATCGTTTTCGGTTAAATATGTACATGTACATGTAGGTTCCCAAGAGTCCTTGGGATCAACAAAGATGCAGACACAGAGGACGCTAATCAGACCACACACGTGTAGGCTGATCTACGTCTTCGCTTTTCGCACTCAGTACAAAGCACCTTTTCCGACTGCATGGCGCAAAAATACTGGAAAAAAATATCCCGACTTAACGCACGTGCGGATTCCCGCCAAAATAACCACCATTTAATAGTACATGTACATGTAGTATAGCTGCGCAGCGGAGCAAAAGTTCTCAGGCCGAGATCTTAGTCTTGGAAGTTATTATAGTGGAGATAAACAGAAATAAAAAAGAAGAAAAAAACGATATCCCAAACGTCTGCTTGAAATTTTAGCAATTACCTTTTTAAAGCTGATACTGTTTCAGCCTATTTACTTTACAAAACTTCACAAAGCTTGCATCATTTAAATTGAATGAAATAGGTTAAAAGAAAAAAAAAACAGCTTTTATCATTTTCGGGAGAATGGTACCTCTAACGCGAACTTTCCCGCTTCGCGCATGAAATCTTTGCTGTGTCAAAATCGATCTTCTACAGAAGCGCGAAGTTTCTCGCATCCCGCGTGAATATTCACGCAAATTTCATGCATGAAGCTTAAAATCTTCGCGTGAAACACTCGCAAAAGTCACGCGAAACTAGCGCGAAAAAAATGAAAATTTCGCGCGTGATGCGAGATCTATCGAACATTCGCGACGGGTGTACTGTAGCATACAATTTTTTGTCTAACAGGTGAGTAGCTAAAGATCATTTCTTCACCAATTTGTCAATAACTCATCAATGTTTAGGCAGCAATAGCCATTTTTAATTTTTCTCCAAGGTTGGGCGGTGAAAACCAGGGGTGGTTTTAACCAGCAGTTTTAAGCGATTAAAACCGCCCTGGTCAATACTCCCAAAAAGTGGTCAATACTGGTCAACACTGGTCCATTTAATTTTTTTAGTGGTCAGTTGGAAATTATGGTGGTCAGCTGAGGTTTTTGTTAAGTGGACAGTTGGTCTCTTAGCAACAGTTTTTGGCCTTTTTAGTCCTGGGCATTTTTGTCTATGACTCTTCAGTCTTTTAAAAGACCTTAGCATTAACTTCAATGTTACAGTCTTTGCACCTTGCAATGTTTTTTTTTTTTGCTATCTTCCAAAAATGTGAAGAAGTTCTGAATTGGGTCTTTAGGTTTCATTCTTGACACCTTAAGTAAAACAAATGTAGCTTGATGATAAGATATTATCTATATTGCAGATAAATCAAATTTTCTCACATTAGGAATAAAAACTGGTGTCAGTGCATACTACCGGGTCGATCTAAAACGCTAAATTTCTTGCCGAATTCAGCAATTTGCTGATCAGCCAAATGAGTCTAAAATGCTGAACTGCTGATAAAGTAATTCACAATTAAACAACCACTCAGAAAGTGGCGAAATGACTACTCTCTTGTTGAGGCACTCCAGCAAGTGGTTTTTTGAAGTTTATGCTTAAAGGATAAAGAAACAGCAAAGTCCACTTACATGGCTCAATTTACTACCATTTCTCGTAGTCAGATTTGTCCAGTAGAGTTTTTGAAATTCATTGGCATGCTCTCAAGCTTGAAAAGTAATCTCTTGCAATGTATTTTTTTCAGTTTCAAAATGGCGGCCTCAAGATAACCCGTATTGCTGTAGGGGTGGCATGTTTCAAGCACATTCTTGAAAATTACCATTTCATATAAAATTAATATGAAATCAGTTCAGAAAAATTTATTCTTATATCTTATAGCAGTTATTTTCTTAAGTAATATCTTTTTGGAAAACAAAAAGATGCATAAGTGTAGCTGACATTCCAAGCAACCCTTTGCTGAAATGATCATATTACAAAACAGATCAGGTGATTAGTGATGACATCATTTCTGTTGTGATGTCATAATGGGTGGTTCCCAGCTTCATAAAAATTAAAATGAACCTCATCAAAGGCTGGAAACCAGAAGGAATATTTTTACTATTGGAAAACCCACCTCCAAACAAAAAATGATAAAAATAGACAAAAGAGGTCATGCAATATACTGCAAGTCAGTATTTAGCTACGAGAAATGGTTTTGGGTATGTTAAACCTAAAATTTTGATATTTAAGCATCTTTAAAGAAAAAAGTTCCACTAAAAACCACTTGCTGGAGTGCCTCAACAAGAGAGTAGCTGGGAAACATCAAGCTGTCGAAACGTCCATCAACTGCCATTTAAAGACTAAGAACCAGTCCAGGTGTTAAACCTTTATGTTAACATGAATTGATTCGGCTTCTAGAGAAGGTAGCAGTCCTGTCAGTACATGTGAGTTAATCGACTGGCCATGAAATATGGCTATTACTAAAACCTTGTACCGCACCGCACCGCACTGGGGTAAAATAGAATACCGCACCGCCGAAGATTTCCGAATCCTACCGAATTTTACGGCCTCTACTGTAGGCAAAGGGTATGTTACTTAGTATATGCTGATTTTGTAAATATTTTTTTTAATTAACCATGTTAATGTACTGGAAGTATATACATATTTATATCATGCTGAAACCTTAATTGCCCAGCCCCAAAATGGATTTTAATATCGATTTTATCTATTTCAATTATGTCATAAATTCTCAGGTTAACTATCACATAGTAGTCCCTAGTGTTTAGATTTGGTAGGGTTCGGTTATAAACTAAAGCCGAGATATACTTTCGATATATATTTTTGTTTTAAGGTAACTTTATCCATATAATTTCTTAAATTTAAACAAATCGCATATACATATATATATCTACCTGAAAAATTTTCCTACGGGGGTTGGAAGTGACTCTTAAAAGCATCTCTGTATTGCAATCACCAGAAAAATACATGTTAAAATTCTTTGGAGAAAAAGCCTCGGCAGTATAATGTAAATTTGCCTTATTATTACGGATGCAAAGGAAATATTCCAAGTCTTTCAGAGAGTTTGCTTGCAGAAAATGGCAGAGTGATCCTAAGTATATGTATTGAGATGGAGAAGTATTTTCGTCGAATTAATTCGACATACAATAAATATTCATTAATAAATTCATTATTTACTATCACAGAGAAAGACAGGAACAGATTGATAGCATATAACGTGAGTGCGGTAAAGTTCGGGATTTACTCGGCTCTGTACGTAAATTTCCGTAAGTGCGGTACAAGGTTTTAGCCGGTGCGGTGCGGTGCGGTACAAGGTTTTAGTAATGGCCTGAAATATCAAGATTGCAAATATGTCCGTAGCCTAACAGCACTAATTAGGCTTTCTCTGTTGTATTTGCAGAAATCTTAAAATGTAAGTGATTGCTTCAGTCTGTTATTATACGAGCAGTACTGCAATCTGAGTGTTTGTAATCAAGGATCAATGAAATTTGATCAATGCTTTGACCCAACCCAAAACTGCCAAAATTTGACTGCTCAAGAAAATTTAGAATTTGTTCTTCGCATGGCCGCAACTGAATGGTTGCCCCCAGTTACATTTGGCATAAGTAAGACGTTTCAATTTTGATTGCTAGAGGATTTAAATACCCACAGGTCTAACTAAATGGTCCCAAAACTCTTTTAGGCAAAGTTTCGACAACTTTCCTCCATGTTTACAACCCCGCCGGATATTACGTGATTTATAGAAAACACAGTCCGGCTGGATTGTAATGGACCGAAATAAAATTTTGTAAAGTAAAGTAAAGAGTGCATAGAAACACCGGAATCTAACCAACACAATCGGTCAAAAAAGTAATCAGAATCAGAATTACTGGTAATACGTCCAAGGACAATCATTCACCAGGAATGCCACCGTCCGCCCGTCCGTCCGTCCGTCCGTCCGTCCGTCCATCCATCCATCCATCCATCCATCCATCCATCTGTAGTGGTGACCCCAATGTCCGAGGGATTGTCCGTTGCGGTCAGTTACTGGTCGATTTGGTTCAGCTTATAGATGGCGCTAAATTCGCATCACGTGACTGTAGAAGCGCCCTCTCACTACCTTGACGCCTCTGCGGGAACACACTTTCTCTGGAGCTCCAGACGAGACAATCTACCAACTGGCTAAGAAGGTGTTGTAGAAGAGTTGAGGAGAAAGGGGACAGAAGAAAGGGAGCGGGTATGATAGAAATATACACAAATTACATGTTGACTTACCTATGTCGCCCTCTGGCACACGTGGCGAGAGACGAGCTCAGTTCGCTGTGTACTGCTTGAAGGCTGGGTGGTAAGTGAAGAGCAGTGGTGTGACTTCACTCATTGATGGTCGCTCGTGCATAAAGCCAGTACCTGTACATGTGTTTATCAGCCGTGTCTCCCGTGGCCCAAAGGTGAGATGTATAGCGTGATACATGTAAAATCACACTGAGTATGCAGATAACTTATAACGGGGGTTATAAACAAATGAATGTGCACAACACTCTACCCCATCTAAGAAGAACATGATTTTGGCTTATTTGAAATATGTAAATGAACGGAATAAATTTGTAGTTGTATAACAATTTACTTAGAAACAGTTGAAAGTTGAAATCATCATGAAATACATAGTGAAATTAAGACGAGAGAGACACGACTGATAACTTCTGCTAGATTAGATATTTAGGAAAGTTGGACAACAATAAAGCTATGTGATGAAAACTAGATAAAACTTATTGTGTTGTAATGCGACAGATAATTTTGTCATGAATGTGTTGTATTTACATAAAAGAATAGAGGTTTATACAAATGATCACGATATATAGCTAAATGATCCTGTCGGGCATGGAATCCAACTATGACCCATGTATTCAGGGTGTACAATTTATAATGCATTTAAAATCTAGTTTTACATTTTTCCACGTATAGAAACGAATAAAGTTTCGTGAGATGATCCAAAAGCGTTTTGAACTTCATAAACTAATGAGCTGTGTATTGAAATACAAGCATAAGCATAAGTGAATTAGTATAAATACCCCATGCCCGATAAGGTACATATAAAATAGCCATCAAACACATGAACTGCCATACTTGGGACTACAAAGAATAGTAACTTGAAAAGGGACACAAACCAAAGTAGCCTAAGCACTGAAAATTTCGATGAGTTGTGAAATAACGTAAAGAGCTCACATACACCTAGAATTTAGACACTGTAGTAGATAGTTATAATGTACAAAACTTGCCAGAATTAATTGATATAATTACTGAATGTTTGTGAAATATTTGTGTTTGTTAATTTTCCAACATCATTTATGAATTCTTGATGTGAAGCGCAACATAAAGCGTTTTGGTGGAAATAAAAGTGGGCTACAAGCAATATTACAAATATAATAAAACAATGACTTAAGATATGTAGCACTAACACTCTCTTTACAAACGGAATGTATAAGACCGAATGCAAATTTACAGTACATCGTTTTGAATTTACATAAATTTTTCATACGTTGATGTTTGGCAGATCAAAAGTCGCCATATTCAAAGATCAAGTAGTTATTGAGGAATCGTCTTATGCCATAACAAAACATCGAAACTTCCAGATCTGACCTCGGTTTGTTCATAATTGATTAGAAGATGATGTAAAAGTGATGGAATAGAAGCATCGAACGCAAAAGTCGAGATCTTTTCCTCAGAAGCAACAAAAGCAGTTATTTAACCAGTAATGGTTCCATTCCATCTCTTCTAACAATATCGACTTCGCAGTCCATATATGTGATGTAGCAAAGGTACATTTAATCAAAGTATATGTACATGTACCTCTTCCAACTTTGTACAAATAGCAGTATACCAGAGAACACAAGTTCAGCTCCCAAATGCACTGCTAGTTGCCCAAATATGGGATATTAAGAAAATTATTTGTGCAGATCAAATTGGCCCCGGAAATCCCGAAACTCAGACAACATACAAGCTAACTTCCGAGAGTCAGAACGATGAAGCCAAAATGACAAGCAACCAATATGAGTATAATTTGTTGCGCACGGACGGAAGCTCGACTCAGTCACATGACGATCACAAAAACATGAATAAAACTACATGCAGCAATCGAAACTACTAAGAATTTCGGAAACTACAGGCGTACATACTTCACACAGCATTCGGAAAACACACAGGCTAGCCCGACCACTGCGGTGGAGTATAATGTAATTATGCAGAATGCAGTGGCAATGAGAAATGAAATATGGTGAAGAACCACTGCAACCGAGCATACACCGTATCATGGATTCTACCGTAGTTACCTATTACCGAAGCTACAAACGTGAACGTAAAAAATTACTATTTTGAAAAACGCTAAACGCGTTCAAGCTTCAAACGCCTCGGTGTTCAAAGTGTTAGCTGTACAAATCTACACAACCGAGTTAGCAGTCAGAAAAGTTCAAAATCTATACAAATAATTTTCTACGACACAGGTTTTTCTGATAGGAACCCAAAGTATGTTATAAATTTTCTGAAGTCAAAGCTACAAAATTATGAACCAGAAAGAAGACAGGCGTGCAGAGAGATACAAGCAGCTTGACACAATATTCTAAATGCTCGTCGTTAAGGTTATTAGAAAGCCGAGATATTTAGCCCCAAATGGGAAAGCAGTATTTATATGCAGTAACATTATAAGCTCCATAATGCTAAAGTTGACAGATTCTATCATAACTGAAAATACATATACATACATTACATATCATACATGAGCATAAATGTTTACAGAAAAATGCAAATATCACACATGCGCACCTTTCATGCGCAGCATGACAGAATTAAATGTCAATCCTGGACCATTTAATCCAGGCCTAACTAAATATCACTCCGGCGAAAATACGCCGGCCTGACAAAATATCACTCCGACGCAATTTTATACGTCGGCCTGACAATAAAAATATGAGTCATGATAGAAACTGCCAAAAGTCACATAGTTCTAAAATCTTCTAAAGTTACGTCATATTGTATTAAACGTGATGCTGAAATTATCTTTTCAAAGCTAAGTTTCAGTTATTCAAATTAAAATCTTAAAAAGTTCCTTCAAGAGCAGAGAATACAAACAGAAGTAGAAGTAGAAACTTTCAAAGTATGAAATATAAATGCTATGGTTCAGCTCCACATAGAAATGCACAGTTCCAACAGCGAAATTCCCATATTTCTTCCCCTTTTATCGATAAGAAGTTTACTTTGATGAACAAATACGAGCAGGAAACCTCTTAGGGTATGAGTTCCTCTAAGAGACTGTGTCAAGTTTAAATTTGTAAAATATTCAGCTAAACGCCGGAAAAATAAAATGCCAATTTAAAATTATCGTTGTATTAGTTTTTTTTTTTTTTTTATTATTATTATTTTTTTTTTTTTTGGTTGGGGGGGGGGGGGGGGGGGCAGAAATGCGTATGTGGGTCCGGAGTAAATAGAAGGGTATGGCTTCATGCAAATGGCGAATGTAATTAGATCACAAGCAACAATTTTAGTCTACATTTTGGAGTCGGGGACAGGCGAGTGCGGTGATTGGGAATGTTGCGGGGGGGGGGGGGGGGGGTCAAAGGGACGGTAGAGGGGTTGGGTTAGCGAGGTTAACGAATTGGTTTCGCCTTGGTGAAGAGAATAAATTTACCGGCTGATGAGGGTACAGGAGGAAGGGGGTAAATTGATACAAAATAGGAGACTTAGCGGCAGTTGAATATTTTACCGAAAGAATAATTACCGTTTACCCTGTACGTTTCCTAAATATTGGGACAGGTAGGCTACTGCCTTACAAATGACAGTGCCTTTTATTATGCGATATATGTAAAAAAAAATAATGTCTGATGAATAAGATGTTTAAAAATGAAAACGAATGAAAAAAATATATAAATTACAAAGAGCATGCCAAAAGCAAACAAGCTGCTGTTTAGGGAAAATTTCAGACATGTTTAAGCAGAATAAATTTGAATTCGTACAGGGTAAATAATAAAAATATTAGCTTGAAAAGCTACGAAAATACATTGTAAAACAAAACATAAATGAAAACTACACATACCTGCTCCATTCCCTCCGTCTTGACTCCAAAAACCTTCAATGGGCAGACCCCGCGTCCAGCTGTTTCCTCGCAGTCGCCAATTGTTGTAGAAGAGTTGAGGAGAAAGGGGACAGAAGAAAGGGAGCGGGTATGATAGAAATATACACAAATTACATGTTGACTTACCTATGTCGCCCTCTGGCACACGTGGCGAGAGACGAGCTCAGTTCGCTGTGTACTGCTTGAAGGCTGGGTGGTAAGTGAAGAGCAGTGGTGTGACTTCACTCATTGATGGTCGCTCGTGCATAAAGCCAGTACCTGTACATGTGTTTATCAGCCGTGTCTCCCGTGGCCCAAAGGTGAGATGTATAGCGTGATACATGTAAAATCACACTGAGTATGCAGATAACTTATAACGGGGGTTATAAACAAATGAATGTGCACAACAAAGGCTTTGCGGCTCTGGTTGAGACTGTACAAGGACAGCAAGAAGTAATTGGTGAGTTTTACTTTAATGGTGGCAGCGCAATAGAACTACCAACGCTTCTGAGAGGAGAATTTTCTGGAAAGTCTTGACCAAAAAATTTGCACCTCGTGGCTCGGCAAAACTGCAGACATCTTCAGACTTGGTATTTGAAAATTCGAATTAGTGCACGGTTTTCCAAAGGTTTACTGTCATTTTTAGAATTATTCTGCACTGTCTGTGACTAAATTTTACCAATTTTGTTTGGCATTACGGAAATTAAAAATTTTCGGCTGACGAAATTGCGCACGTGCTCACGTGGCGGCCATTTTGAAAAAGTGAAGCAAAGCTAATTTTTTCATTCAATTGGCTATTCCTGCAACTGTTTAAAGCTTAATACCCCAGTTTAAAAGTTAAATTTCTTTCAAAGAAAGAAGAAAAATTTAATTTCTTGAAAATTTCCAGGTTTTCACAGACAATTTTTTGTTTCAATTAAAATTGTTTGCAGGCCTGTAATGCATTCGGTTTCATGGCATAAGTCAAAGACTTGGGCAAATACTGAACCGTGCGTTAAATGAAATACATACTCAGAGGGGTATAAACCGGTTTTGAAGCTCGTGTTAGTCAAAGACGTTCACACCAGCAATAACCTTGGTTTGAAAAACAGTTTCGGCATCTTTGTAAGTGAGAGCCGTTTTGTTGCAGGTAAAAATAAATAAAATAAATTATAAAATTTATTCTTGTGTATTTACTTTGCGACAAAATGTCAAAAGACATGGAAACACCAATTCGTGTGAATTTTGCGACGGTTGAAGATCTCCAGCGCATTCCACACATTGGCCCTAAGGTCGCATGCACATTGATTAAATTACGAGAAAGTCAGGGCAACCTAACCCTTGAAACATTGCAGACGTTTCTCCGAGCAAAGTTCGATGAGGAAACGTTGGCAATGTTGGACTTTTCTCGTAATGATGGCTTACCCACTACACCAGCACAGTATGGGTTGGAGGAAAGGGAAAGGGAGGAACTTAGGCTTGAGCCAGAAAGGCCTGAGCCGGAGGCACCTAGGCTGGAGGAAAGGCAAAGACCTAATTCACCAGCCCGGAGTGTGTATGAGGACTCCTTTGAAGGAAACCCTTCAATCCCTGTAAAAAGAGAAATTATTGAACAAAGGCCACCCATGTATGAAAGGTCAGCCATGTTTGAGCCAAGGCCAACCATGTTTCAACAAAGGCCACCCATGTTTGAACAAAGGCAACCCATGTTTGAACAGAGGGCACCCATGTTTGAACAAAGGCCACCCATGTTTGACCAAAGGTCACCCATGTTTGAAAAGTGGGAAGATTTTAGACAGCAATTTTCCCCAATGGCCAACATGTATGACCAGAAACCATCTATTCCTATTGATTGGGGTAGTGTGCCATTTGAAAAGCCAATTCCCACCTCCCCGGTTCTAACGCCGACAAAGTTGGCCAAAGAATTAAGTCGTAAGAGTAGGAAAAAAGCGGAGAAGCTAGGCAGGCGAGAAAAGAAACATAAAAAAAGTGCAAAGCACAAGAAAAGAGCTCATAAAGATTCTAGCTCTTTATCCTCATCCCCATGTAGTGACAAAGAAAAGAAACCTGAAGAGATGGGGAAAATAGCAAAGAGTAAACATGCTAAGTCTGGAAAGAAAAAAGAAAAGAAAGATTCCAGCTCTTCATCTGAGGATCAGCAATACATTGAAAAAGGGGCAAAGCCCAAGAAAAAGACTAAAAAACCATCTAAATATGATTCTCCCAGTTCGCCTAGCTCTTCCGGTTCTTCTAGCTCTTCCGATTCTTCGAGCTCAGATGCTGATGATGATGCAAAGCATCGTTCTCGTCGAAAAAAATCGAAGAAAAAGGGTGGGGCTGAAATACTGAGATTATTACCAAAAAATCTCAGCTATGATGGCAAAACAAATTGGCTGGCATTCAAGCAGAAGTTTACTCGTTATGCCGTTGCATGTGAATGGACTTCTGATGAATGTCTGAATTGTTTGTGCTGGTGTCTAACTGACAAAGCGGCAGAATTCTACGCCATGTTGATGGAACGAAACGAGGATTTGACGTACCGACGTCTAATGACACGGTTAGAGAAACGTTTCGGTGTAAAAGAATTGGCAGAAACTGCTCAAGCAAGGTTTCAGCAGGCAACCCAGGCATCAGGAGAATCACTAGAAGACTGGGCTGATAGAATATTGACGCTGGCAACCAAGGCATTCAAGACGTTGCCAGAGCATTATTCTAGCAGGCAGGCTATAGTGAGATTTTGCGAAGGTCTGCTTGACAGAGAAGCTGGATTGCGTGTTGGGATGGATAAGCCGTTCACAATGGAGCAAGCCATCAACAGTGTAAGATGGTATCAACATCTTCACCAGTCCGTTTATGGAAAATCCAGTAAACGTGACCAAAAGAAACAGGAAGAAAGTTTTGTCAGGGCTGTTCAGGAGACCAGAATCCATAATGAGAGTTCTGATGGGCAAAGCTCATCAAGAATCTCTGCTCTTGAAGAAGCCATGGCGAAACTGCAGAAAAGTTTCGATGCTATGTCATCAAAGATGACACAGCAGCAACAACAAAAGAAACAGGGTGGACAGCCATCCTCATATAGGCGCCCAGGTACTTCGACTGGAGCCTGTTATAGATGTGGGGAGGTAGGGCATTTTCGTCGGGACTGTCCAAACAACCGGGGTAGACAGGAATCAGGCCAACAAAATTTAAACGGCAGGGGGCCGGGGCGCAAGGCCGACCCTCGACCCAAGAACAAGTAGGCCTTGAAGGTATAATTCCTATTCCGGCTAGGGAATCGCGCGAGAGTACAAATCGCTCACACTCTCCAATAAAATCTGTTCGTGACAGCCATCGCACCATAAAGGAAGTGGAATCAATCCAAAAAACTACAGATAAAAACAAAAATAGGTCGAACAGAGCCACAGGTAATGATGTGCAGGGTTACGAGTCAAAGACTACAGATCCTGTACATGGTTTGCCTGGGGTGGTTGGTTCGACCACAAATTCAGCAACGTCACGGTCATACGGTCAAAAGGAAAATAAATCAATCAGGCAAACAGTTGACACACTGCGGGGTCCCGAGTCAAAGACTATAGATCCTGTAGTGCGTTTACCTAGTGTGGTTGATTCAATTAAAAGCTCTGTACAAACAGACAACAGAGTGCAGGGTTATAGGTCAAAGGCCAGTGACTCTTCACAATTTATGACCGGTGTGACTGAATCAATTGCGCAGACTGAGACGGGTTTACCTGGTGTGATTAAGCCAACTGCATCTTCTGCAAAGATCTCCACAGGTTTACCTAGTGTGAAAGAATTGATTCCAGTTCCTTTACAGCCACAAACACGCGCTACCAATGAACAGGCTGCAACCAATTTGCAACCCGCCAATTTGCAACCTGCCACAAGTTTATCTGGTGCGAGCCAGTCACAGCAACAGGAAAATGTGACCGTATGCCAATTACAGTCTGTGTCCCAGTTTAGTTTGGAAATTAAGATTGGGGATAAACCGGTGAAGGCTATTGTAGATTCAGCTGCGCAAGTTACAATAATCTCGGATAAGCTGTATCAAACCTTGAAAAAACCACCCAAGAAGTTGCGAGATGTAACACTATCAACAGCAGGTCGTCAACTTTCAATGCAAGGTTTTGTAGCAGGACCGGTTAGACTGAAAATTGGTGAACAATGGTACAGCGAAGAGATCCATGTGGCACCTATTCAACAAGATATGCTTCTTGGATTCGACATACTGGTGCATCGAGGCAAGTCCGTGCTCGACATGGCTCAAGGTACATTGTTGTTTGATGGTCAGATGCTTAGCCTGAATGTGGACAGTCACCATGGGACACCTGAAGTTGCCAGGGTAACAGTTGCAAAGCGACGAGTTATTCCACCCAATTCTGTAGTTCAGCTGAAGTGCAGTATAGATGTTGAGATGCCAGACTATGTTATTGAGCCCACAGAGAATGTTAAAGTTTTGGTGCCAAGAGTGGTAAGGGCTGAGGGAACAGAACCAATTATATGCGTCGTCAATCCGTCTGATAGGTATCGACTACTGAAAAAAGGGAATCAGATTGCTAGGGCATATCCGATACATAAAATTATTTCTACGGAATCCCAAGTGAGTCCATCTGAAATAAGAACAGTTCAGGATACCAGACCTGTCACAGTCTACAGTCCAGATCAGACTTCAAGTCTGATCCCAGACCAGGAATCATGCCAGATCCCAGACATGGAATCAGACAGGATCCCAGACATGGAATCAGACAGGATCCCAGACGTGAAATCAGACAGGATCCCAGACGTAAAATCAGACAGGGAATCAGACCGGATCCCAGACTTGGAATCAGACCAGATCCCAGCCCAAGAATCAGACAGAGATTCAGACCATCACCAGACGGTTCCTGAGCATTTAAGACAGATGTATGAGGAATCAAAAGAGCATCTCTCTACACAACAGCAACTTCAGTTGATTCATTTGCTGAATGATTTCCAAGATGTTTTTGCTAAAACCGAATTCGATCTTGGACATTTCACACATATCCAACACAGCATTGATACGGGGGAGGCAAAGCCTGTAAAGCAGCGAATGAGACGCACCCCAGCTTGCTTTGTTGGTGAAGAGGAGGCGCATTTAAAGAAGATGTTGCAAGCAGGTGTCATTCAAGAATCAACTTCAGAATGGGCTTCAGCACCTGTACTTATTAGAAAACGGGACGGTTCAGTCAGATGGTGTATAGATTATCGGGGGTTGAATAATGTAACCGTCAAAGACGTATTTCCCTTACCGTTAGTCGACGATTGTTTAGACACCCTGGCTGGTAATATTTGGTTTTCTAAATTAGATGCTAATTCGGCGTACTGGCAGGTGGAAATTAAAGAAGAAGACCGCAAGAAAACCGCATTTATTACAAAGTACGGGCTTTTCGAGCACATTAAAATGGGTTTCGGTCTTTGAAACGCGCCGGCAACGTATGCTCGCGTAATGAACCTTGTATTAAGGGGGCTCACCTGGAAAACAGTATTAGCATTTTTAGATGACATACTTGTCCTAGGTTCAAGCTTTGAAAATCACTTGCAAAATCTGTCGGAAGTGCTTACTAGGATGCGCGAGTATGGTCTAAAATTGAAGCCGAAAAAATGCCTTCTCTTCAAAAAAGAAGTAGAATTTCTGGGTCGCATAGTTAGCAGTAATAAGCTAGCTATGTCTGCTCAGAATACTCAAGTCATACGGGATTGGCCCAAACCAGCATGTTCAAAGGATGTGGAGAGGTTCTTGGGTCTGGCTAATTATCATAGGGCTTTTGTCAAAGACTTCTCTAGATTAGCTGAGCCGTTGTACAGGGTGGTTGGGAAAAGGAAATTTTTGTGGGAACAAGAACAAGAAACAGCTTTTAAGATATTAAAGATAGCGCTATCTGAACCACCGGTGCTTGCTCTACCAAACCACAAAGATGACTTTGTCCTGGATACCGACTCATCTGATTTAGCTATAGGAGCAGAACTTATTCAACTCCAAAATGGGGAAGAAAAAGTTGTGGCCTATGGCAGTTTTGCCCTGACTCATGAACAGAGAAAATACTGTACTACCCGTAAGGAGCTGCTAGCAGTGGTACGGTTCACTAGACAATACAGGTACTATCTGCTGGGTAGGCCCTTTACGGTGCGTACAGATCATTCCAGTCTAACTTGGCTATTGCGTTTCAAAGACCCACAAGGGCAGCTAGCCAGATGGATAGAAGAATTATCACAATACAATATGATTCTTAAACACCGAGCTGGCCGTTACCATGGCAACGCAGATTCTCTGTCTAGAATACCGATATCTAGAGAGCATTGTAATGCGTATATTCCGGGGGTAAAACCCTCTGATCTGCCATGTGGGGGGTGTGAATACTGCACAAGGGCCGACAAAAACTGGGGTTCCTTTTCCAGGGAGGTAGATGATTCAGTAACAATGGCATCTCCGGCGTTGCAGATCATAGGTACCAATAATCAACGCACGAGGGAGGATGTAACTGGGGAATGTTCAATTGGTACGGATGAAAATGTTCAGGGAAATCCTGGGGAATGTGGCATAAGTACAATCGAATTGGAACAAGGGGGCACTCCTGGAGCACGGGGTCGTACCAGAAAAAGTTCAGGGAAAACCTGGGGTATAGAAAAACAAGTAGAAATGAATCGGGTAACTCCTGATGGGTGGATTAAAGATACCATGGGGAATGCACAGATTAATTCTGGGGATTGTAGGGAATGTCAAACTGGGTGTAATCTGGAAATACTTAGGCACTATGAACGGGGTATCTTAGAAAATGATCAGGTAGAACCTGGGGTATGTCGTAGAGGGGGTATTTCCCAGAGGCCTGAGGGGTTACAGGCAGTAAGCAATAGCCAGTTAGAAACTCCAGGTACAGCAACAAAGTTGTCTGGTAGCTGTGAGAGTCAGGGTAAATTAGTCCACATTGATATAGTCACGTTGGATGGGACGGCAGACATCATGACCCAAGTAATCAGCCTTGGAGTAACTGAGGAACCATCATGCTGGGGCTTCTCTTTGAAAGATTTAAGAGAGGCGCAGGCTAAAGATGAAGATCTGCAAATCATACTTGACTGGGTGAAAAATGCTATTAAACCTGAGGAGGGAGTTCTGTTCCTGGCAAGCCCTGCGGCAAAGTCGTACTGGCTTGACAAGGAACAGTTTCTCCTGATTGACGAGGTCTTGTACAAAACTCGAAATGAATCTGACGAGAAGGACCTAGTCATGCCAAAAAGTTTGAGAAATGAAGCCATCCAGTTGAGCCATGACTTGCCATCTTCAGGACATCAGGGAGTGGCCAGAACCAAGGTTAGAATGAAAGAAAAATTCTATTGGTATGGCATGGGCAAAGAGATTGCAAATTATGTCGCGACCTGTGAGATTTGTAATCGTAATAAAAAGCGCGATAAATATGGGAAAACCCCCATGAAAGAATATCAAGCTGGGGCACCCATGGAGAGAGTCCATATAGACTTCCTGGGGCCATTGCCAAAAACTCCCAGAGGAAATGAGAATATACTTATGATGGTTGACCAGTTTACTAAATGGGTAGAATGCATACCTCTTCCATCACAAACTGCGGAAGTAACAGCCAAAGCAGCTGTTGACCATTTTTTCTCTAGGTTTGGGTACCCGTTCCATTTGTTTTCAGATCAAGGCCGCAATTTTGAGTCAAAACTCTTTGCCGCCTTATGCACTGCCCTTCAGATCCATAAGTCCCGGACTACGACCTATAGAGCATCTGCTAACGGCCAAGCCGAAAGGTACAACCGCACTCTGATGGATGCTGTTCGTTGCTTTATTGGCAAATCGCAAAATCAATGGGATCTTCATTTACAACAGATTGCAGGAGCCCTTAGATCATCTGTCAACCGAAGTACGGGCTATACTGCCAATATGATGATGTTGGGAAGGGAAGTAAATCTACCAGCACATCTGATGTTCCCACAAGCACAAGCATCCCCTAGAGAGGAAGATACAGATGGTTATATTGCTCGACTAACTAACAATATCCAGAAAGCTCACGAGACAGCCAGATCATCGCTTAAAACGTCCCTTCGTCGAATGAAGAGGGACTATGACCTCCGTGTACTTCAGAGATCTTACGAAGAGGGGGATCTGGTATACTTGCTGGATACTGCCAGCATAAAGGGCAAATGTAAGAAGCTTTGTCCTCCATGGAAAGGTCCGGCAGTTATCATCTGTAAATTTTCAGGATCTCTCTTCAGAGTGAAGTTGAAAAATGCCATATTTGTTGTCAACCATGACAGATTAAAGCCATGCAAAGACAGACAGGTACCAAAATGGGTGAAGCACTGGCGTGAAACCCCAGATTCAAGATCTCCAGATCAAGGCAACATTGATAACGACCTCTACTGCCTATGTCGGAAGCCTTGGCAAGGACGCTTCATGATCCAGTGTGACTACTGCGATGAATGGTACCATGGTTCCTGCGTGGACGTGACAGCAGCCGATGCATTAGAGATAGATAAGTACAAATGTGATTTATGTAAGGCAAAGCCTTAATAATATTCATTTGTCCTCAAATGCTTTCTCCTTTGTGTCGTTTCAGAAAAAAAATGGCAGAGTACATCCGTAAGAGGGACTACTTGGACGAGGTAGAAGAATCTACTCGCAAGGGCAGATTGATGAACTGTGGGGATCTGGTCCGCCAGCTACTATTCTGTAGAAGGGCTAATCCGCAGACGAAAGTGGATGCGCTATATGGCCAAGCCAGAATAGCTAAAGAAATGGGGAGGAAAGAGTGGCTGAAGTGTGTGGCAAAGGATGCCTTGGATTTTCAATTTGTCAGCAGAGATTGGCTTTCCAGGAATGTGTTTTCTTTCGGCAGGGAGAAGCGGAGGAATCCAGTTTGTCAGATGCCGATGGGGAGAAGTAGGGATATCCGCCTTCTGACCAACCCCAACTTGGAAAGGAGAGAGGAGAATGCAGCAACTTTTTATTCTGCGCCTATCCCTTCGACATCTGCCACACCAGTGGAGGACGATTTTCCACCATTGACTGTTTCTGCAGCTGCAGCCAGCATTCCCATTGCGGCTACGGCTGCCGTTCCCATGTCAGCAACATCTGCCAGCTTAGCAGAGGAAGATCTCCTACCGTTGAATGTTTCTTTGGATGCCTCCGTCCCAAGTGAGGAGGAGAGAGCTCTTTTGTCGGAAGGAGACCCAGACCAGCAATCTGCGGAGCCAATCAAAAGTCATGAGTTTATGGAGACACAATCCTCCAACATAGATGGGAGCCCTTTCACAGATTACCTGTGCCCTCGGAGAGATTTGGTCAAGGAGTTTGAGCCTGTGGTGAGACCTATGGGCCAGAAGTATGTCCCTGTCAGCCGGTCGCCTGTAAGGTACCAAGCAAGGGAACAGAGTCGTCCAGTCACCAGCCGGAAACCTTATTTCCAAGAAAGCCTGGAGTTTCGACGCTCTGACCGACGCTCATCTTACAGGGGATCTACTACGGCAACATCGAAACGCCGATCAGACACTTCAAGCCCTAGGAGACGTCAAGATCGACACCAGGACTCCGACAAGCGAAGACGCCTTGACACTTATCATCCCATGAACCGTGCGGTAACTGTGGAAGAACCATGCCAGCCCGTGATCAGGTCTGACGGGAAGTCAAAGACTTCTCCTCACAAGGACCTAAGTATTACAGTTTTCCGGTCAGCTGAGGAAGACAATCCACCATCACAGTCCGAACACAAGAATCAGAAGCAAAGAAGGGCAGCAGCCAGGAGGTTGAAGAAGAGAGAACAACAACCACCGTGCCCTGTGTCCGGATGTGATGTTCCAAACCGATATCCGAAACGTCACGCCTTTGACTGCCATGTTCCCAATCTTTTTGATGAAGACTTGGATGTTGAAGACGTTACATGTCGGAGATTGGCAGCACTGAAGCTTGCAGCTGTCTGGTTACTTGGTATGAGGGCTACTGTCTTCGAACTCACGAGATATGTGGATAGTATGGGTCTACTGTCAGGAGATGCTAACAGAGAGGTTACTGCTAGCCAGACCACAGCAATGAGGGCCCTTTGTGAAGAGATGTGTATCGAGCCACCAGAGGTGTTTACACTCTACCCATTGAACTCACCGGCATCTCTTTTCCATTGGAAGGCCATGCTCCTGATAGTCGCCCAGTTAGAACCTCGTCATAGGGAGAGCTTGTTCAGCCAGTTCCAGTACTTTCCGTTGGAGGTGGCAGCCCAGCCAGAAGTGAGGGAAGTGACTGAGCAGCCTCAATCTATATTCCCAGACGCATACGATAGTCATTTTCACCTGGATCGGAGCAGGGATCATCACAACCTCAGCAAGATGGCTACTTTACAACAACTTTGTGCCAAAGTCACGCCTACTGATAGAGCACGAGTCAGACTTGTTGGGGCAGTTACCAACTACTGCGATCCAGACACATATCCAACCCGGGAGGAAGTGGCTGCCTTATACGGACGGGGAATCAAGGTCTGCATTGGGATGCATCCGAACCCAAGAAAGGTGGGATCTATCACTGAAGGTCATCTATCTGAGATGAAGAAGCTTCTTCAGCTACCAGAGATCTCAGGTCTTGGGGAGGTCGGATTAGATCGTACTGCGCCTATCTCGAAGTGGAATTCCCAGCTTCAAGTCTTGAATAGAGTCTTGAGATTTCTCCAGGATCGCCATGTCTTGGTTCTGCACTGTCGAGGAGTGGAGAAGGAGGATCCGTCTGAGGTGTACAGCACAGTGCTGATGCACCTCAAGGGCCAAGTCCGAAGGGATCAAGCTATCCACGTCCACTGTTTTACGGGAAGTAAGGATGTAGTAAGATCGTGGTTGGAAGAGTTCCCTAGAACATTCTTCGGGTTTACTCGGATAGTGCAGAATTTCACCAGGGACCAACTGGAGGGACTTCGAGCAGTAGACGATGAACGTATACTCCTGGAGACAGATGCACCATATTTCGGCTTTCGCTCACTTAAGCATACAGCTCCAAACACAATTGGTATGACAGCAGAAGTGGTTGCAAAAGCAAGGAATTCATCAACAATGCATCTTCTCTTGGTGTCTACGGCCAATGCAAAACATCTCTACAATGGCGGGTTGATCAATCCTATTTAGTCACAACTTGAAGGACCAAGCTGTTTCCATGTAGCTTTCTACACGTCTAATGCTAGATCACCGATCAGGATCCTAGAATTCAGATCAGGCTGTTTACAGATAGCTTTTCTGCACGTCTGTTGCCAGATCACAGATAAAGATCCAAGAACCCAGATCAGGCTGTTTACAGATAGCTTTTCTGCACGTCTGTTGCCAGATCACAGATAAAGATCCAAGAGCCCAGATCAGGCTGTTTACAGATAGCTTTTCTGCACGTCTGTTGCCAGATCACAGATAAAGATCCAAAAGCCCAGATCAGACTGCTTACAGATAGTTTTTCTACACGTCTGGTTCCAGATCAAGACTTCGGATCTGTTTTCGATCAAGTTATCTAGTGATTTCACGTGATTGATAGCCACAAGTGAAACAAATCCAAGGCATTCCGAGCTAACACACTCTTCTTCATCCTCTTTACCCCCACTGTCAGCCATGGTACAACTGATAGCTTCTTCTGCACGTCAGATGTATCCATAACAGTTCACACCCCACAGTCAGCTAAGATACAACTGATAGCTTCTTCTGCACGTCAGATGTATCCAGAACAGTTCACACCCTACAGTCAGCTAAGATACAACTGATAGCTTCTTCTGCACGTCAGATGTATCCAGAACAGTTCACACCCTACAGTCAGCTACGATACTACTGATAGCTTCTTCTGCACGTCAGATGTATCAGGAATCATCAATCAACTACGATACAACTGATAGCTTTTTCTGCACGTCAGATGTATCGGGAATCGTCAGTCAACTACGATACAACTGATAGCTTCTTCTGCACATCAGATGTATCGGGAATCGTCAGTCAACTGCGGTACAACTGATAGCTTCTTCTGCACGTCAGATGTATCACGAACAGCTATGACACACTACAGAGATCGACGAAACATCTGGGAGCTTTACTGCATACCAGATGTTCTACAGACCCAGAGAAACGTCCAAGTAGTCGTCAACTCTTTCTTCATAAAATGGGGAGGAGTGTAGTGGTGACCCCAATGTCCGAGGGATTGTCCGTTGCGGTCAGTTACTGGTCGATTTGGTTCAGCTTATAGATGGCGCTAAATTCGCATCACGTGACTGTAGAAGCGCCCTCTCACTACCTTGACGCCTCTGCGGGAACACACTTTCTCTGGAGCTCCAGACGAGACAATCTACCAACTGGCTAAGAAGGCTTTGCGGCTCTGGTTGAGACTGTACAAGGACAGCAAGAAGTAATTGGTGAGTTTTACTTTACATCCATCCAAACCCTTACCTTCCTCACCATATCAAAAATACGCTACATTACCAGACCCTAGCCAACAATTCCCACCCTCCACAGTAACCAAGGCAACCAAAACCCAAAGACCATCTCAAACTCAAACCCAACCCAACCTACATATCTTTGCCCAGCATTGCCTTTACAATCCCGTCCTGCATGTCCCGCCCTGCCCTCCTGTTTCATTCATAACCTACCCCACCGACCATATCGTAACATACCCTTCACTACCCCTACCTATCCACACACCCTACAACCCTACCTATTTACCCTTCTTTTCCCTTCTGTACCAAATCTTGCCTTACCCTACCCTATCCTACGCTACCCTACCCTATTCATACCGACAAAACCCTGCCCTAGTCTGTCGCACCCTAACTTACCTACACTACCTACCCCATCCTACTCGACCATATCCTATACTATCCCCTCCCACCTACTTACCACAATTCCTACCCTACCCAACCCTACCTACATTACTTTACCATACTCTACCCGATCCGAACCTATCTGACCCTACCCTTCTTTACTTTACCACACCCTGTACAGCATTGCCCTTTCAATCCCTACGTGCCTGCCGTGCCCTGTCCTGCTACTGACCATATGCTACCCTACCATTCCATACACTACACTTACCTTAACCTGCTTACAAGCAGGGTCGCTGACAAACTAATTTTACATCCACCAAAATCCATGTTTATTGGTCTCCTCCGTAAACCATTTTAACTTTCCCAGGCCGACTCGCCCTACCCTACCTTTCTACTATAGTCTTTTTTGCTCTTTTGCTGTGTACATGAACCTGTTACTCGTTAACATAGAAAATTATGAGCATGTATAATGTCAAACTGGTCTTGGTCAGCATGGTCAATGTATTAAAATGGTGTCAATTCATAAATCTTAGAAACATTGACAAATCCGAAATCTTAAGACAAAAAGACATGGATTGTTGTTAGGGGTTTGATAATGAGTTCGCGAGTGGTTGGTATAACATAGTCACCTCCAACAGTGCTACGTACATTTTAGATAAGTGTTAACCGATTGACAAGAGAGTCTCACAGGAAAACTAAAAAGATAGGCAATGATAAAATCCCATATCCTGCCCTCGAAAACGAAAGGGAAAGAAGCACAAAAAAAAAAACAATGTTGAAAAAAAAGCTACGCACGGTAAACCGACCGGTAGCTCTTTCCCAAACAGGTGGTTATTCAGCTACCCTAATTAAAACAGCAGCAACGTCTATTTTTACGTATTTTCTTTTTAGAAAATTACAAATCAAAATAAAGTTGGAAATACAATGGAAAGCTATTCAAGTGACCACACTGCCACACCATAGACAAGTGAACATAACAACAAGTAACATTGGGGGACATACCATCATTTGACATTGAGGAACCACAACAGATGTGCCGCCTTGGAACAGACACTAAACGATTTATGGGACGGGGAGGGGGGATGTAGAGGATGGGCGGGCTTAAACTACTTTTACTGGGTCCAAATTCTTGCCCATTGCTTCTGTGGTAGTTCGAAACATTTAGTTAGCTGTTTGGTCTGCATAAAGGTTTATAAACCCATTAATAAATCATCACAGGAAACACACAAATCACGCAAAAGACCTTTGATGAGTCAAAGACGAGGACTCGACAGAAACAAGATATTGCGACATCTTGAGATCAATGGGGTCTCAAACAACAGCACTGAAATGCCTGAGCAAAAGGAAACATTAACTTGCACAACATGTGAGTCCCAAAACGTTAAATCCCATCCTCCTTTACCCTCAAAAATGCATTAATCACTCTTCCTCATGAAATTACATGAGCCACGACCTGAGAAAATCAACAAAGTGGTTGTGCGCCCAGCGCAGAATCAGTTTAGCCTGGGCATCCGCCCAGTCTTATTTGAGTCTTCTCTGTACGCATGGAGGTACCTTAGACCCTTAGCTACCCATAAAGCGCACAGCAAAAACTCTGACCGGACTTGGCGGATGCCAAGGCTGATCTGAGTCTACACTGAGCGCACATGCCACTTTGTTGGTTTTCTCGTGTCGCGGCTTACATGGTTACGGTGTAACTGGAAAGCTTTTTAAGCCCCATAGATACACTTTTGCCATAGGCAGAAGCGGATGGTTGTCAATGGAACCAAGTAAGACTGGTCTTTGCCACAGGGCACTGTCAAAAGCCCCTATTCTTCTCCCTATATACCAATGATATCACCATCGGAACTTAATCAGAGAATAGGCTTTATGCAGAAATTGTGTTTGCTATATGCAAGGAGGACACAAGAATATTTCAAACGTGCAAATATAAAGTTGGAAATTGAGCTAGAAATGAGATTCCAACTTGTCACATGTAACATGATCCAGCTCTTTCTGAAGCGAATCAAAGAGATCCATGCCTCACATTAGGCCTACTTGTTAGGGTCACTGACGAGACTTTATTAGCCGAAACTACGTAGTCTGGCCCATGTCCTTCTTCTGAATGTATTCTCTGCTCTTGAAGGGACTATTTAAGATTTTAATTTTACCTCACTGCAGCTGGTGTTGTGCCGGGATGCGGCCGTAAAACGTCTCCCCGTACATCATCCATAGCGCAGATTATATTTTATTTTCGTCCTTTGAGATCAGAGGATATATTCTGAGAAATCTAAAATTTGAGATCGATTTAGACTATTATTCTAGATCAACGTCTTTTATATTATTTGGATCCTTTTTGATACTAATCAGACTGTCCAATGAAAATTATGAAATTACAGTATGATTTTTCTCTGGTTTCGTCACCAGATATTGTTACGGTCAATGACGAGGCTTTATTAGCCGAAACTACGTAGTCTGGCCCATGTTCCTTCTTCTGAATGTTTTCTCTGCTCTTGAAGGAACTACGTAAGATTTTAATTGTAGATGTAGAAGCCGATATCATTAGGTAACTTGGTGTTACAATATTTTTTTCTGCAATGGAATTGTACTATTGGAAATGTTTGTACCTACGCAAACAGATCACTTGGCTTCCTTTGAAGACATTTGAGCCGCGACACGAGAAAACCAACAAAGCGGTTGTGCGCCCAGCGCAGACTAAGATCAGCCTGGGCATGCGCCCAGTTTGATCAGAGTCTTCGCTGTCCGCATGGAGGTAGTTTAGACACTCAGCTACCCTTTAAGCGCTGAGCAAAGAGTCTGATTAGACTTGGTGGATGCACAGGCTGATCAGAGTCTGGGCTGGGCGCACAACCACTTTGTTGGTTTTCTCGCGTCGCGGCTCATTTATCAATGACATAAGGATGATAAGCAAACAGCGAACAATGGAAGTGTATGCCCGGTCCTGGACTACGCATGCATGGGACCCTCATGGTTTGCTTCTCAACGAAGAGCTCGGAAGTCCCAAAATCCGGATGCTTGATTTTTACTAGAAATTAAGAATATGTAATTGGGAGCATGACTGATGTCCTTGAGGACCCTTATCTCTTCTTCTTAACCAAAGTAGGAAGGTGGGTCCTCTCATAAGACTTCATAATGATACAAAAGGTAAGGCTCTTGTACATAATATAACCTCATACCCCTAACAGAAACAACACAACTCCTCATTCTTTAGCATTTAAGACACCATCTCCCTTGTTGAGCCACAATAACTTTGCAGGCTCTTAGCTATTTGTACAAGAAATAGATATGGCAATTACATTTTTTCATGTGGGCATTCAGTTAAAAACGGGAATGTTTATAGCCACAATAACTATGCAAGCTCTCAGTTATTTGTACAAGAAATAGATATTGCAATTATATCTTTTCATGTGAGTATTCAGTTAAAAACGGTGATGTTCTACTTTACTCGTACTAAAATAGTAAGACATCACTATTTTTATGACGCCACTGTCTCGTTTCTCAGAAAGAAAATGGACCCATTTTCAATGTCAGGGCCCAGAGGTTATAAAACTTGAGTACATTCTCAAACTCAAAATAAAGCACACTGATTGGCTGCTTCTGAGCACATGCTCGTAAGCAGCCAATCAGTGTGCTTTATTTTGAGTTTGAGATTATTCTCAAGTTTTATAACCTCTAACCAAGGATAACGCAACTACTAACAAAGGCGTGCGAAATGTAATAGTCGCATAGCAACCCCCTCACCCCTCCAACCCCTCCCCCCAAAAAAACAACAACCCCCCCCCCCCCTGAATTTGTCGATATCAAATATGAAAAAGCGCATGACTGAACTAGATTGTCCATATGAGCATGCTGGTCTGGGCATGCCCAGTTTGCATACACCCCTCAGTATGTGATTCAGCAAACTTATGCAAAGATAGTTAATTCTAAAATGCATGTCAGCAAAGGACATCCTTATCAGACTGTTCGAATCCGGCTTAGATGCCTGTCTGTATGATAGTTTGCATCATCTGCTTCAAACCCGTCTCTCCAGGGTCTCAGCTATTTGCAAAAGCACGAAGATTGAATGATTTCTGAAAAGATATTAAAGCAAACTTAAATGTAATCAATTTATGTGTGGTGTGGCTTGGCTAAGCCTTTAATCAACACCGAACAAAACAACAACCAACATAATTTCAGGTTTCATTTCATATGTGAAACCCAAAAATTTAGGAATTTGGTTAGGAAATTTATGATAATATTGCTGTAGTCTTATAAGAAGGCTGAATAGACTCAATTGATAAATCAACAGTAAAGTGCTTAACTTCAAGGCTGTACATTGTTCCTTAAAAGGTTGCTGAAGATTTGTAAAATAATTTCTTCATTCATTCAACTCAGGTTGGAGAAAATAGAAGGTAAAATATAGTAATATATAATGTAGCTAAGCTTAAGATTCATATCTTCAAAGGGTTGCAAAAATACAGGAATTTGTGACGGTACTTTAATGCATTAAGAGGGACGTCCTAGGAATTATTTGCTCCAACTCTTTCTCAAATTGTAAGTCAGAGCAAAGTAGAAGTGTAGCTTATTCTCAAATTTTCAATCATGTATTAGGTGCGTGCATAGTAGATGGCTACACTTTTTGTCTGCTCAGCCTGATAATATTAGAAAAAGTTGGAAAAATAAATGCTAGGACGCCCTTTTTAAGTCAGTAAAGTATCATCAGACCTAATTATTATTATTATTAGATTTTTGCGCAGAAAATTACGCTTTGATCTTTTCTTCTATTAACCCTTTTAAACATCCACAAGTACTGCATTTTGGGGTTCAAAATTGTGAGAAACAACATTGAAGTTCCGCTTAAGTTAGGCCTTGGCTTTACAAACACTCATATAATGTTTGTTTATGAAAATGTTCTGAAATCTGGTATGCATTAAAGCATGAACATCGGTTAAAATATTTGAATTTTGGGGCTTTTGAAATTGTATTCCGTAATGTTCAGTATTATGATAACATTATTTGATCGGTTGTTAAGTACAGGGCAATTTTGGTTCTTGCTGCTATTCAATTATCCTAATCCTTTTCCTGCTGAAATTCAATAACGTCGCAATTTGGATCCCTCAGGCATAAAATCAGCCAAAAACGTCACATCTTACTCGGTCGGAAGTCTGTCACGGTCTGTACTTAGGCATTTTGAGAGCACAAGTAATGAATAACTATATATTTCTTTTAGTATTTGAGACGTGCATCAAGCCACCACACCATCACAAACGTTTCTCCATTCTTTTTTGCTTATCAGCAGCATCAAGAGCTTATCAGACAGTGTGATGTGCTACTTGGCAGCATATATACATGGAAATTTGAGAAAATTTAGAGATTAAACCCCTCAACGTTTAAGGCATCATTTCCCGTGGCAACCATATTCCTAAACAGTACTTGGAACTTAATTATATGGCATAAGCTTGCCTCTTAGGTATTATATATTTCGAATACTGTTCTAACACATAGATAATGAGATATATACGTATTTTCCATTATTAAATGATCATCCCTCGTAACACTAAGGCACACTTATTATCATTATAAGCTCTACGGATATGCAGAATTTATCTTGAGGTATCCGCATCCGTTCGTTCATCCACCCATCCGCCCTGACATACGTCCGTAAACATTATCGCATCCGCCATGAGATCACCAGACTGAATCTTGCAGGCCTCTTCCCTGAGTGGTGTAATTGTGTTGACCAATATAGCAGCTGGCAGCCATCCTTCATTTTACATAATCGCAACTCCTCCGCAACTATCAAAAGAATTTTGCCGAAACTATGCACTCGCATTTCCCTTATGACACGTTTTTCCCCAACAACTTGAAAAGTGTAGCATATTCTTGTTTACACAATAATCATTTGCTTTTTTCAGGGCTTTATTCTTTCAGTAATTACAAGGGTCACCATGCATTCAAAGTAGAGTATAGACTGTGTTGAATATAAGTAAATGCAACTCTCATGCGAGTCACATTTAATTACACCCAGTCTGTCTATCATTCTGTTCTTTCTTTATTTGTGACTTCAGATTTTCTTGGTTTCAGCAAAATCCTTTGGCTCCCAGGCACAATGCCAGCAATCCCCGAAATAAACAGTGTTGCAGTTCCCAATTTCATGAGTCGGGTACACGAGAGTGGGCTTTTTTTTTTCTTTATTTTTTTTATTCGCAAGAGAACTTACATCATTTGGGGGTTTTGTCAGTTAGTTTCAGATAGCAAAAAGCATAGCAGTATCAATATCTAAGTAGTGTGTTTCGAGAGTTTGGGTATTGGCGGGTGGGGATCAGGTACATTTTGATAATATATCTGGAAGAGTCGAGATTTTTTCCAACTCATCTGGGAGGAAAGAGTTGCATGCATTCATGCTCAGCGCATAAAGATGTTCTCGGTCTCCCTCTCGTAATAAGACATGTCCCTTAACTCCTATTGCATTTGCAATTGTGGTGTAAATATTGATTAACAGGTTTCCCCCCGTGCGTTTATCTCACCAGATTGCGAAAAGGTGCCTTATTGCGTATATGAACATAGAAGAATCAGACCAGCAGGCGCATCCAGTAACATTTCTAGACTAGATCTGGCCAATCAGCGTTGATGCACATTCCGCTGTGCACACAACGTTGATTCAAAATTGAATCAACGTGTATTCAACGTCATAATGTTGAATCAAAGTTAAATCAACGCTGTGTGCTTGCTGGGTCCGCAACTACAAGTAGGGGAGAATAAATACATTTGGGATGCATACTTTTCAAGATCATTTACATTACTGTATAAGTTAGGATAAAACAAAGAACAGCTATTAGATCAGTTCTCTTGTGTCGTTTGGCAACGGTGGATTCTCTAGGGTTGTTCATCATGTTCAAGGTAAATATTTTAGTAAATAAAATTAAACTTATCAAACGTGACCAATGACGAGTTAACCATTGTTCTCTTTGAATAAAGCACACTGCACTTTTAATTTTAAACATGAGTTTCGGAGATTGCTGTGAAATATGCTGAAATTCAGCTATAAAAAACAAAGCTGTCAGGTCCACCAAATGAGATTTCGATGCCTGATGTTAGTGCGTCTGGTTCTGTATATACAATCTGGATAGTTTGCCTTGCAGTATACTGCAGTTTCATAGTTAGATCAAATATGTAAGGGTTATGGCTGACCATCACAAATGTGCGTCATGGAAAACCGTAAGTATGCCACAGCATGTGTACTGACAGATCATTAAAGTCACTCCATCAAGGTGATTCTAATGAGGCGTCAAATGGAAGTACATGTACTAAATTAACAATAATATACATTAACATTTCGATTAAACTCTAATTTAAGGTGGTAAATACAAAAAATATGAATAAAACTATAAAAAATTAACGTATCTCCCTGAAAGTTAGCAGACTTCTTATTTATGTTGTTCTCTACAGTTTAGAATACAAAATAGAGTGACATGCAGTTAAAAAGGTGTTTTATATGGAAAGATCAAAGGGTGATTTTGTTCGCAAATATCTGAGAAATTAACTTTGTTATTGAAAATGTACTTAGCTCTGAAGGTACTTTAATGCATTAAAAAGAGCGTCCTAGTAATTATTTGTTCCAACTCTTTCTCAAATTGTAAGGTTGACCAGTTGAAAACATTAGCTTTTTCTCAAATATCTGACCATGTATACAGTGCATGTATACTGGATGCATTAGTTAAAATACAGGTAGTGCAGTTATACCTATATCATACTCACAGTGTAAATAATAGGTTATTGTGACTATAATAGGTGTGTGAATGAAATTATTCAACCTTGAAAATAGACTCTTCTGTGTATTTTTGACAAATATATGGACACAGGCTACATCTTTTTCTTACCTGCGCAGCCTGATAATGTGTCAAAAGACTGAAAAAAATTAATTGCTAGGGCGCTCTTTTTAATGCACTGATGAAACTTCAGACCCACTTACATTATTAATAACGATGGTTATTTTTTAGATTTTTGCGCACAAAATTACCTTTTGATCTTTTCATATGTAGACTTTTTTCAGCATCAACAAGTTCTGCGTTTTGGGATTCTGAATTGTGAGAAACAACATAAAGAAGGCATCTGATAAGTTTTGGAAAGGTCTGTTGTATTTTCACCATTTTATGCAGATTTTTGTCTTCGCCCCAAATCAGTGATTATCACCACCTTAATACAACACAGCTCAAACCAGACTCAGAATAAAACTGCGGCCCTCACTTGGCTTCTCTTTAATGATGCTACCTTGTATTGCACTCTCGACAACCAATCGTAACACTTCGGCCAATTCCGTATCCTGAATTAAACTATCGAAGATATCGGCGAGGATGTCCGATTGTCTCGACAACATGTAACCTTGGTTACGAATAATGGGTCAGACAAACGTAAGAATATATTAAGTGCTGATTTCCCTAACGGACATAGATGCAAAAATGCGTTTTTGCAATATGCGTATTACTGTAGTTTTCCTGCAAAAATTGCTAATGACCGTGCAGCAGTACAACTCCGAAAATGAATTCTTTTCAAATACCCAGAATATATTAAAACCTGTAGTCCCATTTTTAAAGCCAGTTTAGATCCTAAAAGTAGGCGTTTAATATATTTATTAATTCTATTTAACTGCTTTATTTGCAAAACTATGGTGGCATAGAATTGCCACTTAGATAATGAGATAATAACACGTCAATTTAAACTCATTATCTGGTGGCACTCCTATGCCACCATACAAAACGCAAAGAATGGCTGGTCTGACGATTTACCGTATTAAATGGACCGAAATGCTACCAGCAAGCCAGAGCAGCAAGTCTAATTTCAGTCGCCTGAGAAGAGGATAGGAAACTAATGTATCGAACCCAATTCTTCAGAATTTGTTCAACACATACTTCCTGAGCATTCAGTACTGCGATTTGGCATGACAGACACTGACCAATAAAAGGTGTCATCTTTGATCTGTTAGCGGTTCCTTTTCGGTTAACTTGCAGACCTCACCCTGTAGTTTTTAGACGGACCGCGCCTATAGCATACATGTGCTGTCTCCCGGATCATCCGGGAGTCTCCCGGAAATGAAGCCCAGCTCCCGCGCTCCCGGAAAGTCTTCAGAATCTCCCGGATGCTGAGTTTTCCTATCATAATTTTTTTGATAGCCCCTTTTCCAACGTCATGCCCCTTTTCCCGCCAGTAAGGAGATATTCACATGTGTATTCACACCATCAATTATTGTTTTGACTGTGCAATAAACAAACACATCATGTCTGTTGACATTAATCCTGTTATTCAGGTCACTAATAAACTCACTGATCCGTGAAAATGCCAGGTGTGTTTCATAGAATTACCAACGAAATGTGTCAGGAAGATATGTCACGTGAAAAGGAGCCGATAGGCCTGTTTTACGACTACACAAAATAAGCAGGCGCAATACGGTCAAAGACTTTTGTTTTCACTGCTTAGATTCCCTTAGACTCATAGACAGTAGATGCAAAACTTTGTTTATACTGCACAGAGGTGCAGGACGATCGGTGTCTTCACTTGTCGCTCACTCTGTAAGGCATTTTCCCCCTAAGTGAGCATATTATATCTGGGAAAGTTTGCTAATTTAAGGTGTAAAACTTAGGCATGAAAGTTTTGATATTTCTGTCTGGTGCATGGGTAGTTTTGTGTCAAAAACAGAATTTGAACATTGTTATATACACTTTTAACAATTTTAACAGCTCTGAGTACCTTTAAACAAAACTTATTTGGTTATGAAAGAAGATATAAAATAGAAATTTTAAGGGAGACAAATCTGTTTGACATCTCAAGTATAAGCTTTTGCAAAAGCTAGATTCTGTGCCAGACAGATCTATACCAACATAATGATATAAATAACAGTAATATAATATTTAATAAATAATTAAAACAATTAAAGAAAGGAGGTATTGAGAGAAGGTGTGTGTGTGTGTGGGGGGGGGGGGGGGGGGGGTAACTCAAAAGTTCACTAAACAAACTACTATACTATAGTCCATGTTTTATTTTAAAATAAGAAAAAAATACAGTAAATTACGTGAAACGATGTGTCAAAGTTGCCGTCAAAAAGTCTCCCTGATGGAGAACTCAATCTCCCTGAAATGAAATCCAAATCTCCCACATGGTCGTCAGGACCTCATCACATGTATGCAATAGTGATTAGCAGGAGTAAAATTACACTGGAGCGAAAATGCTTCAGTTTAGATTTGACACTGTGGTAAGACGAAAATATTTTCTTCCTTTCTTTACAAACTGATACACCCTCTTTCGAGGATTTTTAGCAGGTGCACAAGTACTTTGTGCACTCCGGGTCTGCTTACTATAAGACTCCTACCAATTGCATAATCTGAATCATGAGTACATTTCCATGTTTTGCACCAGTTTTCCCACGAAGGCAACATTTTTGAATTCCTGTTATCTTTTCTTAAAGGACAGAATTTGCTTACAGAGCAAACAATTTCCTTTATGAGTTGACCACTATTGTGATGGTAGACAAAAAAAACAACAACAACAACAAAAAAAAAGAAATGTTGCTTCTTCTGGAAATATACCCACGTTTCACATTAAGTGCATGACTGCACAGACGAGTGTGAGTTTTTTTTACTCTTGCACAAATTATCAGGTTGAACAGATATGGAAAGTAACTTGTTCTAAAATGATCGACCATGTAGGTAGCCCGTATATATGTTGATGAATGGATGCATTCGAAATATTGATAAGCAGGTATTTTGCATGGCACATACAGGATAAAAACTATATCACTATGAGCATACAAGAGTGTAAGTGAAATAATACAATCATAAGAAAGGAGGTTATTCTGTGTTATCTTCATAAAATAGTCTAAAATTTGGACTCAGGCTACTTATTTATCTGTTCTGTCTGACAATATATGGAAATTTTCGAAACCTGTTGGTGGTTACCAATGGAAAACTTCTGAATGCACAAAATAAAAATTATTTACACATGGGAACGCAACTACATATATATACCCATTGGTACTCACAAAACAACTATTTACAACTGGGAGCACAATATTTATATACTGGTGCTTACAGAAAGAAAACAATATTAAAAAAGTCTTTGCATCTCGGAGTTTCAGGGTTTACTTACTCATGCTTACAGAACAACACATATTAAGTATTTACATATTGAAGCATCAGTATTTACTCACATGTGCATTACATAAAGTAATCACTTGCGCTCATAAGACTTACAGAACAACTAATACATGTATAAAGTATTTACACCAGGGAGCACCAATATAGACCTACTGGGTGTTACAGAAGACTGATATGAGGACTAGTAGGCACGCTCGACATAACTAATTGAGTAATCTCGAGCAATACCCAGGTATTCCTCGAGCCACGCGAAGATTCATATGAGCCGCGACGCGAGAAAACGACAATGTGGTTGTGCGCCCAGCGCAGACTCAGATCAGCCTGGGCATCCGCGTAGTCTGAGCAGAGTATTCCTTAAGTGCTTAAATGGTAGCTAAGGGTCTAAGCTACCTTCATGCGGACAGCGAAGACTCTGATCAGATTGGGCGGATGCCCAAGCTGATCTGAGTCTGGGCTGGGCGCACAACCACTTTGTTGGTTTTCTCGTGTCGTGGCTCAATTATTTTCTTATAGCTCGAGGAATACCTGGGCATTGCTTAGGCGATGCCATACATGCCCACCATTTACTGAGCTTACACAACATCTAATGTAAGTATTTACTCTCTGGGAATCCACTGATTATTTACTCGAGTTTACAGAACATCTAAGTACTATGGCCACACCAGGGAGACCACTTTCTACTTATTCAAGTTTACAGAACAACTTACATAGAATATTTGTATCAAAGGACACCAGTATGTTTTGCGTGTGCTTACAAAACATTCAAAATAGTATTCACGTCCGGAGCATCAAGGCTTACTTACTTGACTGCTCAGAACAACTAGATTCAACAAGCGCAATATTGGAGGTTCTTAAATCTTTTTCAGTTCGCGATAGTGTGACACTCGATGTTTGTAACTGGCGGCACCTAAAAGTTTTGCGAATAAGGTCAGCACAATCACGCCTGAAAGCCTTGCCGAATAGACTGTACAATATGAAGTTGACACAATTGTTCAGATACCAAATTATAACCAAAATTTCGAAGAGCTGATCAACAGATATTGTATCCACTGCCTTGATTTCAGGCAGTACTCCTGGGATCAGCGCCGCTATCGAAAAAGGACCGACAGACACGCATTGAACCAAACTAAGTAGCATAACGCGTACAGTCATTGCTCCAGAAAGCCCTTCTTTAACGTGTGATTCTTTCACCGCTTTATTCCATTTACGTCGAGCTAACGTCACCAGAATAATCATATTGCACACCGTCAGAATGGCGACTGGCACCACAAACAAAAGACAGAAGTCAACAAACCAGTTATGATATTCGACTTCATATTTGTAATAAAACGAGTCTGGATCGGCCTGACATTTCATTTCTTGTACATTTGTCAGTGATGAAATGTTCAGTTCGTCGGTTTTGACGTCACTGCCGTTAGTGGATATGGTGGCATTTGCGTGTGTATTACCGGCTGAGTTCCAGTCAGCTGGCATCAGTCTAGCTCCGAAGGTGAACGGTAAATTTATAAGTAGAAAAACAAAAGACAGAACAGCAACAACAGTCAGTTCCGTCTTTTTGCTGGTACGAATCGTCGTCTTGAATGGTTGGCTCACGGCTATCGTTCTCTGTATTGTCAGGCTAACAACAATCCACGTAGAAATAAGGAAAAATAGATGCCAGGTAGTATGCAACACGGTACAGGAAACAACATTCAAGTCCCAAAGATTTTTCCCATATAGGAGTTCAACGGCGTGTTTGAATCCCGATGTAACCAATGCCAGAGAGTCGGACAAAGCCAACGCGGTGAGATAAATTGCTCCTGGAAGATTCTTGCAACGCCTCCCAGCTCTCCATGTAATACAAGAAATAATGTTTCCTATTAAGCCAAGGCCAAGCATAACAGCAAATGCTGAACCACAAATTTGAAAGAAGTCTTGGATTTCCATCGTTAATATCAAGTTCGCACTAACAGAAGTAAAAGTCTTCAGCTGAAATGGCATTCTCTTCAGGAAGAATCGCCCTTTATAGGCTAGGTCTTACTCTAATAGGCATCTATTAAGTGCACTGTTTCGTTTGAGGGACGTTTAACAAGTTCTTTGGTCAAGGCGGACAACGTATAGCAGGATCTCGTGCTAATAACGCCAAATTTATCATGTGTCGAAAGAAAATAACCTTAGACCAGGTAAGAAAAGCCGTTACATCTCAGGTCTTATACCCCATCGCACCAAATTCGTTCTCAGTACGTTCTGAAAAAATTTGCCAAACGGGCTCAAACTGTGAGCGAACGGAGAGGACGTAGCAGCAAAGTTTAAAGATCTGTTTACGAACCTCATGAACGGGTTCGGACGGGAAGTGTGCTCCAGAACGTCGAGCATGTTTAAATTTTTCGGCCGTTGTCACACCAAACATGTTTTCTACACGCCCTACCCCGTCCACAGAATATCGTGTAGTCGGGATAGAACGTGTAACTTTTGGCCTAAAATGTCTGTAATACGATTCTAGTTCGTTCATAAACAATCCTCAATACATCCATCCCGTCTGTATCTCGTCCCAGTCCGTTCGTGTTAAGTTTTCCCATTCACATCGTGCAAAGACCGTTTCCAAGCAGTCCAAGCACGTCCAAGCAGTTCAACCCCATTTATACCTTTTTCTTTTTCGTCCCCAAAACGTCCAAACTAGTTCGTACCTCGACTACCTCGTTCAAAAGCAGTTCTTCTCGTTCTGACTACGTCCTCATCTCGTCCCTATAGTGCGTGCAAAACGTAATTGCAATCACGTCCTGGTCCGACAGCTACAAAAAAAACTGCGTTCTACCCAGTTCTCATTCGCGTTCGTCTTTTCGAGCTGTGCAGAGCATTACATCCTTGTGAGTATCAAGCCCCATAAACAAGGGCGGAGCTAGAAAGATGGGTCATACTAAAGCAGCTACTGTTAAAAGCTGCGTCTCATCTGAAACCCATTCAGCTCATCCCCAAGTTGCAGAGTCTCCTGGGCCTTTTCCTGAATCTGGAAGTCAAGAGAAGAAGAGTGCTGCATAACCCGGTCGAGTTTGGTCCGTCCGCGAATCGTAAGAACAAGCTACAACGGACTGGTCAGCTTGCACACGTACTGCCTATAGTGACGAACCGCACCACGTTGTAATACGTCCTAGTAGGATCGAAGTACGGCAAATCCTTCGTAGCACGTCTATCTCGTTTTAAGAACGTTGACACTCCGTCTAATTCCAGAACGGGATAGTCGCCAGAAAATTTTAATCACGCTCGACGTTCTGGAGCACCCTTCCCGTCCGAACCCGTCCGAGTCCGTCCTTAAAACGTAGCTACTACTACGCCCACTTCGTTCGCACACAGTTTGAGCCCGTTTGGCAAGATTTTCCAGAACGTAGTGAGAACGAGTGTGGTGTGATGGGGGTATTCTGGCGACCATTCCGTTCTGGAATTAGATGGGGTAGCAACGTTCTTAAAACGAGATGGACGTACAAGAACGGCATTGTCGTACTTCGATCCTACTAGGACGTATTACAACGTGGTGTGGTCGGGAATCAATTGGCAGTGTGCAAACTGACCGGCAATGCAGTCTCGCGATGTCAAGACTTTTTTCTGTCTTGATCTAGGGTGCCAACTGGCTGGTTTGTGTGCCCGCGGGGTGTCCTTTGCCATTGCAGACACGAATGGCATCACTGTGACGTCCACTTTTGCTCGGGTCAGGGATGGGGATGACGTGGGGGGTGGGGTATGCATTCTAATGGGGTGTTTTGAGCAAGCCATGGCTGGTGCGGTAGCTGGTTAGACTCGCATAGTTAAAGAAGGAGGTTCTCTGCACGGCGGTGTAGAATTATTCCGGAATCAATCTGGCCCCAATGTTATAAAACTTTTTTGGTGCTCAGCTCAGCTTAGCATGAAATTTTCTCTATTGATAACTATGAAAATGCCAACAGTTGAACTAATGCTGGCATTTTCAGATTCGTAAGCAGAAAAAATTTCATACTCAGTTAAACTGAGCATTAAAACAACTGTACTTATCAGCATTTAGCAATTTTTAGCCGGTAAAATTTCATGCTCAGCTGAGTTGAGCATGAAAAAAAGTTTTTTAACCGCAGGGTTTGTTTTATGTTAGATATGTACGTATTATTATTGTTAAGAGTTTAGAAGGGGGCCTCATGGAAGATAAGTTTTAAACTTTGTTAACTGAATTAGTTACCCTCTTTTATACATTGATAATTATGTTTAAATCGATAAATGATTTAGTAATGCTCCACCAAAATAACATTCAAATGACATGTTTTAGAGAGGATGTCTGTAGCCAGTTTTCGTTCCAGTCCCAAGTCACATTTTCTATTTATGCTTACGTGTTTGTATTATCCATCCATCCAACTGTCCACCCATTCATCCATCCAGCCATCATTTGCCGCTACTTACCCGCGTGTTTATCCGCGCAGAGGTCATGATATTATAGGCTCAGTCGCTGTTCCCATTTTTCGGTTGATCTACATGTAAAACGTGCTGATTTCGAAGTGCTTTCAATTAGCAACAATTTTGTTTTACAAAATCAATCGACTTTTAAATCATAATTGCTACTTCCTTTGCATACCACAATATTATATTTCTGACTCGCGAGTACATTATGTCATTAAACCAATCTAATGAATTTTAGCCGTCCAAAAACTGTCTTAGAATATTACCAGTGACCTAGAAAGACAAATGATGATATTTCTAAGGTACTTTTTGTTGATTGAAAAATACGAAAATTTTCCTCAGACTGATCATTATGGACTTGTGGAAGGATTTCTATGTCTTTTCGTTTCCTTTAACCCTTAAAGCGCCAAAAATTAAAATTGTTGAATTAGCAAACAGTGTAGATCCAGATGAGGTGGCTCATAATGAGCCACCTCATCTGAACCTACACTGTTTGCCCTCTAGTCTTCGATTTCTCAATATGATATTGATTGGACGAGACATTTTCGAAATTCTGCAGACGTGCAGACGTAAATTTTGTAGTCTGCTTTTTGGCGCATTAAGGGTTAAATCACCTTACCAGCCTTATTATAAGCTTTACCTTGTTGTGAAACTGATAAAACAAAAAAATCGCTAAAGCCCTGAAAGATATTATGCATACGGATTTACTGTCTGGATGGAAACAGTATTTCCGTCATATATCAGGACCACACTGATCGAACTTCTGTACCCGCCCATCGGATGTTCCTGGTATGTAACCGAGAGTACATACATTCGCTTATAACTAGTAGTCGGAAATCATTACTTTTTGCGGTTTTATCTCGCACATGCTGCTTCATTTAAATAATTCACTTTCGGTACACTCTCCGGAGGTAAGAAATGAAATTTTATTGAAGTGCTGTAAATAATCCCAAGATTTTATTGTTCAGCTTGTTTCTAAGGGACCGACCATTTGATATTGTGTGTGTGTGTGGGGGGGGGGGGGGGGGGGGGGGGGGGGGGGCTGGTATTCTTGATGGAGACACGATATTTTATTTCACTGGCCTCTGGAAACAATTTCTTCTTTTTTTTTCACCTTGTGGGAGCTAATTTATTTTTTTTACAAACTAACTCAAACAGGTTATTTTTTTTTTAAATTTTATAGCTGAACTATCAGATCCTTGTTTACTTGACCTTGATATCCTTTTATTTTAGCCACATCAGTATTTTTTACACCTTTTTTTCTCACAAAAAGAACATGGAGCTGTCTTTAACCAGGACAAGGGCATGGCTTAGCTTGCTTTTGCAAACCATGCCTGGAGCATGTTACTCTTTTCATCTAAGGTACAGATACAAACACCCCTGTATGAATTTGGCAAAAAATTAGGCCTTAAATTAGGGATATTTGGCAAAAATTTAGGGCTATTTTGGCAAAGCTTTAGGGCTAACATTAGGAATTCAAGTTTTTTTCTATCCCAATATATGCCCAAACATGCTATATTTGTACTTTAGAAAGTTTGATAAATACTTACATGATAGAGTCACATTAATTACATGATAGAGCCACATTATACATGAATGGCAACTAATAAAATGGCTGAAAGTTATGTGCTAAGAAGTTAACAAAGGGGGGTCTGGGGGGCAAGGCCCCCCAGAAGCTAAAGCAATTTCCCAATTCCAATGGCAATTTTAAGACTGGAAACAATAGAGAAAAACTATGAATGATGATAAAAATAAGGGTTTTTTATATTAGGACTTTTGCCTTTTAGAGTGTTTATTTTGCCATAATGGTTTTGTCTCCCATAAGCTAGTGACTCTTTTGCAATTCAGTTTTAGTGGAAACATTTACTTAGTAATGTGGCAGATCAATAATACATGTATGTGAATGTTGCATAGGATGTTTTTTGTAAATGTATGCACACGCGGGCCCACTGGTGTAAACCAATTGTAGATAATATTAAAATATTACTATAAATATGGGGGTCTGGGGGCGCAGCCCCCAGAAGCCAGAGACATTATAAAAACTCAATTCCAATGGAATTATCTGCAGACTATATTTTTTTTTCAATTTTGGATGGAGACAGGTTATTTTATTCTCTTACTTTTGAGGCTAGATTATTTTTTTGAACCCCCTTATGAGCCAGGTTTTTTTTTTCTTGCATATCCAAAGACAGGGAACTTTTTTTGATAAATATACCCCCCCCCCCCCGCCCCGCAGAATATCAAATGGTCGGTCCCTAATACAATGTGTAAATTACAAAGTTGGGCAAAATGACAGCCACTTTATGACTGAAAATATCTCGGGAAAATATGTGAGGTGATTTTTTCTTAAGGAAGCGATGCTGGTCTTGCTCTAAAGTAAGTTCATGACAACCCAGGGTAATAATTTATATGAATTTGATAGTGCTCGAGTACCCAATGCTGCACTCTAATTTTCAAGTTCAGTTGCCTTTTGGATCTGAAGAAGAAAAATATTCAAGTTTGTTTTACCATGTATGGGCATGACGATTATCTTGGTCATGTGAACTGGACCAATTTTGCTAAATTGTGTTCCCCTACGCCATGGAAGCTCCATATGAAAAATTGTCTTGATTTTGGTTGGTCAAGTTTCTTTTAAGAGAAGATGTTTTGTATACTCTTCCCCCCACCCACCAACAAAATAATCAAAAAAAAAAATAAATAAAGAAATAATCAGAATTCTAGACAGTATATTTTTATTTTTATATTATTTGCGAGACAGCGGACCACAGTATGCATTAAAACTTTTAGACTCCTTTTAAACTTATAGGAATAATCTCAGCAGAATGGTTTTCAGTAAGTTCTGCATTTAAATTTGTTTGCCAAACCACACTATTTCATACTATATGCAAGGGAAGTTACCTGTAAGTCGTACAGGTAAAGACACCTGTCTGTAGTGTAAGTGCAGTTGTATCCCTTAGATTAGGCGCTGACTGGACAGGTAGATGAAGATAATCTACCCAATATCGGATATTGAAGCAACAGTAAAATTGATCATTTCTTAAAAGCTCCATTCAACTTCATTAACATCAGCCCCCCTCCCCCCTTTTTTTTCTTGCACCTTTTATTTATTCACATTTTAAATTAATTTATTTATTTTTTCTTATTTCTATGAATTAGTATGATTGAATTATTGTTTACAGTAGTTATGCTTTTCAAATTATGTGCGGTAGTATATAATGATAATTATAGTAATAATAATAATAATAAGAAGAAGAAGATGAAAAAGAAGAAGAAGAAGGAGAAGAAAAATACATTGCAATGGACTTATGATTTTCAATATATAGCACCTCTGATGTCATTTTTAGTATATTATCTCCAGATTCTAGTGCGCCTTATTATTACTTTTATTATCATTATTATTATACCCCAAATACCGGGGGAAAACTGACAACAAGTAAAATTGCTGAAGCTATCCCAGAACTTGGATTCTTGTTGATTAACTGATAAACAGGAAAAACATAATGTACTAATGGCTAGTCCATCATTTGAAATTGTTTTCTTTCTTTCTTTCTTTCTTTTTTTTTTATCTATTTTTTTATTTATTGTCTCAGTTTTTTTCAGTCTTCATCGAACTCGCTGAATAAATTGATAAATGGTAGACAACAACAAATAAGGTACATTTTTGTAATATATTGCCAAACTATAATTATGACATGACATGTAAGCTGACGTAATAAATAATTATAACTGTGCATTCGAAAATCGTTTCAGACCTTAGGCATATTAATTATTCTTTAAAACGCTTTCGGTGCGAAATAGCATTTTTGTGCTGGTATGCGGTAAAACCCATATATCTCACTCATTCACTTACCCGAAAATCAAATGTGTACATAGGGCACCTGTGGTTTAAGCGTATGATAATTATCAACGTCGCGTGAAAATCTAAGTTACGACATGTGTAAACACTGACGACGCAGATCAGCATACGCAACTTCGCATTTCTGGTGGGGTTTCCTTTAGATTTTTTTCTTTCTTCTCAAAAAGGATTTATGTACCATTGGAAATCTAAACCCACTGCATTGAAAAGACCATGATACGTTTGCGCAGATACGCAGGCTTATTTGAGTATTATAGTATGCGCTTCATAATCTAAAAGCATGTTATTGTTTTCCAACAGAAATGATTTTTATAGAAATTTGTTCAAAGACAGTCAAGATTTTTTATTTTATTTATTTGTTCTATTTATTCAATTTTTTTCACAATGCTTACATTTTAAATATTTTTGTTTTCATTCAAAAGTGAATGCAGTTAGAAATTAGTAGAAATTATGCAAGGGAATATGAAAATTTGACACTTTTCACAGTGTATATTGTATAATCAGTGATCCTTATCAGTTATGACACCTCTCGGTATTGGTCTGGTCACCTTAACGTTTCAGACCCCAGGCAATATTTCACTATCAGATCAAATCAGTCGTAACACCTTCTAAGACTGTTCAGGGTATTAACATTCGCTTTTTAGCGGTGCAGGCTGATTTGAAAACTCACTGTTGACAACTTTTATGTGAACAGTTGATATTCAACTTTGATGACTGACCGAAGTCTTCGGTTTTGCTGTTTGGGTGTGCAGGCTGTTTTGAATACTCACTGCTGGCATAAATTTATGAGAACACCTGATATCCAAATCAGTCGTTAATTTGTGAAAACTGATCAGGGTCTTCATTCCTGCATTTTAATTTTCAACGATCGCAGACTTTTCATGTGAACTTAAAGTAGTCGTCACTTCTGTGTAGACTGACCAGGGTTATTTTTTTTTTTTTTTTTTTTTTTTTTTTTTTGTAAACACTCAGATCAGCTGTCATACTGTTTAGAAAGATCAGAGTTTTCATCTTTATCCAGGAATCGCATACTGTTTATGCGAACCGAGAATACTCTGACTAGACTGCAATGGCTGATCTGAGTCCTCGGTGAGCGAATGTTGTAATGTACGAGTACTTATTTACATGGCCCGAGTTCGACTTCTTCATAGCGATTGGAAAATAAATCCAGAGGAAATACAAAACATTAAATTCCGTTTGATATTCTGTGATAGATGAACAATATACGAACTGACCTTAAAATGAGTAAACTTCATAGTGTATCTTTCACAGTTGGCCAGTTACGTTGAGAATGAAGCCATTAAATGGCAATTTACTTACAAAAGTGTTTAATTGGTATTAAACGATCATTATCGAAACAACTGCTTAGCAACCTGTTAAGAAAGAAAGAAAAAATATATAATCTAGTCATTAATATATTTGTTTCTCTAGAGAAGTAATATGAAATATTACACATTTGATACACGGCAGTTTTGTTACTTTATTTTGTATTTATTGTCTTATTTTTAATTTTTATTTATTTATTTTTATATTAATCTTTTTCTTTTTTTTCTTTCTTTTTTGCATTTCTTAACATTTTCTGTCTTTCTTGTACCACCAGATTGATAATAAAAGCAGTTTCGCATTGACAACAAATAACATTTCGCATACTCTGTCTGGCCCGATATAGAGTGCGACATCAGTTTGGACTTAGAAATTTTACGCCCAAGAATTCGGCAGTCGGAAGGCGCGTTGAATGTATTTTAAGTTAATAGGGAAGAATGTTAACGATAACTTATTTCGGAATTTTTTATATCTGTGAAAAGTATGCAATGCAAATTTTAAGAAAATATCAGGGAAAAAAATTAAACTAGATACAGTAAAATAAGTTTTTACTGCCAAAGTCTAGGAACACGCGTTTAGTAAAAATTTTATATATGGTAAGTAGAAAGCGATGAGCTTACTTTCCAGTTCACCTGGAAGAATGAAGGCACATACTTATTTTGATAAAAATTATATCAACTTAAAGAGCGTAAACTGAGCTATATGGTCATATCAGGATAAATTTTGGCACATTATGTTAAAGAAATGATTTACGTTGTCAAAAATTGTTTTGACATTAATTTCTATACAAACTGAGTCATAGATTTCAACAGGTAAGGAGACATACGCGTTATCGATACAGGTGTCACATCGTCGGGCTGGGATGATACAAATGAAGAGATTAGTTTAAGATGCATATGCGCAGAAATTTACCGTTTCTGATATCATAAACTGCGTTGCCTCGGCTCCACTAAAATTTCACTGCATTAAAACTTTTAGATTCCTTATAAACTTATAGGAATTATCTCAGCAGAATGGTTTTCAGTAAGTTCATTATAAGTATTGTAAGTCAAACATTTTCTTTACTTTTTTCTGACTCATAAGCTATGTTTTACCGGATTACTCTCATTTTCATTCTCATCATTAGTAGACTTAAAACATTATCATGTGGTTATGCAAAAATATCAAAATAACCAGAAAAGCTCCAAAATCTATGTCGCTGAATGAAGTTTTTCTTTGTTTTCTAAAAGTCACACAGCAGGCACATGACGTCGGAATGACGTCATAATAACGTCGATGCGACTTCATTAGTCTCACCAACGTAATAATGACGTCATTTTGACGTCAGCTGCCCACTGGGAAGGAAGTCATATTCAAAATCAAAATGCTTATCACTATTGTTCCAGCGCAGCGGACACACATCGCCGAAACGATGTCGTATATATACGACATCGTTTCGATGTTGTGTGCCCGTCGGTCGATGATCATTAACCTCTGTTTTAATGAACCAAGTATGAACTTATACTTTACAACTGACCTGGCGTCTATAAACTGAGTCTTTAAAAAAATGATTACAAACATTTAAGTGCGTCAAGGTAGAAAATCTTAATTCTATATTTTTATAAGTAGAGTTCATTCATTAAGAAAAAAAAGCAAATTGGAACAGTTCGCACTCAAAAAAATCGCCACAAAACAAACTGTGGCCCAATAACAGGTTGTGCGACCAAAGAAAACACGGATCAGCTTGTACATCAGTTCAATCTGACCAGACTCTTGTTTGTTGGCTTCAACAATCTTGGGGTCCTGAAGGAAATATAGAGTCATATAGTCTGTCCATGTGGATGCGTTGTCTGGCTATTATGCATACGCTCTAAAACGTATTGTGCTCCTTTCGTGCTGCTGTTCAAATACCACACCTGGTTAACTTTGTTTCTAAAGCTGTTACATAACGAAAAAGAGGCTATTACAAAACGAAAAAGAATCATAGTTCCAAACCTACTTGGTCATCGTGGCTAAACAAATTTGTTTAGCCACGATGACCAGGTCGCTTAGGAACTAGGACTCTTTTTCGTTTAGTAAGAGCCCTTGCATATACATAGTTAACCAGGGATTAATCATATATGTTTCTACATGCTTATTACTCAAAAGATCACGTTTAAAACTTAAAGAGTCCAAAGATAATTATAAGAAAGCTGTCTGAGCCCCATAACCATAAATCAGACAGTTGTGATTGTAAAAGAAAAACCTAGGTATAAGACAAATCTGAACTGCACCTAATGCACAACTATGCGCATGCGCTCACTGGTGAGATCATGTGCAGTTAACCCAGGCAGAAAATGGACCTTGCAGACTTGAAACAGCAAACTGCTAATCTGGGCGGGATGGTCTGATCATGTGCAGTGTGTATATGTGCAAAGACATGGTTTGTTTTGAGCCACGGCTCATATAAATGATCTAATCAAAGTAATGATTGCTGATTCATGTCATTATCTCTAATTTTGTCTGTTCCCTTTTTATTAATTATCTAATTATCATTATGCCAAAGAAAAGCCAGATTAACTTTAATGTTTTTTTCTGAGGTCGATCAGGAAATCTGAATTTAGTTTTCCAAAAACAAAAACAGGGTAACCAGATTGTTGTTAAGGTCAAGGTGAAACATTTCAAAATCTTAACGTTCTCGCGAAGGTTAACAGGGGCGTAGCTAGGGCCACTTACACAGTACGCACAATCATGTTTTATACTCTTTAAGGGAATTAATAGAGGTCTGCTGGCAGTTAGTATTAAAATTATGCCCAATTAACAACATTTCAGCTTGAAAATACACAGGTGTGTGTTGAAATTTTGTCAATTTGACAAAATTTCAATACGCACCTGCGTATTTGCGTAATGGTAGCTACGCCCTTGGTTAACAATATCTCGTTATGACCACTCTGTGACAGTGTCTGACATTTCGAGCCTTATGAGCGAAAATCCGAATTTATTTAACAATTTCATATTTATATGTGCCTCCAGAATAGATTTCGAGAAGCACTAAGAAATAGCGCTAAGATTTACTGCAAAAGCAAACGAAATTCACACCAACCCGATTTTTTTTTCCACTGATTGGATACAATTTACATACAAGCTGGATAAACTTTCATAATTCTGGCTCGTGACATCGCCCTTTAAAGACCTATCATGCGAACACTCTTAAAAGGGCGTAGATGAAGAAAATTAAAGACGCCGATAGAAATGTTGAATCACTCTTTTCAGGTGACGCTTTGAAATTTATTAGTCAGTGCGTGGCAATCCAATTAACTTTATGTGCAATATTATAACGTCAATTTCACTGAACGTTTCGTGACGTCACCTGCACAAGGCTCAAAATGTCAGACACTGTAACACTCTTATTTGACGCCTTGGTATTATCCAGTTTTGAATAAAGAAGGTGGATAAAGCTAGAGGGAAAAGCGAATGAAAACTTCCCTGCTGCGGCTGGTTAGTGCGGAGAGTGCTAACTGTTTGCGATAATGGTGCCTTAACCCTTTAAGCGCAAAAAAGCAGACGACAAAATTTACGTCTGCAAAATTTCCAAAAATGTTTCGTCCAAGATATATCATATCGAGGCTTCAACGACTACAAGGCAAACAGTGTAGATCTAGAGGAGGCGGCTCATTATGAGCCGACTCATCAGGATCTACGCTGTTTGTAAATTTAGCTATTTTAGTCTCCGGTGCTTAAAGAGTTAAAGCAGTTTATATGAAGAACAAAACATCAGATCAGCATACAATACTCGCTTACAGACCGGTCTTTGCTTTGTAAGTTCCTCTGGGTCCATAGCTTGTTATTAATGTAGGGCGGCACTATGGCCTCCATCTAGCGGTTGGTGGCGCCAAAGTGAGTGAGTGAGTGAGTGAACTCGGGTTTAACGTCCCACCAACAACGAGGTCATATGGAGACGGGACCTCGGTTAAAAGTCTCATCCGAAAGACCGGAGAAGCGGGGGATCGATCTTGCGACCCCTGGATTGGTAGTCTGGAGTGTTATCCACTACACTACAGCCGCTTCTGTGGCGCCAAAGTTCTGCCGGTACAATTGTTCTTAATCGAACTGTTCAGTTTGCGTCGATTTATATGCTGATCACGCTGTGCATTCATTACTGGCACATGCTATGGCACGTCATTTTCTAATGCGGTTTCAAGCTTAAGGTGGAATAGGACAAAACCAAAATTTTCAGTTTTCTAGTCAAACAAAATATCATCAAAAACTTCAATCATTTGTGACTCACTGAATGACTTTCTTTTTAGCATGAAATAAACAATTCCTATTTCAATGACGTCGTGAAAATGTGATGGTTTGACGTTTTTGGCGCAAAATTTATAGCTCTCAGGTATCCACATTAATCGAAATTGCTCTGCAGTCCGTTGAGGTATTGAAATAAATTTCATATCAAACTACGTGCCATCAAGAGGTCCTCAAGGCTGTGCCATACGTTTTGCCCAGGCTCTACTCATTACGAGTGTATTGATGCAAACATTAATTTTCATTAGCCGTTGAAATTAGCATTTTTCAAACAAAAGGTGAAATAGAGAAAAAACGTCTCCGAAAAATATATCTCAAATTTTGATATGTTTTAGTGAAATGTGAAGATGGAATATTGATGAAATAATTTTAAGATTTTACCGTGTAAATATTTCTAAAAGTAGATTTGTTAAACTATACCCCCTGTTCAGATAACGTCGATTACTTTAGCGTCAGACTGAATTGGGCGCTAAGAGCGGTTTTTGACATATCTTTTAATTCCGATAAAACAATGTCAAGTTATTCTAGAGAATCTATGAAAATGAAAACCGAAACAATCGTAGGAATATCTCATTCCGTTTTCTAGACAGAATAGTTCAAACAGCTCAGGGGTCAATTTTCCCAGTTTTGCCTTTTCGGAAGTAATTGACGTTGCGTTATACGGGGTTTGTAAGAGTTCAATAAAAGAGACGCCACGTTACGCGAAATAAAAGCCAGGGCAAAAATGAACCCCTAGCGTGTTGAAACCTTTCTCCCTGGAAAACGGAATAAGATATCAATTCATTTTTTTTTTCGTTTTTAGGGTAGATAAATTCTCTAGAAGAGATCATAAATGTTTAAGTAGAAAATAAAAATATACTTGAAAATATTCTTGGTAATAATTTCCTTTTGACGTGGAAAGAAACGACATCATCAGGACAGGGGTTATGGTTAAAAAAATCTTCTTTGTGTAAAATTAACACGGTAAAAACTTAAAATTATGTAACACATATGCAAACATATTTCATTAATGCATATCAAAATTTCAGATATATTTTTCGGAGACGTTTTTTCTCCAGCTAAGGTTTTATGTGAAATTAAGTAATATTCTGTAGTTAATGAAAGGACATGTTTGCATAAATCAACAGAAAATGCGGAAATATTTGAGAAAAATAATTTCACATCTTTAAAGGCCTTTTGACGGCTCGCACTTTGGGATGAAATTTATCACAATATCTTTACGGAGAGCAAAACAAATTCGAAAATTATATATATTCGAGCACTATTTATTTTGCATAGAATAACGCCGAATCCTCACATTTTTATGACGTCATAGAAAAAGAGGTATTTGTTTCACATTTAAAAGAAAATCATTTCGTGATTTAGAAAATGCTGAATTTCTTTATCACTGTTCTTTTTACACAAAAACTGAAAATTTTGGTTTTGTCCTATTCCACCTTAAGGTTTTTTAAATCGCTTTTATAACAATCTCTTTCAATGTCTTTAGCAAATGTCACATCCATTAATCAGAAAGCTGCTTCTTGTGTAACTGCGTATGCCATAAATATAATAAGCTATCTTGCAAATATGCATATATAACTAGTATACGTATTTTTGCGAAAAAGGACATTCACACCATTTATTTTTTCACTTTCGGTACTCATGAAAAGATGTAGGAAGGTGTACGCCTTCAAGGAAGAAAACTCTGATATGAAAATAGTTGTCCCCCTTCTCCACTGTGGTCTACTCTTAAAGCAAAGAATATGCTCTGAAAGAGCAAATTCTTTTCTTTAAAAGTAGCCCACATTAGAGAAGGGAGACAAGGGAGGCAATCTAAGTCCCAGCAACACTTAAAATATAAATCCAGAGACCCTAACCAGGCCACAGTCATAAGTCTCCCGTTTACTTGCTCTAATCGTCCGTAGATATCTAATAGGCAAAGCTGTTACCTTGTTACACTCAAAACAATTATATTTTACCAACTTTTTGGCAGACAGCTGTTACAACACCTCAATCACTATAAAAGAGCATATTGAAGACAATGCCAGCTTTCAATGGAGATTGAAATAAGTATATTTGGAACTGCATGTATCAAACTCCAACTATCCAGACAAGACTTAAATTCCACAATGATCCGAGTCCTGATAAAATGTATTTTATTGCATGTGAGAAAAAATGTCAATGCAGTCTGATCAGAGTCTATCCTGTTCGCATGAATCGCGGATTCTTGGATTAATATGAAATGCAGAGTAGGGCTCAACTGGGGGCCATTACACAGTACTTAAAGCCTCAAGAGCTGGAAGTTATATAGCTTAGAAACTTTGAAACTTTTCTGAATCTTGTCATCCGAAGTGTACAATAGTTAGACTATATAATATCACTTGAAATGACTTATGAATTTTCCGATTTTGACATATTTTGAATTGTTTCACGGTCTTAACTTCAAGCGTCTGCGGTAAAATCACCCCGCATACACATGGCGACGTCTTCGGGTCGCATAGACAATATTATATGTCAAGTGCATTCCTGGTATGTTTTACGCCAATGGGGCTAGGCTATTACATCCCCCCCCCCCAAAAAAAAAAAAAACCTTCGGAAGAAAGCGTTTTTGTATCATAGGGAAGATTTTGAATCGATGAGGGAAGATGCATTAGACTTTGCAAAAGATAAGAATTTTAATGGTTATTCTGATAATCGCTCAGTTCAGGAAAACACTGACTTGATAATTGCCTTTATTCAGGAGTCTTCTGAAAAGCATAGCCCCTAAAAAAGCAGTAAGTCGACCTCGTCTGTTCCTTGGATAACCCTAATATAAGACAGATTCGTGGAAGATTGGACACATTGTAAGGCTAAAAAGACTAGCAGTAGCAAAGCTATGTCAAACAAGCAAATTCGACGAATTTATGTTCCCCACCTTGGAAACTAGGTCTCCACTGTATATGCACTTAGTGTTTGAGCTGGAAAAGCGGCTAAGTTAAAAATGTGAAAAAAAGTACCAAAAAATAATGTGAGGATTATATGCAAACCACATGCATATTTTTAGACCATGATCAAAACACCTGTGAAGTTTCAAAGGAATCGGCAAAAACCTGTAGGAGAAGTTGCACACACAAGGTACCCACTATCTAATCACTTTTATAGTAAAAAATGTATGAAAAATGGCTAAGTTCAATTTGCAAAAAAGTAATAAAAAATAATGTGAGTATTATATCCAAACCACATGCATATTTTCAGACCATGACCAAAATAACTGTGAAGTTTCAAAGGAATCGGCATAAAACTGTAGGAGGAGTTAAGGCACACAAGGTACCCACTATCTAGTCACTTTGATAGTAAAAACGCCCCAAAAATTACTAAGTTCAACTTGTAGAAAAAGTAACAAAAAATAAGATCAGGATTATATCCAAACCACATGCATATTTTCAGACCATGAAAAAAAACAGTTGTAAAGTTTCGAAAGAATCGGCATAAAACTGTAGGAGGAGTTGCGCACACAAGGTACCTACTACTTTAGGGAACGGAAGGACGGAATGCCGAAAACTATGTCCATCCGCTTTTCTTCGAATAGGCGGGGGGCAAAAAACAACACGACTTGTATGTCAGTATCTTGGTCGGTGACAGAAAGACTAATCCCAGATACTTCTACCGGTACATCAATAGTCAAAAGACATGTATCCAAGCTCGAAATAGGAGATATGTCTGCGGTGTTGCCGAATCAGAGTTGGAACAGGCAGATAAATTTAATGGTCAGTTTTGGATGTGTTCAACAAAAGTGAACACCCGCAAGTATCCATCCCGAATTGCTCGGCTCCTTTTATGGAGGACATTCTTGTTTCGGCTGAAGGAGTAATAAAACTTCCTAAGGGCTTGAACCCCTCAAAAGCTTTAAGACCTGACATCCGAATTAGACCCCGATGTTTGGTCACCTCTTTCAACAATCTATTGACACGGGAGAACTTCCCCAAAGGAATGGTCTCTTGTGAATATATGCCCGCTCTTCAAAAAAGGAGATGGGTCTTTGGATTGCAATTTTCGACCAGTTTCTCTAACTTGTGTACCATGCAAGTTACTTAAACATATTGTTTGTTCTAATATTATGGCACATTTGTATGAACATAAACTTTTGTCAGACAGACAATATGCATCCCGGAAGAGGCATATAGTCGTGAAACGCAGTGGATCACGGTTATAAACGACTGGGCTAAAATCTTGGATAAGGGCGGATAGGTTGACATTATTATCTTGTACTTAGTTGTTGCTGTTGTAGTTGTTGTTGTGTTGCTTTACGTTCACAGTAAACAGCTATGGTCATGTCGGGACGGTCATTTTACCTACCCACACTATTCCTTGGCAGGTTTATACTCCTAAACGGTTAACCAGTACTAAGTGCACAAACTTTCGCCAGTTGACAGCTCCCCTTCTTGAATCAATGGAGGGGAAGAATCAATCTTCACGAAACCAGACTGGCCCCCGTTTGTTTGGTGTCCCCCCCCCCCCCAGGGCACCGTTTTTGGACCATTGTTGTTCTCATTGAACAGTAATGATATAACAGAAGATGTTGACTCGGAATAAGACTTTCTGCTGACGACTGTGTTTGCTATCACGACATCAGAGGTAGTGAACACACAGTGAACCTCAGGAGGATATAGACCGTTTAAGGTACTGGGCAAGGGGTTGGGGCGTGATATTCCAACCAGTCAAATGCAATATAATGCAGACTAAGAGGAAACGGATCAATGTTTCCTACACCTTAGAGTGAACGGTCCTCAATAACGCAGAGAATATCAAGTATCTTGGCATAACCATTACCAATGATCTGAAATGCATGTCAGCAATATTTGCACAAAAGCTAAGAGGATCCTTGGCTTCCTTAGACGTAACTTCGCAACATGTCCACAGGACCGTAAAGAGTCAGCATAAAAGGGACTGGTGCCTTCGAGTATGTAGGCCTTGGAGTATGTAGTCCAGTTTGGGACCCCCAAATGACACTTCTTCAAGATGAACTTGAGAAGGTGGGAACAGGCGGCTATATTTGTAGCAGGCAAATACAGCTATGAAACTGGGAGTATTACTTGTATATTCTGGAGAAACTTAAGTGGGAATTTCTGACAAAAGAGGAGGAAAGATAGTAAACCCATAATGCTTTACAAAGGTTGAAAAGTGCAGCCAGAAAACCCATAAATGACCTTTTTTCCCCAACCAGACATACCAGGAAGCACCATTCCCTGGAATTTCAAACCCCATTACCTGGAACTGACCTTTACAAGTCCAGTTTCTTCCCCACAGAATATTACAGATTGGAACTCCCTGGCAGATTCCCTTATATGGTCTTATATCTACTGCTGAGTGTGCAGAGGATTCAGTTACTAAGTTTACTTCTCGTGTAAGGGCTAGGGACAAGCTTTCCTGGTTACAGGTCCTGGTGAATGATTGTCTTTGGCCGTACTGAGTAGCAATTCTAATTCTAATTTGCATTCTGATGTGAGAAAAGTATATCTTTCTATCTTTTGATACTGTCTCAACCCTACAGAGAAGATTTTCGGGCAGGTGCGCAGAGGCGTCACGCCAAGAAAAAAGAACAGATAAAAATGCAAGACCGGAAAGATTAAAAAGCTGAAAGTTATATTACAAAAGAGGCTAAAAACAGTTAATAAGTGTTGTGGCTGAGGGCATGCAATGTGTGACTGTCCTTACCGCAGACATAAATGATAGTGGTCAAAGTACCCAAACCATAAGTCCGAACTCATAGGTCAGTTAAACATAGACAATTCCGGAATATTTTAGATACACAGACATGGACCCCATAAATGATTCGAGATCTGGGAGGTAATACGGGCAAGCTCTTCAACAAGCTGAATGTGCTGGGTTTTGCATGACCCCCTTCACCTTGCAAAGAATGCATGTCGTTGATATGGGCGGTAGTTAATAGGATCACTTTAATCCCCTTTTTGAAGATGGGGTGACCCATGCATTGGTCCTATTATGAAGGACCTGGCCTGAGTCTAGTGAATTTTGGAAAAGTACTGACAGGAAGGGCGATTTCATAACTCAAGTTTTTAAAGGCCCCATTACTCTATCAGCATGAAATCTTTTATCGGGAGACAACAGGGCTGGACCCAGAGCACCTGGAGACGGGACGTGGGGGGGGGGGGGGGGGGGGGGGGGGCACAGAATGTCGAAGGCATGATTCGAGCGGCGGGTTCCGCGAGGGGGGGGGGTGAGTATGAGAGGGGGTTCCCCCCTCTCACGGGGGGGGGGGTCCGGGGCCTTCCCCGAAAAAAAAAAAAGAAAATTGTTGTGCCGGAGAAGCATTTTTAAGCCTGTTTTTGGTCAAAATTTCAGATTTCAAACTTGATTTTGAAAGCCAGTTTGACATACTTTATGCAATATTTTGCTTTAATTTCAGCTTATACTGGTACTGGACCTGGCATGCAAATATTTAATCAATGATTGTGCAGGGCTTCCATTAACTTTCAGATTCAGGAAGTCCCAGACTTCCTACCCCTCAAATTTGGAAGTCCCGCGGGAAAATCTAGGAGGTCCAACTTTTTTCCACGCAACGCCTGTCGAAAGTTATGGAAGAAATAAAGTACTGTTATATTAAACTCAGATTGCTGTTTGTTCGTTGTTGTTGTTGTTTCACCCGTAGTTTCAGAGCTCTAGTCAAGGGGAGTATTCAGATGATGATTTTTATTTAAGAAATAGATCAGCTCTAACAGTGAATTGTTGAGTAATAATTCACTGTTCGGAGGTCAGTTGTAAAGTAGATCATATCACGAGCGCGGAGCGCGAGTGATATATCTACTGACAACTGACCGACAAACTGTGAATTATTACTCAACAGTTCAATGCTAGAGCTGAACTATTTCGATTCTAACACTTAAAAACGCTGAAAAAGTATTCTTTTCATTTAAATTCTCCCAACCTTCCTGCAAGCGCGTTCATTCTCCCGCTAATATTCTTTACTGTATCTAAGATAAATGTACGTTTTTACGTCGATTTTAGGAAGAAAAGAGACGTTACACCGTCTAGCGTCTCAAAACGCCACAAAATTACGTCAGTATTGCCGCTGACGTCAGCAATTACACTCACGCGCTCCGAAACAGTGAATTGTTGCAGAATAAAACACGAAAACTTTGCATTGCTTCTATAGGCGCACTGTGTTAGAATATTTATTAAAAATATATGTTATAGGTACTCATTTCGCTTCGACCAGGCAAATCTAATGAGTATCCATTGCATATATTGTGGTAAGAAAGATAATTATCCCAAATTGTCATCAGACACTTCTTATCTATAGCCCTGTGTTTGTACACTTACTGATGGCTGCAGTATATCTGCATGGCTGTAGCCAAAATGTTCTGAAATGGTACTGAGACAGCAAACGAGATACCTATGTAAAAAGGATGAAATGTTCTGGTACGGGTGTTTTGAACCACTTTGCTTGGACAGACGCTTTTCATACCCTTCTAATTTCGCCGATAGCATTTACCGTAATGCAGTGGCGGAGCCAGAGGGGGTTCGGGGGTTCAAACGAGCCCCCTCTCTAGCCCAAATTATTTCATTTTATGAGGAATTTCAGAAACAATTGAGGGGCTCAAATCGAACCCCCCTCAGCTAATTCGAACCCCCTTTCCAAAATTCCTGGATCCGCCCCTGCAATGATCATGAAAGTAGGACAGAAGTGCCACTGTGGGTTACGGAGAGAAAGTGTGAGATAGGCTATAAATTAACCGACTTTGGAATAATTACGACGTACAATGTAAGGCAAGGATCCCATTTAATGTCTCACTGCTGCGTATTTTCATTGCTCAACCGGGAACCAGAAAGGAAAAAAAAGTAAAATTGGATTTGAAACATAATCAAAGGTTTTAAAGGTAAATATCCCAAATCTTTACAGGTGTGCCATCAAATCTTCAATGGGCGCACAAGGCACACTATGGCAAGGGCAAGAAAATGTATATTTTGCCCTAAGCCTGTAAACACTACAACAGAACTGCAGATGAGTCCAGTGCAAGCAGTTCTCAAACAGGCATTGACCCCATTTGGTGAAATAATATTCAGTAAATATTGTGTTATTCACTTATTTTGATATAACAACTAAGGCAGGTATGGCTGCCCATACATTTTAAGTACGGCCAACTGACCACGTGACAGTCATGTGACTTCCAACCCAGATGACAGCTACCGCAGCAGACAAACTGTCAACAAAATTAGTTGAAGGAAAACTAATTTCTTAGCCTACTTTTGGTATCAAACTTTTGGATATTAGAAAAATATGACAAATAAGACACTGTTTACATAATTTGATCAAGAACTTAAACAGGAAGATTCTTTTTTTTCCACATGATGCAGAAGAGCGAAAGAAGAGCCTGGGGAGTCCCAAAAACTCCCGTGTGACGTCACGAATTAATGTGTAAACAGCGCGAGAGGTCGACCAACACTGGTGCGTGATTATTGTGTAGCGTGAAAAAGGATACTCGGAGGATATTTTATGGAGAGACTTGTCAGTTTTTCAAAACAAAATATGTTCTTGGATTGATATTACATAGATTGCATCTACAGCCTTACACCCAGGCACCACAGTCAACAGGCTAACTCTACAAGGGACGGATAAGTTACATTAGGAACATGCGGTCCATTCAAAGTTAGTTCGCCCAGATTGAAGGCCATTCCGTTAGTTCATATCGGCCACTGCCGACTTCCCGGATGCAAAACGATTTGGCTTTTCCTGAAAAAATAAGTCGGCAAGTTGTGAATCAATAGAAAAGAGTGTCAAAAATGGTAAAGCATATATAAGATCATGCAGCTAAACAGCTGTCTTTAATTTCATGAGCGATACACGCTCATAACTGTAGATTCAAAGCTCTGGTTTGCCATGCCCCTTATGCGGAAGTGAAACTGCCCCTTTTAATTGGTGGGTGGGGTGACCGCGGATTAATTCTTGCCTTTGAAATCAGCTTTTTTTTTGTCATGCATTTATGCCTCCTAATGAAAGCGTTGTGACTTAATATGACATTAAGGCGCTACCTTTGTGTGAACACACTCTTTACGGTCCTTGAAGATCTTCAAGGGGGTGAGATGCAACCTTTGGCACCACCTTGTTGTTGTCTGGTTCAACCTGGCCCTAGTGGCACTTATCTGGATCAGCAAACCATAGTGTATGCTATGGTGGTAATGCCCACATACTACTCATGCACTGACTCATTGACGTTTCACCTCAACTAATCTTTTTTTATCTTATACCGTATGACGGGTCCATAGAAATACCAGAACACACCAAAACACCGGAACCCACCTGCAATTACGGGAACGCACGGTTCGACTCAGCTAAGGTAAGGCAACTTTAGTTGTGTGCACAAGTTTCTGCCATTTTCACAAGGAGGAGACAACTTAGCGACTTCTTGTTTGTTTGCCTTGACAATGTGACATTTTTTTTTTTCGATTGGGAGGAGGGGCTTGGGAGTGGGGGTCCACTCTGGATGGAAGAAATTTGTTGAAAAGTTGTGCCAGTGTATCGGTCAGAATCTGTATTTAAATGTACAAGAACTGCAGAGCCAGTGGAAAAAGAACCACAGCAGACTTACTCGATATGCAGACAGAATGGAAACATATGTAGTCTCATCTTCCTAAGGTGTCGCAATGGTCTGCTGTCGCAAGTCGGAAACCCTGATAGATATTAAGGTGCCTTGTGACAGTAGTGGGGTACACTAGTCAACTGGAAATCTACATTGTCCTCAGCAGTCTGCACCATAAAGAGGCAGCAATTCAACCGCTTTCAAAATAATATTATTTGAAGTCAATCCTGCTGCCCTCTCTCAACGTACCTAATAATACGCATAGGAGAGATACATACTTCTGACAATTAGTTGGAGTGCCTTTATCGTCACCCATTCAAATATTTTTCATCTTATACCACATGACCACATCAAAATTATTCTGGTGTAATGTTTATTCATATGTTCTCCCCCGACCTGCAAGTGTCCTCTTCCCAGCCAGTATGCAACCGCGGTACATACCGAGGTACGTTGTCAGCGTACCGGTACGTTCCGGTAAATGTCACTTGTTTGTTTAGAAAGCCAATACTTGCCACCGATATTGATAGGCAATGAAGGTTAAACACCCAATCCCCATTGGTCATTAACTTTAGCATGTTTACAGACCTGTTTACAACTAGGATTTTGGCATAGTTTCTACGCTTTTTGGCTTAAAAATACGCTCTACGTTTTAACCATCTAAAACTACGCAAGATTGCAAATCCAGTTTTTAGTCCTTTTCCTGTGATTTTGGGCCATTTTTGGACATATTGGCACCTAATTGAAGCATCTATTCAACACAGATAACTGTCAACAGTGCAATTACCTGATTACCACGAACAAACAATCAAATTATGTCAGGCTGCATACATCGCCACTCAATAACCTTCAAGAGAAGTTCAACAGTGGCATTATTAGTCATAGTCTATTGATTTTATATCAACTCATGATGTCAAAAAAGTTTTTGTCAGCTATACTGTAGTGTCATATGTTTTTGCGATCAAAAGTTGATTAAACAGTCAACAGATTAACTGAGTTAAAGGCTGCAATGAAGAAGTCAAGAGTTTTATTATTTCTCATCATTACAGCTAGAATGTATAATTTTTCCTGAGAAAATAAATACTTCAATTGACAGAGATTATTGGGGTTCACTACTGTCTTCCATTAGGATGGAAAATAACTTGGTATTATGAATGCTGGCTCTTGCCAAGGATGAAAAATAGTTGCCATCCCCAGCTCTTTTCTTCATTTCTGCCTTACCCATACCTATAAAAGACCTGATTTTAAAAAGAGAGAAACAGCCTAGGCTTGAAACCACTATGTCAAAATACTCCCCCCCCCCCCCCCACTCACCCACACACAAACACACATGATGTTTGTACTACACATGAGTACTGTAAAATACGCTTAGCTTCCTTCCTGACTACACATGGCGAAGTCTTGAGAGTAAACAGGTCTGTGTTTAGAAGGCATGATGTTGCAAATGGAATCCCTGTCGCTGGTTGGTTGAGCAATTACTTTCGATTCTAATTTTAGACTGGTGAAGGTCAAAATGGACGACCGCGAAGTGGTCAAAAACACTCGTGGAAAAGCAGATGTTTGGAGTCAATTTGGCTTGAAAAAACCGCAAATCAGACTAGAAAATCGAGGAAAATGTTGCCATCTGCAGGCTTTGCGGCAACACAATACACTGTACAGGGGGCGGCACGTCTAACTGTTAACATATGGGGATGGTTGAAATTCCGACATCGGACAGGAAGAATGCTAAATTGGTTCATTAAAAATAACAAAACACTGACAGAATTTTAGTATTTATTAAAGGTATTTTAAGTGAGTTAACAAATACACTGAACAAAATTTCTAATTGGTCACTTTCTGCCAAAGAATTAGGCTTAGGCAGATTTAGATTAGGCTGGCTACCAACTAGGATGAACAAATGTATAGACATTCTTGTATTTTACAAGCAGAACAAGCGCTTATGCATTTGCAAAATGATTTACATCAATTCGAGGCGTTCATTAGGATTTACACAAACATTGAAAGGGAGGTAATTTGAAAACGTCAATATTAAAATTAATACAGGTGAAAAATACATCAAAATTAAAAACATTACTCATGTTTTTTTGATGAAAAACTTTATTTACTTCTGAAATATCATGCTTTTGTGGAAGTTTGATGCAGCCTGTATGTGTTTCCAAAGCATTCTATGGTTTAGATAGAAGGGGTCGTAATTCTAATACTCCAATAAAGTTTTGATTAGAATATTGACATTTAATAAGTAGATAACAGCCCAAAATTTTGATTATAATTATATTCAAAAATACAGTTTAAAAATCATATTTCTGCAGATTAGAAAACTGACCAATTAGAAATTTTGCTGAGTGTATAAGAAACAAAATTTTCAGAATGTTCATGAAAAGCAAGTTGACCGCGATAAAATCTGAGAGAAAAATTCATTTGAATAACATATGCGGTATACCTTGGTATGTATCGCGGTACAAGCCTGCATACCGCGGTATACCGTGGTACAGTTTCACGAGGCGGTACCCAGCCCTACAACATATAGTTGTGCTAATGTTGCTAGCCTGATGGAAATATGACACCTGCGGGATGGTGTTAGTTTATTGTAAGATAGGTACTTCCACTACCATCGTCTACTTGTAGTTTCATAAATATTATATTAGTTCTCATACGTTCTATATGACTCGAATGAAATAAAAGTTATAGTCTAAAAATTATTTTGTGTTTAAAATAGTACTCTTCATGGTTGCTTTGATAAGGCCAACCTTAGAAATATTCTTGTTTTCCCTTATCCAACCCTTTTTCTCAATGGTGGGTAGGTCGGTCGGGATTTTATGGGGTTTTTTCCTGAAAAGTCAGAGCCCCACATAATCTTTTTAAGCGGGGAGATGCTGACGCCTCACTCAAGCCCCTTCATCTGATAGTTTTTCCATCCCAAATTTAGAGCTAGGAGCGTTTTTAAAAGTACTTGCATATAAGTCCTGTAAAAATAGACAACGCAGTTTCATAATTAAATAGGGACGGGCGAACGGCCCCCCGTTATTGCGACTACGGATACGTTCCACTGAGGTGCATGGGGAAGTATAAGACACGCTAGTAAAACACACTTATACACTCATAATTAAGTGTAAGTGCCATATCGGAGACGTGTAATGCACATTCTGATCATGGTCTATTCTGGTTACGTATTTGTATAATCAAGCAATGTAGATATGAGGTGACAGTCCAGACTGGTACACAGATTTTTTATAAAGTCTGTCGCATTCCTTCTTTAATGTTGGCTATGGTATACATTACACAATCATTCAAGTTTTACGATAAGAACAGTGTGACCGCCACGAGGCTGGGTTGTTAGCAAATGTGGGATCGGATGCACCGTAGATAAACACATTCTCGTTGCATCGTCGTCTACACACTTTTGTCACATAACCTGTTTTAGATATTGGAAGAACCCAAATACGAAGATCTATCTCCGTAAGATGAGCGAATATTTAATTGTTAATGAGGGTTAACTGATTAATCTTTATGAAAACAACATGCAAACATTAATTAATGGTCATTGGGAGTGACGCATTCTCATCAGGGAATACGCTTTAAGGGAGTGTAAAGACAGTAGCAGTCCACATGCACTTTGTTATGTTGATCAGACATCAAAGAACGCCGCATTGAACTGGATACGTGTCATATGGAACCGTGAGACAGGGAAAGGTACCTTATTCCATATGCCCCGATCAGCCTGTGCAGTAATGCAATGCGACTAGTGTTTCTTATTCACAACTTTGATCTTTGGATTATGAGTGTAAACTTTTACCATAAAGTAGAAAAGCGAATATTTTCTGCGTTTACGTGTTCTGATGGACACATTTGGGATCATTATCAGTCTGCTCACTGGAGACATTTCGATTAGCGTAGGGAAAATGAGATTCAGCCATGTGCGTTTCTTAATAATCGAAATAGTTTTCAATCTAATACTAGATGAATTGTTTGTCCAGACAGAGATGACTCTGATCAGACTTAAGCAGATAAGCATGTGTATTCGCTAAATTAGCCAACACACATGCTTATGCACACGTCGTAAAGTACCCTAAAATTTAGCCTTTAAAGCATAATTTTATGCGAATTTCGCTAGCCTAAAAACTTGACGTAATTCGATTTTTTTTCAGTCTCCGGGTATTTCAGAAAAAATGACAATACCCGGAATGCAATTTCGTTGCTCAACAATTTTCCCATGCCGCTCTGTATCAATGAATGACCCTTTGTTTTTGCCCGACACCAAAATTTTCAGCTCCAGGTTACTCTACATAAAACCTATCGACACATGCCTTGAGCGGCAGCCTGTGACTTCAAAAGCTGACTGAAATCCTTTGATCTTTTGCCAGTATTATCAAAGGTGGTTGCGCGCATTTTTGTCTCCCTTATGCCGGACAGCTTCTTTTGTCTCCAATCATAGTTAAAAGACGCTGCCGTTCATTTTTAGCTCACCTGAGCACGAAGTGCTCAAGGTGAGGTATTGTGATCGGTCTTTGTCCGTCGTCAGTCGTGCTTTGCTTTAAACAACTTCTTCTCCAAAACTGCTGGACGGATTTTGAAATAATTTCACAGAAATGTTCCTTGGGGGACTCTCTACCAAAATTGCTCAAATGGTTCCGCTCCGCTAAACAAAATGGCCGCCAGAGCTAAAAATAGAAGACCTTTAAACAACTTCTCCTCCAAAACTGCTGGACAGATTTTGAAATAATTTCACAGAAATGTTTCTTGGGGGACTCTCTACCAAAATTGCTCAAATGGTTCTGCTCCACTGAACAATATGGCCACCAGAGCTAAAAATAGAAAAACCTTTAAACAACTTCTCCTCCAAAACTGCTGGGCAGATTTTGAAATAATTTCACAGATATGTTCCTTCGGAGACCCTCTATCGAAATTGCTCAAACCGTTCCGCTCCACTGAATAAAATGGCCACCAGAGCTTAAAATAGAAAAAAATAGAATTTCACAGAAATGTTCCTTAGGAGACCCTCTACAAAAATTGCTAAAACGGTTCTGCTCCGCTGAACAAAATGGCCGCCAGAGCTAAAAATAGAAAAAACCTTTAAACGACTTCTCCTCCAAAACTGCTGGGCAGATTTTGAAATAATTTCACAGAAATGTTCCTTAGGAGACCCTCTACCGAAATTGCTAAGACGGTTCCGCTCTGCTGAACAAAATGGCCGCCAGAGCTAAAATTAGAAAAACCTTTAAACGACTTCTCCTCCAAAACTGCTGGGCAGATTTTGAAATAATTTCACAGAAATGTTTCTTGGGGGACTCTCTACCAAAATTGCTCAAGCCGTTCCGCTCCACTGAACAATATGGCCACCAAAGCTAAATATAGAAAAACCTTTAAACGAATTCTTCTCCAAAACTGCTGGGCAGATTTTGAAATAATTTCACAGAAATGTTCCTAATCCTTAGGAAACCCTCTACCAAAAGTGCTCAAATGGTTCCACTCCGCTGAATAATATGGCCGCCAGAGCTAAAAATAGAAAAACCTTTAAACGACTTCTTCAGTTCTCCTCCGAAAGTGCTTGGTAGATTTTGAAATAATTTCACAGAAATGTTCCTTAGGAGACCCTCTACCAAAATTGCTAAAATGGTTCCGCTCCACTGAACAAAATGGCCGCTGGAGCTAAAAATAGAACTAAATCTGAGACTGACTCAGAGGGCACAGTTACAATCCAATCATCATGAAACTTGGTCAGAATGTTTATCTTCATGAAATCTAGACCAACTTTGAAACTGGGTCATGTAGACTCAAAAACTAGGTCACTTGGTCAAATCTTAGAAAAATCTTGTGCACACTCTGGAGGGCACAGTTATGATCCAATCTTCATGAAACTTTGACAGAATGTTTATCTTTATGAAATCTAGAACAAGTTTGAAGCTGATTCTTGTGGGGTCAAAATCTAGGTCACTAGGTCAAATCTTAGAAAAACATTGTGTACACTCTTTAGGGCACAGTTATGATATAATCTACATGAAACTTTGTCAGAATGTTTTTTTTTATGAAATCTAGACCTGATTTGAAACTGGACCATGACAGGTCAAAAACTAGGTCACTAGGTCAGTTCTTAGAAAAACCATGTGAGCGCTTTAGAGGATACAGTTTTGTTCTAATCTTCATGAGACTTTGTCAAAATGCTTATCTCCAACAAATCTGGACCAAGGATGCAACTTGGTCATGTCTGGTCAAAAATTAGGTCACTAGGTCAAACCTTAGAAAAACATTGTTTACGCTCTAGAGGGCACAGTTTTGATATGATATTCATGAACTTTGTCAGAATGTTTATATCCAAGAAATCTAGACCAGTTGTGAAACTGCGTTATGTGGGGTCAAAAACAAGGTCATTATGTTAAATCTTATAAAAACCTAAGGTATACAATAAAGGGTTCATTTTCCATTGAATCTTTGTGAAACTCTATTTATTATGGATGTCTCTGAGGTTAAGTTCACAGGATACTCAGGTGAGCGATCCAGGGCCATCATGGCCCTCTTGTTATAATGGATAATCCTGTTTTAGTGGGAGTATTCTTGACATATTAGTTTGGGACTGCTGGCGTTTTTCGTCAGAAACACCTTTATCTAGAGCTCTGAAGACCCAGACTTTGTTGTACCCGGCACAAAGGTAGAAAAAAAATTATTTTTTTTTAAATCGGAAAAAAATTCCGGTCGCCAAATTTTTACGGGCGGTCGCGTAAGGGGAAACATTAGATACGAGGGGCATTTCAGAAAAAGTGTAAATGAGTCCGCCATTCCTCGGAATGTTGACCGATTTTTAAAGTTTATGTCTTAAAATTTAGGTTAACCTATCATCCAATGGTCTTCACTAAAATAATTTGGGTCACTGGTATTTTCTTCAAAATATGCCTTGACGATTGCTATTAGGGTAAGAACACTGGGTAGAAACGGACGAAATATTTACGTGAAGACAAATTCACATTTTCTTGGCTCTGGATACAAGCAGCTCTGGATAGATACCTATATTATCTGTTATGTTGAAAATATTCCAGTATGAAAAGTATTGTATCAGCTTTGCAAAACCATAAGATTTATTTTGCAAGATAGGCTAATCATGGAACAATGCGCATTTCTGATGACGTCACTTCCCGTGCTAAACTAAAATGTATAGTAAGCTGTTTAAACTTCGGTTTTGAGGTCATTTTAAATGAAAGTGAATGTTTGATGACAGATATGAAACAAAAAATAAATAAACTTTAATTCGTCATGCTTGTTTTCTGTTATAAACAATCATTTACGGCACCTAATGCTCTTACTTTTGAAATTAAACAAAGTTTAATATATTTAGCCTGTGTCTTTTTATTAGAAAATAATTTCATTTTATTGCTTTGTATTTTACATGAATTGTTGCGACTTTGCAACTTTCGGCGTGGGTTTTGCACACGTATCATCCAGTTTCATCAGTGATTTGATGACAATCGTAACAAAATATAGTGACCTTATCATTTCAGTAATAAAATGTCTGTCATTTGTTGAAATTGGATGTGAATAAGTAAAAAAATCACAATTTATTGATATAATGCATTTTTAATAAATATGCATTTATAACCACATAGCAGAGAAAAAGTCTCGTTTATTTTGTTAGTTGTGTAGAATCTGGAAACAATTTCTATATAGCTTTCTTATCTTACATTTCAAGGGCAACATAACCTGCTTCTTCATTAGAATATATCATTTTCTCATTTAGCAAACAACAATAGAACACAAGAGACTTTCAGTGAAAAAGTACAGTTTCCAGTATCGACACCCTTATGACGTATTAGCGCATGCTGTCACGCATGCGTGACTTAGAAATTATTTTAATGCATATCATTCTGAAGCACTTGTTACCTTTCCAGTGATATATAACACTACTGCTTTATATCAACCAAAAGGCTACCCCAAGATAATTTACATTATTCCTGAAATGCCCCTCGTATTTTATTTTTGGCCTAAGCTAATAAAAAAAGTTGTTTTTGTATTTGACTGTCATTATTTATTCAGTTCCAAAATTAAAGTAAATATGTGCTAAAATATAGATGTAAAGGCTGTGTCATAATTATTTTACTAACATAAGTTGTAGAAATCTGCCTTTCATCAGAGTGTTTCTAACAGTGGCCTTACACACCAGTCCTAGTCCAGTCTAACTTGGGTGAGCTCTCTGTTGCGCTCTTGGATGCACCATCATTTCCAATTTACATGGTGCGGCACAGCGGCACAATACCAGTACGGGGTTATGCCCAGGAACTCGGTTCCAGTTCCTCTAGCAGACGACATAATCCCTAATGAAAAACATTTACAGTTTGATCTGTTCTTTTTATGCAAATATTCAACAAAAATGAGAATCATTGTAGCGAGATAATTTATGTACATTTTCTCCATAGAATGATTGTAAGACAAATTTTTATGCTCATAAAATTCGATAACGGCACCTGGTTTGAGACTTGTCTTGCAATAATTTCCAAACCTCCGGCTTTTCCTAGATGGCAGCCACTATTAAAAATGCAATTAGTGACCACAGTTTTCAAAGGGCTAAGTATATAGGACAAAAACTGATACAGTAAAGCTAACATACTTTGTGTGTTCGCTATGATTTAGGAGGCCAGCTCAGTGGCAACTTGGACTTAGGATTTACCTTTAGTATGGGAATCTGGCAGTACTGATTTCCTGTATTTTCTCTCTCAATACTCTGATTCAGTCACATCTGATCATTATGACAGAGGAGTGTTCTGTGGTTGAAGAAACTTCAAAGCCAGAAGTTCTCAGCTGTATAAGGGCCAGTAAATACTCTGTGAAACCACCACAACCCCGAAAGGAATGGTCAACCGTTCATACTTATACAAGGACTAATGCAATGTCAGCTAGAATAGAACCTGCCCAGCTGAGGTATGCAGCTAGTTGTGAGACAAACCTTGCTTCCAAATGAGCTATATGGGCACCTCTGACTATACATATTCAATAAACGGACTCCCTGGCTTAAAATGCATCAATAACATTTTCAGAAAATTCGGGATTTGAAAATGTGTGTATCTCACAGGTTAAAAAGACATTGTTCAAAGTATCAAGCAACAAACTCTAATAAGCACATTATGCATTTCAACTCTAACTTTTGCCTTAACAATAGATGGTCCGGGCAGGGCTGTGGAAATACCATGCCCAACTTGTCCTATTTCACTCAGGACAAGTAAAAAAAATTATTGTATAAGCCCTGGGACAACTATGAAAAAAGTACATGTTTTTCTTTCAATTACAACAACTGATTTTTTTGTCTCGCCTGCTTTACGGTGTTGGCTGCAGCGGCGGCGGCGTAACTTTTGTCAAGTTTTCACGTTTAGGTCATTTTCTCAAAAACTATAAGGGCTAGAGTCATGAAACTTGGTTCATGCATACATCTAGAAGAGTAGATCTCAAAGCCATCATCAATATTGAGTCTTGACCTACATTTTACGGTTGACTGACTTTGCAATTTTTTGTTGAGTTTTCGTGTTTAGGTCATTTTCTCAGAAACTAGAAGGGCTAGAGCCATGAAAGTTGATTCAAGCATACATCTAGAAGAGTAGATCTCAAAGCCATCATCAATATTGAGTCCTGACCTACATTTTATGGTTGACTGACCTTGCAATTTTTTGTAGAGTTTTCGCGTTCAGGTCATTTTTTCAGAAACTATAAGGGCTAGAGCCATGAAACTTTGTTCATGCATACATCTGAAAGAGTAGATCTCAAAGCCATCATCAATACTGAATCTTGACCTACATTTTACGGTTGACTGACTTTGCAATTTTTTGTTAAGTTTTCACGTTTAGGTCATTTTCTCAGAGACTATAAGGGCTAGGGCCATGATACTTGGTTCATGCATACATCTGGATGAGTTAATCTCGAAGCCATCATCAATATTGAGAAGAACAAATCTTTATTTTAGAATAACACCTCAGGTCACTCACAGGTGGCATATGAGAAAAGGTACGTAGATAATACGACTGCAGGATGACGGACATAACAAGTTTACTCTGCGGTTGTGGAGGACAAAACGGACCGATTGCTCAGATACACAGACGCTTGGGGCCCAGACCTCTATCAGCAGAGCCTCAATGAAGTCTCGATTTAAATTTATAAATTAAGACTCCATCGCGGCTCCACCGACCAAAGCCGTCATCCCAAGCGTCTGTGCACAGATAGCTTGCTCAAAGCCAACCCCAAGGTTAGCCATAAATTTGATACGGACCAAACTCGAGGTTATCTCGAGTCAAGCCTGAGCAATCTTCTGTAGCTTAAGTAAATTAGTAATATCTGGAGAGAGAGAGAGAGAGAGAGAGAGCGGAGTGTACATTATATAAGCTTAACCGATATGTCGATTGCTCATATACATGTATGCTGAGTCTTGAGTCTTGACCTACATTTTACAGTTGACTGACTTTGCAATTTTTTGTTGTGTTTTCGCATTTAAGTCTGTTTCTCAGCAACTATAAGGGCTAGAGCCATGAAACTTGGGTCATGCAAACATCTGGAAGAGAAGAACTTAAAGTCATCATCAATATTGAGTCTTTACCAACATTTTATGGTTGACTGACTTTGCAATTTTTTGTCAAGTGATGTATTTAGGTCTGTTTCTCTGAAACTATAAGGGCTAGAGCCAAGAAACTTGGTTCATGCATACATCTTTGCTGGTTTAGCTCCATTTTGTGACAAAGCGCCAGCAGGAGGGACACCACATTCTGCGGAATTCTTGTTGTTTTAGAAAAACACTTTGCAAACAGTGTGGACCCAGTTGAGACTGCTCCTGCAGGAGCAGGCTGATCAGGGTTCACACTGTTTGCCATTCCAATTTATAAAAGTTTTGTACATGTATGTGTAGAGGCCAGGAGAAAGATGTTTGATTTTTGTCAGACATTTAGTACAGAAAAGATGCCTTTATTCAATTTTAAGGCTTTGAGGCTATTTAAAATGAGAGATGAGATTTGTTAAATAATAATGAGCTTTATGTTTGTGGCTGAATAATCCTTAAAATAATGCGTTTAACATATACACTCCTTGCCAAAAGTTAAGCATATTTTTAAAATAAATGTGCCAAGATCATTAGAAATCATAATACATGTACTTTAGTTCCATTTTTCAGTCTTAAGACAAATGCATTCTTTCTTCAACATCAAAGCTTAAACATTGCAAAAACACCAAATTTAGATAGATTTGAGCACATACTGCATAAAGAGAGCACATAAATGAATGCCCCCGAAATTCACGTTTTGGAGAGGATAATGCTTTGTCTTGATGGTTGCAAAAACAGTAATTTCGTATTCACCAAAATCATTTAGCATTACCAAACGTTAAACTGGTGTAAAAGAAAATGCACTTACAGTGCATTACAAGAATATTTTTTCTTCCCAAAATATGTTTTTATGCCCCCGCCATTAAAAATGGGGGGGGGGGGGGGGGGGGGCATATAGTATCACTGCCGTACGTAGCGTATGTACAAAATGGTTTCTGTTCAATATCTGTACCATGTTGGGTAAAATCCGTCGTTTATTGTGGGAGTTATGGTCCTTTTTCGACTTCATTTTGTATGAAAAAATGGTTTCCATTCGATATCTTTTGAAAGCAATGCCGTATTGGATTCATATTTTATACACAGGTATATAATCATAAAATACAGGTCAAATTCGATGTTGGGTAAAATCCGTCGATTATTGTGGGAATTATGGCCCTTTTTCGACTTCATTTTGTATGAAAAAATGGTTTCCGTTTGATATCTTTTGAAAGCAATGGCGTATTGAATTCATATTTATACACAGGTATATAATCATAAAATACAGGTCAAGTTCGATGTTGGGTAAAAACCATCGATTATTGTGGGAATTATGGCCCTTTTTCGACTTCTTTTTGTATGAAAAAATGGTTTCCGTTCAATATCTCTTGAAAGCAATGGCGTATTGAATTCGTATTTATACACAGGTATATAATCATATAACACAGGTCAAGTTCGATGTTGGGCAAAATCCGTCGATTATTGTGGGAGTTATGGCTCTTTTTCGACTTCATTTTGTATGAAAAAATGGTTTCCATTTGTTATCTTTTGAAAGCAATTGCGTATTGAAATCATATTTTATACACAGGTATATAATCGTAAAATACAGGTCAGATTCGATGTTGGGTAAAGTTCGTCGATTATTGTGGGAATTATGGCCCTTTTTCGACTTCATTTTGTATAAAAAATGGTTTCCGTTCGATATCTTTTGAAAGCAATGGCGTATTGAATTCATATTTTATTCACAGGTATATAATCATAAATTACAGGTCAAGTTTGATGTTTGGTAAAATCCATCAATTATTGTGGGAGTTATGGCCCTTTTTAGCTCACCTGAGCCAGCGGCTCCGGGGGAGCTTATAGGATGGTAAGGCTCCGTCGTCGTCCGTCGTCCGTCCGTCAACAATTTCAAACGACTTCTCCTCTATAACCGCTGGGCCGATTGAAACCAAATTTCATATAGAGCCTCCTGGGACCTTAGAACGAAAAATTGTTCAAACGGTCCTGGTCACATGACCAACATGGCCGCCATGCCCATATATGGTAAAAACCTGAAAAAATCTTCTTCTCCAGAACCAATAGGCCGATGGCCTTGAAACTTGGTATGTAGCATCGGGTACGCGAGTACTACCAAGATTGTTCAAATTATGACCTTGGGTTGACCTTGACCTTTTTTACGGTAAGGTCAAATTTGCTTCCTTATGCTTTTATATGGCAAGATGCTACAACATAAGATATCTTGGAAACTGTTGAAGATTTTGGGCTAAAAATTGGTATCTACAGTCATCTTAATGACTACATGAAGATTTACGAGTATAAGAGGTCAAGGTCATTCTTTGACCTTTGACCCTGAACTCTTATATTTTGACAAGTTCTAACAATCTACTCAAAAGCCACTTAGCCAATTGAAACCAAATTTCATATAGAGCCTGCAGGGGTTGAGGGAACAAAAATATAGTCATACGGTCCAGGTCACATGACCAACATGGCCACCACGCCTATATATGGTAAAAACCTTTAAAAATCTTCTTCTCCAGAAACAGTTGACTTATGGCCTTGAGTTTTGATATGTAGCATTGGGTGCTTAAGTACTATCAAGATTGTTCAAATTATGACCTTGTGTTGACCTTGACCTTTTATACGGCAAGGTCAAATTTGGGAAAATGCTAGAACATGAGATTTCATGATAAGTTTTGAAGATTTTAACCTAAAAATGGTATATACAGTCATCTTAATGAGTACAAGAAGATTTGTGAGTACAAGAGGTCAAGGTCATTCTTTGATCTTTGACCCAGAACTCTCATATTTTGACAATTTCAAACAATCTCCTCAAAAACCACTGGGCCAATTGTGACCAAATTTAATATAGAGCCTCCAGGGCTTGAGGGAATGAAAAAATTTTCTAACGGTCATGGTCACATGACCAACATGGCCACTATGCCCATATATGGTAAAAACCTTTAGAAACCTTCTTCTCCAGAACCAATTAACCGATGGCCTTGAGACTTGGTATGTAGCATTGGGTACTTGAGTACAATCAGGATTGTTCAAATTATGACCTTGTGTTGACCTTGACCTTTTTTACGGCAAGGTCAAATATGGGAAAATCCTAGAACATGAGATTTCATGGAAAGTTTTGAAGATTTTGGCCTAAAAATTGGTATACACAGTTGTCTTAATGAGGTCATGAAGAATTATGAGTACAAGAGGTCAAGGTCATTTCTTGACCGTTGATCCAGATTGCTCATATTTTGACATTGGTAACCATTTCCTCAAAAGTCAAAGGGCCAATTGTAAACACATTTCATATATAGCCTCCAGGGGTTGATTGAATAAAAATTTGTTCAAACAGTCAAGGTCACATGACCAACATGGCCGCCATTACCACTTATGGTATAAATCTTTAATATGTTTCTTCTCCAGAACCAATACACCTATGGCCTTGAAACTTGGTAAGTACTAGAGTACCACCAAGAGTGTTCAAATGGCCTTGGGTTTACCCTGACCTTTATTGCGGCATGGTCAAATATGGGAAAATGCTAGAACATAAGATTTCGTGGAAAGTTTTGAAGATTTTGGCCTAAAAATGGTATATATGGTTGTCTTGATGAGTACATGAAGATTTATGAGTACAAGCGGTCATGGTCATTCTTAGACTTTTGACCCAAGACTCATATTTTGACAATTTCAGACATGATAAGAAAAAGCCACGTTGCCAATTGCCCAGGTGAGCGATTCAGGGCCTCATGGCCCTCTTGTTTATGGTTTCTGTTTGATAGTTTTTGAAAAGTTACTTGTTTCCGGGCTGTTTTTAGCTCACCTGTGAAGGTGAGCTTATAGTATAGACTTGGTCCGTCGTCCGTCGTCGGCGTCGTCTGCGTCGTCGGCGTCGTCCACACTTTTAAACATCTTCTTCTCAGAAACCACTGGGTGGATTGAAGCCAAATTTCATGTGGAGCCTTAACAGGATGGGGGAACGAAAGTTTATATATTTGGTCCAGGTCACATGACCAAGATGGCCGCCACGCCCATATATGGTAAAAACCCTTCAAAAATCTTCCTCTCCAGAACCAAAAGGCCTATGACCTTGAAACTTGGTATGTAGCATCGGGCATGCAGGCCCATCATAATTTGTATAAATCATGACCTTGTGATGACCTTGACCTAATTTATGACATGGTCAACTTTGGTACGTTAGGCTTTTATATGGGAAAACGCTTAAACGGTGGATTTCTCAGAAACTATTTAAGTCTAAGGTACAATACTTGGTATACATGGTTGACTAAATGACCAGATGAAGATATTATGTCACTAAAGGTCAAGGTCATTCCGTCGGACCATCCGTCGTCAAGATTTTCAAACATCTTCTCCTCTGAAACCACTGGGCCGCTTGAAGCCAAATTTCATATGGAGTCTCAGTGGGATGGGGGAACAAAAGTTTATATATTTGGTCCAGGTCACATGACCAAGATGGCCGCCATGCCCATATTTGGTAAAAACCCTTCAAAAATCTTCTTCTCCAGAACCAAAAGGCCTATGACCTTGAAACTTGGTGTGTAGCATCGGGCATGCAGGCCCATCATAATTTATACAAATCATGACCGTGCGTTGACCTTGACCTAATTTACGGCATAGTCAACTTTGGTACGTTAGGCTTTTATATTGGAAAACGCTTAAACAGTGGATTTCTCAGAAACTATTTAAGTCTACGGTACAATACTTGGTATATATAGTCGACTAAATGACCAGATGAAGATATTATGTCACTAAAGGTCAAGGTCATTCCGTCGGACCATCCGTCGTCAAGATTTTCAAACATCTTCTCCTCTGAAACCACTAGGCCGATTGAAGCCATATTTCATATGGAGTCTCAGTGGGACGGGGGAACAAAAGTTTATATATTTGGTCCAGGTCACATGACCAAGATGGCCGCCATGCCCATATTTGGTAAAAACCCTTCAAAAATCTTCTTCTCCAGAACCAAAAGGCCTATGACCTTGAAACTTGGTATGTAGCATCGGGCATGCGGGCCCATCATATTTTATACAAATCATGATCTTGCGTTGACCTTGACCTAATTTAGGGATGGTCAACTTTGGTACGTTAGGCTTTTATATGGGAAAACGCTTAAACAGTGGATTTCTCAGAAACTATTTAAGTATTAGGTACAATACTTGGTATACATGGTCGACTAAATGACCAGATGAAGATATTGTGTCACTAAAGGTCAAGGTCATTCCGTGGGACCATCCGTTGTCAAGATTTTCAAACATCTTCTCCTCTGAAACCACTGGGCCGATTGAAGCCAAATTTCATATGGAGTCTCAGTGGGATGGGGGAACGAAAGTTTATACCCGGGGTCTGGGTCACATGACCAAGATGGCCGCCATGCCCATATATGGATCTAGTTATCTTGGCTGAAGGTCGTTTGTCTGTAATGTGTCAACATTTTTAAAGGACTTCTCCTCTGAAACTACTGGGCAGATTTCAATTTAATTTCAAATGCAGCCTTCAGGCAAAGCGGGAAACAAAGTTTATATATTCGGTCCACTCACATGACCAAGATGGCCACCATGCCCATATAATGGCAAAAGCCTTGAAAAATCTTCTTCTCCAGAACCACTGGGCCAATTGCCTTGAAACTTGGTATCTAGCAACTGGGACTGTAGTACTACCAATTTTATATAAATTGAGCATATACTGACAGGTGAGCGATCGTTGCCCTTGGGCGACTTGTTTTTTAAAGTTGCATGGCATCCATTTCTGTGATAAGATACAGAATGTTATCGCATATCACAGTCATGACCCCCCCCCTCTCTCTCTCCCCCCCCCCCCCCCCCCCCCCCCCCCACACACACACACACTTCTCTTGATCCAAGAAGCACAATACATCTGCCCAAGGAAAACAATAAAACATGCACCACAGAAGTCTGCCTTTGTGAACCTAGTTATGCTACAGTGCCAGTACTTTAAACAAGGCGCCATCTTACTTAGGGCACTAGGCGGGGGCATCCGTGTCCTATGGACACATTTCTAGTTCTCTTCCAAAACAATCCCAAAAATCTAGTGTTACGACCTGGCGGAGGTAAAAAAAAAAAATGGAAGTAAACCAGCAACAAGCCTGTTTTAAAACTTAACAAAATTTATTTACATGTACATCAAAATTAAAACAGTCATAATCAATCAAGAAAAAATGTAATTTACAATATCTTATTTTAGTCTGAATGTCCCTCAGAATTTAAAACACAAGTCCTTTAATAATTTCTGATCCCAGAAGATAAAGTCTGTATGAGCACATGAATATTTCCAATAATCCCAGAATGAAAGTCACAAAAGTAATCCAATATATTTAAATTCCAGTATAACTTATTTAACTATAGACTGGTGAAAGCTTACAAAGATGAATTAACTGAAAACCTGAGCTCTTTATATATTATCTAGGAACATTCAGGAATTAACCAGAAATAGATATTATCAGAAAGTACTCAATTCTGACATAATTTTATACCAGAAGATTCTTAATGTTTACAACAGAAAGTTCTAATATTTTCTCAGTACTAAAAATAGTTATTCCAGAATGTTCTAATGTACAATGTAAACAACTTGTTTATTTCAAACCAAGTAAACATCTAAAAACGGCCAAATCATGGTAAAAGAAAATATTTACACCAATCAAACACCATATTCATAACACTAGATCCAGGTTTTGGGGATTGTTTCGGAGATACAGTAGTTTAAGTTACATGGGTCCTTAACTTCATTTCCTCACTCGTTTCTTGATTTGTTCCAGGCTGAGCAGCAGCTAGACTGTGCCCTGGATTTGATGAGAAGATTGCCCCCACAACAGATAGAGAAAAACCTTAGTGATTTGATAGATTTGGTAAGTACATGTAAGCTATCTGTTTAACTCTTTAAGCACCAGTGAAGAAAATAGCAGAATTTGCAAACAGTGTAGATCTTGATGAGGCGGCTCATAATAAGCCGCCTCATCTAGATCTACACTGTTTGCCATCTAGTCTTTGAATTCTCAATATGAAATATCTTGGATAAGGCATTTTTTGAATTTTTGCAGATATGAATTTTGTCGTCTGCTTTTTGGTGCTTAAAGAGTTAATAAATTTTTGCATCCCTCTTCTCTCAGAAGAATCATGGGAAAGTTTTTTTCAGGAATGTTTTTTCCCTTGGAACTCTTGTTAGAACTGGCACCAGTAAAGATCTTGATCAGACTTCTTCTAATAGTAATAGAGCTGTTTGATCTGGACCTACACTGGTTGCATAGATGTTTTTTTGTCAAAACGTGAATTAAGAGCACCAGATAAGGGGGATGTTTGAGAATTCTGAGATAATTTTTCTACTTTTTAATGAAAACATGTTGGTACCCCTCATTAGAACCATCTCAGTAATAAAGTAATGAAGGAAAGAATTCAATCCAAGAGAGCAGTTTCTTTCCTTTTAGAGTTGACCACCTTTGAGAAGAGAGGCAGAACTAAACACTGGAGCAAATTTTTTCTTTCAAGAGTAATCCCCAATTTTAAAAAGTGTGAAAAAAATGAAAAATAAGAGGAAAAAATGAGGAAAAAGTCAGAGAATTTTTTTAAATGGAAGATAGGTGGCACCCCTGATCACTATACAATAAACTCACATGGTTTTGGAAATATTATATCAGGGCTATACTTACTGTATTTTAGCCACGATACGAGAAAACCAACATAGTGGTTGTGCACCTAGCGCAGACTCAGGTCAGCCTGGGCTGCCGCCCAGTCTGATCAGAGTCCTCGCTGTACGCATGGAGGTAGCTTAAACCCTTAGCTACCCTTTAAGGGCTTAGCGAAGAGCCTGATCAGACTGGGCGGATGCCCAGGCTGATCTGAGTCTGCGCTGGGCGCACAACCACTTTTTTGGTTTTCTTGTGTCGCGGCTCACTTGTTTTAGAAGCAGCCTCATTAAAATTTGCATGGCTGGGTCTGCTATGTTCGCTTAGACTCATTTCTATCAATTGAAGGATTTTTGTGGTATCATTGTTCAGGCATTGTCCAGACATTGTTATGTTATTTTTCAATACTGCACTTCATTTACATGAATCTAGGAAGTAGACTTGAACTTCAGCCTTATCAGCTTAATAATTGGATCTGTCAGATGAAAAAGTGCTTATGGCATTATACAAATTGCAAAGACTTCGATTAAGCTGCACTTGCTGTTCACTCTCAGAGTTCATGAGAGTCTGCGACAGTTTACAGGACCAAATCTGGTAAAATGATTAAAATGTACCGTTACTTAAAAATTCTGAATATTTTTACCAGACCGAGCAAATTTTTACCAGACATGTCAGGCAGTCTGACAGAGTTTTGTGAAGACTGCACTCTGATCAGGATCTTCCTAGGTCCCATCAACTATCAATAGAGCCTTAGAAATGATCGATGGATTTTACATTCTTTTTTACGTCCTTTTCAACAGCCTTAGAAATGTAACTGGAGACCCAAACATACTGTTAAAACGCGTCATAAAGCACTGTTTTAAGTATTTTCCCAATTTATTCCGGCACCGTAACCAATTAATGTTATTCATACGAAATTTGAACAATTACTGCCAGGCGATGCATAAAACATGCTGGCATAATCACACACAGTACAGCCCCTGGTCACACTGTTCCTCTGATCTGGGTCGGCACTGCTTGTTGAGACAATTCATTCCAAGTTTTTGTAGACATTGCTGTGTCTTTTTCTTCCCTCAGCTGATTGTTATCTATTAAACTTCCTCATCAGATATCAGATTGGCCATTTATAAGGATCAAATGATGTATGATTATAGGTTCTGGTTGTATAATGTTCATACAGTCAAGCATGTAGTAGATTTCAACGATTTGACGCATACAAAATGCTGTATTTCTCCCAATAAATGCCCTATCTCTATTAAGGGCCTCCTTAACTTTTCTTTGAAAATATTTGCCAAATTCCACCAAGATTAGATGTAGACCACAAAAATTTGTTGTCAAATGCCCAGTTTTTGCTCCAAGATTGCCAATTGTAGTAGTATCTTCTTTGAAAAGTAATGCAACCCCCCCCCACCACCACCACCCTACCCCTGCCACCCGCTCAAAGAGGAGTTTAAAAATATATATATTTAGCCTTAGCCCCCTTCCCCCCAATCCCCGCTCGAAAAAGAAGGGAGCTGGGGGAGTCATTTGTTTGTCACCCGACGTAGGCGGAGGGGGAGTATAGAAATGACCCTCGTCCGTCCGTGTGTCAGTCCGTCCGTCCATCCGTCCTTCCGTCCGTCCGTCCGAAATCTTGTCCCCGCAACTCCTCCTACGTCTTTCATCGGATTGATTTGAAATTTTACAGATTGTATTCTTATGATATGAAGATGTGCATGTGGTTTTTGATTTTTGTTTCGGCCATTTTTGATGGAGTTACGGCCCTTGCTGACTCAGACCTTGTCCCCGCAACTCCTGCCACATCTTTTATCAGATTGACTTGAAATTTTGCAGAATGTTTCATCATGATCTGAAGATGTGCATGTGATTTTGGAATTTCAATTGCCCTATATTTTACAAAGTTATGGCCCTTTGTCGTTTTTGGCATTTTCTGTCCGTCCGAAATCTTGTCCCCGCAACTCCTCCTACATCTTTCATCGGATTGATTTGAAATTTTACAGATTGTATTCTTATGATATGAAGATGTGCATGTGGTTTTTGATTTTTGTTTCGGCCATTTTTGATGGAGTTACGGCCCTTGCTGACTCAGACCTTGTCCCCGCAACTCCTGCCACATCTTTTATCAGATTGACTTGAAATTGTGCAGAATGTTTCATCATGATCTAAAGATGTGCATGTGATTTTGGAATTTCAATTGCCCTATATTTTACAAAGTTATGGCCCTTTGTCGTTTTCGGCAATTTTCCAACTTTTGAACCGTTTGACCGAGAGAGCTGAAATTTAGTATGCTATTAGCATTTGGTAAATTGAGTATTCTGATTATTGTTAGGATATGCTAGATTTATTAGTGACAGAGTTATTCCCCTTTCATAGATAATAGACATTCACTTAGAGGTAAAAGGATAACTCAAGAACTATTCATATTAATGGGCTGAATCTTCATAAATGCAATGTTCATCATTCATATTAGGAGGATTATGGCCCTTGTTATTTTGTTATTGGGTATATGGTCTTGATGTTTAGGCATTCTGTAAGGGCCTAAAGTTTCAGTAACCTGATTTTACACACATATGCCCAGTCCTGAACTTAAGTATTTTATAACCTCATAGAGGCCCAGTTATTGGGTATATGTCTTTGCTTATGCTTCAGTTATTATTTCCTTACCAGATTCTGTTTTACGCATATTTTCTGGTTTTGGCCATACAGTTACTCTGAAACGGAATAAAGGGCTGCAGTTGTGACACATTTCAAACGTCGGGTGACACTTGGCCGATGGCCTTTTGTTTAGTTTTAAAAAAAACAACAAATATTAAGTTCAAGGATTATTTCTCTTTAGTCTTCGGCCATAGCCTAATATTTTGTTTAGGGCCATTGCGATGTTAAGGCAGACAAATGTGAGTTTGGCCAAGACATTTTCAATGATATAGTGATAAAAAGCAATATTGACTATCAGAAAGATCGCAAAATGTTGACAGGCATCTGACATCAAATCAGCCAATGAAATAGTGTGTTACATTACATTGTGATCATATGATATTGTTTGTCTTCTAGGTACCACACTTGTGTGAAGACTTATTATCCTCCGTAGACCAGCCTTTAAAGATAGCCCTTGACAAACAGACAGGGAAAGATTACCTTCTGTGTGATTATAATAGAGATGGGGATTCCTATAGGTTGGTACTATATTCATGCTTTGTCCTACTTTTTCTCAGGAGAGCACTTGAAAGCCAGCATATTTGATGTATGGACTTGCAATTTGGATTATGTCATTTGGCCTTTATGGGTATGTTTTTGTGCAACTGTTGGCAAAAGATGTTGACCCTGATCACAGAGCTTTTGAGGAGCAGTCTTTAAGCAAACAATTACAAACTCTGCCATTTTCATTTTTGCCTCTGCTTAATGGAGTCAACCCATTAAGGAAAGAATTTGTCTCTAGAGGGGCAAGTTCTTTTCTTTAATAGTAGACCTCGTTTTGGAGGGTTTAATTGTCCAGAGATGCAAACAGGCAGTCACAACTTTCCCCTGATATCCAAGAAGGGCAGTTGTCCGTTACTGGCGAAAGTAAGTGCACTTAGCATTGGTTAACTGCTAAGGACGCCCAAGCCTGCCCAGGAATAATGTGGTTAGGTTAACTGACCATCCCGACATGACCATAGCTGTTGACCATGGACATCAAGCAACAACAACAACAACAACAAAAGCTGCCTCCCTTTGAAAATATGGTGGAAAAACATTACGCTTTAGGATAAATGAGCAGTGACACAACAAAACAAACAAAGTGGCATGTGTGCTCTGCAAAGACTCAGATGCAGTCTTATAGAATATAGCCAAGACTATGTGTACTTGTAAGACTTTAAACTGGTATTCTTGTCTTTACTGAGAGCTTACATGTTTTCATGTTTAACCCTATTGCACTCAGAACGGCCAAAACTCTATGGAGTTTTGGCCGTTTTGAGTGCAATCGGGTTAAACCGTCCCCATGTTCGGAGCAACAACATCATTATCATAGAGATCTAGAGCACCAAAGCCTACTGTCGGTTTTGGATATTTGGGAACTGTAAAATCGATGATAAAATCAGGAATACCACCTGAAAGTACTCATAATTACGTATTCTCTGTGCTTCTTTTTAAAAGAATGCATGCAGAAACAACAAATTTATTGAGTAAAAAGTGAAGAGATCCTGGGGTTTCCTCATTCAGCATGACCAAAAGAAATGTCTCAAGAAAACACATGATCATCCACCTTGTGCATGTTAAACAAGCACTAGCAATAGTTTGCGTGAGTTTGTGCATGTTAAAAAAGCATTGGCAATAGTTTTATAACATCGATTTATTTTCAGATCACCATGGAGCAACAGTTATGACCCGCCCCTTGATGATGGGACCATGCCTTCAGAAAAACTACGCCACTTAGAAATTGATGCTAATAATGCTTTTAACACATACAGAGAAATGTAAGAGTTTGTCGGAGCTCCAGATAATAAGGGGTTTTCATGTTAATTTTGGGTTAATCTCTTTTAAAACATACATGATCACATTGTGACCCCTTATTTTCTGAACCACCTTGACAAGGGGTCTCAGAGTATGTTTTCATGCAGATTTATCCAAAATTTTCCCTGTTTATAACCACTTTGGCAACATACATTATGCAGATTTAACGTAAATTTTCCTGGTTTATAACCAAATTCTTCCTGTTACCTGGAGCTTAGGTTTCCATCTAGATTCTGATCCATTGGACTATCAATTCACCATGAGCCTTGACACACAAAAAAATCAACAAAGTTGCATTTGTGCCAGGCTAAGACATAGATCAGCCTGGGCATCCACCCAGTCTGATTAAAGTCTTCACTGTTGGCATGGATGTAGCTTAGGCCCTTAGGTACATGTTAAGGGCACAACAAAGACTCTGATCAGACTGGGCGGATGCCCAGGCTGATCTGAGTCTTTGCTGAGTGCACATGCCACTTCGTTGGTTTTGTTGTTACTTTTTCATTCACTTGTAAGATTGGGTTTTCCCCCCATTCTAAATGACCCTAAATATCTAAATCAGTCTTGTTTAACTCTGCTAAAAGATAGATTTTTCCTTCCAAAACAATCCCAAGAATCAGATCTGTCTTTTAAAGGGAAATCACCCTATAAAAACTGCCATTGAAATTTTGTTGAAACTTCACACAGTTGTAGAATATTATATGCTGAGTGAAAAAATGAAATAAAAAAATGGGGTCACCGAACTACTTTTTGAGATAATGCAGCGCCATCTATGTGCCTGTTTGAAACATGACTATGTCTATTACGAGCACTTGATCCGAGAAAATAGATGACTGATCGTTTCGAAATAAAGATTAATTAACTCCTCTTTCTTGTCTCTTTTTTGACCATAAAAATCGTCATCGTCGTATGTCTCATTACAGTGGGAACGCGTATCCATGGCGGAGTGATATTTTTATACAGATAGCAACGAAATAACGTTCGAAATTTCTCAGACTCAGATTCAATCGACGAACGTGTCGCAATTTCAGTGATGCTTTGTCGGCGAATCAAGCTACACAAAGCCGAAAATAAGATATGGTTTTATTCCTTACATCTTAATTTAATTCTCTATGCCTTTAAGAGCAGAGCTAAACACCGAGATATTTTGCAATCGAACATTTTACGTGATCATGTAAAGACGACTCTTATCCGCCAACTTCAACAGCAATTTTCAAAATAAATCGACTTTCTCCCGTCGGCGGACATATGCCATGAAAAACCATGGTGTCTGCCCTTTCTCCATTATAAAAATTAAGTAATTCGGTGTTTGGGACAATTTCCTTTGCAAAATAATGTTTAGGTACCCTATTTCATTTTTTCAAATTAATGGCGGATTTTTTACCTAATCGATAGACAGCAAAATAATCTGTAATAAATTTAAACATTACCGAAATGTTCATGAATCCTGAAATCCGACCCACGAACAGGAACGCATCTAGTAATTCAACATACAACAATATTTTTTTCTGTACTTTCTTCAGAATGATTGGGAAAAGAATTCTGATCAGTAGCCTACACCATACTGCATGTAAACAAATCGATCGATTTATGACAGTTGTGACGCAATTACAGAACTGCGTCAACTGTTTCAAACTTCACATTTACTTGCTTATAAGTTATTAAGACCGGTACATTGTGGTCACAATCAGAGGGACTGCTAGAAAAAAATAATTTTGCCATCCAATTAATCCTACACGTGCCAATATTTCAAAGCCTCTCCTGCAACTCACACGATCACCCTACCCAACTTAAGGCCCCTCTACCCCCCGCCCCCCCCCTTCTTCCTCCACCCTTCCTCCATCCCCAACCCCCACCCCTACACACACACACACACACACACACGCACACGACTTTTAACCTTTCTTTTACATGAAAAAACTAAGCAAAATATAATAGATGTTTAGCCATGTTTAGCCATAACAAATACTTGCAAAAATCCTTGATTAAAAAGTGCAGTGTAGACCTGGGTTAGACTGTACTATCAAAACAGCAGTCTAATCAGGGTCAGTACTATTTGATTTTCCCAGCAATTTCGACACACTGTCAGATGGTGAAAGTGGTAGGACATTTGCAGTAATGAAGATTTTGTTTCAACTTTAAGCTTAGAAAATAACTTGGCCATACATACTTATACACTCCTTTACACTCCATATAATTTCAGCCAACATTGAGAAGCAGCATATGTACTGTTAAATGAGCTTTTGAGCATTAAAATTGCAGTATGCATTTTTATAACATAGGTTTTGGCCCTCTGTGGAACTACCTTAATGAGGAGTTCTAATGAGGGGTTACAACATATATATTTACTTGTTAGTTGTTTATCCTCTTTTAAGAGTGTAAACAACTAACAAGAATTTATTGATTCTTCCTAAGAAGAAACCAGGGATTTAATAAAATACATATTTATTATGAAATGCCAGGTGTGTCAAATACTAGCTCATCAGGTGGGGTTGGGGGCTGTTAGCTCTGCAATGCCCTTGGTTCATAAATTAAAATGCCACAGTGTGTTTATATACTCAGTGATCTTTTGAGGGATTTGCTCTAACTGTTGCCAAAAATCTCATGGAAATCTATCAGTAGGGGCAAATCTCATGCAAAAATTATATAATTTATAATGAATGGTACCTTAACTTTTCATTGAGAATGGAGAATTTCTCAAAATTTTAGTTCAATGTGATGTGTTCTCTAATATGATTCTGAGTCACACTCACAAAAAACAAAACAAATAAAAAGCACAGCTGTCCAGCAAACCAGAAAACTTGATTAAATATGTGGCAAAGGCTCAGGACTTGGTAATCTATTCTCTAAGTTGAATAATGGTAAGATATAAACATGATTAAACAAGAAAAATAATAGGCCAATATCTAGTGAGCCAAAGTGGAGTTATTCTTTATCATTTCTCTTCAAGTAAAATGTGCAGTATGTTGTGGTGTCTCATCACAGTTGTTTTTGATCAAAAATTAAAATTTAACACAATTTTCAAATGAACAAATTAGTACTATATAGGTATTCTAAATGTATAAAGCTCTGATCAAATTATTATATTCACATGCAGTCTGACATTGCCCTTCAGTGTTTTCCCTATAAGTATAAATAAATAAATAGCCAAAATAAATTATAACATATGTACATAATAAGACAAAAAAATTCTGGAGACAGTTCCACAAGTGATGGTTTTATGATAATGATTATACAAAGACTCAGCTGGAGCATGATAGCAATTCTGGGAATTCTGTCTTATTCAGCCATAAAAACATTTGTTGTGATCCATTAATAGAACCATCTATGCTCTTGCTGAAGTGCTTCTAATGAGAGGGCACAACAGGTGTTAATATGAAGCCCATTGATGCTGGTGCAACAATTATGGTGGAACTGTGTAATTGTTTTCATTCTAACATAGTCTTGACTTGTAGAAGGACAAACAGCATTATGCAACATTCCACCATAAAGTGCAGGGTCCATCAGTTAGCAGGGCATGCCCCATTCATTATTTTGTGCACTTATAATGATATAAAAAAGCTTGCTAGCATAATAAAGTCCTAAATATTTGGCCAATAAAATCCTCTGTGAAAATGCTTTTTAATAGGTTGGTGTGTGTGTGTGTGTTTGGGGGGGTGGCGATAGACAGGAAGGGGCTACCTCTCATTCAACTGCACTAAACTGCATCCCTTTACAGTCATGACTCATCATTTAATGTCTGTCATCAAGCTTTTCTCTCTAGTAACTTAATAACTGATTAGTAATTACAAGTTTCTTCGCTTTGGTCAGAAGCTGCAAACATTTAAGATGGATTAAATTAATCAGGAAATATAATTTTTTTTTTATTTTTCAGTTTATGGTATCATTTCTATTAATATAACTTCAATATGAGCCTTTTAATTTTCTTTATGAGATTTAAGCTAAAACATAACTTTTGGCATTTAATTCTATAGAATATGTATTTCTTCATGCCCCTTTCCCCTACTCCCATCTCAGCCACAGGCCAATCATAAAAAGTATTTTGTTTGCAGTTGCCTATTAACTAGGATTTTTGGAGAGTACTTAGGTAGGTAGGCTTTCTTTTTAATCCCTGCAAACTATGAAAACAACAAAAACAAATAATAGTTCTACAAAAAAATGTCACACACAGTTACAGTAATTACCCATAATACTTAGATAACAGCATCCTACATTTTGAACATATCTATATCACCCACAAATGGAGTATCCAAAATGTGCAGGTATTAAGGAAAAATTGCTGTCCCAGATCAGACTGCTCCTGGGTCTACACTGCTTGCTCAGACCTGTTTGTCTTACTATGCAGGTTGATCACGGTAAATGTGCCGTTAAATAAAAAAAATAGATCTAGGGTGTCCCAAGTGGCCATCTTTTTTTTTTGGGGGGGGGGGAGGGGGTGGGAGGGAGGGGTAAGGTGAATTTTGGTGTTTAGGTAAGCAGTTGCTATCTACCCACCAAAAGTGCAGGGTCCAGACTCAGGGGTAAGGTGAATTTTGGTGGGTAGGTAGGCAGTTGCTATCTTCCCACCAAAAGTGCAGGGCCCAGACTCTTTTTTTTGGAAAAATTATGGGTGGAACCAGGTTATTATTTTTTTTCACTGATTTTTGAGGCCAGATTATTTTTTGAAATCCCCTTATGAGCTGATTTATTTTTTACTTGCATATTTTTTCTTTCAAAGACAGGGATTTTTTTCGAAAAATATACCCCCCCCCCCCATCCCCCCCCCCCCCCCCCCCCCCCCCCCCCCCCATCCCCCCCCTCCCAAGAATATCAAATGGTCGGTCCCTTAGCGCCTAGCGGGACAGGGTTTTGGCAGATTTATGAGGAAGGACAAGCTGTCTCTTTACTTTTTGTTGGATGACTTCTGAAATGGTACGTGTGTGTTGAGGGGGTGGGGGGGGGGGCGTCGTTCGGGACAGAATTCTTTAGAAGAGCGAGTGGTCTCAGAATGTGGGGCGCGTTATCTTGGGGGAAGTTGTCTGGGGGAGTTTTCTTAGAATCAAGGGCGAGTTGTCACCTGAAGATGGGGCGACATGTCTTGTGGCTTTTTCGTTTGTCAAACTTTGTGGTTGACCAGTGTGTTTGTTTTGCTTTCTCTCGTTCTCGGCGTGTAGCCTAAATTCAGAAGCCCAAAAAATCGCAGGCAGACAGACTAACGCAAAATCTTAATAAATTCACAGTATGCTAAATGATTACAAGCTTTACTATACCATAAATGAAGAAACAGTTGGTCTCCTCAAGTCGATCCAGCTGAAAAAATGTCTGTGTGTTGACGAACGAACGTGCCATGTATACGTAAAAATGACCAACTTCATTATCGATTTTCAAACTAAATAGACTTTCTCCCGAAGATATACCACGCTAAAAGACGGTCGAATGTATGAGCTACGGTTCAGTTATAATGGCATCTAATTTGGTTTTTGGGACAATTTTCTTTGCAAAATAACTTTGGGTTACTGTCGTAGGGTTTTACTTTTCTGAAAAACGGTTGTCAAACTGTGATCGTTGTTTTGGGTGTGCAAACTGCATTGAGGTACCGATATGCGTCTGATTTCAATAACAAAACATCAAATTTCATTCTGATCTGGTCCGTTGGAAAATTATGACTGCATATCTTATCAAACGAGCATTATTTTGGGACTGTTTCTGTGCAAAATTTCCCGCCATTTTTTTCCGGCGAAAAAAAGGGATTATTTCTTTGTGCGTAGACGACCGCTCAGAAAATGAATTACTCAAATGTGATGAGTCTGCGTTCCCACTGTTATATATGTTATTTTCAGTTTTTAGTTTCCCGCCATTTCCCATTATTGAAAAAAACGTGGAATTTCTTCAATATAAAAAGTTCCACAATTGAAATTTTTATATACTTTTGATATAGTAAAGAAATGACCTACCCCGTGCAAATAAGCAAATAAAAAATACAGGTCATCGACCAAATATTCGAGTTATGGAAGGAAAACCACTTTTATTTCGTGCGGTTTTCATATAAGCGCGTTGACGTCAGTGTTTTATGCGTTGACGTTGCTTTCTGTTTGGCGCCATTAACGGCCATATTGATAACGCTCTAACCTTTCGACGCTTGCTTATAGCAATGCAATATAATTCCCTATTCAATTTCAGCAATGTTCTTATGTCTTGAACATATACCGGTAGTCTATATGAAATTGTCGCCTTCACAATTTTCTCGTATGCAGACAACACATTAATGAGAGAAATTCCAAGGACTGAAACTAGGCAGCATGTTCATTGTTATTTCTCATAGAATTTCGAACTTTTTTCTTGGTCTAGATTATATCACATTTATATACGATGAACAAGTTTAGGTGCGAACATTCAACTTATTGGACCCGGCCACTGCCCGACATGTATTTTCACAGAAACATTGGCAAAGCTTGGTCCGTGGTGCATGAGTTCAATTTATCATTTAGTGTTGAGACCAATTTCTGAGGATGCGCATTTTGATAATTTTTCCCTGTTTGCATAGACAATCTATGAATCGTGGAAAGTCTAGGTCGATTAGTGAAAAATAAGAGTGTCGCTGCTTAGCCGTTGTAAAATTTGTATCTTACGAGAACAATATGGATGATCGACTTATGTCACTTGCGTTAAATCTTAAAAGCAACAATCAAAAAAAAAAACAGAAAAGGGAAAATACATAATTACCTTAACAACATGAGCTAACAATAAAAGCTTAGATCAGCCTGCGCGTTTGCTCAGTCTGATCTCCGCTTTCAGTGTTTGCATGTCTTTCATGACTCAAGCCAAAGGTTCTTAGTCCTTACTTGCATTAAGTAATTACGAGATTCAAAACTTACTTGCAGGTTTCTCAGCCTGTCTTTACCTGACAAATAATTCCTAAAAAATTACACACTACCCCCAAAATTGGCGCTCTCTTCTCCGTATAAAATTCTTCAGCCCCATTTCTGTCATTTTTGTTTTTGTTTTTTTTTTGTCCAGTTTTATATATTTACCATTTTCTGTCGCAAAAAAAACTTAAACGTTTGTTTCAACAAAGAGCCCATGTTTTCTCCGAAAGTGACGTAAATGTTTTAGCGTTACGGCAAACGACATCATGATAACCATAGCAGGAAACAATGACGCTGCGTCAAAATGTATGCACACGAACATTGAGGCGATTTTCCTTTAATATGGTCCTTATGGATTTGGATTTTTATACGCCCGTTTTGAAAAAATGGATGTACATGTATTATGTCCTGGCACTGTCCATCCGTCTGTCCGTCCATCTGTAAACATTCTTGTGTGTGCCATAACTCAGTAACCATTTGGGATATCTCCATGAAGTTTGGTTGAAATATGTATTAGGTTGGGAAAACGTGTCGCGTACAAGAATGGTTGCTCCCTCTTCCTTAGTTTCCAAGTTATGCCCTTTAATTAATTTTTTCCCTGCAAGTCTTGTACGAGCCATAACTAGATAACCGTTTGGGATATCTTCATGAAACTTCATAGCAATGTGTATGAAGTCGCAACGATGTGTCGCGTACAAAAATGGCTGCTCTTCCTTTCTTGTTTTAGAGTTACATCCCTTTCATTAGTTCTTATAGGCTATTTTTGTTTATACTCATCTTGTGCATACCTTAACTTGGTAACCGTTTGGAATATGATGATGAAACTTTATAGCAATGTGCATGATCACAAGACAGTATGTCGCAATTAAGAATGCTTGCTCCCCTTTTTCAATTTTGGAGTAATCTCCCTTTGATTAGTATTTTTAGACGTTTTTCATTCACTTCCTGTCTCCTTAACCTTTTGAAATTTTAAAATGAAACCTTTGTAGGAATGTGTATAATAATGAGGCAATGTTTCCTGAGCAAGAACCACAACTCTGGCTTACAGTACACGCAACGTGAAGACTTGATCTGACACTTAAAATCGAGAGGAAGGGATTAAAATCCACGAGATTCTCTCGCAACTCTCACGCATTTCACACTAAACTTCCTCGCGTGTTTGAAAATCCCCACGTTCCACGCAAGAAAATTCCTCGCATCTCGCGTGAAATTCATAGAATGATGTATGCGAGAAACTGTCTCGCATCACGCGTGGAATTTTGTCCAGGTAGGTACAGTAAATGCAAGTTTCTATACAAGTACATATTCCTTTACAGACAAGGCATATGATTCGCAATGCTTTTTTTTTTTGGAACTGATAACGGTTCAATTAATACATTATAAGCAGCCGGGCCGGGTAGCGCAATCGGTAGGGCACCTGACTCGTAAGTCAGAGGTCCTGGGTTCGAATCCCGGTCTGGCCACATACTTTCGTTTCTCCTTCCGCTGATTCAAGAAGGGCAGTTGTCAGTTACTGGCGAAAGTATGTGCACTTAGTACTGGTTAACCGCTTAGGAGGTCTAAGCCTGCCCAGGAATAGTGTGGTTAGGTTAACTGACCGTCCCGACATGACCTTAGTTGTTTACCGTGGACGTTAAGCATCAAATCAACCAACCAACATTGTAAGCATGCGTGAATAACCTAATTGATCGCATCCTCAACGCAAGTATTGTTTGACCGTACGGTATTTACATTTACGAATTAAGGATGGGTTGATAAACAATCATGATCAGCGTAATTTTGTTGCAGTTATGCCGCGAATCAATTAGAGAGGCTTATGTTTGAAAGAATATTGTTAATAGGTTAGTTAGAAGCAAATGGAGTTCTTTCAAATTCTAGAATGATGACACAGACAAAAAAATTCGCTCAGCCGCCACCGATAATAGCCCAATCCATGTCAAAACAGTCACAAAGATCAAAGCGTTTCGATCAGCTTTTGAACTCAAAGATAAAGCCCCTAGTGGCACGTGCCGAAAGGTTTACTTTAACCAATATAAACTTTCTGATGTAAGAGCTGTCAAGTTGCCATTAAAAGCGCACGCGACTGGGCAGTCTCAGAGGTGATTGACATCCACTTAATCGACTCTCTGAATTATGCAAATTTGTAAACCTGTTTGAGTGACAGCTAAAAAAATACGTCACAGCTGCACCCTCTTAATCAGTTCATTCATGAAATATGGAAAATATGATTTTGCGTCGTGGATCAATAGTCAAAGTGTTTGGATTTTAAAAATGCATCAAAATGAAGGAAAAATAAGAGGTGAGAAGTTTGTTTTTTTTATTCCGAACTCCGCATGGCAAAATCACATTATCTATATGAAAAACGAAACTGATTCTGCTGCGCGGAAAAATTCTTAGAGTATTCGGACTAATAAACATAATAACCATATTCATATTTAAAGGTGACTGAACGCATTCAGGATCTTCGCCATAATAAAATGTAAAGACGGTAGCATAAATTTGTTAATTTACGTAAACACAGCACGTTCATAGGTCAGTCTCGTGCCTTGACATCAAAGGACGCCGCTCAGAGCACAAAATGGTGAAAGGAATCTTATTCCATACGCTGATAGTAAATATTAGGATCAGCCTGCGCAGTATTAAATATTGTATTGTATTAAATACAATGCGCAAACTGGTATACTTTACGCGTCATAGCGTGAGCGGTTAACGCTGTCTATTTGTTCGGCACTTTCGGTTATTTCCGGAATGGGGGAAATTGCCGATCGTAATTTTTGCCACTAAAAATTTTTGAGTCAGCGCCAAAAAAGACCAGTGGGTTGGAAACCGGAATGACACAACTTTTTTTAGGGCCAATGTAAAAATATAAATGAATTACCTGTACAACCTGTGAAATTGACAGGAATCGTTAATCCTTTCCACTCGAAAACACGCGTGATTAAGTTTGGCGCCGATGACTCACCTGAGCATACATGGAGTTAATCTTTTCTCTCGAAAGTTGCGTGTCTCGCGTGAAAATAAATTGTTTTCTCGCGAGTTTAACGTCACGCATCTCGTGAGTGTCTCGCATCTCCCACGCATTTCACACGCAAAAATCCCTCTAAACTTTAGTGGAAAAGATTAAAATTTCTCGCGAGAGCGTGTCAGATCATGTCTTCACGTTGCGTGTACTGTACTTTCTGAATATTCTGCCCTTGCATAAATATCCTGTTTACTCCGTTTTAAAATATTTTAACACAATGGTGAGATGTTGTCAAGGGAATGTAGTAGAACCAAGAATGGTATATCTAATTTATTTAGTTTATCTCCCTTGATGTGTTCAGTAATTAAATAGTGTCGCAGTCATTAATTAAATAGTGGTTTCCTCTGTTTGTCTGCTTGTCTATCCTTTTGTAAACAGTCTTGTTCATTCTGTAACTCTTTTATGACATATAAACGGGCGTATTATGCGCCGCTTGCAAAGCCCATGTTGGAACTGTTTTGGAAGGGTGAACTGTTGTCTAACAACTGAATAAATTGTCTTATAAGGGAATAAATGCAGTATACATCAGTGTTCTCCAGAGACATATGATGATAAACTCTGAAGATAAGGAATGGTGATAAAAGGACAGTTCATGAGTATATCGTTTATGGTGATACTTAGACACATTGTATAGTAGTTCATGTGTAAGACGTTTTCAAGTAATACAAAGTTGTTTTAGTTTTTGCCTGGCCTGGGACTAGCGAAAGCAATACATAGCCTTTTCAGCAGTGACATAACACTTTTATCAAGTTTTCTGGTCTGGCTCTGTTATGTGACAATCTGCAGATAGACAATACATAGCATTTTATGGCTTGTTTTGTGCATAATCCATTCGTGATCAGGACAAAGACATACTCTTGTCCGTATTACTACTGCCGTTTGCATTTCTCAGTTAACTGCAACTGAAAATAAAGGGGGCATGTTAAAACCTACTTAAACATGCATACTCAAAATCAATTTTAATACAGAAGTTTCTTTTCATTTATTCACAGGTATTTTGAAGGAGGGGTATCATCAGTATATTTATGGGATTTAGACCATGGTTTTGCTGGTGTAGTTTTAATTAAGAAGGCCGGGGATGGCTCACAGAAAATCAGAGGCTGCTGGGACTCAATACATGTTATAGAAGTTCAGGTAAAAACATGTAATTTGAATTTTTACAGTGCTGTAGCAGATTATTTTCCTTCTGTATTAAAATATTTGTGACCACTCATTAGAACTGTCCTGTTGAGATAGTTCTAATGAGGGGTCACAACATATGGTTTCCTTTTAGATTTAAGTCAAATAAAAATAAAAACAAGAGGGCCATGATGGCCCTGGATCGCTCACCTGAGTATCCTGTGAACTTAACCTCAGAGACATCCATATGACCGACAGATAGACCTTCACAAAGATTAAATGGAAAATGAACCCTTTATTGTGTACCTAAGGTTTTTATAAGATTTAACCCCACATGACCCAGTTTCAAACTTGGTCTAGATTTCTTGGATATGAACATTCTGACAAAGTTATCAAAACTGTGCCCTCTAGAGTGTACACAATGTTTTTCTAAGGTTTAACCTAGTGACCTACTTTTTGACCCAACATGACCAAGTTGCACCCTTGGTCCAGATTTGTTGGAGACAAACATTCTGACAAAGTCACATGAAGATTAGAACAAAACCGTGTCCTCTAAAGCGTTCACACTGTTTTTCTAAGAACTGACCTAGTGACCTAGTTTTTGACCTGACATGGCTCAGTTTCAAATCTGGTATAGATTTCATGAAAATAAACATTCTGACAACGTTTCACGCAGATTGGATCATAACTGTGCCCTCTAGAGTGTACACAAGATTTTTCTAAGATTAGACCTAGTGACCTAGTTTTTGACCCCACAAGATTCAAAGTTGGCCTAGATTTTATATAAATAAACATTCTGACAAAGTTTCATGACGATTGGATCAGAACTGTGCCCTCTAGAGTGTGCACAGGTTTTTCTAAGATTTGACCAAGTGACCTAGTTTTTGACCCCACATGACCCAGTTTCAAAGATGGTCTAGATTTCATTTAGATAAACATTCTGACAAAGTTTCATGATGATTAGATCATAACTGTGCCCTCTGTGTCATTCTAAGTTTTATTTCTATTTTTAGCTCTGGCGGCCATTTTGTTCAGCGGAGCGGAACCGTCAGAGCAATTTTGTTCAGGGCTATGAGTATAAACATTTCTGTGAAATTTTTTTGAAATCGAGCCATTGGCTTCAGAGACGATGATGTTTAAAGCTTTTTTCTATTTTTAGCTCTGGCGGACATATTGTTCAGCCGAGCGGAACTGTTTGAGCAATTTTGGTAGAGGGTCTCCAAAAGAACATTTCTGTGATATTATTTCAAAATCGGCCCAGCAGTTTTGAAGGAGAAGTCGTTTAAAGGTCTTTCTATTTTTAGCTCTGGCGGCCATTTTGTGCAGCGGAGCGGAACCGTCTGAGCAATTTTGGTAGAGGGTCTCCTAAGGAACATTTCTGTGAAATTATTTCAATATCGGCCCAGCAGTTACGGAGGAGAAGTTGTTTAAAGGTTTTTCTATTTTTAGCTCTGGTGGCCATATTGTTCAGCGGAGCGGAACCGTTTGAGCAATTTTGGTAGAGGGTGTCCTAAGGAACATTCCCGTGAAATTATTTTAAAATCTGCCCAGCAGTTTTGGAGGAGAAGTCGTTTAAAGGTTTTTCTATTTTTAGCTCTGGCGGCCATATTGTTCAGTGGAGCGGAACTGTTTGAGCAATTTTGGTAGAAGGTCTCCTAAGGAACATTTCTGTGAAATTATTTTAAAATGGGCCCAGCAGTTTTGGAGGAGAAGTCGTTTAAAGGTTTTTCTGTTTTTAGCTCTGGCGGCCATTTTGTTCAGCGGAGCGGAACCATTTGAGCAATTTTGGTAGAGAGTCCCCCAAGGAACATTTCTGTGAAATTATTTTGAAATCCGTCCAGCAGTTTTGGAGAAGAAGTTGTTTTAAGCAAAAGTTGACGCCGGACAACGGACGACGGACAAAGACCGATCACAATACCTCACCTTGAGCACTTCGTGCTCAGGTGAGCTAAAAAATAAAATGTGAATATAAAGCAATTTATACTACGTAAATAATAACATCCGTTTGGCTTTGAAAAAGTTCAATCATAAAACATACTTTATATTCTCATTATTAGCAAATGTTAGAAAAGTACCTTTGCTATTACCTAAAGATTTTTCATACTGGAGGCTTTAGAAGTAGATGTTTATTTATCTACAGGAAAAGTCCAGCGGAAAGAGTGCCCATTACAAGTTAACATCCACAGTAATGCTGTGGTTACAGACAACGCGGGAAGGTTCAGGGACCATGAACTTAGGGGGTAGTTTAACACGGCAGCAAGAAAGTGACAAAACATTGAGTGATTCCTCACCACATCTAGTAAACATGGGACAGCTAATAGAGGTAAGACATATTAAGGTGTATGGATTCACCCCCTTGATTTTCCACCAGTTTTACCAAGGGGAACAATTTTTATGACATCTTGTTTTCTATACCTGGAGAAAGAAGTCCTGACAAAATGAGATCTACTTTAAAAGGAAAGAATGTGCTCCTAGAAAATAATGTTTTCTGCTTATTTGACATAAAAGGCTCCGGCAGATCAAACAATTTTACTATTACTGTGCAGAAATGGGCCTATACAAAAGGACAAGATGTTTAACTATGGTTTTCAGACAGACTGTTTATATATTCCTAATGTGGTAAGGAAAACAAAAACTGATTTAAACATTTTGTCAAGTATCCTACATGTGAGATCTTAGTTCAGAGTAGAAGCTAGGTCAATTTCAAATTTGTGGTTTTAGTAGCGATTGGTATGATTATCACTGTCATATTTTTTTATACATTTCCAGGAAATGGAGAACAAAATCCGTAGCACATTGTATGAAATTTATTTTGGCAAAACAAAAGATATCGTAAATGGCCTACGATCAACAACGCCCCTTGCTGACATGAAAAAAGTGGTACAACTGAATGACGAGATTAAGAGTGCATTATCTAAACGACCAACGCATCAATAGTACATGTACTCTAGAATCTAATGACTTAACAGTGCTCTAGATAAGGAGAGTATGCAATGATGATTCCGAGTTGACTTTTCATGTAACTTGATAAAAGTATATCAGTGCTTAAGGTAAGAAGGCATAACAGGGATAATTTAGGGATAATTTTCCCATACTTCTGCAAAGCAACATGTTGTGACTTGCTGCAGTGACTCTAGTAAGAGGTCACTGAGACGGTTCTACTGAGGACCACAACATCATATGTATTCATTGAGCAGTGAAATTGTTTTTGAAGTATCCTAAATCTCAGAGGTAATTTTACTCATTACTCACTGAAACGTGTCATGACCCCTCATTAGAACCCCTGTGATTCTAATAAGGGGTCACAACATGTTTCAGTATGAAAAATATCCCATAATAATTTATTTCTGTTACCCTTTTATCGGAAACACTGACTACAATATGTTTTACTGAAGAAATAAAAGATATCTGGAATTATCTTTATATTCTCTCATTATAGAGGGCTGAGGGCTAGAATTTAAAAAAATTGTGTCACAGAATTCTGACACAGAAAGAAAGGATTGTATGTGGACTTTAGTTGGGGGCCTGTGACAGTTCAACGCAATTTATACTAATTTTTTTTCCATTTAAGAGTGCTAAAATGTATTATTTAAGTCAACAAGAACATAGACATCTTGTGTGATTTGACTGAAGATATGTCTGTTTGCTTTCTTTTCACAAAAAATGGTAATACACAATTGTAAATTTAAACATAGTGTAAATGAGCATTTTAAGTTCTATGAATACAGCCATCTTTAAGGAATAGATTTGACAATCACAAGAATGCATTATAGTTTGTGCAAAATTTCAGATTTTAAATTTTTGTACAAAACAATAATGCACCAGTCATTTGCAACCATGCCCCCCTTGGGCCGGAGAATAGTGGGGATATTGACTTTTCACTCTGCAAAGCCCTGATATATGCCCTTCACTGTGGGGACATTTTTTATGCCAAATCCGTGGTAAAGATCTCCGCCCCTCAGGAGATCATATAAATATAAAAATCCATATTCTGAAATTGTGTCGCGGTAAATTTCTTTAAAAACACTCCACTATTTTCCCCGCTGTTTTGGATTTTCCCCGCTGTTTTGGTGGGAATTGAAAACCCGGCGTATCCATGGCACTGCCGGAACACCTTTTAAGAAAAAAAAAAAACACGGTACTTAAGCCCCGCTATCTCCGGCCCCTGGGGGCCGTGGTTGCAAATGACTGGTGCATAGTTTTGAGGTCTTTTTAAAATCAAGTTTACAAGCTATATGGTCGTTCTGTTGAGGATACACAGTACTTTTTGTAAAGACATAAACGGGTTTTCTTTATGGATTATTGGCATGTGTAGAGCCTAATAGGTACAGTGATTATGGACCAAGTCTCAACATACTAATTCATGGCTTTTATGGTTATATGAGCTGTGACACAAGAAAACCAACAAAGTGGTTGTGAGCATTGCCCAGACTCAGATGAGCCTGGGCATCTGCCCAGTCTGATCAAAATCTTCCCTAGGAGCGTAAAGGGTAGCTAAGGGTCTAAGCTGCCTCCATGTGGACAGGGAAGACTCTGATCAGACTGGGCAGATGCCCAGGCTGATCTGAGTCTGTGCTGGGCGCACAACCACATTGTTGGTTTTGTCGTGTTGGGGCTCATAATTATGGTGGTCTGCCATTGTTTTTCAAAGGAAGGAACCTTAGTGGTTTCGCGTTTTCTTCCTAATGAGAAGAGGCCCCATTCATAGGGGTGTACTCATAGGGAGCAAATGCGTTCCTTCAAGATTTTACTCCAGTAAAGAAAAAAAGGCAAAAATTAAAATGGCATAGAAGAGTAGCCATTCACCCTAAAACTGTCCAGGTTCAATAATGTATGAAATTCAAATGGATTGGTCAGTACTGTCAAAGGCTGAGTTAAAGTGTGCTGTTACAGCTGAGAGAAGCTGTGTTTTGTTGAAGATGAGAGCTGTTTGAGTAGCCGACAAACCGGCTGATCTGTAGGATGCAACTATACTACATATATTTGTTATAAACTTCATTTGAAGAGCTCCAGATGAGATGGGGTTTGAGAATAATTCGGAGAATTTTTTTTCCTTATTTCTCAATGAAAACGTATGTTGTGACCCCTGATTAGAACCGATGGGACTGTTCTAATGAGGGGTCACAACATACGTTTCTATGCAGAAATATGGAGTAATTAACCCAAATGATCTCCATTCTCCCTTCTTATCTGGAGCACTGTGGGACTTATGGTCCAGATGAAGGAGTTGCAATTTAGTATTTATTTCATCACATATGTACTCATGCAATATTTCTTTCCATATTAGAGCAGAATAATTAACAATGATTGTCACTGAAGCTTAATGTCCAGAAAAAACGGAGTGCTTGTCAAAAAATCTGGTAATTCTCCTTAAAACATGCTTTTTTACCCCTCATCAGTCATCTTCATATAATCACTTTGGTCCCTTGTTAGAACCATATGAATAATGCGGCATCATAAGTGCCCACAATAACTAGTTTTGGGGTTTTCTGTATGGAACTCAGCTGATGAATATGGTATTTGATTTCATGTAATTTGAACAAACTTTGTTTTAAACGATAGTGAAATCATGGATATCAAAATTTAACAGTTTACATTCAAAAACCGGTCATACTAGCATTTGGTTACTGTTTAAAAAACCTTTGGACTCGTAATCCCTAGCAATGAATCATGCTGTTTTTTTTTTGTTGTAAAAACAAGGGAAACATTGCAAACACTGTAGATTCAGTTTAGGCTGCTCCTTAGGAGCAGTTTGATTGGGGTTTACACTTGTTGCCCATGCATTTTTGTCACAACTTGATGTTTGCGATTTTAGAACATTTTTCATCTGCTTAGGCCATGCACAAATATGCAGATAGTTATACAAGGTCCAGTCCTAAAGGGTCATAAACTTTTCTTCATGCTCAAGTCAGCTGACCACAACATGTGAACTGTGACACGAGACAACCCTACAAAGTGACATGGGCACTGCACAATTATGCAGATCCTGGACATCTGCCCAGACGGATCAAAGTCTTTGCTGTGTGCCTAGTCTGAGTTATCTCCATGCAGACAGCAAAGACACTGATCAGATGAGTGGATGCCCAGGTTTATCTGAGTATTCGCTGGGGCCACATGCCACTTTGTTGGTTTATTGTGTTGCGGCTCATATTTGTATGGAGGAATAGAAAATGTCATCCAACCCATCCAAATAAAGAAGCTACATATGACAAAACTATGCATTGCTGTATTGTCGTGAAGGGACTCGTCCGGTCTTGCAGTCTTGGCCATTGTAGCTCTCAGTGCTTTCCACAGAAATATTAATTGTTTTATTGGTAATCATAGAGGAAATATTGTCTAATAGAAGAAAATGTAAATAATCAAGCATGTATTTTCTTGTGGAAATTAAGTATGAAGTACCATGCCAAATAAATAAATGTAACAAACGTTTTGTTTCCTTTTATTTTCATCTCTTCTGCTTACTTAAGGTGTAACATAGTTGCTTAAAATGTCTGGACAAAATGCCAAAGCAAAAAGTGCAAACCCGGTGCAGATGTTCTTGAGGCCCAGTGCAGATATACTTTAGGTAAATGAATACTTTTTCAGAGGAAGCAACTCCAGCATTTTGACATTTGCCTCCCTTTCTCCCTTTTTTAATGGAGATCAACTATTAAAGGAAAGAATTTGCTCATGGGAGCAAATTCTTTCCTTTAAGAGTAGACTCACTTGTGGAAAGGTTTTGACATCCAGGGAAGCAAACAGGTCACAAAAGTTGTCTCCCTTCATTAAAATTGCACGGAGGTGTACCCATACACATTTAGCATTAGTCTGATCAGGGTCTGGAAACAGGAATGGTCCACTGCAGAAATTGTTCAAGTGCTCAAATACCGTATACACATTTTTCACAATGGTCCATTTTTCGCGATATTTCGCAGTCACTTAGAAACCGCAAATGTTAAAATCGTGAAATAATTTCCTGCTTCTTATAAAGTATCATCAGTAGACACAGGGTCCATATATTTTGTTTGTTTGCTTCGGTAAGGTCTGGTACTTTTCATTTAAGCCAGTTCTTTCATTAACCTGTGACCGCAGGTTAAAGAACTAGCTCAAATGAAAACCAAGCAATTTTGCTTTGCGCATGTTGCTAACCGCCAAAATTAAAAATTGCGAAATTAATGTTTATGTTTTTGCCCCTAAACCACGAAAATTTGAACCCTCGAAAATTACCGCATATACTGTATACAGGGAAAATGCAGTGAGGCTCTGATTGTGAGGGGGGCTACAACATAGCAGGTGGACTGGCATGGACCAAACATGCAGGTAAAATTTTCATTCTGCCATGCTGGTATGCATACTCTTGCATGTTATATTTATTGCTTTATTGTGATATAAGAACAGACATTTTCTTACACAAAATATGTCTTAATGTTGAGCTGGAATGATAATATTGTGAACAGGCTCAGTGCCAGATATAAAATCAAATGATCATTTGCAACGTGTTTGACATATAATCACATCTTACTACCATTGTCTCGAGTCAAGCTGAGAGTTGAGTGGGCTAGAAAGTGTATGTCTATAGTATAGAACACTAGGCAAGACTGATCAAGCCTACAAATAATTTGTCATGTGCTGAGAAAGCCCGTTTCAAGATACATATTTACTGTATACCAGTCTGCTACAGATAAAAGCTGTTTGCCCAGCCAATAAATTCAACTGGTAGGAAGCGCAGCACTGCAGTCCATCAGAGTTCACACAAAAAGTTCCAGTTCTGAGGAATCTACAAAGACATCATATTGGACATGTTTCTGGCTCTGAAACCTTGTGCCTAGCTTGATTATATTGTCCACCATACTGAATCACGTGACCCTCCCCATCACCCCACCTTGTTATGAGGGATGTTTATAACACTCTCTACATCACTTGAATTCAAATTATTTACTTCCAAAGATCTAGGTTAAATCAAGGATGACCCTGGTGAAAAGTCTATTACAAATACATCTGGTTGATGCTTCTAACCGTTCTTTGGCTACTATCAGGAAAGAGGACAAAATCTTATTTCATCTTTATTTCATTTATACATTATTCTAAATATTCATCTAGTTGTGTGGCCAATGGTTCATAATCAGGTTTTGGGATTAAGTCTGGTACATAATCCAGGGGCTGCAGGTTTAAGCTTGCCCAGGGCCATCATTAGAAAGCTGTAGTCTCAGGTCAGAAGCACTATGGTCCGCTGTTCTATCTGCTACATAAACATGTAGGGCCATAATACGTGGTTTTTAAAACTTAGCTTGTTGCCCACCATTAAAATTGTTTCTGCAAAGTGGATTTAATGAAGGGCATTCAGTAATATATGCAATACTGTATAATTCGGCTGTAAGACAGGGTCACCCCTCTCTAGAATTACCCCATATATCGAAATCGATTTTATGAAATTCTATCGGTTTTTCCTTTCCAAAACAATCCCAAAGCTCTAGATCCATCTTAGAAGATGGATCTAAATGCTTGAGATTGTTTTGGAAGGGAAAAACCCCTGTTTTATAGGCAAAGAAATATAGTACTAGTTAAAACTAGATGGCACGGCCTGCATGTCGAGCCCGTTGGCGCTTTGACAGTAGTGAAAATGCTTTTTAGCTCACCTGAGCACGAAGTGGTGAGCTTTTGGGATACCCTGATGTCCGTCGTACGTCCGTCCGTCCGGACGTCCGTCAACTTTGGCTTGTGTACACTCTAGCGGGCACAGTTTCAATCCAATCTTTATGAAACTTTGTCAGAATGTTAATCTTTATAAAATCTAGGCCAAGTTCGAAACTGGGTCATGTCGGGTAAAAAACTAGGTCACTAGGTCAAATCTTAGAAAAACCTTGTGTACGCTCTAGAAGGCACAGTTTTCATCCAAAGCTCATGAAACTTTGTCAGAATGTTTATCCTCATAGTATCTAAGACAAGTTTGAAACTGGGTCATGTCGGGTCTAAAACTAGGTCACTAGGTCAAATCATAGAAAAACCTTGTGTACACTCTAGAGGACACAGTTTTGATCCAATCTTTATGAAACTTTGTCAGAATGTTTATCTCCATAAAATCTAGGCCAAGTTCGAAACTGGGTCATGTCGGGTCAAAAACTAGGTCACTAGGTCAAATCTTAGAAAAACCTTGTGTACGCTCTAGAAGGCACAGTTTTGATCCAAAGTTCATGTAACTTAATCAGAAAGTTTATCCTTATAATATCTAGGATAAGGTTGAAACTGGGTCATGTCGGGTCAAAAACTAGGTCACTAGGTCAAATCATAGAAAAAACCTTGTGTATGCTCTAGAAGACACAGTTTTGATCCAATCTTTATGAAACATTGTCAGAATGTTTATCTCTATAAACTCTAGGCCAAGTTCGAAACTGGGTCTTGTTGGGTCAAAAACTAGGTCACTAGGTCAAATCTTAGAAAAGCCTTGTGTACGCTCTAGAAGGCACAGTTTTGATCCAAAGTTCATGAAACTTTGTCAGAATGTTTATCCTCATAATATGTAGGAGAAGTTTGAAACTGGGTCATGTCGGGTCAAAAACTAGGTCACTAGGTCAAATCATAGAAAAACCTTGTGTACGCTCTGGAGGACACAGTTTTGATCTAATCTTTATGAAACTTTGTCAGAATGTTTACTTCCATAAACTCTCGGCCAAGTTTGAAAGTAGGTCATGTCGGGTCAAAAACAAGGTCACTAGGTCAAATCATAGAAAAACCTTGTGTACGCTCAAGAGGACACAGTTTTGATCCAAAATTCATGAAACTTTGTCAGAATGTTTATCCTCATAATATGTAGGATAAGTTTGAAACTGGGTCATGTCGGGTCAAAAACTTGGTCACTAGGTCAAATCTTAGAAAAACCTTGTGTACGCTCTAGAAGGCACAGTTTTCATCCAATGTTCATGAAACTTTGTCAGAATGTTTATCCTTATAATATCTAGAACAATTTCGAAACTGGGTCATGTCGGGTCAAAAACTAGGTCACTAGGTCAAATCATAGAAAAACCTTGTGTACGCTCTAGAAGACACAGTTTTGATCCAATCTTTATGAAACATTGTCAGAATGTTATCTCTATAAACTGTAGGCCAAGTTCGAAACTGGGTCATGTCGGGTCAAAAACTAGGTCACTAGGTCAAATCTTAGAAAAACCTTGTGTGCGCTCTAGAAGGCACAGTTTTGATCCAAAGTTCATGAAACTTTGTCAGAATGTTTATCCTCCTCATATGTAGGAGAAGTTTGAAACTGGGTCATGTCGGGTCAAAAACTAGGTCACTAGGTCAAATCATAGAAAAACCTTGTGTACGCTCTAGAGGACACAGTTTTAATCTAATCTTTATAAAACTTTGTCAGAATGTTTATCTTCATAAACTCTCGGCCAAGTTTGAAAGTAGGTCATGTCGGGTAAAAACAAGGTCACTAGGTCAAATCTTAGAAAAACGTTGTGTAAGCACTAGAAGGCATAGTTTTGATCCAATCTTCATGAAACTATGTCAAAATGTTTATTGTCAGTATATCTAAGCCCCCTATGAAACTGAGTCACGTCGGCTCAAGGTCAAATCTTAGAAAAACTTTGTGTACACCCTAGAGGGCACAGTTTTGATCCAATCTTCATGAAACTCTGTCAGAATGTTTATTTTAATGAAATCTAGGTAAAGTTTGAAACTGGGTCGTGTCGGGTCAAAAACTTGGTCACTAGGTCAAATATAAGAACGACCTTGTATACGCTCCAGAGGGCACAGTTTTGATCCAATCTCAATGAAACTGTGTCAGAATGTTTATTCTTACAATATCCAGGCCAAGTTTGAAACTGGGTCATGTCGGGTCAAAAACTAGGTCAAATGTTAGTATGGTAAAAACTCTTATAAATCTTCACCAGAGCCAGTGAACTGATTAATGCTCAGGTGAGCGATTCAGGGCCACCATGGCCCTCTTGTTCATGAAAGTAGGTCACAGCGACCTAGTTTTGTTTGGGGTGACCTGGAGTGGTAAGGTGCAAGCACTGATGGAGTTTCAGTGTTCTGGGGCCAATGAAAAGAAAGATATGAGGCTGACCTCGAAAACTAAATATGTGGTACTTTTTCGTGAAAGTAGCTCACAGTGGCCTACTTGTGTTGGAGGTGACCTGGAGTGGTAAGATGCTTGCACTGATGAAGTTTCAATCTTCTGGGGCCTATGAAAAGAAAGATATGGGGCTGACCTCGAAAACTAAATATGTGGTACTTTTTCGTGAAAGTATGTCACAGTGACCTAGTTTTGTTGGAGGTGACCTGGAGTGGTAAGGTGCATGCACTGATGAAGTTTGAATGTTCTGGGGCCTATGATAAGGGAGATATGGGGCTGCAGACGAAAACTAAATATATGGTACTTTTTCGTGAAGGTATGTCACAGTGACCTAGTTTTGTGGGAGCCAATTAGCATTTTGGTGGGGCATATTGTGATGAAGTTTCAAGGTCCTAGGGTCAACCAAACTCAAGATATGGCTGTAAACGGGCAGACGGACGGACGCACCAACACCAAACAGGCGACTATGTCTGCCAATAATATCGCAAGAATTCTGTGAAAAGATTCTCACATGCCCTGCCTGGTCACACATATATCCCTATACTGCTTACAAAGCTAAACTATAAATTGGACAAAGTTAACATGCCCATGCTTCTGAAAAAGCAATAACAATGCCTCACTTCTGACAGTGACAAGGTGGACAAAATGACCTGTCTGAGTGTAGGACAGTTGGCATGACAGTGCCTTGCCCATCACAGGACAAACTTTAATCAAAGTGTTAATTTATGGGGATGCCAGGGCAGATGCCAAGGCCATGCTGACAACAAAAACTACTTTACTTTAGTAAAGGCAAGCTAAAATTTGAATAAAATATGCAATCATTTACAAAATTGTATAAATCTATGAAGCAAAATATCTGATCGGTCCTTTTGGTATATACAATATTCCTACTCAATTAACTCCTAGTACAGTAATACTATCACAGACATAATGGACGCAAAATAATGAAAAGACAAGGAACTATAAGATACTGAGCAGTTTATATCATTTTTAAGGTAAATGGGTACACCTAAAGGTTTTTTGCCATTTTTTACAAAGGGAGACAACTTCTGTGACTCCCTATTTGCCACCCTGGATGATGAAGCCCTTCCAAAGGGAGTCAACTCTTACAGGAAAGAATTTGCTCCTTGGGGAGCAAATTCTTTCCTGTAAGAGTTGACCTGGATCAAGAAGGGAGGCAAATTTGAAATTTACAGAGTTGTTCCCCCTGAAAGTGTACCCATACACCTTATAAGTTTTGATTGCATATAAGTCTGAATGTCGTTAAAAGTTGAATGTACACAAGTTCTTCAGCTACAGACAGACTGATAATCACACATATGTGTCTGGTTATTCATGACTTTCACTGTATTTAAGACATCATCTGTGACCTCTTGGCCATGTTCCAGTATTTTCTTGGGGAGCAGGGACATAAATAACTTCACCTGGAAACACATAAATAGACAGAGCTCTAGCTAAGAGGGAGATAATGAAACTGAGAGATTATTTTTCTTATTTCTCACTGAAAATGGATGTTGTGATCCCTCATCTGAACTGCCTCATCAAGGCAGTTCAAATGAGAAGTTACAACATATATTTATAAGCTCATTTTGCATATAGTACCCCTAACTATCACCAAATACTCCATTTTATCTAGAGCTATGAATGGAGATGATAAATACAGGTCAGCCATCTTCAAATTCTATGAACACATAAAAGATGAAAATTAACATTAGCTATAATGATATTTTCTTTCAAAAGACTAAACTGTAAACAAGTGCCTCCTTTCTTGATGGGAGTCTACTCAAAATGAATTATCTCCCCTAGAAGCAAATTCTTTCCTTCGAAAGTCAATCTGATTTTGGAAGGTCTATGTTATACAGGAAAGCTAACAGGAAGTCACAAAATAGTTCCCCTTTGAACATAGCAAAAAAACACTTAGCCTCCATAATATCAATGCCAGTGCAATGGCAGGACGTTGCATCATACTGAAGTTGATATGATGATGTTTAAATGTTGTTTGCCCAATTGCTTGCTTGTTTGACACAAACCTGAGATAGAAATTTGCTAAATCAAGAATACACCACACAAGAGCTATTTATAGTAACACGCCAAAATAAATCAAATTACAGTAAGTTGACTGACTCCAAATCACATACAGCTTTCATAAAAGTTCCCACTTTATAGCAAGGCATAAGAACCAGAGAATAAGTGTAGTTGAGTGGCTAGAGTCACCTTGCTACGGTGCAGAAGTTTGTGGATTTGAATCCCAAACAAAACAGCAAACAACTGAAAAACACTTTCTGTCAGCCCAGCAGTAAATGGGTATCTTTTTCAAATCAGGGAAGTTTACAGGCAGCAAAAAGAAGTAGGGTGGGCTCCATCTTCCATCAGCCATGCCCTAAGTATGTTGGGCTTCTAAGACCCATTGCCCCTATGGCCATAAGGCTGCTGGAAACCAATACCATTTAAAAGAATCACTACTCTGAATACACAAGTACCAACCTGATCTGGAGGCAAGAGGGTACTAAAATGAGGAGGCAATTTTTTGCGGCTGATATTCTTTCCCTTGATAATTTCTTCCAAGACTACCATGAAGTTGTTTCTGTTCATCAGCTGTGTGGAGATAGATAACGTCTCCTCTTCGTTGTATGCCTACAAGAAACCAGTATACCTTAAAGTGAAGCTACTCTTTCAGTTTGACTTTTGCATACCTTCTCAATAAGTCCCCTCTTAAAGGAAAGAATATGCTCCTTCAGGAGCAAATTCTTTCCTTTAAGAGTAGACCCCTTTTTGGAAGGGATTTCATTGTCCTAGGAAGAAAACAGGAAGTATGTTGTCTCCCTTTGAAAATATGAGGGGGAAAAAACATGGTAGTGTACACATACAGCTTAATGACCCTAAATGTTGGGATAGAAGCTGCTCCGTAAACAGTGTAAATCCAGCTAAGACTGCTCAAGAAGCAGTTTACACATCATGGTGAATGGGTACAAATCCATGTTTTTTGTCATTTTTACTAAGAAAACAACTTTTGTGACTTCCTGTTTGCCTACCCTTCTGATGAAGCCCAAGTGTATCCATTCATTTTATGGAGCCCCAATAGATTGCTCTGGGGGTTAAGTGTGGCCTGCTTAGCTAGTGGTCTAGGTTCAGATCCTGATGGAGGTGGAAATCTTTTTAACCCTGAAAGGAGTTAATTGCCCACAGCCTTTCATTATCATCAGTTAGGTAAGACTGAAATACTGTTGAAAGCTGTAAAAATGCAAGTCATCCATCCATGTCTCAATATTTAGTGTCATTAGAGACAAGGGCTCAGTGCAAATTGATAGTTCCGAGCCATACCCAAAATATCACTCAAAAGTCATCTTATACATGTAGTACGCTGGCCAATGCAACGGCAACTTAGCACATGACATAGGCCCACAAACAAAATTACATGCGTTCAATGTCTCATAGTAAGTCTGTGATTTTACCTTACAGTTAATGGAGAGATGCATACCTGTATAAAGTAGATGTAGTTTTCGGAATGGTGAATTCATGCAGAAATGCAATGAGTTACAAATGTGTGTGTGTGTTTCAGTATGTCATTTGACTATATGTCCATGGCACAAAGCTTTAACAGTCATCATCTTGCCAGAATCTTAGTAATGATTGCATATGCACAACTTAATTGAGCTGCTGTACTCATCAAACACCATCTTGGCCTCTTTTCAAGTGTATTTAAGATGAATGGGTATATTTTCAGAGGAAGCAACTCTGTCATTTTCATTTTTGCCTCCCTTCTCAATAGGGAACAACTCTAAAAGGAAAGAATTTGCATCTAGGAGCAACATTCTTCCTTTAAGAGTAGAACCATTTTGGAAGAGGTACAACATCCAGGAAAGCAAACAGGAAGTCACAAAAGTTGTCTCCCTTTGAAAAAATGTCAGAAAACATAGAGGTGTACCATACACCTTAACTCTGAGCAGTCAGTGAAAAATGGTCAGGGGTATCAAAGGCAGAACCTCTGATTTCCAGTCCAACCACTTCTTAACACTATGAATTACTGGCAAAAATAGCCATCAGAGGAGATGGCAAATCCCCCAACCGAAGGCCCCCTGCGCCTTGCTAAACAGGGTGCACTTCAAAACGCATATAAATAGTATATTGTCATTCTTTTATGCTCCTTATTGACATTATCTGTTTAACAGATGCATGATTATCTAACACTCAGACCAAAACAGTATGCCAGATTGCTAAAAAGAGGTAAAATCTCAAATTGCAACCATGTAGACAATGTATCGCATATTCTAAAGTACAAGCCCAACAAATCTTATTTTGAGCTCTCTAGTAAGTGAATTTGGACAATGAATCAAAATAAAAAATGTATGAAAATAAAAAGATATATATATTGGGGGGTGGGGGTTTGGGGGGGGGGGGGGGGGGCTGAGTCACATAGAGTTAGGAACACTAATAGGATGATAGGATGTCATGAGGCATGACCATCAAAATTCTAAAAGGTATAAGGGTATTTAAATTGTGGAGCAGGCCAGGGTTATACAGATATGGAGCAGAGACACAAAACTGCAGCTCAAACTTCCAAAGGGAAATAACTCGAAAAAGTATGAAAGCAAGGGTTGTCATTCTTGTATGAGACAAACTGTCATGATCTGATCTCCATATCTGTGAAGAATCATAAAAATATTTCAAAGGGTATTCAAGATATGAAGCGGACACGAAATCACACCTAAAACCATCAAGGGAAAATAACTCAAACAGTTAGAAAGCAAGAGTTGTCATTCTTGTTCCGGACACATCGTCATGATCTGTTCTACATATCTAAGAAGTATCATGAAAATATTTCATAGGGTATTCAAGTTATGGAGCGGCCACGAAAATACACCTAAAACCATCAAGGGGAAATAACTCAAAAATTACAAAAGCAAGAGTTGTCATTCTTGTTCCCAACACATCATCATGGACTGTTCTACATATCTGTGAAGTATCATGAAAATATTGAAAAAGGTATTCAAGTTATAGAGCGGATACGAAATCACACCCAAAACCATCAAGGGGAAATAACTAAAAAAGTAAGAAAGCAAGAGTTGTCATTCTTGTTCGCGACACATCGCCATGACCTGTTCTACATATCTGTGAAGTATCATGAAAATATTTCAAAGGGTAATCAAGTTATGGAGTTGACACAAAAACACACCTAAAACCATCAAGGGGAAATAACTCAAAAAGTAAGAAAGCAAGAGTTGATATTCTTGTTCGGGACACATCGTCATGACCTGCTCTACATATCTGTGAAGTATCATGAAAATATTCCAAAGGGTATTCAAGTTACAGAGTGGACACAAATCTGCCAAAAATTCACCAAAGGGGAGATAACTCAAAAATTACAAAAGCAAGAGTTGTCATTCTTGTTCACAACACATTGCCATGACCTGTTCTACATAACTGTGAAGTATCATGAAAATATTCCAAAGGGTATTTAAGATATTGAGCGGACAAGAAAATGTTTATGGACGGACGGACGCCAGGCTCATCGCTATTTCCCCCGAACCTTTCGGTCGGGGGATAAAAAGCTATAGACAAAGCTCACATCCACAAATGATAAAGGAAAGATAAAACCCAGTACCTACCTGATGGAACCAGCCCGTTGGTATAATCATCAACTCCCCACTGTTCTGTTCCACCTCAAAATACTCAGCTTTACGAAACTTTGGATATTTCCAATAGTCAGTATGGAATGCATCAACTCGACTGTAACAGAGAAATGTGGTTACTGTTATTCATAATCTATTTTCTTAACCAAATAAAATTTTCATATTATAGACATGATTGATCTCATCCTACAAAACATAATATTTTTATTGGTATATTGATTTTCAGTATGAAACATCATTAGATCTTACAGTTAATTGTTAATACAGATAATCATAGTAAAATGTTTTAATGTTTTAAAATTTAATAGATTTGAAACCAACTCAAAAGTGGTTGTCAGACAGATATAACAAGGCAGCTATAGGCACTTATAATCTTTGGATTGCTGTCTAATTCTTGTAAATACAAAAAAAAAAATATTGTTTAGACATACATGTATATACAATTGTATTCCCCAGGAAGTTTTTAACCCTTAAAGTGCCAAAAATTAAAATTGTTGCATTTGCAAACAGTGTAGATCCAGATGAGGTGGCTCATAATGAGCCACCTCATCTGAATCTACACTATTTGCCCTCTAGTGTTCCAATTCTCAATATGATATCGCTTGGACGAAACATTTTTTGAAATTCTGCAGACGTAAATTTTGTTGTCTGCTTTTTGGCGCATTAAGGGTTAAAAGAAGACCTGACATCTGATGAGGACAGCCTGCCTATTATATGCTTGAACATAAAAAAACTGTAACCAGCCAATTCCACAGTGACTGCTCTTTCAAAACAACTACATAAAATTCTAAAAATTATCATGTACTCCCCATATGTGAAAATGTTCTGCTTTCACAAATACAGTTTCATGACAAATTAAAGTGACTAGATACACTTTCATGGGAAGCGACTCTGCCATTTTATTTTTGTCTCCCTTCTCAAAACAGGACGATTCTTAAAAGAAAGAATTTGCTTCCCTTGGAGCTAATTCTTTCCTTGAGGAGCAGACCCCCTTTTTTTACAGGTTACATCATTCAGGGAAGCCAACAGGATGTCACTAAAGTTGTTTCGTAAAATTGGTAGAAAAACATTGAGGTGTATCCAATTACCTTATTTTTGAGTGTAAACATGGCTTGAGAATTAAGCTGTGACACAACAAAACCAACAAAATGGCATGTGTGCCCAGCGAAGACTCAGTTTTAATTGATTGATTGATTTATTGCTTAACGTCCACGGTAAACAGCTATGGTCATGTCGGGACGGTCAGTTAACCTAACCACACTATTCCTGGGCAGGCTTAGACCTCCTAAGCGGTTAACCAGTACTAAGTGCACATACTTTCGCCAGTAACTGACAACTGCCCTTCTTGAATCAGCGGAAGGAGAAACGAAAGTATGTGGCCAGACCGGGTTTCGAACCCAGGACCTCTGACTTATGAGTCAGGTGCCCTACCGATTGCGCTACGCGGCCCGGCAGCGAAGACTCAGATCAGCATGGGCATCCACGCAGCGAAGACTCAGATCAGCATGGGCATCCACCCAGTCTGAACAGAGTCTTTGTTGTCCACATGGAACTAGCTTAGACTCTTAGCTACCCTTTAAGCACATAGTGCAGACTATGATCAGAATAGGCGGATGCCCAGGCTGACCTGAGTCTTCACTGGGCACACATGCCACTTTGTTTTGTCATGTCGCAGCTCAAATACTGGTCAAACTGAAGTCTGATCTTATGTCACACAAAATAGTGATATAGCTATTGACAGACTACAACTTATGAAATAAGGAAGTTGTGTAAAAGCTACAACACGATACATTTAGACAATAACCAATTAACAACAACAATAACATTAACAACAATTAAAGAAAACACTGATGAAGAGCAAATGTGCAGTGCTCATGTATAGAGTGCTTACAGCATGAACAGGAATGACCCTGATCATCTACAAGGCTCAGAGCTCCTGCTAAGCAATACCTAAAGTATTTCTAAGTTCAGAGTAAAGTGACTTCTGATTTTCTGTTTGACAACATAACAATTTAGACAAAAAACAAGAGACGTCAGAAGACAAAAACTACACCTAATGGGTGCCTGACTCTCACGATTAAATATCTACTATATGGTGCTCAAAATATAACAAAAAATCACCAAACCATAAAATGTACATTAGAGTGACCTATGATGCCATTCAAAGAGTCAGACTGGCCCACTATGCAAAATATGATGTGAATCAATTTAACAGTGCAGAGATACAAGGCAAAATCACTGAACCATGAAACATAGGTCACAGTGATCTACAAACAGCATGCAGTGTCAGACTGATCAATTATTCCGCATATAATGGATATCTTCTAAATAGTGCTCAGGACATGAAAAAATCACTCTGCCATGAAATGTGTCACAGTGACCTACAAGTAAGTCATTCACAGTATCAGACTGATCAACTATGCCAAGAATGGTGTAAATCAATTAAAATGTATTGGAGATAGTGGGCAGAACCATTGAACCATGAAATACAAGTCACACTGATCTACAAATAGTACCAGTTCAGTTGCAGTTTCTGAGTGACCCACTATAACAAGTATGATGTTAATCCATTAAATAATGTCACTGGACCTGGACAATATAGGTCACTTAGACCTACAAATAGTATGTGGTCAGTCATAGCCTTAGACTCATCTATGATCACAAATATGATGCATCTCTATTCAGAAAAGTTCAAGATGCAAGGCAAAATCACTGAACCTTACAATATATGTCACAGTGAACTACATGTTGTACTGGATCCATTACAGTGAACCACTCCCAAAATATTATGCAAATCCATTAAACAGTGTAAGATACATAAGGTGAAAATCACTGGACCATGAATAACGGTCAAGGACACAAGAGTCTGCATGGTTGCTTTACAGCTGCTGCATATATAAGGATATGCCATCTGACCAAGTATAAACTCTCTTGTCTCAAAGGTATCATCAAATTTAAAACTTTTGCCTTAAAAATGGTGCCACACAAGCAAGTCAATCACCTAACATATAGGTCAAGGACAAACAATTGTGATGCAGCTGCTGCAGTCATACAGATGTATATGCATGCCATGTATGATGACTGTAGCTGTAATTGTTTGTGAGATACTGAGTTAAACATAAGGTTAAACGCAATTAACACTGGTTAACCTGATCAAAGATGCTGACAAGAATGCTGGCCCATACTCCAACTATGACGCTGAGGGTATAGCATGAGCACTCCTTTGCATTCACAAAGGCGCACTTAAAATAAGTAATAACTGATTCAACAACAATGAACTAGAGTGACATTTCTGTACCTATTGTATTTTTTACAGTTCAAAGGAAAGCCACAATCTAAGTTTGGTTCAACATACAGGTACTGATCCTGTCCTGGTGGGAACAGCTTGTAGGAAATAAAACATGATATTACATGACACTGAGGAAAATTAAGCAAATGATTTGTAACTTCATATACTTTCTCCAAGTGGATATAAGTGGCTAACGTTTCTTAGCATTTAAAGTGCCAAAATGAAAATAGTGAATTTGCAAACAGCAAAGATCCAGATGAAGTGGCTCATAATGAGCCTGTTTGCCATCTGGCCTTTGAATTCTCAATATGATACACCTTGGATGGAACGTATTTGTAAATTTTGTTGTCTGCTGTTTTGGCAAGTTAAGTATTATAATTGATGGGAAAAATCACAAAAAATCAGCAAGTTTATTTGACAAGCATAGGTAAAAGAAATTCTGCTCAATATTGCAGTCTTTTAAGTGCATCACAGGTCTGACCCTTAGTGTACAGTGTTTACTCACAATAGTTGAACATCATTACCCTATCAAAATGACTTCAAAACCAGAGAAGTATTTGTTAATAACTGTGGAACAATTTTTCTTACTTCTCCTCCAAAACATAATTATGTAGTGACCCCACATCTGAACTGCTTTCAGGGGAAGCAACTCTACCATTTTCATTTTAGCCTCCTTCTCAATGGAGGTCTACTCTTAAAAGAAATAATTTGCTCCCCTTGGAGCAAATTATTTCCTTTAAGAGTTATCCCAATTCCAATGGGACTTCCTCATTTAGGAAAAAAACAAAAGTCACAAAAGTTGTCTCTCTTTGAATAAATGGCAGAAAAACGTGGTGTATCCATACACCTTATGAACTCAAATATCCCGCAATGTGACGAAAACCTGTCCTCTTGGTAGAAAGTGCATTTCCTCCTGCATCAGAAAACCTCTAATGATAGGGTCAAGTCAGGTAAATTTGGAAAGCGGGTAAATTCCGACAGTGACATTGTTTCCTTTATATGTCAGTTGTTTGGAATTAAAACAAAATTAACTAAACAAACAGTGAAAATCCTGATGAGATGGCTCATTATGAGCCGTCTCATCTGGACTTTTCACTGTTTGCAATGGTATGTCCAAATTTACCCGCCGTCCGAAGTTACCTGACTTTACCCTGGAGTGTCTTATGATCCTGATTAACTCTCAAGTATGCCTGCCCCTCTTGGGTAAATGAAATCTTTTAGTTAGGGGTAATAAAACCCGACTCATCTATCTTAGTAGATGTATATAGTAAGCATACCCTCCAATGTTTTCTACCCCATATGACAGCACTAAGGGCTGTCCAGTTGTAAGGGTCCATATGAAGAGTTGACCTTGAATATTTTGAGCCCCACAACATCATACAATCCCAAGGTCGTATCTGTGGTGGAAACAAGTTGAAGAAATTTTCATCTACCAGATGCTGAAAGAAAGAAAATTAACTTTATCAATAGAAAACCTACCCTATAATAGGTGATGGTGATCAGGCTGGACATGTTTTCCGGTTCATCAAGCTATCTACAAATGGAAACTTATCTGAATCTTTAAAATCTCACATTGTAAGCTTTTGGGATTTGAATTGATTTGTTTTTTTGTGGAAAAAAAAAAGAAAAATGTTGAGACACCTTCTTCCCTAAAGTACTGACTTTCTACATCTGCTGTATTTTTTCAGTGGAGGTCAACACTTAAAAGAATTTGCATCTCTAGGGAAAGGGGGGTGGTTTCATCCTCCAGGGAAGCAAACAAAAAGTCACAAAAGTTGTATCCCTTTGTAAGAATGGCAGAAAAGCCAGAAGGTCTATCCATTCACTTTAGTATACGTTCTAGTAAGTCCAGTTTAAGTAAGATGAATGAAAAAATGGTCAGGGGAAAGCAGCTTTGTATTTTTTGCCACCCCTCTTAGTGGGGATGAACCCTTAAAGCAAAGAATTTGCTCCTCTAGGAGCAAATTCTTTGCTTTAAGAGTTAATGTCTTTTTGGAAGGAATTTGTTGCCCAGGGAAGCAAACAAAAACAGGAAGTCACAAACATGTCTCCCCATGAGAACTGTCAGGGCCATGTGGTATTGTACCCATACACCTTAAGTACACTTTACGTCTATTCGAAAATGTCCTCCACTCCATTGGAGAAGATCCTAAAGAACAGAAAAATCAACATTTCTTTAAGAGTCAGCAGCCATTTGCTGATAACAAATCTGACTTACCAGTACTTATTATTAGCATTAAATAGAAGCATTGGCTGCATCAACAGTAAAAACAATTAAGCAAACTGTTGACGTAATCAGGGAATCAAACTGATTTTTTTAATTCGAAGGATCATTTTACTAAGTACAGTATAATATTCTAAGCACACTTTTCACTACTCACAATGAAATGTAGTATGTTTATGGCAAATAAAAAATAAAAAGAAATATTTGTCTCCAAAATTTTGGCTTACCTAAAGTTCTGAATATTTTCTGCAACAGCATTCAACTATATCCACGCAATTTAATATCATTTAAATGGAAATATGGCACAAATAATTGATAAGCAACTCTTCATTGATGAAGATTAATGATCAACTTTTCATTGATGAAACAAGAGGGCCAAGAGGCCTTGAATCGCTCACCTGACCAAAAAGGTTAAAGGTCAAACAAGGGTCATCATTTAACAAACCTGATAGTTTGCAACCACTTCCAAATGGTTTTGAAGAAGATTTTTGTGAATATTTTTCTATGTATTGCTATGGTTCAAGCCCTTGACCCCCTGGGGCCAGGCCATTTTGGACCCTGTGGCCATCATTTGGATAATTTTGGTAAAGGGCCACTAGGCAATGCTACATACTAAATTTCAAGCATCTGAGCCAAGTGGTTCTGAAGAAGAAGATTTTTGAATATTTTTCTATGGTTCAAACCCAGGACCCCCTAGGGTAGGGCTATTTTAGACCCTGGGGTCATCATTTGAACAAACTTGGTAAAAGACTACTAGGCAAAGCTACATACCAAATTTCAAGCATCTGAGCCTTGCGGTTCTGAAGCAGATGATTTTTTAAAATTTTTCTATGTATTTCTATGGTTCAAACCTGTGACTCCCTGCCGCGGGGCCATTTTGGACCCTGGGGCCACCATTTGAACAAACTTGGTAGAGGGCCACTAGGCAATGTTCCATACCAAATTTCAAGCATCTGAGGCAAGCAGTTCTGGTGGAGAAGATTTTTAAGTATTTTTAAGTTTCGAACCAAAGAACCCCTGCCCCAGGGCCATTTTGGACCCTGGGGCCACCATTTGAACAAATTTGGTAGAGGACCACTAGACAATGCTACACACCAAATTTCAAGCAGCTGAGCCTTGCGGTTCTGAAGAAGATGATTTTTAAGTATTTTTTAGTTCCGAAACCCAAGATCCCCTGCCCCAGGGCCAATTTGGACCCTGGGGCCACCATTTAAACAAACTTGGTAGAGGACCACTAGGCAATGTTCCATACCAAATTTCAAGCATCTGAGCCAAGCAGTTCAGGAGAAGAAGATTTTTAAGTATTTTTAAGTTTCGAACCCAAGACCCCCTGCCCCAGGGCCATTCTGGACCCTGGGACCACCATTTAAATAAACTTGGTAGAGGACCACTAGACAATGCTTCATACCAAATTTCAAGCCTCTGAGCCAAGCAGTTCTTGAGAAGTAGATTTTTAAGTAGCTTTTAGTTTCAATCCCAAGACCCCCTGCCCCAGGGCCATTTTTGACCCTGGGGCCACCATTTGAACAAACTTGGTAGAGGACCACTAGGCAATGTTACATACCAAGTTTCAAGCATCTGAGCCAAGCAGTTCTGGAGAAGAAGATTTTTAAGTATTTTTAGTTTCGAACCCAAGACCCCCTGCCCCAGGGCCATTTTGGACCCTGGGGCCACCAGTTGAACAAACTTGGTAGAGGACCACTAGACAATGCTTCATACCAAATTTCAAGCCTCTGAGCCAAGCAGTTCTGGAGAAGAAGATTTTAAAGTATTTTTTAGTTTCAAACCCAAGACCCCCTGCCCCAGGGCCATTTTGGACCCTGAGGCCACCATTTGAACAAACTTGGTAGAGGACCACTAGGCAATGTAACACACCAAATTTCAAGCATCTGAGCCAAGCGGTTCTGGAGAAGAAGATTTTTAAGTATTTTTTAGTGTCGAACCCAAGACCCCCTGCTCCAGGGCCATTTTGGACCCTGGGGCCACCATTTGAACAAACTTGGTAGAGGACCACTAGGCAATGCTTCATACCAAATATCAAAGCCCTAGGCTTAGCGGTTTCAGAGAAGATGTCATTTAAAGCAAATTGTTGACGACGCACGACGGACGGCGCACGACGGACACTGGGTGATCACAATAGCTCAGCCTGAGCCTGAAGGCTCAGGTGAGCTAAAAAGACCTCGAAACTATGCACCAGTCATTTGCAACCACGGTCCCCAGGGGCCAGGGATAGCGGGGCTTAAGCGGGGCTCAGGTGAGCTAAAAACACAGCAACATTTTTAATTGAAATCTAATAATATTCACTCCAATGGTTTTCATTTAAAATTCAAGTCTGACTCTATCATGCGTGTCTTGTAAATGAATCCTATTTCTATATCAGGTTGGAAGTTGAATACTATTACAGTAAACAATATCTCCTTTGGGAGCAAGGAATACATCATAGAAACTAATTTAGCAGACTTGCTGTTATTGAGTTTGTTCATGACCAGTAATGAAACGAGACACTGGCCACAGCCCCTAGCACCAACTTAAGTAGAATTCTGTTTTCATTCAAAAATTCTCTGAGCTAAATGATCCCAAAAGACCAGAAAATATATAATCTGCCCTGTGATGAAATACACATGGCATTACAGCCATCACCAGGGTTGTGACTTATCTTCCTCTTCAAAATTCCCCGACTTGTCCCTGATTTTTCCCTGACAGTATAGTTTTTTTTTTTTCATATTAATTTATGAATACATGTTCAAAAGTTAATTTTACTCTATATTTCTTTGGGGCTTCAATCCCACCACCTGGGGGTCTGTTCCCTACATAATGAAAGCCAGTTTAAAGCCCAAAGCCCCACCAGCTGTCCAAGGCGCCACCAACTGGTGGCTGTCGAGAGCACCTTCCTATCTAAAATGACTTCAAAGCTCTAGATAACAGGGGTATTTGATGATAATTGAAGGATAATTTTTCTTATTACTCATTGAAACCATATGTTGTGACCCCTCATCTGAACCGTCTCGTCGAGACGGTTCAGATGAGGGGTCACAACATATGGTTTAATGCAGAAAGAACAAAAATTATCCTTAATTATTACCAAATACTCCCACATATCTAGAGCTCTGCCATAAACTTCTTACATTAGGTCCAAGATCTTCCTTCAGTTCTGGATGCTGTAACATAAACAGCTCATCTTCCATGTAGGTCCATGCTGTTGGATGACTCGGCTGATCCAAGTACTCGAAAAATTCCCGCATTTGTCGCACATAAGCAACACCTTCTTTTAATTCTCCCTGAAACATACATGTATTCCAAAATGTAAAATACCATATCACACCAACATAAACAGGGAATATCGCATTGAAAACAGAGCCTGATTCTGCCCCAAAATTGATCCAAAAGGAAGATTGGTTGATTGATCTTTGCTTAATGTCCACTGTAAACATCTATGGTCATGTCGGGACGGTCATTTAACCTAACCACACTATTCCTGGGCAGGCTTAGACCTCCTAAGCGATTAACCAGTACTAAGTGCACATACTTTCGCCAGTAACTGACAACTGCCCTTCTTGAATCAGCGGAAGGAGAAACGAAAGTATGTGGCCAGACCGGGTTTCGAACCCAGGACCTCTGACTTATGAGTCAGGTGCCCTATCCAAAAGGGAGATACTTTTATATATAAATTTTGTCTGCAAATCAATTTAAGACTTGTCCCTCCATCATTTGATCGCTTTCTTTTTGACAGGAATATAATAGCAAATCATGGAGACCCTGATCTGACTGATTATCCTCCTGAGGAACAGTCTAGCCTGGGTCTACACTATTTCACAACTCCCAAATTTTCACCTTCAGCAGCAGGCTAACAGTTTAAACATTTGATTGTTTGTATTTTCTCAAATTACTATGACGTAGAATTTCTTGATTTCTTCAAATGTTGGCATTTCCACTCTTGCCAGGTATGAACACAGTACTTGATTGAATTACTTCTGATTGATTGATTGATTTTTTGCTTAACATTCTTTGTAAACAAATATGGCTATGTCAGGGCGGTCAGTTAACCTAACCACTCTATATCTGGGCAGGCTTAGACCTCCTAAGGGGTTAACCAGTACTAACTGCACATACTTTCGCCAGTAATTGACAAATGCCCTTCTTGAATCAGCAGAAGGAATTACATTTGAACCAACACAGCCTGAATTAACATAGCTCCTGTTATGCCTCTCAGCAAAAGTAGGGCAGCAAACCACCTTCATGATTTTTTATTACATGCTTGACTCCACTGGTGACATGCCATACCCAGTCAAGGAAAGTACCCCAAATGTTCATTCAAACAATATTTTAGTCACATGAATTACATACAAACAGCTATTGTACCATTACAAACAACAAGTAATATGCAAATGGGACTCAGAAAACATGAGCCACGACATGAGAAAACCAACAAAGTGGTTGTGCGGCCAGCACAGACTCAGATCAGCCTGGGCATCCGCCCAGTCTGATTAGAGTCTTCGCTGTCCGCATGGAGATAGCTTAGACTCTTAGCTACCACTTGAGCACTTAATGAAGAGTCTGATCAAACTGGTCGGATGCTTAGGCTGATCTGAGTCTGCCCTGGGTGCACATCCACATAGTTGGTTTTCTCGTGTCGTGGCTCAAATTATGTTATACATAAGCACCCAGCCAATGGGACTGACAACCTAGCAACGTATTATGCATGCAGCAAAAATCATCTTACCTGTGTCAAGTTCACCTGTCACTTAATGAAGGCATGAGCAGCATGGGGCTCTCAAGGATGCTGCCACTGCCATTAGTGGGGCTATGGAGATCACAAAAGTGAGCCGAGCACGGTTTCCTGAACCAGATATGTGATCCAAAGGTCAGACCAGACTAGAACTGACCTTGATATCACCATATGCAAGTGCAATTCCAAATAGACTGTCTACTGCTAATTTACCGCAATCTGATTGGTCAAGAGTGTACAGGAAACTGTGTTTATACTTCGATAAATGCTCTGATTCAGAGGATTTATGTGCAGTGACTTAAGAAACTGACATAAAGGAAATAGTCCAAGTCTGGTTCAGAGTCTGAACCAGAAACCAAAAACTATTTGGACTATTTTCTTTGCATCAGTTTCTAAAGTACTCAGTATAGCTTACAATTTTTAAGATAAAACTGACATATTTGGAATATTATAAGAAATCAGTTCTATTTTTGTAGAGTTTATGGATGTGTAAACGCAAGCGAATCACTCACAAACTTAACATATAGCCCTTCAGGCTTTATTCAGTTTGTGAGTGATTCGCCGGTGTTTACACATCAATAGAATCCACAAAAATTAAATTCATTTCTATAATAAATACAGAACTTACCTGGACCACTTTCAACACAACTGATTAGTCTGTTGTCACCACAATGGGATGAATACACAAATTACCTGAACTACTTTCAGAAGAATTCTGTTGTCACCATATTTTTGTAGAAAGAGATCTTTGCTCCACTTCTTATAGGCCTTCCATACTGGCACAATATCTGTGACTATCACTGGCCTGGCAAATGTAAAACAAGACATTCAGTGATTATTTCATAGTTTTAATAAGTTCTTTTTACTATGTTTACACCAAGATCCTGGATATATTTTGTAAAGTAAACTTCCATAATGTGAATCATGTTAAAAAGAGTACTAATGCACTTACAAATATAACATGACATCTGAATGGATAATATTTTACTCAGTACCAGTGTCAATTTTACAACCAAACAAATATGTTAAGGTAAAAGCAGTAGATTTGCATGCAACCAGGGATCACGCTAGCCCAAAATTTTAGGGAGAAGTGACTTCTCCCTACCAGAACAAGAGGACCAATGGTCCTGTAGCTCACCTGACACTTGGTCCTGATATATATTTTAATGTTTATGATGGGCTTGAGTGCCCAAAGCTACATACCAAATTTCAAGGTCATACACCTTTTGGTTCTGGAGAAGAAGATTTTGAAGGGTTTTTACCATATACGGCATGGCGGCCATCTTGGTCAAGACCCTGAGAACAAACTTTTATTCCCTGATCACACTTAGACTCCATATGAAATTTCGCTTCAATCAGACCAGTGGTTTCAGAGGAGTAGATGTTTTGAAAATCTTGATGACGGACAGACCGACAAAATGACCTTGACCTTTCAGTGACATAATATCTTCATCTGGTCATTTAGTTGACCATATATACCATGTATTGTACCTAAGACTTAAATAGTTTCTGAGAAATCCACTGTATAAGCCTTTTCCAATATAAAAGCCTAACATACCAAAGTTGACCATGTCGTCAATTAATTCCAGGTCAACACATGGTCATCATTTGTATAAACTATGATAGGCCAGCATGCCCGATGCTACATACCAAGTTTCAAGGTCATAGGCCTTTTGGTTCTAGAGAAGAAGATTTTTGAAGGCTTTTTACCATATATGGGCATGGTGGCCATCTTGGTCATGTGACCCAGACCCCGCGTATAAACTTTCGTTCCCCAATCCCACTGAGACTCCATATGAAATTTGGCTTCAATCGGCCCAGTGGTTTCAGAGGAGAAGATGTTTGAAAATCTTGACGACGGATGGTCCGACGGAATGACCTTGACCTTTAGTGACATAATATCTTCATCTGGTCATTTAGTCCACCATGTATACCAAGTATTGTCCCTAATACTTAAATAGTTTCTGAAATTCCCTGTTTATGCGTTTTCCCATATAAAAGCCTAACGTACCAAAGTTGACCATCCCGTAAATTAGGTCAAGGTCAACGCAAGATCATGATTTGTATAAAATATGATGGGCCCGCATGCCCGATGCTACATACCAAGTTTCAAGGTCATAGGCCTTTTGTTTCTGGAGAAGAAGATTTTTGAAGAGTTTTTACCATATATGGGCATGGCGGCCATCTTGGTCATGTGACCTGGACCAAATATATAAACTTTCATTCCCCAATACCACTGAGACTCCATATGAAATTTGGCTTCAATCGGCCCAGTGGTTTCAGAGGAGAAGATGTTTGAAAATCTTGACGACGGATGGTCCGACGGAATGACCTTGACCTTTAGTGACATAATATCTTCATCTGGTCATTTAGTCAACCATGTATACCAAGTATTGTACCTTAGACTTAAATAGTTTCTGAGAAATCCACCGTTTAAGCGTTTTCCCATATAAAAGCCTAACATACCAAAGTTGACCATGTCATAAATTAGGTCAAGGTCATCACAAGGTCACGATTTATATAAATTATGATGGGCCCGCATGCCCAGTGCTACATACCAAGTTTCAAGGTCATAGGCCTTTTGGTTCTGGAGAAGAAGATTTTTGAAGGGTTTTTACCATATATGGGCGTGGCGGCCATCTTGGTCATGTGACCTGGACCAAATATATAAACTTTCGTTCCCCCATCCTGTTAAGGCTCCATATGAAATTTGGCTTCAATCCACCCAGTGGTTTCTGAGAAGAAGATGTTTAAAATTGTGGACGCCGACGCCGACGCCGCCGACGACGACGACGGACGACGGACCAAGTCTATACTATAAGCTCACCACAGGTGAGCTAAAAATAGGGAGAAGTTTTTTGAAAACAGGGAGAAGTGAGAATCAGGTACAGAAATGCTTTTCAGTGACCCAAATACTGTTGAAAAGGCATTAAATGCCATCATAAACAATCCATAAATCATGAGTATTCTGAAAAATGAGAACTGGAACCAGTTCCGATGGTTGCACTGTATGTTTTGATTATTACGGTACCCAGATTGCACAAGTGTTCACGCGAGACATAGAAATACGGGCCGTGTCGCAAATACAGTGAGCCGTCTATGAAACGGGTCAAGAGTGTATATCGTCTAGCTTCCCCGAAAGTATTCGGCTGTCGCTAGGTAGACCCTCATGAAACATGTTAGCTGCGAACAGGAAAAACCGGTCTAACAGGTTTTTTGCGCAGACTGATATAAGTTACAGTTATCAGTGTGTGTGTGTACTGAGGTGCCTTTACCCATCTCACGGATAAAACGGCATGCTTATATTCACCGCGGCGTCTTTTGATCTACACATCAAAGTTAAAACGTGTCTGACCCGTAAACGAACTTGTATTTCCATATCGACGCTACCGTTAGTATTACTCCCAATAATTACGTAGACCCTGATCAGAATGTGTTATTTTCGCAGTTTATTTTCGCACTGTTCGGAAAATGTTGAAATTGACGTTTACATTATCGTGTTTAAATTGTTCCATTCGAAACAGTGTATATTACTAGAGCCTAGACCATAATGCGTCGGGAATTAGTATAAACAGTGTCTCTTCGCGTAGGATCTACACTGTTCGCGGAAGAGGCTCATCGTATTCCTAGAGACTCCATTTCCGACGGAAGGGACCATAACAAGTCAATCCGTTTTAAAGACAAAAGTTAATATGAATGTTGAATTCGTAAGAACTGCGGGTTAGCGTTTGTAAATACATTCTCATTCACAAACTTTTCATTATGTATATTCCTTTCGCGGTTGGTCAATTCATCATTCTATGCCTACGTGCACTGGTTAACTATGCCAATCAGACACATGCGTCGGAGGATCTTCAAAGACAAAGACAGCTTCTTCCGATAAATTATCTGAGCCGTAACATGCAAAACAGTACTTGTGTATACATGCAAAAGCGAAAATTCAGAGACTGTCTTAGTCTACTTGAGCTTTCACATATTTGGTGCCTTTAGTTGACTCAGTTTTTTTTTTTTTTTTTTTTTTTTTTTTTTTGTAAATAGCAAAGACTCTGACCACACTGCAAAGATGCGCTGGCTGGGGTAAACCTTTGCCGTTCGTACTTCAATTCAGCTCCTTTTCGCGTGTCACTCTATTGATAGACACAATTATTGTTGATTTGTGCCACACTCTTGTCATCGATAATGTGTGAAGGATTAAAAGTTTATTATATCGCCGGAGGCACATTAAAGAGGTAAGGATTAAAATGATGTATAATTAGGTCGCTTTAGGTGCTGGTTTTGACTGTGAATATCGGTAAGAAAAACAATTACCGCATGAAGAAAAAACATTTGCGCCGAAATTTCAGGGCGAAGTTTTCTTCATGTTTCATGAGGGTCTACCTAGCGACAGCCGAATACTTCCGGGGAAGCTAGACGATATACGCTCTTGACCCGTTTCGTAGACGGCTCACCGTATTTGCGACGCGGCCCATATTTCTATGTCTCACGTGAACACTTGTGCAATCTGGGTACCGTAATAATCAAAACATACAGTGCAACCATCGGAACTGGTTCCAGTTCTCATTTTTCAGAATACTCATGATTTATGGATTGTTTATGATGGCATTTAATGCCTTTTCAACAGTATTTGGGTCACTGAAAAGCATTTCTGTACCTGATTCTCACTTCTTCGCCCGGAAGGCTCCCAAGGGCGACATTGGGCATGTCAGGGCGACCACTTCGCTCCAGTCGCCTAAAAATGACATCCCTGAATGCAACTAATGATTTAGGGGTGTTTACATGAAAAGATGTTGCATTTGTTAACATGGTTAAGTTTGAAATAAGTTTGATTGATTGATTGACTTGTTGCTGAACGTCCACGGTACACAACTATGGTCATGTCGGGACGGTCAGTTAACCTAACCACACTATTCCTGGGCAGGCTTAGACCTCCTAAGCGGTTAACCAGTACTAAGTGCACATACTTTCGCCAGTAACTGACAACTGCCCTTCTTGAATCAGCGGAAGGAGAATTGAAAGTATGTGGCCAGACCGGGTTTCGAACCCAGGACCTCTGACTTATGAGTCAGGTGCCTTACCGATTGCGCTACGCGGCCCGGCGAAATAAGTTTGAAATAAATAGGTTTAAACCAAGATGTTGCTTGCAACATGTCATATCGTGCAAACACACCTTTACAGTGAAATAAATTTTGTTGCACCATAGTTTCTTCAAATAAATATTCTCTCTCTCCCTCAAATTTTAAAATGGCCAAATTCCACAAAGACTGGCTTTAGACCACACAATTATTGAGCTGCACACAGTAAAACCAACAAAGCGGCATGTGCACCCAGTGAAGACTGATCAGGCTGGACATTAGCTAAGTCTGATCAGAATCTTTGCTGTGCACTTAAAGGGTAGCTAAGGTCTAAGCTACCTCCAAATCAAAAGTGAGAACTCTGATCAGACTAGGCACATACCCAGACTGATCTGAGTCTTCCCTGGGTACACATGCCACTTTGTTGGTTTTGTTATGTTGCTGCTAATATATTGTTTGAAATATGCCATTGACGTGTGAACTGCAATGCGCCTAGTGCATTTATTGTAGGAAATAAGGCACCAATATTTTGTTTAGACCGCTCAACATGCAGCACATAAAAACACCACTATAGTCAATATGACGTACCACTTTCCATCATAAAGATCCCAAAATTCATGAACCGAGAGATTTGACCGTTTCTCTACCTTCCACATGTCTGGCATGTTCTCATAGCGCTCCAGAATATCATCTCTGGTCCTAAGCATGCCTGTATGGTCAAAGACATATGGCTTTTGTGACATGTTGACAATGCCCTCTGACCTCTCATATGCATATTCATCATTGTCTATACTCAGCGCGATGGATAACACCATGACAACTGCACCTACAATAAAATTAACCTATTCATGATGAATGGATTCTTCTATCTAGCTCACTGGAGTAGTCCATTTCCAGTTTAAAGGAGTGTCTGGTTTATTTCAGTTTTAATAATTTGCCTTAAAACTTTCAATATTTAAGGCAAACTGTGTAGACCCTGATCAGATGCCACTTTTGTGGCATCTGATCTCGATCTATACTGTTTGCCAGTGGTTCTTTTATAGGTGATGGATGACTTGCGATTTTACATCCTTTTCAACAGTATTTGAGTCATATCAGGATGATAGGAGGGTGATAATGGAAGGTTGTGTGCAATGGAACCCAATTTATGGTAGGAAAGGTTCTCACCTCAAGCGGGACTCAAACCTGGGTCTGCTAGATCAGTAGGCAAGTGCTTAACCCACTGAGCTACCAAGGCTCCTCCCTTTTATGGGTGTCCAGTCCAAAATGGCTTAAAGCCTAACACCTCTTTTTCATCAAATTTGGTCATCAAGAACTACGAAAAGTGGTACTGAAGGTATGAGCTTCACATGAAATAATGACCATGTATTTCATGAGCAGACAACTCAGAAAATGGGGAGTAGTCAGCCTTGTAAAGAACACACCAGCTGCTTATGTTTTTCAGTTGTACTAAGTAACATATCTAAACACATAGGAATTACTAAGTAACTTGTAAAATTACAACAAGGGGAAATAAGTGTAAAAGTAAGAATGCAAGACTTGTTGTTTTTGTACAACACAAACCTATCAACCCAACCTAGCTTTTTAGTCCTTAGCATCAAACTATCATAAAGTGTAGAAGTTAAGAAGTGCTTAAGCTTTTGTTCACTGACAGATGGCGGCTAGGCTGATGTCTATATCCAAGAGGGTGGGGGACAGAGGGGTAAGAGGGGGCTGGGGACAAAGAATGGAAGTTATTGTTTTCTATATTCTATATAAGATTATTTATATGGCGACGGCTAGTGACAACCGGTTGTCAGTAGCCTCACAGGCTAGAGACAACCGGTTGTCACTAGCCTGTGAGGCTAGTGACAACCAGCTAATAAATTAATATGCATTTTGAAGGACAGGAAGCATTGGTTCATTGTAATGACATCACAAGTAATTCTAAATAGGTTTATGCTTTAAATCAAGCTACATATGAATCACAACAACAAAATATCTGCAAATAAAAAGGCAAAAATATGTAGAAGAGAAATCTTCTAAAAATAGATTTTCCAAGGGAAGTAACTCAAAATACCACTTACAAATTTTGTCTGAATGTTTATGTGCTAATTCTGTTTGCACAATTGCCTCCATGATCATAGTAGTTATTCTTGTATTCTTATTATAAATTTGTAGTTTATTTTTCCTAGTGGATAGACTCAATTTGCTTGACTGAACAGCAAGAATATAACTATAGGGAAGATCATATAATGGTAACTGGAGAATTTATGTAAAACCTTTTTTCTATCAAGGTAAATGTATAATTTGTGTGCATGTGATGCATAAATTCTTTTAGCTATTTGTATGAATAACCAATGACTTCCAGACAATAATAATGTAGATAATAAATAAAAAAAAAAAAAAAACAGAAATTTACATCTGATTCTTTTAATAGTTTCTTGCTTTCTACAATCAACTTCAAACTTGATCAGAGTGGAAACAAATATCAACAAATATCATGATATAATAGTAATACCATGAAACTAATATTCTAAAAATATCTTGAGTTTTATTATTTGAAAACAATAGGATTTATAGTAACTGGTTGTCAGCAGCCTGTGAGGCTAGTGACAACCGGTTGTCAGTAGCCTGTGAGGCTAGTGACAACCGGTTGTCAATAGCCACTTCCTATTTATATACTCACCCACAAGTACTAACAGCAGACGACATGGTGTGATTAACTCCCCTGATTGAAGATACTCCTGCTCTCGTTCTATCTGTGCCTTCAGTTTAAATGGATTAGTGTTCTTGACATCTTTCATTTTAAATTGTGGCTTCTTCATAACTACAGCCTTTCCTTCACTGTTACCTGAAAGCTGAAAAGAAATACCACAATCACCCATAATGTGCTTAAGTTTTGGGACACCTAAAATAATTAATTTTCCATTTGTCCCAAATGGAAAATTAACTATTTTTAGGTGTCCCAAAATTTAGGCACATTACAGTGCCTTTAACACATGTACTGGGATATAAACACCCTACTTTTTTCTGTGAAAAAGGGGCCAAACTTCTACCAAAATTCCCTCTTACTGTGGCCAAAATTCCACCAAAATTGGCTTTACACAACCAAGGTTTGTCATTTATTGCCCAAATTTTGTTCTTAAAAAGGTTTTTTTTTAGAACTTGTAGAACTTGTGAACACTCCCAGCCAGTCAAATTCACATTCCAAGATACCACATTTTAAAAATGCCCCCTCTCTAATAAATGTCCCTCTCTTTTTTTGTGAAAAAGTGGCCAAATTTTCACTATATTTATATTTAATTTGCACCACCAAAATTTGTCATTTCACTGCCCAGGCTTTGTTTTTTCAAAATGCAATTTTTAGCTTGTGAATTGCAACAAAATCCCCCCACCCCACTCCCCTGGGCCTTTGTTAGAAGAAATAGGGTGATCAGGATGATTTTATTAACCCCAATCCCCAGTCACACTCACACACCTACCTACCCTTGAAATATTGAGAAAACAAAAATCTTTACCCAAAAAGTTTGAAGTGAGAAATGGCAGAATAAAGGCAGAAATTGTACCTAGTAGTAGTGTTGAACCTTTCATGTAGGACAAAAACAGACCAACAAAAATGACTGTTTACAGAAAACTGGAAAATCAGTCAGCAGCATGTAAAATTAAACATATACAATTATGATACCTTTCACTTCACAAGTTTCATCCGATCTGAAGCAATTATTTGCACTGTTGTATACAAAAGTATTAACCCTTTCAAAGTGCCCAGAACTTCTGAAAATTCAATAATCTCAGGTCTCTACTCCATGAATATTTATTTAGTTTGAAAACAAAGATCAAAAGTTAAAAACCTTGAAACATTTATTAACCAGATTCTATCTGTTTGGAATAATCAATATTGCAGAAAAGTGAAGGCCAAAAATAAAATTTGTTTTGACTTCAAAGGACCAAACCTGAACCTGTTTTGTTCACAGAATCTTTGAAAATATCTTTAAATTATTCTAAGACTAACTTTTTTTTTTAGAAATATTTGAGAAGTGGTTAAAGTCACTGGATTTAATATCAAATCACCCACACCAACAAATAAAACACACTCAGTAGTAAAGTGGGTACTGATTAATCCTATTAAATGCACCTGCTCTAATAAACGCCCCCTGCCTCTTTTCCAAAAATAATGTTATATTAATTTGCATGAATTCCAGCTTGCTTATGTGGAGAAGATAGCTCTTTGAAATGGGGTCTTCTCTTAAAGGGAAGAATATGCTCCTTAAGGAGCATATTCTTTCCTTCAAGAGTTGACCCCAACCCTACTGAGATGACGGGCAACAGGTATTTAAGTTACTACCCCAGAAAGTATACCGATTCACCTAAATACTGTTTATTAAAGGAATATTAGCAGTGGCTGATTTATTACAATTAAGGGCCTTTAAGGCTCTAAATAACACCCCCATTACGAAAAGTGCAATGCCCCAGGGTGTTTAATAGGATTAATGTGGTATCTTTGCATTAAACAGCCCAGCCTTTCATAATTACCGTATTTATTCACATATAAGACAGGATTTTTCCGTCTGGAAGGGAATATCACATCATATAGCAGAACTACCGGTGCATTAACCCATTGCATTCTGGGTATTTTTTGTCGTCTGCTTAAATTGTTGTCTGCATCAAAATCAAGAATATTTTGACAATACTGGTCTAACCAACTCTTGTAGAAATGATGTCTAGGCAGCAAACAGTTTGGATCTCAGATCAGGCCCCACATTTGTGGGGCCTGATCTGGATCCAAACTGTTTGCCCAGATACCCCTAAAGGGGTATCCCGCATGGAATGGGTTATACTGATTTACACAGTCTCCGAACTGACTGTACCCTCTCTTCCGGTTTTCATAGCGTTGAATCGAGGGTACAAAATTCGCTTGTAACCAGTAGTCGGAAATCATTATGTTTTGAGATTTTATCCGGAGTCTGCTGCGTCATTTATAGTTATTCAGCTTCGAAAATGCAAAGAGGTAAGCTTAATATAATTTGCTCTTCGGTCTTTTACTTTATTTCCCTGTACAATGAAAACCTCATGGCCGTCACAGAAATTTTATTCCGAGCAGCTGAATTTAACACGAGTTTGTGTCGTGCAAAACCTAGCTATCATCCTATTATCAAAACTAACAAACTGTAGATTGATAACGCCTTCCGTTTATTTTAAAGATTTTTTACAAAACATGTAAAAAAAGGCTCAAAATGGTTTTAGAATCATGCCAAGGGCGATTTGAATACTGTACCAATTACTACCCACCCATACACGACATTGTACAGGGCAATAAAGTAAAAGACCGAAGAGCAAATTATATTACACTTACCTCTTTACATTTTCAAAGCTGAATAACTATAAATGACGCAGCAGGTTCCGGATAATATCTCAAAACATAATGATTTCCGACTACTGGTTATAAGCGAATGTATGCACTCTCGATTCAACGCTATGAAAACCGGAAGAGATTGTACAGTCAGTTCGGATACTGTGATTTAGGTATGTGGGGTCATTCTACAAAAGATAATCTCCCTCTTATAGCTGAAATATTATAGTATGTTGTGCTCAAGGTACAGTGGACCTCTACGATTTATACAGTTACCTTTACTTAACACTTGAAGCAACAGAAAAGACAATATCAAAATTTGCAAACAGTGAAGATCCAGATGAGGAGTCTCGTGTTGTTTTACTGTTTTACATCCATGGTAAACAGCAATGGTCATGTGGGGACGGTCAGCTAACCTAACCACACTATTCCCAGGCAGGCTTAGACCTCTTTAGCAGTTAACCAGTACTAACTACTAAGTGCAATGACTTTCGCCAGTAACTGACAACTGCCCTTCTTGAACCAGTGGAAGGGGAATCTCATACTGAACCACCTCATCAGGATCTACAATGTTAGCCTTCTAGTCTTTAAATTTTTAATTTCTAACAGTTTGCATGAAACATTTTTTATAAATTTTGCAGACGTAAACTGTTGTCTGCTTTTTTGCCGCTTTAAGCATTCAATGAGACTCAACACTCATGTGACAAAACCAGATATTGTTAATCAGCAATTCATTAAAAGTTTTAGTTTATTTCAAAAATGAAATGTCATGGCCTTCATCACTGCAAAATTATAGTGAAAATTATGAATTATTCAAAACTTCTGGAATATTTTGTCTATTTTGCAATAAATTTCATGGTTTACTGTAATATGGCCTAGGTATGAAGATGATCCACATTAACTGAAACCTGACAGGAGTACTGCAAAAAAATTTTCAGCGATGAAAATAAAATGAGCCGAAACGCGAGAAAACCAACAAAGTGGTTGTGTGCCAAACGCAGACTCATATCAGCCTGGGCATCCGCCCAGTCTGATCAGAGTCTTCTCTGTCCGCATAGAGAGCCTTAGCTACCCTTTGAGCACTTAATGAAGAGTCTGGTCAAACTTAACGGATGTCCAAGCTGATCTGAGTCTGCTCTGGGTGCACAACCATATTGTTGGTTTTGTTGTGTCGCGGCGCAAATGTTCAGGGCCCAGTTGTTCAAAATTGTTAGGTGTGCCAAAGAATGTGAGCATTTGGGAAAACAAAAATAGCAGTGTTTTGGCTTGCAAAACATTTGAAAAAACAATATCTTGTTAGTTTTTAACGACTGGGTGGCCTGATCTTTTCCTACATACCTTTCAAGTTCAGGAGAAGAACTTGATAAGCACATTGCTTCCGTTCTAATCCCATAGCTTGTACTGATATCTTACTTGTTTATGTATGTATACATATATATATATGTTAACAGAATAAGCTAAATAAATATGTTTCAACCAAGTTCAATTTTGGATTCTACAATGGTTTTATATATATTATTTCTGTACTGTGTGTAAACAGCTGCACCTGAACTTTGTGAAGTTTATTTTGTTAACAGCAATGCAAGCATTATTTGCTTTTTAATATTATTTACAAGCATGCTATATCAAAGAATTGAATCTTCATAATAATATGTCTCATATGGCGCACACGCCGATGCACAGTTCAAAACACTGATATACTCCATCAGAAGGATAATTCTTAAGATGTATGGGTACATCATCATTATTTTTAGCCATTTTTTACAAAGGGGAATAAATTTTGTCACTTTCTGTTTCCTTCCCTAGATGATGAAGCCTTTCATAAATGGGGTCAACTCTGAAAGAAAGAAAAAAATTGCCCCTATGGGAGTCAATTCTTTCCTTTAAGAGTTGTCCTCCACTGAGAAGAATTACAAAAATAACAAGAGCTGTCGCCTGACAGCATAGCTTGCCTGAATAGGTGCTTGCCCATCACACAGTCGCTATTGGGGTGTGGACTGCTATGCATAAAACTTCAGGCAAGCATGTCCATAATCACAACATATCTATAAACAAAAGCTATCTCAGAAGTAAGTCTTAACATAAAATTAAAATAAAAAAAAATCCACACGAAATTTCAAAGTCCATGAACTTGAGGTCAAAGAACTGAGGGGTGGGTGGGGGTGGAGGATGGGGTGGGTGGGGATATATCAAAACCTTGAACTATTATCTAACATCAGTCCAAGTACAAGTATCAACTGAGTCCATAGTGGCACTGTGAAATTCTGTCTTCGTAAATATAAAACATTAACCAAAATTTTGAAGGTCATCCAGTGGGGTAAGTATATGGTGTTTTGTAAAAACTCAAAAAAGTGTATTACATCACTTCAAGTGTTAACTAAATCTCTGCCAAGCATTATGAATCAGTATGCAATTAGAAAACTTTAATAAAGACAAATTCCCAAAATCCATGACCTTGACATCAAGGTCACTGAGCGGGGTTGGGGTATTACTCTGTAAAACTTTGGACTAATATCTAACTACAGTGCAAATATACAAAGAATTCATCAATGGGTTCAGGAGATATGTGACTTTAAAAAACTTTAACCAAAACATCCAATCAATAAAGACATTTTTCTAAGTCCATGACCTTGACATCAAGGTCACTGAGGGGGATGGGGGTAGTACCTTGGAAAACTTTGGACCAATATCTAACTATAGTGCATGTATCAAAGGAATCCATCCATGGGTTAAGGAGATATTGGGCTTTAAAAAACTTTAACCAAAACATCCAGTCCAAAAAAGAATCCAACCATGGATTAAGGAGATATAGGTCTTTAAAAAACTTTAACCAAAACATCCAATCCGGACACGGACGCTGACGCGGACGTCGACGCCAGGGTGACAATAGCTCTTCCTGAACTTTCGTTCAGGCGAGCTAAAAATGACAGAGTTGCTCCCCCCTGAAAGAGGAAATGTATGCAATGTCTCAGTTCTAATGATGAGTCACTATATATGCTTGTATGGAGAATTAATAGGAATTATCTCAGCATTATTTTCAAATCATATCTGAGGTCCCTTGAGAACTGATACGACTTACAAGGTACACAGTCATATTTACCATATTATGCGCACATATCTGACTGACATAGAGTTGTACATTTATTCTTTTAAAGGTACTTTTCATGCTTCATTGTTATCAAGTTTCAACTTATCAAAGACAATGTGCTTTGTGTGATTTTTACCATAGATATTAGTATTATTATCTGCAATAATAAAAATCTAGAGCTGTCTTATAACAAAGATCTAGATTTTTGGGATTGTTTTGGAAGACAAAAACCGAGCTTATAGCAGAATATATATTAGACTGATTTAGATATTTTGGGAACATTTTTGAAGAAACATACAAATTTTTAAATTATACCCCCCAACAAAGTGGCTCTGATTTGCTTGTAGTTTATATTAAATTTCATGAAATCAGACTAAACTTGATAGTCACCACCATGTTATAATGATACATATTTAATCTAAGTTTCATGAAATTCTGTTCATTGGTTAATTAGTTAATAAATTATCACTTTGTTGATTTTACCTGATTCAAGGTCAATAACTCCTGCATTACTGAAGCCATTATCACAAAACCTGATGAGCACCACTGCCGTATGATGATACATATTGTAAGTTTCATGAAATTCTGGTTACTTACTTATGGCTAAATTTTTTAATTTTAAATTGATTCAAGGGTGATAACTCATGCACTATGATGCCATTCTGACAAACACTTAATGTGCATCATAGAGTTATAGATAGTGATACATACTCATTTTAAGTTCCAAGACATTTAGTTCATCGCGACTAATAATAATGGTAACTTAGTTATGGCTCAATTTGTTGATTTTAAATTGATTCAAGAGCAATAACATGCATAACTGAGCCATTCTGTCAAAACTTGATGTTCGTCACTAGGTTATGATGATACATTTTTATTTCAATTTTAATGAAATTTCGTTCAACGGTCTTTTAGTAATGGCTCCGAAGGGACAGATAGAAAGATGGATACAGAAGGAAGGACAGATAGGGACAAGAACCTTTAACCCTCCGCCTTTGGTGTGGGATAAAAAAACTCTATCTTATAATGGAACAAATACAGTAGGCAATTCAACAGACTTTTATGATGGGGTAAAGTCCTGTAAATTTGGACAGTGGGCCAATTCGGACATACCACTGCAAGCAGTGAAAATCCAGATGAGACGGCTCACAATGAGCCGTCTCATCCGGACTTTCCCTGTTTGCCCAGTAAATTTTGTTTTAATTCCAATCAACTGACATATAAAGGAAACAACGTCACAGTCCGAATTTACCCGCTGTCCGAATTTACCCGACTTTACCCTACTCAGGAAAGCAAAAAAGAAAGGCCGCAGGATGAATTTCATCACTATGTAAACAAAATGTTTTCATACCGCCTTTCAATGCAATTTTTGTATTCTGCTCCTACAATGATGACCTTAAGTAATTTCTGCTTTTCAGAATAATTCTACTCCTGCTTTTTGAGTAAACAGAATGAAATGAACTTTACAAAGCTTAAATCCATTTCAATTTCTGTAACAACATTTTCAAATTTTCTTTGCAACTGATATTTACTTTCTAAAGTTACATGTAGTCATTAAAGAAATGAAAATTCATAATTATCTAGCTCAAAAGGCATAAATATGGGTCCTAAGTACAGAACTTTGAAATATTTATTTACATGTATAAGTTCTAAATATTTAGACAGTTAAGTCTGAGAAAACAGTGCAGAACCAAATCAAAACAAAATCAGGTTGCTCCAACACAAGCAGGCTGATCAGGGTCTAAATTATTTCCATCTGCATCTTTTGAATGCAATACCACAGAGTAAAATCATTTTTATGAAAGTTATGGTAACTATTTTAGGTGTCCCAATTTTCAAAATGTTTATGGTGCACATAACTTTTAAGACATTACAGAAAACGAAAACATTTAAGTTGGCAAGCCAAAGAAGTAATATACCAACCAACCAACCAAACATAAAGCTTGTAGTTTCTTTTACATATACATGCCAAGTCTCACTACCTGAGACATACAATCTCTTTTATTAAATTTAATTTTACCCTTTTGGAAGCTTGTTCATAAAGACGTTCAAATGTCACTTATTTTCAGTATGTGTTTTTGTTTAGTTATTCTTAAAATGAAATATTGGGTGCAGTACTAAAATATTAAGCTGGATGGAGTATTTGGATGGAGTACAAGATTGCTTGATGCCATTCAAATGATGTGGAGTTAGCTATCAGACCATTCTAGTGAGATTCTACAACAAATTTTCTTTACATTTTACAAAAGTTTATAGTGAATGGGTACTCTGGCATATTAAACAAATGGAGACAACTTTGATGACTTCGAGTTTGGTTTCCTATATGATGAAGTCCTTCCAAAGAATAGTTTACTCTTAAAGGAAAGAATTTGCTCCAAGGAGCAAATTCTCTATCTTTAAGAGTTGACCACCATTCTAAACAGGGAGGCCTGCAAGATCTCAACGTTATAAACCCCTTTCACGTACTGGCAGACCCTCTTCATCATTCTTTTCTCATCATCATCATCATCTTCTCCTTCTTCTTCTCTCTTCCTCTTCTATTTTTTTCATTCCTTTCATCGAATAATTTTGGACGCATCTACTCAATATATGTGTTTAGCTAAAGATTTTTGTTATATAAGTACATATTTTGCAAATTCTTACTACTCTCATAAGTATTTATATATGTATCGTATGTACATGTACAGTGCCGTCTAGGAGAGGATAAATATAGACCTAGCCTACATCCAATCCTTAGACATTTATATATATGTTTGTTCTCACAAATGTATGTATTTTGTCGGAAATTTGTAATAAATTGAAATAAACAGGGAGGCAAAAATCGAACTGACACAAGTTTTTTCCTGTAAGTGTACCCATTCACCTTGACACAATTAGGGCTCAGCCTAGAGGGCAATTTGGGGGAAATAATCTCCCTAAGCTGGTTGACTTCTCTCTATTTGAACTGAGGGAAAAGTGAAAATGTATAGAACATAAAGGGAAATTCAAAAGTTGGACAAAAACTTCTCCCTAAAGTCCAGAAAATGTCGCAAAACTTCTCCCTGTCAGAAAGCACTAGGCTGACCCCTGACAATAAATTAAAATTCAAAACTGGAAGCCTGTAAGCCTATTATTCTGAATTTACATAACAATTACTCCCCGTGTATCCAAGAGGGGCAGTGATGTGCACTGTCCTAATAAATCCAGTAGTTTCATATTTGAGCTACTCCTCCACCAGTCTGCCATGTGACACTTTATAATTAAGGTTAAAAAAGGTTTGCATCTACATCTTCCAATCTGTATGACATTTGTGCAGGTGGAACAACATAGGTCCCAGGACGGAGCCAGATCAACATGTACTGGTGGGGCCCTGGACAAGTGGTGGGGCTGGGAGGTGCCAACACATATATGCGAGTGTGTGTGGAGGTGGGGGGAGGGTGGAGGAGGGGGCTTGAAAATATATGACACAATTGCACAATATTGGGGATCAATTTGATGAGAATTTTGAAAATGTCGGGGGGGGGGGGGGTCACAACATATAATCTAACCACATGTGGTACCTTAATTAGTAAGTGTTTGGGGGGGGGTGTCACAATATATAATCTAACTACATGTGGTACCTTAATTAGTAAGTGTTTTTGCGTAATTACCCAATTAAATTATCCAAAAAATCAATTCAATGTGATCTGGAAGCGTAACAAAATGCAAAAGAAATCAGCAATACGCAAAATGGAAAAAATCCGTGCGTACCAGTTTTATCAGCACCACTCCATCTGCATTCGGTGCAGCAAATCGAGCATGCATTAAACTCGTTCCGCTCTTGTCACACGTTACAGGTATAGGAATAGGAAACCAATCCAAACTGGCTCTCAGGGCATTATCAGCAATATTGTAAATGGCGAGAACCAGTATCGGAAAATCCTTGAAAACATGGCTAACAAGACAGTGAAACGAGGATGTAGAAAGTCCAATTTGCTGCAAAGTAACAAAATAACTGGTTATTTGAGCCGATCTGCGTTCGACCCGTAACCTTTCATCACCGAAATCATGAATGAACTTGTTGACGCATGTGTCAGGCCAGGATTATTCGTTGTAACATCTATAATCAACGAGATAATTGTCAACTTGGGGGGAAACGAAACTGAAAGTAGCCTACATTCATGGGTAAATGTAACCGATAAAACTGTAAAATCATGGCAACAATATGACATAAAAATAGCCATCAGAGGAGATGGCAAATCCCCCGACCGAAGACCCCCATGGGCCTTGGTAAAAAGGGTGCACTTCAAAACACATATTAGTAATATATTGTCGTTCTTTTATGCTTCTGATTGACATTTACTGTTAACAGATGCATGATTATCTAACACTCAGACTAAAACAGTATGCTTGACTGCTAAAAAGAGGTAATATCTCAAACAGCCACCATATACACAAATGTATAGCATACGATACATTCAACTTTCAAAATGTGTGAATAACTTCTAAAGTACAAGCCCTACAAACCTAATTTTGAGCTCTCTAGTAAGTGAATTTGGACAAAGAATTCAAATCTGGAAAAAAAAAAAAAAAATTTGGGGGGGGGGGGGGGGGGGGGGGGGGGTAGCGGGAGGGGGCACAGGAATGTGGAGGGGTAAGAGAGAGTTAGGACCACTGATAAGATATCACAGCATGATCATCAATATTCTAAAAGGTACACGGTTATTCAAATTCTGGAGCTGGCCAGGGTTATACAGTTATGGAGCGAGACTCAAACAGCAGCTCAAACTACCAAAGGGAAATAATTCACTAGGTCTAAAAGCAAGAGTTATCATTCATGTATCAGACAAATTGTCATGACCTGTTCTGCATATCTGTGAAGTATCATGAAAATATTTCAAAAGGTATTCAAGCTATGGAGCGGACACTTAAAATCATCAAAGGGAAATAACTCCAAAAGCAAGAAAGCAAGAGTTGTCATTCTTGTTCGCGACACATCATCATGACCTGTTCTACATATTTGTGAAGTATCATGAAAATATTCCAAAAGGTATTCAAGTTATAGAGCGGACACAAAATCACACCTAAAACCATCAAGGGGTAATAACTCAAAAAGTAAGAAAGCAGGAGTTGTCTTCCTTGTTGGCGACACATCTTCATGACCTGTTCTACATATCTGTGAAGTATCATGAAAATATTCCAAAAGGTATTCAAGTTATAGAGCGGGCACGAAATCATATCTAAAATGATCAAGGGGAAATAACTCAAAAAGTAAGAAAGCAAGAGTTGTCATTCTTGTTCGCGACACACCGTCATGACCTGTTCTACAATTCTGTGAAGTATCATGAGATTATTCCAAAGGGTATTCTAGTTATAGAGCGGAAACGAATCTGCCAAAAAATCACACCTAAAACTATCAAGGGGAAATAACTCAAAAAGTAAGAAAGCAAGAGTTGTCATTCTTGTTCGCGACACATCGTCATGACCTGTTCTACATTTCTGTGAAGTATCATGAAAATATTCCAAAGGGTATTCAAGTTACAGAGCAGACACGAATCTGCCAAAAAATCACCAAAGGGGAAATAATTCAAAAAGTACAATAGCAAGAGTTACCATTCTTGTACGCGACACATTGTCATGACCTGTTCTACATAACTGTGAAGTATCATGAAAATATTCCAAAGGGTATTCAAGATATAGAGCGGACAAGAAAGTGTTTATGGACGGACGGACAGACGGATGGACGGACGGAGGGAGGGACGCCAGGCTCATCGCTATATCCCCCGAACCTTTTGGTCGGGGGATAAAAATGTACTGGTAAGTAAAGTCATTACATTTACTGAAATACCCAAATGAAAAATAAAAATACCTAAATAAACATTTTTTTGAGATGTTCAATACCCAATTTACATTTGAGATACCCAAATGAATGAAAAAGGAGTGGGTAACATACCCAATTGTATAAAAAATTAATTAAAGTACTGCACATGGATAAATTACCTCAAACGGTCATCAGATACTGATTATTATCTGAAGGCCTTAGTACATATTATACATAACACAGAGGCCCAGATGGCAGCCAACCCCTCTGGGGCTGGGTTCAGAAAAACTGGGCTTGTGTACAATCCAAAGATGACTTTTCTTAATTCATGTACAAATCTACAGTGCGCAATGCATGGAAGACAGGCAAAGCCGCACTGCGCGCACTGTTACTCCTTAAAACATATCTGCTGGGAGGCTCGTATGTATATATAAAGTTAAAATCAGTAATCATGTTGTTTACAATCATGGTCTTAGGACACATGCACTGACACAGAGCTTGAACTTGAAGTCGTCCAAAAAGGTGCTGACATGGCATTGGCAGGCAGACCATTCCAGGGGCAGACCATTGATGGAAAGAAGAATCCCTTGTTGGCATTGATAAAGCAGGACAGGAATTGTTGTTGGTGTTCTCCAACTGCTACATCTGTGACTGCCAGGTACTGGCCATGTAGGATTTCAAAGAGGTTACTGATGACCCTGTACATCATTACGACTGGTCTAGCCTTAATTGAAGGTCCTCCCAACCAAATTCTTGCAGTATTAAAGTGAAATTGCTTGGTGGACGACAGTCATTACAGCAAAACCTGGTGGAACGTCTCAATACAGACTCAAATGGCAATGTTAGAATTTGTTACTTGGTCCAATACCTTCGAAAAATACTCAAGCTACAGATGAACTGACCATTATCATGTTGTCACTGTTATTCAGTGGTGTCACAAAAAAACATATGATCGCATATAATAACACTTTGGCACCTACTTGTAATGTCATTGACAACTGCATTTTTCTTATTGAAACAGTGTTCAGTCTGAAGGCGAATCCCATATTAAAGGGTCATATAAACCAAACCTTACACTCTTGAGTCCTTGTCACTTCATATGAAATTTTTTGAAACTCGCCAAAGGCTCGTTTCATAAATTTCAGATGAAATGACAGCTCATGTAAGATCCTCTTTGTACATAACTTCTTGATTTTACCTCATGATATTAGACATACCGTCAAATTGTTTCGATGACTCAATTTTAAAAGGAAGTGTCTCCGGGTACGGTACCGTATCCCTAGACCTTGGGTCTCCAGGTACGGAACCGTACCCCGAGACTCTGGGTCTCCAGGTACGGAACCGTACCTGGAGACAGTCCTATGAGGATTGGCTCCGGGTACGGCAGTAAGTTTTCAATACTATGTATTAAGTAATTTTACCCATTTAATATATAGTCAATCCGTTAATAAAATTACTCCTTGTAAAAATTTCATTAAGTAGCCATCTTGCTAGGGAAAATAATTAATGAATAATGTGGTCAAAACGATGTGTTTTTTTTTTTTGCATAAAAAATAACACGACGGTTTCACGCTAACACCAATAATTGTTATTTTTCACACCTGTTTTGTCCAAATTAATAATAAAATTCAACAATGAGTAACAGTTTTTATTCAATGAACGGACGGACGGCGCCCCGGTATTGCGGCTATGGATACGATATGAGGTGAAATTCAATCAGTTATATGGCTTTCTGTAATGTTAGTGATTATCTTTTTTGAAGGGGTGAGGGGAAGGGGTGTTCCCGTTTCGCCTACTCCCATTTCGCTTACTCCCGTTTCGCCTATTCCCATTTCGCCTACTGTCAAACATGACTTCATTCCCGTTTCGCCTACTCTAAAAAAAAAAATTTTTTTTTTTACTTTTTTTTTAAACTTTTGGTTATATTATTTAACTTTATCATTATTATTATTAATAATATATTATTATTATTATGATTGAAATACTTCAAAGGGAAGAAGCAGCAGCCAAAGTAACAATCATGCAACTACGGTCTGGAGGCACTTTAAGAAGAATATCTAAGTCAAAGAAAACTGCCAAAAGGCTGAAAAAATTGAAGAAAAATTAAGAAAGAACAAAATTGCTTTGCATGACTTTGTGGTAGGAGTTTCTTTCTTAAATCACATTTAATCAGTAAGGGAGGCTGAGGTTGCTTTTTCCCTCTGAAGTATTTCCGGAGACTTATTTATGGTCAGTTTGCAAGGTGATTCTGGTGAATATCCACAACATGTTTTTATGCAGCAAGGCATCAGAGATTTAACCAAATACTCTTAAGTATTTTTCATGAAATGTTTCATAGCTGTACCAGAACTGATTGTATTTTCATTTATTTTATTCATTTTTTTTAATGTATTTTTGATGAAATGTTTTATGTAGCATGTTTTAAAATGAGTACATACACTAATGTTAATAAATAAACTTTAAAAAAATATTTTCCTCACCTTTTTATGTTAGAAAACAAGAATTCCGCGGAATGCGGTGTCTCGCCTGCTGGCGCTTTGTCACAAAACAGAGCTAAATCAGCAAAGATGTATGAATGAACCAAGTTTCATGGCTCTAGCCCTTACAGTTTCTGAGAAACAGACTAAACGCGTAAACTTGCCAAAAAATTGCATAGTCAGCCAACCGTAAAATGTTGATAAAGACTCAATATCGATGATGACTTTGAGTTCTTCTCTTCCAGATGAATGCATGGCCCAAGTTTCATGGCTCTAGCCCTTATAGTTTCTGAGTAACAGACCTTAACGCAAAAACTTGACAAAAAATTGCGAAGTCAGTCAACCGTAAAATGTACGTCAAGACTTAATACAGATGATGGTTTTGAAAGTTACTCTTTCAGATGTATGCATGGCCCAAGTTTCATAGCTCTAGCCCTTATAGTTTCTGAGAAAATGACCTAAACGCAAAAACTCGACAAAAAAGTGCGAAGTCTGTCAACCGTAAAATCTAGGTCAAGACACAACATTGATGATGGCTTTCAGCTGTACTCTTCCAGATGTATGCATGACCCAAGTTTCACGGCTCTAACCCTTATAGTTTCTGAGAAAATGACCTGAACGCAAAAACTCGACAAAAAATTGCGAGGTCAGTCAACCGTAAAATCTAGGTCAAGACTCAACATTGATGATGGCTTTCAGATGTACTCTTCCAGATGTATGCACGACCCAAGTTTCATGGCTCTAGCACTTGTAGTTTCTGAGAAAGTGACCTAAACGCAAAAACTTGACAAAAAATTGCGAAGTCAGTCAACCGTAAAATCTAGGTCAAGACTCAACATTGATGATGGCTTTCAGATGTACTCTTCCAGATGTATGCATGACCCAAGTTTCATGGCTCTAGCCCTTATAGTTTCTGAGAAAATGACCTAAACGCAAAAACTCGACAAAAGTTTACGCCGACGACGACGACGACACCGGAAAAGCAATACATATGTCTCGCCTCTGCTTCGCAGGCGAGACAAAAATGAGTAGGCGAAACGGGAATAGTGTGATATTTTGGAGTAGGCGAACAGGGAGTAGGCGAAATGGGAGTAGGCGAAATGGGACAAATCATAGGCGAACTGGGAATAGGGGAAATGGGAGTAGGCGAAACGGGAGTAAACCGAGGGGAAGGCAGGGGCAGCTAAAACCAAATTTACAAAGACGCTCATAATTACCGTAAATCCCTTCAAGTTGTGTGTCAGGGATTGTTAATTTGTCAGTGCATATACATGAAGTCATACGGTACATTTTCAGTGGCATTTAAAATTACTCATGATACATCTGGGCTGAATATTTATAATTTGATGCGAGTCGACTTTTGGCAAGCTTATGATATGGGACGCGTTGACTTGTGGTAAGTTTTAAAAAAATTGGGACGAGTTGTCCTGGTCCGAGATTTTGTGGGGCGAGTTGTCTTTGGTCCGAGCTGTCCTGATTCCGACAATAGGATATCTGTTAAAAGAAAAGCGATAATACCTTCATAAGCACACAAATAAATACATATAATAATGAATACTCAATGTTATTTCGATTAAGTTGCAGTGCTCCAGATAGCGTCCGTATCTACGTATATTACGGATCATTTTTGGCCGATACGGATGTATTGAAAAAATTATCGGTACCCAGTACGGAAGCTTTCAAGTCGATACGGATCATTTTTTCCGGTAATCCGTACCACCTGGACGAGTTCCCATAGACGCTTGCATTATAATATTATCAATTAGGCTGAACTTCCTTATGCGTCGCACTAACCGGGAAGCTGACTGATTCTAAATATTTCCTTCCGAATTAGTCTTTCTAATGTGTGGAAACTAGATGGACTGTAAACCAGTCGATTCAAACTGAAAGTAGGAAAGCATCGTTAGCATGGCTTCGATCTCTCAACAGGACAAGCAGGCCTTTATTCAGCGGTTTTTTAAACCTACTGACAAATCAACCGAAAATCATAGATGCGTCTATGAGATAATAAATGCTGTTATCTCAGGTGCGGTTTTGACTGCATGTAGAAAAGGGAAAAAACATTCTGGTAGGTTGAAACACGTGAACACATACATTTTCAGTATTACTGTAGGGACAGAAATGCTGCTACAAGGGAATGCAGAAGAGCCAGACATGAGTTTGAAAATAAAATATCAGAGGATAATAATCCAAAGGCTTTTTATAAGTATGTAAACTCTAGAAGAAAAGTTAATACGGGAATCTCTAGTTTGAAACGTAGCGATGGAAATACAGCTGAATCGGACACAGAAAAGGCCGAGGAACTGAATTCCTTCTTCAAAGATGTTTTTGTCAGTGAAAATAGGGATAATATTCCAATTTTTGGAGATAGAAGTGGAGGAAGTAGTGTAGAAACTCTTGTTATAAATGAACTTCAGGTAAAAAAGTTGATTGAAAAATTGAACAGTAATAAGTCATGTGGTCCTGACCTTCTCCACCATAGAGTACTAAAAGAATTATGTAAAAGTATCACTTTTCCAATGACCAGGATATTCCATACTTCATTTGAGAATGAAGAATTAGTTGACGATTGGAAATCAGCGAATGTGAAAGATCTGTTCAAGAAAGGCTCCAGAGACAACCCAACTAACTACCGTCCAATTAGTTTGACTTGTATTCCTTGTAAATTAATGGAAAAACTTGTGAGAGATAGTATTGTCAACCATATGACCTCACATAAGCTATTTTCAGATGCACAGTTCGGTTTCAGATCACTACGTTCGTGCGCTTTACAGCTATTAGATGTAATGGAGACATGGACAGAATGGGTGGATGAAGGCTCTAGCTTTGACTGTATTTATTACGATTTTGCTAAAGCTTTTGATTCGGTGCCCCATGCACGATTACTAGTAAAACTTGAATCATATGGAATAAAAGGAAAACTACTTGAATGGATTAAAGCATTTTTAACTAACAGAAAACAAAGAGTAGTCGTCAATTCAAGTAAATCTGAATGGTGTGATGTAACTTCGGGCGTTCCCCAGGGCAGTGTCCTGGGGCCGATGTTATTTCTGGTGTATATCAATGACATTGAAGACTCTATTAAGAATATGCTACGATTATTTGCTGATGATACCAAGCTATTTGGTCCTACAAACTCAGATTCTGACATAGAAGAACTGCAACATGATAATGATAAACTTGAAGATTGGAGTGATATGTGGCTTTTAAGATTTAACATTGATAAATGCTGTACCTTGCATTATGGATACAATAATCCAAGTCATACATATGAAATGCATGAAAATGGTGTATCAAAAAACATAAGAAATAGTGAAACAGAGAAAGATTTGGGAATAACTTTTGATACAGACCTGAAATTCCGAAGACACATAAGTGATTGTATAAACAAAGGTAACAGAGTGACAGGATTAATCAGACGTTCATTTCTACATATTACTAGTAAATCATTTAGTAAACTGTACAAAACACTGATTCGGCCACACCTAGAATATGGAAATATAATATGGAGTCCGCGGTATAAGAAAGATATTGAAGCCATTGAAATGGTCCAAAAACGTGCCACAAAGCTAGTATACAGTGTCAGGAATATGAGTTACTGTGATAGGCTTAAAGCATTGAGACTTCCTTCACTAACATACAGAAGATTTCGAGGTGACATGATCCAAGTATACAAACTTTTACACAACTTAGAAGACATTGACTACAACAGGTTCTTTCAGCTGAGTGACAATCATACTCGTGGCCATGCACTCAAACTAAAGAAAAATTCATGTAAGAAAGAAATTCGCAGGAACTTCTTCTCAACAAGAGTTATTTCTCCATGGAACGCATTGCCAGAACAAGTTGTTACAGCACCGACCTTAAACACATTCAAGAATCGTCTGGACAATTTTATTGGAGACAAGCAGTTCACAGTATTTCCGGATAATTCCTGGGTGTCCAACCGAGAGGGGGATATATAAGTTGAACCAACTTGCGTCCCCTACAAGATAATGTATGTATAAGATAATGTAGAAAATTGCAGTTCAAATCCAAATGTGATTCGCATGAACCCAGTTCGTAATTATATTAGCACTGTAAAATTAAATTTTTTAACGCAAATACATGAGGCATAGAACATGTTTGGAACATCTTGAAGTGTCTGCTGAGACAGGTAGTGTTAATATTAAATATGTTTTCATGTTACATCTGTCGGTTCAGTGCAAATACTGAAGCAGAATTGTGGATACTGATCCAAGAAAATTTTGACCAGTACGGTACTGATTGAAAATTTTTTTATCTGGAGCACTGAGTTGTGCAACAACACTTGGAGAACTTCACTTGGCGCACATGACTTGTTTGATGAAAGCATATTTAAGAACGCTGCATGCGATTTTAGGCGTCTGTTTTTGGTCTACATTGCTTATCGCAGAACTATTAAAAGATGGACACTTTTTAAAAAGTGTAATTGTCTATTTGTGTAGATTATAACAAGATGATAGTTGTTTGCACTCTTCAGAAGTCATTTTCTGCGTGCAATTAGCGGGCGATCAAATAATACACATCGGCCGTGTTTTTCGCAGTTTATGTACATCAGTCAAAATAAGGCAAATGACGGACTTGAAGGTTATTATTTTCCCTAGCAAGATGACAACTCAATGAATTTTTTACAAGGAGTAATTTTATTGATGGATTAACTATATTAAATAGGTAAAACTACTTAATACATAGTATTGAAAACTTACAGCCGTACCTGGAGACCCAGAGTCTCGGGGTACGGTTCCGTACCTGGAGACCCGGGGTCTAGGGATACGGTACCGTACCCGGAGACACTTCCATTTTAAAATTGTCAAAATTCGTGACATTTTCTGAACAACTTGTTAAGAGATAGGCTATAATGGATTTGTAATAAAATATCATATAACATTCAAATACATAACGTTCAATCTCCCCTAACGTTTACCTTGTCAGCTTGTGGTTCTTTCTTTCAGTATGTCATTGGACACATAATAGGTCCTTGCCGGAAACTAGTGCAATTGCTCATGAGCCCTTGTTACTCTTTCAAATCAGAGTATATCATGCATGAAAAACAAGAAAATACTTATGAGGGTAATTTGCTAATCACTAGAAGTACAAATTATTAATAACCTGCTTATAAGCTGCAATTGTGTGTCCACTGTGGTAGTGACCTGTACATAAAAATAGGATGCAAAATTTTCTACAAAATCATCACTTAATCTGACTGTCGTTGATTGTTTACAGCTCCATTTAATTGCTTGTCACGCTTCACCGAGTAAGAAATGGGTCTGGCTAAGAAGCTGAATCCGAATCCGGAAATGTGCACACTAAAAAAAGCCAGGAAGATGGTAGGTAATTGTCTATCGGATTAAATGTCTATCTTTCTGTATAAGCTATCTAAACAAATTAGGCATCATTTTAAAGAACAGACTCTAATCAAAATATTAAGTATAAAATATATAGTTTTTGTTGAGATTTTTGATGACTTTTTGGTGGACAAAAGTGTTCGTTAAATCGTGACGTTGCCGTTAACTTCAGTGCATTTCCATTTTTGCTGAAAAATTAATTATATGTGAAGCATCATCTATACCATCATAAAAATTATACTAAAGTGTAGCTAACTGATTTATGCAATAGTTTTGTACGTTTGCGATCTCTAGTTACAGAGTTGTTATTATTTAAAGATCGCGTAAATTTTTAGAAAACCCTGTTTCCATTGACGTCAATGGTGACGTTAGCAAAATTTACCGCAAGAAAATACCTAAATGAGGTTAAAATCGTGCCAAATAGAAACTATAGATACCAGGAAAGCAAGACATTTAATAATATTGCTCAAATAATGTAGCTAGACATTGGTGCAATTTTCATGTAAATATCTTTTATACTTTTCTCACAATATTTTTTTCGCTAAAAGAAAAAATGCATTAAAGTCAATGGTAACGTCACGATTTAACGAACACTTCTGTCCACCCTCTGTACTTTAAAAATTCCGGGAAGAGCCGGGAAGATTGGGGTAGTTGTCTTTCAGATTCAATATCTATCTTTATGTATAAGCTATCTAAACAAATTAGGCATTATTTAAAAGAATAGACTCTAATCTAAATATTAGATATAAAATAAATAGTTTTGTTGAGTTTTTGATGACTTTTTAACACTTTAAAAATTCCGGGAAGGCCGCCCGGAAGATAGGGTTAGTTGTCTTTCGGATTAAATATTTCTCTTTCTGTATTAAAGCTATCTAAACAAATTAGGCATCATTTTAAAGAAAAGACTCCAATCTTAATATTGAATATAAAATATAGAGCTTTTGTTGAGATTTTGATGACTTTTGGTCAACTGCAATTAAATCATAGTAAGTTAGTACAAGCATACAGCAACATTGATTGTCGTTTTATATATATACAAAACAAGTCGAGAAAACAAAAAGATAAAATAAATAAATAAATAAGTGTTACATGGGCCGACCTGCAAACAAACCCCGTCAGTGGAAAAGCATGCTCACCCACCAAGTTGTTCTTCAGGTTTGTCGTATCGGATATTGGTCCCCAGGGCCAACAGCCACTAGAGCATCATATCCACCCTGGGGCATCCGGGGCGGTTTATTTGCTTATATACCCCAACATTTACTCGACCACAAACTACCGAGTTTGTAATTTGCATATCTATTTATATTTGTGACCTTCTACCGTCACATTACTTTCCCCTCCGAGAAGTCTCGTCCCGAGACTTGGCCTGGGAATTACATGGGTAAGGCAACTCCGGTCTGGCAGTTGTCATTATCCCACCGCTACCACCAAATGTTACATGGGCCGACCTGCAAACAAACCCCGTCAGTGGAAAAGCATGCTCACCCATGTTATGTAACACTTGTAATGATATTGAAGATGAAGTTCATGCATTTTGTGATTGTATTAAGTATCAACCACTTCGAACTAAAATGTACCAAACTATGGGCAAAACTATAGGAAATTCAGTTTCAAATAGGGATAATTTTATCAGTCTTATGACCAGCACTGACGAAAGTATTTTGAAAGCTGTTGGTTCATTTGTAAGCTCATGTAACATATCTTAACATGACTCTTATGTCTCAAGACCAGTTGGAAGCATTTTTTTTTTCCACTCATTATTTGTTATTATTGTGTATGATTGTGTATGTATGTTTGCATGTAATGAATGTATTTATTTGCCCTTAACCCTTAATGGGTATATCTGTGCAATAAATAAAATTCTAATTCTAATTCTAATTCTAATTCTAATTCCCACCAAGGGCGGCTTATTTGGGGTCTGTATAAAATGCAGCTTTTTATGCAGCTATATAAAATATATAGGAAAAACGCAGCCACTATAGAAACGGTAGGAATGCAGCCAATATAGACTTAGTAGGTAAAGGTGTTAATAGGCCTTTTGTTGGTTGTTAATCACGTGTGAAATGACTGCAGATGTGGTCAAAAAGTGTAGTTTCTTGGGGGGAAAAATGGAGTTGATATTGTTTTAAACATTTAATACATTCTGTTTTGTTTTTGTCACATAATATATACCAGTGCTCCAGATAAAAAAATTTTCAATCAGTACCGTACTGGTCAAAATTTTCTTGGATCAGTATCCACAATTCTGCTTCAGTATTTGCACTGAACCGACAGATGTAACATGAAAACATATTTAATATTAACACTACCTGTCTCAGCAGACACTTCAAGATGTTCCAAACATGTTCTATGCCTCATGTATTTGCGTTAAAAAATTTAATTTTACAGTGCTAATATAATTACGAACTGGGTTCATGCGAATCACATTTGGATTTGAACTGCAATTTTCTACATTATCTTATACATACATTATCTTGTAGGGGACGCAAGTTGGTTCAACTTATATATCCCCCTCTCGGTTGGACACCCAGGAATTATCCGGAAATACTGTGAACTGCTTGTCTCCAATAAAATTGTCCAGACGATTCTTGAATGTGTTTAAGGTCGGTGCTGTAACAACTTGTTCTGGCAATGCGTTCCATGGAGAAATAACTCTTGTTGAGAAGAAGTTCCTGCGAATTTCTTTCTTACATGAATTTTTCTTTAGTTTGAGTGCATGGCCACGAGTATGATTGTCACTCAGCTGAAAGAACCTGTTGTAGTCAATGTCTTCTAAGTTGTGTAAAAGTTTGTATACTTGGATCATGTCACCTCGAAATCTTCTGTATGTTAGTGAAGGAAGTCTCAATGCTTTAAGCCTATCACAGTAACTCATATTCCTGACACTGTATACTAGCTTTGTGGCACGTTTTTGGACCATTTCAATGGCTTCAATATCTTTCTTATACCGCGGACTCCATATTATATTTCCATATTCTAGGTGTGGCCGAATCAGTGTTTTGTACAGTTTACTAAATGATTTACTAGTAATATGTAGAAATGAACGTCTGATTAATCCTGTCACTCTGTTACCTTTGTTTATACAATCACTTATGTGTCTTCGGAATTTCAGGTCTGTATCAAAAGTTATTCCCAAATCTTTCTCTGTTTCACTATTTCTTATGTTTTTTGATACACCATTTTCATGCATTTCATATGTATGACTTGGATTATTGTATCCATAATGCAAGGTACAGCATTTATCAATGTTAAATCTTAAAAGCCACATATCACTCCAATCTTCAAGTTTATCATTATCATGTTGCAGTTCTTCTATGTCAGAATCTGAGTTTGTAGGACCAAATAGCTTGGTATCATCAGCAAATAATCGTAGCATATTCTTAATAGAGTCTTCAATGTCATTGATATACACCAGAAATAACATCGGCCCCAGGACACTGCCCTGGGGAACGCCCGAAGTTACATCACACCATTCAGATTTACTTGAATTGACGACTACTCTTTGTTTTCTGTTAGTTAAAAATGCTTTAATCCATTCAAGTAGTTTTCCTTTTATTCCATATGATTCAAGTTTTACTAGTAATCGTGCATGGGGCACCGAATCAAAAGCTTTAGCAAAATCGTAATAAATACAGTCAAAGCTAGAGCCTTCATCCACCCATTCTGTCCATGTCTCCATTACATCTAATAGCTGTAAAGCGCACGAACGTAGTGATCTGAAACCGAACTGTGCATCTGAAAATAGCTTATGTGAGGTCATATGGTTGACAATACTATCTCTCACAAGTTTTTCCATTAATTTACAAGGAATACAAGTCAAACTAATTGGACGGTAGTTAGTTGGGTTGTCTCTGGAGCCTTTCTTGAACAGATCTTTCACATTCGCTGATTTCCAATCGTCAACTAATTCTTCATTCTCAAATGAAGTATGGAATATCCTGGTCATTGGAAAAGTGATACTTTTACATAATTCTTTTAGTACTCTATGGTGGAGAAGGTCAGGACCACATGACTTATTACTGTTCAATTTTTCAATCAACTTTTTTACCTGAAGTTCATTTATAACAAGAGTTTCTACACTACTTCCTCCACTTCTATCTCCAAAAATTGGAATATTATCCCTATTTTCACTGACAAAAACATCTTTGAAGAAGGAATTCAGTTCCTCGGCCTTTTCTGTGTCCGATTCAGCTGTATTTCCATCGCTACGTTTCAAACTAGAGATTCCCGTATTAACTTTTCTTCTAGAGTTTACATACTTATAAAAAGCCTTTGGATTATTATCCTCTGATATTTTATTTTCAAACTCATGTCTGGCTCTTCTGCATTCCCTTGTAGCAGCATTTCTGTCCCTACAGTAATACTGAAAATGTATGTGTTCACGTGTTTCAACCTACCAGAATGTTTTTTCCCTTTTCTACATGCAGTCAAAACCGCACCTGAGATAACAGCATTTATTATCTCATAGACGCATCTATGATTTTCGGTTGATTTGTCAGTAGGTTTAAAAAACCGCTGAATAAAGGCCTGCTTGTCCTGTTGAGAGATCGAAGCCATGCTAACGATGCTTTCCTACTTTCAGTTTGAATCGACTGGTTTACAGTCCATCTAGTTTCCACACATTAGAAAGACTAATTCGGAAGGAAATATTTAGAATCAGTCAGCTTCCCGGTTAGTGCGACGCATAAGGAAGTTCAGCCTAATTGATAATATTATAATGCAAGCGTCTATGGGAACTCGTCCAGGTGGTACGGATTACCGGAAAAAATGATCCGTATCGACTTGAAAGCTTCCGTACTGGGTACCGATAATTTTTTCAATACATCCGTATCGGCCAAAAATGATCCGTAATATACGTAGATACGGACGCTATCTGGAGCACTGTATACCTCGCCAAAAGTTTAGCATATTTCAGCTCTGTAGGTCCTTTGTTACTAATTATGTAGAAAATTTGCAAACTAATAAACGTTGATTTAATTTATGGATTTGGAAAGATGGAACACTTAAACGTATGCCTTTTGACATTTATCCCAATTTATCAGGTTGAAGATTTTTGGCGGGCTGACTTTTTTTCGTGTAAAATACTATTTTCATTTTCTTATTTTCAGCATATCAAAATGTCGATTCAGAGTTATTGAGACGATAAACTATGCATTTTATGTTAAGTTTAAAACAACAACCTGAAATCAGAGTTAGTAAAAAATATTAAACTGCTTCCCTCTGGTAATAGCCTATTTCATATCTTTGATAATTGTTTAATTCATTTTTCTGTTATTAGTATTATCATTATTATTATTATTATTATTAACTATAATATTATAATTACTTATGCTAAAATGTAAAAATTAATTACCATAGTATCAATAATTATATGTAAATGTTGCTTACCGAGGTATGTCAGTGGAACAGTGTGTATAATGAAAAATGCTTAGTTCATCAATGATAACAAACAAAATGAAATAAAATAATTATGATCTCACTCTCTGGATGAAAACTGGCCAGATAAGGTTCCGAAAGAGCCAGTCGACCTGTGTATTCTCCGCCTGAATTAATCATTTTGTTGGAAATATACAGATATGATAAACAGATGCTTTATAATTTTTAAAAATAAGAAATGGCAAAAATATATGCCGTAACAAACATAAGAACAGTTGGCAGTTATTAACTAGTTTGTTATCATTTGTTTCTTTTGTATTTCATTTTCATGTAAATGTATTTCTTTTAGGATTACTTGGCAGTACTTCGAATTTTTGTTAGTAATTCTTCTTCAGAACAGAGAAGCTTTCATTTTCATGCAAAATAAGTTCAATAATGACTCTTAATGTATCTGTGTATACATAAAGTACATGTTGTTCTTGAAACAATACTTAAATAGTTTGTTTATACAGGTAATTATCTGACGTGTGCCAGAGATTATCTAGGTGTGAAAACAGAACAGTCAAACATCACTGGGGATCTGTCAATCAATATAGATACAGTAGCCAATCAGATTAATTGTTGCTACTACATTTGTTGTGTACTAGGATGACGAAGTATGATGAACTTTTGTACATTTAATTATTTAATACTGTTATGAAATTAATAATTATTGCTGTAATAATGCAAAATGCTAGTGTATTAACATGACCAAAGGCTGAAATATATTGCTTTATTTACTAAATAAATATGGTAACATACTAAATTAATTGAATAGGAAACTGTTAAAAACATTACAGTTTTTAGTCTGATATTTTATTTGACAAATTCTGAACACATCAATATTCAACCATCCATCCGAAGGTCAAGGTTACAGACTCTGAAATTTCGTGCATGAAAGTGGCATTAAAGTTCTATGTGCTGTTAATATAATTCCTTATATTTCTGAAATCGAAAAACCAGTCCTTTTGGCTAGCTCTGCTGTGGAGTTTGATAAAGATTGTCTGTCTGTTCATCTGTCTATCTAACCATTAAGCGATGACACTGGCCGGGACCATTCGTAAGCCCTTGCTCACGTGGTCAAAAATAATTTCTATAAATCCACTTTTATACTTAACACCATTTATTCTGCATGCTGACTGCTATATAGAGGATCTTACATGAGTGCTCATTTATTATTGAATTTATCAAACGAGTTGGGGAAAAAAAAGATTAGATGCGAGGCTATGCCAAGCATCTTATCGGTCTTCCCCAACGAGTTTAATAAACTCAACAATACAGGAGCACGAATGCAAAATTCTATTTATCATTTAAGAATTAAATTTCATTTTCCCGATGCTCATGGGAGTATGAACACAACGGGTAATGTGCAAGGTAAGTGATGCCCGAAGGGCGTTCACGTTAACTTTGCACATGGCCCATGACCCATTGTGTTCATACTTTCATAAACTTCGGAAAAATGAAATTGTTCTCTCATAATTTCATTTGATTTTAAAATTATTTTGAGCATCTTTTCGATTTTTAAGAGCAACACTTGTAAATCATACGACAAAAGCTGTTACTAACCAACAGGTAAGCCGCTAACGTTAAATGGCCGTCACCATGACGTGACGTCAAATAGAACTTACAACGGCCAGTGGTGTCGTTTGTTTACACGTGACGTTGCGTATTAACGACTTCGCATGACCGACTGTCGTTCATGGAATTATGAACATTGTTTCTCCGAAATAGGTTCATCAAAGGAAAAATCAAAGGGAATGTAATTATATAAAACTAAAATCACATTTTATTAGCAAATTTTGCGCTAAAACGTCACAATTGCGTCATTAGAAAACACGACGTTTTTATGGACGTCAACGCATAATATTACGACGTAATTTGCATATTTCATCCACTACTTATTACGCACCCATCTTCTTCAATGTTTTGAAAAAAACCAAAAAACAAAATTTCAGAATTTCCGTTAACTTGTAAAGCAATTAGCAGCAGAAAGAAAAAGAAACAAAAATCTATTAACATTCAAAACTTTTGTATTTGTAATTTACCAGAATGGCTCGACGACATGGTTCAATGTGACAAATGTCAAAGATGGTTTCACAAATATTGTGTTAATGCCCCATCAGACATTTCAATGACACACGTTGAGTACCTTTGCTGTATGTGTTTGACACATTGTTTTCTAGCCATTTTGCGTCAAATTGGATGCTTCCATCATGTAAAAGTATAAAAGATATTGTGATATTTACATTGCCAACATCGCGGCTTACATATTCACGCATTGACACTAATTAATTAAGGCTTCGCATTGAATTAATATCAAGGCGATTTGTCCTCCTTTGTATATAATAATCAGATATAATTCACTGACAAAAGAAAATATTCCTTTACCAATACATTTCGGAAGGCAGCTGGCAAAGTATTATTCCACGAGGACGAAGGCAGAGTGAAGTAATATTAAAATCTGCACAAATCCAGTGTTACCATAAACTGTCGTGAATGCATAGAGTGGATGTTAACTGTTAACGCGCCATGTATATCCATGCAGTGTGCTTAGTTGTGCCCAATCATGACACCATGGTAAATATTAGAATGTATATAGTGAAAGGATGTATGACTTGTGACTTAATGTCCTTTTCAATAGTATTACAGTTATAGCAGGACGATGGGAGGGTGACCATGAAAGGTTGTGCGCAATGGAACCCCGTTTACGATTGAAAAGATTTCCGCCTCCGGGAATCCATCTGGGGACCAGTAGTTCAGCAGGTCAGCGCTAAACCCACTGAGCTAACGGGGCTCATAGAGTGTAGAGGAACATGCGCACATCAGTCATAATTGATCTGGTCTTGATATGGCTCACTGCAGCAGCCATGCTTTAAACTGAGCAGTCTGTTCAAGTTCGATGCAGTTTGTCAGCGTACTGTGAACTGTTCATTTAACAAGCTTGTCTGGGTATACAGATTTTTTAGGATATCAGCGGCATCATGTGAAAATATGGCATGAGCGAATAAGGAAGAATCAGCTCCCAGGTGCAGTATGATCATAGTGTTTCAATTCAGTTTAGTTCAATTTTCCTACTTGACGACGTTCCCCGAGTGGCTCAGCGGTACGCAATCATAGTCCCAGCAGGCACATAACGTCGAAATGAAGTCGTATTAACGTTGATGTGACGTCTTCGCATCAAGGTCTTAATGCGACGTCATCACGTCGCATCAAAGTCAATACAACGTTATTTCGGCGTCATGTGCCTGCTGGGGAGTGTCCGTCCAACTGATCATAGTATTTCCACATCGCAGAATTTTAACATTGTAAGACGCGGTGTCCGACGCGTAATTCTTATAACATCTTTTAATGAAAAGTATATTTCATGAACGGAAAGTTCAGATTTGTGATCATTTATGTGTTACCGTTTTATATATTATTATATTATTATATACAAAAAAATGTTCAGACTAGAACCCAGGCTATGTTATGTGTAGCTACCATAATCATGCAACAACGCAGACCCTGACTAGGTTTGAACAGTCTGGTCAAGGCCAGCGCAGTTTGACATCCATTTGAAAAGCCTGTTTCTCGGGTTGTTCAGGAAATTGGCGAATACAGTAAAAAAATAAATGAGCGGCGTCATTTGAAAAGATACAACATGGGAAAATAAGGAAAAATCAGATCAGAGTACTCCTTTTTTTCATAATTAACGAGATTATGGTGAATCATGTGAATATCCTTTCAGCACGGTACCGCTCATATATATAAGATTTTAAAGGGAAATATAGTTTTCTACATACAGACCGTAGACACGCGAGTTCCTTAAATAATGACGTTGCCGTTAAGCTTAATGCATTTCTTCTATGAGCACCAAAATAACTGTGAGAAAAGTATTATGATATATTATATGGAAACTTGCACTAATATCTAGCTAAATTATTGCTGCGATATTAACTTGTTTGCTTTCCTGACATCTATAGTTACTATTCTGCCTTACTTTAATATAAAAAAGGGCATTTTCTTGTGGTAAGTGTTGCTTACGTCATCAGGATCAATGACGCCAATGGAAACAGGATTTTCTGAAAAATTACCCAATCTTAAAACAATCACATCTCTGCAAAATACAAACATATAATGTATATTGGATAACTCATTTAGCTACATATTAGGATAATTTTCATGATGGTTTATAGTATGCTTTTAAGATAATAATTTTTCGGTGTAAGTAGAAATACGTTAGAGTTAACAACAGCTTCATGATTTAGCAAACGTTTGTCCGCACTATACGGGCGTATAGCTTGAAGGAGAACAGTAAGCATCGCTATCTGTGCTTAAGGTATATGGGTATGCTTTCAAGAGGACCAACTCTGCATTTTGCCTCCCTTCTCAATGCGGGGGAATTCTTAAAGGAAAGAGCTTGCTCCTCCAGGAGCTAATTCTTTCCTTTAAGAATTTACCCTATTTAAGAATGGATGATCTATGCAAGAAAGCAAAGAAGAATTCACAGATATTGTTCCCACTTTGTAAAATTGGCGTAAGGGGGCATATTTTTCATATCAAAGTGATCACCCTCAGAGATGCATGCTTTCAGATTGAAATGTTTGCGTCTACAAAGTAAACGGTCAGGCTATGTCCCTGTATGTATCATTATAATATAATGCGCAGAAGACAACATTCGTTTATTATGTTAGCTGGTAAAGTGTTTATGAATAATGAAAAGGGTAATAAAATAATAAAATGATAATGATAAGAAAATATCAGTTTCAGCTTTTCCTTGATTACAATGCAGGATTTTGCAATATTTTATTTAAACAGAAAAAAATAAAGATTAAAAGAAGACAAAAAAATAATAGTGATAAAAAAACTTTCCTTTTTTTTTGTTTGAATCATCGTCGTGATAAAATTTCAAACTCCTGTAATATGATATTTTGAACCTATACACTCTCAAACATGTGTATCCCATCATTATATTTCTTAAAAGCCATTTAACACTCACTTAACATTGAACAATAGGACCATTATCACCTTTCCCTACTATATCTATAGTGGCTGCATTATCGGCTGCGTTTTTCCTATACATTTAATACGGCTGCATTTTATGGCTGCATTATATACCGGCCCGTTTATTTGCTTAGATACCCCAACATTTACTCGACCACAAACTACCGAGTTTGTAATTTGCATATCTATTTATATCTGTGACCTTCTACCGTCACATAAGTAAATAAAAAAAAATAAAAAATCCCGACAAAATCAAAACATTTAAGGGAGTTGTAGAACTGAATAAATGAAGAACATTACTTAAGAGAGGCTGACTGTAAGCATCGAGCATTAGCCCATAATAACGTGGAAAGTCGAAAATTACGGATTTAGCTCATATTTTGGGAAATTAATATATACCATGCTTGTTTGTGTTTCACAAGTTTTTAGGGGTCAGCGTTCGGCCGTTTCGATGGTAACCAGGAGTCCATTTTAAAAATGTCAATATAAAGACCTGAATGTAATATTCCCTCGCTAAAAATTAAACAACAAATATTATCCAATTCCTTTTTGTTTGTGTAGTTTGACAATACATAGCTGTGTAATACGAGTACATAATATTAATGTTTTCTGTCCCATACTATCAACGGAAGAGCTTTTACTGGGAAAAATAGACCCAATTTTGAGTGAAAAAATCGTGGTTTTATTCGCCTGTTATCTAAAAATGGCAGTCACGTTTGAAACTAAGGCCATATTTACATGATTGTGCAAGGTTTAAAGTTTAAAAATGTTAAAAAATTAGGTGTAAACTCGCAAAGTCTCAAATTTTATTCATCTTTGAAATGTGTCAATGTTGTGAAATAGTAGCAATGGAGTTAAGTCAATCTGGGATTATCTTACCTCCCTTGATGATTACAAATGTGCGAACACTACAGGTAGTATCCATGATCTTTCAAAATAAAAGATAGTATCTTTAAATGATTTAGATAAATATCAACAATGCTCACCATGACCTTTTTAGATCTTTGAAATAGGCCCATTCACCAAGACTGTAGTTGCAGATATATTTGACGACAAGAGTTGTCCCGAGCAAAACGGTTGCAGAAATCACGGAATAGAAGAACGGAGTAAAAACATTTTATTTGCAGCAATATGTATTCTTTTTCTTTATTTTATGTTGAAATTAATAAATTTCCTAGTTTTTCTTGAATAAGATGCTTCCTTGAAGTAGGTAAAACACAAAACGAGGCATTTTCCAGGACAGAATGTGGTGTAGGCCTACTCGAGTACAGTGTCTATTCACCGGAGGACAGGCTGAAATGTTAACAATGTTCTGTGACCTATGATCGTGATACTACATAGAACAGCCAAGAATTGATGCATGAACGACTTATAGTTTTACATCCTTTTAACAGTAGTTCAGTCATATCTTGTCTACTGGAGGAAAAAGTGTGGGGGGGGGAGGGGGGGGGGGGGCTATGAAGGGCTGTGTGTGTGCAATGGAGACCCACTGGCGGTTGAATAAAGGACCTGGTATGGAAAAAAAATATGAAAAGGTAGAAAAATCACTAAATTTGTGAATCAGAAATTCGTACAAACAGAAAGAAAAGAGAAAGGGAAAAATACATTAAATTAGCTCTCGTTATCTCAAACATTGACACCTCAAAGAACCTTCCCAAGTCAGTTTATCTTTACATTCCAACTCCTGTCGTCCCCAACCGCTGGCAGCTCAGAGCAATTTTTCTATTCCCAGAAACCGCACCCCGAGATATCAGAAGTTTGAGAAGACCTTCGACTTCGAGAGATTGAGAACTGACTGTAATCAGAAATCACAGCAATAAGTAAGGTGAATAAAAAGAAAAGAAAAATAGGGTGGGGTTGTGGGTGGGGGTGATGACACTGAAGGGAAAGTAGAGCCATGACGAAAATGTGTCTTTGAGGCAAACTATGCAGACCATTTGGGTCTTCATTGCCCGCCAGAGTCTCCCTTGAGGACATGCCATGCATAAATGGGCCAAGTAAGCTTTCCGAAACTGAACATGGTGTATATGGTGTCAATTATCAAAACATTTCAGCCGCGACACGACAGAATGAAGAAAGTGGCATGTGCGCCCTGGGAAGACTCAGATTAGCCTGGACATTCGCCCAGTCTGATGAGATTCATTGCTGTCCGCAAAGAGCTGTCCTCCTTGGCTACCTTTAGAGTGCACAGCGAAGACTCTGATCAGACTGCGGAAGCTGAGTCTGCGCTAAGCTTTCATATTCTGAGTTGGTTTAAACAATATTTTATTCAATTGTCTACATATGGTACATTCAAAGTACAATTTTCATGAAAAGGATTTGGTCGAAAGCTCATAGCTTGTATAGACCATTTCCAAATTCTGATTTGCACTTAATATTTATAGTAGCACATGTAGTCTTTTTCTATCTGCCTAATAAAACAAGATAAATGTTATTTGTTGATTATTTTGTTTAATACTGGTATTCCCGAGCAGGCGCACGAGGTTTAATCAACATTGAATTAACGTTGTTTTTACAGCATGATATTGACTCAACGTTGAGGAAATGTTGATTAAGCCTTGTGTGCCAAGTGAGTTATTCTTTCTCTACCCCATTTTTCAATTCTGTCTTCGTTCTAAAAATGTATCAGGATTTCAATGACATATCAATGTCATATCAAATTTAGTAAATAATAAAGCGCATTCAGTTTTGAAAAAAAAAAAAAAACCAAAAAAGGCGAAGTAACTAAATTGTTCTACCATGGCGCAGTGGATAAAGATGAATGTTGTGAATGTTAATTAGATTGGCTGTAGAAAATGAGTCAGAAAGATAGCAAAATGTCAATGAAATGCCAATTTTACAGCAGAGGTCAAAATATTGAGGGCTCGTTATTGTTGACTGCTATATGAGTGTACAATACAGAGTTCTGATTGACCAAAGTTACGAACCTTGCTCTGTCCAGGTATATTTCAACATTGTTATACATGTTTTAGGTTTCAAGTAGTTAAGTTGCATACTAATTAGTTTAGTCTGTCTTTCAGCTATTTTACTCTTGTTGAATATTACACCGTGGTTATTGCAGTCGGTTCTAAAGCTCGCAAGAGCTTATGTTGATTTGTTGTAAAATTGCAGACTTTCAATAAATCTTATCTTATCAAATTTTGGTTATCCATAATTTGATTTGATTTATGGATATAGATAACTAGATATTTGGATATCCTTAATTCGAATTATTTATAGATATTCAAATATCGATTTATAGATATTTATAAATCGAATTATGACTATCCAAAAATATTTTTATGGGTGTAGTTTTATGGCCCCGACCTAAAGCTATATGTTGTAGTTGGTTGGGACCGGAGCCTTTTTGTCTGTTGCTTGGTCCACCGGGGCTCAACTGGTGACCTTCTTTTGCTTCAGATTTCCAGTGGGGTTGTTTGGCAGGACAGGGATCTCCACCTGTCAGACGGCCCGTTGTATCTGTTGAGTCCTCGTCTTTGCTTCTTCATGGTGTTGAAATTTGATTTATGTGTTTACCGTGATGATTCATTGACGAGTTAAAGGGTTATCATGCGAACCGAACAACCAACTAAATGTTTTGTACCACTTCAGAAACTGAGGGTGAGGTTGGGCCTGTAAAATCGATTTAAGCCCCCCAGTAATTCATTACTGACCGTTCCAAGGCGGTAGTTCTGTTGTGGTTCTCTGTTGCCTGTTTTTGGTGTCAGAGTTTCTGTGATGTTGTACCTTATGTATGTTCTTATTATTTTTGGTTCGGTTTGGGTTGCTGAGTGGCCACCTTTTGGGAACAAGCTGCTCACTCGGTTGGCCATATGTTCTCTGTATCTTGATTATTTGTAATCTTAGTTGTTTCCAACTATGGTTTGAGGGCTGGATTTGGATTTTGATTGTTTCACCCAGCCAGCAAAATATATGGGACCCATATGGGCCCCATGTGGGTATTTATATGGGTCCTATATGGGCAAACCATATGGGACCAACATGGGTTTTGCAACCGGGCTCCATATGGGACCCACATGGGCAAGCCCATATGGGTGGCATATGGGAACCATATGGGCCCCATCCCAGATTTGGCCCATGTGCAGCCCACTTTTGTACATCTATTACTAGTTTAACTCTAGTTTAACTCTGATACTTTTGTGTTACTGATTATTTCAATAGATTCCACGAAGACGTAGAAGATGTCAAATGTGCACAAATGAAGTATCCCATCATCGCTCACTGAGCGATTTGTGGGAAGTTTTTCGAGATGTTAAATCCATACTACATAGGTAAACTTATTGCAGGAAAATATTATTTCCAGAAGGTTTTGAATTTTGATGGCACATTTGTAAGAGATAAGACGTAAATGACCAACAAAAGAGATGCAAATGGTGAAAGAAGTATTAAACTTGATTGAATTTATTTTCAGTTTTGTAATTGAATGAGTATATTGATTGTAATTAAAACATTACTAGATATTTTTCAGGTAGAATGTGGGCAAAATGTGGGACCCATTTGGTAATGATTTGAAATACAGGTCCATAAATAACCACTTAAACTTTCTTGTAAAGAGAAACAGTATACATGAAAATCAAATAGCACCCTTTATATATACTTTCCTTTCACCACAACAAAATTGTATGTGTTTAGAAAATTAGATAACCAATAATGGCCCTATGTGGGTCCCACATGGGCTAAATTTCCTATATGGGACCCACATCGGTCCTATTTGGGCATTATGCCCAGGTTCTGCCCATATGGGACCCATTTAGCCATGCTTGCTGGGCAGTTCCTGGTCTTTGCATACTTTTTACTTTCACTATTTATTCCATATTTAAGGATATCCACCATTTGATTATTTATATTCATAATTCGATTTATGGATATCCAAAAAAATACAGAATAATATTAGATATCGATATTCAGATTTATGGATATCCATAAATCGAATAATGGATATCCATAATCTGGTTTTATGATATCCATAGATCTGCTGTATTCTGGATATACATAAATTGAATTATGGATATGCTTAATTTGATTTATGGATATCTTTAACTCGATTTGTTTTGATATACATAATTTTATCTATGGCTATCCAAAAATACAGCCAATCTATGGATATCTAAAAATCAAATTATGGATATCCATAAATCAAATTATGGACATTCAAAATTTTGCTGTGTTTTTTGACAATCATAAATCGAATTATGGATATAAAAATCGATTAACTGATATACATGAATAGGATATGGATATCCAAAATTACAGCCAATTTATGGATATCCAAAAATGAAATCATGGATAGATCTATCCATGTTTCGAATTAGATCTATGGACATGCAAAATCATGCTGTATTTTTTTATATCCATAAATCGAATTATGGATATAAAAATCGATCAACTATTATGGATTGATAGGGAATAAAGTCAAAAAACGGTAACACGGCACCCCATAACACCCTGAAATGGGCATTCTCTGTGCGCCCTCAGGTCTAACCCACTCTAATGATTCGGCTTCGGATGTAAGAACTTACCATTCAAGCTTTGTTCCGACTGCGGTTGCGCAGAGATCTGGCACGTGACGTCACACACATTACAGCCATTTTGTTTTGAGCTTCGTGTTCAAGATAGTGGTGAAATTTTCAGAAAATTTTGAGTATTAGCTTGCTTGGTATGAAACAAGATGTATCTAATTTCATACCCACATAATCTAACATTGATTCCCAAATTCAGTACTTTTATGGTATTTTTAGTATGATTATAAAACCACAGAAAAAATCCGACTGTCCAACCCCAAACTGAAAAAGTTGCAAAACATGTCAGTTCAACCCTGTATTGTCATATCGAAAATCGTCTTTACCAAACAATTTTAGAGATATGCATATACTTCTGGTTTGTTAAATTGATGTTTGTGTGTGAAAGCAATGATGCAAATTATTTCAGCCTGTGTATTGAAGGCCTGAGAGCATTGTGAAATTGGCTCAATTTTTCCAGATGTCTCAATGTGTTTCACTTTCATAAGATTGACCATAGTTCAAGTAGTTTAAACGTATAGATGTCTTGACTACTCAGGGCCAAGTTGTTCAAAACTAAAGCTGTCATTAGTTAACAAGACGTTATTGTACGCAAAAATGCAATCATTTTTTGCTGAATTGCAATGCAAAAGCTCCTCACAATTTTTCAGCATAAAATTATCACTGCAGCTGATACATGTACTGTGAATACTGCACTTAACAAATCCTCAACTAACGACTTCGTTAAGCTAATGACGATTTGATAGGAGTGTAACAATACATCGGACTATCGATGTATTGCAATAGTAACTCGGCCGATAGAAATGCATCGAAAGTAAAGTGAGACATCGATGACTATCGCCGATAGTGTTTTGGACTATCGATAGTCTCCTACATTACAATTTTTTCAGATAATTTCCACTGTTGCCTTCTTTCTTTAAAGCGAAAGTGAGCGGCAGACTGTTTGTACAAACATGGCTTCCGTTAGCCGATGTATGGCTGTATATTACGTCTGGGTTTTTGTCTCGCCTGCGAAGCAGAGGCGAGACATATGTATTGCTTTTCCGGTGTCGTCGTCGTCGGCGGCGTAAACTTTTGTCGAGTTTTTGCGTTTAGGTCATTTTCTCAGAAACTGTAAGGGCTAGAGCCATGAAACTTGGTACATGCATTCATCTGGAAGAGTACAGCTGAAAGCCATCATCAATGTTGAGTCTTGACCTAGATTTTACGGTTGACTGACTTCGCAATTTTTTGTCGAGTTTTTGCGTTTAGGTCATTTTCTCAGAAACTTTAAGGGCTAGAGCCATGAAACTTGGTACATGCATACATCTGGAAGAGTACAGCTGAAAGCCATCATCAATGTTGAGTCTTGACCTACATTTTACGGTTGACTGACTTCGCAATTTTTTGTCGAGTTTTTGCGTTTAGGTCATTTTCTCAGAAACTTTAAGGGCTAGAGCCATGAAACTTGATACATGCATACATCTGGAAGAGTAGATCTCAAAGCCATCATCAATGTTGAGTCTTGACCTACATTTTACGGTTGACTGACTTTGCATTTTTTGTCGAGTTTTCGTGTTTAGGTCATTTTCTCAGAAACTATAAGGGCTAGAGCCATGAAACTTGGTACATGCATACATCTGGAAGAGTTAATCTCAAAGCCATCATCAATATTGAGTCTTGACCTACATTTTACGGTTGACTGACTTTGCATTTTTTGTTGAGTTTTCGTGTTTAGGTCATTTTCTCAGAAACTATAAGGGCTAGAGCCATGAAACTTGGTTCATGCGTACATATGGATGAGTTAATCTCAAAGCCATCATCAATATTGAGTCTTAACCTACATTTCACTGTTTACTGACTTCACAATTTTCAGTCAAGTTTTCGCGTTTAGGTTTGTTTTTCAGAAACCATAAGGGCTAGAGCCAAGAAACTTGGTTCATGCATACATCTTTGCTGATTTAGCTCTGTTTTGTGACAAAGCGCCAGCAGGCGAGACACCGCATTCCGCGGAATTCTTGTGTTTCCATACATCAAGAAATTTCACCTCTGGCGTCTGGCATACATTGATAAGTGTTACATACGGCCGTTTGATGTTGTCCCGACGTATAAAACTCCCTACTGTCTATAAAACGTTAACACGTGTCATAATTAATCTGATATACAGAGCTCCAGATAAGGGGCATTTTTGCGATTTTGATGCAAAGAAAATGGGTAAAACGCCTGCAGTCCCAAACTAATTCCTCAAGAATAACGTTACTCCCACCGAAAAAGGAACTGACGTATCATGAAAAAAAAAATGGAAGCGTCATTTTAGGCATAGGAGTTCTTTTAAATTCCAGAAAAATGAATTCGCTCAGCCGCCACTGATAATAGTCCAGTGCCGAAACAGGTCACAAAGATCAAAGCATTTCGATCAGCTTTTGATGTCAAAGATATAGCCGCTCACGGCACGTGCCGAAAGGTTTACCTTTTTACCAATATTGATGCAATTTGGGAACATGTGCTTATTATACGTTAAAGTCTGTAAGGTAGACTCGGCTCAGCCTGCGTGTCCGCGGCGCCTGATCAGCGTACGCACACACATGTATATACGAATAATTTGAAATATGAAATTTAATTTGTTTAGCTGCGCAGTCCGGTTTTGGTACAGTATTTTCGCATGAAGCTATTCCGCCGAATACCGCTGGACAGACGAATTATATAGTAATCAGAAGACAGTCATTTTATACGTATTTTCTGATCAGGCTGCGCAGATATTATTTCTGACTCGCCCCTACTTTTTTTGTCAAATCCTCTAACGATGTTCCCCAGGAGGCTCAGCTTAACGAATTCGTGGTTGCACACTCTAGGTACTGAGTCTGTCTGTCCGTCCCATAGTATTCGAATTCGCAATATGTGCACCACTCGGCCCAGCTGCGAATGTCTCAATCGTAACACACAAGATAATCGAAAATTGTTTCTGCTGGCCTGCAAATGTACGATTATCTTTCTGAAACCATTTTTTTTTATGAGACAGCGTACATGATTTACGATGCTTACATATTACCACGTGGTTATCAAGCAGACGATCTGCGCATGGCGTAATCAACAGGCCAGTCGCGTCTGTATGATATTTGTATATACTTTTTTCCGCGTTCACACTGCGCAGACGTTTTCCGGTATCATGTTCAACGCTTTTCGAATATACGCTATGTGTCTTCCCCGATAAGGCTGCGCTGACGTAATACGGTAGCAAGAGCTAGTCGCATGTACACTTAGCCTCTTGCTCCATCAGACTACTGAGACTTGACAGCCGTTTTCCGCTGATGGATGATCGGAATTATTTTTTTTCTATCTTAATTTCAACAGTGCGAAAATAATGCATTCTGATCAGGTCTACGCAATTATTGAGCACAATACTAACGGCAGCGTTGATGTGCAATAACCTGCTCATTTATGGGTCAGACATTGTAGAGATCAAAAGAGCCGCTATAAATTGACTATAATTGTCACGTGCAGTGTATCAGCGGGTATTGGTTGCATACACCGATAAATCAAATCAGCCTGCGCAAACGGTCTTTCCAGTAATCATGAGCTCTATACCTAGCGACAACTAAATATATTCAGTAGATTAAAGCTCTCACGCGCTCCATTGACAATGGGGCTCATTTCTCCCAGCGGTAATGGACGGGGTGAGTTTACCGTTAATAAGCAACCTCAGAAACTTGTTAAATCCTCAGTTTTCAGAATCCTCAGGATTTATGGTTTGTACATACAAACAGAACAGAACAAAACTTTATTCATCTAGGTAAACATGTCTGGTCACACATAGGTGACATATGATATTTATACAAGTGGCAAGTAATATTTACAAAAAAAAATTTTTTTTAACAAAAATGTTTCAGCTTCGGCAGCTGATTGTTCAACATCTCCAGATGCACAAACCATTCAGGGAAGGCAAAATCTGCTATAGACAGATACTTGTTCATGGCCCTGGAGAATTCAGTTGGCCATTAGAACACATTTGATCTCTTTGGCCAATCAGATGAAACTACAAATGATTGAAATGAAAGGTCTGAAATGTAGGGCTTTATGCATAGATATGCCAAACCAGTGCACATTTGAAAAATAACTAGAAACACAATGATAGATTAAACTTTGCAGATGTTAACCTCTTGTACACATTTTATACATACAGAAAACAAAATGGGAATGATACCATATTCATTATTTCCTCCTTAAAACAAGAATATATTTTTCAAACAATAGTATCGCAATAGTATTGCAATAGTAGTCCACAATAGTAATAGTATCGCAATGGTACTTCTTGCAATGTCAATACTATCGCAATAGTCATTTTTGGACTATCGTTACATCCCTACGATTTGAACAACCTGCAGATGCCAGTTCAAAACAAACTCTGTTGACAGTTAATGTTTCGTTAAAATTTCAAATGTTAATATGCCATACAGGATATGCCAGGATTTTTTATTGAAAAATGTGAGAAGCTTTTGCACAGTAAAAGTTCTCACATTTTTAAACAGAAATATCTGTATTTGATTATAAAGTGGTAAAACACGTAATGAGTTTATCTCTTTACGAGCTTGTTAGGATAACCCTGCTTTGGACAACCGGGCCTAGGCCTTGAGGTTTACAACAGTTCAGGCAACTCTGAGTGATGGCCCTTTCAGCACTCTCAGTCTGCTTACGAGTACAGTTACTTGCAAACTGTAGCATATAGAACAGATTTTTCCTTGCCAGTGAAAAACTGAGTCACTTCGGTCAGAAAAACCTGGAAATGGATGGTTAATTCTATGGAGTGATAAACAGTGCTTACAGAGGTGTCATTATAATTTTGACATTAAATAAGGAGGCATATTTTATCGAAAGAAAAAGTAATGAGAGAGAGATAGAATGTAAACAATGGCTTATGAAAGCTGAGTAATAATTTAACATCTCATCCACAATCATACATTGATGAATGTTTTTTGAACATTCATTCCTAAAGTGATAACTCAGTTGCTTTATGTATTTTAAGACATGCATTCCATTTTTAAATTTGAATTGATATCAGTTATGAAATGTACCTCATGGGTACTACGGACAACTCGAAACAAAGACAACTCGCCCCAGTAAAAAACTCAGACTAAGACAACTTGTCCCATACTCTAAGACAAGTCACCCAATATTATAAGACATCTTGCCCCACATTTCTAACAACATGTTCCATTTTACTGTCACCACACTGACCACAGTACACGAGTCGGAAAAAAAACTCTAATTTGGAGTCATCGTTTACCTTGATGAGAAAGACACCTTTTTAAAATTTTAAGTTTTCTAAACAGTTGACACTTGTGCAGGCCTTTTGATAACAATATGGTTGTCCTTATTAAATAATTTATTGAATTCCTGACAAATGTTTTGTAATTGTGTTTCCAGTTGAAAGAAGAGATGGCAGACACATTAAAGTTTGGGCCAGAATGGTACGTATTTGAGGCTTTGCTGACAGTTACAAACTATTCCAATGATTTGGAGGACATGGATGGGTGGATAGCTTGAGATTTTACGTCCTTTTCATTATCATTTCAGTCATATCAGGACAGTGTTAGGGTGATAATGAAAGGCTGTGTGCAATGGAACCCTGTTTACCGCCTCCAGTGGGTCTCAAACTTAGGACACCTAGATCAGTAGGCCAGCTCTTGACCTACTGAGCTGCCGGGGCACCTATTTGGAGGTCAAGATAAGAAATTATTCAGTGATAGCTCAGAGATAAGTGTCAATAATTTTCAACCATAGGGCTGTACTGTAAAAAAAAGTCACTCTGACAGGTAAAATATTCAGAATTGCAACACTCAGTTATCAAAGGTAATAGTTCTAGACAAGAAATAAGAAGTAAATTCATATGTGTTAGTGCACTCGTAATTCCATATGTTTTAATGCCATCACCTGTTCCTTTCAGGCTACGACAATTATCAGGGGGTAACAGTGTTAGTACCCCGCCTCCTTCCCCTGCCCCGGGGTTTGGGAAGTACAAGCTAGCAGAGTATCGGTATGGTAGAGAAGAGATGCTGGCACTGTTCACACCGAGTCAGAAAATGCCGGAAGAGCTTGCTGAGTTCTCTGCCGTTATAACAGAGAAAGGTCAAGACCCGCTAGCATTACTTCCCTTTACAGAAGAAGAGCAGGTTAGTATTAGCAGATTGGTGTGAAATAGCCTTAATGTGATGCTGTGCTGTAACATTTCATTCAACATACATACTTCATACAGTAGAACTGCAGAAAGTACTAATTTTGGGGGTGAAGTTTGGAATATCATATTTCGTCAGGAAAACATTGGCTTTGCATATTATCATAATAAAAATGGGACTTTTAGCCGTGTGCTTATTCTGAAAACTTTTTTGTTCTTCATCCATATATTTAGTTATTCTCTTTCTGTATAGTTGCCATGTTAACGTTTTGTAAATATGTTGTAGGGGAAGGGCTGTAACTAATGTTGTGAGAACTTGTAGCCCAACCCCATTGCTTGTTTCAAAGGCAATAAAATATGATTAAACTAACTAATAAATCTATACATTTATGCAATCTGATCAGGCCCGAGGTTGTAGAACTTTTTTCTTGCTCAATTCAGCTGAGCATGAAATTTTCTCTCCTGATAAATATGAAAATGCCAACCAATGTTGGCATTTTCATATTTATAAGCAGAGAAAATATTTCATACTCAGCTAAACTGACCAAGAAAACAACTGTACTTATCACTAGTTTGCTATTTATTAGCATGCAAAATTTCATGCTCGGCTGAGTTGAGCATGAAAAAAGTTTTATAACCTTTGGGTCTGTTTAAATTTCAGTGGAATACTCAGTTCAGACTGTGTTGATGTGCAGGCTGAGTGTTCCCTTTTCATACAGTGTCTTAAAGAGAAATATGAAAGAAACTAGTTTCTGTCCAGAGTTTTGATACCCGTCTCCTTTGGAAAAAACTAGTTTCTTTCCAATAGTTTTGATATGCATCAGCTTTCATAAGAACTAGTTTTTAAAGTAAAGATGTTGCTACTGCAGGAGCAAATTCTTTTAGAGCTGAGCCCTAAAAGGGAGGGAACAATGATAAAAAGGAGGGAAAAATGAAAATGTCAGAGTTACTTCCCCTGACTGTGTACCCAATCGCCTTAAAGATGTATTGATCCTCCACGCCACTTTGAACCTTTTGCTCACTACTGTGAAATTTTGATTGTGTTGATTAATGGTTACATCTTAATTCTTTATGATCTTATTTGAGTGTATCTTTTTCAGCGAATTGCGTCCCAGTCAGTAAATAGTCAAGCTGTTCTAAGGATGATGGGACGTGGTGCCCCACCTTTACGTGGTCGGGGTGGGGGCTTTGAAAGAGGGAGGGGCAGAGGTAAATATTTTTATGAGCTTTTCATAAAGTTTGCTTTCTGTAGAGTCCTTTGTATTTCTAGATAAAGATTTTCATGCAACATTATGCTGTGTTGGTAATCAAGTTGTATGGTCTTTGGAAAAGTAACTTGATCTACATTGCAGGCAAGAATAATTATTTCATAATGATACCCAGCTCTGATTTACTGTATTCTAATCAAAAGATTTTTTTTGGAACAAAAATATCTCACTAGTGATAGTTCTTTTTCTTGATAGCATCCCTCTCTGTGGTATCAGTTTCATGGATCTAATTTTACACATATGTATAAATCTGGTTAGCACTGAATAATAGTAGACAGGGTAACATTTTCCTTCCTCTTAAAAGAAATGAAAGACTTAAACCTATTGCACTCAGAACGGCCAAAACTCTATTGAGTTTTGGCTGTTCTGAGTGCAATAGGGTTAAGAGACCGCTGCTATCTTGATTGATAATGTAAGGCTAAGCTTATGTTTCAATATATACAAATGAAATAAAAATTTGTTGTTTATTTTTCAGGAAGGGGGCGGGGTGATGGTTTTATGCAGAGAGGTTTATCATATGATGAAGGAGAAGGGGGAGGGTTTGGTAGACCACGAGGACCTCGACCAGAGGGCTGGGAGGAAATGTGAGTTATTGTATTTGTTTGGCTTCGAAACAGTGTTTTTCCATGTTTTTCCATCTTGTAAATGACCACAGATATCTAGATCAGTGTATGAAATTTTGCTACAAGATGGATTTTCCGCTTCCAAAACAATCCCAAAAATCTTGGTCCATGTTATAAGATGGATCTAGATTTTTGGAAAGATAGATCTAGATGTTGGGATTGTTTTGGAAGAAAAACCTCCATCTTATAAATAAAGAAATATGGTATTAGGGCTGGGACGGGTAGAGATTTTGTACTCGGGTACTCGAGTCCCTATTACCCGCGAGTACCCGTGTACCCGTTACCATAGCAAATTTAGCATGTCCATAGTTAGAAAATATACTTTTAGCTCAAATTACCAGACGGTATACGATATTTGCTTATGCATGGGAAGTGCACGAAAATATAGAAATCTTCCTGTTATAATATATACAAAAACGGTTTGGCAATTATGATGGCAATTTATATAAGACTGTCCCACAAAATTTAGCTCTATTTGCCTGGACTTCTATTGAAATAGAGTACTCATAGATTACATAACAAGTAGCCCAAAGGGCAACAATTGCTCACCTGAGAGACATTGTAAACCTACAGTACACGCAACGTGAAGACTTGATCTGACACGCTCTCGCGAGAAATTTTAATCTTTTCCGCGAAAGTTTAGTGGGGTTTTTGCATGTGAAATGCGTGGGAGATGCGAGACTCTCGCGAGATGCATGACGTTAAACTCGCGAGAAAACAATTTCTTTTCACGCGAGACACGCAACTTTCGAGAAAAAGGATTAACTCCATGTATGCTCAGGTGAGTCATCGGCGCCAAACTTAATCACGCGTGACGCGTGTTTTTGAGTGGAAAGGATTAACGATTCCTGTCAATTTCACAGGTCATTATATGTTGTACAGGTAATTCATTTATATTTTTACATTGGGCCTAAAAAAAAGTTGTGTGATTCCAGTTTCCAACCGACTGGTCTTTTTTGGCACCGACTCAAAAATTTTTAGCAGCAAAAATTACGATCGGCAATTTCCGCCATTCCGGAAATAACCGAAAGTGTCGAACAAACAGACAGCATAAACCGCTCAAGCTATGACGCGTAAAGCATACCAGTTTGTCGCATTGTATTTAATACTGCGCAGGCTGATCCTAATAAATACTATCAGCGTATGGAATAAGATTCCTTTCACCATTTTGTGCTCTGAGCGGCGTCCTTTGATGTCAAGGCACGAGACTGACCTATAAACGTGCTATGTTTACGTATTTCAACAAATGCTACCGTCTTCACATTTTATTATGGCGAAGGCCCTGAATGCGTTCAGTCACCTCTAAATATGAATACAGATATTATGTTTATTAGTCCGAATATTTTGAGAATTTTTCCGCGCACAGAATCAGTTTCGTTTTTCATATAGATAATGTGATTTTGCCACGCAGAGATCGGAATAAAAAAAACAAACTTCTCACCTCTTATTTTTCCTTCATTTTGATGAATTTTTAAAATCCAAACACTTTGACTATTGATCCACGACGCAAAATCATATTTTCCATATTTCATGAATGAACTGATTAAGAGGATGCAGCTGTGACGTAATTTTTTTAGGTGTCAAACCAACAGGTTAACAAATTTGCATATTTCAGAGAGTGGATAAGTGGACGTCAATCACCTCTGAGACAGCCCATTTGCTAATCAAGTCATTGTTGTCGCGTGCGCTTTTAATGGAAACTTGGCTGCTCTTAAATCAGAAAGTTTATATTGGTTAATAATTAAACCTTTCGGCACGTGCCACTAGCGGCTATATCTTAGAGTTCAAAAGCTGATCGAAACGCTTTGATCTTTGTGACTGTTTTGACATGGATTGGGCTATTATCGGTGGCAGCCGAAAAAAAAAATGCATTGCGAATCATATGCCTTGTCAGTAAAGGTATATGTACTTGTAAAGAAACTTGCATTTACTGTACATGTACTGTACCTACCTGGACAAAATTCCACGCGTGATGCGAGAAAGTTTCTCGCATACATCACTCTATGAATTTCACGCAAGATGCGAGGAATTTTCTTGCGTGGAACGTGGCGATTTTTCAAACACGCGAGGAAGTTTAGTGTGAAATGCGTGAGAGTTGCGAGAGAATCTCGTGGAATTTAATCCCTTCCTCGCGATTTTAAGTGTCATGCGAGAGCGTGTCGGATCAAGTCTTCACGTTGCGTGTACTGTATAGGGATATTTAAGATGCTCAAGGGCATCCACAGTCAGTGGTCCAATCAGGCTGAAAATTAAACTCATCCAAAACATTATGTATGCCCTCATTTAATATATGCAAGTTTAAAAGTATCCGATCAAGAGCACAATAGACAGAGCTGTCAAGGGCAGCTAACTTTGTAGTGGTTGGCCTAATCTGGCCAAAATTTGAACTTGTTTAAGATATTATGCATTTCCTCATTACCTGCAAGTTTGAAAAGGATCGGATCAGTAGAAACCAAGAAAAAGTGGCGACATTGATTTTTTGGATGCTCAGGGCAGGTACTCCATAGTCAGTGGTGGGATCTAGCCGAAATGCTAACTAATCCAAGCTTTTATGCATATCCTCATTACCTGAAAAAGTATGAAGAGGGTCCGATGAAAAATGAAAATGTGATGACGTTGTTTTCTCCATTATAAGACTATGGGATTTTTTTCAAATGCTCAAGGGCAGCTAACTCCGTAGTCTGTGCTCGAATCCGGCCAAATTTCGAACTCATCCAAGCTCTTATGTATGTCATCATTACCTGCAAGTATGATAAAGATCTAATCAAAAACCTTGATTGCAGCACCCTGAAAGTCAAACTTGCTCGAGATATTGTCATGCCCTACATTTGTGTGAATTTATTTTAAAATCCATTGAGAAATGTAGGTGCTAGAACGATGACAAAGTTTTTCTAAAAATAGCCACCTTGACCTTGGGCACAGCATCCTGAAAGTCTAACTTGCTTGAGATATTGTCATACCCTACATTTGTGTCAAGTTATTTCAAAATCCATGGAGAAATGAAGGTGCTAGGGCGATGACAAAGTTTTTCTAAAAATAGCCACAGTGACCTTGACCTTGGGCACAGCACCTTGTCATGCCCTACATTTGTGTGAAGTTATTTTAAAATCTGCTGAGAAATGTAGGTGCTAGAGCGCTGACAAAGTTTTTCTAAAAATAGCCACAGTGACCTTGACCTTGGGCACAGCATCCTGAAAGTCAAAGTTGCTCGAGATATTGTCATGCCCTACATTTGTGTGAATTTATTTTAAAATCCGTTGAGAAATGTAGGCACTAGAGCGATGACCAAGTTTTTCTAAAAATAGCCACAGTGACCTTGACCTTGGGTGCAGCACCCTGAAAGTCAAACTTGCTTGAGATATTGTCATGCCCTACATTTGTGTGAAGTTATTTTAAAATCTGCTGAGAAATGTAGGTGCTAGAGCGATGACAAAGTTTTTCTAAAAATAGCCACAGTCACCTTGACCTTGGGTGCAGCATTCTGAAAGTCAAACTTGCTCGAAATATTGTCATGCCCTACATTTGTGTGAAGTTATTTTAAAATCTGCTGAGAAATGTAGGTGCTAGAGCGCTGACAAAGTTTTTCTAAAAATAGCCACAGTGACCTTGACCTTGGGCACAGCATCCTGAAAGTCAAAGTTGCTCGAGATATTGTCATGCCCTACATTTGTGTGAAGTTATTTTAAAATCTGTTGAGAAATGTAGGCAACAGAGCGATGATAAAGTTTTTCTAAAAATAGCCACAGTGACCTTGACCTTGGGCGCAGCATCCTGAAAGTCAAACTTGCTCGAAATATTGTCATGCCCTACATTTCTGTGAAGCTATTTTAAAATCTGCTGAGAAATGTAGGTGCTAGAGCGCTGACAAAGTTTTTCTAAAAATAGCCACAGTGACTTTGACCTTGGGCGCAGCATCCTGAAAGTCGAACTTGCTCGAGATATTGTCATGCCCTACATTTGTGTTAAGTTATTTTAAAGTCTGTCGAGAAATGTAGGCAATAGAGCGATGACAAAATTTTTCTAAAAATATGTGATGACGTCTTCTCCATTATAACACTATGGGATTTTTTTCAAACGCTCAAGGGCAGCTAACTCTGTAGTCTGTGCTCGAATCCGGCCAAATTTCGAACTCATCCAAGCTCTTATGTATGTCATCATTACCTGCAAGTATGATAAGGATCTAAGCAAAAACAGTTGAGAAAACGTGATGACGCCATTTTCCCCATTATAACCCTATGGGATTTTTTTCAAACGCTCAAGGGCAGCTAACTCCGTAGTCTGTGCTCGAATCCGGCCAAATTTCGAACTCATCCAAGCTCTTGTGTATGTCATCATTACCTGCAAGTATGATATGGATCTAATCAAAAACAGTCGAGAAAACGTGATGACGCCATTTTCCCCATTATAACCCTATGGGGGCTATCTGTTGCCATGGAAACCAGAGTTCTGAGCTGATCGGCACCAAAACCTAATGCAGCCTTTCCCCCACCCAAATGATGCTTCAGATAAAATTTGATTGCGATCGGCCCACTGGTCTCTGAGATATTTATGTTTGAAAGTGTTGACACACCCACCCACCCACGCACGCACGCACGCACGCACGGACGACGGCTCGACTCCCATCCTATAAGCTCACCTCTGAGCCTTTGGCTCAGGTGAGCTAATAATAAGCATTTGGGTAACGGGTAGTAAATATGTACCCTAGTAATGGGTTTACCTGTCCCGGACTCGGGTACCCGGGTACTAGTCCCAGCCCTATATGGTATACACATGAGGCTTGGAAACTTATAAAATTGCATATCGTAGGTCTAGATAAGGGTGGATTTTGAGATAATATAAGAATCAGCTACAAGTTTGAGCTAATTCGTAGTATAGAAACCACGCCTTCTCTAAACAGATATGCATCCCTCCATAAATATAAAATAAAATCACAGACTTATGTTAGACATTGAACACATTAATCAAGGCACTGACTTACTCAAGGCACTAGGCGGGGGCATCTGTGTACTGTGGACACATTTCAAGTTCTTTTCATCAGTCTCGCTTCTATTTAAAGAAAACAGGTTAACAAACATGAAATATGCTGTCAAGTCAAGTGTCATGGTGAAGACTCTGCATTCTTGTTGTGAAATTTACATGGTAAACAGACTGGTTCATTGCAGTTTTACATGTGTGTGTTTTAATAGGGGACAGAAGCGGTTTGAGAGACCTTTTCCTACACGGTTTGATGACACAGGCAACCCTCCGAATCCTAAGATGTACCAGCGATCATTAAGTAACGAGAACTGGCGAGACCGGGAGGAAGATGATGATGATGGTGATTGGAGGAAGGCAGGGGGCTCAAAATGGAGTAAGTTTTACCAGTGCTCCAGATAAGAAAGGGTAACATGAATGATTTTGTTATGGTTTTATATATTTGTAAGTGAAACATTTATTACTGTAAAACACTTATATTTGGCGGCAGCAAAATTTGGGGGTTTTTATAAGTGGACCTTTTGGCGGATTATTATTTTGGCGGATTTGTGATTTCTGAAAAAAAAAACATAATCATTGTAATAACAATTAATAATAATTAATCGATGTTTGCGGCCATTATCGAAAGTTTAAATTGAGACCAGGTTGTACATTGTCATTTCTTCATTCTAATAATTATACTTGTGAATGCATATTGTTATGCATTTCTTGTTATAAATGAAATGTTAATAGCGAAAATATTTTGTGTTGCTTCTGATGTAATCAACTCAGCTTGGGTACTAAGTAGTGGCATGTCAAAAAGCGTTTTTACATTCCCTTTCCCCCGGCTTGTTTGTTTGAGATTTTCTGTTTTATTTATACAATTTAATGATATTATGGAAGGGCGGAGGGACTGAACTTTATGCTAACTACAACCCTTCCTTTTATGATATAGTTTAAATTGGCGGCATTTTAATTTGACGGTTTTCTTCTTTTCCGCCAATATCGCCAAAATAAAATTTCCGCCAAATAAAAGTGTTTTACAGTATATTGACTGGCATTGGCTGAGACATTAAAACTGGGCTGATAATTAAGAGTCCATAGGGGAGCTGTCATCAGATTTCTAGTTGCAAAACCTTAGTTTACTGTAACACAGACGCTTTTGTGGAAGGCTTAGTGTTTTAGATTGGTACCTGTGAAATTATCAAGTAAATAATGACCAAAAGAAATCGGCAAAAATCAAGAAATGGTGTCTTAATGGAAGGTATAAATGGTTAATCGTCCTTATTTCACAGCTTAATGGGGAGTAAAAAGAAATAGTTTGCATGAAGGTAATAAAATCTGTTCATGTCTTCAATTCAGACACACACACAAGGGGTAGTTGGCGGGATGGGCGAGGTGAACGAGGGTTTGAATATGACAGAAATCCAAATATACAGAAAGGCTTCAGTCGACAGTATCAGCGAAGCAGGAGTAGTGAGTCATGGGAGGAAGAGGGTGAGTTTGTAGCAAGTCTACCAGTTCTTTTATTGCCAGACCGCGTAGCGCAGTCAGTGGTGCGTCTGACTCAAGAGCCAGAGGTCCCGGGTTCGATACCTGTTCCAGCCACATACTTTCATTTGTCCTCCTGCTCATTCAGGAACGGCAGTTGTCAGTTACTGGTGAAAGTATGTGCATGTCTCAACATGACCATAACTGTTTACCGTGGATGTAAAGCAACAAAACTACTAATACTACCTTTTTTGCCTCTCTTCTTAGTAGAGGTGAACTCTAAAAGGAAAGAATTTGCTCCTCTAGGAGCAAATTCTTACTTTTACGAGTAGACCCCATTTTGGAAGGCGCTGATTCAAGAAGGGTAGTTGTCAGTTACTGGCGAAAGTATGTGCACTTAGTACTGGTTAACCGCTTAGGAGGTCTAAGCCTGCCCAGGAATAGTGTGGTTAGGTTAACTGACCGTCCCGACATGACCTTAGTTGTTTACCGTGGACGTTAAGCATCAAATCAACCAACCAACCAACCATTTTGGAAGGTTTTCATTGTTCAGGGAAACAAACAGGAAATCTCAAAAGTTGTTTCCCTTAAAAAAGGCAAAAAATTATAGAGAGTAACTGCAATGTAAAGAAAACAGTTTTAAAAACAGAGGCATCATGGTTAAGTGGTTGAAATGCAAGACCTTTGCTTTCGACTGTTTCCCTTCATTCAGTAATTTTTGCCTATAATTACAAAATAAGCCATAACTCAAAAAGGTGCTTAACATAATTTGCAAATCATTTTGTGACTTGATAGTCTAGATTACAGTAGAGCCTTCATTTTGCATTTGTAGATTCTTTAGGATCCATATATGCAAAAGCAAATGCTCAGATCATATTGCACAGCTGTGCAGGCTGGTCCTGAGTCTTTTTGCTGTTCACATACATGTAAAGTGCCCTGACGTGTTTGCATTTCACATATCAAGGTATATTGTTTCACAGAAATGCCAGAATGGAGTACAGATGGAGACATGGATGAACTGGGGACATTTGATGCTAGTGGTGCTTTTGTGTCAAAAGATTTAAAACCTCCTCTTAAAGTAAGATAATGCGAACCAAACTTCAAAATAGATGCTTAAAAGCATGTGCTCACAGTAAAAACATGTATGAGCCACGACACGATAAAACAAAGTGGCAGGTGTGTCCTGGGAAGACTCAGATAGCCTGGGCATCTGTCCAGTCTGATCAGTGTCTTTGCTGTGCCCATTGAGTCAGCACCCTTTAAGCACAAGCAGAGACTCTCATCAGACTGGGTTGATGCATAGACTGAACTGAGTCTTTGCTGGGCGCACATGTTGCTTCTTTAGTTTTGTCATGTTGCAGCTCATATCAGCTTATAAGTCTGTGTCAGCAGTAATCATTATAACAAAGAGCATAGACTGATCAGATTGTGCAGATGTGTGAGCTGATCCGAGTTAAGTTGGAACATGCTATAAGCAGAGCAGAACAAATGATATAGTCCCTTGCCTGGCTCTGGAAAAATTTTAAAATGGCAAAAATTAATGTTTATGTTTAAGACTCAATGTTGCAAAAATTTGAACCCGTGAAAATTACCACAAATACTGTGTATATACCTGTTCAGATGGTATGCTGTCTGTGGGTTGGAATCATTTGCATGTTAAAAATGCAATAAAATTCAATAAGACCATTGTTGAGGCTTTCTTAAAGAAGCATACATATCCAAACAAACATTGGCTCTGATATAAAAGTGTCGTATAAAGAGTCTGTTTTTTTCCTGATGTCATTAAATGAGTCAGTCACACTACAGGCTATTTCTTTTAGAAATGGCTAGATATATAAGATACCTGTATTAACCCTAAAAGTACTGAAAATGAAAACAGTTGAATTTTTGCAAACAGTGTAGATCCAGATGAGGCGGCTCATAGCAATTGTTGAATATTTGCACTCAGATCTTTGGATTCTTGATACGATGTAGCTTTGATGAAACACTTCTGAACTTTTGCAGACATAAATTTTATCCTCTGCTTCTTTTTGTCACTTTAAGGGCTAATGTATATTTATGAGTATATATTGATCATTCATCTGTTGTTCTTCCGTGTTCCAGGGTAGAAGACCTCCTGGGGAAAAAGATCATGAAGAAACTGAAGGGGAGGAAAAGAAACCCAGTAACTCTCCTGAAACTACCAGAGACTCACAGAAACAACAACAGAAAACTCAGAAGGTATCCAGTATTTATTTGTTATCAGCTAAAAACTAGCATCTGTAAGACAGACTTTGATAGACGTATGGATTCACCTCTATGTTTTTCCACCATTTTACGAAGAGATACAGTACTGTTGAAAAATGTAGCTGTATGGGAGCAGATTCTTTTCTTTAAGAGTTTATCCCCATAGAAAGTGAAGGGTAAACATGAAAATCACAGCTGGTTCCCATGAAATTACCTATTTACCATAAATTGTATGAGTTTAAAGTTCACACAGAAATGTAGTACATTATCTGGTAGGAAGGTTTTCATTTTATACTTATTCCATATATTATTTTAGTTCACCCTCAGTGAGAGATATTTGTTTGTTGGAATGAGATCTGATGCATTTCAGTAACCACAAGCAAAAGTAGTTTGAAGGCCCAGATTAAACTGCACTATAGGAGCAGTCATATCTGGGTATGTACTGTGTGTCATTTCATTTGATTGAGAACTACTCCAAAAACAAATTGCAGAAGTGGCCATAATCGATGATCAGGAACCTGAAAGTTTAACTTTAAAAAAAACAAACAGTATAGATGCAGATCAGGCTGTCCTAAAGGAGGGCTGTTTGCAATGCTACCAAATATTTTCAAGAAAAAAAAATCCATTATTTTCCATGACTTTCTAGTAGGATGTGGTGAATGAATTGTTGGAACAGTTAGTAATATTTGACTTCTTATTTTTTCAGGATAAGCCACCAGAAAAAAATAACAGTGAGGAAAAAGACATAAACGAAAATCACATGAAAAAAGTAGACAATAAAAAATCTGTGAAAAATTCTGAGTCCCTTAGACAGTCCCCTAAAACCACCCAGCCCTCACGGAGTTCCCCGAGACCAGTCCCACCAAAAGCGACAGAAAAAGACAAAGAGAAGGATAAACCCAAACTGGAAACTCCCCCTAAAGAAGCTGATAAATCAAAAAGTCCACAAACAGTTAATGAAACCAAAGCAAAACCTGTGATAATGAATTCTGAAACAAAGCAGCTCAATGACAAACCTCCGGTGAAAAAAGCTGCGGACAAAACGGAGAAAAGTGTTGATAATAGTGCTATACAAAAAGAAAATAAAGTGCCTAAAAACTCTATTAGTGCTTCAGAGACAGATAAGAAAAAGGCAAAACAGAAATCAGAGGCGGAGGCTCTTGATCAGTTACAAGAAACTGTTGAAACAATGGTTGCTGGAATGACAGTTGAAGAGGTAATGAAAAATCAGTGTTCCCACTCAAATTTTAAACTGAGGGTTTTCATACCCCCTATCTCTAAAATTTGCGGGTATGAAGTAAAATTTACGGGTATGACTTTTTATCTCGAAAAAGTTATGGGCCGAAATGGACATGGGCCAAAATGACCTGGAATCCTTGGTCCGCTTCTTTTGCAAACACTAAAGTGCCGATGTGTTTCCAATTGAAGCCTGAAAAAAGAAGAAAACGGCTGTCATGCCTTTTTCCAGTCCTCGTTTTATCCAATATTAATCATTTGATGGATTGCTTTCCAAATGAAAAATAGAAAGTGCCGTTTCCAAACAGAAACAGCGAAAATAAACGCAAAAATACGGACAAATTCTGTCGGCCATTATAACAGTTCAACATGACCGCACATGTCATTAATATTCATGCAGCCGATTAGTGGTAGTGTTTTCCAATAATGAATTTGATTGGCCGTAGAACGGATGTGACTGACGTGAATGAAAGCATGGTATCTTACTACGGCCCGCATTTCAGATCAAAACAGCGACTTCTGACTCTCTTCTCGGCTACAAAAATCATCTGGCCTGGCAGACTCTCAATAAAATGAAGAAAAATGATGATTTTTTATATTTTTGAGAGAAACATATGCGCGTGAATGCACGTTCCTGCCCCAAAATTTATGCGTGACTAGAATGATTTCCGCGTGATTCACACACAATTCTACGTGAATGGGAACACTGAAAAATAATTTGTTCCTTCAGTTTAGTGTCAGAGAAGCAGTACCTGAGGTAAGAAGGGGTAACAGGGATAATTCAGGGTAATTTTCTGTATTTTCCCATAGAAACATAAATTGTGACCCCACATTACATGTAGAACCATCTCACAATATCACAGTATATGTTTTCGTTGGGAAAATAAGGAAAAATTATCTCTTTATTAGCCCTGTTACCTGTTCTTATCTCAGGAGCACTGAATTCTCCATTGTAACTAACACCATTGCCCAGCTAGGGAAGAGTCACAGTTTAAGTTTCTTTGTGGAGGAATGAAAGAATTTATGGCAGAATATCATTGAATATTCACATTAGCTGGAACTCTGCAGGCTAGATGAGAAGAATGTGCATACAGTGTTTATACATGTACTCATTTGTCTGTGAAAACATTGATGGGCATTCATAGAAGTGCAGCAGGATGATTCTAATGAGCAGCCATGTAGCATTTATTATGAGGAAATCAGGTGAATCATCGAAGAACCATCATTTGTTAAGCAGCATCATGAGACCAGAGATCTTATAGCATGTGCAAAGCCACATGGTCTTGTCAGTCTTGTTCAAGAGTGTATGTATCCTGAGGGATACATTTTAGTGAAAGTGGCCAGTCTATGTGGATTATGGTCAGGATGTTGAAAGATGGAAATGCATGATTAGTTGCAAAAAAAAAAGCAAGAAAGAAAATGTGAATGTATGAATTGAATGATCATTTCAGAAAGTGCTTGTGGTGTAAGGTAAGGGGGAGAAACGTTTTTTTTTCTTCCATTTTTGGTTTTAAGAGCTGGATGTGGGATTTGATTATATTAATTCTTGATCATTGCCAATCTTTTAACTGTGTGTGGATTTGGACGCTCGCAGTTGAATGATTATGGAAGAGGCAAAGTATTATGGGAGAGGATGATGAGGGCAAGGAGGTGAATGTATCGTCTGAAGCAAGAACATTTAAAACTGTACTTGAATAATAAATATGCAATGCAGTTTTCAGCCTCAGCCAAATGATGTTGGTTTGAGAGCACTAGCATGTTAATACAGGGTGATTGAGTGAACTTGGTTTTTAACGTCTGACCAATACATTGGACCAATACATTGGTCATATGGAGATTGGACCTCAGTTTAAAGTCTTGTGGGGAGGAGTGGGAGGTCAAACGTGCAGCTACTGGATTGGTAATCTAGTGAGTGAATCACTTCACTATCACCGCTCCTGATAGTACAGAGATATGTTGTGAATTTAAATGTGTTAATGATGGAAGGGTTAAAGTTAAGTAATAACATTTCTCCCAGAGTCACAATGCTCTTGATTTTTAGTTACTTAAAGAATACATATGAGCCACGACACGAGAAAACCAACAAAGTGGTTGTGCTCCCAGGGCAGACTCAGATCAGCTTGGGCATCTGCCCAGTCTGATCAGAGTCTTCGCTGTCCGCATTTAGGTAGCATAGATCCTTAGCTACCCTTTCAGTGCAAAGCAAACACTCTGGTCACAATGGGGTGATGCCCAGGCTGATCAGAGTCTGCACTGGGCGCACAACCACTTTGTTGATTTTCTAGTGTCGCGGCTCATATGTATTAAGTATCTAAAAATCAAGAGCATTGTGTCGCGACTCATATATATTACTGTCCATGTTAGGATGAGTTAAAGGAGGAGGAGGAGGTGGTAGTCCCACAGACCCCTACAGCTGGTGCCCTACCTCAGGACCATGAGAATTACAGTAAATGGTTTTACAGGGACCCACAGGGAGACTTACAGGGTAAGCAAATGTTGCCAGACTTTTCAGGGTACTTGAAGCTGTAATACATGTAATTTGTCTCAACTCTTATCCTAGCCATTTTCCATTCAACCAGAAATAACTGAAATGCAGTTGGGAGTTTAGTTTAATCATATTTTATTGCCTTTGAAACAAGCAATGGGGTTGGGCTACAAGTTCTCACAACATTAGTTACAGCCCTTCCCCTAGTTACAGCCCTTCCCCTTGTCAAATCCAAATAATTGAATAGTCCATCAGTAAAATTTGTTCAAGGCTTGTACATGTAGTTTTGGGTACACAACAATTCCTGTTTTTCATTAGCCATCTAGCTGTTAAAATTTTAAGTAAAATGTGCAGTGTTGTTATGGTGATTTGTTTCACATTCAGTTTTTGCTAATAATTATATTGCAAAGCAGTTCTGAAGTTTGGATAAAGTTGAACACAGTTTACAGGATTTTATATCTCACAGGACCTTTCACATCAAAAGAAATGGCAGAATGGTTTAGTGCAGGATATTTTACAATGACGCTCCAAGTTAGAAGAGGCTGCGATGAAGTGTTTTCACCTCTAGGTAAGTGTGACAGACCTCCAGTTAACCAAACTTGGCTCTGAAAAGCTTGCTTTTGCATACTAGACAAGGATAGCAGCTTTTGTAAAAGGTGCTGGAAAAAGTTATCTCACCCAGGATTGGCAAAAAAAATTGTGAATGTTATGTCATCAGTGGTTTGATTGTATAGGTCACATATCTGTATCAAGTGACGGTTATAGAGACATGAGGTTTTGAAGACGGCAAATTAATATCAGTATAAGCCACACCAAACATTAAGGAAAAACCATGTCTTTGTTGCAAATGTCGGGTCCTTTCAAAATAATTAAAAATTTGTGACATGCTAAAATTGTGGATTCTAAAAAATTCTACATTTAAAATCGAACATAGTCCATAGGTATGCAAGAAAAACTATCTTTCATGTGTGTGAAGTGCAGATAGAAAATCTGTCCCCCAGGATCACTGTTTTGGCATCAGATAGGATTCATCTTTTGCAAAATAGAAATTTTCCTTCCATGTACACAAGCAGACACTGGAAATGTTCAAGCATTTTGACTATACTTTGCATTGTCTACTCAGCATTGCATCATATGGAGAATTCTTAGCAGCATGGCTCGTTTGATAGTTGTCTGCAATTATTTATTAAGAGAGCTGAAAAAGAGACAAAACATCATTTTTGGCAGGAAAAGGAAAGTGTATTGTGTAATGTTACTCTTCGAGAGAAAAACACATCAGAAAAACATTTTCTCATTCAATTTTTTTTGTAGGTGAGTTAATAAAACGTTGGGGCCGAGTACCATTTCTTCCTGGGCAGTCTCCTCCTCCTGCTGTGGTGAGTTAAATTTCCTTAACTGTTGGGACAAATTTAACAATGATCTTCATAAAATCATTGAAAGGTTAATTTCACTGTCTGGTGATGTGGTAAATCATATTAACTGGTAGCTTTGCAATCAATGTCTTCCTTTAGGACTATAGGAGTCCTGAGGCCTTACATAGTTTGTCTTAGCCACTTCTGACTAAGTGTACATAGCAGTTATTTCATGGTTTGTTGCCAGTATGAGGAGATTAGCAAGTAGATCTCTTGTACAAGTGGACCAACCATGGCAACTCTTTCATACCACTCACATCAGTGTAGACCTCACACATTACGAAATATTTTGTGCTTAATATTGCTTGGTATAAGGGATCATTATGCTCTCAGTACTATGATTGTCTTTAACAGTTTCATGGCCCATAATGAAAATGCTAGTGAAAACATGTAATTTCAAAGTTCTGCAAAGATGTTTGTAAAAGCTTGTTCTGCAAGCATTTCTACAGCAGCACTATGAACAAAGTTTGCCAGATTTATAGAACTGAAGCAGAAAATTGTTTGTGTCCCTGGTAAGTGAATTCCTTCTCCAAGTGGGGCTACTGTAAAGGAAAGAATTGGCAAACTTGCTCTTGACATACACTCAGACTTTGGTCTTCACTGTTTGCAATATACAGTGGACCCTCTTTACAACGAAAGCATTCATTCCCAAACATTTTGTTGTTAAACTGAATTTGCTGTTGTAAAGAATACATGTTTAGAAACACATACTCTTTCTGTGCATATCAAAGAATATTAAAGAACCTTGCAGTTGTAATGAATGTCGTTATAAGAGGGTTAACTGTAGCTTCTTCAGGAAACACTAGACTCAGTTGCTGATAAATCTGAAAGTCTCTAAATTTCAAACATATTTATTTCCAGAATAAGTCCCAACCTAGTCGTGAACCTACTCAACAGCAGCAGCAACAAAGAAGAGATCAAGAGCAGATGCAAGCTCTGCAAAATTTCTTATTTCAACAGCAGCTTGCACAACAACAACAAATTATTAGGTATCACATGCACTCTTTACTATCCTTGTCAAGGAACACTGATAGGATGGACTAGTAGCTAATGGTTGGATGAATTGCAGTTTTACAGCACTTTCAACAGTATTTCCTGGCCACATACTTTCGTTTCTCCTTCCGCTGATTCAAGAAGGGTAGTTGTCAGTTACTGGCGAAAGTATGTGCACTTAGTACTGGTTAACCACATAGGAGGTCTAAGCCTGCCCAGGAATAGTGTGGTTAGGTTAACTGACCGTCCCGACATGACCTTAGTTGTTTACCGTGGACGTTAAGCATTAAATCAACCAACCAACAGTATCTCAGTCATATTTAGCTGCTGAAAGGGTGATAATGAAAGGCTTAGTGCAATGGAACCCCGATTACAGTTGAAAAGGTTTCGGCCTCCAGTGGGAATCAAACCCATATAAGATAGGAAGCCTTATGACGTGTGAACAGGGAAGATTCAGGTCAGTCTATGTACCTGATAATCTGATTCGAGTCTTCCCATTTTGCATACTGTGGATCTACAGGGATTGAAAAGTGAGAACTGCAAGACTGAAGTTTGTTCAGATGTGCTGGCTGTTTTAAATATTTACTGTATACACATGGCTCAAGATAATTTTTTCAAGTAACACCATGTCCTTACCAGACAATTGATTTTAAAGGACTTAAGCACCTTGAACCTTGCATATGAGCATTTGTGCTGTCAGGTGATCTTTGTAAAAATGTTGGATAAATAGCAAACAGTGCAGACCAATATCGGTGGGATCTGAAGTTTTCTAAAAATCAAGTATCTCACTGATGTAAAAAAAAATTTAAAATCCTAGTACCAACTAAATAGTGACAAAAGCAATTTGACAAATTCTGGAACACACATTCCACAATAGGAAATTGCAAAAATCACACTACCCATAATGTGACACTACCCATAATGTGCCTAAGTTAATAATTAATTTTCCATTTGGAACAAATGGAACATTGTTTTAAGTGTCCCAAAATTTATGCTCGTTAAAAGTATAATGATCCTGATTTATGGTAATTAGGAGAACCTATGTTAAGGTTTATAGGTACATCTCCAAATGTTTTTTCCAAATTTTCAAAGGGAGGCAACTTTTGTGACTTCCTGTTTGCCTCCCTGGAGGATGAAGCCCTCAAAAGGAGTCTACGCTTAGAGGAGCAAATTCTTTCCTGTAAGAGTTGACTTCCATTGAGAAGGGATGCAAAATTGAAATTGGCAGAGTTGCTTCCTCTGAAAGTATAATACCCAGTCAGTTTATACTTCTCTTTTCCAGACAACTACAATTACAACAGATCCAACAAATGGTCGTCACGTTACAAGAGAACGAGGAAGTGAAATCCTTGCCGTTATTACAACAGCAGCAGCTTGCCATGCAGATGTTGTTAAAGCATCCGCAACAACTTGTCATGAACCAACAACCATTAACACAACAGAAATTATCACCCAGGTAGGATTAAACTTAAAATTCTTTGATTGCTTGAAGTAAAATAGTTGTCAGAAAGATAAACAACTTTTGTTGATAATGTCTCAGATATTGAAAGCTTGATGGTAATATCCCTCAAACAAAATAAATTGTGAGAGGATGGATAGTAAAAGACTGGCGGTTATTCCTTGCCTGCAGATAACAGAAGCAGGGTATAGGTATTGCTTTACCAGTGTTGGCATTAGCAGCTATAACTGTTTGCGTTTCCTGATATAGTGCCAATTTTGTGACAAAGACGAGACACTACTTACTTCGGAATCCTTCTTATATTTCCCTTTCAACAGTATTTCAGTCATATTGAGCCTTTGGAAGACGAGCAGCTGAAAAAAAATTGGCTTCCATTGAGATTCAAACTAGTACCGCTTATTTTTCTTGTTGGGTTCTTTTTCTAGATCACCTGAGCCGGAGTCACCCGCCAACCCATCTACCTCACAACCATCTTTCCCCACCAGTTTTAACCAAGAACCTAGCAGCATCTGGGATATAGAACCATCAAAGACTGAACCTGACAATGAACTCCAGGCACGACGACAAAAGGTATTCAAAGCACTTCAAGGCTACAGATAAGAAGGGATGACTAGGATAATTGAGGGATAATTTTCCATGTTTCTCCATAAATGCATATCTTGTGATCCCTCATTAGAACCGTCTCAAAGACGGTTCTAACTAGGGGTCACCTGGTATGCATTTGTTGAAAATAAAAAAAAATTATCTTAAAATTATTGTCAAAACCCCTTCCTATTTGGAGCTCTGGACAACTTGATAAAGACATTTGAAGGTATTTGGATAAACCTCCAAAGGAGACCACTTTGATATGTCAGTCTTTGCCTCCCTTCTTGTAGGGAGCTATGCTTAAGAATAGCTCCATTTAGAAAAGGGATTCACCTATTATGAACGCAAATATAGTTAAATCGTCTTAAGTTATCTCCCTCTCATATATTTACAATGGGAGGGTATCAGTGAAAGGCTGTGTGCAAGGGAACGCCGTCGATGGTAGGAAAGATTCTCGCCTCAAACCGGGCTTGAACTCAAGTCCACTAGATCAGTGTGCCAGTGCTTAGCCCCCTGAGCTTACAGGGGCTCCCCCTAAGACTTAGGAAAGTAAATCCATACAATTCTGAGACGCAGCATGGAAAGCCAGCATAGTCTCGCTAGTCTGTCTCTTTGCAAACAGTCATGTTGTTGCCAGTTTTATGGTTTGAAACATCCAGATCAGATACTAAATGACTGGGTGTAAAATTGATTGTAATGTGAATAGTTCTCTGGCTCAGAAGTGGTGTTTGTCTTCTGTAGGAACAGGAAGAAAAAGATGAATATGAACGAAGACTTAAACAGAAAGAAGAGGAACTTAAGAAGAGGCTTGAAGAAATGGAAAGAGAAAAACAGGAAGTAGAGAAAAAGAAATTAGAACTACAGGTATAGTAGATTTCAGAGGCATAAGCAAGGGAGATGACTGACATGAAAGTATTTTCTTTCCTTTTCATAGTGATTACTCTTAAGGAACAGAAGAACAGAATAGAAAATGTGCCTGGGGGTAGGGGTGGGGAGAGAATTCTTTCCACTAAAAGAAACTCCTTCTACATTGGTATACTTACTGCCCTTGCTAGAAATATGTTTTAGAGGAGCATGGGAGCAGAGATGCAGCTAAGGGTGGAGTTTTGTTGAAATTACTATCATAAGTTTACTTATTTCTACATCAAAATGTATATTGTGGCCCAACATAAGAACCACTTTGCCAAGGAAGCTAAAATGAGGAGTGCAACTTACATTTTTCATACAAACATAATAGAGAAGGAAAGGAATTATTATATTATCTTATTTCTCAAAATGAAAATAAAGGTAAATAAAAGAATGAAGCTATCACAAAAACCATGTCACCAAGGCATTGCAATAAGGATCTACAACATGTGTTTTCAAGGAAAATGAGTAGAAATTGTCTCTAAATTATCAATAATTCACATGTTACATGAACTTGTGATGAGGTGACCTAGAGGTCAAAGGCACAGACTTAGAAATATAATATTACAGTTTAAAGCTTTTAAGAGTTCTGTTTTTCCAAATCATTCATTTTGTTATTGGCATTTTATCAGATAATTATACCCCCGACTTATGTCGAGGGGTATATAGTTTTCGTCTTTCCGTCCGTTCGTCTGTTCTTCCGTCTGTGCGTCCGTCCGTTAACATTTGCGTTAAAGTTTTGCGTTAAGTTTTTAATTTTGCTTATGTTTCAAATATCATTTGAAGAAGCATGTTGATATGTGCCTAGACTTACTTACAGGTTCAAGCAGAATACTTATCATTGTCTGGATGCTGCTGCTGACCTAAGGTCAAGGTCACTGACTTAAAGATTTGCATTAAAGTTTTGTATTAAGTTTTTAATTTTGCTTATGTTTCAAATATCCTTTGAAGAAGCATGTTGATATGTGCCTAGACTTACTTACAGGTTCAAGCAGAATACTTATCATCATCTGGATGCTGCTGCTGACCTAAGGTCAAGGTCACAGACTTAAACATTTGCGTTAAAGTTTTGTATTAAGTTTTTAATTTTGCTTATGTTTCAAATATCCTTTGAAGAAGCATGTTGATATGTACCTAGACTTACTTACAGGTTCAAGCAGAATACTTATCATCATCTGGATGCTGCTGCTGACCTAAGGTCAAGGTCACAGACTTAAACATTTGCATTCAAGTTTTGCATTCAGTTTAGAGTGTTCTTTTATATTTCTTATATCCTTTGATGGAACCTATTGATATTTGACTAGGGTTACTTTTAGGTTCATAAAGAGTAGTTTACATCATCTGGATGCTGCTGCTTACTGAAGGTCAAGGTCACAGACTTGTGTATTTGCGTTAAAGTTAGGCGTTAAGTTTATATTCGTTGCTTATATTTCCAACATCATTTGATGAAACCTTTTTGATATATGACTAAGTTTACTTCTATGTTCATGCAGATTATTTGACATCATCTGGATGCTGCTGCTGACCAAGGTCATGGGCACAGACTTATATGTGTACATTAAAGTTTTGTGTTAAGTTGGTACTCTTTGCTGATATTTATACTATACTTTGATGGAACCATTTGATAGGTGACTAAGTTTACTTCTAGGTTCAAACCATGTATAAGACTGGTTTCATTAGGCAGTCGTTTCTTAAGGCGGTGGTTTCATTAGGCGGTGGCGCTGGTCGGGGGTATACGTGAGCCCCTGCTCACTTGCTCTAGTTGCAACAAATCTCACTTAATAGCACTCCCTACCTGTGGGGATGATCTACAGGTCCAGATCTTGGACTTAAAAGTTAAAGTATTATGTTTAAGTTTATATGATGGGAAATGGCATAAGCAGACAAACTATTCTTCCCGTCAACAGAGCTCATTTAATTGCCAGTTTATTATGGTTTTGGCCAATTTGGTTGGAATCAGAAAGAAATTGAATGGCTGCAAGTTTTGTCATTTCATTACAGAGACTTGAAGAAGAGAAAAAGAAGCAAGAAGATCTAGAGAGGAAGAGAGAAGAAGAAAAGAGAAGACAACTTGAAGAAGAGAGAAAGAAAAAAGAGGAAGAGAAACGAAGGAGAGAAGAAGAAATCAGAAGACAGCAGGAGCTAGAACAACAACAGGAAATAAAAAGGCAGCAAGAATTACAGGTACTTCAGGTTTATGGATACAGTTTGAACTGTTTCAGAGGAGATCACTATGACACTACGGTAGTGTGATGCACATGTGTTTGGGGAAGGTTCATGTTCATGATTTTCACAGTCAGCATAATTTTGCAAACCTAATACCCTCAAACATACTGTGTTTTGTAAAAGAATTATAGGAAAACATAACAATTCTTAAAAAATAGTACCCGTGAATATGCCTAAAATTGCGAAACTGCAAACTTTTGTCACCACAAACATAAGCATGAACATAATTCCAGTATAGCATCTCTTTTCATATGGGATGCTCTTAGGGGAAAGAATTTTAAAAAGTAACTCCATTTGAAGACTGGATTAACTTACCAGGGAAGCAAATAGTATTATGTTGAAGTTACTATGTAAGTGGCTGCGCGACAATTAGGATGAATCCATACATTTTAAAGATTTCAAAACTGTCATGGGATCATAATTTCGAGTTGCAGAAATTGGAATTCTCTTCATTTCTGTAGCCTGTACATTGTAAATTCTTGAGAAATTAGGGGATTGTAGTTTCAGGTAAAGATTTCTCAAACATTTTGGGCACTGGTGTGTCCTACTTTTGATGCACGTGTTTAACTTTTTTCAGAAACAACAAGAAGCCCAAAGATTGAAAGAACAAGAAGAAATAGAGAAACAAAAACAGCTAGAAATCCAAAGAAGACAGGTTAGTGTTAACGACTGTTCTCATTTTAAGATCGGAAGTGAACACAGACCTTTATTTCAGCTTTCAGTTGAGTTTTATGAAACTTCTCAGAAATCATTCTCAGTACTTTTCTATTACTGTTGTGAGTGGATAATTCCTGCTATAGTTATGTCCCTTGATCTGTTCTTCTATAGATATTTTAACCACTATTAGGAGCTTCCATTATGGGTTTTATGGCCATAGCCTGAGGGAGGACGTGATTTTTTTGCACAAATAAAGGTAATTAAGGTATATGAGTGTACTTTCAGGGGAAGAAACTCAGTCATTTGCTCTTTAGCTCTTTCAATTGAGGTTAACTTTAAGCAGAAGAATTTGCAAAGTTAGATTAATTGTCTGAGCAAATTTTCATTCCTTTAACAGTAGTCCCCATTTTGAAAGTGCTTTGTTGTCCAGGAAAGAGGACGTCACAGAAATTATTTCATTTTTATGCCCCCAATTTCGGAGAAATTGTGGGGGCATATTGGTTTGGGCCTGTCCGTCTGTCCGTCCGTCCGTCTGTCCGTCTGTCCTCTATCTCAAGAACCGTAAGAGCTAGGAGCTTGAAACTTTATACACATGATCAGTATGAAAAATAAGCGAACACGTGTTTTTTCTTTTTTCCGCAGGTCACATATTTCAAGAGTTATGCCCCTTTTTCGACTTAGCCTGTGGAACCTTGTGAACAAAATATCTCAAGAACCCCTGATGCTAGGATCATGAGGTTTTGCAGGATGAGAATGCCCAAGGTGTAGATGACCTGATTAACTTTTGAAACAAATTCGTGAATTTTTGACCGAGTTATGCCCCTTTTTCGACTTAGTGCATTGTAAGCCTATGGAACCTTGTGAACAAAATATCTCAAGAACCCCTGAAGCTAGGAGCATGATTATTTGCAAGAAGATACTGCCTGTGGTGTAGATGACCTGATTAACTTTTGAAAAAAATTCGTGAATTTTTGATCGAGTTATTCCCCTTTTTCGACTTAGTGCATTGAGGCCTATGGTACAAAGGTACCCTTACATATAGTCAAGAACAATAAGAGCTAGGAACTTGAAACTTTATACACATGATCAGTATGGAAAATAAGCAGACCCGTATTTTTTTTATTTTTCCGCCGGCAATGTATTTCCAGAGTTATGCCCCTTTTTAGACTTAGCCTGTGGAACCTTGTGAACAAAATATCTCAAGAACCCCTGATGCTAGGATCATGAGGTTTTGCAGGATGAGAATGCCCAAGGTGTAGATGACCTGATTAACTTTTGAAACAAATTCATGAATTTTTGACCGAGTTATGCCCCTTTTTCGACTTAGTGCATTGTAAGCCTATGGAACCTTGTGAACAAAATATCTCAAGAACCCCTGAAGCTAGGAGCATGATTTTTTGCAGGAAGATACTGCCTGTGGTGTAGATGACCTGATTAACTTTTGAAAAAAAATTCGTGAATTTTTTATCAAGTTATTCCCCTTTTTCGACAGTGCTTTGAAGCCTATGGTACAAAGGTACCCTTACATATAGTCAAGAACAACAAGAGCTAGGAACTTGAAACTTTATACACATGATCAGTATGGAAAATAAGCAGACCTATATTTTTTTATTTTTCCGCCGGCAATGTATTTCCAGAGTTATGCCCCTTTTTTCGACTTAGCCTGTGGAACCTTGTGAACAAAATATCTCAAGAACCCCTGATGCTAGGATCATGAGGCTTTGCAAGATGAGAATGCCCAAGTGTAGATGACCTGATTAACTTTTGAAACAAATTCGTGAATTTTTGACCGAGTTATGCCCCTTTTTCGACTTAGTGCATTGTAAGCCTATGGAACCTTGTGAACAAAATATCTCAAGAACCCCTGAAGCTAGGAGCATGATTATTTGCAGGAAGATACTGCCTATGGTGTAGATGACCTGATTAACTTTTGAAAAAAATTCGTGAATTTTTGATCGAGTTATTCCCCTTTTTTCGACTTAGTGCATTGAGGCCTATGGTACAAAGGTACCCTTACATATAGTCAAGAACAATAAGAGCTAGGAACTTGAAATTTTATACACATAATCAGTATGGAAAATAAGCAGACCCGTATTTTTTTATTTTTCCGCCGGCAATGTATTTCCAGAGTTATGCCCCTTTTTCGACTTAGCCTGTGGAACCTTGTGAACAAAATATCTCAAGAACCCCTGATGCTAGGAGCATGATTTTATGCAGGAAGATACTGCCTGTGGTGTAGATGACCTGATTAACTTTTGTAAATAATTTGTAAATTTTGGATTGAGTTATGCCCCTTTTTCAACTTAGTGCATTATTTGCCTATGGAAGCTTGTGAACAAAATATCTCAAGAACCCCTGATGCTAGGATCATGAGGTTTTGCAGGATGACGATGCCCAAGGTGTAGATGACCTGATTAACTTTTGAAACAAATTTGTGAATTTTTGACAAAGTTATGCCCCTTTTTCAACTTCGTGCATTGTAAGCCTATGGATCCTTGTGAACAAAATATCTCAAGAACCCCTGATGTTAGGAGCATGATTTTTTGCAGGAAGATACTGCCTGTGGAGTAGATGACCTGATTAACTTTTGATTGAGTTATGCCCCTTTTTCGACTTAGTGCATTGTAAGCCTATGGAACCTTGTGAACAAAATATCTCAAGAACACCTGATGCTAGGAGCATGATTTTATGCAGGAATATACTGCCTGTGGTGTAGATGACCTGATTAACTTTTGAAAACAATTTGTAAATTTTGGATTGAGTTATGCCCCTTTTTCAACTTAGTGCATTATTTGCCTATGGAAGCTTGTGAACAAAATATCTGGAGAACCCCTGATGCTAGGATCATGATTTTTGCAGGTTGATATTGCCCAAGGTGTAGATGACCTGATTAACTTTCGAAAACAATTCGTAAATTTTTGACTGAGTTAAGCCCCTTTTTCGACTTAGTGCATTGTAAGCCTATGGTACAAAGGTACAAGCATTATTGGATGAACCTTCTCTAGAGACAAGCATATGGTTGGGGGCATAGTGTTTCATAAACACATTTTCTAGTTTTTTTTAAAAACAGAAAAACATTGAGGTGTACCCATGCACCTTAAGGAGATAATACTCTCGGCAAGGGGCATAATAATGGCGTATTTTTTATCAGCAGGAAGTTCAGCGACAACAAGAGCTTCAGCAGCAGGAATCATTGCGGAAACAACAACAAGATGCCTTACATAAGTTACAGCAGGAGCAGATGGCTAGCATGCAGGTACTATTCCAGATAATTCTTTTGCCTTTGTCAGATCAGTCTTCACTGTTGGCATCGAGGAAGCTCAGACCCTTTGCTACCATTTAAGTGCGCAGCAAAGACTCTGATCAGACTGGGCAGATGCCCAGTCTGATCTGAGTCTTTGCTGGGCACAAATGCCATTTTTGTTGCGACCTATCTGATTTTGTTGCCATTCTGTTTGCAAAACAGTATTTTACTCTCTAGTCTCTATCCTATCTCTCTCCCTTTTATTGGTAGGGACTTAAAGTATTGCAAATAATCTATGCAAATCAGGTAGTCAAAATGCCACAAATATTAAAACTTTGTATGGTTGTAGTAACACAGTATTGATATTGTCCGTTTTAGCTACCCTCCCATGCCCAGTGGGGCAGCAACCAGGCCAACATTCCAGTCCAAGGGCAGAAATCACTATTAGAAATACAACAACAAGAGGAATTGGAACGCCAAGAAATGGAAAAGGTATATCTTGAGAAAGTTCTCTTTTTGTTATCGAAGGTTTAGGTAAGAGTGGGTGTTGATGATAGTACAAAGATAATGTTTCTTACATATCCATAAATAAACATTACGACTTTGTCACCTCATAAGACCCATTATAACCTTGTTGAGGGGATTCTAAAGTAAAAAGATAGGCAATGATTAGGAACTAAATAAGTCTTTGTCTGTTTAGATCCTTTTGCTATTGTATAATAACTGGTTGTATGAAAAATATATTTACACTAAGTTGCTTCCTGTTGCAAAATGTTTAGATCGTATATCGGTATTGGTTTCTCTTCTTTGCAAAATATTTGCTTCCTGTATGTTATTGGTTACTGGATATAAGACTTTCATTGTTCTTCATGTAGATGCAACGACAGCAGGCTGAGCTACAGAGACAACAGATGTTGGCCTTACAACAAGAACAACAACAACAGCAAAAGTCCTGGACTAACTCTTTGTAAGTAGAAAGTTTGGTATTGAGAATGATAGTGGAAGGGGGAGGAGGGCAGTAGGCATTTTGGACAGTGATGTCCATTATCAAAGCAGTAGTGAAAGTCATTTGAGCTGCGACAGAACAAAACCAGCAAAGTGACGTGCGTCTAGCGAAGACTCGGATCAGTCTGGGCATCCACCCAGTCTGATTAGAGTCTTCACTATCTGCCCAGTCAGATCAGTCATTTCTATCGGCATGGAGGTAGCTTAGACACATAGCTACCCTTTAAGTGCACAGCAAAGACTGATCAGACTGGCCAGATGCTCAGGCTGATCTGAGTCTTCGCTGGGCGCAAATGTAATTTTGTTGGTTTTGTCATGTCGCAGCTCATTTGATTACAACAGAAGGAAATAAAATACACATTCATACCTTTGTAGGTAAATTAAAATGTCATGAATCATAAAGGAGAAATTGCTCAGTTTGCATCATTATGGATAATAAGATTTCAAAGAACCTGCAGGAATTTATATTCCAGATTTTGTCAAGTTTATGAAGTGATCACAGACTTCTCAAAAGGAGTAAAATAATTGGGAAGTAGTATTTAAAGTTTGCACCAATAAGTACTGTTAAGTAAAATAATTTGTGGTAGTGGGATTCGAATGTCTTCTGGATGTTCAGATGGCAAGTGGTGAGGAGATTTTATGTTACTTAAATCAAGTTGTAAAGAAAAGCTTCTATTCACCTCACCTTTCTATAAAAACTACAGCATGCAGTTTTTCTCTGGTTGAGCTGTCCATGCTCTGACCAAACTGCGTCTGTGCAGGCTGCTAAAGCCATAGGACAAATTTTGTAAGAACACATTCAATTTTCAGTATTAAACCCCAAGCTAGCCCCACCAAGTCTTTACTAGAAATCCAGGATGAGCAGGCAAGACAGCTAGAGAGAGAAAGACAGAAAAGAGAGGAAAACCATCAACAGGTGGCTAAAGTAAGTCTTAGTAATTTTAGCCATAAACAACAAGGTTGATAAGCAGATGATAAATTAACGTGTGCAACACTGTGAAAATAATGCAGGGAGAGTTCACATATACACTGGAGCGTCGTTACACCGCGGACCAATATATTGCGGAAATCAGTATAACGCGGTTGTCCTGTGGCTCCCAAATTTTTTCTACAGATCGCAGATTTTTCGGCGGTTTCCGTCGGTGTTCACGACATTGGAATAGAAAATAACCATTAAAAGTTAATTGGGTTGTTTACATAATTTTAATCAACAGCGTGTCAAAAGTTATCACAGACGATCAAAGCGTCGGTTGTCTTGCCAAGGTGTGAAAGACTTCGATAATTAGTGCATATCACATGTCACCAATTAGCGAAGGTCACCTCATATACACAATACACAAGCCGACGCTCAGGAAAAAGGCTGTGCGTAGCAGTCACTGATTACTTCCAAAGAAAACATTATAAAAGAATTCTATAAATGAAAAAAAAAAACAAAGCTTAAACCCGATTTGTTTATCTGTAGGCTGCTTAGAGTTTTTTAGGCGACGTCAGTACTCACGCAAATAAGTATATTTTATTCGTCCGAAGGTACCTTTTTTGCAAGTGTATATACAAGGGAATTAACTCGAACAAGTCTACTTTCGCTCAATCGGACATCCTCGTCGATATAGGTTTAATTCAGGATACGGAATTGGCCGATGTGTTACGATTGTACTTTCGCTTTGTAAATGGTTTTCAACCGTTTTGCAGCGCATTTTTCACAATAAGTAAGAACATAGGGACTGAAAGCTTACTTCAGCGTTGACTTTCGTTGTGTCAGGTAAGCAGTAAACATGTCTATCTACCTCGTAAGGGCTAAATAAGCGCTACGAACATGTAAACATGGGGTTTTTCATTAGTGGGTGGGGTATTTCTGTGAAGATCGTTATTACGTGTGATTACTTATAACGCGGTTCGATTTTATGTCTCCAGACACCCGCGTTATAACGGTGCTCCAGTGTATAGAGAAAAAAATAAATAAGAATATACATGGTACCAAAACTATTCCAGCATAAAACTCGTCTGCACAAGACTTATTCTTGCTGCAGTTTGTGTTGGTAAACATCGATAAATGTCATGTTTATGCCGAATTAAATATCTTTGCAGACATAATTTTCTATCTTAGAATTCAAGTTTAGTGACAACATGGCTGTATGACCCGAGTTACACAAAAATATAGCTTACGGCATAGGCTCAGACCAGCCTTCATATTGGCAGTCTGATCAGAGCATTCAGTGTTCGTACACAACATTCTTGCACACTGGATAGAAAACGCCATTCTTTTCACCTGGGATAGAAAATCTTATCTTACCCAGGTGTTCTTACCCAGGACTGGAAAAAAATCACGAGCTGTCAATGCATTGGTTGTATAGGAGCTCATGTACCAGCGTCGTCAAGTGACGTTGGCATTTTAAATGATGACGTCACAAACAAGGCAAAAATGACGTCAGTTTTTGCACGCCAGATGTTGACGTAAAGAACCAAATGACGGTCGTTGAAAGCGGTGCCTTCTTTCAAAATCAAATAGAAACCTCTCAAGGGCTAAAATTACGCATTTCAACAAGTTATAAAGTTAAAACAAAACGTGGTGTGCAAGAAAAAGTATCTATCATTGGTGTGAGGTGTGGATAGAAAAATCCGTCACTCAGGAAGCCTCGTGATGCCGAACAGCGACCCTTGTGACGGATTTTTCTATCCACACCTCACACCCATGATAGATACTTATAGTGGTCGTATACAACATTCATTGATCACAGGAATCTACAGGCACAAAATGAAGGTTCTAGCCAAACTGAACAGATTCACATGCTGGACTTGGTCTTTATAAGTTGCAAATACTTCAGGGCCCAGTTGTTCTGAGCATCATTAGTTTAACAAAGTCATTGATCAATGATTTGTTAAGTCTTATAGTGCACTTTAATCAAATGTGTTCATATTTTTGCCAAAAACATGTGAAAATTTTGCACTGCAAAAGTGCCTTGCTTTCTTTTCTGCAAAAAATGAATGGCAGTGCCGTTTGAACATATAATGTCGCATTAACTAACAACATCGTTAGTCATGAACAACCAGGTTAGACATTTACAAATGTTTTATAGAACATTTGCGAACTGCACATGTCAAGACCTGCATGTTCGTAGTATGCTCTTTGACAGCTACAAAGTTAGATTTATTGTCTGAGCAAATTTACATACTCTGAGCCATCTGCAAGTTTGCAGACTGTTCTTAGCGGTCCAGTATATATACTTAAGGACAAAAGTTCTGCACGGATGTTAAAGTTCTGCACGGATGTTAATTTAACATCCGTGCAGAACTTTTGTCCTTAAGTATAGATATTCTCATGAAAAGTATCATGTGATCTAATTTTGTCTTTTATACTTGAGAATAGTGCATAAACAAAATTTATTACAGAATATGTCCCTTGGTAGTGCTAGTGTGTGGAGCACCTCACCCAACATGTCTTCAAACTGGGCTAACGACGGTGCCTGGGGTGCAATCAAACAGTCTGCACAGATGAATAAATCTAATAACAACAGTAATTCACTTGGCTTTTGGGATGATGCAATAATATCAACCTCGGCAGTACCACCGCCGAGCAAGAAACAGTCTGGTAAACAGGGGTAAGTGTAAAATTCATGATATAGGAGTTTGAGAAAGGCTATTGCAGACACCATATGTGAACAGTTCATCAATTCAAATAGTTCTCTTTGCTTCATAGTGATGCATTAATGCCACCATGGGCAGAGGTGTATGCCGGCAGAAAGTGATAAATGAGCAACATTCAGAAAAAAAATGATTGAAAACCTCACTTGAAGTATTACTTTGAAATGCCACAACATGATCTGCATATACTATATGTGTGAACAGGAAAGATTCGGCTCACTCTGCACATCTGGACAGTGTTCTACTTTGAATTCTTGAGAGTCTCAATAAAGAAAAGTTATGACTATCCATTGCCAATTGTGCAGGCTGATCTGAGTATTTATTGTACCCATCTGGCTTAAGGTCCTTTTTCATGCAGTGTCATTCATATTTGGAGAGAGAGTTCCAATAAAAACCAACTACAGAGACCTTTAACCCATTGCATTCTGGGTATTTTTTGTCGCCTGCTGAAATTGTCATCTGCATCAGGAATCAAGAATATTTTGACTATATTGGTCTGACCAACTCTTGTAAAAATGATGTCTAGGCAGCAAACAGTTTGGATCTCAGATTTTTTGTCGCCTGCTGAAATTGTCATCTGCATCAGGCATCAAGAATATTTTGACTATATTGGTCTAACCAACTCTTGTAGAAATGATGTCTAGGCAGCAAACAGTTTGGATCTGAGATCCAAACTGTTTGCCCAGATCCCGATACCCCTAAATGGGTATCCCTAATGGAATGGGTTAAAAGAAGTTAGAAAATACTACCCTGTAATTCATGATGTTGCATTCTGTTGTTGACAAAGAATTTTCCACATTTCCAGGAAGCCATCTGCTGACTTCCCTGCTCTTGGTGGTGGTCCAGGAAACAAGGCCAAACAAGGTTCCCAAGCCAAACCAAAACCATCAAAGTCGAGGAAGGAGGAAGAGGCCGTACAAAGACTGTTTCAGACAGTGAAACCGACGGATGATTTTACAGAGTGGTGTGAGAGACAACTCAGGAATATGGATACGTCGGTGGATATTCCAACTTTTGTTGCTTTTCTCCAGGAGGTTGAATCTCCGTACGAGGTACGAGCTTACGTAAACTTGTGTGTCAAAGCTGTCTCTTATGTTTTTTGTCTTGAAGGTACTTACAGGTTGTGAGAAGATCTTTAAGTAGAATCTTCATTATACGTTTATGGTATATATTTTGGGGGATATTACTGAGCTCAAAATTGTAATTTGAAGAGTTAAAGTATTGGTTTTATGGTCCTGAATTGCATTTAGGGCTCTGCTGGCGCATCCAAATAAAAGAAAGAAAAAACAAATAACCATTTTTAATAGCGTTATCCTCATTTTATTGAATGCACTTTTCATATTTTCAACTTTCAAATTATACTGCTGTGCATCCACAGCCTGTGCTTTCAGCGGCATAATATCACATGTCAATAGGTGAGAGGAGACGTTTTATAATGTCCAGATTCTGACAGTACTGTCGCAAAATTTTGACCTTATCCAGTCAGACTTTTGGTTGTATTCATAAGTGCTTTAGATTCACAGTGTCCGAACTCACTGTACCATCTCTTCCGGTTTTCATAGCATTGAATCGAGATTACAAAGTTCGCTTATAACCAGTAGTCGGAATTCGTTATGTTTTGTGATTTTATCCGGAATCTGCTGCGTCATTTATAAATATTCAGCTTGGAAAATGTAAAGAGGTAAGTTTAATATAATTTGCTCTTTGGTCTTTTACTTTGTTACCCTGTACAATGAAAACCTCATGGCCGTCACAGAAATTTTATTCCGAACAGCTTAATTTAACACGAGTTTGTGTCGTGCAAAACCTAGCTATCATCGTATTACCAAAACTAACAAACTGTAGATTGATAACGCCTTCCGTTTATTTTAAAGATTTTTTATAAAACATGTAAGAAAAGGCTCAAAAAGGTTGTAGAATCATGCCAAGGGCAATTTGAAAACTATACTGTTTACATCCACCCATACACAACATTGTACAGGGCAATAAAGCAAAAGACCGAAGAGCAAATTATATTAAACTTACCTCTACATTTCCGAAGCTGAATAATTATAAATGACGCAGCAAATCCCGGATAAAATCTCAAAACATAATGATTTCCGACTACTGGTTATAAGCGAATGTTTGTACTCTCGATACGACGCTATGGAAACTGAAAGAGCTGGTACAGAGCGTTCGGATACTGTGAGATTGGCACTTAGACAAATTTTTATGGACTTACAGTATGATCTTCCTGGACCTCATGAATTAATTTCAAGGAATGGTTTAGTTTATGGTGGTTCTTTTAAAGAAGCTAATAGCTCAACAGAGCTCTAGATAAGAGGGAGTATTTAGTGATAATTAGGGATAATTTTTGCGAATTCTGCGTAAAAACATATGTTGTGATTCCTCCTCTGAACCGTCTCGACGAGACGGTTCAGATGAGGGGTCACAACATATGGTTTCGATGAGAAATAAGAAAAATGATCCTTAATTATCATCAAATACTCCATCTTATCTTGAGCTCTGGCTCTTTCCAGAAGCTAAAAACTTATAATTAAGTGTCAGCTGTTTATTGTTTGTAGGTCTATGACTATGTAAGATCATATTTGGGGGAATCCAAGTCTGCGACCGAGTTTGCCAAAAGTTTTCTGGAGAAGAGGAGTCAGTTCAAAAATAAGGGGAGGCCAATAGAAGAGGTTTGTAATCCATATCTCCCTCATGAACCACAATTACACCCAGTTTAGTACTTCAGTGTAATTACACTTATAGAAAAGAATTTGCCACTAAGGGAACAAATTCTTGAAGCACTAAGGGTGGCAAAAATGTAAATGGCTGAGTTGCTCTCCCAGAATGTGTAACCATATACCTGAAGGTCTACTGGTTGTTCAAACTTCACTCCATGGGACTGATGAATCATGTCTGAACAGAACAGGCCCCGAGGTTATAAAACTTTTTTCATGCTCAACTCAGCTCAGCATGAAATTTTCTCTGTTGATAAATATGAAAATGCCAACCAATGTTGGCATTTTCATATTAATAAGCAGAGAAAATTTCATACTCAGCTCAACTGAGCAGTAAAACAACTGTACTAATCAGTAATTTGCTATTTATTAGCAGGTAAAATTTCATGCTCAGCTGAGTTGAGCATGAAAAAAGTTTTATAACCCCGGGGCCAGGCCTGCTATGAATATTCTGAATTGACAAGCTATTGACTTATGAAATAGCTTTCATTGCTTGCACTGAGATACCAACAAGAGACCTGGGAAAAGACGACATATATGGAGTTATATCTTGTGACGAGTGATGGTAGGCATGTGCAAACAACATAATGCTCCAATTGGTGTATGCAGCTGTCCAAACTGATTAGAATTTTCTGTTTTCTAATTTAAGATTTCTCAGGATTCATTGATTGTATGTGCAGACGTTACATTGATGACACTGCCAGAGCTTTTGATAAGAGGGAGCACTTGGTGATAATTAGGGATAATTTTTGTTAATTTGGCATAAAAACATATGATGTGACCCCTTATCTGGACCGTCTCAATGAGACAGTTCAGATGAGGGGTCGCAACATATGGTTTCAATGAGAAATAAAAAAAAGTTATCCCTCAATTGTCATCAAATACTCCTCCTTGTCTAGAGCTCTGCACTGTACAGATGCACAGGCTATCTGAGACTCTACGTGTTGTATATGCCATCTTACTGGCCATCTTAATTCATTCTATCATAGACTGAAGTTTTTACCTTCCAAAACAATCCGGAAAATCTAGATCCATCTTATAAAGATGGATCTAGATTTTTGGCATTGTTTCGGAAGGGGAATCTCCATTGCGTAGAAAAGTTTCGTAAGATTGATATACATATTTGGGGTCACTCTAGAGAGGCATTTTCATAGCCGACTAATTCCAACACAACTTCCCACTGCTAATTTGGCGCAATTTGATTGGTCATGCTTGTAGAGAAAATGGCAGTTATACTTTGATAAATCCCCTGAACCAGAAACTGGGAACTACTTGGACTTTCTTTGCGGCAGTTTCTAAAATACTTAGTATACGTGACAAATTTAGTATAACTGACAAATTTAATGATGTGCCGGTCATATAATTTGGAAAGAAAATAATGTTATATGAGCGATCAGTATGCTGTAAAGTGTGCCAGTCATATAGAAAATGGCCTTTATACTTTGATAAATCGTCTGAATCAGAAACTGGGAACTGCTTGGAACTATTTTCTTTGCGGCAGTTTCTAAAATACTTAGTATACGTGACAAATTTAGTATAACTGACAAATTTAATGATGTGCCGGTCATATAATTTGGAAAGAAAATAATGTTATATGAGCGATCAGTATGCTGTAAAGTGTGCCAGTCATATAGAAAATGGCCTTTATACTTGGATAGATCTTCTGAACCAGAAACTGGGAACTACTTGGAACTATTTTCTTTGCAGCAGTTTCTAAAATACTTAGTATACCTGACAAATTTAGTATACCTGACAAATTTAATGATGTGCCGGTCATATAATTTGGAAAGAAAATAATGTTATATGAGCGATCAGTATGCCGTAAAGTGTGCCAGTCATATAATTTGGAAAGAAAATATGTTATATGAGCGATCATGATGCTGCTAATATCCATCATACAGGAGATATCTAAAGTATGTTATTGTTATCAGTGATATAGAGGATCTCATGTGAGTGCTCATGTATTATTGAATTTATTAAACAAGTTGGGGAAAAAGATAAGATGCGAGGCTTTGCCGAGCAGCTTATCGGTTTTTCCCAACGAGTTTAATAAATTCAATAATACAGGAGCACGAATGCAAGGTTCTATTTATCATATGACACTAAAATTGCAGTTTATTAGCAAAATTTGCACTAAAACTTCACGATTTCGCCATTAGAAAACGCGATGTTTTAATGGACGTCAACGTATAACGTTACGACGTAATTTGCATATTTATCGTTTTTAATGCATGGGTTTATTAAACTCTCAGATGCGACGTCGTATGATAAACTTATTTATCATTTGATTGTTTAGGATAGCATCTGGGGCCCGGCTCCCGCCATCACACCAAGAGAACTGCGTCAACCAATCACAGAGGAAAACCATAAGGGAAAGGGAGGTAAAAAGAAGAAAAATAGAATGATGAAGCTGGACTCAAGCATTCTCGGATTTACTGTCCACGCTGCGCCTGACAGGATTGTAGGAGAAATTGATTCGGAAGTCAGTGGAGGCAGTGCACGTTGAAGAGATGTTCAGATATGCTTGGTTTTCCTTTTGCTTTAGTGTGATGGTTTTGATGGGTAAAATGTGCCAAAATATACCAAACTCATGCTTGGCATTATACCCAAGATTTTGGTAACTGTTGACGATTATCCCCCATGAAGAGAGGGCTGGCCGAGTGAAGGACGATTGTCTCAGAAAATGAATGGAAAGTGGCAGATGCATGGTCAGTTTTGGGGTGAAGAGTAACTCAGAAGCTTGTTTCAGGGAAGAGATCTTTGAAATGTTTAAATGTTTGATGCACCTTTGATAATTTTTAATAAGCCAAAATTATGTGATGAAAATTTTATAATATCTTTTGTTTTCTACAAAAGCAAGTGGTGGGGTCAAATTTTAAATGCTAGGGCTTGTTAGATTCAACAAGTCCTACTTTGATGGCAAATAAAAAAAAAGATTAGCCACAAAAGGTTGGCTTATCACCATGGCCTGGTTGTTCTTAACAAAGGTGCTGTTAGTTAGCAAGACTTTCCAAATGCATGACTTTCTAAATCCATCATAAGCAAAAACATTGATATTTCTGGCTGAAAAAATGTAAGGAGCTTTGCACTGGAAAGCTGCTATAGATAATAACACACCTTGTAGTGTTCTAGAAGACTTAAATCCTTAATTCTAACTTTGGTCGCCTATATAGCCTATGGTAAGGATAGAAGGTGTAACATCGTTTTCTCGCATGAAAAAACTTACGAAATGCATGTAAAAGCCTCTGTTACAGTCAAAGTTGTTGGCTGGATTTTTCATTTAATCATGGCGGAAAACTGGAAAAATCTGAAGGTAACACTTGCGTTTTTGTCGTTTCTGGGGTGGTAGAATCAAAATAGATTATTGCTTACAAGTGATTTTTGGCCAATATATAACTGGTTGTGTCATTCGTCGGTGACTATATCACGCGCGCTTGGCGCTTGTGATATTATCCACTTCACGACTGACCTCCAACCAGTGATACATTGGGCAACAAATCACTGTAAGCAAGAATCTATTTCTTAACTTACCAGTTATGCTAGGTCAGAATAGCTGGGTCATGATGTATATGGTGCTTACGTATTACTTCACTAAACTCTATTAAAATAGACTATTTGAGCCGTGACACGGGAAAACCAACAATGTGGTTGTGCGCCCAGCGCAGACTCAGATCAGCCTGGGCATCCGCCCAGTCTGATCAGAATCTTCGCTGTCCGCATGAAGGTAGCTTAGACCCTTAGCTACCCTTTGAGCGCCAAGCAGCGATTCTGATAAGACTGGGTGGATGCCCAGGCTGATCTGAGTCTGCGCTGGGTGCACAACCACATTGTTGGTTTTCAAGTGTCATGGCTCATTTACAGTTTATTTTTTGCCTGTGCCACTTATACATGGGTTTGGCTTCTGTGTTAATCCTAAACATATAGGAGCCATGACACAAGAAAACTAAAAATGTGGTTGTGCGCCCAGGGTAGACTCAGATCAGCTTGGGCATCTGCCCAGTTTACTCCGACTCTTAGTTAAGAGCTCAAAGGGTAGCTTAGGGTCTAAGCTACCTCCATGAGGAGAGCGAAGACTCTGATAAGACTGGGCAGATGCCCAGGCTGATCTGAGTCTGCACTGGGAGCACAACCACATTGTTGGTTTTGTCGTGTCGTGGCTCATACACGTAAGAACTATTTCTAAGTCCATTGTCGTATAAAGGAATGCTTTATGAAATGTGACAAACAATGTATGCCCAACAGCACAACACCTATGCAGGGAGCACTCAGATCTTTATAGGGTATAATCGATTCTGCCAATTTTCGCTTCCTGCAGAGACTGTCATATTTGGCTTCTGCAGAGACACTCTGCGAACTCTTGCTTCCTGCAGAGACTACTGTCCTCGTAAAATGGCTTCCTGCTGAGACTGTCAGCGTGACTGCTTCCTGCGGAGAGCTTTGGCAGGAAGCAGAATCGCGCGGACAGTCTCTGCAGGAAGCCATTTATCATGTACAGAACTCTCGGTAGGAAGCAAGAGATCGGGGACAGTCTCGGCAGAAGCCAAATATGATGTACAGTCTCTGCAGGAAGCGAAAATTAGCGGAATCGATTATACCCTGTGATCTAGGTCACTCAGAGCTCTAGATAAGGAGGGTGTTGAGGATAATTCAGTGATAATTTTTTAGTGTAAACATGTTGTGACCCCTCATTAGAACCATCTTGGAGAGATTGTTCTGAGGGGTCACAACTCAGGTTTTTAAGGAAAATTGTCCCTAAATTATTCCTATTACCACTTCTTATCTGGAGCAATGGGACCAGGTCTACAGTGTTATGCTCAGGGGTTTCTGTGCAGATGTTTAGGATAAACACAGTACCCAAACTCATGGCAAGGTCATGTTTTAAAGGAGGTTCAGGCAGGCCATCTATCATCGTTGTGTGAATAATAACATCAGGCCCCATTGTTCAAAGCATTGTTAGCCTAATAAGCTTGTTAAGAGGTCAACAACAAGCTGGCACAAAATTTGAGCAGCGACACGACAAAACCAACAATGTGGTTGTGCGCCCAGTGCAGACTCGGATCAGCCTGGGCATTTGCTCAGTTTGATTAGACTCTTCGTTAAGTGTTCAAAGGGAAGCTAAGGGTCTGAGCTACCTCCATGCGGACAGCGAAGACTCTGATCAGACTGGGCGGATGCCCAGGCTGATCTTAGTCTGCGCTGGGCGCACAACCACATTGTTGGTTTTGTCGTGTCGTGGCTCATTTATGCATTGATGAAGATGTTGGAGGGGTACTGACCATGGACCTTGAAAGAACAGCTGTTATTCTGAGTAATCTGGTAAATGGCAAAATGAAGATGTATCATGTATTGAGTTTTAGCTGAGTTGAAGGGAGTGGCATAGGTCACTCAAACACTTGACATTTTTTCTTAAAGAAAAGTGTTCTTGGAGGAATTGGATACTAGAATCAGTATGCCTGTAAGCTTTTGTGGTGTTGCCAAAAAGTTTTCATGTTTACACAATTGTTATGTAGACTGGTGCTAATTATTCAGGAAGTCTGCAGTTTTAGTTGGAATCTGATTTTCAAAATTATTGCTTGAGACTGATAATTTTGATTAGTTTTGGGAGTGGGGCTTGGAATGGGAAAAAATCTTGCTATTTCTAAGCCACAAGGACCTCTAAAATGGGCAGGGGAATCACTTAGGGAAAATACTACTGCTATCCCTTTTGTTTGATGTTTTATTATTCATAAATGATACAGTAGGAATGATGTATAGAAATGATACAGTAGAAATGACCTATAGAAATGTGCGGTGAAGGGGTTGGGGGGGGGGGGGGGGGTATATTGCAGCTTTCAAATAAATAAGTTGTGTAGCCTCAATGGCCATATGATATGTAAATTATGAGGACTGTCTGGCAACACTGTGAAAATGTCTGATGTTATTTATGTGCTATTTAGTTTAAATAAGAATATTTTATTAATGAAAATGATACAGACAGGAAGCAATGTTTTAACATTCTATTTTTTTATTTTAATGAAATTTAACAAAAATTCCATGGTCATGAAAACTAAACACTTAAAATGACAAACATGAAAATTGTTGAATTTGCAAATTGTGTAGATCCAGATGAGATGGCTCTTTATGAGCTAGCTACCTCATCTGGATCTACACTGTTTGTAAATTCAACTAATTTCATTTCTGGCCCTTTAAATGCCAAGAAAGATTAAGCTTGAGCGGGATTGTAAATAAAGACCATTTTAAATTGCCATGCATTTCATATTGAAAAACAGTTTTATTTTTTGTATGATGAGTACTGTCATATCAGTATACAAGAAGTCTTAGGGAATTGTGGTGTGTCAGTGCATTTTTCATGCTTGGTTAATGTGCAGTTTTATTTCCTCTTGAAATTGAAGAATTCACGCTTATGCAAATAGATAGCCACACTATGACAATGTAATTCAACTCGTATGTATGTAAAGCATATTTGAGCTGCGACACGGCAAAATCATCAAAGTGGCATGTGTGCCAAGTGAAGAATCAGATCAGCCTGGGCATCCGCCCAGTTTGATCAGTCTTTCACTGTCGGCATGGAAGTAGCTTTGACCTTTAGCTACCATTTAAAGGCAAGACTCTGATCTGAGTCTTCGCTGGGCGCACAAGCAACTTTGTTGGTTTTGTCGTGTTGTGCCACATTTGTGCACAGTCTTTGATCCGTTTGAGTCATCACATAACTCCTGATAGTGGTGGCCAAATCGAAATTTGGGTTTGGCCACTTTCAGCAGTTTTGTGATAGCTCTAATTGAGCCACATCATGTGATTTCCAACAATGTGGCATTGGTGACAATCAAAGGCTCTGATCAGACTGCACATAAGTGCAGTCTGATCAGAGTCTTTGCTTGTCACAACAGCCATCTACGGAAGTGACCCAAACCATACAGCCAACAGTGAGGCCTCTCTTGACCCAGAGTAAATGGTAAGGATAATCTGAATATCATGTGGAAAAACTGCCACATTGTTGGAAATCACATGATGTGGCTCATTTTAGCTTCAGAGCTGAAAATTTGTACTGGGATGCATTACTTGCAAACAAGTTGAATAGCATTGTTATAATTTGGCTATCCGTTCGCAGAAGTTTGTATTTTTAATTTTCAGGTGGGAATGGAATTACTCATTTACGAGACATGAATTTGGCACTGGTTTGTTAAAATGGCATCTTTGATAAAACAAAGGTATATCTAAGTACTGAAAAGTTTTGGCATGTGGGAAACAGTGTATGTGGATACTATACAGTATATCTCATGCATTGTAAAATGTCCATCTGAAGTCTGTGCAAGATTATTATTGTCCCTATAATAGTCAAAATATTTTTTCTCGGATAGTAATTTATCTAAAAGCTATTTTTTATGCTCTTTGAGCGATAGTTTCATATTTTAGATGCATCTCAGCAAAGTAACATCAGATTCTATTTCATGGAACTACTCAGAGCTCTAGATAAAAGGGGTATTTGATGATAACTGAGGGATAATTTTCTTTATTTCTCACTGAAACCATATGTTGTGACCCCTCATCTGAACCGTCTCGTCGAGACGGTTCAGATGAGAGGTCACAACATATGTTTTTATCCAGAATTAACAAAAATTATCTCTAATTATCACAAAATACTCCCTCTTATCTAGGCCTCTGACTACTGCAGCAGTGTTGTCTGCCAAGGTTTTGAAAGAGGAGGAGGTTGGTGCAGGGTTCTGATGGGTCAGGGAAAGTCAAGGAAATATAAATTTTTTCAAGGTCGGGGAAAAGATAGGGAATTTTGAGGCTGGTCAGGGAAATTTACAATTGTTAAGTCAAATGTCAGGGAAAATTCAGGTAGTTTTGATGTTTCAAGTTTTATATCAAAATTGTCACAAATTATCCTATCGTTGAGTGTCATCTTCATGGGATATTAGGAAAGAAACACTCGATCAGAGCTCCAGATAGGAGTTGAGATTTGAGGATGATTTAAGCCACGTAACAGTAAAAGGTGGCTTAATGTTTCTCCGAGCAGCAAAGACTCAAACCAGCTTGTGAATCCATGCAGTTTAGCTAGAGACTTGGGGTTGTATTTATAAAACGACTTAAGTGGTTGCTATGCTGTTGCTAGGGCTGAGTTTCTATGAAGGATTTGGTTGGTTGGTTGATTTGATGCTTAACGTCCACAGTAAACAACTAAGGTCATGTCGGGACGGTCAGTTAACCTAACCACACTATTCCTGGGCAGGCTTAGACCTCCTAAGCGGTTAACCAGTACTAAGTGCACATACGTTCGCCAGTAACTGACAACTGCCCTTCTTGAATCAGGGGAAGGAGAAACGAATGTATGTGGCCAGACCGGGATTCGAACCCAGGACCTCTGACTTACGAGTCAGGTGCCCTACCGATTGCGCTACCCGGCCCGGCCTTCTATGAAGGAGATTCCCTACAACTACGAAATTTATCTGGAGGAACAGTCTAAAAAGACTGTTCCTCCAGAGCAAATTTCATAGTTGCAGGAAAACTTCATAGAAATGTAGCCTTAGCAACAGCATAGCAACGACTTAAGTCGTTTTATAAATACGGCCTTTGGTTTTGTGCCTGTAGATTTCCTCTTGGTCATACATGGTGCATGTGACCACAAAGGCTCTGACAAGACTGCTGGGATTGACAGGCAGGGGCCATATTCATAAAACAACTTAAGTGGTTGCAATGCGGTTGCTAAGGCTAAATTTATTAGAAGGAGATTCCCGAATCTCCTTTATAGATATTTAGCCTTAGCAACCGCATAGCAACGACTTAAGTGGCTTTATGAATATGGCCCCTGGTCTCAGCTTTGCTGTTTGCATATTTGGTTAAGCAACCTTTTTGAGTTCCTCGGCTCGTTTTTTAATTTGTTGTGCTCATTCTGAATGAAAACATGGTCCCACTTGTTAGAACTTCCTAGAAAAAAAAAGGTCATATGTGTGGCCATAAACTGTTTTTTTTTTGTTTTTTTTTTCAGAGAAATAAAAACTGTCAGATGGGATAAACAACGTTAGCACTCGTGGGCGCTAGGTGAACTGGTACTCTTTTACACAATTTGTGTACTACTTGATACTAGTCCATTGCGTGCCAATAACACACCTGGCTAGCTATGTTTTCAAGGATGTTACAAAACGAAAAAGAGCTGTTACGAAAGGAAAAAGAAACATAGTTACCAAACAACCTGGTCATGTCGTTAGGTAACTTGGACTCTTTTTCGTGACGTAACAGCTCTTTTTCGTTTCATAACAGCCCTTGTATATACATAGTTAACCAGGGGTGAATAAGCGCTTGCATTGTTGAAAGCACCTATGTATTGTAACGGTTAAAAAGCATTCTAGTGTCTGATGGTACTTTGGTTTGAGAACATTGCTCTTGTTAACACTACCGAGGTAGTGGCTCATTGTTGAAATGTTGAAATAATGTATGAGAAAAAATGAATAATAAAAAGTTATAAAAAATGAACATGACAAGTGTTGAAAAAATCTTGGAAATAAAAGAAATGAAAATTTGAGTTGTTCTGTTTGCTGACCATGTAGTATCCATGGTGTCTGCATGTTCGTTAGCCAATGACATGTATGCAAATTAAAAGCTGGTTTTGTTGCAACTTGTTTGCCACTGTACAATTGCAAGGGAAGCAACTATGCCATTTTCGCTTTGTATTTTTGCTTCCCTAACGGCAATTCTTTTTTTAGGAGTACCGGTAGTCCCTATTTTAGAAGTTTCATGGCCATGGAAGGAATGGGAAGTTACTAAAGCTGTTTCCCATTGTACAAGTGGTGGAAATGTATGTTGTGTGAAAACCTGTCTGATACAGGACTATTCATGTTTCCAAGGGAGATCACTCTGGACTGCCATACAATGTATTTATTTGGTCAAAAGATTGGGGCTTTTTTTCGCTCAAAATCACCCTAGATATGTAAACCAGTTCTGCTAACTCTGGATCTAGATTTTTGTGGTTGTTTAGAGGGGAGAAAAAAGAAGGATCTAGATTGTTGCAGTTGTTTAGAAGGGAGAAAAAAAAAGATCCAGATTTTTGCGGTTGTTTAGAAGGCAGAAAAAAATAAATAGAAAATTGTGTCTGTAAAACACAGATGATGCCCCAGTGCTGCACATGTGCCCAGCTTCCCCTCTTCTTCCCCAACCCCCTTCCCCACTTTTGTACTTAGAAAGGCATGTGCCTATCTCTTAATATGTTGGTAACATCTGTGAAAGTTTCAGTGATTTAAACAAAGCTGTTGACAATATTGAATATACAAACTTGTCATCCTGTACTGCATAAGAACTGTGGAAGGAGTTGACAATACAATCTTGTCATCCTGTATTAGGCAAAACCTGAAAAACTGTTGGTTTGAAAAGGCAGTAATTTTGTCAAAAATACTTTTTCCGCTTGGAAAAGAAACATGCATATCTTCAATATATCTGAAACACCTGTGCTTAATTTCAAACTGATAGCTTATAAACACTGAGAGGGTTTGATTATACAAATATGCCATCCTGTTTTAGCCAGAACCTGTAAAATTTCAAAGTTTAAAAAGGTAATTTTGTCAAGCATAACTTTTTTTCTCTTCATAAAGGCACATGCACATCTTCAATAAGTCTGTAAGTTTCAAATTTATTATTAGTAATAAATTGTGGAAGGAGTTGATTATTTGTACAATTGTTTTGTCATACAGTAATAATCACCTCTTTTCCCCCCCCCCCCACCCCCCCACCACCACCACTCCTCTTCCTCCAACAAAAAAATAGTTTATGGAAGCTGTAATTTTGTTAAAAATTAATTTTTCCTCCTCAAAAAGGCACATGTATCCTCAAAAAGGCACATGCATTAGTGAGAACAAAAAATCTTATAAACACATGAAAATGAAATGAATTTGCTTTCTTCTGAAAGGATGTACTTTGAAAGAGGGTTACTTCTTGGAGCAAATTCAGATTCTTTCCTCCTAGTCGATTTATGAGAATACACCAGGGAAAAAAAACTCTGCTTGGAAAGGGAGGCAAAATTTTTGAGTGCCCTACGTCCATAGACATAGGCAGATTATGCATGCTTATTACATCAGCCTGCACACATGCAAGGCCTTGTCTGCAGAGGCTTGCATATGTCCTATAGGTCAGGACCATTTTGCCTGGGCTTTTTAAGTTGTTGATTACTTATTTACAACTTGTTTAAATGTTAGAATAACTGTCTCCTGCGATTAACAGCAGTGTCGTATTTCCTGTTGTTGGTTGTGGCAGTGTAAACAATGCCCAGACATGCGCAAGACTGTATTTCATTGCATTTTTCTTAACCCGTTCCATTCGGGATACCCCTTTAGAGATATGTGGGCAAACAGTTTGGATCCAGATCAGGCCCCTGATCTTAGATCCAAACTATTTGCTGCCTAAACATCATTTCTACATGAGTTAGTTAGACCACTATTGTAAAAATATTCTTGATTTTTGATGCAGACGACAATTTCAGCAGACGACATAAAAATACCCAGAATGCAATGGGTTAAGAGATATACACCTTCATTACATTAACAGCAATTGTCACAAAAACATGTTCTACCAACTGTTGCGAGTTTATGACAATTCAGTTGGATCTTGAAAATCCCGATTTACATAACCCATTTCATATGCTCCGGTCTCGGCACTGTCTTTATTATCTGTTCCAGATTCTCTTCCAACAGGCTTGGGTCTTTCTAGGTCACTATGTCGCTTTTTCCTGGCTATTCCTTCTGTTAGACCTACATTATCATCATCATCATCCTGAAGAGTTAAAAGACACATGAAATGATGATACATGGGTCATGTCATTAGTAAACCTGATATATAGGAGCAGAACAACTGGGTTTAAGATTTCAAATGTATGCAAAAGCTTTTGCAGCTCCTCACATTTTTCAGCAAAAAATATTAGCACACTTGATTATATGTGTATTAGAAGACAACCAATTACTGACTAACACCTTTGTAAATGATGCTTTCAACAACTGGGCTCAGATGACCCCACAATGCAAGGCTATGCTATGCATTTCAGAATAGGTTTGTCATGTATACTAATGCAGGAGCAATAACAGTGGAAAGGAAAGTTTTCAAAACAATTCAGTTCCAGTATTACTAGAAAATTACAGAATAGGAAAAACTCTTACCTCCCCATGTCTAACACCAAATCTCAGTGGTTTTCTAATCTTTTCTGGTAGGAATGGGAAACACACATCAAAGAAGGGACATATCAGTTTTGGATTGATAGTAGTTGGATCGGCTGGACCTGAAAACAACAAAAAGGCTACTTGTAATCACGAAAGTTCATGTGTAGAAACCTAAGCTTAACAAATCTACTGAAAATAAATGCTCCATTCCCCTCAAATATCACTAATATTAGGGATTGTTTTGGAAGGTAAATTCCCTGTCTTATAACCAAAGAAATATGGTATGTTTGCAGGCATTTAAGTTTGCACATTTATGGTTTACCACACATTTACATTTATCACGAAAATCATGAAAATTAATAAACCACAAATGTTTGTACAAGTATTGTATCGGACATCTATCTACGACTGCAAAACTACTTCAAGAGCTGCTTACATAAATAGTGAAAGTACCTAAATATTTATGGCAAACACCTTACTTTGCTATTAAGGTGATTGGGTACATTTCATATATTTCCACCTTTTAATAAAGGTAAAACAACAACTGATTTACTGTTTCCATGGAAAAAGGTGTTCTAGAATGGGGTCTACTCTTAGAGGAAAGAATCCTTTTCTTAGGACAGCAGAGCAAACTATTCTTTAACTATTCTTTAAGAGTTAACCCCCACTGAGAACCGAGACAAAAGCCATGACAGGACAAAACCAACAAAGTGGCACGTGTGTTACACTAGGAGTCAGATGCCAGAGAATTCGCTGTGGGCATGGCGGTAGCTTAGACCTCTAGCTACCCTTGAAGCGCACAACAAAGACACTGATCAGACTGGGCAGATGCCCGGGCAGATCTGTGTCTTTGCGTGGGGCACATGCCATTTTGTTGGGTTGGTTGTGTTGTGGCTCATTTACCATATGATCAGATTATACAAACCTGTAAGCAGACTAACCACCAACCCAACAATAAGAGTAATAATTGTAGCTAAAGCTGCATACCACATATATGATAACGTGTACAGTCTCTGGATTCCTCTGAAACAAATAAATGCAACATCTATGGAGATCATTCATAAAAGATACTTCATGCCATGTTTGATGACTGCAGGTGTTACTCTAATGTATTGAGACACCTGAAACCGTTAATTTTCCATTTGTCCCAAATGGAAAATTAATGGTTTTTAGGTGTCCCAATACTTAAGCACATTAGGGTATTATAGTTTGTGAGAAATGGACTTAGGGTCAACATAATTGTGGATAGATTAACAGAATGACTGACTAAAGGACCAACAGATGGAAGGACGGAAAATTTGATGCCTATATCCAATTTTCTGCTAAAGCAGGAGTGACAAAATCTCCAATTTTGAAGCCAGAGATAACCAAATTGTTCAACTATTTCTCCTTGCATTATTGGTTTCTCTCATTTACTTACGAGTATTTATCAAACATAGATGTTGTCACCTCAGGTTCTAGTGTTGTTCTAGTCAACATGGTAGTCAAGTCTGTCACATTTAATGACGAAGCGTTTGTGCTGCAGCCATCTGTACTAACAGCTGGCCATCTAGCAATGCTGGTCTTAGTGATCACTGCAGCAATACCAATCCAGAGCATGATAACCAGGCTTGTAAAATATCCAGCCAAACAACCCTGAAATTAAGCATTCCCAGGTTCTAAAAGCATAGCTCATGAAAGAAGCCCAGCTGCTTACCCTAAAGTGCTTAAGTATTGGGACACCTAAAACTGTTAATTTTCCATTTGTCCCAAATGGAAAATTAATGGTTTTTAGGTGTCCCAATTTTTAAGCACATTAGGGTATACACAAAAGGTGAATGTTATTTCACTGCAAACATTTAAACACTGGTGACACTAGAATAACTGGAAATTTACATTCAAGGATTATATACAGGTAAACTGTATTGAACTATATTGGCTTCACTTAAACGTAAAACTTTTCAGCATTGAAAACTGGAATGAAATATTTATGATAGTCTACATCTTATGTGATATACGCGATCAATTCAAATGATATTTTCACCACTTACCATATATGTGGCAATTTTCGCGGGTTCAAATTTTCGGGGTTTAGGTTCAAAAACATAAACATTTATTTTGGCGATTTTAATTTTCGCAGTAAGCAACGTGTGCGAAAAGTAAAATTGCTTCTTTATCACTTGAGCCAGTTATTTCATTAACCTGCAGCAGGACCACATTTTAATGACAGAACTGGCTCAAGTGAAAAGTACAAGAACTTACCGAAGCTAACAGAAACAAATTATATGGACACTGTGTCTACCGATGATACTTTGTACAAAACATGAAATTATTTTGCGATTTTCATATTTGCAGTTTCTTGGTGACCACGAAATACCGCGGAAAATGGAACACCCTGAAAATTATTGCGTATACGGTAAATAGAATCAAATGTGCATTTATCATGCTTATCATCTATTTATAAAATATAGTTAAAATGAGAGGTATTTGTATATAGTAGGTACAGTTCATATAACACCAATTCAGAACATCACCTACTGCGGGAATCACTACTGTAAGCTGTAAAACATGAAAAGTGTGCTTCCTGCATCTGCATTCAAAAAAGACAAAGACTAGCCTGCTCATCCAGAGCTCTAGATAAGGGAGTATGGTGATAATTAAGCATAATTTTTGTTATTTCTGCATAAAAACATATGTTGTGACCCCTCATCTGAACTGTCTCGACGAGACGGTTCAGATAAGGGGTCACAACATATGGTTTCAATGAGAAATAAGAAAAATTATCCCTAAATTATCATCAAATACTCCCTTTTATCTACAGCTCTGACATCCCTGACAGCCTTAGCTCTATGCATATAGCATTCCAGGATTCTGAAGCAACTACAAAATGAACACTCTAGCTAAAAGAGTACAGTCAACTCTCGATATCTCGAAGTCTAATTTCAGCCCAAACTTCTGATATCTCAAAGTAAAGTTTCTGGTACCAGAAAATTTACTTTGAGATATCAGTAGTTTGAGATAAATAGAATCTATCATTGGTCTCCGATGCGGACAGGGAAACCCCAACCCGAGGGCTTACGGGGTGTGTCGGAAACGAGGCTTGCCGAGTTTCCGACACACCCCGTGTGCCCGAGCGTTAGGATTTCCCTGTCCGCATCGGAGACCAATGATTGATTATTTTTCTTACCTACGATAATATTTACTTCAAATTGAACTGGGAACTAATAGGCCTATTTCATGCAAACGTGTACAAGTGTAAGTAGTACAACCATGTCACCCTCACGGCTGCTGTAGTGAACAGACAAGTAAAAAATAGGTTCTGACAAATCCGCATTTTTAGATTTTCTAATTGAAATCTATATTAAAGAACAAAATTTGTATTGAGACGACTACAGAAAGCGCGTGTATGACGTTAATTGTGACGTAACATCAACGTCATTTCAAACGTCAGTTGATAACGTCTTCAAAATGGCGGCCTCCTCGACAGTGTTGGTCACGGTGAAACATTGACTATTTTGGATCTTTTTCCGACTTTAAGCCCTTGAAACAGGCTATAATGGAATAACCATTCTTGGATTGGATTTTATCGATGTGGCAATTCATTCCTATGAAAGAATAATGCATAAAGTATGGAATCGCTTAGCCGGGCGCACCTAATTTCAAGGAGCGCGTAGTGGTACACAGAATTCAAGCTCTTGTGAGCTGTCCCAGCCCATGGGCAAGACAGAATTTTCCAGCACCGCTAAAAATAGAACAAACTCTGACTCGTAGGTAAGAAAACAGGAGTTGAAATGTAAATAAAAGTAGGAAGTATGTTCTTTGATATAAAAATTTACTTTGAGTTATCAGTAGTTTGAGATAACAGGAGTTGAAATGTAAATAAAAGTAGGCAGTATGTTTTTATATAAAAATTTACTTTGAGATATCAGTAGTTTGAGATAACAGGAGTTGAAATGTAAATAAAAGTAGGAAGTATTTTCTTTGATATCAATATTTACTTTGAGATATCAGTAGGTTGTGATAACAGGAGTTGAAATGCAAATAAAAGTAGAAAGTATGTTCTTTGATATAAGAATTTACTTTGAGATATCAGTAGTTTGAGATAACAGGAGTTGAAATGTAAATAAAAGTAGGAAATATGTTCTTTGATATAAAATTTACTTTGAGATATCAGTAGTTTGAGATAACAGGAGTTGAAATGTAAATAAAAGTAGGAAGTATGTTCTTTGATATCAAAATTTACTTTGAGATATCAGTAGTTTGAGATAACAGGAGCTGAAATGTAAATAAAAGTAGGAAGTATGTTCTTTGATATCAAAATTTACTTTGAGATATCAGTAGGTTGTGATAACAGGAGTTGAAATGTAAATAAAAGTAGGAAATATGATCTTTGATGTAAGAAAATATTTTGAGATATCAATGTTCGAGATATCAGGAGTTGACTGTAGTTTGAGCCTTGCTGTCAGCTCAAAACGCCCTTTTTGTGTGTCGAAATTCACAAACTTACAAACTTGTTTGACCATGGAAAGAGCATCCCAAGAGCAAATATTCCCATCAATGGACCACTCAAAATGCCAAACAAGACATAGGTCAGCTAGAGAAAAGAAAGAACGTTTTATAGATCATGGGTTTTATGCGTATTGGTGATGAGTGAGGACCAGCCTATGAGCATCAGGCCCCAAGGTTATAAAACTTGAGTACATTCTCAAACTCAAAATAAAGCACACTGATTGGCTGCTTCCGAGCATGTGCTCGGAAGCAGCCAATCAGTGTGCTTTATTTTGAGTTTGAGATTATTCCTAAGTTTTATAACCGAGAACCCTGTACTGTCCACTTGGAGCCTCTGCAGACCATCAGCAGATCCTTTTGTTCCAGAATGTTTATTTTGAGATACCAGTAGTTTGAAATAACAGGAGGAGTTGAAATGTAAAGAAAATAGGAAATGTATCAAAACTGTATTTTGATACAAGAGGGTACTTTGATATATCTTTGAGACAATGAATGTCCACTGCACATGGCTTAAGGTCTCTTTCTTACAATGTGAATCATTTTGTAATAGGAAATAAATTTCCACCTGCAGAAGATCAAGGTTATGCATACTGCTGTAACTTTTACAATATGGTAGTGAAAGTAACACCATAATGCAATATATCAGTGAAAAATGCAAACATTGACGTCATGTTTGTAATTTTGAGGTCATTTACAACACAACAGCTCAGTTCATCTGAGTAGCAGAGTGAATGACAGTCTGCAGATATATTTCAATACCCAGAATTTTGTGTTAGATATGAGTAACAACCACACAAACTTATCGCAATTAAATTTAACGACTTGGCCATCATCTTGTCATTATCTGTTATATCATCGTTCTTTGGACAGAGTTTGTGCGAAATATGTAGTGCAAATTCATAATCTGAAAATTTTGTAGACTCAGTTCAAGACAGACATAAAAAGAAGGTTCTAGCTAAAATTTATGGATATACTAAAAAGGTAAAGGTAAAGGTTTCCCATAGCCTAATAGCCATAGGGGCAGTGGGGGTTAGAGAACCACTGTCGCTTGGGCACATCAAATGAAAGGGGGAGCCCTTCTCTCTCCTTTCGCTGCCTTATTCTTCCCTAATTCAAAAAAGATACCCATTTACTGCTGGGTTGACAGAGAGTTTTCCAGTCGTTGGATGGTGACGGTGAGCCGCGAACTCACGACCTTCCAGCGACTTTCTGCACCATAACCAAGTCACTCTAACCACTCGGCCACGGCACCTCTCCCACTTGGCCATGGCGCCTCTGAATGGATAATTCTAAAAACTGGGACACCCAAAATAATCACTCCAACTGTCCTAAAAACGGACAAGTTTGGTTTTACAATGCATCAGTGTATGTAAAAGATGTAGATGGAATGGTATACAGTGTTGACCCTGATCAGAAGGCTCCTTTGCTAATATCAGCACTGTTTGCACAAACATCTATCTGTGAGCGGCAACACTACAAAACCAACAAAGTGGTATGTGCGTCCAGCAAAGACTCAGATCAGCCTGGGCATCCGCCCAGTCTGATCAGAGTCTTTGCTGAGTGCATAAAGGGTAGCTAAGGGTCTAAGCTACCTTCATGCAGATAGAGAAGATTCTGATCAGACTGGATGGATGTCCAGGCTGATCTAAGTCTTCACTGAATGCACATGCCACTTTGTTGGTTTTGTCATATTGTAGCTCATGCCATGATACTTGGAATTTTAATGAACCACTCTTAAGTCCTTGGCTAAATCCATATGCTAACTATTCAGTCCAAGCTGAAATGTTTGGACGCACAAGTTCATTGCTTAAATGCACAGATGCACTGACTGTTCAATCCAGTCTGTATGTTCAAGCCACAGCTAAAATGCATGGCTGTGCTATCTGATGAGCTAAATCCATGGATTCATTAGCTCTTCAGTCCAATTCTAAGCATGATGCTAATATGTGGATTCACATACATGGCAAGACTCACTTATGGAAATAAAATCTTAGATCTCACTTTTTTCCTTCTGGGAGCCAATTTCCATACGATATTTCAAATAACACTTAATTTTCAATATGTAGCTCTCATCTGGGGCCGTATTCATAAAACAACTTAAGTGATTGCTATGCTGTTGCTAAGGCTAAATTTCTTTGAAGGAGATACCCTACAACTATGAAATTTGCTCTGGAGGAACAGTCTTACAAAGACTGTTCCTCCAGACCAAATTTCATAGTAGTATGGAATCTCCTTTATAGATATTTAGCCTTAGCAACCGCATAGCAAGGACTTAAGTGGCTTTATAAATACGGCCCCTGGACTTAGCCCCCAATCCTCCCTTAGCTTCACCTCCCCTCCCCCACCATCCCCAACACTCACTCCAAATATCTGAATCAGTATCAGTCTTATCAAACTCTGCTATAAGATGATGGGTTTTTCCCCTTTCAAAACAACTCCAAAATTCTAGATCTGTCTTGAAAAACAGAAACTAGATTTTTTGGGATAGTTTTCGAAGGGAAAAACCTTTATAACTTAAGAAATATGATAACTATTTAAGAAAAACAATTATTGGCTAATACCTGTAAAACCAAGCCACCAATTTCAGAAACTATGAAAGCAAACAGCAGAGCAAGAAGTCCAAAGATGACCACTGAAAAAAAAGAAAAGAACGGAAAGTATTCGATTAAAAATCAAGAAAATATCATGTACCTTTAAATATATGTTATGACATCTCATTGAAATCGCCTAGACAAGGCGATTCCAATGCAATGTCACAACATAATATTCTTTCAATCTAACCTTATGGAACATCAGTTCAAATGATCATCAGGTGTTTCTTATTACCTAGTGCATTCCTGCATTATTTTGGACAGTGAGCCCCAGGTGGTGGGGCTAAAGCCCCAAAGCCCACCCCCTGGATCCTCGGCTGAAATATGTATTGCATACATTATCAGTACACTACATATTATACTGTGGTTATTTCAGTAATTCTGACGACACACCTCAACAATATTTCATTGGGATCCACTGGGATCCACTATATCTTTCCCATTATGCAACTACATAATTTTCTTTGTCACTACACTTTCTCACAACTCATTCAGTTATAATTTTGGTTGCTTCCCATGAACAGAACAAAATAAAAGCATCGTAAATGACTGCGTAATACCCCGCCACTGCAAACCAAAATGATTAAGGGGAAATAACTCAAAAAGTAAGAAAACAGGAGTTGTCATTCTTGTTTGCGACACATCGCCATGACCTGTTCTACATATCTGTGAAGTATCATGAAAATATTCTAAAAGGTATTCAAGTTATAGAGCGGACACGAATCTGCCAAAAAATCACACCTAAAACCATCAAGGGGAAATAACTCAAAAAGTAAGAAAGCAAGAGTTGTCATTCTTGTTTGCAACACATTGTCATGACCTGTTCTACATATCTGTAAAGTATCATGAAAATATTCCAAAGGGTATTCAAGTTACAGAGCGGACACGAATCTGCCAAAAAACTCACCAAAGGGGAAATAACTCAAAAAGTACAATAGCAAGAGTTACCATTCTAGTACGCAACACATCCTCATGACCTGTTCTACATAACTGTGAAGTATCATGAAAATATTCCAAAGGGTATTCAAGATATAGAGCGGACAAGAAAATGTTGACGGACGGCGGACGGACAGACTGACGGACGCCAGGCTCATCGCTATATCCCCCGAACCTTTCGGTCCGGGGATAAAAATTGATGACGCTGTTTGGCAAGCACATTTGCGCAGGCTTGATGTATATCCTCTATACGCACATGGCATACAGTCTCTTATTGCCCAGACACATCTTAAATGGACTCATCCATCTCGGTTTAAAGATTTGTCAAATAAGCCGAATCCGGAGTCGGCTGTACGAAAGAGATATGTTACGAAAGGGAACTGTACCGCATTAAATTCGGCATCAGCTTTGCAATATTCCCGAATTCGTTTCATAAATTATACCGCAACCAGTCAGGGCTAAAAATAGATTGATTGACAGGCAGGGCACGTGACTTGGTAAACTTGCAACGTAATGAAAACGTGTTGAAAATTTATTTTGCTGTTTCTAAAGATGAAAATTGACTTGAATAGTTAGATCAGCCGTACAAACATGCTTTGGCTGATAGGTAATATAACTTATATGGGCTAGACATCTCTTGACTGAACATTGCAAGTTATTGTGAGATGAAAACACCAACTGGGTGTTTCAAACAGTGAATTTCTCCGAGAAAATCTTCGAAAATATTCCCTCAAAAAACTTGTTCTGCTGTACAACCTGCACCTAAAATCCTGTGTCCTAAAATCTGAGGCATAATTCTGCGGGTAGTACATGCCTTTTCTACGGTATGTTTAAAATCAGGTAACTTAAACTTTACGCCCTTACAGAATGCCCAAAACATCAAGACTGTATATCCGATAACAAAATAACAAGGGCCATAATCCTCCTAATATGAATCTGATGAAAAATGAACAATGCATTTATGAAAATTCAGCCCAATAATATGAATAGTTGTTGAGTTATCCCTTTACCTTTAAGTAAAAGTCTATTATCTATGAAAGGGGAATAACTCTGACACTAATAAATTTAGCATGGCCTAACAATATTCAGAATTATCAATTTACCAAATGCTAATAGCATACCAAATTTCAGCTCTCTCGGTCAAACAGTTCAAAAGTTGGAAAAATGCCAAAAACGAAAAAGGGCCATAACTTTGTAAAATATAGGACAATTGAAATTGCAAAATCACATGCACATCTTCAGATCATGATGAAACTTTCTGCACAATTTCAAATCATTCTGATACAAGATGTGGCAGGAGTTGCGGGGACAAGGTCTGAGTCAGCAAGGGCCATAACTCCATCAAAAATGGCCGAAACAAAAATAAAAAACCACATGCACATCTTCATATCATAAGAATACAATCTGTAAAATTTCAAATCAATCCGATGAAAGACGTAGGAGGAGTTGCGGGGACAAGATTTTGGACGGACGGACGGATGGAAGGATGGACGGAAGGATGGACAGACTGACACACGGACGGACGAGGGTCGTCTCTATAGTCCCCCTCCGCTTACGTCATGTGACAAATGACAAAATGTGGCAGGAGTTGCGGGGACAAGGTCTGAGTCAGCAAGGGCCATAACTCCATCAAAAATCGCCGAAACAAATCAAAAACCACATGCACATCTTCATATCATAAGAATACAATCTGTAAAATTTCAAATCAATCCGATGAAAGACGTAGGAGGAGTTGTGGGGACAAGCTTTTGGACGGATGGAGGGATGGAAGGACGGACGGAAGGATGGACGGACTGACACACGGACGGACGAGGGTCGTTTCTATATTCCCCCTCCGCTAACGTCGTGTGACAAATAGCAAACCAGAACTTATGGCATGCATGCTGTTGGCACACACTGATGCTAAGACCCTGATCAAATTTCTCCATATGATCAATGTCTTGGCTATGTCTAAAGGCAGTCCATAATTCAAGCCAGTTTAAAGGGATACTTGCCAAAGGCTTTAGAGAGTATTGTGGCTCTGCTAGGTGATATACTGCTACAACAGAACGGTTTGGCATAGTCCTCCAACATCACAGCTGAGATACCATTTAGACCTGATGATATGGTACTGAAAGAGGAGTACAGTCCAATCTGACTTAGGGACCGACCAGTTGATATTCTGGGGGGGGGGGGGGGGGGGGGGGGGCTGGTATATTTATCAAAAAAATTTCCTGTCTTTGGATATGCAAGAAAAAAATAACCTGGCTCATAAGGGGATTAAAAAAAATAATCTGGTCTCAAAAGTAAGAGAAAAAAATAACCTGTCTCCACCCAAAATTTCACAAAAAAATATAGTCATCAGATAATTCCATTGGAATTGAGTTTTTATAATGTCTCTGGCTTCTGGGGGGCTGCGCCCCCCAGACTCCCATATTTATAGTAATATTTTAATATTATCTACAATTAGTTTATACCAGCTGGCCCACATGTGCATACATTTACAAAAACATCCTATACAACATTCACATACATGTAATATTGATCTGCCACATTACTAAGTAAATGTTTCCACTAAAACTGAATTGCAAAATAGTCACTAGCTTATGGGAGACAAAACCATTATGGCAAAATAAACACTCTAAAAGGCAAAAGTCCTAATATAAAAACCCTTATTTTTATCATCATTCCTAGTTTTTCTCTGTTGTTTCCAGTCTTAAAATTGCCATTGAAATTGGGAAATTGCTTTAGCTTCTGGGGGACATGTATAATGTTACTCTATCATGTAAGTAATTTATCATGTGAGTTTTTTTCAAACTTTCTAAAGTATGAATAAAGCATGTTTGGGCATATATTGGGATAGAAAAAAAACCTTAAATTCCTAATGTTAGCCCTAAAACTTTGCCAAAATAGCCCTAAATTTTGGCCAAAATATCTCTAATTTAAGGCCTAATTTTTTGCCAAACTCATACAGGGATGTTTTGTATCTGTACCTTAGATGAAAAGAGTAACATGCTCCAGGCACTGGTTTGCAAAGCAAGCTAAGCCATGCCCTTGGCCTGGTTAAAGACAGCACCATGTTCTTTTTGTGAGAAAAAAGGTGTAAAAAATACTGATGTGGGTAAAATAAAAGAATATTAAGGTCAAGTAAACAAGGATCTGATAGTTCAGCTATAAAATTAAAAAAAAAATAACCTGTTTGCGTTAGTTTGTAAAAAAAATAAATTAGCTCCCATAAGGTGAAAAAAAAAGAAATTGTTTCCAGAGGCCAGTGAAATAAAATGTTGTGTCTCCATCAAGAATACCAGGCCCCCCCAGAATATCAAATGGTTGGTCCCTTAAGCTAGCACCTAAGGGAAGAACAAAACTGCTTGATGGAGACATGTCCCTGCAAGCACATGGTGTCGAACTATGTCGTACTGTCGTCAATGCAATGTCATCATGTTGCATTCACCATTATTGCATAAAAAGCAGTGCCAAGAGGTATTACAGCCTTGCATTAACAGGCGAAAAGCCGTGTTTCAACAAAGGTTTTCTCGCGCTGTTGATGCACGATGACAGAACTTTCATTATGCTTGTGCCGGGCCACTAAAAACCGCCATGTACTCTTGCCTCTCCCCTTTCGGTAAATTTACAATAATTGGTCGAGTGCTACCTATGTTTTCTTATGACGTCATCATGCTTTGGACTCTTATTACGTCATAAAGTACCGACACGGATTTAAAAGCCATGTTGTCTTCATTCTTACGATGCCAAATGGAGAGTAAATAAGTGTTAAAGAAAAAATGCATCATAAGCTTTCAGTAATCAAGAACTGCAGGATGGTATATGAATGGATCAGGTTTGTTCTGCATGGAAATTATTGCTCAAGGTATATATGCTTTTTGTTGATTAATTTACCATCTATTTTGCATCAACTACAACGGCCATCTTGGACACTTTTCCGAAATATTGAGGTTGAATAGGATGATGGCAGCCATTCTGAATAGAATGAATGCTCTCGGGCCCGGAAGACGAATATTAGTAAACAAATACACCAGCGCGTTGGCTGTCAAACGGTGACAAAATAGAGTGCCAAGTTTTTTCTCAAATTTTAACGAATAATTCTCGGTTTCCAACATCTCCCTCGGGACCTGGCAAACGTTAATGCATGAAAAACCATGTTTGATCCCTATATTGACGTCAATACTATGTCATTTCAACGTTGTTTGCCCGCTGCGGTGGTGCTTACTAAAGGTAAATATGTAAACTTTCAGGGAAAACAACTCTGTCTTTTTCATTTTTGCCTCCCTTCCCATTGGGGGTCAACTCTGAAAGGAAAGAATTTGCTCCTCTATGACCAAATTCTTTCCTATAAAAGTAGATCTCTTTTACAGGATTTCATCATCCAAGGATGCAAGTAGGAATTATAAAGGCTGTTCCCTTTTTTAAAAATGGTAAATATAAGGAATATAACAGTGTGTAAAATATGCCCCTGAAGGCCCCTTAAATCTGACATTTGACCCTGATAATGACCTTGACTATAGAGAAAAAGGGATTTAACTCTTGTGTGGGAACCCCTCCTCATACGTAAATTATGTTGCACTAATTCTGTTTGGTGAAATTGATCGAAATTGATTCAGAAGTTTATGAGTAATCATAGGGACACAATCTGACATTTGATTCCTGATTGTGGCCTTTAACATTGAGTATGGGTACCTAAATCTTGTGCTGGACCTATCACTTGGTTATCTTTTACCTTTCTGTTAAGTTTCTTGAAAGATTCTCTTGCGAACATCAGTAGTTTTTGCATAATTGCAGAAACACAATTTGACTTTTGACCCTAACTGTGATTGTAACCGTGGATGCAGAGCCAAACACTTGCGCAAAATTTCTCTTTTTTGCTTTACCTTTGTTTAAAGTTTCATGAAATTTTCTATAAAAGTTTTTGAGTAATACTAGATCCAAAATTTGACCTGTAACCCGTAACTATAACCTACATCACATGAACATGGGTATTTGGTCTTGGGATTCTTTGTAAGAGAATTTAATCAAATACACTACTGTAGTTTTTCAGTATCAGTGACATTGGGCAAGGCCCTAACCTTTGACCCTGCTTGTGACCATCATCATGGGTATGGAAATTTGAGTCTTGTATGTGACACATAATTTGATTACACTGTACCTTTCTTGAAATTTTCATCAGATTTCCTTTATTTCTGAGCAATGGAAGAGTCACAATTTGACCTCTGATCCCAGACTGTGGCCTTGACCTTATATAAGGGAACATGAATATTGCAGAATTTGTATCTTCACATCACGCTTTAACTTTCTGTGAAGTTTGATCCAATGCACTTCTATAGTTTTATTAATTGCAGACACATAATTTCCCTTTGACCCCTGATTGTGACCTTGACCTTGGGCATGGGAACCAAATCTTGTGCATGACAGACCTCTTCATCATAGTTTACCTTCAGATGATGTTTGATTTAATTCACCATAATAGTTTTTGAGTTACCAGAGACATAATTTGATATCAAATCCTTGTAGTGTAACTTTGACCTTGGGTATGGAACCCTAAATTTTGTGCGGGACACATCTTGCAGTTTGATCAAATTTACTTCTGCAGCTCTTTAGTAGTTGCCAACACAAGACTTGATCTGTGACCTGTGTTATTGACCTTGACCTAGGTCATGGGATCTTAAATTTGTGAGAGGCACACCTCATTTTGATTTACCTTTCTGTTAGGTTTGATTAACTTTTTTGAGTTATTGTGGACACACCCTGTGTAACGCATGGACAGGCACTTGTCTGCACAATATCTCTCGAACTTGCATGGAATGATGGAAATATGATTGGGACAAGTCAAAGAACTGGTAAATCTGGAAGCTTACACAATAAGATTTTACCTGTATGAACATATATGGATATACCTACACATTTTTATGCCACCCAAAGCAACTTTGGGTGGCGTATTAAAATTGCACCATCTGTCTGTCCATCTTTCATTCATAGGAGCGGCTGTAGTGTAGTGGATAACACTCCAGACTACCAATCCAGGGGTCACAAGTTCAATTTCCCGCTTCTCCGGTCTTTCGGATGAGACTTAAAACCGAGGTCCCATCTCCATATATTTACATTCTTGGTGTATTTACTGAAAAGCCCTACAGTAAACCATTGGAACCTAATGTAGTTTACATTCCAATAATTACATTGAGTCATGCGACGTCAATGACGTAAAAATAAACAATGGTTCTCTACAATCTTATTGGACGTCGGCGACGCCATGACGTCATTCGTGCCGTTCCGCTGTTAGCAGAAAAATGCCGTGTACATGTTTTATTGTTTCAATTTTAGCGCTTGCATAAGATTTTTCATCAAGGTTTTAATTGAAACGAATGTAAATATAAGCAATGAACTTTATTTTTCTGAGATTTATCGAAGTGTAAACTACATTGGGTCACTAGCAAAGTTTACATGAACCCCTTCGGGGTTCATTCACTTTGCACGTGACCCAATGTAGTTTACACTTCGATAAACCTCAGAAACCCTTAGCAAAAAGAAATGCATTTTATATCTATTCAGTTTCCATTTCTTTCTTACCATTAAATTTTCATTCATTCATCATTTCATTGCAAGGCTAAGCAATGGAAAGTTTCCATAGAAGGCAATTAGTCTTAATCATTGAACTTCCATTAAATCACCCTTATTGCAGCATTGGACAACCATTGAAAATGGACGAAATATGCAAATTAGGCTGCTATTGAAATGACATCATGGAAATGGTGAAACAATAATTTCCATTTTGCATGGAAACATTGAAATGACATCATAAAAATGGCTAGAACATTAGTTAAAATGGTTTGCTACCATTTAAATGATGCAGTTATAGTGATGAAATAATACTTTTCTCATGGCATGATCATGTGCTATATTCTAATAAAATGCATCTTATAACTCAGACAAGCCTGCGAATTCGCACAATCTGTAAAGTGTCCTTGTTGTGCACTCTCTGTGAAAATTAGACTCCAAAAGTCCTTCATGAAGATATTAACAAAGACTCTGAACCCTTGCTGGATGCAGCATAAAGTACATTTTACAGACTGACAAAAACCTTAAAATTTGGTAAATATTCTGTTGCTTCAAGCATCATTTCTTGTCTCTTCATTAAATAAATACCATAAAGATTTCAACTATCTGGAACAGATAGATCAGAAAATAGTGCAGACCCAGATCAAGTTGCTCGTAAATGAACAATCTGATCAGGGTTTACACTGTCTGCCATTCCATCTTCATCTTCAAATCCAAACTGTTCCATATTTAAGACAGATAATGGTAATTATTTTAAGTGTCCGATTTTTATCATTTTTATGGTTACTATTCTTTGAATTAGTGGACCAAGCAGTATTAAAACAAGGTGCCCTTAAATTTTCTGATCTTTACAAAGTATCATGTTTGCTGGGGCAGTCTGATCTGGTTTTGCACTGCACTGGCAGTCTGATCAGATTCTACACTATTTGTCTGGGAGCAGTCTGTTCAGAGTCTATAATGTTTGCTCATGGCAGCCTTAATATCTGATTTCTTTCTAGTACAAACAAATAAAAATAATGCATTAAGAATGTCAGATGTAATTTGCAGGGTTACTAGTAATAGATAACAAGCTTGATTTATGTTAGCACTAGCAGACCAAAATTATATCTGTTGCTTTCCATTTGAACAGTCAGAAGGCCCAGATCAGTAGTCTAACCAGCATGTCAAAGTTTTGCTTGGGCAGTCTGATCCAGGTCTGCAGTGGTATACACTGTTTGCTTGGGGACAGCCTGAGCATGGTTTACAATGTTTGCCAGTGACAGTCTGATCAGGGTCTATACTGACAGTCAGATCTGGCTCTACACAGTTTCTGTTGCCCAGCAGTCAGATCAGAGTTTATACTGTTTGCTGGGACAATTCTACACTATTGTTCTGGCAGTCTGGCCAGGGTCTGCACAGATTGCTCTTTGCTGTCTGGTTGCTATGGCATATCTACCTTAATAATGATAAGCTCTAATTAACTGAGTCACAGCACAAGAAAAGAATCCTGATGTCACATGCAAACAACAGATACTACATATAAGACCATCCTGCACTTAAATGCGGATGCGCAGACTGATCAGAGCTACTGCCTTCTGCTATATGTATTCTTCCAACATAGTATTTTTTTAGATGATAACTATGCATACAAGCTAAAAAAAAAACAGACCTTATTGTAACTGGTCCATTTTCACTGTGGGATTTTAGGCTGTTATATATTATTGGAAGAACCCTATGGTAAGAATTCTAACTGTTGGGACAGACAGGGCTGAGCAGAAGGTGCAGGCCCTGATCAGTCTCACCAGGAATTATACTGCTTTCCATTCCATTTGCATCTTCTGAACACATATCACTGCTTTGTAAGCCCAAAATGTCCGAATTTTAGGACACTTTTGGTAATTATTCTAGGTGTCTGAATTTTCAGACTTTTTTCATTATGTTTTTTAAAAATTAGAATCTAAAACTATGGCACTCATAAGTTTTCCAATGTCATTACTGTTTTAAATCATTGGTTCAATGAATGAATAAAAGACACATCATTAGGCATGGCAACCTGGGTGAAAAATTACACATCAGAAATATGTTACAGTGAATCTGACATTACAGTACTTCACTTTCCCCAGCAAACAGCTGTTAAAATCTGATAAGCACACATATCAAATACACATAATTACTTCCACGATTTGGAAGTAAATAAAGGGGAGAGTGATAGACTGATTAGCCAAAAAGTAAAGCATGCAAATTTTAACTATAGAAACTTACTTAGCTGTAATTTTTGGTATCAATTCACATACTGTGCAAGATCCATTTATTTATTGTCCAGAATATACTCCAAAACCTCAAAACATTAATAAAACTTTATGCAAGAAAGTTTGGTTAAAACCATACAACTGTTTTAAAACTTAGCTAAATAATTGCGCCAGAATTTAAAATAACTCTGGTGTACTGAGAGGCTGACAGGAAATTACTGATATATAGTTATTGCTATAGAAACCACATTCTTTCTCTAGGCCCAAACCTTGATAATTACCATTTAAGGCCCATTTCCCTGTCAATCAAATTCAATAGAAAATAAATGGTTCAAATAATATCATTTTGTCATGGTAGACATTTCTGTTTAGAGCTAGAAAATAGAAAACTGATGGATAAAAAAATGGCGTAGCTGTATAGAATCCCCATTTTTATACTATTTTCTGCAAAAATGGAAATATAATTGCCTATTTGCAATGGTTTTAAGGAACAGGTATGAAATTTAACTTGTTAATAAAGAGTGTAACAATGGAAAATGGTGAAACCATGGTGAACTAATAGCAAATCAATGTAAAAAATCCATTTCATTTTGCTAAGGGAAAATGAAATTCATTCCTTAAATGACCTCCTTGTTAGTAGGAGGTTAAACCCGAGTTCACTCACTCACTCTTTCATTCATAGCAAGATCTTTTACAATTTTTATATGGCCAGAGTTTTCCATGTAATTACCCAATATATTATGACACCATAACTATTCCCCATAGCTGGAATCCAAATGTTTGTAGGGTTACTTGCTCCTAGAACTTGTATCCTAAACCTAGCTTCCATGACTGCAATTCTGGGCCTGGTTGTTCAAAAACTAACAATGTTGTTAGTTTAAATGACATGTTAAATTTTCATATGTATTATAAATTATGCAAAAACACTGCCATTTTTTTGCAGAAAAAATGTGAGGAGCTTTTGCACTTGCAAAAGTTTCTCACAATTTTTCAGCTAAGCAAAAAAATATTAGCATACTTGACTTTATGCTTATAAGAAGACTTAATGTTTCCTCCATTAATGACTTTGTTAAACTAGCGATGCTTTGAACAACTGGGCCCTAGAATTTAAACAAACCTGAGACTACCGCTGAAAATACAGGACAGCAGCAATCCTGGCACTCCAGGAAAATCTTCCAACAAATCCATCATGTACAGGGGAACCATCTGAAAACAAATGAGGACCAGTAACCTGCTATCCGGGAGTTCTCTATAAATTCAGAACACCATACTTATACTGAGTGTCAATTCTGTAAAGATCCTAGAATTGGAGCACCTTTCATTGACTCAATTAAATGACTTCAGAATGAATTATTTCTTTCTATGCTATTTTCATTTTGCTATAGCACTAGCAATAGCATACCCAGGCCAATATGCATAGCATATTCATACAGATATGGATAGTGTCATTGTAATATCATGATGATGTCATTTTGGTTTCAACATAGTGACAACATGCTGACATCACAGTTATGTCACTTTGACATCACCAACAGCTGAAAGGTTATGCTAGGTCAGAATTTTCTCTGTTGAAGGTTCATATAAAAGTGCAGAGTATCTATAAATTGCAAATGTATAAGTTATATTGTTTTAAAAGTGATTGAGCAGTGGTCATACCTGTTCAGGCCTTTTAATCAGTCCAAATTTAAATGGGTCACATTTCGCATAGAAGGCATACATAACAACACCAACTAAACATGTCAATGTGATGATAGCCGTGATTCCAGGCACAATCAACCAGATAGCTCTGTGTGAAGAAAATAGTCCAATTTACAATGCTCTTTCTTTCATCATGGTAATCAAACTGATTGCATATTTAATTTAATACTTTTTTTTGTAACTTACTGTTGTTCAGAAAATTTTTGCTAATACTAAGATAATTTTGAAACAAATATTGTAATATATTCATGAGAGACCTACATATTGACAATACTTATGGCCGTAACTTTTACTTTTGAGTTTCAATTTAACAACCAAGGTAACACACATTAAGGTGAACAAGTATGCTTTCAGTGGATGCAACTCTGCCATTTTCAGTTTTGCTTAGGAGCCCTGGTAGCTCTGTGGATTAAGCGCTGTCCTACTGATCTAGCAGACCGGGTTTGAGCCCCACTTGAGGCGAGAAACTTTCCTTCCATTGCACACAGCCTTTCATTATCACCGTCCCATCATCCTGATATGGCTGAAATACTGTTGAAAAAGATGTAAAATCGCAAGTCATCCATCGATCCATTACATTAATTTTGCTTTCTCAATGGGTGTCAACTGTTGAATGAATTTGCTCTCCCAGTGGCAAATTCTTTTCTTTGAGAGTAAACCTTCTAACCCCCACCCCCTCATTTGTAAGAGATTTGTTCAGGGGAGCAAGCATGGTCACAAAAGTTGTCTCCCTTTATAAAATGGCAGAGGTGTATCCATTGATGCTAAATTCTCATGCAAATTTTGAAATTACAGTATGATAATACATGTATACACACAACTATACCAAATCTAGTGTGACAGATACATGTCTCTGTGTTTAACTTCTTCCCTGCTGCTACACCCAAAAAGCCTGACTTACATTTTAGAATGCTTCAAGGATCGTACAGACAAGGCCCTCTGAACAGCTGCTTGATTGGTACCAAAATTTCCACCAAATATAATTCCTCCACCAAACACAATAGTCCATATGGTATGACGGACCCTTGGATCAAAGTTATACCTGTAAGTGAAAGTAAGTTTACTTTTTACACTTCAGTGACAGAGGCCATAGCTCCTGTGATGCCTTCAGAGAATACCCAGCAGGCACATGACATTGAAATGACATCATACTGATGTCAATGCGACGTTATGACATCACATCAATGTCAGTACGATGTCATTTGCCTGCTGGGTAAGACTGGGAAGTTCATGACAACAGAAACAGTTGAAGTGAATGAATATTTAGAATAAAATATTATAATACAAACGTACAAAAGCTTTTGAAAACCATGCACATAGGCTGATAAATTCTTTTGACAGAAACTGATGGTAGTTTTGGTTCAATCAATGAGACCTTGAAAAGTTTTGGCATAATTTAACTGGGTTTATAGACTTTATAATAAGATGTATGGATACACTCATATTATTTGGCTGCCATTTTTACAAAAAAAAGACACTTTTAACATTTTCTTTTTTTTCATGGGCCCTGATGTTCAAAGCATTGTCAGCTTAATGAAGCTATTACCATAGTCAAGAATTATTTAAGTCTTACAGTACTCAAAAAAACAATTGTGGTAATATTTTCTTTCTGAACAATGGTAGAGTTCTTGCATATAACACCTTTGAAATTTTAATGTCTCAATGTTAGTTTTGAATAACAGGGCTCTGGTGGCTGAATCCCCTCTCCATTGGGACTACTTTTAAAAGAAAGAATTTGTTGATAAAAGAGAGCAAATCCTGTCTTTTAAAAGTAGTCCCCTATGACAATAGAGGAAAATAGTTCTTGGTTGGAGAGATCTCCCTTCACGTTGCAGCCATACCCCATCAAATACTGCATTAGTCCTATTACGTGCCCTGGAGGTTTTGCATTTTACAAATGGGTGTGTTATTTATGGCCTAAATTGTCGTTATTCAGCAACTGCGAAAGTACCTCTAACAAACAGTACTAAGGTGATTGGGTATAATTTCAGAGGTAGTAGCTACTATTTTTTGCCCTCGTTCTCAGTAAGGGTAGGGATCAACATTTAAAGGAAAAATTTTCTCCTCTAGGAGCACAGCCCCGGATCCAGGGGTGGGCTTTGAGGCTTCAGCCCCGCCATCTGGACCTGGTTTGATTAAAATATATGCTGTGACATCTCGTCAGAATCGCCTTGGCGAGGCGATTCTAATGAGATATCCCAACATATATTTGAAGGCAAATAAGACTTTGGCAAAAATTCTCATAAAACTTATCCCTACTTATGTCATATATTTTCAAGACCCCCTCCTCCCAACACACATCTCTCATACACACAAATGCCTCTCAGCACCTCCCAGTCCCGACAGATATCCAGAGCCCCACCAGTACGTGGTGGTTTGGATCCGGGCCTGGAGCAAATTCTTTCCTTTCAGGGTAGCCCCAGTTTCAAAGATCTCCAACAGTACTGTGATAGTAAAATGATAAATTTGTGGCTTTTTCATCTAACATCTAACTCCAATTTCATTTGCACAAATTTTTGTTTTACAAAATGATGAGCACTGCCTGAATACTGAAAACATTCTGCACATTATCTTATACTGACAGCCTTCATTATTCACTTTAAGCTTTTTGATTCTTCATGGCTTATTAATTGTGTATGCCAAAAGGGATGACTTTGATCAGACTGCATGGATGCACAGGTTGATCTGTGTGATTGCTGTTACCACTAACAGTATAGTATCTCTTCAGGCAATAAAGCAATAGCAATCATGTGAGTTTGTCTTACTCTAACATAACAATTCTGTCGCCTTTGTCTGCAGTGTCCCAAGCTTTATTGAATCCACCAAGGATGACGGAGCCACGTATGAGAAGTGCAAGCATGCCGATATACACAATACTCATTTGCAATGTGTCTGTCCATAAGACTGCTTTCATGCCACCCTAAAATGAGAAAAACATACCCTAAAATTCCTTTATTGTCTGAAAAAAAAAGAGGAAATGGTACAATTTGGATTTGCAGTGCAGTAGGGTCGAGTCGGGTAACTTCAGGCAACAAGTAAATTTGGGCATATCATTGCAAACAGTGAAAATCCAGATGAGACGGCTCATAAGGAGCCGTTTCATCAGGATGTTCACTGTTTGGCCAGTTAATTTTGTTTTAATTCCAAACAACTGACATATAAAGGAAACAATGTAACTGTCCGAATTTACCTGCTTTCTGACTTTACCTGACTTGATCCTAATGTGTCCAAAAGATGCAGATGGAATAGCAAACAGTGTCGACCCTGATCACACTGCTCTTTTAGAAGCAGTTGGATCTGGGTCTGCACTGCTTGCTCAGACCTTTCTTTGATATAAGGGTACTTTGAGATACCAGTATTTGAGATACTAATAGTCAACTGTATTTGTTTGGTATGGTTCAGTTTTACAATGTAGTAATGTATATAAAGCTGCAGATAGAATGACAAATTGTGTAGACCCTGACATGCTGTTCCTTTAGGGGCAGTCTGATCTTTCTTTTTTTCCCTCATTTTATACTGCTACACCCTCTCTCAAGGATTATGAGCTATGTACAGTTTCACAAGCTGAATCTCCTTGTAGCCATGTAACTATGTACTGGAAGGATCTTTAACCTGCTCAGGGGATGTCTCTGTACAGGGGGCGTTAATATTTACATCCTGATCCGAGTTTTTACACAGGAAAGACCTTGAATATGAAGCAGAAATAACTGAGTTATAGTGGAATTGCTAACTGCTTTCCAAATTTCAGGAGGATAATGGTACAGAATTCTGTAAAGGCATATACCTATTTTTCTACCATTTTTTTTAATGGGAGACAACTTGTGGGATTTTGTATTCGCTTGCCTGTAAAAAGAGCCCCCAAACAACTGGAAAATTTAGATTTTTAAGGTAGACACTACTGTGACAAAGGGTTGTGAAAACATTGTAAAGATATGATGAAATTTCACAGAATAATTTGAATTATGTCGTGACAAAAGACCATGAAATTCACAACACCTTGAAAAAAGAACATCAGTTATGAATGCCATGAAATTAATCAGTGAAATCAATAAACCACAATGAATGCCATGAAAACTTAAACCTGTGAAACCAAAAATTGGTCACATGACCATGATGGCTGCCTTGCCTAACAAGAGCTGTCGCCTGACAGCATAGCTCGCCTGAATTGGTGCTTGCCCATCACATAGCTGCTATGGTGGTGTGGACTGTTATGCATAAAACTTCAGGCAAGCATGTCCAAAATAAAAACAAATTATAAACAAAAGCTATCTCAGAAATAAGTCTTAAAATAAAATTAAAATAAAAAAATGAAATAAAATTTCCAAGTCCATGAGCTTGAGGTAAAAAAACCCTGAGGGGTGGGGGGAGGGGGGGGGGGGGGGGGTGGGGTGGGGGGGTAGGGGGGAGGAGGCTAAGCTGTACCATCAACCATTATCTAACATCAGTCCAAGTATTAGTATCAACTGAGTCCATCATCGTGGCACTGTGAAATTATGTCTTCATAAATATAAAACTTCAACCAAAATCTTTAAGACAAAATTCTAAGTCTTGACTTCAAGGTCATCCAGTGGGGTAAGTATAAGGTGTTTTGTAAAAACTAAAAAAAGTGTCTAACATCAGTTCAAGTATAAACTAAATCTCTGCAAAGCATTATGAATCAGTATGCAATTACAAAACTTTAATAAAGACTAAAATTTCCTAAGTCCCTGACCTTCAAATCAAGGTCACTGAGAGGGGTTGGGGCAGTATTCTGTAGCTCTAACTACAGGGCAAATATAAAAAGAATTCATCAATGGGTTCAGGAGATATGTTAACATTAAATTTCCTAACAATATCCAGCCATCCATGAGGTCCAGATACACATTTCCACGTTCAAGTATAAATGCCCATAGTCACTCATTCTTCCCAAGAACTGCCAAAATCTGGAACAATCTCCCACCTGACATCTGTAACAGCCCTGACCTCGGATCATTCCGAGCAGGGCTCCTCAATACTCTCTAAACAAACCGACATCACATCATCATCATCATCCATCATCTTAAATTCACCCCCATTAAATTACCCTTTCAAATACTGCAGGCTCTGTCTTTTTTAGAGACCAAAACTTCCAAATTCTTAAATTCAATTTAATTGTATACAAAATCTATTTTGAAATACTTTTCGGTGTTTTTGAAAACTGTCATTTGCGCACGCGTACACACTCCATGTAATACTCATTAGAGGTGTTTGGAGTACTTGGCAGATTCAGAGATTCAGATGTGTCTTTAAAAAACTTTAACCAAAACATCCAATCAATAAAAAGACAATTTTTTAAGTCCATGACCTTGACATCAAGGTCACTGAGGGGGGTGGGGGTAGTACCTTCGAAAACTTTAAACCAATATCTAACTTCAGTGCAAGTATCAAAGGAATCCATCCATGGGTTAAGGAGATATTGGGCTTTATAAAACTTTAACCAAAACATCCAGTCCAAAAAAACTCCCAATTTTCTAAGTCCATGACCTTGACATCAAGGTCACTGAGTGGGGTGGGGGTGGTACCCTGTTAAACTTTGGACCAATATCTAACTACAGTGCAAGTATCAAAAGAATCCATCCATGGGTTAAGGAGATATAGGTCTTTAAAAAACTTTAACCAAAACATCCAATTCGAACGCCGACGCCGACGCGGACGCTGACGCGGACGCCGACGCCGTGGTGACAACAATAGCTCTTCCTGAACTTTCGTTCAGGCGAGCTAAAAACAGCTTCTACAAGATTACTCAAACAGATAATGTCTGGTGATCTACAGGACCACCAGTCTTCCAGTTTATGCGTGCAGCTTGAGCAGCAGCATTTCTATCCGATATTTCAAAACAGTCTTGATTCAGTCTTTTATGGTCTTTCAATCATATTTTAGGCCATTAGAATACGGTGTTTTCGAGGAAAAGTAACACAATTTTTTTTACTAGAAGACCATAGAAAATGATATTTTCATGCCTAAAATATACAGTCTTTTCATGGAATATTTTTAAAGATTTTTCACAGCAATCATTTCACTATATTTTCAACTATTGTAAATTCATGACATTTTCAGGTGGCACCTCTTATCGTTGTTTTCATCTGTATTTTTGCAAGATTTCATGCTTAAAATATACAGTCGTTTCATGGAACATTTTTACATGGTTTTCACGGCAATCTTTTCACTATACATGTATTTTCACGGATGTGAATTCACAACATTTTCAATGCGTTTTCAAGTGGCACCTCTTAACAGTGTTTTCACCTATAATTTCATAATAGAGTTTCATAGTCATATTTTCACGGCCTATTGTGACTTCCCTGTGAAAACTCTAATGAAAGTCACCAAACATGTCACAAATTTTCATCATACCTTTTGCCAGTGAAATGGATATGCCTGCAGTTTTTCCGCCATTTTTGTAAAGAGGAAAACTTTTGTGACTTCTTGTTTCCAGCGCCGGAGCAACAAAACCCTTCCAAAATAGAGTCTACTCCTAGGGGAGCAAATTCTTTTATTTGAAGTTGCCCCCACTGACAAGGGAGGAAAAAAAAGAAAATAGCTAGGTAACTTCCCCTGAAAGTATAAATCTTTATTCAAACTGTTCATTTTCACACACCAGATAGAGTCTACACATGATGTTTCGCAGCTCATGGTTACCTACAATATAAACACCATTAGATCTCCAAAATAATGATGCTAGCTAGTATAGTGTGCTGTGCTAGGCTACACAGACAATTTAAAACACTTGACAGTTACTTCCACTTTTTCTTAGTTTACTCTTTTCTATATCATTTCTCATAATTCAAACATACTTACCAATGCTGTGTAGAATGTACAGACAATACTAACTAATATGATTGAGCCCCACAAAGTCAGACCAGTTACTGAAAAACAAAACAGTATCTAACTAAAACAGATGTGCCTCTACTATCCCCCTCCCCAATACAACATTTCAAAGGAAATTTAACCTCTTGGAACCTTGATAATAATGTCAAGGTCACCCACATTTATTTAGCCTTTTTGATGCATCACCTTACACTGAATTTTTCTCTTATAGAGAATTTATGTATTCAGAACAAACTGTAATATGCTGCCAATCAAACTGATGTAATACATGTAATTTTACTGAATATGACTATAATGACAGTTTTAACCCTTGAAGCGCCAAAAAGCAGACAACAAAATTTACATCTGCAAAATTTCAAAATATGTTTTGTCCAAGCTATATCAGGAGTGGCTGTAGTGTAGTGGATAACACTCCGGACTACCAATCCAGGGGTCGCAAGATCGATCCCCCGCTTCTCCGGTCTTTCGGATGAGACTTTAAACCGAGGTCCCGTCTCCATATGACCTCGTTGTTGGTGGGACGTTAAACCCAAGTTCACTCACTCACTCCAAGCTATATCATATTGAGAATTCAAAAACTAAAAGGCAAAAAGTGTAGATCTATATGATGCAGCTCATTATGAGCCACCTCATCAGGATCTACGCTGTTTACAATTTCTGCTATTTTGTCACTGGGGCTTTAAAAAAAGCTAAAACATCCCTACCTGCATTTAGAGCAAGGGATGGCACATACAGCACAATTGCCATATACAGGAGCTGCAATACCAATATTTTATACCTTTAGCAAGCTGAATTTAAATAATAACAGCAGACGGTAGTTTCAAATATTTATCGCAGTTCAGATGAAAGGTGGACTTAACACTGCATTCAAAATATCCCATTGTGAGGTAATTTGAATGTAATGTTAAACCTAGCTTTCTAAGTAGGGCTTAATATTCCATTCTAATTGTTTTGTTGTGGGACAATCTGAATCAGGGCTACAGAAATCCGATTTTTTGTCGGTCCGGACCGATTTTGAGTTCCAAAAACCGATTCAGTTGGCATAAGGCACATTTTTTTCGGTCCGAAAAAACACGATTTGCGATGTATGATGACATAATTACCTGGATTTTAGCCATGTGTCATATTATTAATCCAATAATCAGGCACTGCTGTCAAAAGTTATCACAGATAAACAATGTGTCTATTGTCTTGCCAAGGTGTGAACACTGACTCAATTTTAGAAATCTTCGATAATTAGCACGTGTCACAATTTTGGCCAGCGGCGAAGGTTTTGCACAACTCGTAATACACACATACACGTGCCGATGCACGGAAAAGGGCAGTGCAACGTAAGGCTACTGACTAGTGTAAATTTCAAAGATACCATAAGGAAAGAATTTGACTAGCAAAAAGAAAATTTAAACCGGACTTGATTATGTGCAGTCTGGTCATGTTTTTTTTTAGCCGACGTCATTTCTCGCGCAGAAATTTTTATTTTTTTTTTCTTCGTCCGAAGGTACCTTTTTGCAAGTATATTCATATTTCAAGGGAAGTAACTCGAATACAGCAAACAACGTCAATCATAATACTTCGCCCAATTCCGTAAATGAAGATCGGCGAGGACGTCCGATTGGAACAGCATTTGTCCTTTCAACTTCGATCTGACTGTCTCTGCGCTTTAAAGCGCATTTTTCACGATAAGTAAGAACATGTGGACGAAATGGCTACTTCAGCGATGACATCCGCATTATAACGGCGCTCCAGTATAGTCATTAATTTTCGTGACTTTTTTTTGATTGTGGAATACAAAGTGTTGTCATTAGTTTTCGTGTCCATTTTGGATTCGTATGATGTCATTGGCCTTCCGCACCGATTTGGATTTCAAAATTTCTGTAGCCCTGATCTGAATGCAATGTTAAGTCCAGCTTTCTAAATTGGGCTTAATATCCCATTTAATTTGTCCCATTGTGGGATAATTTGAATACATGTTCACTCAGCTTTCTAAGTTGGGTTTAATATTTTAACTCAGCTTTCTAAGTTGAGCTTGATATTCTATTCGAATTGTCCAATTGTAGGACAATTGGAATGCCATGTTAAGCGCAGCTTTCTAAACTGGGTTAATATTTCATTCAAATCGTTCTAATGTGGGACAGTCTGAATGCAATGTTAAGCCTAAATTCAAACTGTCTCCTTGTGGATGATTCAAATGCAACAATTGTTGTCCATTTGCCATCTGCCCATGCCAACTGTTGAAGTGCCACGTCATGAGAAAAGTGTTTAATTGATTGTGCACACAATTAAGACTTAGGTCAGTCTACTCAGTCCTTTCTGTGTAAATCAAAGTACTGGAGCCATCTGAATACTGAAAAGCAATAATTATAACTTATGTCTTGGATACCTTGGTTCTTTTATATATTTTTTCATTCATTCATTTATTTATCATTTATTAATTTCGGACATAACTCACATATACTTATTCATTCTTATTAAAAGTTTTCAAGATTTATTGTTATGACTTAAACTTTGCTAGAGACCCAATGTAGTTTACACTTTGACAAACATCAGAAAAATTATGTTTATTACTTTTAATTTACATTCATTTCAATCAAAACCTCGACAAAAAGTCTTAAACTGTAGCTGTAAAACATATACATGCAGTTTTTCTGCTGACAGTGAAACAGTGTCAATGATGTCATGATGTCACTGATGCCCAATCAGGCTGTAGACAGTCATGGTTTATTCTGACATCATTTAAAGTAATGTAACATTGCGTGGCTCAATGTAACTATTAGAATAGAAACTACATTAAGTCTCAATGGTTTACTATAAGGCTTTTTAGTAAATACGCTATGAATGCAATGTATGAGCATGTGCGCTACTATATGGCAAATATGGTTACATACCATGTTTAGAAGGTACAGAAGAGTTGATATTGTTCTGACAACTTTTCCAAATCTCATTTCGATATACTGAAAGGAAATCTTGATAGCAATATTTGAGTATCAAGAACTGGTATTGACCTAAACCATTATAAGCAAAATATTTTGTACACATGTAGTGGTTTGAGCAATAAGAATTGATAATGTCAGTGGCAGATCTGTTTTAAACAAGAAAATGTTATACATCCATATGTAAATTTTACATCATCAAACAAAAAGCATGATTTGTGGTTTTAATGGTTAAACAGCTGCTTTTTCGTTCTAATGCACCCCATACTAAATTTAACTCTTGTACTACAGGTTCTAATTTGCATCTAGGTTATGGATATTTAAAAACAAAAACTATGACATTTAATAAAAATGAAAACAAATATGACATTTGATAAAATGAAAACAAATGAGTTTGCAAAGAGCATAGATTCAGATGAGACGGCTCATTATGAGCCGCCTCATCTGGATCTACACTGGTTGCCCACTAGTCTTTAAGAGCCATTCTCTGTAATGACTTAAATTTTTACATAGGGCCGTGGCACGCATAGTCACCGATTTTGCTCAAACTTTCCTATATTACTTATTGTGACACAAAAACAAGAAAACAACATCAGTTTCATTCCAAAGCATGTCCGTTGCCATGGCAACAGCAGCTATACATTTTGGGAAAAAATGTGCTAAAAAATGTCCTAAAATGGGCAATTTTTCAACAAATATATTAACTTTCAAATGCATGACAAGCTCTAATTTCTTTCTACCTACAAATAATTTGTTCACACTAACTTTAAAAAAGAAATTAAAAAAATATTTGGAAAACCTCTGTGGTCATCAGGCTCAAGTAAAGTGGGTGGGGGTTTCCATATATGGCAAACATCCAATTTCACACATCTTTAAGGACATTTCTAGAGTTCTTGCAGCCTCGTCAATATATATGTGCACCGTCGTCCTACAGAACAGTGTTCTGTAAATATGTTTCTGGAAAAACATGCTTGGGAAAGTATACTTCCTGAAGCGTTACCATAGCAACAATAAGTGTACCGTTGCAAAAAGCAAGTTCTTAGGGGTACAGTCCTTGTAATGTCAAATCATCATAGTTTATGATCATATTTGTTTCTTAATTTTGAAACTCATTTTACAATATATTTATCTTCTATAAACTATGGACTTTTTGTTCGTTTGTCTTATCAAGGTCAAGGTCAAGGTCACAGAAACAATAAAAACTGCTAAAAATGCATATTTTTTTCATCTTATGTGTTCTGTATCAACCATATATTGCAGCAATGGCTTTGAACCTGGTCATTATCTGACATATTACAGAAGCTTTCAAATACACATATAGTTGGGTTTACTCAGGAAGCTCCAAGGTCAAGGTCAAGGTCACACAAACAAGAACAAATGCTACAAATACATGTTTTTTAAACATTTTGTGTCCTATATGAACAATAAATTGCAGCAATGTCTTTCTAGTTGGAATTTATTTAATATATAACAAAAGCTTTCAAACAACCAACTTTCCTCCTGAAGCAACCAAGTTCAAGGTCAAGGTCAAGAGCACAGAAACAAGAAAAATACTAAAAGTGCATATTTTTCTCATATTTTGTGTTCTGTATCAACAATATATTGCAGCAATGTCTTTGTACGTGGTCTTTATCTAACACATTACAATAGCTTTCAAATACACATATAGCTTTTTTCATTCAGGAACCTCCAAGGTCAAGGTGAAGGTCATAAAACAAGAAAAAATGCTAAAAATGCACATATTTGCAAAATTTTGTGTCATATATCAACAATATACTGCAACAGTGCCTTTGCAGTTCGCATACATTTAATATGTTACAAAAGCTCTCAAACAAACAACGTTTGTTGGTTTGTCTTATTAAGGTCAATGTCAAGGTCAAGGTCAGAGAAAGAAGGAAAAAAATGCTAAAAGTGCATATTGTTCTCCCATTTTTTAATGTTCTGTATCAAAATATATTGCAGAAATGTCTTTGTACCTAATCTTTATCTACTATATTACAATAGCTTTCAAATACACATACAGCTAGTTTCCTTCAATAAACTCCCAGGTCAAGGCCAAGGCCACAAAAACAAACGAAAATGCTAAAATGCACAGAATTTCGTTATTTGTGTCCTATATCAACAATACATTGAAGCCATGTTTTTGTAGTTGGTCTTTATTTAGTATATTACAAAAGCTTTCGAACAAACAACTTTCTTTCAGTGGCCCCAAAGAGTGAGGTCAAGGTCACAGAAACAAGAGGGCATGAGGCCCTGAATCGCTCACCTAAGCAATTGGCCAAGTGGCTCTTACTTATGCCTGAAATTGTCAAAATAATCGTCTTGGGTCAAAAGTCAAAGAATGACCATGACTCATAAATCTCCAGGTACTCATAAAGACACCATATATACCATTTTTAGGCCAAAATCTTCAAAACTTTCCATGAAATCTTATGTTCTATCATTTTCCCATATTTGACCATGCCACAGCAAAGGTCAAGGTAAACCAAAGGTCATTATTTGAACAGTATTGGTAATACTCCAGTACTCCATGCGACTTACCAAGTTTCAAGGCCATTGGTCTATTGGTTCTTGAGAAAAAAAAGTATTAAAGTTTTATATGATAAATGGGTATGGCGGCCCTGTTCATCGTGTGATCTGGACCGTTTGAACAAATTTTTATTCCCTCAACCCCTGGAGACTCTATATGAAAATTGGTTGAAATTTGGCTTTTGAGGTAATGTTTGAAAATGTCAAAATATGAGAGACATGGGTCAAAAGTCAAAAACTGACCTTGACCTCTTGTACTCATAATTCTTCATGACCTCATTAAGATGAGTGTATATACCAACTTTTAGGCCAAAACCTTCAAAATTTCCCATAAAATCCATGTTCTAGCAATTTCCCATATTTGAACTTGCTGTAGAAAAGGACAAGATCAATTAAAGGTCATAATTTGAACAACCTTGGAAGAACTTGAGTACCCGACGCTACTTATCAAGTTTGAAGGTCATTGGTCAATTGGTTCTTACGAAAAATTGTTTTAAAGGTCTTTGCCATATATGGGCATGGTGGCCATGTTGATTATGTGACCTGGAACGTTTGAACAACTTTTTGTTCTCTCAAGCCCTGGAGGCTCACAAATGAATTTTGGTTACAATTGGCCCAGTGGCTTTTGAGATGATGTTTAAAAATGTCAAAATATAAGAGACCTGGGTCAAAGAATGACCTTGACTTTTTGTACTCCTAAATTTTCATGTACTCACTAAAATGACTGTATTTACGAATTTTTAGGCCAAAATCTTCAAAACTTACCATGAAACGTTATGTTCTAGCATTTCCACATATTTGACCCCTTGCCATAAGAAAGGACAAGGCCAACCTAAGATCATCATTTGAACAATCTTGGTAGTACTTGAGTACTTTATGCTACATACCAAATTTCAAGGTCATTGGTCTATTGGTTCTGCAAAAGATTTTTGAAGCTTTTTACCATATAAGTGTGTGGCGGCCATGTTGGTCATACGACCTTGACCGTTTGAACAAATTTTTTATCAATCAACCCCTGGAGACTCTATGTGAAATTTGGTTACAATTGGCCCGGTGGCTTTTGAGGAGATGTTTAAAATTGTTGAAACATGAGAGAAAGAATGACCTTGATCTCTTGCACTCATAAATCTTCATGTACTCAGTAAGATGGCTGTACACACCAATTTTTAGCCCAAAATCTTCTGCGGTTTCCAAGATATCATATGTTCTAGCATTTTTCCATATAAAAGCACAAGGAAGCAAATATGACCTTACCGTAAAAAACAGTCAAAATCAGCCCAAGGTCATAATTTAAACAATCTTGGTAGTACTCGCTTACCCGATGCTCGATACCAAGTTCTGGTGAAGATTTTTAAGGGTTTTTATCATATATGGGCGTGGTGGCCATGTTGGTCATGTGACCAGGATATTTGAACAAATTATCGTTCCTAAGACTCCTGGAGCCTGCATATGAAATTTGGTTACAATCGGCCCAGGGTTTCAGAGGAGAAGTCATTTGAAATTGTGGACGGACGACAGACGTACGAGGGACAACGAATCCTACCAATACTATAATCTCCCCTGGAGCCTCTGGCTCAGGTGAGCTAACCACCGGACCATTGGTTCTGTAGCTCACCTGAGTCCATTCACCCTCAGCACTCAGGGGTAAGTAACTGAAAGGTAAATTTTACAATATGGCCTAATTTCAACTTTGACTGAGTTGTTCTGCTTGTCCTAGTTAATATAAGCAAAATTGATGAAGTTACAATAAAAAAACATGTTTGTAAAACTTTATGCCTAAATATTGCAGTAACACAGAAATAAATGCCAATTTGCACTTTTCCCAATGCAAGTCTATAGAAACTTTAAAATGCCGTAGCAATGAAACCACGTGAGCAACAATAAAAAAAGAACAATATTTATGTAGTGGCTAATGTCATAAACATGTATGCAGAGAATCAGCTTCATCCCCTTAAAAAATTTTGTGGGAAAGATTTTTGAATATTGTTTCAATTTTTTTTCCTTCATGTTGCCATGGCAACGAATCGAATTCAGTGATTTGGACAAAATTAACATGAATCATAGAGGACTACTCAAGAAACATTTCTGTAGAAAAAAAATCCAAATAACTGCAGTGAGGTTGCAAAAAATTGCCAATTAAGCAATTTCCATTTTTCCCATTATAAGTCAATGGAAACTATAAGTTGCCATAGCAACCTAACTGCTGAAGCAATTCCCATGATAAAACACTAATTCTATAGAGGCTAGTACTAAGATCCTTTCTGTAAAGTTTGAGCTTTATTGGTCACATAGTTTCTGCAAAAATGATATTTTAATATCTTTTCTATTTTTAACCATTTGGTTGCAATGGCAATCAGCCAAATAGTGCAATTTGCATAAATTAAATGAGGGTGGTTGAGGACTACTCTGGGAAAATTTCTATAAAATTTGTCAAAATACCTGCAGTGACATAGCAATAAATGCAAATTTACTATTTTCACCTTATAAGTCAATGGCAATTTTAAGCTGCCATAGCAACCAAACTGCTGAAGCAATTGCCAAGAAAAACAGTACTTTTATAGAGGGAAGTACTAAGACCTTTTTTGTGAAGTTTCAGCATTATTGAATGCATAGTTTCTGAAAAGATGATGTTTGAGTATTTTTTTTTCTATTTTTAACCATTCGGTTGCCATGGCAACCAGCCAAATTGTGCAATTAATATAAATTTCATGTTATTGATAGAGAGCTACTTAAGGAACATTTCCGTAAAAGATTTGTCAAATCATCTGCAGAGAAATAGCAATAAATGCAAATTTTCAATTTTCCCATACAAGTCAATGGAAACTGTAAGTTGCCATAGCAACCAAAGTTCAGAAGCGATTTGGATGAAAAACAGTGTTATTGGTTCCCCCTGCCTATAGATGCTAGATATGAAATTTGGTAACAATGAGCCTTGTCGTTTAAGAGGAGATGTATACTAAATAAAGACCAAGCACAAATACATTTTCTACATTTAATTTTGATACCGAACACAAAATATTAACAAAAGGTGCATTTTTAGCATTTTCTTGTTTTTATGGCCTTGACCTTGACCTTGGAAGTGTCTGGAGGAAACGAACTGTACATGTATTTGAAAGCTATTATTATATTCCAAATAAAGACAAAGTATAAATACACATTCTGTATTTACTGTTTATACGGAACACAAATATGAATGAAAGGTGCATTTTAGCATTTTTCTCGTTTTTGTGACCTTGACCTTGACATTGTAGGTTAATGGAAGAAACAAGCTATATGTGCATTTGAAAGCTATAGTAATATATTAAATAAAGGCCAATTCCAAAGACATTTGCTCTATTAAGTGTTGATAAAGAACATAAAATGTGAAAAAAATGTGCATTTTAGCATTTTTCTTGTGTTTGTTACCTTGACCTTGACCTTGGAAGCTACTGTAGGGAACAAGCTATATGTGCTTTACAAAATTATTGAAATATATTAGATAAAGACCAAGTACAAATACATTTTCTGTATTTACAGTTGATACAGAACATAAAATATGAACAAAATGTGCATTTTTAGCATTTTTCTTGTTTTTGTGACCTTGACCTTGACCTTGGAGGTTACTGGAGAAAACAAGCTATATGTGTATTTGAAAGCTATTGATATATACTAAATAAAGGCCAAGTAGAAAGACATGACATAAATTTACTGTTGATACAGAGAAAAACATATTAACACAAATGTGCATTTTTTAGCATTTTTCTTGTATTTGTGACCTTGACCTTGACCTTGGCTGTTACTGGAGAAAGCCAACTATATGTGTATTTGAAAGTTGTTGTCATTCACTAAATAAACTCCAAGTACAAAGACAATGCTGCAATATTTTATTGCTAGAGAACACAAAAGTATAAGAAAAAAATGCACTTTAGCCATCTTTTCGTACTTCTGTGACCTTGACCTTGACCTTGAACAGAGAAACTAGCAATATGTTGATATTTTATAAAAGACCAATTTGCTATTAAGTGTATTTAAAAATTTAGGAACGCATATATCTATCAGATATGATGATTTGACATTATAAGTATTATTACCCTACATTTTGGAATTTTGCGACGGTCCACTTATTGTTGCTATGGTAACGCTTCAGGAAGTATACTTTCCCAGGCATGTTTTTCCAGAAACCTATTCTTGGAATGTTGCTTTGTTAGATGAAGCTGCACACATATGCCAGTATGGCTGCAAGAATTCTACAAATATCCTTAAAACTGCCTTAAAATAGCCTTTCGCAATATAGCACTACCCCCACCCACTTTGCCCAAGCCTGATGACATTACAAGCATTCCAAATACAATTCAAAGTTTTGGTGTCCACTCAAGGTGAACAAGACATTTACATATGAGAAGCATTCAGAGTATGTCATTCTTTTTCTGATACATAAATTTGTTAGAAATGTGTCTATTTTAGTACAATTTTACCTCAATTTCTGACAAAATATTCAACAGCCGTTGCCATGGCAACGGGCACATGTAGGAATGAAATCGACATGGTTTTCTTGCTTTGGTGTCACAATAAGTAAATTAGGAAAGTTTGAGCAAAATCGATGACTATGCGTGGCGCGACTTTTTAAGTGGTTACAGAGAATGGCTCTTAAATTCTCCATACTATATAGCTTGGGAGAAACATTTTTTGAAATTTTGCAGAAGTATAATTTTGTTGTCTGTTTTTTAGTGCTTTAAGGGTCAAATAGTCTCATCTCAGGGCTTGTTTATAAATAAAACACAGAAAACATGCTGAAACATCTTACCAGCATGAATTCTGGCTATTCTAAATATATAATTTACCTTTAGATATGGAATACAGGTTTATGAACTACAAAAATTTACATCTGCAATATTTCAAGCTTATCATACAGAGAATTTAAAGACCAGAAGGCAAACAGTGTAGACCCAGAAAAATGGCTAATAATGAGCCACCCAATCTAGAGCTATGCTGTTTGCAAATTCAACTAATTTGTTAAAATGTTCGGTCCAAGTTATATCATACTGTGAATTGAAAGACTAGAAGGAAAATAGTATAGGCCCAGATGAGCATCTCATAATGAGCTACCTAATCAGATCTATGTTCTTGCAAACTCAACAAATCTAAATTCAACTACCATATTAATCTTAATAAATGCCCCTGCTCTAAAAACACCCCAGCTTCATTTCTGAAAATAATATAACATTAACTTGCATGAATTCCTATTTGATTAATTGATTGATTTGTTGTTTAACGTCCACCGTAAACAGCTGTGGTCATGTCGGAACTGTCAGTTAACCTAACCACACTATTCCTGGGCAGGCTTAGACCTTCTAAGCGGTTAACCAGTACTAAGTGCACATACTTTCGCCAGTAACTGATAACTGCCCTTCTTGAATCAGCGGAAGGAGAAACGAAAGTATGTGGCCAGACCGGGTGTCGAACCCAGGACCTCTGACTTATGAGTCAGGTGCCCAACCAATTGCGCTACGCGGGCCGGCAAATTCCTGTTTGCTTCTCTGGATGAGGTAGCTCTTTGAAATCCAGTTTACCCTTAGTAGTTGTATGACCCCTACTGAGGAGGGAGGCAAAAATTGCAGTAGCTTCCTCTGCAAATATACCCATTAATCTTAATACTGTTTATTAGAGGCACTTGGCAGTGGCTGCTTCAGTACACTCAGGCTCTAAATAATGCCCCCTTTTGTAAAATGCAACGCTCCCAGGGCATTTAATAGGATTAATACAGTAGTTTGTTTTTCAAGCTTTAAGGGTTAATTGCTATAGTGATTTTTTTCAATTTTGTGTGCTGTAACTAAAGTCATCTGTTACCTGAAATACACTTGTGACACGCAGATTATAGAAGATCGGCACAAAGACATGGGCAGCTACAAAGGAAGAAACAATCATCCCAACACTCAACCACCAATACATTGTACTGTGAACATAAACCTCTGCTGGTACTCCAAGGATAGCGATAGCTGATATGAAGGTGGAGGTCAGTGACATTGCCACGGGAACCGGGTGCATTCCCCTGTCTGCCAGAAGGTAGTTGTCTGTTGTGTTTTTCTTACGATCTTTGATAGCATAAAACAGTCCAATGCCGGCTGAGGGAACTAACGTGAATGCCAACACCACATAATCGCCAGCGTGAAACGTCTTTGCAATACCTGTTCTATAACTATACTGCGCCATCTTGACATCTGCTATAGTCTCATCAATTACTGGCTGTTAGCTTACTGAAACTGAACACCTATGCTTTTGCAAAAGTGTAGACCCATTTCAGATAGTATGCTCCTAAGCGGCAGTCTGATCAGGGTCTGCACTCTCTGCCTTTATTTCTTTCCCTGTCAAGTACTCCCTACATGAAGAATGGATTAGCCCTGATACAGAGGCATAGGAAAAATTACTAGGTAGGCATTGACAGTTTGCTGCTATTACTACTCAAATAAAAGTAATCCTCCAAAATGATGGTACTAAAGAAAAATCTTCACTGTTGTAGCAATATTTAGTCCCAAAGAAAGCTAACACACTCCCACTGAGTTATTAAACGTTATTAATAATAGATTAAAAAAGACAACAGACTTTATTATTATCTTTATTTTTTTTGTACTTTTTTTTTACTGTAATTTAAGAACAATACAGTAATTTGAGCACTACCTGCTTCAAGTGCATATAGGTAACTCTTTCACCCAAGTAGACATAAAATTTTGGGGTATAAGGCTGGTTTTATCCCCCTTCAGAATTTCCCCGAATTTCTCTCAATATATTAGTCTTGTTATAATTCTGCTATCTAAAGGGGTTTCCCTTCCAAAACCAATCCCAAAAATCTAGATCCCTAGGGAGCTCTTGTCTGTTTTCCTTCTAAACCAATATCCCAAAAATCTAGATCCATCTTTTAAGAAGAGTCTAGATTTTGGGATTGGCTTGGAACAAAGCAGCCATACTTTAATAAATACATGCAGGTACCATTAACAAACTTTTGCAAACAGTGCAGATCCAGATGAGATGGCTCAAAATGAGCCATCTCATCTGGATCTACACAGTTTGCCATTCTGATTAATTCTTGTCAAACACCCTCTTTCTATGGATGTGTCCAAATTTAAAGATTTTTTAAAAGGTCATGGTTAAACTGCATGGGTACATGGTGTCAATGGTAAACTTTAACATACAGATGCAGATTGCAACTTGATGCATTTTTTTCTTTGTTTTGATTAATATCAGTTTGCTTGATGAAATTTCATCTTTGCTCTCAGATTGAATGGTAACATACTGTAACAAGACCTGTCCGCGTACAGGATAGCTCGCCTGCAGCGCGTTGCCCATCACATAAAAAAACTTTAACCAAAACATCCAATCCGGACGCCGACGCGGACGCGGACGCCGACGCGGACGCCGACGCCAGGGTGACAACAATAGCTCTTCCTGAACTTTCGTTCAGGCGAGCTAAAAATTCTAAGTATTGGGACAGTTAGGTCTAAGCAAATAATGCAGACCCAGATCAGACTGCTCCAGAAGGAGCAGTCTGATCAGGGTCTACATTGTTAGCCATTACATCTGCAACTTTTAGATGCATTTCTGCATTAAAAAACCAAACTGTTCAATCTTTAGGACAGGTACAGTAATTATTTTAGATGTCCCAATCTTTAGAGTTTTTATGGTAATTATAGGTACACCTCAACATTTTATCGCCAGTTTTTACAAAGGGAAACAAGCTTTAAGACATCCTGTTTTCTTCTCTGGCCAACGAAGCCTTCCAAAGTGGAGTCTGCTTTTAAAGAAAAGAATTTGCTCCTACTGGGGGGCAATTTTTTCCAGTAAGAGTTGACCCCCATTGAAAAGGAGGCAAAAGAAAAAATGACAATAGTTGCTGCCCCTGAAAGTATAACCATTTACCTTATTTTGGGACTGAGCTACCTGAGAAAACAGTGTAGACCCAGATAATTTATCTTTTGCACTCATGGAAGCTGATTAACAGGAGATTTTCAAATCTCATTCATTTCTCATTCCATTAGATTTTACAATTCAAAACTGCATAATGCTATGTTTCTTTCTAGCATAAGATAGGAAATAAAAGGTTGAAAGCCAACATTGATGAGCTCGAAACAGATTTCTTTAACTACTAGTCTTTCACTTTTATGCATTGCATTCTGGGTATTTTTAGGCGTCTGCTGAAATTGTCGTCTGCATCAAAAATCAAGAATATTTTGACAATATTGGTCTAAGTATAACTCTTGTAGAAATGATGTCTAGGCAGCAAACAGTTTGGATCTCAGATCAGGCCCCACATTTGTGGAGCCTGATCTGGATCCAATCTGTTTGCCCAGATACCCCTAATGGGGTATCCCAAATGGAATGGGTTAAGTCCAGAGAACATACTGGACTACAGTACACTATCCAGTTTACAATCCATCATATGTTTATGACCTTGACTGGCTGAATTAAAGCTATCAAGTTCATAATTTCCAGTCACAGTTTCAATTTCCTTCTCTTTCTGTCCATCTTCCTTGACGTCAATCCTCTTTCCCAAATCATATAATCCCTTCTCTGTGGTTTGTTTATCTGTCAGCATTACTGTGTCTTCTGCCTGGTTAAAACCAAAAGATAAACACCATGTTACTCATGTGCTTATTTGAGTCCTAATAAAGTGTTGGCTATTTTCTAAATCTTGTACTAGGCATCTTTTACAACAAGACCTGTCAGCGAGACAGGATAGCTCACCTGACAGCACCTTGCCCATCACCTAAAAAACTTTAACGTAAAACTTTAACATTTTGCTAATGCTGATGCCGTCGCCGACGCCAACGTCGACGCTGACACCGGGGGTAATACAATAGCTCTTCCTGAACTTCGTTCAGGCAAGCTAAAAGGTGTATAACTAAATGACATGCTTAGATTTAAGGGTTTAAGATCTTTGATCTGCATTTATTACATAATATTATTTACAACAGAATCTCACTGATTTTTTTGTTAACCCTTAAAGAGCCAAAAATTAAAATTGTTGAATTAGCAAACAGTATAGATCCCGATGTGGTGGCTCATTATGAGCCACCTCATCTGAATCTACACTGTTTGCACTCTAGTGTTCGAATTCTCAACATGATATCTCTTGGACGAGAAATTTTTTGAAATTCTGCAGATGTAAATTTTGTCGTCTGCTTTTTGGCACATTAAAGGTTAATCAATAAGCAAAAAGGAAGTAAATATTTTGCACAGGGAATCAAATATTTTGTAAAGGTGTTAAATAGTTACCTTCCTGCACTGGCTTAGAGAGGGGCTGAGGTTAAATGGTTAGCCCATAATGCGCCAAAAAGCAGACGACAAAATTTACGTCTGCAGAATTTCAAACAAATGTTTCATCCAAGCGATATCATATTGAGAATTCTAACACTAGAGGGCTAGCAGGTTCAACAATTTTAATTTTTGGCACTTTTAGGGTCAAGGAGTCATGAGGCTCCTAGTTGCTATGTTATGGGAAACTGTTACCCTTTTTAATGGCTGAAGAGGACAGTCTAGGTAATATCTCTCAGAAACCCATTTATGCCTAGTAGACTCCTCTATCCTTATAAAGTGGGTTGGTCCATTTATCATCAAAGGGGTGTCCGTTTCCTATTGTAGTTCTTTTATGATATTTATAGACTATGCTGTAAGCTTTTTTTTAAACAGTGCAGACCTGATCAGATGCCACATTCTGCAGCATCTGATCTAGGTCTGCACTGTTTGCCTGTGCCCTTTTTATGGGACACTGGGCATTAATGGGTTAATTTGCCTAACAAGACTTCTGCTGAATGCTGCTTAGTGTCTCCCCTATGTACAGGATGTCAGAAAACACAGCTAAATCCGAAATCTCGATACAAAGTTTATGCCATGGCATCTTCCACTGACACTGGAAAAGTATTACCTATGTCACCAACAAGAATTCCACGGAATGCGGTGTCTCTCCTGCTAGCGCTTTGTCACCAAACAGATTTAAATCAGCAAAGATGTATGCATGAACCAAGTTTCTTGGCTCTAGCCCTGATAGTTTCTGAGAAACAGACCTAAACGCGAAAACTTGATAAACAAGAAAATCAGTGGAACCGATGGATGCTCCCCGAAGGCTTGGAATAGGACAATAGGGATCCTGGTGAAGGAGTGATTTTCTGTGTAAACTAAACGCAATTCAAAATGGAAAAAAAACAATTCTCTTCAAATCCTTTTTAGAGCCATGCTCTAGACATACATACAACTGAGAAAAAATAAGAAGGGAAGTAACTCCAAGATAACTTGGGATACAGTTTTGGTTCTTCTGCTCTGCACTTCTTGTCATTGCCCTCTATTATCAATATGTGAAGTTTGATTCATGTTCTTTTAAATATGTAAAGAGATAAACTCCGTACAAGCTAAATAACTGAAAAAAAAATTAGAAAAAATAGGAAGGGCACTAACTTTGTAATTACTAAAGGTAATGTTATAGTTCTTATGATCTGCAATTCCTTTCATTACCCACTATCGATGTGTGAAATGTCATTTAGCTTCCTTCAGTACTTCCTAAGATATGCTCCATACAAGCAAAATGAAGCAAAAATTAAGAAGGGAGCTAACTTTGTAAATACTTTTGACAGAGTTATGGTTCTTGTGTTCTGCACTTTCATTCATTGCCCTCCATTAGTGTGAAGTTTCATTAAGTTCCCATTTATACTTTTGGAGATATGCACCAGCCAAACTTAATATTGAAAAAAACTGGAAAGGGAGCTAACTTCATAAATACTTGTGACAGGGTTATGGTTTTTGTGCACTGCACTTCCTCTAATTGTCCTCTATCAATGTGTAAAGTTTCATTTAGTTCCCTTTTATAGTTTCAGAGATATGCTCCGGACAAGCAAAATATTGAAAAAACTAGGAAGGGAGCTAACTTCGTAAATACTTGCAACAGGGTTACGGTTGATGTGCACTGCACTTCCTCTAATTGTCCTTTATCAATGTGTGAAGTTTCATTTAGTTCCCCTTAATAGTTTCAGAGATATGCTCCGGACAAGCAAAACATTGAAAAAACTGGTAAGGGAGCTAACTTTGTAAATACTTGTGACAGGGTTATGGTTCTTCTGCACTGCACTTCCCCTTGTCGTCCTCTATCAATGTGTGAAGTTTCATTTAGTTCCCCCTTATACTTTCAGAGATATGCTCCGGACAAAAGTGTGACGGACAGACGGACGGACGGACGGAAGGACTGACAGATGGACAGACGGACGGACAAAGCGGCAACTATATGCTCACCCTTCGGGGAGCATAAAAATTGAAAAGTCAGTCAACCATATAATGTAGGTCAAACCTCAATATTGATGATGGCTTTGAGCTCTTCCCTTCCAGACGACAGCATGACCCAAGTTTCATGACTCTAGCATTTATAGTTACTGAGAAAATGACCTACACGCAAAAACTCAACAAAAAATTGCAAAGTCAGTCAACCGTAAAATTTAAGTCAAGACTCAATATTGATGATGGCTTTGAGATCTACTCTTCCAGATGTACCCATGAACCAAGTTTCATGGCTCCAGCCCTTATAGTTTCTGAGAAAAGGACCTAAACGCAAAAACTCGACAAAAAATTGCAAAGTCAGTCAACCGTGAAATGTAGGTCAAGACTCAATGTTGATGATGGCTTTGAGACTCTACTCTTCCAGATGTATGCATGCACCAAGTTTCATGGCTCTAGCCCTTATAGTTTCTGAGAAAATGACCTAAACGCAAAAACTCGACAAAAATTTGCAAAGTCAGTCAACCGTAAAATGTGGGTCAAGACTCAATGTTGGTCATGGCTTTGAGATCTACACTTCCAGATGTACCCATGAACCAAGTTTCATGGCTCTAGCCCTTATAGTTTTTGAGAAAATGACCTAAACGCAAAAACTCGACAAAATATTGCAAAATCAGTTAACCTTGAAATGTAGGTCAAGACTCATTGTTGATCATGGCTTTGAGATCTACTCTTCCAGATGTACCCATGAACCAAGTTTCATGGCTCTAGCCCTTATAGTTTCTGAGAAAATGACCTAAACGCAAAAACTTGACAAAAGTTTACGCCGACACCGCCGCCGACAACACCGGAAAAGCAATACATATGTTTCGCCTCTGCTTCGCAGCCTCTGCTTCGCAGGCGAGACAAAAATGAAGTAAACAAACTTACCTCCCCATGTCTAACACCAAATCTCAGTGGTTTTCTAATCTTTTCTGGTAAGAATGGGAAACACACATCAAAGAAGGGACATATCAGTTTTGGGTTGATCTTTATTGGGTCAGTTGGACCTAGAAAATTACAATAAGATTAAGGTATACAATATTCTATCTTTAGAATGACTCCAAATATTTACATCAGTCTTTAAGATAAATCTCTGCTTTGAGACGAACTTTTTCCCTTCTAAAACAATCCAAAAATCAAGGTCCCTCTTATAAGATGGATCTAGATATATTGGGCTTGTTTTGGAAGGAATAAATCCTATCTTAATAATCAAAGAAATACAGTGATGACCCTAAATATTAGTTTAAAAATGTCTGAACAAATAGTGTAGGCCCAGATCAGAGAGCTCCTAAACTGTAGTATGATCATATTCTATACTATTTTCCATTTCCAAAGCAATATTTTCCACTCATATCTGTACAACATGAATTTCACAGAAAACTGTGTTTTGCCTGTCTGAGCATTGTCACAAAGCTTACCAGAACACTCAACAAATTTTTATACTGCTATCGCCAGAAAAAAATACCTGTGTCTTGCATTCTGCTTATCAAATGCGAGACATTAAACCTCAACAAAATTATTGTAAAAATTCTACAAATTAGGACAGATAAGTCATAACAAACAGTGCAAACATAGACCAAAGGAGCAGTCTGATCAGGGTCTACACTTTTGCCATTTCATCTGCATCTTTTGGATGCATTACTGCATTGTAAAACCAACTTTTTCCATACTTAGGATAATCAGAGTAAATATTTTAGGTGTCCAAGTTTTTACAACTTTTACAGTATCCATAAGCTTGGATGACGTCACATTCATGTGCAGCTTTTACCACACAATGCATTTTGTACCTCTCAAAGCATCTGATAGGGTAGGGTAGATGTTGACAACTGAAATGATCTCAGCATTCCGTTCTCTAAATTATGTCACCAAATCAAGCCATAATGCAAACGCAGCTGGATAAAGTGTGCTCAAAATAAGATTTATATTCCTGTTATCGGTATTAATTAACAAGCTAAAATAATGCATGATAAATAGAATAACATTCTAGTGTCTTTTCAAAATCATGTTTAATTCACTTTATCAGAAAACAAGGATTTTCAGATCTTAGATGTTAACAGCATTTTAACCCATTGCATTCTGGGTATTTTTTGTCATCTGCTGAAATTGTCGTCTGCATCAAAATTCAAGAATATTTTGACAATATTGATCTAACTAACTCTTGTAGAAATGATGTCTAGGCAGCAAACAGTTTGGATCCCAGATCAGGCCCCACTTTTGCCCAGATATCCCTAAAGGGGTATCCCGAATGGAATGGGTTAAATGATCTTTGTGTTTTAAGGATAAAACCAGTTTTTCACATTATATCTCTTTGATTCGGTTCCTATTATCATGTCATAAAATCATTTGACCACATGTTGAATAACACTTGGTTAGCGGCACATGACAAAACTATTTTAGAAATTTCATTAAAAAACAGCCATAATCTATGATGAACAAAATTTTACACTCATGGTCATTTCATATGAAGTTTATGAAACTATCCAAAGGCTTGTTTCATAAATTTCATATGAAATAACCACTCGTGTAAAATCCTATAGATACCCACCTGTTATAAAGCTTGCAACCAGTCCAACCACAACTGTAATAACAACAGACAGGGTAGCATACCAGAGATAAGATAACTTGTATAATTCTTTTAATCCACTGAAATAAGAGGGATTTTTTATTAAATATTTAGAATGCCAACAAATGAAAATAGTTTAACTTGCAAACAGGGTAGATCCTGATGAGGTGGCCACCTCATCTGGATCTACACAGTTTGCCCTCTAGTCTTTGAATTCTCAATATGATACAGCTTGGAGGAAAAAATACTGAAATTTTGCAGACGTAAATTTTGTTGTCTGTTTTTTTTTTGTTTTTTTTTTATAGCTTTATGAGTTTAATTAAGGTGAATAAACCATAACCAAATATATACTTTCCTACCAATATGTGTTCACAAACTTCATTTAAAAAAAGTCCATCAAACTGCAATAACAAGCATGATTTTTTTTTAGAAAATTATGTTAGGGCATAACTCAGCACTAAAACTCTCCCAGGTAAAGCTCATAAATACATGTATGTACCAACTCTTTTCTTATCCTGCACTCATAGACCAAATTTGAAACAAATAGAAGGAAGTTTAATCTATTGCAGATGGACATACACATAATGTCACAACAGTATAGCCCCGCACAAAACAGTTTGTGGGGGTACAAAAAGATGTCTCATGAAAATGAGCCAAGTTTTACATGTATTTCCTTATTTGCAATGATATGTACATATTTACTCATATTCTTCATAAACTGCTGACATGGTCTCAGGCTCCACTGTCATATTTGGTATATGTATTGACACATTTGTTGTTGTTAAGAGAGACATGTTCATCATACATCCATCTGTGCTCACTCCCAGTTTCTTTTCAGTGCTGGTCTCTGTTATTAGAGCACCCAGAGCAATCCAGAACAATATCACAAAACTTGTGAGGTAACCAATAAGACTGCCCTGAAATAACACATACATGTATCTCAGCTTAATAAGGTGGCTCTCCATAATGTACCTTATCATGTGAGGTTATGAATGGATCAGAAAAATTGTTTCAACCAACATTATTTTAGAGTTTATGCACTAAGTCACCATAAAATTCAGGTTCCTACAGGTCTGGTTTAAGAAAAGTTTTTAGTCCTGTATCAAATTTAGATACCAGGTCATAGTGAGGTCAATAAAATTTTGAAGAAAAGGTTACTGAGTTTGTTATACCAGTAGCCTGTTATAGAAATTTTGATAGCAACATGACTTGAAACCCTAGCAAACTGAATGAGCTGTATGTAAACCCTGTAAAATGTAGTATGGGTAATATCTCCAATTAAATATGCAAAATTTACAATATTAAAATTATCATAAATTTTGAAGAAACAAAATCATCTGAAATAGTTAGATGTAAATCATGAAATCAAGAAATATGGCCTTGGAATCAAAAGAATATGCTTTATTTGGCTGAAGTTCTGACTGAACATATCATCGAAGTAGTTATTATCAATGTTTAATAAAACAACCTACATATCTAGCCGTAGAATCGAAAGCTTCAGTGATTTCAGCTTTCTTATCCCCAGAAAGACACATTATGAAGTGCCTTACATAGCAAAATAAAAACAAATCTACTACAAGGAGAGCACAGCCAGTGCCCATTAGAATACCTTCTATTTGTCTGTATAACTTAGTGCCAAATCTAATTTAAATATTGTACAGAAGAAATGTGAGAGCCTCACAAATCTTTTAGCACCTAACCCTGTACATGTTGGCATGTAAGGATTATGTCTTGCCCATTTGTGCATGTTTAAAAGAATGGTTTGCACTGTCAGACTGTTCAGGATCAGCTCTCTTTGACAATACTGTATTAATCCTAGTAAAAGCCAATGCTCTTAATAAACACCCCCAGCCTCTTTTCAAAAATTTTTTTATATCAACTTGCATGAATTCTTGTTTGCTTCTCTGGATGAGGTAGTTCTTTAAAATGGGGTCTATTCTTAAAGGATAGAACTTGCTCCTAGAGGAGCAAATTCTTTCCTTTAAAAGGTGATCCCAACTAGAAAGGGAGGCAAAAATGGTAGAACTGCTCCCTTTAAAGTGACCCATCACCTTTATTTTGCTTATAAGAGAAATTTTAGAAGTGACTGATTTACTACATTTTATGCTCAAACACCCCCTTTTGGAAAATGCAATGTCCTGGGGCATTTAATAGGATGAATATGGCGATTTTAGAATACATTTCTTGATTTTATAAATTGAGTCAAAGTACATTCAATGGCAGAGTCAGTTAAGGAATAGACTGGGAGGTCTGCATGAGTATTGAGAGTAAATATGGTTCACTTACCAGTTTGTTGGCCCAAGGAAACAATATACCAAGTGTAAATAGTCCTAACATTGGTCCACTGAACACACCAAAAAGTGTGTAAGTCAGCTATGGGAAAGAAAGAAATGAATCTTATTGACCAGAACAAAGCAAACCCAATAGGCTAGTAAATGTGAATACCCATCCATGTAGTTTGACATTGCAAAGTGAAAAACATTTGCATTAGTTTTTGTGTTTGCGAAGTTTCACAAAACTTAACAACTGCAAATAGGTCATGACATTAAAATTTTATCAATGCAAAGAACTATTCTCAGAATCAAAACTTCAGTTCTTTGCAAGCATTTCCTTTAATTGAATTTGCAATATACAAGCATTCACAAGAATTTCCCATTTAATTGTACCATAAAAATCATAAATATTTGGACAGACAGTTCAGAGCAAACATTGCAAAGGAGCAGTCTGATCTTGGTCTACACTGGTCCATCTCCATCTTTTGGATATGTTACTGCATTTCATGAACCACACTGTTCCATTTCCAGGAGTATAATGGTAATTACTATATGTGTCCCAATTTTAAGAATCTTATCAGTACTTACATATACTCCCTCTAAGTGGACCTACTTATCAGAAAGCGTTTTCTTTAATTGTACAGATATGCTGACCTCTGTCTGGACATCCCTCTTTGTACTAAACAGCATATAGGTTCCCATAGGTTCAAGTTTTTCTGAATGCATTTAAATATGGCAATCCAAGTATTTATTCTGCAGTTATTATAAACCAGAAAATCGAAAGGAGCAAGATGGGTTTTTTTCTTTGGATGAGAAAGCTTCCACATTCCTCTTTACAAATGTAATCATTTGTTGATATTTATTAGAAGAGCATATAAACAATCATTTAAAATGTATCAGCCCTCTTGTTTTAACATTAACCCATTGGTTCCTTTTGTTTAATTGACAAGTATATTCTTGTTAAGATCAGCAGCAAAGCATGAACTTTACTTCTGTTGGTATATCATTTAGCTTCTTGTTTGGAGCATTAACCCAGTTTGAACTTTACCTTTGTTGGAAAATTGTGTACCTTCTTGTTTGGCTCAGTAACCTAGTGTGATCTTAACTATTGTTGAAAAATTGTGTACCTTCTTGTTTGAATCAGTAACAGTCCATCATTCTTGTTCAGCCTTTCTGCAGGGCTGAGCAAATAGTAAAGTCCAATGCCCAGGACAAGGGGCAAATGATAAATACCCCATCCTTAGTGCTAAATCGGCTCAGGACAAGTGAAATTTGTAGGTGACCTGTCAGACAAATGGATGATTTTTTTTGCTCAGCCCTGCTTGCTGTTTAATTTCAATATTTGTAATCCCCAAGGCTGACCCACTGCTCCCTCTCTAGATGAAAACCTTGATAACATAAAAATTCTAAAACTCAGAACACTTATAATAATTTCCGTAACTGCAGATGGAACAGGAAACAGTATAGAACCTGCTCGAGCAGTCTGGTCTGGGACTGCACTATTAGCTCAGATCTATCTGTCCCAATAAATGTACAAACAATTTTCATGGGAAGCAAAAAACTAAGTACACACCTGAAGAACCATTCCTCCCAACTTGGAAACAACAAAGGCAAACAACAGACCTAGAAGTCCAAATACAACAACTGAAACAGATAAATGACAGCATGTTATGGTCAGTAATGTAAGCTGCGACAGGAGAAAACCTATAAAGTGGTTGTGTGCATAGTGCAGACTCAGCTTAGCCTAAGACTCTTCCTTAAGCACTTAAAGGGTAGCTAAGGGTCTAATCTACCTCCATGCTGACAGTGAAGACTCTGATCAGACTGTGCAGATGCCCAGGTTGATCTGAGTCTGTGCTGAGCGCACAACCTCTTTGTTGGTTTTCTGGTGTTGCGGCTAATGGGTTACCTAAAAATTCTAAAAATTGGGACATCCAAAATAACTATCATTATTGTCCTAAAAATGGAGCAGTTTGGTTTTACAATGTAGTAACCAGTTTTAAAGATGCGGATGGAGTGGTAAACAATGTAGGCCCTGATCAGACTGCTCCTGTGCCTGCACTGTTCGTTCAGATGTATATGTCCCAATACTTATAATTCTTACTGTACTATTATTTCATTTATTTATAGGCCATTTGCTGTCTATAAAACAGGTCATTTTGCTAAATATCTCTAAAACTACCACAGCTATCACTGTGAAGTAAAGCGCATCTTTTATGTCTATCTTATACATAACTAATCTATAATTTTCCTCAAAATTATATTTTGAAACTAAAAAGTTTCTTTTCAAAACTGCCCATTTTTAGAAGATATTTTCACTGTATTTTACAAGGGAGTAAGCTTATTCATGGAACAGCCTTAGAATGGCCAATATCTACCTATGTCAACTGTTACAGAGTTACTCAATAGCACCTACATACCTGTTAATCTTTTCATCTGAGTAAAAATGAAATTCACTTATTTATTTGTTGCGAAGATAACTGACTGCTGATGAATAGGATTAATTTATCTATAGAAACATGACTTGTTTGTGATGCATATATGGGCATTGCTTATAGCTATTACATTAAATGATTGTACTCCCCTCTACTGAAGCTGAAAATTTTGTAATTTTTTGTACAGGATTGAATAGACAAAAGCAAAAAATTGACATGATAAAATTCTGAAAGTCAGTTTCCAGTTATGTATTATTTGACAATACCAGTGGAGAAAAAAAAATCAATTTTATCACCAATAGTAAAAGAGAAATTGTGCAAAATGACCTGTTTTATAGACAGCAAATGGCCTATACATACAGAGATATTCAGTTTGTAAATAATGTAAATGTAAATTAAGATTAATTTTGCTCTCAAAATTAGTATTCATTAATGAATACAGCTCATTATTTTTCAAGAAATATTGGCTGCAACATCCACAAATTTTCTTTAAAATTTACATCTGATAGGCAATAAACTTTTATCAGTGCTGGAATTTAAATCCTTTGAATAACATACAAAAGTAGGCAAATTTACCCTTGTCAGACTGCACCCTAAACTCAATTACCTGCCCATGGTGCACTTATCAGAAAAAAATACTGTACCAAATTGTTTTTTAGAGTATTTTTTTCTTTGAATAGTTGCTATGTTAATAGTTGCTATGTTATAACAAAATACTTAGGTGACATCCTCAATTACAAAATGAAACAGAAAGCATCAAATTAAGATGTTTAGGAAATCAATGAAATATTTAAGTCACACAAGTTGCAAAAATAAAACTTTTCTGAATAACAAGTGATTTACAGTATCCAGTCATCAACAGGACCTGCCCAAAAGAAAGGTTTCTTATGACCAAACTCCAACTCATATTTAGGTACAAAAATGACTGAATAGCCAGGACTGAAATGCTTTCCCATGTATCCGGCGTTGTATTGTGAAGGAACGCGGGTACACATGTTCCTTCAAGGGCCTGTTTTTGGTGTCAGAGTTTCTGTGATGTTTTACCTTATGTATGTTCTTATTATTTTTGGTTCGGTTTGGGTTGCTGAGTGGCCACCTTTCGGGAACAAGCTGCTCACTCGGTTGGCCATATGTTCTCTGTATCTTGATTATTTGTAATCTTAGTTGTTTCCAACTATGGTTTGAGGGCTGGATTTGGATTTTGATTGTTTCAGTTCCTGGTCTTTGCATACTTTTTACATTTTTGTACCTATTTAACCTTCGCCAGCTGGGACTGATCTGTTTTCCCGGTTGTCTATCTTCAGATACCCATATCTACAGTAGAGCTAGTCCCACACAATAAGCGCTAGCTGCATGTCTTTGACACAGAAAAATGCGCATCTTTAAAATAGTTAAATCCACCAACAAAGTTGGCTTAGACAGTTCAGCGTGACGCGGACCAATGAGTTTAAAGCATGCCTTCACTACAACGTTACACTCACACTCATAAATTGAGGCTACTGCACCACTGAATTTGTCATCTGGTTCACTTTATTACATTGCAATTAGCAATACATGGGTCCAAGATACGGAAATGCACTTGTAGATTGACCGAGCTCATCCGAGACACTCGGACGCAATAGGACACGTCAGTCCCTACTAGCTCACTGATCAATCAACAGGACAAATGTCCTTTCAGGGAATACAAGGCAGGGATACGTATTTATAGAATGATGGAGCGCATCCGAAACACTCGGACATAAGGGACACATCAGTCCCCACTTAGCTCACTGATCATTCAACAGGAGAAATATCCTTTCAGAGAACACAATATACAAGCATAGGCTTAAAGGACCTTAAAATGACTCACTTCTGTTATGGCGTCATGACTTTTGCGCGAAAATGGCGGAGAATCTAGCCCTTTACACTGTAACAGGGTCTGGATGTGTTTAGCAAAGTGATAGAAAACTTCAGTCATTTTTATCAAACTCAAACTCATATTTACCAAATATTTTTGAGAGTACTGTGGCTCTTCCAGTAGTTATCTTGTGACAACAAAATGGTTTGGCTAAGTCCTCAAGCATGACAGCTGAGATTGCATTAAGTCCAGATGAAACTGTGCTGAAATGATTAAATTCACTTGTAACAATGACAGAGCTCCAGATAAGAGGGGGTAATGAGGATAATTCAAAGATAATTTTTCTTATTGCTCAACGAAAACATACATTGTGACCCCTCATTAGAACCGTCTCTGCGAGACGGTTCTAATGATGGGTCACAAAGTATGTTTTTATGGAGAAATATGGATAATTATCCCCAAATTATCTCTGTTACCCCTTCTTATCTGGAGCACTGAATGAGGTAAATTGAAAAGATCATTTGGCTGACAGAACTTCTATTTCAGCTTTTTGAACATCATGGCTACCATTTCACTATGAATTCTGGTTTATAAGGGCATGTATTGTAATGAAATCCAAATTTGTTCTATATGAAACTGATTTCAACCCACTTTTTGGGTTTACATTATGTTACTGTAGGATGCATGATAAAACAAAATGCCACCCAACTCACTGACACAAGTACCTTACATCAATTTCGAGCACTGTCTATTGATTATGGGTAAGACAGTCTTAGCTCTACTTCCTTTTGATTATGCTCAACACAAAGAAAAACAGCTAACTCTGTTTTAAGATGACTGAGCACATGTTCAGGGGAAGCAACTCTCCATTTTTATTTTCACCTCCCTTCTCAATAGGGTTCAACTCTTACATAAAAGAATTCCCTCCTCTTAATCACTCAATCACACAAGCATGAAATCACAAAAGTTTTTTCCCTTTGCAACAAAAATGGCAAAAAAACATGAAAATATACTCATACACTTTATATCATTCAAATGACTATCCTATAATGATTAAGTATTGGGACACCTAAACACTATTAATTTTCCATTTGGGACAAATGGAAAATTAATGGTTTTAGGTGTACCAATACTTAATAAGCACATTAGGGTTCCCAGGAAACATGATATCTCTGGCATGCCAATGATGCTCTACCAATTGAGCTTTGGCAGCAAGAAAGAAAGAAAGAAAGGATGAATGAATGAATGAATGAATGAATGACAGAAAGAATGGTTGAAAGAAAACTGAAAGAAAGAAACAACCTACCTGAGACAGCCACTGAATACACAAGAGAGTAACAAACCAGGAAGTCCAACAAAACTTCCCAACAAATCCATCATATACAATGGAACCAACTGTAACAAATTTAATTTAACGCAGTTCCCTAATTCTAAATACTTTTCTGTGATATAGCCCTTAGATTGCTATTCTATGCAAGTATGTGGGTCTAAATATATAAGTTCTGAAAAGTTAGATCCTTTGAAAGCAAGGACTGGATCAAAGAAACAAACATATGTGCCGCGACACGAGAAAACCAAAAATTTGGTTGTGCGCCCAGCACAGACTCAGATCAGCCTGGGCATCCGCCCAGTCTGATCAGAGTCTTCGCTGTATGCATGGAGGTAGCTTAGACCCTTAGCTATCCTTTAAGCGCTTAGGGAAGAGTCTGATCAGACTGGGCGGATGCCCAGGCTGATCTGAGTCGGCGCTGGGCGCACAACCACATTGTTGGTTTTCTCCTGTCGCCGCTTATATGGTATTTATTTAGTTATAAGACAGGAGTTTATTTACAAAAAAAACATATTGCTAAGATGTAAACCATGTCTTGTGTAGGCCAGCTATTGTCTTCAAAAACAACCCCAAAGATGAATGTCATGAGAATCAATCTGTAAAATCAATAAACCATAAATGAATGCTGTGAAAACTTAAACAACCCATGGAATAAAACATTGGTCACATGACTAAAATGGCTGCCTCGCCTATAAACAGCTTCCACAAGGTTACTCAGAACAAATAATGTCAGGTTAGCTACAGGACCACCAGTCCTTTGGTTTATGCTTGCAGTTTGTTGCAGCATTTTCATCAATATTTCACAACAGAGTTTTGTGGTCTTTCAATCATATTTTGGGCCAGTAATGTATGTTTTTTTTCATGGATAAGTATGACATTTTTTGTTTAACTACAAGACACGGCATTTTCAGAAGGAACCTCTCCATGGTGTTTTCAATGTTATTTTCACGACAAATTTCACACTTATAATATACAGACTTTTCATGGATTTTTTTCAGGGTTTTCCCGGCAATCTTTGCACTATGTTTTCACGGATGTGAATTCACAACATTTTTAGGTTTTACCTCTGAACAGTGTTTACACCTATAATTTCATGATAGATGTAATGGATTTATTTTCACAGCCTACCAGGACTTCCCTGTGAAAATTCTGCTGATAGTCACCAAACATGTCACCCAAATTTTCACAGCCTTTCATGATACCTTTTTGCAGTACTGTAACATGCAACACTTTTCATACTTAACTGTGCCCTTAATGAAGCAACTCTTTACTGACAATTTTTGATAATTAAACTGTAACAGGACAAAGCCAACAAAGTGGCATGTGCGCCCAGCAAAGACTCAGATCAGCTTGGGCATCAGTCCAGTCTGTTGTTGTTGTGTTATTGTTTAACGTCCTTGATACAGCTATGGTCATGTCGGGACTGTCAGTTCACCTAACCACACTATTCCTAGGCTGGCTTAGACCTCCTAACCAGTACTAAGTGCACATACAAATGCCAGTAACTGACAACTGCCCTTCTTGAATCAGCGGAAGGAGAAACAGAAGTATGTGGCAAGAACGGGTATCAAACCCAGGACCTCTGACTTATGAGTCAGGTGCCTTACTGATTGCGCTACCTGGCCCAGCTTCAGTCCAGTCTGATCAGAATCTTTGTAGTGTGCTTAAAGGGTAGCTGAGGGTCTAAGCTACCTTCATGCACACAGCAAAGATTCTGATCAGACTGGGCAGATGCTCAGGCTGATCTGAGTCTTTGCTAGGCAAACGTACCACTTTGTTTGTTTTGTCATGTCAAGGCTCATATTTTAACCACAATGTGCACTCGTACTGTAAACAAGGAAAACAGTAAGTCTCAAACACCATAAACTATGATATGAACTGTATAGAAAGTAGAAATAAAAACTCTCAGTTACACAGGGTATAATCGATTCCGCCAATTTTTGCTTCCTGCAGAGACTGTCCGTCATATTTGGCTTCCGCCAAGACTGTCCATGATCTCTTGCTTCCTGCAGAGACTACTGTCCTCGAGAAATGGCTTCCTGCCGAGACTGTCCGCGTGACTCTGCTTCCTGCCGAGAGCCTCGGCAGGAAGCAGAATCACACGGACAGTCTCTGCAGGAAGCCATTTATCATGTACAGAAGTCTCGGCAGGAAGCAAGAATTCACGGACAGTCTTGGCGGAAGCCAAATATGATGTACAGTCTCTGCAGGAAGCGAAAATTGGCAGAATCGATTATACCCTGTGAGCTACCTCATCAACTTTGTTTATCATTCCAGCTTTAACAGGATCACAATTAGCATAGAATGCATACAGAACGACCCCAATAAGACATGTCAATGTGATGATAGCTGCAATCCCTGGCACCATCAGCCAATAAGCACTGTCAAAGGAGAAGAAACAGCTATGTTTAAAAGGAAAAAATAGGAAATATTTGCTAAAGATTTGCTTTCATGATATTTTTATTTTTCTAAAATTTTGTAAATACGAAGCTTCACAAAATATTTTTTAAATACAAAGCTTCACAAAAACAAAACTATTAAAAACAAGAGGCCCACGGGCCATAAAGCTCACCAGATCTCTAGCTCAAAATTGCTATCAAAATTGCTGTCACATTTGTACAGGCTAATACAAAATATACAACTACAAAGTCTCAGCCTGACAGTCTGTTGAGTTGACAACAAAATATATAACTATTTTCCATATTTTGATTGCAGTAAATGCCATTTTTCAATTTTCCCCAGTATAAGTCAATGCAACTCTAAGTTTCCATAGCAACCAAACGAAAGAGCCGATTTTCATAAAAAACACAAACTTTCAACCCCCCAGCCTAAGGATACTACAGATGAATTCGGGCCTTATTGGCCCAGTGGCTTCTGAGGAGATAATTTTGTAAGTATTTTTTTTCCCATCATTATTGCATTTTGGTTTCCATGACAACCAGTAAAAGGAACAGTGGGTCCAAAAACAATAAAGCTGATAGAAGACTTCTTAAGGAACATTTCTATAAAAGTTTTGTCAACATATCTGCAATGGCTAGGCAGTAAATGCCATTTTTCAATTTTCCCCATTATAAGTCTATAGGAACTCTAAGTTGCCATAGCAACCAAACTAAAGGACAGATTTTCATAAAATACACAAACTTTCAACCCCCCCAGCCTAAGGATACTACAGATGAAATCTGGGCCTTATCCACCCAGTGGTTACAGTGGAAATAATTTTTAAGTATTTTTTCCCATTTTTTTTCTTTTTGGTTTCCATGGCAACCAATAAAAGGGGCATTGGGCAAAAAAAACATACCACTGATAGAAGACATCTCAAGGAACATTTCTATAAAGGTTTTATCAACATGTCTGCAATGGCTTGGCAGAAAATGCCATTTTTCAATTTTCCCGACTATAAGTCAATGAGAACTCTAAGTTGCCATAGCAACCAAACTAAAGGGCCCATGATCATAAAAAACACAAACTTTCAATCCCCCATCCCAAGGATGCAATAGATGAAACCTGGGCCTTATCAGCCCAGTGGCTTCAGAGGAGATAATTTTTTAAGTATTTTTTCCATTTTTTTGGCATTTCGGTTTCCATGGCAACCAATAAAAGGAGCAGTGGGCCAAAAAACATAAAGCTGATAGTAGACATCTCAAGGAACATTTCTATAAAAGTTTTATCAGCATACCTGCAATGGCTTGGCAGAAAATGCCATTTTTCAATTTCCCCCATTATAAGTCAATGGGAACTTTAAGTTGCCATAGCAACCAAACTAAAAAGGCAATTTTCATAAAAAACACAAACTTTCAATCCCCCATCCCAAGGATGCCACAGATGAAATTTGAGCCCAATCGGCCTAGTGGTTTCAGAGGAGATGTCGTTTAAAAGTGTTGACGGACGACGACGACATACGACGACAGACGACGACGACGGACCACTGCCTATCCTATAAGCTCCCCCGGAGCCTTCGGCTCTGGTGAGCTAAAAATGGTTATGATCTATGTCAATGCAAACCTGGGGTTAGTAACAAGTACATTTTGTTTAGTTGTCTGTTAACGAAGGCTTTACGAAGAGAATAACGAATTGTTAACGAAAACATAACGAGAACGACCTGTCATTAACAAGAAGCTTTTGTTATCCCTTCGTTAGTAGTTGCTTCGTTAGTTAAGCAACGAAGACGCTGTGTAAATAAATAGCCGTGTAGAAGTCGTGTAAATGAATATCTTAAACATGCAAACGCATTTCTCCGACGGCTCATAGCTGCTATCCAGAAAAACAAAAGGGCTAAAATAAGCAAAGACGCCCTAAATATTCTCAGGAAGAGCTAAAGAAATTTTAAGCAAATTTATGGACATTTGAAACACGGCATATGTACAGGTGGTCATTTTAATGACTTCGCCATTTCCCATGTTCCCTGAAAAAATATTGGACAGGTTCTTCAGTTCCCTGAAGACCTCGGACAGGGCCCCATGATATCGAAGTCGTCAAATTAATTACTGCGTTTGAATTTTTAGATGGGACAGTTTACGTCCATAATACCATCTGGATATATGGCAGCCCGTTTGGGTTTCTAGCCATGTAATGCAGATATCTCTATGAAGAAAAACATATATCTGTTTTTTTTTTTTTTAATAAAAGATATATCTAATTGAAATGCAGATGTTTGTTGTGGAAATAGAGGTATCTCTTATTGAAATGCAGATATCTATATTACAAATACAAATCTCTTTTTCGATCACAATACAGATAACTGCATGCCAGTCAAAGATATCTGCATTTGAAAATACAGATATTTCTAATTAATCTGAAATTCAGATATGTGCATTTAAATACAGATATCTACAATTGAAATGCAGATATCTGTATTTGAAATAAAGATATATCTGTATTCGAAATTGAGATATCTGAATTTCTAATCTTAATACAGATATCTGCATTTCAAAAACAGATATCTGCATTTCAATTACAGATATCTGTATTTATGGTTGAAATAGATATATATCTCTATTTCATGCATTTTTGGAAAACTGATGCCTCCCTCGCCGATTTCACCGTGTTGTTTATAGAAGTTTTTGTTTCCCGTTAGCTAATCCAATTTCTCAATAATAAAATTAAGGGAACCAGTATTTGTACAGAGCCCTGTCGGTACATGCTGCCATACACCTTTTTCAGTCCTTCTAGGCACATATACATTTTAGTCCCTCGTTTGCAGAATGAAAGCCCACCAGTAATTCGATTACCGAATGTAGGGTTCTTTACCCTGCGCATGGGTAGTTGATATAAGATATCTAGTATCTACATCGGGTAAGATATCTTATACATTACATAAGATATCTTATATAACATATGTGATATATGATCAATATCTTATATGATATCTGCTTTGATAAATCAGATATATCGGTTATAACCCAGCAGGCACATGCCATCGAAATGACGTCGTACAGACGTCGATGCGACGTAATGACGTTGCATCGACATCAGTGCGACGTCATTTTGACGTCATGTGCCTGCTGGGAAGGTGTCCAATATGGGATATAAGATATCTATACATCTTAATTAACAGTCAGATACTGATAATTATTAAAATAGATTTCTTTATATGAATTAAGATATCTTATTTAAGGGGTTGAGGTGGCTCGTTGGGTGAAGCCTGCGTTCACGAGCTAATAATACATAGGCGTCTCTTACCTGCGGCCGAGTGCACAAAGGACCGGCATAGCTTACGAACATCAGCGCAACTAAGTCTGTACTCGACTGTACTTTAATCCAAGTGCACGAGGGGATTGGTGAGTTTTGAAGCTATTTTATTATTTAGTTTACGACACGCCTCGGCTGTGCACAGGGATTAAAATTCTGCGACATTTTTACGATGGACGTACGCCAGGCGTAGGCTTACGTTTGCTTTGTGCACTCGGCTCCTGATGTCTGCAGCTACTGTGTCCCGCGAAATGCATCAGAAAGTGTGGCTAGGAAAGGGCTGCTCATTGCCTACTGAGACCTGCTCATCACCTTTTTTCTTTCAAACTTTTGGGGGTTAGCGACACTGAAGAAGTCATATTTAGAAACGCGCGTCTGTCGCACTAAATTTTGCATAGTTACGTTTATATTATTAATGAATAAAGATATCAAATATGTTAAATAAGATGCCTGATATGTTAAATAAGATCTTTTTTATGTAGAAGAATATAAATGGTATCTTATTCAATATATAGGAATATCTAATATATCAAATTCGATATTTTATTTGACATATTAGAGATTTTTTACGATATCAGATATCTGGTATGGAATCTTATTTCTCAAAGCGGATATATTATATGCCATATATGTTATATATGTTACATAAGATATCTAATGCAGTTTATATAGATCTAATTTAATATAGATATCTTATAAAGTATATAGAATATCTTTTATACTATATAAGATATCAGATATACTTTGTACATATCTTATTTCACATGTAAGATATCTAATTTAGTATAAAGGATAGCTTGTCTGTTATATCAGATATTATATATTCTTGGATCAAATTGTATCTATTGTATTTTATCATATATCTTTTAAATTATGTAAGATATCTGATATAACATATAAGATATCTCTTAAGTATATTAGATATATTATTTTACATTTAAGATATATAATATATTGAATTCAATAAGATATTTTATATAGTATATAAGATATCTGATATGCTCTATTAGATATCAAAACTATATTAGATAGCTTATATATCATATAAGGTATCTAAATTAAGAAATAAGATATCTTAAATAGTATATAAGATATCTTTTTAATAAAATGAATAGCAACGGGCTTGCCAAACATTTCCAGATTTTAAGAAAAATAAGTGCCATATGTTAAATAGTTAATTAAATCTCCTATCGTTTGCACTTTTGATTTTTCTTACAAAGTAGGAAAGTCAAAATTTAGGGTCAAGTGATCGACCCCACCAAGTTTTTCAGCGATTGCTTAAATCCGTTTGCTATTGAAAGGGTAGAGCTACAAAAAGCTAATACCAGTTTCTTAGGGAGTATTTAAACGAATTCGCAAGAAATTTTTACAAAGTTGAACTAAAATTAAAAGGTTTCTAGTTCTTTTTCTTATAACAAGTCGCTTTGCCTAAGCCCTTCAAGCCTCAAACTAGGATGAAAATGGCAAGCACAACAGCATTTTGCTTAGCGAAGGCTTAACGACGACCCCAGAGTCGTCGTTAAGTTGTGTTGTCTTTACGAAAATTCGTTACCTCTTCGTTATTAACGAGGGGTACTTGTTAATCAAGAATTTGCTAACGAGGGCTTAACAAAGACTTAACGAACAAGTTTTGGCTAACGAACGTTCTTGTTACTTACCCCTCTTGTGTCAGAATTTTTTTCCAGCCATTTTGTGTCAGTTTTGTTTGTTCAATCTATGGGCATTAAACTGGGAACAAAAAGTGAAGAAATACTAAATACTATTTAAATGCATGAATCACAAGCAACTTGAGACTTGATAGAGTCCCACTTGTAGTTCTATCTGTCGAGTGACATGCATGGAAAATGTTAAAACCAGGAAATACATGCTGTCACCTCCCATTTGGTGGAAGCACTTCAACCAAAGAGAAAAATCAGTTAACATACGGTAATCGAACTTATTAGCACCCTTATTTTTTTCAAAATGGCGACAAATACTTGTAGTAAACTTTCTTTCATATAAGGGCACATTTTAATAGGTTATTATATATTGAAGGGAACGAATTTAAAGGTAAAGCATCAGAGAAAAGCTGCTTATAAGCAGCTTTTCTCTGATGCTTAACCTTTAAATTCGTATGGATATACATGTAGAAGGATAGAGAAGATTTAGAAGTAAAAACTTAAATATTCTATTGCATTTTCAGCTCTTGTAAACGAGAAAGCAAAGGGATAAACCAGTAAAAATATGTGCATTAATAGTCCTATGCCTCACAAATTGCCACGGCGTGCGCTTATAGAGGCATGTGTGCTAATTAGGTAGAAAACGGTAAGCAGTTTTAAGGTAAGAATCTGCTTTGAATTTGAATTCCTAATCTTCTATACAAATGCACACACTTTTTAATTGCATGTGCTATGTGCCTGTGAGAAATGTTTGGCAAAATTTATTTTTTCCATGCAAGCATCTGTGGTGCCCCAATGACCTCACAAGGTTATGGCCAATGGGATAAACTAGACTATATGTCATGAATCCTCATTATAAATGTCTCGGCAAGGTAGTTCTTATGGTGGATCAAAACATGACTTATCTCCAAGTATCACCAAATACTCCACGTTATCCAGAGCTCTAAGAAAACTTACATTTTTGACCGCCACAGAGAGCCCACAGCAACTGCTCTCTGAACACATGCCTGGTTGACACCCATGTTGGAAAGCCAGAACATTCCTGCCCCAATCATGACAGTCCACACTGAATGACGTACTCTTGGGTCTGGGTCAAAGCTGGCAATGGAAGAAAAGGATTTTCTTTAGACAGTTCCATGCTCTAGATAAGAAGGGATGACAGGGATGATTTATGGATAGTCATATGTACATTATCTTCTGACCCCTCATTAGAACTTTCTTGACAATGCAGATTTCTAATTCTAATGAGGGGTCACAATACATGTTTTCAGTGTAGAGCCAGATGAGGTGGCTCAGTGAGATTTGCAAAGGTAAAATGCAATTCAACTATTTTCCTTTTTAGTGCTATAAAGGCTAGAAAATTCTGTGAGATCTAATCTAAAGGACAAGAAGTAAGTTGGTCTCACTCTGTTAAAACTATCCTGCCACCTTTGTCTGCCATGTCCCAAGCTTTATTGAATCCACCAACAGCAACGGAGCCTTGAATGAGAAGAGTAATCATACCTATATACACGATACTCATTTGCAATGTGTCTGTCCATAACACTGCTTTCATTCCACCCTAAAATGAAAAGACATTGACAATTACCTCAAAATATTTAAGGTAAATGGGCACAAGTCTAGGAAAGGTATTTTTTAACAACACAAATTTGTTCCCCTTTTCATGCATTTAAAGAGTCACAGCCCCTAGTTTTGAAAGACTTTGTCAGCCAGACTAGCAAATCCAAGTGAAAATTTCTCCTTTTTGTAACAAAGGAGGAAAACTAATGGAGCTTTATCCATTTAATATGAGCCGTGACACAACAAAACCAACAATGTGGTTGTGCCCCCAGTGCAGACTCAGATCAGCCTGGGCATCTGCCCAGTCTGATCAGAGTCTTCGCTGTCCGCATAATGGTAGTTTAGACCCTTAGCTACCCTTTAAGTGCTTAGTGAAGAGTCTGATCAAACTTGTCGGATGTCCAGGCTGATTTCAGTCTGCGCTGGGCGCACAACCACATTGTTGGTTTTCTCATGTCACGGCTCATATATGAAAAATACAGACTTCAGAAACGTATATGAAATCATGAATCATGCACTGTATGAAACAATGGATGATTTCACTTTTTTTTTTCTGGCTGTGGCAAACACGTTCCCTAGGCGTTATAAAGTTTTACAGCAGCAGTGTCAAGTTCTTCTAATATACCTCATCCCATCAATATTTTCATTGCAGAAATGCTGATTTCAAGTATTCAATCTCAAGTTACTTGCACAATATATCTGCATATGCTGCTGTATTGTAAAATTTTTAAGCACAGGGACAATCATAAAAAATCAGATCACACTGCTCCTGAAGGGGTAGACTGATCAGATTATACCTGGCTTGCCATACCATCGATATCTTTTAGAAGCAATACTGCATTACTAAACTAAATTGTTCAATTTTTTTGGACAATTTCAGTAATTAAATTATGTATCCCTATTTGTACAGTAAGTCTTAGTTGGCTGAAACCTGTCGGTATGGCCATTGGACGTCTGAGTCTCTGGAAAAGGTTCTGAGAGATTGTTCATGTACATGTATATGTATTTCAAAGCTTTCTCTTCAGACAAAGAAGAAAAATAACTTACCAAAGTTGTATAGAAGATACAGACAAAACCAACAACCACAACAGAGCCCCACAGAGTTAAACCAGTAACTGTAAAACATATAAGCCTACATTTTGGGCTTCAATTTTATCGTTATATTCATTGGCATGGCTTGCACGTATCTTAAGGTGAAGGTATACACTTTTAGGGGAAGCAACTCTCATACTAATCCCCAATCCTATCTATTCAATCCGCTGTTGATATAATAACACTATTATTTAAGCCATACACTTTATTGTGACTCACATTGATTCCACAGATGACTTCCTGTCCACACAGTTGTCATGGAGTCATTATGACGTCATGACGTCACAATGACGTTGCCTTATGTTGTTTCATAATGAAGAGTATTTCTAAACAAACCAATATCAATGAAAGCATACATCATGCAATTAGTAAACATTAACATTAATTATACTCTGTCTTTTTGTTTTTCCTATCTTTCTTGTGGTTGATTTAAAATGCCAAAAAAAAAGAGAAAAAAATATCTAAAATCAGTAATTAGTTATTTTGAAATAATTTCGAGATTGAAAGTTTGTAGTTTCAGTATTTGAAGTTAAACAGTCACAGCTGCTGAACATTTAGGCAAAGTCCTCTGGCATCCTCCCTTCTTGTAGAACATTTAATAGGTTATAGCTTGCAGCACCTCGTTTAGTCATGCAGTCTGCCAGGTGCACTTTACCTGGACACCATTTAATTTCTTCCACTTCCTGTCTTGCAAGTGATTCACTGACTGCAGCTATGTCCACCCGGAGACGCATGTCATCCACTAATTTTGTCGAATAAACAGCTTCTATTACACTTCTGTTGTCATCATATGCGATAATGGGTATAGTCTGATCAGAGATACCAAGTATACCCTCCAGCATCTTTCTGTAATAAAAGCTGCATTCCAGACCCTCTTGTAAACTTAGTGATTCAGCAGCAATTGTGGATCGAACCACCCGCTTAATTTTGCCTGCATGCCAAGATAGTGGGCAGCATTTTCCAGTGTTGTCCACCAACCAAACTATATGTGCTCCTGTGCTTCCAGTTCCATCACTGATGTTGCAAAGAGATGCATCTGAAAACACAACAATTTTCCAATTACTTGTATCGTTGCTCAAACTCGGGAATGTAACCACAGATTTTATTTCCTTTAACCTGTTAATAGCTTTAATAGCTCTGGAGAGATCATTTATAGTTCCTTGCTTCAGTTTTGTACTGAGGTCTATCAATTCAAAATCCATGTCTGGTCTCGTTCCTTGCACAGCCCAGTTCATTTGTACAATTAATTGTCTATATTGGGTTTGTTCCTCTGATGTTAGTATGCTCTGTTTGGCCTTGGCTCTTTTTGGGTCAATTGTTCTGTTAGTAATATTTTGTACATATTTGGATTGGTCCAAAACAATTTTGTTTTTGCTCTGAATGATTCTGAATCCTATGTAATTAAAATCCTTTTCTTCAACTTTCCCTGCCATAAACCTTTTCCGCAGACTGACCATTATGTTTTCGAAATTTTCGTCACCTGCGTGAAGAAAATCATCAACATGACAGCACAGAACTCCATTTAGCTTGCCTTTCTTATGCGAATAAAACATAGCTGGGTCCATTTCACTCATTTTGCAACCTAACCTAAGTAACTCCTCTTTTACACTGAGATAAAACTGTCTGGCTCCATCTTTTAACCCATAAAGCCCATGCTTCAGCTTCCATACTATGCCATCAGCTGTACCACTCTCTCCTGGAGGTTTAATATAAACATCTCTCCTTAATTCCTTCCCCTGTAAAAAGGCAGATTTAATGTCCGTTGTCTTCACAATCCAGTTCTCAGAAGCTACAAGAGCAAGAAAGACTTGCATGGTACCTTTACCCACAGTAGGACTGTCTCTAGGCATGAGAAATTCTTCTTCAAAGCCCCTTACAACAAGTCGTGCCTTTGTCTGTCCTTCCTTCTTTGTGATGACCCATCTTGTTGATAGTTTGTGCTGCCCACAATCTTTAACCTCTTCATATGTCTTGAACTGTTGCAACTTTTGTAACTCTGTTACTTTGGCAGTGGTAACCTCACTATCACCATTATCTTGTTTCAGTATCCTGTTAATATTAACATCACCAGTAATCAGTTCCCACTGTACATTATCAAGGTTTATGCTCTTCTTCTCTTTGCTGACATCCTCCTGTACATTATACCAGTTTTTGTTTTTGCCGGTAGCCTTTCCAGCCCTCCCTAGTACAGTTGCTTTTATCCAGCAATCATTGTTCTGTAATTTATAATGGATAGTGTCATTTACCTTTAGTGCTTTTCTGTCATGTTTAAAGCATGCTGAATTATCCTTATCTGGGCCATCTACTGACATATCATCTGATGTATTAGGGTTAACTTCCCTGTCAGAGTTTTCTGGTGGAATATCTTCTGATATGGTTGGATTTTCCTCTCTGTTTTCTCGGCTGTCATTATTATTTCTTGATGCCTCCTGTTCATCATCATCTATTTCCTCATCACGATTAAGGTAGTTGTCAACTTTCTGTAGCCTGTTCGGCGAGACCCTTACAAATATGCTTCCATGTCTCACAAAAACGACTTTCCCATCTTGGAAAACCACCTTCCCCGGTCCAAGCCAGCGGTCTTTACCCTCACGTTTGTTAAAAACTCTGTCCCCATTTTCGAATACCTGTTCTGAAGCCCTTACTTTATTGCGAAGAGCACGCCTTATTCTTTCATCAGCCTCTGTTTGTATGAAGACTGCGAGCAGCATGGAGAGCATTTAAGTGTCGAGCAAACACCTCGCTGCAAGTAGTTCCTTCCAGTGCTGGTAAGCTGTCATTCATCACATTAGGCAGACTGGGATTCTCTCCAAACACCAGCTGGTGACTGCTATACCCATTCCACATTTGCAGCGAATTTCTGGCCATGTTTGCCCAAGAAAGCAAAGTCTGAGAGTTTACCTTGTCATAATCAGCCTCCAGTTTTACTAGCATCATGTCTGTGATTGCATGAACCCTTTCACACAGCCCGTTTTGGAAAGGACTCTCCCCAGCAGTGGTACATAGTTGGACATTCAGGATTGATGTGATTTCCCTCATTTCATCTGAACTGAATTCACCACCATTATCTGTCATTAGAGCTCCCATGACCCCCAAACTTCCCAATCCAGTGTGTCATTAAAGCATCTATTATATTGCTTGGTTTCTTCCTCTCAATGAAAATGGACACTGTATATCGGGACCACATATCAATGATATGTAGTATGTAGCGATCTTTCCATTGCTTGAGATCCATTGCCACTTTCTCATTAAATTTTCTTGCCATAGGCAGACTTACTATTGGCCTGGATGGGGTCTTGGTGTATACCTTGCATAGTTCACATTTCAGTTCTATCTGATCCATGGTCTCTTCATAGTCCTTTTTCCAAACTCCAGCATCCTTCAAAAGTGCTATAAGCCTCTTCTTACTTGGATGGGCAAACTGTCTGTGTAACTTAAAGAGTATCTTATACCTCTCCTGTTGGTTCAAATTATCCAGCTTGACAGCACAGACAGACTCAACTGGGATTTCCTCAGATTTATCTATTGGAATACAATAATGGCCTGATGTGGTCAAGTTCAGTGCTACCTCTTTCCCCATTATTGTTGCTGTATCATTCTCCAGATCCATTTTGATAGCAGCTTTCTTCATGGCTGTTCGAGACAGTAATAGCGGGATATCGGATTCTACCACATCTGTCTTAATTGTAACATTTTTGCCAGCAATTACAGCAGGCAAGCTGTACTCTCCCTTAGATTTCAAGCATGTTCCTCCTCCAAACTTGAACACTCTTTTGCTATCAGACTGTCTCACTTTCTGCTTATTCTCGTCATCTAATGACTGAATATAGTTGTAAATCCAGTTGTCACCACAGACATTGCTGCTACATGCACTATCTAGCACTGCACAGTTCTGTGCATCTACACCTAAATGACGAACTTCTTCAGCGTTGTATCCAGTAAACAGAACAGCATGTTCCTTCTCAGTTACATTTACTTTTGCCATGTTTTCCCAGCTATCTGGGCATGCAGGTAGTAAGTGGCGGAACGATCCACATGATGTGCACCTAAGGAGACGACCATCTGGCCCTGTTGGATTAACACTCTTCTGGGTGCTAGGTTTTCTTACACTAGACGCAAATCCCCCGCGTTTAAGCCTGTTATCACTAGAATATCCTTCCACTGACTTCCCACGCTTCCATGTTGTATCTTTGACTCCACCAGTATTTTGACCTTTACTCTTTGCCCTTATGTACCCAGCAGCAAGCAAGGCCTCTTCATTCTGTGCCAAGTATGCAGGCTCCAACCTGATAGAATTACTGCTAGACTCACTGTCTCCCTTGAATTTCTTTAATGATTTCTTAGCCTCTTCATACAAAGTAGTTTTATTGTCATAATTCATACCAGTCAACACCAGTAATTTTTCCTCCTTCGTGATGTTTGCTTTCCTAAGGAGCTTGAAAGCCAAAATTTCAGGAGGCAAAATCATGTTCTTTTTCTCTATTTTTCTATATTTAGCATCAAATGTAGCTATGAACTCATATATTGACTGGCCCTGTGTTCTGCGAAAGTCATCAAAATCTTCAAATTTTTCGAGACTGTCCGTTAAGTCATCTTTGGCCAAATGAGAGTCCAAAAAATTCAGTAGAACAGTCAAGCCATCACTACTTTTTAGGTCATCTATTGGGATTTGATCAAAAACTTTATCACGTATTTGTGAGTCGTGATCTTCAGGAAGAGATAATGCAATTGCAATACCTTGCTTTGTTTTGTCCAGGTCTGTTATCTCCTTCCACGCCAAAAGTTCCTGTCTAAAACGTTCATAGGTTTTCTCCTTGTTGAAAGATGGTGGGTTTATCCTGGTTGTCATATTGGCACTAATTTAACACTGTTGAAGAAAGCACTAATCAGTTTATAGCAACTATTGTACACTAGCCTAGAAAACACTTTAGCCCTAAAGAGGACTGTCCCTCACGCTCTGCTACCACTTGTTGATATAATAACACTATTATTTAAGCCATACACTTTATTGTGACTCACATTGATTCCACAGATGACTTCCTGTCCACACAGTTGTCATGGAGTCATTATGACGTCATGACGTCACAATGACGTTGCCTTATGTTGTTTCATAATGAAGAGTATTTCTAAACAAACCAATATCAATGAAAGCATACATCATGCAATTAGTAAACATTAACATCCGCATCCCTATTTCAACCTTGATGTCCATCCAATCCCATTCTATCCAATCTCCTCTACTGTCTGAACTCATTCCACATCTCATCTTGATCCACATGCCTTCCCATCCCAGTGCCCATCCAATCCTCAACCCATCTTATTCCGTCCCCATTTTCATCAAATTCCATCCTACCCATCCATTCATCTACTGTATTTACGCGGCAATAAAACAGTGTTTTCTCATCTCTAGGATGACCCAAATATCTAAATCAGTCTTAATTATGAAATTCAAGAAGAGGAGAGTCGGGTAACTTCGGACAGCGGGTAAATTCGGACGGTGACATTATTTCCTTTTAAAAATATGTCAGTTGTTTTGGAATTTTAACAAAATTACCTGGGCAAACAGAGGAAATCCTGATGAGACGGCTCATTATGAGCCGTCTCATCTGGATTTTCACTGTTTGCAATGGGATGTCCGAATTTACCCACTGTCCGAAATTACCCGACTCCACTCTACAGGATGGAATCCCGAAAATCTAGATTCATCGTATAAGATGGATCTAGATTTTGGGGATTGTTTTAGAAAGAAGAAACCCTAATCTTATAACCGAAAAAAATTGTATCCATACTTACCAGCATTCAGAGCAAGAGATGGTACATACAGAACTATAGACATATAAAGCATCTACAAAAGACAAAAAGAAAGGCACGTCACATTAATAACTATAAATAAAGCAAAATCTCAAGAAAAAATGTGTCATTACTGTTACTGTGATGTCGTTTCTACTCAAGACTTTGCCGCTGTGAAACAGTTATTTATTTAGAGCAATGAAGTACTTTAGTGGTTACTGTGATGTCATTTCTACTCAAGACTTTGCCGCTGTGAAACAGTTATTTATTTAGAGCAATGAAGTACTTTAGTGGTTACTGTGATGTCATTTCTACTCAAGACTTTGCCGCTGTGAAACAGTTATTTATTTAGAGCAATGAAGTACTTTAGTGGTTACTGTGATGTCATTTCTACTCAAGACTTTGCCGCTGTGAAACAGTTATTTATTTAGAGCAATAAGTACTTTAGTGGTTACTGTGATGTCATTTCTACTCAAGACTTTGCCGCTGTGAAACAGTTATTTATTTAGAGCAATGAAGTACTTTAGTGGTTACTGTGATGTCATTTCTACTCAAGACTTTGCCGCTGTGAAACAGTTATTTATTTAGAGCAATGAAGTACTTTAGTGGTTACTGTGATGTCATTTCTACTCAAGAAAAATGAGTCATTACTGTTACTGTGATGACATTTCTACTCAAGACTTTGCCGCTGTGAAGAAGTTATTTATTTAGAGCAATGAAGTACTTTAGTGCAAGCTAAAGACAAAGTGTCTATTGGGTGCCTTAAGTCTATTAAGTCCAGTAAAAACCCCATTTATCAAAATTCTCTGGTACATAGGTAATGACAAATTACTGTCTATAAAATGCCAATTCAAAATAATAAGAAGGGAATATTTGTGTTAAATCAATGAAATTAATAGATTCTTTTTATGTTAATACTAAACTTACAGGATTTTACAACCTTTCAGTTGCTAGACGGTTGTCACGATTCAATTTATACCATGACAAAATATTCTGAAATTTTTATTCTGCTGGCCAATAGATTTGCTACATAACAGTGAAAGTAAAGCTCTCACAAATATCAAGTGAATATGCCATATGGCTGTTGTAATTCATAAACATAAGATAAATCTTTTTATCATATGACGTCCCTGTTATTCAGTGGATAAGGTGGTGTCATAAAAATTGTATGACCACATGTTTCATAACACTTAGGCACATACGTGTAATGATGTCATTGACAACGTCCATGTCAACAATGCTTTTTCTTATTGAAATAATGTTCAGTTTGAAGGCGTTAAAATCCCTTTCTAAAGGGTCATATGATGAACAGAATCTTGCACCTGTGGTCATTTCATATGAAATTTATGAAACTCGCCGAAGGCTCATTTAATAAATTTCAGATGAAATGACCACTTGTGTAAGATCCTCTATTTATCATAGGATATTACATCTAGCATTGTAATAACATCATGCATTAAAAACAGTAATCCACCTGCAGATTAACATTCGGACAATGATGATGTCCATGACAATGTCATGTCTACTAATAGTAAAACTTGAAGTTTTTACATGAAACTGCCATTTTTGTGTCATATGATAAATAGATATTGCATTCCTGCTAGTGTATTATTTAATTTATTAAACCCATTGGGGAAAACCATAAGATGCTTGGCAAAGTTTTAGCATCTGATCTTTTCCCAAACTCATTTAATAAATTCAATAATAAGTCAGATCCTCTTGTACCTACCATGTTTACAAGATATAAAGCAGTCATTATTACCCTGAGAAGTTTTCCAAATCGCATTTCAATGTACTGAAAAAAAAAGAGAGAAAAAAAAGAAAAAAACAAAAACAACAACCTTAAACTGTAATCCTAAATGCATCACTAAAGCAGACAACAACATTTACGTCTGCAAAATTTAAGAAAATGTTTAGTCCAAGTTATATTTTACAGAGAATTCAAAGACCAGAGGGCAGGCAAACAGTGTAGATCCAGATGAGGCAGCTCATTATAGGCTGCCTCATCTGGATCTAAACTATTTGAAAATTCAGCTATTTTCATTTTGGTGGGGTTATAGGAAGCAAGAGTTGTTCATGACTCATCAAAAAGGGGCATAACTCAGTCAAATTTTTTGCACAGAATATTGCTGTAAATTACTCTTTGTCCTAAGTTGTCCATCTAATCTTTATATACTAATTCAAATAATTTTTAAGCAGCCCTGGTAGTTCAGTGGGATAAGGGCCGGCCTGTTGATCTGGTGGTCTCCTGTTAAATTCTGCAGAGGCAAACTTTTTTCCAACCTAAAATGGGGTTCTACTGCACACAGCCTTTCACTATCACACTCCTATAGTCCTGATATGACTGTAATACCGTTAAAAAAGAACGTAAAATTGCAAGTCATCCATCCGTCAAATAATTTTTGAACAAAAACAAAAAGAAAGTGTAATAACAATATTGCGTTTTATTTGGAAGATACGAGTCTTAAAAGTAAAATTTCAACCACTGAGATACATGTATATGGGTTTGATTATTTTTTCATGGCTGCGTGAATCCCTACAGCTCCAAATTTTTCTGCAATTCAACAAAGGGAGACAATTTTTTTTTTGTCTTGGTTGTATCCTTGAATGACTTCCTTTCCGAAATGGTCTACTCCTGAAGGTAAGAATTTGCCCCTTTGAGAGCAAATCCTTTCCTCTACGAGTTGACTCTATTGAAATGGGAGGCAAAAATGAAAATGTAAGCACTGCTTACCATCCGTCTTAATTTAGAAACCAAATCTTTATCTTTAAGAATTTGGTTTATTACAAACTTTTAAATATTGATGACCACAACCTACCTGAAAAACACTTGTAACACCAAGGTTGTAAAAGATTGGTACAAAGATATTGGCAGCACCAAAAGCTGATATGATAATTCCTACACTTAACCACCAGTACATTGTTCCATGTACATAAACTTCTGCTGGTGTTCCCAGGATGGTTATTGCCGATATGAAGGTAGCGGTCAGTGATATTGCCACGGGAACTGGATGCATTTCTCGCCCTGCCAGAAGGTAGTTGTCTGTTGTGTTTCTCTTACGATCTTTGATGGCATAAAACAAACCAATTGCTGCTGACAGAAGAAGTGTACCACCAAAAACAGCATAATCAGCAGCCTGAAATGTCTTTTTGATACCCGTTTCATAACTGTACTGTTGCATCTTTATGTCTGTCAGTTTAGCACTTTAAGTGCTGAAAATGAAAACTTGCAAACAGAGTAGATCCAGATGAGGCGACTCATAATGAGCCACCTCATCTGGATCTACACTGTTTGCCCTCTAGTCCTTGACTTCTCAATATGATATTGGTTAAACAAAACAATCAAAAACCCAGTAATTATTGAAAGATACCCATAAACCCTGCAATTACTGAGACATCAATAAACCCAGTAATTATTGGAAGACATGCATAAATTCAGTAATTACTGAAAAATCCTAGAGGTCCCTAAATATTTTGTACAAGCACAATTATTCCTTTCCACATACCATAAAAAATCAGGAAAAATGTTAACCATCTCTGGGCCAGTACATTAAATTGCTGATTCATTTAAGGACAACTGTATTGTGCCAAAACAAAACATGTCTTGATACATACCCTATTATGAAACATGCTCAGCTCAGCTGAGGCACAGGATATGAACAGCTAATTTTTCAAGATCTAGAATCTACAAAGTCCATTTTTTTTGTCAAATATTTAACATTAATTTTGAATACTTATAGAAACTAAGGTATTCAAATATTTAGAATAATTACGTTAAAGTCAAGGGGAAGTATGTCACACATTTTCATTTTTTTTTATAAATTTTGATTACAAAAATGATATTATAAAGCAGATATTTAATACTGCATCATTTACGGATGAAATTTCATCTTGTTAAATATGCACATATATGAAATGGACCACAACTGGTAATTAACATTTAAACTGCTAAAAATATATGTAATTAGTTGAATTTGTAAACATTGTAGGTCCAGACAAGGTGGCTAATGATGAGCTGTCTTATACGGATCTTCACTTCTTGCCTTCTGGAGTCAGAATTCTCAATACCATAGAACTTGGACAAAACTTTTTTTGAAATTTTGCAGACGTAAATTTTGTCCTCTGTTTTTTTCAAAAACTTTAGACAGGCCAACAATTTATGTAACAGAAACTTACATAGTCATTTTTTTTACTAATTGAGCTGCAACACGCCAAAACAAACAAAGTGGCATGTGTGCCAAGCTAACACTAAGTTCGGCCTGGGCATCTGCCCAGTCTGATCAGAGTCTTTGCTATCGGCATAAAGCTAGCTTAGACCCTTAGCTACCATTTAAGCGCTCATCCAAAAATCTGATCAGACTGGGTGGCTGCCAAGACTAATCTGAGTTTTCCCGTGGCACAAATGCCACTTTGTTGGTTGTGTCCCGGCTCCTTTGTTCTATCCCCGCATGTTTTAAGGTGACTGGATACACTTTCAGGGAAAACAACTGTTATTTTCATTTTTGTTTGCAAGTTTTTTCTCCACCATACCAAGGAGGAAAACAAAAACACCAAGTCAAAAATCCTACTTCCATTAAATTTCACATACAATGAAAAACATGGAGATGTATCAAAGCATCTTAAACAATTTTTGGCCAACAGACTGCATGCTGATCAGATTGCTCCTGATAAACAGTCTATTCTGGGTCTACATTATTTGCTTGGGCAGTTCTGTTCAAGTACATGTATCTATCGTAATGACCCTAAAATTTCAGACATCTGAAAGTCAGACAATTATTGTTCGAAATTTCTTTGAAAGTGGATTTTACATGTTAATGTCAAAATGATGCTTAGTGAAAGGCAAACATTGTGGGCCCTGATCAAACTGCTCCTTCGGGAGCAGTTTGAACTGGGTCTACAATGTTTGCTCAGACCTGTCTGTTTAGGATCATTACAGTACATAACATAGGTTGAGATTAACCTCTGAACTTTTGCTACTTCATTTTTTAAGTCTTATTTGTTTTTGCCAGAAACCGTAACTGTACCTGGTAGCTCAGCAGATCTACCGCTGGCCTGCTCATCCAGCCGTCCCGGGTTTGAGACCCACTGGGGGTGGAAAGCTTTCCAATCACAAACTTTGTTTCATAGCACATAGTCTTTCATTATCATCCTCCCATTGTCCTGATCTGACTGAAATATTGTTAACTAGAACATGGTAACTAATATTCCTCGCCTATATGGGACTGTTGACGGCATTTAAGTCATATGTCCCCAACCAGAAATAACAATAACAGCCTTTTATTATCATTTTGTTCCTTCATATTTAATATGTTGTTTGGAATTAAGCCTCTGGTAGAGTTACCATCATACAGATTTATGCACCAACATCTGGACATGACGACAATGAGGTAGAACACTTCTACCAGCAACTCCAGGAAATCATAGACCAAACACCTAGGAAGGACATTCTGGTTGTACAAGGGGATTGGAATGCTAAGGTTGGAAAGGATGCACAGGCAGACTGGGAAAACGTTTGTGGACCCTACTGCAATGACGAGACAAATGAGACAGGTCTCAGACTTCTTGAGTTTGCAACCTGTAACAGCCTAGTACTGACAAACACCCTTGGCCCTCACAAAACATCAAGGAGATGGACATGGCACAGCCCAGATGGGAAACACCACAATCAGATTGATTACATCTTGGTGAGGAAGCCCTATCGATCAGGAGTCAACATCCATAGGACAAGGAGTTTTCCTGGAGCAGACATAGGAAGTGACCATGACTTGGTCACGATGACCTTCCGAGTTCGTCTGAAGAAGGCTAGAAAGCCAACCCAGCCAAGACTGAAGTTTGATCTTGAGAAGCTAAGGGACCCAGAGGTGGCATGCACTTTTCAAGCAACAATTGGTGGAAAATTTGCACCACTCATTGGTCTGAGGGATGATGACATGGACATAGATACCATGATTACCACCTACAATACAGTAGTGACTGATGCAGCCAGTGAGACACTTGGGAAGGAACGTCGCAGGAAAAAGCCATGGGTCACTAGAGATGTTCTCGACCTCTGTGATGAGAGGAGAAATTTGAAGAAGAAAAGGTATGAAGCAGGAGGAGCAGAAGAATACAGGGAAGCAAACAAGAGGATTCAGAAGGCAGTAAAGAAAGCGAAGGAGGACTGGATAGCTAGTCAGTGCGAGGAGATCGAAACTTGCCTGAACAAAAACAACAGCAAGAAAGCATACCAGCTGGTGAAGGATCTAACTTCAGAGAAACAGGGTAGATAAAACTATCCAGGACAAGTCTGGGAAATGCCTTACAGAAGAACAAGAGATTCTCAGCAGATGGACAGAATATCGCTCAGAATTATACAACCATGAGACTGATGGTGACAATATGGTTCTGGACTGCAGTCAGCCCCCAGATGAAGATCAACAACCGATCCTTCGTGAGGAAGTTGAGATTGCAGTAGCAGCACTGAAGAAGGGAAAATCTGCCGGAGTTGATAATATACCAGCAGAACTTGTTCAAGCTGGAGGGGAGACCATGATTGATGTTTTAACAGATATCTGTAACAGGATCTGGAGAACAGGAGAATGGCCTACCCCATGGACTCAGTCGCTGATTTATTACTCTCCCTAAAAAGGGCAACCTACAGCTCTGCCAGAACTACAGAACCATCAGCCTCATCAGTCATTCAAGCAAAGTCATGCTGAAAGTTATCTTGAACAGGCTTAAGCCACAAGCCGAAGAGATAATCGCTGAGGAACAGGCTGGGTTCCGAGCAGGAAGGAGCACCACAGAACAGATCTTCAACCTTATAATCCTGTGTGAAAAGTATCTCCAACATCAGCAGAATCTGTACCATGTCTTCATTGATTTCAAAAAAGCCTTTGACAGGGTATGGCATGCAACCTTATGGGCCACCATGAGGAAGTACAATATCAATGCAAACCTAGTTCGCACCATTGAGCAGCTATACGACAAGGCTACAAGTGCAGTCCTGATAAATGGCAGCACAGGAGAATGGTTCAGAACAACAGTTGGAGTAAGACAAGGGTGTCTTCTGTCACCCACCCTCTTCAACATTTTTCTCGAACGGATCATGTCCGATGCTCTGGAAGAACATGACGGGAAAGTTAGCATAGGCGGCAGAAATATTACCAACCTGCGGTTTGCCGATGACATAGACGCTCTTGCTGAGGAAGAGCAGGAACTAGAAGCTCTAGTTGAAAGTCTCGACCAGACCTGCACAAGGTATAAGATGGAGATCAGTGCTGAGAAGACCAAACTGATGACAAACAGTGCAGATGGCATCCAGAGGGAGATCAAGGTAAAGGGGCAGAAGCTGGGTACTGTAAGCAGCTTCAAATACCTTGGAGCAGTTGTCTCAGATGATGGCTCAAAACAGGAGGTTCTCTCAAGGATAGCACAAGCCACTTCAGCTCTTGCTAAGCTGAAACCAATTTGGAGAGATAACAACACATCTCTTGGATCAAAGGTGACACTTATGCGCTCCCTTGTCATTTCCATATTTCTGTATGCCTGTGAATCACGGACCTTGACAACAGAGTTAGAGAAAAGAACGCAGGCCTTTGAGATGAGATGCTACTGAAGGTTACTGAACATTTCGTACAAGGACCATATAACCAATGAGGAGGTTCGCAGGAAGATCCAAGCAGCCATTGGAGAATATGATGAACTCCTGACGCTGGTCAAGAAACGAAAACTAAGGTGGTTTGGCCACGTCTCAAGGTCTTCTGGTTTAGCAAAGACAATTATTCAGGGCACAGTGAAAGGAAAAAGAAGAAGAGGTAGACAGAAGAAAAGGTGGGAAGACAATATCAAGGAGTGGACTGGAATGGATTTTGCCAGCTCAACTAGGGCAGCTAAAGACAGGACAAGGTGGAAAGGGATTGTTTTAAAGTCAGCTGTGGTGCCCCAACGACCTAGTAAGGTTATGGGATAGAATAGAATAGAATAGAGTTATTAAGATATGGACAAAATATGAAATCATGACTGATTAAAACAAGGACAACAACTCTGTGAAGCAGAAGGAGTTACCATTCTTGCACTCTGCGCACCTTCAGATCATCTGATGGTGCTTTATATTTGTACCAAGTTTTGTGAAAAAATCTTTTAGAGTTATACAGCAGACAAGATCTCCATACTGAAAATTACAAAGGGACATAATTCTATTAAAAATGAAGGTGTAGTTAGGGTTCTTGTTCTCTGCACATTGTCTGATGAAGCTTTTTATTTTTAAGTTTTGTGAAAATATCTTCAACCTTTTTAAAGCTTATAGAGCAAAAACTGCTTCTATAAAAATTACAAAAGGACATAATTCATAAAAACTGAAGGTACATTAGGGGTTATTTTCGCCACACATCATCAAATGATGCTTTATATTTGTACAAAGGTAAAGGTTTCCCATAGCCTAAAGTTTCAAGAAAATATCTTTGACAGTTTCAAAGTTATAGACTGGCCACGATTTATATACTGAAAATTACTAAGGGGCATAATTCTATAACAAAAAGTAGATGGAGTTACAGTTATTCTCTGCATATCGTCTTATGATGTTTTATATTTGTATCAAGTTTCATGAAAATATCTTTGACAGTTTTGAAGCTGTTACAAAATGGTCGCTTTACAGATATTCAATTAAGAAATAGCAAAGGGGGACATAAAAGTAACTGGTCAAACACTTTGTAATACTTTTATTCCCTATATAGACTCTACGCATTTGGTTTTATAACGCATTTATGCTTGGACAAAGAATAAAAGAATAAACACCTGGTGAAACTACTTTGGCACATGAATATTATGGAATTTACAACACCCATGAATTAATAACCTCCAACGATATAATATTTGTGTTCAAGCTTTACATTCCAAACCAGTTAAAAACCTTTTGAATTGTGACTATCTGTACTTATTGGGGAATATTAGGTAGCTGACATCATCTGGCTGCTGCTGCTGACCTAAATTTGAATTATTATCTTGTCTCTGTTTCTTGACAACTTGGGCGGATTACATCATCCTCATCTCATCTATTCATAAAATGGCACAACCCTTCTTCAATGCTGATGAAAGGGTAAAAAAAAATCTCAAGTCCATCCATGGTTTCCAAGTTTTATTAAAATACATATGTATTTTTGTTTCAGTGAAACAAACCAGCTCTGTGTAGAAAACTTCATATAGCTTGTTGTTAAAGCAATTTTCTGGCTAAGGTTGTCAGCCACTCTCACTGAAAACTGCTTAGCCTAAAACATTTGTCAGTCTGGGTTGAGCAGGGTTGCCTTTTATCCTCTACTTCAAAATTCCCTGACTTTTCCCTGATTATTCCCTGACATTTTATAATTTTCTACACTAGTTTACGGATCCAAGAAATGATTTTGCTCTTTACTTTAACAGTGTTAAATGTATCACTTAAAAATTTGGGGTTATTCTTAAGGGAAAGTATTTCCTCCCCCAGATTAGTGTGTATACTTCTAAGTATTATGCCTGAAGATAGATTTCTTACAATGCAGTTCATATGAAAACTAGAGGCAAAAGTACCGTAGTATTCTACTATAAAACAGCGATTTCTCCTCTCTAGAATGACCCAAAGAAACTCTATCAGTCACATGAAATTCTGCTATAAATAGAGGATCTTACATGAATGCTCCTGTACTATTGAATTTATTAAACAAGTTGGGGAAAAGGATAAGATGCGAGGCTATGCCGAGCATCTTATCGTTTTCACCAACAAGTCTAATAAATTCAATAATACAGGAGCACGAATGCAAGATTCTATTTATCATATGACACTAAAATCGCATTTTATTGGCAAATTTTGCACTAAAACATCACGATTTCGCCTTTAGAAAACACAGCGTTTTACGGACGCCAACACATAATGTTACGACGTAATTTGCATATTTAATCCACTAGTGGATTATCGTTTTTTAATGCATGGCTTTATTACACTCTCAGATGCGACTTCATATGATAAAGGATTTTACAAGAGTGGTCATTTCATATGAAATTTATGAAATGATTGATTGATTGATTGTTTTGGGTTTAACAGCCCTTTGAGACAGTATTTCAGTCTCTATCGGGCCGTCCCCCAGAGAGAGGGAGAAAGAAGAGAAATGACAGACATGAGAAAAAATGTCCAAACAACCCCCACCAGTACCTACTGCAAGCACAGTAGGCCCTTGCCCTACTATGTTCCAAATCAGTAGGACACCCTGGCACTGGAAGTTATATACAGCACCATCGCCTTCGATGAGTTTCATAAGTTTCATATCATATGACCATGAGAGTAAGATTCTGTTTATCATATAACCCTTTAAAATGGGCTTTTAATGCCTTCAAACTGAACATTATTTCAATAAGAAAACGCATTGCAGACATGGATGTTGTCAATAATTTTACGTGTATGCGCCAAAGTGTTATTACACTTGTGGTCATACAATTTTTTATGACACAACGTTATCCACTGAATAACAGCGACGTCATATGGTAAAATGGGTTTTTCCATTCAAAACAATCCCGAAAATCTAGATCCATCTTATAAGATGGATCTAGATTTTTGGGATTGTTTGGAAGGAAAATACCTCTGTCTTATAAGTGAAAAAAATCATTAACATTTGAAATAACAAGAATAATCCTACCTTCAACACACAAAAACTACATCAGATGCTGCTAGTGGTGGAACGATTAATCAATTATAATCGAAAATCAGTCGTTTTTAAGCAAATTTCCGATTATTGTTTTCGTTTTTCAGAATCATTTAAATTGGAAATATATAAACAGGACTAAAACACAATAAAAAACAAAGGACTTTAACAGTTTATGAAATGAAAAGCAATTTTTCTTTATATTTGCATTTTGCAGTGAGAAAAATTTGAGACAACAGTGTTCTAACATTTCATATGCACTGAATTGAATATAGCTTTATGTGGCAAAAAATTAGCAGCCATTTAATAATCAATAGTCAGTGTCTGTAAAACCGTTAACTGATTGTGAAATTTCTGCCAATTCCTTACACTAGATGCTACTGCCATTGTAAGTGTGGATGGATGGACAGATAGAATGACAAATTGGAAGAAAACTACTTTGTACCGTAATTATGACAATAAAACATAAAAATGTATAAAAGAACATCATAAACAATACTGAATTAAATGACTTGCGAACAATTCTTTGCTTGAGAAAATCTGAAATTTCTGTCGGAAGAATTTCAGTCACAGCAACAAGAGTCTTAGCTGAAGCTGGCTTCCATTCTTTTGAACTGTTTTGGCTCTTTGCGGGCTCTTGCTGCATCGAACATCTCTTTCCTGATGCCCTTGTATGTCTCTTTTCTCCAGACACAGGGGCTGAGGAGGCTCGATGGGGGACGCCTGTGCTCTTGAGTTAATATGTAGGCATCTCATACCTGATGTCTGCAGCTAATGTGTCCCGCGGAATGCGACAATAAGTGTGGCTCCGAGAGGGATGCTCGTTGCCTGCCAAAACCTGCCCATCATCTATTTTCTTTCGAACTTTTGGGGTTTAGGGACACTGAAGAAGTTAAATACAGAAACGCGCGTCTGTCGAACTAAAATTGGTATGGATATGTTTATATTTTTAATGTCACTGAAAAACTGGCGGAGTATGGCAAACACTGTGGTTATGACATCATAGATCTATTACCATAGGAACTAAGAGTTCTTATCAATGTCAGAGTGAAGTCATTGAAACGTCATTCTGCCAAGGTATTAAGTACAACAGCTGACAGTTCCATAGTTAACTGCTTCTTCAATATTTATGCCTTGCTAGCTTTGATATCTATTGCTTTTTCTTCAGGTAATGTCTCCACCAGTATGCTTAGTTTAGTTCTGTGTTTTGCCTTTTCTTAATTTGTGCAATTAATTTTGCTTTTAATGTTGTCTTTAAGTTTTAGTTGATGTTGGCAGGCATATCTTTGCTGTTTGTCTTTTTCCACTTTCACTTTTTTCAGTTCAAGGGTCCACATCTTGTATCTTGTCTGTTCTGCCGTGACATTTGATGCTTAAATTAATTTTGTTTTCTGTTTTTGCATTTACACTAGGATAAGAGGCAGGCTGCAAAGGTAAAATATGTTTTGTTTGGCTTTGGTCTGATCTGGCACATAGGCTAGATGGTGGGGTGGAACTTCATGTTTAGTAATTGAGCTGCCACCATTTAACACATTGTCTTGGCATACACACTTTTGATCTGGCCCTTGCCAAGCACAATAGTAATATCTAACAGATTTGAATTAGTACTGTAGTCAAATTAAACTTGTATCTGTATCAGTGAATATCATATTGGAAGTATTTGTTTAGCATGTAATATTATTCTAATATCTCTTACAGGTCTTGTATGTGCTTTTACGAGAATTTGAAAAGTAATGCAATTGCCGTAATTTCTCGGTAAACAATATAAAAACAGAACTTCTGATTGTAAACACACATAAAGCTATATTATGCGTAGGAAAGTCTGCAAACACAGCGTATTTTTTTTAAAAGGGCGCATTTTTATCTTCTTTGAAAGAGGTATACCCTAAAGACACTGCAGAATTTTAGTTTAGTAGGCCTTAATTTATATATCGTCAGTCTTTGATTTGTTTTTATTTTTGCTACTTAAAGACAATGCCCAGGTAATGTTGTCCTGTAACTATCGCGGAAATTATTTTTAATCTGGGTTCCATACTGGCCCGGGAATATGGATTATGTAGTAGCAAATTCCCCATTTCTACCAAAAATTAAATGATTTCATAATGAAACCAAGTGTATTAGCATTCAAAATCTTGTCAGCAAGAGCATTTACATGGGTCAACGAAAACCTGTCAATAAATTAAAATTAATGCCAAAAACGAACCCTCTACAAGCTTTTTAAAATGACGTTAACGAATATTTCAATAACGTCATAAGAATTGTGCATTGCTTTGCCAGGAATAAATCGATAACAGTAACCACCCTTCTAACTTTTGTATGAATATTGTAGGCAACAATGGACAAGCAACTGAAAAAAATTAATTTTGTATTTGCAATGATATTTGATTTGAATGCCCAACACTGAGAAGATTTTACATATGAAATTAGCCCAGTGGTATGACAGGGGCCTAATAAAATGCGTTGTAAGTCAATATGAAAAGGTGTCTTTGTACAGCGTTTGGTATCATTGTAAAGACAAAATGTAGTATTTTCAGCATAAGCATAGCATTTGTACCCAGTTTTCCTCTAAACAAAGTTATTAGGCCATTTGCATTACTTTTCGAACGCCCCTCGTATATGCATATGCTTATAAGTCTTAATGTCTCTAACAGGATTCTTCCATACTTCATGCTTGTAAAATATGATAATGTATATTAAATTGTTTCTCACATATGTATATGTATATTAATAAATGTTAGTTGGTTTAATAGCTATTTATAGCTAACGTTACTCATTGTAAACCTATCCAACTTTAAATAAAATTTGTATATGTATCTGTATAGTCGCTATGGTAACAGATCTATGACATCACTAGTACTGGAGCATGGCAAACAGTGTTTGCCATGCTTCGCCAATTTTTAATGACTTTACAATCTGAAATACTTTCAACAGGAACTTCGGATTTTCTCAAACAAAGAATCATTCTCAAGTCATTTAATTCCATTATAAATGTGATAGACCATATAAAAGAACCTGATAAATGTAATAGACCATTAACCCTTAAAGCGCCAAAAATTAAAATTGTAGACTGATAAATGTAATAGACCATTAACCCTTAAAGCGCCAAAAATTAAAATTGTAGAATTGGCAAACAGTATAGATCCAGATGAGGTGGCTCATCATGAGCCACCTCATCTGGATCTACACTGTCTGCCCTATAGTCTTTGAATTCTTAATATGATACAGCTTGGACAAAACATTTTTTTTAAATTTCTGCAGACGTAAATTTTGTCGTCTGCTTTTTGGCGCATTAAGGGTTAAGTGGTACAATGTAAAGCAATGTTACCCAGCTTGGGTAACTAATGCTAATGTGCTCAGATATTGAAACACCTAACAACCATTAATTTTCCATTTGGGACAAATGGAAAATTAATGGTTTTAGGTGTCCCAATACTTAAGCACATTCAGGTAAGACATGTGTGACCTGTATATTTAGTATGAATGGGTACACTTTCAGGGAAAATAAATCTGCCATATTGCCTCCCTTCTCAAGGGGATTCAACTCTATAAGGACTGAATTTACTCCCCTAACAGCAAATGCTTTCTGATGACCCCCATTTGGAAGGGCTTCTTTGTCCAGGCAAACAAACCAGAAGTAACAAAAATTATTTCCCTTGAAAATGGCAAAAAAAATGGAAATGTACCAATACACCTATTTCTGCCATTTTTTTCAAAAGGAGACAACTTTTGTGACTTTGTTTGGTTCCCTGCCCCCTTTTGGAAGGGCTTCTTTGTCCAGGCAAACAAACAGGAAGTCACAAAAATTATTTCCCTTGAAAATGGCAAAAAAAATGGAGATGTACCAACACACCTATTTCTGCCATTTTTTTTCCAAAAGGAGACAACTTTTGTGACTTTGTTTGGTTCCCTGCCCAGCTAAGCAATTACAATGTCATTAAAGTTGTCCCCCTTTGTAATAAAGGCAGAACAAAAACTAGAGCAAGTGAGCAGGGGCTCACGTATACCCCCGACCAGCGCCACCGCCTAATGAAACCACCGCCTTAAGAAACGACTGCCTAATGAAACCAGTCTTATACATGTTTTGAACCTAGAAGTAAACTTAGTCACCTATCAAATGGTTCCATCAAAGTATATTATAAATATCAGCAAAGAGTACCAACTTAACACAAAACTTTAATGTACACATATAAGTCTGTGCCCATGACCTTGGTCAGCAGCAGCATCCAGATGATGTCAAATAATCTGCATGAACATAGAAGTAAACTTAGTCATATATCAAAAAGGTTTCATCAAATGATGTTGGAAATATAAGCAACGAATATAAACTTAACGCCAAACTTTAACGCAAATACACAAGACTGTGACCTTGACCTTTGGTAAGCAGCAGCATCCAGATGATGTAAACTACTCTTTATGAACCTAAAAGTAACCCTAGTCAAATATCAATAGGTTCCATCAAAGGATATAAGAAATATAAACGAACACTCTAAACTTAATGCAAAACTTGAACGCAAGTGTTTAAGTCTGTGACCTTGACCTTAGGTCAGCAGCAGCATCCAGATGATGATAAGTATTCTGTTTGGACCTGTAAGTAAATCTAGGCACATACCAACAGGCTTCATCAAAGGATATTGGAAACATAAGCAAAATTACAAACTTAATACAAAACTTTAACGCAAATGTTTAAGTCTGTGACCTTGACCTTAGGTCAGCAGCAGCATCCAGATGATGATAAGTATTCTGCTTGAACCTGTAAGTAAGTCTAGGCACATATCAACATGCTTCTTCAAAGGATATTTGAAACATAAGCAAAATAAAAAACTTAACGCAAAACTTTAACGCAAATGTTAACGGACGGACGGACGCACGGACGGATGCACAGACGGACGAACAGACGAACGGACGGAAAGACGAAAACTATATACCCCTCAACATACGTCGGGGGTATAATGAGGTGTATCCAGTCACTAAAACACCCGTATTAAGCAGGTAAAATAATTTAACCGCTATTATAAAAGCAAATGAAAAACTAAATGCCATGTAAAACTAACATTTAAAATCCGATGAACCATAAAGTCAGTCAAGGCAACCTTTTTCTGATGTAATACTTTTGCACTGGGCAAATAAATACAAGCTAAAATATAAAGCACACTTCCGTACACATAAAAGAATGCAATAAATAACGGGGGAAAAATGAAACTAAACAGTAGCCTAAATTTCACACAAACTTCAAACAGGACAAGGAGACTTATCATGCAGTCCAAATTTGATTTGATCCATGAAATCATTGTCCACATCCAGAACTACTTTTTCTGGATCTACTTTTTGATGAGCATTTGTTATCAGTTCTTCAGGAGTAATATGTTCGTTACATTTTTGTGGACTGGAAGACATCACTGCTGAATGCGGGTGATATTGTTTTTCACTTGCCGAGCCAACAGAGGTTTTTTGTGAACTATTGAGTGTAGCAGACGACAAATATGGATTTTCTGATGTGGAGGATTTTGGCGTTGGTTCTGAGGTTGGGATGGATGAGACACTTGATCTATTAAAATCAACAGAATCTGGAAGCATTCTGTCCGTTTCTTTGGCAAAGTCATCTTGAAGATAAACATCGGGACTGTATGGACTAGCGACAATAGCATTTTGTCCAATCGGAGGCCAGTCTGGAGACGTGACAATTTCTTCCTCGATGGCACTATACTGGAATTTTAATGATGGACAGCATCGCTCTCTTAGGTTCTTGAACTTTCTTCTGATGATTTCATGATCTAGTAAGAATGTCTGAAAAAGAAAAAGTATTAAAATTACCCTAAATATTGGTCCAGTGTAACCAATAACTTTACCGGAGCCACAACACAACAAAACCAACATAGTGGCATATGCCCCCAGCAAAGACTCAGATCAGCCTAGGCAGCCACCTAAACCGATCAGTCTTCACTTTGGGCTTAGAGGCTAGCTATGGGTTTAAGCTAGCTCCATGCAAACAGAGATGACTCTGATCAGACTGGATGGATGCAAGGCTGATCTGAGTCTTTGCTGGGCATGTTGCGGCTCATTTATGCTTGAAACTGTACCAACTGATTTTATCATCAAGCATACATCAGATAGCATACAGTGTAGTCTTTGATCACTGTTTGCCAGGCACTTTTGTCCCAATTCTTAGATAGTATACAATATGTTTTGTAATAGCCCTATTTCACAGGAATGAGGATGCAAATTTTGTCTTTGGTTGTCTATGTTAAAATATCCTAGATTTATAAACATGATTATAAATTTAAAACATTACAGACAACAATTCCAGAAAATAATATGTCCTGTCTGTACATGTAATGTGGCAACTCCAGCCCATGTATTGTGGAAACTCCAGTCCATGTACTGTGGCAACTCCAGTCCACATACTGTGGCAACTCCAGTCCACATACTGTGGCAACTCCAGTCCACATACTGTGGCAGCTCCAGTCCACATACTGTGGCAACTCCAGTCCACATACTGTGGCAACTCCAGTCCATGTACTGTGGCAACTCCAGTCCATGTACTGTGGCAACTAAAGTTCATGTACTGTGGCAACTCCATCCCATAAGCTGTGGCAACTCCAGTCCATGTACTGTGGCAACTCCAGTCCATGTACTGTGGCAACTCCAATTCATGCACTGTGGCAACTCCAGTTAGTTGTACAACTTAAAATTGACTGAACAACGAATATAAGAGCCTGTCATTGCAGTCTGATCAGAGATGTTGTTGTTAACCCACAATAAATGTATGGACTTTCCGTCATCTACAGATGAACAGTGAAGGCAATGATCAGACTATGCAACTGCATGGAGTAGTTTAACGTTTACTGCATACATGCTGAGGACCTTTTGATACTCGATTTTAAATGTTCAAACTAGAATTGTTTTTCTACGAAAAAACAGAATGTCTCCCCCCTTTTTGATGTCAAAAGGATCAGTCATTAAGAGGCCAAGGGAAAAACAATATGTTTCCCTACCCTGAAGCAGGGATTCATAATTAGTAAAAAGTATAAATGCAAGAGTTATAGTTGTTATGCTCTGCATGTAATGTAATGTTGACTGATATTCATATTGAGTTTTTGTCAAAAAATATAAATGCAAGAGTTACAGTGCTCTGCACGTCGTCTATTTATATGTTGACTGATATTTGTATGAAGTTTCATGAATATAGCTTAAACGGTTTTCAAGTTATAGAGCTTAGACGATTGAGACACGATTTTGTGAATGACAAGGTTCCAAGGGAAATAACTCAAATAGTATAAATGCTGTGCTCTGCAGGTTGTCTAGTGTTGACTGACATTTGTATGAAGTTTCTTGAATATAGCTTGTCCGGTTTTCAAGTAATAAAGCGATTGAGACACGATTTTGTGACTGACGAAGGTCCAAGGGAAATAACTCAAGAAGTATAAATGCAAGAGTTATGGTTCTTGCACTATACAATTCTTCTAATGTTGATTGATATTTGTATGAAGTTTCGTGAATATAGCTTGAATGGTTTTCAAGTTATAGAGCAGACATGACTGAGACACGATTTTGTGACTGACAAAGTTCTAAGGGAAATAACTCAAATAGTATAAATGCTAAAGTTATGGTTCTTGCATTCTGCATGTCCTCTGATGTTGATTGATATTTGTATGAACTTTCATGAATATAGCTTGAACGGTTTTAAAGTTATAGACGGACTCGACTGAGACACAATTTTGTGATGGACAAAGTTCCAAGGGAAATAAATCAAAAAGTATAAACGCCAGAGTGCATTCTGCACGTCGTCTGATGTTGATTGATATTTGTATGAACTTTCATGAATATAGCTTGAATGGTTTTAAAGTTATAGACAGACTCGACTGAGACGCAATTTTGTGATGGACAAAGTTCCAAGGGAAATAACTCAAAAAGTATAAATGCCAGAGTTACCATTTGTGCACTCTGCACATCGCCTCATGTTGATTGATATTTGTATGAAGTTTCGTGAATAAAGCTTGAGCAGTTTTCAAGCTATAGAGCGGACACAATTGAAACACAATTTTGTGATGGACTAAGTTCCAAGGGAAATAACTCAAAAAGTATAAATGCCAGAGTTACCATTCTTGCACTCTGCACGTCGTCTCATGTTGATTGATATTTATATGAAGTTTCGCGAATATAGCTTGAGCGGTTTTCAAGTTATAGAACAGACACAATTGAAACACAATTTTGTGATGGACTAAGTTCCAAGGGAAATAACTCATAAAGTATAAATGCCAGAGCTACCATTCTTGCACTCTGCATGTCGTCTCATGTTGATTGATATTTATATGAAGTTTCGCGAATATAGCTTGAGTGGTTTTCAAGTTATAGAACAGACACGATTGAAACACAATTTTGTGATGGACTAAGTTCCAAGGGAAATAACTCAAAAAGTATAAATGCCAGAGTTACCATTCTTGCACTCTGCACGTCGTCTCATGTTGATTGATATTTATATGAAGTTTCGCGAATATAGCTTGAGCGGTTTTCAAGTTATAGAACGGACACGATTTGTGACAGACGGACAGACGCCCGGGGAAAAACAATATGTCTCCCGACCCTAAAGGGGGGAGACATAATTATAACAAGAGGGCCAAGAGGCCCTGAATCGCTCACCTGACCAAAAAGGTTAAAGGTCAAACAAGGGTCATCATTTAACAAACCTGATAGTTTGCAACCACTTTCAAATGGTTTCGAAGAAGATTTTTGAATATTTTCTATGTATTGCTATGGTTCAAACCCTGGACCCCCTGGGGCAGGGCCATTTTGGTCCCTGTGGCCATCATTTGAATAATTTTGGTAAAGGACCACTAGGCAATGCTACATACTAAATTTCAAGCATCTGAGCCAAGTGGTTCTGAAGAAGAAGATTTTGAATATTTTTCTATGGTTCAAACCCAGGACCCCCTAGGGTGGGGCCAATGTAGACCCTGGGGTCATCATTTGAACAAACTTGGTAAAAGACCACTAGGCAAAGCTACATACCAAATGTCAAGCATCTGAGCCTTGCGGTTCTGAAGTAGATTATTTTTTAAAAATTTTCTATGTATTTCTATGGTTCAAACCTGGGACTCCCTGCCCCAGGGCCATTTTGGACCCTGGGGCCACCATTTGAACAAACTTGGTAGAGGGCCACTAGGCAATGTAACATACCTAATTTCAAGCATCTGAGGCAAGCAGTTCTGGTGAAGAAGATTTTTAAGTATTTTTTAGTTTCGAACCAAAGAACCCCTGCCCCAGGGCCATTTTGGACCCTGGGGCCACCATTTGAACAAATTTGGTAGAGGACCACTAGACAATGCTACATACCAAATTTCAAGCAGCTGAGCCTTGCGGTTCTTAGTAGATGATTTTTAAGTATTTTTTAGTTCCGAAACCCAAGACCCCCTGCCCCAGGGCCAATTTGGACCCTGGGGCCACCATTTAAACAAACTTGCTAAAGAACCACTAGGCAATGTTCCATACCAAATTTCAAGCATCTGAGCCAAGCAGTTCTGGAGAAGAAGATTTTTAAGTATTTTTAAGTTTCGAACCCAAGACCCCCTGCCCCAGGGCCATTTTGGACCCTGGGGCCACCATATGAACAAACTTGGTAGAGCACCACTAGACAATGCTTCATACCAAATTTCAAGCCTCTGAGCCAAGCAGTTCTGGAGAAAAAGATTTTTAAGTATCTTTAAGTTTCGAACCCAAGACCCCCTGCCCCAGGGCCATTTTTGACCCTGGGGCCACCATTTGAACAAACTTGGTAGAGGACCACTAGGCAATGTTACATACCAAGTTTCAAGCATCTGAGCCAAGCAGTTCTGGAGAAGAAGATTTTTAAGTATTTTTTAGTTTCAAACCCAAGACCCCCTGCCCCAGGGCCATTTTGGACCCTGGGGCCACCATTTGAACAAACTTAGTAGAGGACCACTAGACAATGCTTCATACCAAATTTCAAGCCTCTGAGCCAAGCAGTTCTGGAGAAGAAGATTTTTAAGTATCTTTTAGTTTCAAACCCAAGACCCCCTGCCCCAGGGCCATTTTGGACCCTGGGGACACCATTTGAACAAACTTGGTAGAGGACCACTAGGCAATGTTACATACCAAATTTCAAGCATCTGAGCCAAGCGGTTCTGGAGAAGAAGATTTTTAAGTAGTTTTTAGTTTCGAACCCAAGACCCCCTGCCCCAGAACCATTTTGGACCCTGGGGCCACCATTTGAACAAACTTGGTAGAGGTCCACTAGACAATGCTTCACACCAAATATCAAAGCCCTAGGCCCAGCGGTTTCAGAGAAGATGTCATTTAAAGCAAATTGTTGACGACGCACGACGGACGACGCACGACGGACACTTGGTGATCACAATAGCTCACCCTGAGCCTCAAGGCTCAGGTGAGCTAAAAACCAAGATCATTTCATTCTTCCCAAAGATGGTGGTTCTTAGGAGTATATAAGCTGCAACACGACAAAGCCAACAAAAATGCATGTGTGCCCAGCGGAGACTCTGATCAGCCTGGGCATCTACCGTCTGATCTGAGACCGCTTTCCACATTGAGCCAGCTTAGACCCTGAGCTACCTTTTAAGCACACATCAAAGACTCTGATCAGACTGAGAGGCTACCCAGGCTGATCTGAGTCTTTGCTGGGCACACATGCCACTTTGTTGGTTTTATCGTGTAGCAGCTCATATATCATCTAATTTACCATAAACAGTTGAACACCTTACAATCTCTGTTCAGGGTCCAGCTCCATGTGGAAGGCAAACACTCTGATCAGACTGCTGGTTTTGTTGTGTCGAGTGGCTCAAAGGATTAATACAGAATACCATGTTAGTTCCTTTTGTTATCGTGTTTTTAAGACAATGAGAAAACTGGTAACTTCTCAGCATTTTAGTCCCAATGTTTTTGGTAAATGTACGGTACCGCACATATTTATCATATATATTCCTGTAAATACAACACAGTAATACCTTACCTCAAGTCCTACTGAGAGGAGACAGTTAGCTACTGCAATTCCTAAGAAAACCAGACGATATGGCACACTTGGAGATGGTTGAAGCTGAAAATAAAATAATAAATAGAAGCAACAACAGTATGATATTAATAGTAAAAGTCACTTTCAACGACAGCAAACACCCTACAACTTACACATATATGCATTGTAATCATTAAGCATCAACAATCTATGAATCCTACGAAATCAATACACTGAAAAGTGAAGATTTGGTGTCAAAAATAGATGGATAGATGACTTGTGATTTTACATCCTTTTCAACAGTATTTCAGTCATTTCAGGACCATGGTGGGTGATAACGTAAGCAAAGTTGTGTGCAATGGAACCCTGTTTATGGTAGGAAAGATTCTAGCCTCAAGCGGGGCTTGAAGCTGGGTCCACTAGATCAGTAGGCCAGCACTTAACCCACTGAGCTACCGTGGCTCTATATGGGGTCAAACTGTATATGAATACATGTACTGTTTAATCACAGCCTTTGGTAAGAGACATCATATCTTGTAGCACAGTTCCAAAGCTGAACCAAACTAATTAATTTACATTCAAAATATGCTTTGGCCATCATAAAAACTGCCCTGCTATGGTCTATGCATATGGACACGTATGAAAAGTTTTATGAAATCATTATCAAAATGATCAATCCCTGTACCATTCCAATCCTTTCACACACATATGCTCAGGTAATTTCTCTTACCTCAAAGAAATCCACCATCCACTGTAGTGGGTAAACTGTGAGCCAGATTGTAAAGGCAAAGCAGATCAAAATGTTTCCCAAGAACAGGTCTGAAAATATGACATAAATTCGTTATGTTAATTTAATGCCATAAAAACTCTAAAATGGACACAGAAGAGCTCAGCAAACAGTGTGGACCCAGATCAGACTGCTCCAAAAGGAGCAGTCTGATCTGGGTCTACACTGTTTGACATTTCAACGGCTGAGGGGTCGCAACATTTAAGGTAAGATGGCAGTGACAGTTAAAAATAATGAAAAGGAAGCACTATTAGTCTTGTATACCCAGCAAGGTTTCCATCTGAGCTGAAATTTTCCATAAAATGCCCTGCGTGAAAAAAAAGCATCCACATGGTATAATTATGAGAAACTAGCACTCAACCACAATTCTGAGATACCCTATATCAAGCATGAGATACCTCATGACGTGCAATGTCTACACTGGGTATCGTGGTATAAGTAAGACAGAGAATGGCTTGTCCACCAGTACAGTTGATAATCCACTCACTAAAGCTTGCATTTCTCCCTACAAGCGGATGGACTATGCTCTAACATTAAACAGCATTGATCCATCTCTGTGGCATTAAATGAAAGGTATTGCAAGACAAAGAATATATTTGAGTGAAAATCATTCACTTGTAGAAACTATTCCAGTGGTAGCTCAGACATGCAAGTTTACTGCCCAGGATGTTACCCTCAGGAAAGAATTTTATATCTGCAACTAAAGCACATGAAACATTCCTAGAATCATTACAAATGAACAAAGGATAAGTATTATATTTATTACCCCAAGCATTTAGAAAATGCCTGAATAACAACAACTTACAGTTTGAGAACATGGTCTTCCTATATGGAGGTCCCTTGGACAAGGCAATGGCAAGAATAATATACTGAAATGCTGATATGGAAAATACGGCTGTGTTCTCGTAGCTCACAAAATCATCATCCGCTTCCGGGATATGTTCCTCAAACCTGACGAAAACAGAAGTATGATACAGTCAACTCCCGATATCTTGAACACTGATATTTCCAAGTATGTTCTTATATCCAAAAATATATTTCCTATTTTCATTTAAATTTCAAATCCTGTTATCTTAAACTACTGATATCTCAAAGTAAATTTTCTGGTACCAGAAAATTCACTTTGAGATATCAGTAGTTTGGGTTGAAGTTTGACTTCGAGATATCCAGAGTTGACTGTGTAACAAGAAACATTAGCTAAACAAAGTTGCTAGTCAACGATTCATTAGGTCTTATAGTACACGTAAAATCAACTGTGCTAAAATTTTTGACTGCGACTCATCATATTTTGGGGGCAAAAAATGGCAGAGTTTTTGATTAAAATATGTTTGAAAATATAGCATCACATTAACTAAAGACATCCTTATTTTTTTGAACAACTAAACCAGCAGCAAATGCAAGATGTGTTTCCTCTAAATCTCATTCAAGAAGGCCTTACCTCCATACAGGCTTAAATTACAATCACAAAATTTTACAAACTTTAACAAAAGAAGCAGCAAATAAGAAATAAGACCTGTAGCAACATGGTCTGACAATTTTTTGTTTCATGAAAAGGTTATTCCTTGCAAATTTCTGAAAGGATGCGTAATGAATATTTCCAGCATCACCATCAGTTTATTGAAACAGTCAATAATTTCTCTAGTTTGTGTGTAGCGGTTTACACACTAGACTACCAATCAATAGGTCGCAGGTTTGATCCCTACTTTTCCAGTCTTTGGGATGAGACTTTAAACGGAGGTCCCATCTCTGTATGACCTATGTGCTGGTAGGACGTTAAACTTACTAACTCTATTTAGTTGTCTTTGATAACTCAAAGATATTTGACTTGTAAAACAGCTTGATGTAGTACTGAATGGAAAGTAAGCTAGAGTCAAAGAATATATGAGCCACAACACAACAAAACCAACAAAGTGGCATGTGCCCCCAGCAAAGAATCAGATCAGCCTAGGCATCCGCCAGGTCTGAACAGTGTCTTTGCTGTAAGCTTATATATAACTAAGGGTCTAAGCTACCTCCAGGCTGACAGCAAAGACTCTGATCAGACTGAGCAGATGCCAAGGCTGATCTGAGTCTTTGCTAAGTGCAAATGCCACTTTTTCTGGTTTTGTTTTGTTGCGGCTCTTATGTTCCATTCACGAAGCCTTCAAATTTTTCACGGTTGGTAAATAGCATAGCTTTTTTCTATCTGTATCTGTTTGCCTGTAAGTTATTTGTACTGGACCGTTCAGTGGGTGCACATGGTAGCCTAATGCATGATACTGACCATGGCTGGCTTGTGACATTTAAGAATCACAGGGCCTCTGCTGCTATCTAAGATAAAAGAGGCAATCGGTGCTATAAAGTGGCCAGACTGCGCTGGGAAGATCTCTCGCCAAACTAGGGTACACCTCAATCTGACCAGGGTACACATGATACCTACCAAGGCTGGCTTCTAACATTGAAGAAACAGAAGACCTGTGCTGCTATCTGGATAGCCATCTGTAGGATAAGGGAGGCAATCGGTGCTAAAGCAGTCAGACTGAGCTGTGGTGGATCTTTTGCCAAACTTGGGTATGCCTCAGTTCTACCATCTGAAATAAGGGGGCTAAGTAGTGTCAAAATTTGTCAAAAAATATATTCAGAATGGCATACAAAGACAAGCCAGAGCACAAACATAGTTTGATAAAAACCGGTAAATTTCATCTAAGACTTTTGTGCATTCAAGTTTCCCTTCGACAATGGTCATCTACTGGAGACCTTGAGGCTGACAAGCAGTCTGGTCTAAGCTTAGACATTCCATCTAGGACTGTGTGTATTCCAAGTTCCCTTAGTCAACTGTCTCCTACTCTGGGAGATCCAAGACTTCTCTGGATGACATACATGTAGTTATTCCAAAATAGTGCTACTTTTAAATGCATATTTGCTCCTGTAGGGAGCAAATTCTTTCCTTTTAGAGAAGCCCCAATTAAAAAGGGACAAAACTTCTTGATAAAAATTATCTCCCATGGAAGTGTTCCCATTCACCTTAAAAATACCATAAAAATCAAATATTGCGATACCTAAAATATTTACTGTGTCTTAAAAATTGAGCAGTTAGGTTTTTAAATGCAATAATGTATCTAAAAGCTGCAGATTGAACGGCAAACAGTGTAGACCCTGATCAGACGGCTCCCATAGGAGCAGTTTGACCTGGGTCTACACTGTTTGCTCAGACCAATTTCTTCAAATATTTAGAATTTTTATGATAATATTTTCCATTTTTGCATGCTAATTAGCAAATCTTTGTCTGAGAGTAGAACTTACATGTAACACTGAGTGTTGTTAACAGGAACAGGTCAATGTAGAGAAACTCAAAATCTGTTAAGTTGGCTTCCACCTGTCAAAAGAAACAATATACCATAACAAGAACTCAATGGGATACGTTATCTGGCCCGTCTGCACATTGTCACAAAGCAAAGCTAAACGCCCAAACTCAACAAAGTTTGTGCTACCGCCACTGACCCCTGAAAAGTAAAACCTATGTCTCACTTCTGCTAGTTACCAAAGTTATAGTGACAGAAAAATCCTTGCATACACTGTAACTTCAGATAAGTTTCTCAGTCTAATACTAGAGCATGTGAGCAGGGGCTCACGTATACCCCCGGCCAGCACCACCGCCTAACAGAAACACACTTAATACAAAACTTTAAAGCAAATGATAATGAATGATAAGCAGAAGGAGGCTCAGATACTCTCTTACTTGATACAACTAGTCATACCCAATGTTTGGCCTAAATATCATAATTCTAGCTATAGAGATTCCTGAGACATCTGTGACAAAAATTTTATTGGAAAGAAAGAAAAATGGACAAAAGAGGGAATGATACACATATGGAGGCTGATACTCTCTTACACAATGCAACTAGTCACACCCAATATTTGAACCAAATTTCGAAATCCTACCTGTAATGGTTCCTGAGAAATCTTCTATAGAAATTAAATTGGAGAGGAAGAAAAATGAGGGAATAATAAACAGATGGATGCTGCAACTAGTCATATCCAACATTTTTTTTTGTAACAAATTTCAAAAACCTAGGAATAGTGGTTCCTAAGAAGTCTTTCGTTAAAAAAAAAAAAATTGGAGAGAAAAAAAAAATGGACAAACAAAGGAACAACAAGTAGAAGGAGCTGAAGTTCTCTTACACTATACAACTAGTTATACCAAACATTTGTGCAAAATTTCAAAACCGTAGCTGTAGTGGTTCCTGAGAAATCTGTGACAGAAAAAAAGGTTAATTGGAGAGAAAGAAAAATGAACAAACAAAGGGACTGATAAGCAGCAGAAGGCCGATTCTCGCTTATACTGTGCAACTAGTCATATTAAACCTTTGTACCAAATTTCAAAATCCTAGCTGTAGTGGTTCCTGAGAAATCTTTGACAAAAATTTAATTGGAGAGAAATTGGAGAGAAAGAAAAACTGGACAAACAAAGGGAATGATAAGCTGGAGCAGGCTGATTCTCTCTTACACGGTTCAACTAGTCATACCCAGTGTTTCTACTAAATTTCAGATACCCTTCCTGTAGATGTTTTTGAGATATCTTTGACAAAAAATTAATTGGAGAGAAAGAAAACATGGACAAATAAAGGGAATGATAAGCAGCAGGAGGCTGATTCTCTCTTACACAGTACATCTAGTCATACCCAACATTTGTACCAAATTTCAGAATTCTAGCTTTAGTGGTTCCTGAGAAATCTCTGACAAAAATTTCATTGGAGAGAAGTTGGAGTGAAAGAAAAACAGGACAAACAAAGGGAATGATAAGCTGGAGCAGGCTGATTCTCTCTTATACAGTACAACTTGTCATACCCAACGTTTCTACTAAATTTCAGATACCCTTACTGTAGAAGTTTTTGAGATATCTTTGATGGAAAATTAATTGGAGAGAAAGAAAGAATGGACAAATAAAGGGAATGCTAAGCAGCAGGAGGCTGATTTTCTTTTACATGGTACAACTAGTCATACCCAATGTTTGTACAAAATTTCAGAATTCTAGCTGTAGTGGTTCCTGACAAATCTTTGACAAAAATTTAATTGGAGAGAAATTGGAGAAAAAGAAACAATGGACAAACAAAGGGAATGATAGGCTAGAGCAGGCCGATTCTCCCTTACTCCATTCAACTAGTCATACCCAACGTTTCTACCGAATTTCAGATACCCTTACTGTAGAAGTTTTTGAGATATCTTTGATAGAAAATTAATTGGAGAGAAAGAAAGAATGGACAAATAAAGGGAATGATAAGAGCAGGAGGCTGATTTTCTTTTACATGGTACAACTAGTCACACCCAACGTTTGTACCAAATTTCAGAATTCTAGCGGTAGTGGTTCCTGAGAAATCTTTGACAAAAATTTAATTGGAGAGAAATTGGAGAGAAAGAAAAACTGGGCAAACAAAGGGAATGATAAGCTGGAGCAGGCTGATTCTCTCTTACACAGTACAACTAGTCATACCCAACGGTTCTACCAAATTTCAGATACCCTTACTGTAGAAGTTTTTGAGATATCTTTGATAGAAAATTAATTGGAGAGAAAGAAAGAATGGACAAATAAAGGCATTGATAAGCAGCAGGAGGCTGATTCTCTTTAACATGGTACAACTAGTCATACCCAACGTTTGTACCAAATTTCAAACTTCTAGCTGTGGTGGTTCCTGAGAAATCTTTGACAAAAATTTAATTGGAGAGAAATTTGAGAGAAAGAAAAACTGGACAAACAAAGGGAATGATAAGTTGGAGCAGGCCGATTCTCTCTTACACGGTACAACTAGTCATACCCAACGTTTCTACAAAATCTCAGATACCCTTACTGTAGAAGTTTTTGAGATATCTTTGACAGAAAATGAATTGGAGAGAAAGAAAGAATGGACAAATAAAGGGAATGATAAGTTGGAGCAGGCCGATTCTCTCTTACACAGTACAACTAGTCATACCCAACGGTTCTACCAAATTTCAGATACCCTTACTGTAGAAGTTTTTGAGATATCTTTGACAGAAAATGAATTGGAGAGAAAGAAAGAATGGACAAATAAAGGGAATGATAAGCAGCAGGAGGCTGATTCGCTCTTACACGGTACAACTAGTCATACCCAACGCTTGTACCAAATTTCAAAATCCTAGCTGTAGTGGTTAATGAGAAATCTGTGACAGAAAAAAATGTTTAACAAACACACACACACACAAACATATAAACGGAAAAACCAAAAACTATATACTCCCTATATACTTCGTATACCGGGGGTATAATTAGTATGTACTGTCTGCTCATTTCTGTAACCCAAACTTTTTATAAAGAAATGATAGGAAAAAGTATCAACTGAACTTTGATAAAGAAATGATAGGGAAAAAAATCAACTTAACTTTTTATAAAGAAATGATAGGAAAAAGTATCGACTTAACTTTTTATAAAGAAATGATAGGAAAAAGTATCAACTGAACTTTTTATAAAGAAATGATAGGAAAAATATCAACTGAACTTTTTAAATCAACTGAAGTTTTTATAAAGAAATGATAGGAAAAAGTATCAACTGAGCTTTTTATAAAGAAATAATAGGAAAAAGTATCAACTGAACATTTTATTAAGAAATGATAAGAAAAACGACTTAACTTTTTATAAAGAAATGATAGGAAAAAGTATCAACTTAACTTTTTATAAAGAAATAATAGGAAAAAGTATCAACTGAACTTTTTATAAAGAAATGATAGGAAAATGTAACAAATTTTGCAAACATAAACACCTGTGAATAACTTAAAAATTGCCAAATCGCAAATTTAGGCCCCAACCCCACCCCACCAACTACAAAGTATATCCAGACCTGAGTGGTCACCTCTCTCAATCAACAATACTTGCAAAGAATTAAATTTTTGCCTATATGGTTAGAAGGGTTTGTAAATTGCAATATTTAATACATCCTGGAAATGTCAAATGAAGCTAAAATATCAAAGTTACCTTGTATAGAATAAGCACAGAGACAAACTGTGTAAGACTGTAACATGCCATGTACTTGAATATTCCAAATGATGTCGTCAGAGCAGCACGACCCTCTCTGGGGAAAGAAACAGTGATAAATTAAAACCACATTCATCTAGGTTCTATGATACATCCAAGAACACAAAACCTAAGCAGAATAAATACATACAACAGTATTACGCCTCTATTGCTGTGCAAAATTCAATGTCTATTTAACTCACATGGCACATCAAAGTCTTTAAGAAACAGTGAAGCACTTAAAGATGAATTTCTGCATGTCAAACCCTAACACAAAGGCTGCTCATATATACATCTTGACCAACTCAAAGATGAATGTGCTAACCACCTACAAATACGGCAGTTGAAGACTGAACATGAAATGTATAAAACTAACAAAGCATAAAGACTTCTAAGTGTCAAGAAAACTGCCAAGCTGGTGTTGATGACATTCAAAGATTTGCATTTTTGTCTTATACTGCAATCTGTCTGCTTAAAATAGCAGAAGTGTCTGCTCATATTTCTCAAGTCAGCAGAATGACAACTTGGCTACTGTTGACGTCTCCTGTGAATGCATGTCAGCTAAAGTTGATTTAGATGCTTTCATATTTCAAGAGGTTCATACATGTCTAGCCATGGACATGTACTACAAACTGGCTTGCTGGTGATTTTCATCAGTCTTTGCTGTCATCAGAGCCAAAACAATTTTACTATCAATTATAATTATCCAACAGTACAGTCTCACCTGATAACAGTGGGGACACACTCTATGTTAGGATTTTTAGAAGTAAATGGGCTAGCAACTGAAGCCTCGGCTTCTGATAATGATATCCCAGTGTGAGCTGTCTTCAAGGCACCACAATCATTAGCACCATCTCCACACATCCCTACATAATACCTGAAAGAAGATTTTTTTGTTGTTAAGATTATAGTTTTCAGTAACATTCACAAATATCATCCATACTGTAAACCAGCTTTGTTACACAGCTGAAAAATCAAGAATTCTGTGGAATGCAGTGTCTCGCCTGTTGCTAAACCAGAAAACTTGCTGCAAAGTTTATGCCGACACCAAGACAGTAATACCTATGTCTCGCTTCCGCTAGGCTGCTATGGCCACTATTTCAAATAGTGAACTTAGCACCTACTTTGACATGAGATGATATGCCATCTTTCACTTTTCGCCCTGTGAAGCCTTTTTTTTTTTTTTTTTTTTTAAATTTACTTACCCTATTTCTTGCATGGCCTCTACCAATTGTTGTTTCTGTTCTGGTGACATTCTGGCAAACACCACACCTCTTACTAGCACCTGAAAGTACAGCAGCAAAATTAGTGATACAAAGACTACAGTATTTCTTTGGTTATAAGAGGAAGGTTTTTCCTTCCAAAACAATCCCAAAATCTAGATCCATCTTGGATCAAGATATTTTTGATTGTCTAGGAAGGGAAAATCTTTTTCCTTTCGAAACAATCCCAAAATCTAGACCAGCCTTAGAGGATGGATCTAGAGTTTTGGGGTTGTTTAGAAAGGGAAAACCCCCATCTTATGGTAGAGTTAGACTGATTTTGGGGTCATTCTAGAAAGAGAGAAAAACCTTGTTTTGCAGCTGACTAACTACAGTAATTTTGCTGATAAAAATCTCTTAATCTTCCAATGTCTTAGCCTCCAAGAGTATGCAAAAGGTTTTCCAAAGGAGATCAAACGTCAAATCTAATTTGGAAAAATATAGTGCATTTACTCAGTTATTAGACTGGGTTTTTCCCTTCCAAAACAATTTCAAAGATCTATATTATAAGACTGTTTTTTTTCTCTTCCAAAACAATTTCAAAGATTTAGATCCATCTAGTAAGATGGCTCTAAATCTTCCGATATATGAATTAAACAAGACTGATTTACATAATTGAGCCGCGACACGAGAAAACCAACAATGTGGTTGTGCACCCAGCGCCGACTCAGATCAGCCTGGGCATCCGCCCAGTCTGATCAGAGTCTTCGCTGTCCGCATGGAGGTAGCTTAGACCCTTTGCTTCCCTCTGAGCACTTAGCAAAGAGTCTGAGCCAAAAGGGCGTAAGCCCAGGTTGATCTGAGTCTGTGCTGGGCACACAACCATTTTGTTGGTTTTCTCATGTCGTGGCTCATATTTGCAGTAGTTTTGGAAGGATAAACTCCCTTCTTACAACCCAATAAATACACTACCGGTACTTGCACTTAGCCTGAAAAGGGGATTTTTCAAAGGCAGAAAAAAAGTTCCTCTAATTTTCTGTGAAACTGAAAAGGTGTTTATATTCGTTTGCAAAAAAATAGCAATTCTAACAGAGTGTGCTTATAGAAGCAATGGGAAGTTTCTGTGTTTTATTCTGCAACAATTCACTGTTTTGGAGCGTGTGAGTCTAATTGCTGATGTCACTTGCAATCACTGACGTAATTTTGTGATGATTTGAGACGTTAGATTTGAGACGTTAGATAGTGTAACGTCTCTTTTTCTTTCTAGAAATTATTACTCAACAATTCACTTCTAGAGTCAATCTATTTCTTAAATATAAACAGTCTCCATGATCTCTATATAACTAATGTCATGCTTACAATATACATCACCAGCATGTGACAATCGCTAAATTACAATGTTTTGTGTGGTTGGGCATTTGGAATCTAATCAATTTTTTTTACTTTTTGAAGTCTCCTAAAAGCCACAAGTTGCAAAAAAATATGAACATTCTTCATGATCTCTATATTACTGATTTGACCCCTTACAATATTCGACACCAGCATGCGACAATCTCTAAATTTCAATGTATCTTGTGGTCGGGCATTTGGTATCTGATTATAAATTTTCTATGTATCAAAGTCTCCTAAAAAATCTAAAGTTGCAAAAATCATGCTGACTACATAACAGCCATCTTTTAAAATTTTGTGGATTCTGCTAACAGTTCGAACAATCATATTTGGTCAATAAGTATGCAATATGTACAATTATTTCAGGAGGTCACGTGTCGAAAATAGTCGTTTTGTGAATACATTTGGTGCATGCAGTAGTTTTAGCTGTTACGAACTTCATAAGACAATATGGTCCTGTATCACTCACCTATGTGCTGAGGTTATGATTAAATTATTGGACTATAGGAGCTAACCAAACTACCAAGTACTATCACTTAGTTTTCAACAGTTTCTGAAAACTCAACTGTCAAACCTTTTCTTTTGCCCTTAAAAAGCTATCTGTAAAAACTAAAAAAGGTTAAAGATTAGCCTAGGGTCATCACTTGAACAAAATTAATAGAACATAAAAACTTAATGTTGTAAACCAAGTCTCAATGTCATAAGCTATTTGCTTCTGGAAAAGAAAATCTTTAAAGCTTATGTGGGCATTGTAACCAAGCCAGCCATCTACTCATGCAACCTCAACCATTTGGACAAACTTTCACTGCCCTACGAAATGCATATGCAACCTCAACCATTTGGTTAAACTTTAACTTCCCTCATCTACAAATGCACCTTATGGAATTTGGCTCCATCCAGCCTAGTGGCTCGGACAGCAGAAAATTTTGGATCATATCTGGCAAAATTTGGAATGTCTGAAATCGAACTCCTGTTGTCATCAGATAGCACTTCACGTCATTCAGAAAGCAAGGTTTCCAGCTGACATTATTCTCCAATACAGACATGTGAATAACTATTCTTACTGTTAAAGTCTATTCTCTTCTTTATCAATAGAACAGACATTTTTCTCAACTATTTTAAAAGATTGTTCACAGTTATACTTCTGTCACTCAAATCTATTTTCAGCTCTACAGAAAGATTGGTTATCAATTACTTGTGTGAATAAATACGGGTATAAGCTGGAAACCGACCTCATTTAGAGGCCGGTAAGGTATAATTTTACCGGGGAGAATTCTGCCTGGTCAGGGGGGGGATTCTAATGGCTAGTGACGTAGCTCATGTGACAAAATTCTTTTCCAAAATGGTGTCCCGGGATCTATAAACAACAAGTACAGCGTAGATCTATCCTCTAAAATTTGTTAATGGCGAGTAAGTGCTAATACATGTATAGTATGCCAGACAAGCTTATCAAAAGAGGATAGCCATTCGATAAATTCAGAAACTGGTAAAACTATCTTTGATTCAATTGAGAATGTAAGCATCGCCATTGTTGTTGTTATCAACATGGTGCATGCTGGGCATTGCATTGCATTGCAACCAATGAGATCACTACAATTTTATGCCTTACCTGGTGTACCAATCAGACAACAGGCTTGCCAGTTAAATACTGGTATAAAAGTGAAGATGAAGAGAATCAAATTTGATTCAATCACATATATTCTGCTTGAGAAACATGATAATAAAATGTCAGATTCAGCCTTGGCTTGTTTTAAATGCTGTCTCCACATTTTTATGAAATCATCCATAATTCACAAGGGCCCTTCTCAATGTCAGTTCTACGTACTAATCAATGTCAATGTACTAATCAATAAGTGCAAACTATGTCTGACCATGTAATTGTTAATTTCCCTTAGCTAATCAAAGTTTTAGTCATCTAGTCATCTCTTACACAACAGCCTTACTCAACTGATGACTAGTTGTCCGTAACTGGGTTAAACCGGTTGCTATAAAGCCATGTGTGTCATCTGTGAAACAACCACTGAAAAGCAAATTGTGACTTTGAATTTTGAAAACAGTAACTCAAGTTTTTAAAGAAAGTTCCAAATCTTTTTAACAATAACAAGGTTTTTGGAAATCGTAAAATTCAACTTATCATATTTTGAATGTATTTGTAAGTTGTAACTTTTAAAACTGTTATACAGTCATCTGTTTTTCTATAGAATAATGAGAGTTATCTGAGCATCCTTTCTGGGGACATCTGGGTAGCATAATGGTTAAAGCTGGCACATGTTGCAGTGCTAGGCCCTGTCGCTGCATACATGAGAGTTCAAACCTGGCCAGCAACTAAAACAACAGGTTATGTAGTCTACCATGAGTTTACAGGTTGTATATCTTTAGGATAAGAACTTGGTAAGCCCTAGCTTCCATTCTAATCCTGTAAATGTTCTCAAGCTATATACCATACTTCTTGGATTATAAGAAAGAAGATTTTCTCTCCCAAAACAATCCCAAAATATTAGATGGATCGAGAGTTTCAAGACTGTTTTGAAAGAGAAAAACCCATAATATAGCTGAATTTCAAACTCTTGTCTTATATCCAAATAAATATGGTATGAACTTGTGTACGGTTGTAATAATCTTATACCAAGGTAAATGCATACAGTCAACTCTCAATATCTAAAAGCTGAAGTTCATCTCAAACTAGTGACATCTCAAAGTAAATTTTCTGGTCCCAGAAATTCATTTTGAGATACCAGTAGTTGGAGACAGGAGTTGAAATGTATAGAAAAATTGGAAATGTGTCCAAACTATATTTTTTGATATAAGACGTTACTTTGAGATATCAGTGTTTGAGATACCTTGAGTCAACTGTATTAAATATCAAGTTTGTGTTAAAAAAAAAAAAGCACAAAATATTAACATGGGCTCACCAAATTCTGCAAGAAAGTCTTTAAGTAAAGGAAATGAAAAATTATTTTAAGTGTCCCAAAACTTAGGCCCATTACAGTAAATTTAAAATCATCTTCTTACCTTTGACAGTATGTCCGGGAAATGCTGTCTGAGTACTTCCCAGGATTTCCCCATCAAAGCAAAACAAAATTTGGAATTTTCATCATCCACCTGAATCTGGGTAATACCTGTCTCCTGAAACAAAGTTCTTCAAGTTTTACACCTGCAGATTAGCCTAAATTCTACAGACAAACAAGCTGCAGAGTGCTTTATTTAAGAACTAGATTCTTGCTTACAGTAATTTCTTGCCCAATATATCACTGGTTGGAGGTCAGTCGTGAAGTGGATATATCACCTGCCCAAAGCTCGAGTAATATATTCACTGATGACCGACCGACAACCCCCGATATACTGGGCAACAAATCACTTGTTAGCAAGAATCTACTTCGATTCTTACACACAAGAAATGATAAAAACGCAAGTGTTTACTTCAGATTTTTCCAGTTTTCCGCCATGATTACATGAAGAAATCCCGCCAACAGCTTTGACTGTAACAGAGGCATTTATATGTACTTCATAAGTTTTTGATGCGAGAAAACTATGTTTCACCATCTATACTCAAGAAAATGAAAATTGACGTCACCAAACAAATCAAAATGACGTCCGAATGGTGCTAAATAATGTCACACTTGTCTGCCCAGTGATTTGTCATGCAATATATCAGTAGATTTAACCATTGGCTATACAGTCAACTAGTGTTAGAATTCACTGTCTGCACACTGTAACAAAATAGAGCTAGACCTGAAAACTCCACAAAATTTTATGTCCTGCAGACACAGCTGAAAATGGTAAACTAATACAGTCAACCCTCTTTACAACGGCCCTAATTACAACAGCAAAATTTATAACGTCATTTTGATTTGCAGGGAATGGCTTAATTTTTCTAAATATGCATTCTTTACAACAGCAAATTCAGTTTAACTTCAAAATTTTTGGGAACAAATGCTGTTGTTGTATAGAGGGTCCACCGTAACTATATCTAGCCTCTGCTAGTCCCAGGTGAGACAAAAAAATTACCATTTTTTGATGTTGCTGCCATTGACGTCATGTGATGTTGATGCCATGTTTTACTGTTTACAAATATGTCCCTTGAAAAATGTTGTAATAACTGAAACTGGTCGGGAATAAAATAAAAGGAACTACTTGGAGTTTGGTCCCTTTTACAAAAGTCTTTTTTCACTCTTGACATTGTAGAGCTCCACATAAGCATGTTTTTTGGGTTAAAGGTGAAGGAAAATGGGTTGCTTTAAAGGGAAGCAACTCTTCTGTTCCTGTTCTGAAGATTCTTTGTCAAGGCAAGTATATAGGAGTCACTGAAATTGTTCCCCTTTGTAAAAATGACTAACCATGGAGGTATACACATACACCTTAACAAAATCAGTTCATAATCATCCTGTGTTTGAAACATAGGTAACTCAAGTTACCACCTCTTCAGCTAAACACCCAAAGCCTCAATACATACACATTATTATGATAGTAACTTGATCTGGCGCAATGTATCATGTCGAGTGGATGAGAACATACCATCGGATCACCGAGACGCTTGCGTCAAGGGTGATCCGATGGTATAAGCTCATACACTAGACGTGATACAGTACGCCAGATCAAGTTACTATTATAATAATTTGTTTATTATATACCTTAGGGAACAGCAAACCATTCATAGTTACCAGCGCTAATGCATCGACCCAGATTCGAACCTGCGCGGCAGAGGAATTTAGCTAGTCATGAGACAAAGGCTACTGACTTAGCTATCGTTGCGTCACTAGTCCCGTTTCCCTTGTTCTCGTTTCTACGATGCATGTTACAAAAGATGCGCCTGAACCTTGAACTCAGACGTAGCCTCGTTTTAAGGGATAGTGATACTGAGTCAGAAAACATCTGTTTGATACGGCTGTCTGTATCAGACGGCCAGAAAACAGGCAGTTTAAAGGGTGTATCATTAAAGAGGTATATAATTAAGACATTTATCCACCAATACCAACATTTTGCTTTGTTTTATCTGGGACCCTATCAACTACACCCATATTAAAAATACTCATGTTAGCAATGGAAGTGAACTTAGGTATTTAAACCATGAGAATAATTATGATACAGACTTGAATAATTCAGATGACTTTCTTCTGAATCCCGTTTTGCATAACATATATCTGAGAATGAATGAACTGTTTTAGTTGTTGTCATTCAAAGAAAATAAAGCTTAAACCAATAATTATGATAGATAATTTTATAGAACCTCACACATCCCCTATTTCAACATACATTCCTTACCTGGAAAGACCGAAAGCTGGTTCAGAGTGTAACCAAAAATAAAGTCATTTTTGACATCAGGGCCCAGTTGTTCAAAGCATCGTTAACCTAATGAGCTCATTCAGAGGTCAACTTGTTAAGTGTTATGCTACTTTATAGCCCAGTGAACTGAATTTTTTTGTTGAAAATATCTAAGAAGCTTTAAAGTTCTTAAATTTTTCAAAATTTTTTTTAGAACAGTTGAGTTTTTACCGTTTGAAATTTTAATTTTAACGTTTGAAATTTTAACTTCTCGTTAACTAACGACGTCGTTAGTTTAGAACAACAGGGCCCAGAGCTCTAAATAAAATGCAAGTCACCTTTTCCAGCTGGATAATTTTCTCATTCTTTCCTATGCTGTCTTCGTACGAGAACTGTACTTGTGGCAGAGTATACTCCCCTGGGCTAGCCGTGGCATCCACCAATACAATTCTGTCAGATTTTGAAACCATGCCACACTCGTGAGCAACACTCAAGGCTGTCAGCATATTGTCCCCTGAAAGGAGAAATGTAAACAGTTTCCATGTTAGGTTCCAGAGTTCTAGATAAGAGGGAGTATTTGATGATAATTAAGGATAATTTTATTATTTCTCATCAAAACCATGTGTTGTGACCCTTCATCTGAACCGTCTTGTCGAGACGGTTCACATGAGGGGTCACAACATATGGTTTTTTGCAGAATTAACAAAAATTATCCCTGATTATCATCAAAATTTGACAAATACTCCCTCTTATCTAGAGCTCTGGGTTCCATGAACCTAAGTTTTCTGACAGTCAGGGGCATAATCCTGTTGTCTGACCTCTGTGTGTGTGTGTGTGTGTGTATTTCAATTCTCATATCAACGTTCCCCCCAGCACCTCAGCGGAATGGATCCATAGCCACAGTAACGGGGCGCCGTTCGGCTGTCCATCTGACCCACCTTTATTTGTTTGACTTATAGATATAGATGGTGTTTTACTTACAGAATATAGCATATTTGCATATTTTAGACCTAATTTGCATTTTCAATTACCTCCCTTTACATTCAGTTTATTCTGTCTGGGCCAAATAACAGGATTGCCAAGTCAGACATGAGCAAACATTGTGGACCCAGATCAGACTGCTCCTAGAGGAATAGTCTGATCAGGGTCCTCAATGTTTGCCATTTTAACATCTTTTGGATGCATTAGTCTAAGGTCTAACCACTTTATCAAAATTTTAGGAAAATTACGACATGTTTGACAGGTGTCCTGAAATTTAGAAATTTTACAGAAAACTCATTCTCAGCACTTTTATTCTCAGGAATAAATATTCATGTAAAACCTGGCCTAGCTGTCTGGAAGTCTGCTAACAATCATTTTGAAATCTTCACCAACTACTCCCTAATCTGGTTGTTGTTATTTTGTTGCTTTACGTCCATGGTAAACAGCTATGGTCATGCTGGGACGGTCAGTTACCCTGGCCCAACTATTTCTGTGCAGGCTTAAACTCCTATACTAAGTGCAAATACTTTTGCCAGTAACTGACAACTGCCCTTCTTGAATCAGCTGATGGAGAAATGAAAGAATGTGACAGGACCAGGTACTGAACCTCCTGCTCTTGAGTCAGATGCGCTACCGACTGCCCTATGCAGTCTGGCTATATAATGGTTGTATTAAGCTAATTTCAGATTTTCAATCATCATTTATTGTCCAAATAAAATCTATACATGTATAATCTACCCGTTAAAACAATTCAGTGGAACGCAATATCTCTCCTGTCGGCACACTGCTACAAAGCAGAGCTAAACATGAAAATTGACAAAGTTTACGCTGCCACCAATGACACTGGAAAAGTAATACTTATATCTCAGATCTGCTAGTCACAGGCAAGACAAAAACCATTTAGTCTAAAGCTTGTCCTCAATTTATCTGAAACATATTTTTCTGCAGATGTATTAATACTAAACAAAGTCCTAGAAGCCTAAGGTGTGTAAGTATTGGGACACCTACAACAATTAATTGTCCATTTGTCCCATATGGAAATTTAATGGCTTTTAGACGAGATGGACTTTATAAGCCCTCAGCTTTCATTCAGATTGTCAATTTCAAACTATGTATATCTTGTAATATTTTCTTGAATAAGTATTATTTAAACCAATGGCTTTTAGGTGTCCTGATATTTAAGCACATTAGAGTACCTGTGACCATGACAGTTTTGATGTTAGCATTGTTTAACACTTCTATTATTGGGGTGGTCTGTGGTTTTAGTTTGTTTTCCATCACCAGCAACCCCACGAAGTTCAGACCTTTCTCAACAACATCCCTGAAACGATAGAAATACACCATCAGTGAGCCGCAACATGACAAAACCAACAAAGTGGATGTGTGCCCAGTGAAGACACAGATCAGCCTGGGCATCCACCCAGTCTGATCAGAGTTTTCGCTTGCACTTAAAGGGTGGCTCACATCAGCCTGAGCATTCACCCACTCTGATCAGAGTCTTTGCTGTCAGCATGAGAGTAGCTTAGTCTCTTAGCTACCCTTTGTGTGCAAGGAAAACTCTGATCAGACTGGGCAAATGCCCAGGCTGATCTGAGTTTTTGCTGGGCGCAGATGCTGCTCTGCTGGTTTTCTCATGTTGTGGCTCAGTTATAGTAACCAGCTTTTATATGACCCAACTGCCTTGAAGTCTCCATGGTGCTCTAAGTGATAAAAGCATCTAAACACAAATCATTATTATAAGCTGTTCAACCTTCACATTATGTAACTGAATGTGAATTGATACGCATACGTTGAGTCATATAACTGGCAAAACATAGTGGGAACACTTTTGAATGAATGAATGAATGTTTAAGTTATTTATAGACGCTCAACCCTGGTAAGGGAACACTTTTGAAAGAAAATGACAAAGTGCTTCACAAAATACAGTTTCCTTTTTCTGGTTTCCCATTGAGCAAGGTAATATAAGCAAAACCCAGGAAACGAATGGGTGCCACATCTGCATCTTTATAAATGCAATTTAATAATGCATGTAGCTGCCACTGAAAGAAATCAGTGACGGTGGAAACTACATAAAATGCATATCAGAAACAGCCTTATCAAGTTATAAAATACAGAGCAAAGAAATTCACTCTAATCATATATTTCAATGGTCTTATGCGAGATTATACTTGCCTATTTACTCTCTGTATCCTGACATAATTATATTTTGATGGCAGTGGCTTCCAGGCCAGTCCGAGCACTCTGTAACCATGTTGGGTGTAGGCTTGTAAAACTTCATGAAAATCTTCTGGAACTGAGGTTAAAAACAAGTAGACAATACAGAAATGTCAGGATAAAAACAAAATAAACACATAAATGTGAATCTTCTGGCTGTAAGGGGCAACAACTAATTCAGATACACTGAAACTGTTTCATATGCTTGACACTTTCATTTTGCAAAAAAAAGGTACTTTGCACTTTTTCACTAACACATAAGTTTGCAAGATATATGGTGAAATATGTTTTGCCACAGTTTTGAGGATTTTTTTCTTTTTTTTTCAAAAAGGGAACAACTTTATCTAGCTTTAAATAGTTGACTTCCTGTTCACTTCCTTGAACAAGGCAAATACTCCTACAGTAAAGGATTTGCTCCCCTAAAGAGCAAAATCTTTCCATTAAGAGAAGCCCCAATGAAATGGGAAGCAAATTCCTATAGGCAAGAATGACCTCTTCTAAAAGTGTCACCTTAAATACAATGAATGTCGTATTTATTCGGCTGTAAATTGGTGCTTTTCCCCTATTAGAAGAAAACCATATATCTACACCAGTCTTGTGAAATTCTGCTATGAGCAAGAGGTTTTCCCTTCCAAAACAATCCCAAAAAACTAGATCCATCTTATAAGATGGATCTAGATTTTAGGGACTGTTATGGAAGGGTAATTCTGCTATGAGATGGGGTTATACCTTCCTAAACAATCCTAAAAATCTAGATCCATCTTATAAGATGGATCTAAATTTTTTCGGATTCTTTTAGAAGGAAAAAGCCCTCCATCTTATAACTGAAGATATATGGTATGCTTTACAACTTACCAGTCTCCTTTTTACACAGAGAGGTAATCATTTCAGGTGATCCCTTACAGTAGATGTCAAAATTATTTCCACCGATCTTTCTTGTGATCACTGACATCCTCTGCAGACTTGATGTAAATGTGAACTGACGAACAATACCAATTTCTTCTCCTGGGGCATCCTGAACAAATGATTTTTGGACTGTTTTGTTTTAACTCTTTAAGCACCAAAAAGCAGACAACAAAATTTACGTCTGCAAAAATTTAAAAAATGTCATATTGAGAATTCAAAGACTAGAGGGCAAACAGTGTAGATCTAGATGAGTCGGCTCATTATGAGCCACCTCATCCAGATCTACACTGTTTGCAAATTTTGCTAATTTCGTCACTGGGACTTCAAGAGTAAAAAGAAAACAATCTGGGTCCCTTTATTCATGGCATCATAATAGCTTAACAAAGTCACGGAAATGTTAAATTTTCTAGCACATATAAAATCAACTCAGCTTATATTCATAGGAAAGAACATGTCAGGGGCTTTTGCTCTGCAAAACTACTAAATTTTTCTGCAAAAAATGGCTGTGTTTTTCTGTACGATACATTTGAAAATATAATGTTTTGTTAGCTAACAGGTTGCTCTGCAGGAACAATCTGAATAAAAAATAAGATTTTGGAAAATCTTTTGGTTCCGTGAAAATCTTTTGTTCCCCTGATGTGTACCACCCTAAGAAAATCCAAACTAGAAAATGTGTTTATGAAACACTATGCCCCCAACCATATGCTTGTCTCTAGAGAAGGTTCATCCAATAATGCTTGTACCTTTGTACCATAGGCTTACAATGCACTAAGTCGAAAAAGGGGCTTAACTCAGTCAAAAATTTACGAATTGTTTTCGAAAGTTAATCAGGTCATCTACACCTTGGGCAATAGCAACCTGCAAAAATCATGATCCTAGCATCAGGGGTTCTCCAGATATTTTGTTCACAAGCTTCCATTGGCAAATAATGCACTAAGTTGAAAAAGGGGCATAACTCAATCCAAAATTTACGAATTATTTTCAAAAGTTAATCAGGTCATCTACACCACAGGCAGTATCTTCCTGCATAAAATCATGCCCCTAGCATCAGGGGATCTTGAGATATTTTGTTCACAAGGTTCCATAGACTTACAATGCACTAAGTCGAAAAAGGGGCATAACTCAATAAAAAATTCATGATTTCTTTTCAAAAGTTAATCAGGTCATCTACATCACAGGCAGTATCTTGCTGCAAAAAATCATGCTCCTAACATCAGGGGTTCTTGAGATATTTTGTTCACAAGGTTCCATAGGCTTACAATGCACTAAGTCGAAAAAGGGGCATAATTCGGTAAAAAATTCACAAATTTGTTTCAAAAGTTAATCAGGTCATCTACACCTTGGGCATTCTCATCCTGCAAAACCTCATGATCCTAGCATCAGGGGTTCTTGAGATATTTTGTTCACAAGTTTCCACAGGCTAAGTCGAAAAAGGGGCATAACTCTGGAAATACATGACCAGCAGAAAAATAAAAAAATACGTGTCTGCTTATTTTCCATACTGATCATGTGTATAAAGTTTCAAGTTCCTAGCTCTTATTTTTCATGTCTACATGTAAGGGTACCTTTGTACCATAGGCTTCAATGCACTAAGTCGAAAAAGGGGAATAACTTGATCAAAAATTCATGAATTTTTTTTCAAAAGTTAATCAGGTCATCTACACCACAGGTAGTATCTTCCTGCAAAAAATCATGCTCCTAGCTTCAGGGGATCTTGAGATATTTTGTTCACAAGGTTCCATAGGCTTACAATGAACTAAGTCGAAAAAGGGGCATAACTCGGTCAAAAATTCACTAATTTGTTTCAAAAGTTAATCAGGTCATCTACACCTTGGGCATTCTCATCTTGCAAAGCCTCATGATCCTAGCTTCAGGGGTTCTTGAGATATTTTGTTCACAAGGTTCCACAGGCTAAGTCGAAAAAGGGGCACAACTCTGGAAATACATTGCCAGCGGAAAAATAAAAAAATACGGGTCTGCTTATTTTCCATACTGATCATGTGTATAAAGTTTCAAGTTCCTAGCTCTTATTGTTCTTGACTATATGTAAGGGTGTCTTTGTACCATAGGCCTCAATGCACTAAGTCGAAAAAGGGGCATAACTCAGTCAAAAATTCACAAATTTGTTTCAAAAGTTAATCAGGTCATCTACACCTTGGGCATTCTCATCTTGCAAAGCCTCATGATCCTAGCATCAGGGGTTCTTGAGATATTTTGTTCACAAGTTTCCACAGGCTAAGTCGAAAAAGGGGCATAACTCTGGAAATACATTGCCGGCGGAAAAATAAAAAAATACGGGTCTGCTTATTTTCCATACTGATCATGTGCATAAAGTTTCAAGTTCCTAGCTCTTATTGTTCATTCTATATGTAAGGGTACCTTTGTACCATAGGCCTCAATGCACTTAGTCGAAAAACGGGAATAACTCAATCAAAAATTCACAAATTTTTTTCAAAAGTTAATCAGGTCATCTACATCACAGGCAGTATCTTCCTGCAAAAAATTATGCTCCTAGCTTCAGGGGTTCTTGAGATATTTTGTTCACAAGGTTCCATAGGCTTACAATGCACTATGTCGAAAAAGGGGCATAACTCGGTCAAAAATTCACGAATTTGTTTCAAAAGTTAATCAGGTCATCTACACCTTGAGCATTCTCATCCTGCAAAACCTCATGATCCTAGCATCAGGGGTTCTTGAGATATTTTGTTCACAAGGTTCCACAGGCTAAGTCGAAAAAGGGGCATAACTCTTGAAATATGTGACCCGCGGAAAAAAGAAAAAACACATGTTCGCTTATTTTTCATACTGATCATGTGTATAAAGTTTCAAGCTCCTAGCTCTTACGGTTCTTGAGTTAGAGGACAGACGGACAGGCCCAAACCAATATGCCCCCACAATTTCTCCGAAATTGGGGGCATAATTACCTCAAAATTGTAATGAAAAAACATGCTCTTAGTGTGCTGACAAAAAGGCTATTCAAAGAAAATAAATGGTAGTACAATGTGAAACTTTTGATACTGCCACTACAATTTCAATATCTATAACTAACATTTTAAGTAAATTTATTTTACCCCTCTCCCACAGATCATAAACAATATATCCTCTCCCCATCCCCTCACCCCTCAAGGCCAGCCAAAGAATACAACTTACAATACGAGACAGCTGCTCAGCATTCATGGTATGTTCTGATGAGGACTTAGGGTAGACAATAGTTGGCACCAACATATCAAATCTGCTGCTTTCTTCTCCTGATTCTTCTAGATTCTGTAAGAAAGAATAAAAATCAGCAACCAACCAAAAATATTCTGACAGAAAGTGTCTGCCATGTCTGCTATTTATTAATACCATGTACCATCATATATGTGAGAAGCATACATAACTTTTCCATGATATATAAACAATAGTGTCTTGCAATAAATATGTATAATCATTTAATCATTGTATGTATGCAAGGTGTGGCCAGGCAAAGTGATCAGAGAATTCACTGCATAAAACAATAGTCTAAGAACCCTGAGAAATCTATACCGCAGAACTCCAAATTTTGTAAAGCTGTATAGATGAATACGCCAGTCTGATCCATGTGATCAAGCTCAGATATCATGATTCTTCCCCAAAAAATACTACTGCATTCAAAATTATCCAGGAAACTGTGAGCAACAAACAAGAATTCAGCAGAAGGCAATGCCTTGCACATCCCTATTATGACAACACAGAGCAAAAATAGAAAACTAAGAGATGACAACACTAGAAAAGCAATGCTCATATTTGTTTCTGCTAGTCACAGGCCAGCTAAAGGTAAATATTTCATATTACCGAAATATAGAAAGGCATAATGAACGGTACACACCCAGCCAATAGCCTCAAACATGATAAGATCCAGGGGGTCTCCACTTAGTTCTCCATCAATAATGGTGAGTGAATGACATGTTGCCATGGTTTCCATCATGGCTCCCTTCCTTAGCAACAGCATATTGGTGATCTCATCATGAAACCTTAAACAGGAAAAAAAAACATGTCTTTATTCGTTATAAATAGAGGATCTTATATGAGTGCTCATGTATTATTGAATTTATTAAACGAGTTGGCGAAAAAGGTAAGCTGTGAGGCTCTGCAGAGCATCTTATCGTTTTCACCAACGAGTTTAATAAATTCAATAATACATGAGCACGAATGCAAGATTCTATTTATCATATGACACTAAAATTGCATTTTATAAAGAAATTTAGTACTAAAACGTCACGATTTCGCCATTAGAAAAAGCGACGTTTTATGGACGTCAACGCATGACGTTACGGCGTTATTTGCATATTTAATCCACTAGTGGATTATTGTTTTTAATGCATGGCTTTATTACACTCTCAGATGCGACGTCATATGATAAATATAAATATTGGGCAAACAATACTGAGCAAACAGTGCTGACCCAAATCAGACTGCTCCAGAAGGAGCAGTCTGATCAGGGTCTACACTGTTTGCTATTCCATCCGCACCTTTTAAACAAATTACTGCATTGAAAAACCAAACTGTTCATCTTTTAGGACACAGTTATAATTTTAGGTGTCCCAATTTTTATAATTTTTATGTTACTTGCTGTGAATGTTATACAGTGCTAAGGTTACAGTATCACTGAAGCCCTCCATCCTCAGCAAACGCATCCTGTGATCACTCATTCTGCGACACCTGAAATTCTCATGAGAGAAGCAAGGTGGGTAAGGCTTATTGAGGTGCTGCTATTTTTTCACAAATCTCCATTTTTTGATTGCAATGAATAGTTGGTTGGTTGGTTGATTTGATGCTTAACGTCCACGGTAAACAACTAAGGTCATGTCAGGACGGTCAGTTAACCTAACCACACTATTCCTGGGCAGGCTTAGACCTCCTAAGCGGTACTAAGTGCACATACTTTCGCCAGTAACTGACAACTACCCTTCTTGAATCAGCGGAAGGAGAAACGAAAGTATGTGGCCAGACCGGGATTCGAACCCAGGACCTCTGACTTACGAGTCAGGTGCCCTACCGATTGCACTACCCGGCCCGGCTTAATTGCTTGAAACATTCCTAAACACCGTTTTCAAATTGCCCTTTCTGTATTGCACTGACTATTTGCTACGAACAGTCTCAAATGTCATTTTCAAATCAACCAATTCCAGTTAATTTAAGTGAATGGGTACACTTTCAGGAAAAATAACTCTTCCATTTTAATTTTTCCCTCTTTCCCAATGAAAGTCAACTCAACAGAAAGAATTGCTCCCAGAGAAGACCCCCCCCCCCCCCCCCCCCATTTTGGAAGGGTGTCTTGTGAAGCAAATACCTGTAGGAAGTCACAAAAGTTGTTCGCGTTTGTAAAATTGGCAGAAACATATTAAGGTGTATCATATGACTTCGCATCTGAGACTGTAATAAAGCCATGCATTAAAAACGATACTCCACTAGTGGATTAAATATGGAAATTACGTCGTAACGTTATGCATTGACGTCCATGATCGCTACATTCTCTAATGACGAGATCATGACGTTTTAGTGCAAAATTTGCTAATAAAATGTGATTTTAGTGTCATATGATAAATAGAATCTTGCATTCGTGCTCCTGTATTACTGACTTTATTAAACTGGTTGGTGAAAACGATAAGATGCTCAGCAGAGCCACGCATTTTATCTTTTTCCCCAACTCGTTTAATAAATTCAATAATACATGAGCACTCATATAAGATCCTCTATGTATCCATACATTTTAAGTATATCCATACACCTTAGGCTCAACAGTCTTCTTATCCTATGAATTTTAGACAAGACAATCTGGTTCTACAACCTACACAGGAATTACTTCATTCCCAAATACCTTGCCTACTGATTGTAAATGAGATCAAATCTCTAAGATGAACAGGCTTGTCTAAGCAATGTCATCTTTCACCTTTTCCCATGCACAGCTTCAAATGTGCTGAACTTCATTCAGGCCCTAAGCCTACTGTAGTTATACTGCCATAAAATGGACATTTGAGCCGTGACACGAGAAAACAAACGAAGTGGTTGTGCGCCCAGCGCAGACTCAGATCAGACTGGGCGACTGCCCAGTCTGATCAGACTCTCCGCTTTGTGCTCAAAGGGTAGCTAAGGGTCTAAGCTACCTTCATGGGGACAGGGAAGACACTGATCAGACTGGGCGGATGCCCAGGCTGATCTGAGTCTGCGCTGGACGCACGACCACAATGTTGGTTTTCTTGCGTCGCGGCTCATTTCTTGTCTCTAGGGTGACTTTAAATCAGTCTTATGAAATTCTGCTGTAGGATGGTTTTTACCCTTCCATCGAACCCCCGCTTCTCCGGGACGTTAAACCCGAGTTCACTCACTCACTCACTTTAACCTTCCAACACAATCCCAAGAACCTAGATCCATCTCTAGATTTATGGGATTGTTTTGGAAGGGGAAAAAACCTGTGTTTTAACCGAAGAAGTACCAACCTGCCATCTTCTACTGGTACCACTCCCTGCATGTTTAAACCATCTTCTGTCAGGGTCCCAGTCTGAAAAAAGTCTTCTTTTAGTTGTTTGATCTAAATGCTAAGATTAAGTGAGCCGCAACACGACAAAACCAACAATGTGGTTGTGCGCCCAGCGTAGACTCAGATCAGCCTGGGCATCTGCCCAGTTTTATCAGACTCTTTGCTTAAAGCTTAAAGGGTAGCTAATGGTCTAAGCTACCTCCATGCGGACAGCGAAGACTCTGTTCAGACTGGGCGGATGCCCAGGCTGATCTGAGTCTGCGCTGGGCGCACAACCACATTGTTGGTTTTGTCATGTCGCGGCTCAAGTAGGGGAGATGCATGCACTCCCTCCACTTGTATGTTCCATCATGTAGAATAGCTAAAGGACTCAGTGTGTGAAAATTTCAAATTGTGAAGTTATTTGAGCCGTGACGCGACAAAACCAACAAGGTGGATGTGCGCACTTGGCAGACTCAGATCAGCCTGGGCATCCACCCAGTTTGATTAGACTCTTCGTTAGGTGCTCAAAGGGTAGCTTAGGGTCTAAGCTACCTCCATGGGGACAGCAAAGACTCTGATCAGACTGGGCAGATGCCCAGGCTGATCTGAGTCTGCGCTGGGCGCACAACCACTTTGTTGGTTTTGTCATGTTGCGGCTCATTTTTACAAATAATCAACAATAAGTTCAAATACCTCATTTCACAATCAGTTCTTTACATCTGAACACTTCAAACAACTTATCTTGCAATTTGGGGATTTCCTTATTCAAGTTTATAGGAACTGAATTATCTCATCTACTATGCACCAACTAGAGTGTCAATAAAATGACCATTCTGAAGCAAAGGTATTATATGGAGATCCCTTCATTCATTTTCTTTGTTTACTTCCTAGATTTTCGACAAAAGTGGAATAGCAGTTCTGCATTAGCCTCAAAACTGATTCATCTTTGTTGATTACAAAACACCACAACTGCCCTAAACACTGGAATGCCTTAATTCTTAAAACACCAAAAACTGAAAACAACCGTACCTGCAAATACCATAGATCCAGATGAGGCGGCATAAAATGAGTTGTCTCATCTTGGTCTACAATATTTGTCCTCAGGTCTCTGAATTCTTAGTATGAAATAGCTTGGGTGAAACATTTTGGTTTTGAAAATTTTGTCTTCTGCTGTTCTGGTGCTTTAAGGGTTAACATCAATTATTGTAATACAAAAAGAAGTTACTATCATCTGATGCATTCAACAACTGCTATATCACTGTTCAACTCACCTTATCAAAACAAACAGCATTAATACTTCCACAAATGTTAATACTGCGAGGACTGATACAGTAAATACTGCTACGCTTCATTCTATTCTGAGCAAACACAATACCGACAGTTAGAGCAGCAGGTAAAGCTGGTGGAACAGCTATGGTAATTAGGTCAAGTGAACGTTTCACTATTTCACCTGCTGGATCACCTCTGGAAACCTGAAGCAAAAGACAGCAGCTAAACAAAAGTTCAGATATCTTGAAAGTTTGGAGGCATTCATTTTTATCTAGTTTCTTCCTTCTACTACCTGGAAACACCTTGCAAAGATGACCCTAAGCAAATCTTACTTGATTCATTTGAGCCGCAACGCGAGAAAACCAACAATGTGGTTGTGCGCCCAGCGCAGACTCAGATCAGCCTGGGCATCCGCCCAGTCTGATCAGAGTCTTTGCTGTCCGCATGGAGGTAGCTTAGACCCTTAGCTACCCTTTAAGCACTTAGTGAAGAGTCTGATCAGACTGGGCGGATTCCCAGGTTGATCTGAGTCTGCACTGGGCGCACAACCACATTGCTGGTTTTTTCATATCGAGGCTCATTTATGGAAAAAATATGACTATAACACAAAATTTCACTCTCAAGTCTGGCTTATCCAGAGTTGCAAAGTATTCCATTTACTGACAGCTGGGCCCAGTTGTTCAAAGCATCCTTAGCTTAACAATATCATTAGTCAAAGATTCCCCCAGGCCTCTAATACACATAAAATCGAGTGTGTTAATATTTTTTGCTGAAAAAATGATATGCTTTTCCTTATAATTTCTCTTTTTTTTTTTTTTTTTTTTTTCTTTTCAAAAAATGCAGTGATTCTGCTAACAATATGTTTTAAAATTTAATGTCTTATTAGCTAGCAATATTGTTAGTTTTGGGTAACTGGGCCCTGTTGTTTAAGTTTTCCATTTAACGACTCATGATCTAGTGTCATGATATGTAAAGTTGAAAGTATCAAGTTAAAATTGTCAAACTTGATACTCGACCATTTCAGCTGGATACTCGACTTTTACAACATGATACTTGACAATTTTGACTCGGTACTCAACATGTATAACTCTTTATTATATACCTATCAATTATACACCCTTTGAAATGGCTGTTTTCTGGCCATCTGATACAGACAGCCGTAGCAAACTGACATTTTCTGAATTCGTATCACTATCCCTTAAAACGAGGCTATGTCTGAGTTCCAGCTTCAGGCGCATCACATTTTAACGTGCGTCATAGAAACGAGAACCAGAGAAACAGGACTAATGACATAATGTCAACAAACACGTCAAAAGGCGCGCATTGATAGCTCAGTCAGTAGCGTTTGTCTCACGGCTAGCTACATACATCTGCCACACCGGTTTGAATCCGGGTCGATGCATTAGTGCTGGCAAGTATGAATGGTTCGCTATTCCCTAAGGTATATAACAAACAAATTATTAAAAAAGTAACTTGATCTGACGTATTGTATCACATGGGATGAGTGGATGAGTTCATACCATCGGATCACCCGAGACACAACTTGATCTGGCGTATTGTATCGATTTGTGGATGAGCTCATACCATCAGATCACCCGAAGCGACTCGGGTGATCCGATGGTATGAGCTCATCCACTCAACGTGATACAATATGCCAGATCAAGTTACTATTATAATAATGTGTATATACTTGACACTAGACAAAAAGAAACCCTCTCCATGAACTACCCACTGACTACAAATTGTAGCTAAGTCTTAATTTATCTGCATAACAATAGGCATACATGTATAAAGCCTATTTTACCTTTAGAATAACTGTGTACACAAGGCCAACAGCAGCTATGAGACCAAGCACACCAATAAAGAAGTAGGTATCCTTATTAAACCTGAAATCAACCGGTTTCGGGTACAGAATGGCACGGACTAACTCTCCTTTTGATGTCAGGAAACCTGTAATGACATAACTCAATTAATGCAAAATGAAATGTTTCTAATTTAAAGTAATTTTCCATGTTCCTCTTTCAGAAATATTCTTGTTTACTTTGAACATCTTAAATATACAACCTATTTTTGAAATAATAAGGAAGTATGCTTGAAAATGAGCAAACCCTGAAAATTACCACCATAGAAGAAACAAATACAGTCAACTCTCGATATCTAAAAGTCGAATTTCACCCCAAACCACTGATATTTCAAAGTAAATTTTCTGGTTCCAGAAAATTTACTTTGAGATATCAGTAGTTTGAGGCAACAGGAGTTGAATTGTAAATCAAAATAGTACATGTACCCAGGCTATATCCTTTTGTTTAAGAGAGTATTTTGAGATATCAGTGTTTGAGATATCTAGAGTTGACTGTATGTAAATCTGAAAAGATCAGCCCCTCATGCCTCAAGTGCTTCATGCAATGACAAAAAGACCCTTATGATGTATGCCAACAGCAAATATTCGAAAAAGCCTGTGCTTCTGCTTGAACAGACTGATCCAAGTCTTTGTTGTGAGCAATTGCATTTTTCACCTGTACTTGTGGCATGACTCATTCATATGGGGTAGTAATTAGGTGTGAAAGTCTAAATTTGTGCATCTTTTGACCAACCTCAGCAAAAGGATGTTTTTAGTCCTGCCAAAGCTACTCACAACTTCGCAGAGACATCCCGCAGCCCATCTTTTTTCGTGGACCCAATGGGCAAGGCCTTATAGGCAGTAAGAAAACAGTGTGGTGGAATAGGTCCATGGAGATTAATGCCAAAATATACATCACATGTACCTGTTCTGATGACAACAGCCTTCACCTTCTGGTTACCATAGTAACGTGTCTGTATAATCTGAGTGCCACAGAATAAGGTGTGTCTGGCATGGTCTTTGAGGTTAAACGTTGTGTCTGTTCGATGAGAGAATTTACTGTCTGGTAGCGGTGTTTTAGTTACTGGAACACTTTCCCCTGAAAGAAATATTTGACAGTTTTAAAATACTAAAATCTCTAAAGTATAATACAGTAGTTGATTAACCTGCAGTGTGGCTCATATTTGGTTCTCCCCGAATCTTATTACTCTCATAAAGTTGTGTAGTTCATGAAAGCAAGAACTTCCAAACACATACGAGCCGCGACACTACAAGCCCAACAAAGTGGCATATGCGCTCAGCGAAGACTCAGATCAGCCTGGTCATCAGTCCAGTTTGATCAGACTCTTCGCTAAGGACTTAAAGGGTAGCTAAGGGTCTAAGCTACCTCCATGCGGACAGCGAAGTCTCTTATCAGACTGGGCGGATGCCCAGGCTGATCTGAGTCTGCGCTGGGCACACAACCACTTTGTTGGTTTTCTCATGCCGTGGCTAATATATTCTTAAATGATACTGTACTTCTTGGTACTTGATATTTCATACGACACTGAGAGATTGAATGGTTACTCAAAGACTGTCAAATATCAGCTAAGATTAATTAAACATAGGAAAACCAATATGTTAATACTCTAAACCAGCTATTTATTTTCCGTACTTTCACCTAGAAGAAAATTGCCAAAAAAAAATCTCATGAGAACTTTTTATTCTGCAATGTTATGTATCTTCCAAAATATGTACTGTTGAAAAATTAAATATCATTGACAAGCCATGAAGATAAGTAACAGCACAAGTAAACTGGTTCACCAGACTGTTTGAAAAGTTGTCTTAAAGTACATGTGGCATGTGCTAACCCAGACCAGCCTGCACACATTGTCAGGACATACAAGTGGCTCAGACAAAAGACATCTGCATGCTGCCAGGAAGGCACATGTATTGTGTAAAGGATTGGCAACAATCTTGATCAGACTAATGATGCACAGTCGAGCCTTTCTCAACATTGTTCACATAATAATGCCAACTTGTGGATTTCCTCAAGACTGAGCCCCTCCCCATCCCTCTGGTTTGAATTTTCACATACCTGTAAGCATGCTCTCATTGACAATACAGTTTCCACTGATAAGAACAGCATCACACTGCATAACACATCCATGGTGGGGTATTTGTATAACATCACCTGGGACAAGATCTTCTGAGGGGATATCTTGATATTCTGAAAATATAAGGTAAATCTGATAGTACTACAGTGTAGACCCTGATCAGACTGCTCCTATCACCAGTTTTTTTTTTATATATCCTAACACAGTGTACTCACTAGTTCAAATTTTGGGAAAATTTCCGGAATTGGTTAAATTTGTGGCAAAGCAAATGACAACAATTACCACACTGGAAAGTGACCCCTATGTAGCTCCTGTTTGTCATGGCAAGGACTGATACACTTTAAATTTTTTATATAATCGAACACTCACACTTGGCTAACTATGTTTTCAAGGATTTTATGAAACGAAAAATAGCTGTTACGAAATGAACTAGAGCAAGTGACCAGGAGCTCACGTATACCCCGACCAGTGCCACCACCTAATGGAAGCATACTTTACCATAAAACTACAATGCAACTGCTATACATGTACAAGACCTTGACTTTATGTCAGCAGCAGCATCCATATTTGTAAACTAGTATGAAAACTAGTTATGTATTATTAAACTCCATTCAAGTATATAAGAACTATAACTCAAAACTATACAACAATTTGCGAAGTTCTAGTTATTGACCCCTGGCCCCATCCCTCCAGCTTAGGAGTCCAGATCAGAACTAATGCTACAGAGATATCATGAACCAAATATGGAAGAAATCTTCAATTCAGTAACAGAGATAAGAACAATCAAAAAGGTTTAATGCAAAACTGGGACATAATGAAAATGCCTAAGTCCTAATTTCTGACCCCTGGCCCCACCCTGGGGCCTGACCCAGGGGCTAAGATAGTTTACATCGATGGCAATGTTATAGAGATATCATAAACCAAATATGAAAAAAATCTGAGCTATCATAAAAGGTTTAATGCAAAACTTTGATGTAAAGTTGACGAAGGGACGGGACTAACAAATGAACAGATGAACAGACAGAATAAAAGGCCATCGGCCAAGTGTCACCCGACGTTTGAAATGTGTCACAAACTTCAGCCCTTTATTCTGTTTCAGAGTAAATGTATGGCCAAAAACAGAAAATATATATATATTACAGAACCTGGTAAGCAAATGATAACTGAACATAAGCAAAGACATATACCCAATTACTGGGCCTCTTTATGAAATACTTAAGTTCAGAACAGGGCATATATGTGTAAAATCAGGTTACTGAAACTATAGGCCCTTACAAAATGACCAAAACATCAAGACTGTATACCCAGTAACAAAATAACAAGAGCCATAATCCTGCTAATAGGAATCTGATGAAAAATGAACAATGCATTTATGAAAATTCAGCCCATTAATATGAATAGTTCTGGAGTTATCCCTTAACCTTTAAGTGAATGTCTATTATCTATGAAAGGGTAATAACTCTGTCACTTATAATTTAGCACATCCTAACAATTATCAGAATAATCAATTTACCAAATGCTAATAGCATACCAAATTTCAGCTCTCTCGGTCAAACGGTTCAAAAGTTGGAAAAATGCCAAAAAACGACAAAGGGCCATAACTTTGTAAAAAATAGGACAATTGAAATTCCAAAATCACATGCACATCTTCAGATCATGATGAAACATTTTGCACAATTTCAAGTCAATCTGATACAAGATGTTGCAGGAGTTGCGGGGACAAGGTCTATGTCAGCAAGGGCCGTAACTCCATTAAAAATGGCTGAAACAAAAACAAAAAACCATATGCACATCTTCATATCGTAAGAATACAATCTGTAAAATTTCAAATCAATCCGATGAAAGATGTAGGAGGAGTTGCGGGGACAAGATTTTGGAAGGTCTGAGTCAGCAAGGGCTGTAACTCCATCAAAAATGGCTGAAACAAAAATCGAAAACCACATGCACATCTTCATATCATAAGAATACAATCTGTAAAATTTCAAATCAATCCGATGAAAGACGTAGGAGGAGTTGTGGGGACAAGATTTCGGACGGACGGACAGACGGAAGGACGGACGGAAGGACGGACGGACGGACGCACACACGGACGGACGAGGGTCATTTCTATAGTCCCCTTCCGCCTACGTCGGGTGACAATGACAAAAACTATATACCCCCTGGGGGTATAAAGAGTCATTGTTACCAAAAGACCTGTCATCAGCTCTTTTGGTAACTATGACTCTTTTTCTTTTCATAACATCCCTTGTATATACATATTTAACCAGGGGTGAGGAAAGCATCTGCAAGAATGGAATGCAAAATGGTTGACCAACTTACAGTATTACAAAATCTTACCATCTCCTCCTCGGCAAACTGTGACAACTGTTGATGTCTGGATGGTGTTTCTTAAAGCTCTCTGCATCTGTAATGACATGTATCATATCCTGTTATCAGAGCTCTAGATAAGAGGGAGTATTTGATGATAATTAAGGATAATTTTTCTTATTTCTCATCACAAACATATGTTGTGACCCCTCATCTGAACCGTCTCGTCGAGACGGTTCAGATGAGGGGTCACAACGTATGTTTTTATGCAGAATTAACAAAAATTATCCCTAATTATCACCAAATACTCCCTCTTATCTAGAGCTCTGTGTTATAAGACATTCTTTTTTTTTTTGCCTCTCTAGAATGACCCAAAGTATCTGTCTCATACCCAATTGATATAGTACATGAGTATAGAAATATATGAAAACAAGAAATTTCTAGAGCTTGGATTTGGAAAGAGAACAAATGTTTTTACTGGTTTCACAGGTATTAATGTTTGCTTTCTTTCAAGCTAAATTGTTCTGTGCATACTTTGGATCCCAACAAATACAATGTTTTTACTAATGATTCTTCAGAAAATGGTTTCATTTTTAATCCATTTGTATATTTATTGCAAACTGCGAAATTCCTGGAAACATTTGTTCTTCTGATCATAAATGAGCTGAGACAGGACAAAGTGAGTGAACTCGGGGTTTAACGTCCCACTAACAACGAGGTCATCTGGAGACGGGACCTCGGTTTAAAGTCTCATCCGAAAGACCGGAGAAGCGGGGGATCGAACTTGCGACTCCTGGATTGGTAGTCCGGAGTGTTATCCACTACACTACACCCGCTCCTGTGTGACAGGACAAAACCAACAAAGTGGCATGCGTGCCCAGCAAAGACTCAGACCAACCTGGGCTCCTGCCCAGTCTGATCAGAGTCTGCACTGTCAGCATGGAGCTAGCTTAGACCCTAAGCTACCCTTCAAAAGCACAGTGAAGACTCTGATCAGACTATGCGGATGCCCAGGCTGATCTGAGTCTTCACTGGGCACACGTCACTTTATTGGTTTTGTCGTGTTGCGGCTCATATATTCTTAATATGATCATAAATACAATACAGCAACAGTATCTCTTCAACAGAATGAATAATTCAAAATCAAGTTTTAAAGTGAATGGATATACTTTCAGGGGCAGCAACTCTGCCATTTTCATTTTTGACTCCTTTTTTAATGGGGGTCAACTCTATATTAATAACGAATTTCTCTTCTAGTAGCAAATTCTATTCTCTAAGAGAAACCCAGTTGTCACCAGGGAAGCAAACAAGAAGTCGTAAAAATTGTTTTTGTTTGTAAACAATGGTCAGTGTACCCATGAGCTTTAAAATACAGTACCGTAATGACCCTAAATATTCGGACAGCCAGGTCTAAGCTAACATTGAGGACCCAGATCAAAATGCTCCTCAGGGAGCAGTCTGATCAGGGTCTACAGTGTTTGCCATTCACTAAGCATCATTTGGATGCATTAACGTATGTAAAATCCACTTTCTAAGAATTTTGGAACAATAACTTCTGCATGTCCAAAATTTTAGGGTCATTACGGTATTTTCCAGACCTACCTTTCTAGTTTGATATATTGTTGCACTAATGGAGATAATGGTAATGAGAATAATACAGCTGGCATAATAATAATACTCATCGGCATACCATACACACATACTGAACACTTGAAACACATAGAATGGGGTCAAAACCTGAAACACAGTAATACAGCAGGCAGAATTATAATACTCATTGGCATGCCATACAAACATACTGAACACTTGAAACATGTAAAATGGGGTCAAAACCTGAAAAAGAATTTCATAAATATGAACACTTTATATGAGCATCAACATGCCAAAACTGACAAAAAGGCATGTGTGTCACTGGAGGACTAAGATCAGCCTGAACATCTGCCCAGTCTGATCAGATTCTACCCTGTCAGCCTTTAAAAAGCACAGCAAAAACTATGTTCAGACTGGAAAGAAACTCAGGCTTATCTGAGTCTTCGTGTGGTGCACATGCCACTTTGTTTGTTTTCTGGTGTTGTGGCTTAATTATCTTCTTATCTGGACTACAAATACTATTTCCATTAAAATATATACTCTCTTTTCTGCATACTATTAAAAATTTTATTTTTCCTAAATCTGTGGCTGTCCAGAAAACATCATAAAAGGTAAAGGTAAAGGTTTCCCATAGCCTAATAGCCGTAGGGGCAGTGGGGGTTAGAGACCCACTTTATCTTGGGCACAGCTGATGAAAGGCGGAGCCCATCCCTCTCCTTTCGCTGCCTTATCCTTCCCTGATAACATCATGCTTAAGTCAAAAATTTTCCATTTTCTCTTATTTATTTTCTTTGTCATTCCTGGACCAAAAAATAAGTTAGTAACATATCTATAAGAACACAATCTCTGACATCATTTCCACAGTTCAATTTCTCTCTGGTCGTAAGCCATAATGGAGGTCCCCATATGGTGGATGGGTAAACAGTAACCCAAAATGCAACGCAGCATGACTTCACCTCGCTGTCAATTTTTGGTGGGAAATCAAAAATAGCTCTAACTGGTGTGCAAAGCCCAGCTGGGGAATCCCTTGCAAAACTAGTAATCTAATACTTTTTGCTTTACACTTTTTAGTGAAACAATGATTTCCTTGTTATAAGTACTTCCAAGAATAACAGATACTTCAGAAGTAAAACTACAAGAAATGAGCCGCGACGCGACAAAACCAACAATGTGGTTGTGCGCCCAGCGCAGACTCAGATCAGCCTGGGCATCCGCCCAGTCTGATCAGAGTCTTCGCTGTCCGCATGAAGATAGCTTAGACCCTTAGCTACCCTTTAAGCGCCTAGCGAAGAGTCTAATCAGACTTAGCGGATGCCCAGGCTGATCTGAGTCTGCGCCGGGCGCACAACCACATTGTTGGTTTTGTCGTGTCGCGGCTCAAATATGCTTACCTCTTTAAACAATAAAACTATGATAGGTGTAACATGGACGGCAATAGAATTAATTCCATACAGAACTCGTCTGAAATTAAATAAAAACTTCATGAAAGATAATCAAAGTTGTATCACCATAATTATTTTATAAGGAAAATGTAGGAAAATCAGCTAAGATACAATTTTATCATATGACGTTGCACCTGAGAGTGTAATAAAGCCATGCATTACAAACGATAATCAACTAGTGGATTAAATATGCAAATTACGTTGTAATGCTAATTACTGACGTCCATAAAAATGTCGCATTTTCTAATGGTGAATTTGCGACGTTTCAGTGCATAATTGGCTAACAAAATGTGATTTTAGTGTCATATGAAAATAGAATCTTGCATTCGTGCTCCTGCATTACCGAATTTATTTAACTCGTTGGAGAAAACTGATAAGATGCTCGGCAAAGCCTCACAGCTTATCTTTTTCCCCAACTCGTTTAATAAATTCAATAATACATGAGCACTCATGTAAGATCCTCTATAACTTTGACATCTAATCAAGTAGTCATTTAATAGACTTTAAGATGAATGGATACGTTCAGGGGAAGCAACCCTGCAATTTTTGTTCCTGCCTCCCTTTTTATGGGGGGTCAACTATAAAAGGAAAGAACACATTCTTTTAGACAGAATCTTTCCCCTACAAACTCAAATGATAGAGAATTTTCTCCCCTAATTGCAAATTCTTTCCTTTACGAGTAGACCTGGCCCCGAGGTTATAAAACTTTTTGCATGCTCAACTCAGCTGAGCATGAAATTTAAAATGCCCATTAATATAAAAATACCAAGAAATTCAGCATTTTTCAGGCTCAGATAAGCCAAGAAGGCTATTTTTTCTACTCATAAATATTAAAATGCCAACAATTGTTGGCATTTTAAAATTTATGAGCAGAAAAAATTTCATGCTCAGCTGAGTTGAGCATGAAAATTTTTTTATAACCTCGGGGCCTGGACGAGTAACAGCTTTCCTTAAAGCGTAGTCCCCGTTTGTCCAGGAAAGCAACCAAGACGTCACAAAAGTTGTTTGAAAACATGGTAGAAAAATTTGGGTACCCTAAAACATCTTACTACCTGCATTATGAGAAAATATGCTTTGAGGAATCAGCATACAGCCTAATCTCAAATCAGTCTGCCTATCCTGCTAAACATGCTATGCTTGATGCAAAAACTGACATAACCATCAGACAGTGAAATGTAGGTCAAGGTCACAATAAAGTATTGCTGTGCTGAAGGGTATCTTAAACAGAATTTGTTGACAGCCTTACAGTCACTGAGTAATGGACTTAAATGCTAGGGCTGACATAAATGTTGATGGCTGCAGGGACATAGAAACACACACGCTTTCGATACTGAGTGGAAGAAAAAGCCTCTGAGTAGCAAAAACGACCCTGAAAATGTGACCGACAGGATCAACCAGAATGATCAGGGTCTGTTCAATATGACTATGATTCAAATACTGTAACTGTTTTACAAAAGCTCTCAGATTCACAATTTAGATTTTTGATATATATTATGTTATATATTCAGTGCTTATTTTCACAGATTAGATATTAATTGAGCAGCGACACGACAAAACTAAGAAAGTGGCATGAGTGCCCAGTGAAGACTCAGATCAGCCTGGGCATCTTCCCAGTATGATCAAAGTCTTTTCTATCAGCATGGAACAAGCTCAGACCCTTAGCTACCCTTTAAGCACACAACAAAGACTCTGAATAGGCTGGGCGGGTAACCAGGCTTAACTGAGTCTTTGCTGGGTGTGCATGCTACTTTGTTGGTTTCTCGCAGCTCTTATGTTTCAATATCATTCCTGTATAAATATATCATGTTTGCCAGTATCTATGTTCATGCATCTATGCTGGGAAAACATAATATACCACACACATATGAGCCGCGACACGAGAAAACCAACAATGTGGTTTTGCGCCCAGTGCAGACTCAGATCACCCTTGGCATCAAACCAGTCCGATCAGACTCTTGGCTTGGCGCTCAAAGCGTAGCTAAGAGTTCAAGCTACCTCCATGCGGACAGCGAAGACTCTGATCAGACTGGGCGGATGCCCAGGCTGATCTGAGTCTGCGCTTGGCGCACAACCACTTTGTTGGTTTTCTCGCGTCGCGGCTCATATGTACAATCATACCTTTTAGCCTGGTGGGCTTGACTAAGTCCCTTAGCTTCATGGAAATAAGAACAGGAATTATTAACGTCCAGTCCTCTGAAATATATAAAGAGTACTATCATTAAAATTCTACATTATTTTAGTGCTTAATCTTACACATCCATCACACTAAATTCGGTAAATGAACATATATAAAGGATCCTACACGAGTGGTCATTTCATATGAAAATTATGAAACCAGCCTTCGGCAAGTTTCATAAATTTCATATAAAATGACCACTTATGTAAGATTCTGTTTATCATATGACCCTTTTAAATGAGATTTTAATGCCTTCAAACTGAACATAATTTCAATATGGAAACACATTGTTGACACAGAAGTTGTCAATGACATTGTGTGTACACGCCAAAGTGCTATTACACGTGTGGTCATATGATTTTTATGACAGGATGTTATCCTATGAATAACAGTGGTGTAATATGAAAAATATATTTAATCTATGGAATTAATGGTATTTGGTGCTTCAGCATAGCTTACTTTTGGCATTCAACACTTCAACTTACCTTACTTTTGGTATTTGGTGCTTCAACTTACCTTACTTTTGGTATTTGGTGCTTCAACTTACCTTACTTTTGGTATTTGGTGCTTCAACTTACCTTACTTTTGGTATTTGGTGCTTCAACTTACCTTACTTTTGGTATTTGGTGCTTCAACTTATCTCAATTTTTGGTAATTGGTGCTTCAACTTACCTTACTTTAGGCATTTGGTGCTCCAACTAACCTCAATTTTTGGTAATTGGTGTTTCAACTTACCTTACTTTTGGTATTTGGTGCTTCAACATACCTTAACTTTTGGTATTTGGTGCTTCAACTTACCTTACTTTTGGTATTTGGTGCTTCAACTTACCTTACTTTTGGTATTTGGTGCTTCAACTTACCTTACTTTTGGTATTTGGTGCTTCAACTTATCTCAATTTTTGGTAATTGGTGCTTCAACTTACCTTACTTTTGGCATTTGGTGCTCCAACTAACCTCAATTTTTGGTATTTGGTGCTTCAACTTACCTAACTTTTGGCATTTGGTGCTTCAACCTACCCTAACCTTTGGTATTTGGTGCTTCAACTTACCTTACTTTTGGTATCTGGTGCTTCAACTTACCTTAACTTTTGGTATTTGGTGCTTCAACTTACCTTACTTTTGGTATTTGGTGCTTCAACTTACCTCAATTTTTGGTATTTGGTGCTTCAACTTACCTTACATTTGGTATTTGTTGCTCCAACTAACCTCAATTTTTGGTAATTGGTGTTTCAACTTACCTTACTTTTGGTATTTGGTGCTTCAACATACCTTAACTTTTGGTATTTGGTGCTTCAACTTACCTTACTTTTGGTATTTGGTGCTTCAACTTACCTAACTTTTGGTATTTGGTGCTTCAACTTACCTTACTTTTGGTATTTGGTGCTTTGACTTACCTTAAAGCTTGGTATTTGGAGCTTTAACTTACCTTACTTTTGGTATCTGGTGCTTCAACTTACCTTAACCTTTGGTATTTGGTGCTTTAACTTACCTCAATTTTTGGTCATCTGGTGCTTCAACTTACCTCAATTTTTGGTAATTGGTGCTTCAACTTACCTTACTTTTGGTATTTGGTGCTTCAACTTACCTTAACCTTTGGTATTTGGTGCTTCAACTTACCTTACTTTTGGTATCTGGTGCTTCAACTTACCTTACTTTTGGTAATTGGTGCTTCAACTTCCCTCAATTTTTGGTAATTGGTGCTTCAACCTACCTTACTTTTGGTATTTGGTGCTTCAACTTACCTTAACCTTTGGTATTTGGTGCTTCAACTTACCTTACTTTTGGTATTTGGTGCTTCAACTTACCTTAACCTTTGGTATTTGGTGCTTCAACTTACCTTACTTTTGGTATCTGGTGCTTCAACTTACCTTTACCTTTGGTATTTGGTGCTTTAACTTACCTCAATTTTTGGTCATCTGATGCTTCAACTTACCTCATTTTTTGGTAATTGGTGCTTCAACTTACCTTACTTTTGGTATTTGGTGCTTCAACTTACCTTAACCTTTGGTATTTGGTGCTTCATCTTACCTTACTTTTGGTATCTGGTGCTTCAACTTACCTTACTTTTGGTAATTGGTGCTTCAACTTCCCTCAATTTTTGGTAATTGGTGCTTCAACCTACCTTACTTTTGGTATTTGGTGCTTCAACTTACCTTAACCTTTGGTATTTGGTGCTTCAACTTACCTTACTTTTGGTATTTGGTGCTTCAACTTACCTTTCTTTTGGTATTTGGTGCTTCAACTTACCTTTCTTTTGGTTTTGCTTGGTATTTGGGGCTTCAACTTAACTTAAGCTTTGCTATCTGGTGATTCAAATAACTGTTATTTTGGCATTGATGCTTCAACTTACCTTCAGTTTTGGTGTTGATGCTTCAATTTACCTTAAATTTTGGTATCTGGTGTTTCAACTAACATTAATTTTTTAAGTCCTTTGCTTGAATTTACCTTAATTTTTGGTATCTGTCTCCATCTGGATCCCATAGGTACTTCACTTTCTTTACCACAAAATATCTTATAAGATTTTCATCTCTCTGTAAAAGAGCAGCAGATAAATTCATGCATTGTCAAACATACCTACCATAATGTGTGTGTATATATTGGGACACCTAAAAATAATGAATTTTCCATTTATTACTATAGGTGTCCCAATTCTTCTGAACATTAGGCCGTAATGTGTGTAAGTATTGGGACACCTGAAATAATAAATTTTCCATTTGTTTCAAATGGAACATTAATTATTTTAGGTGTCTCATTTAGGCACATTATACAGTAGTATAAATTTTTTAAACATATTTAGCCAATTTGTCTACATCATATTCTCCCCTTTAAGCACTGTGAACAATTTATAAAAGTGGATATAGGACAGCTTGTTAGAAAATTGGCAAATAACACACTAAATCAGCAAAGCTCTAGCAGTTTCCCTTGATATGGTTGGTCTATTGACTGCTCAAGAGCTAAGCATGTAGTAAAAATATCCATAAGGTGCTGTCTGCAATCACTTTTTTCTAACAACACGTAAGTTTCATTTTGCTTTTTTCTCCAATTTTCCTATTATAAAGGTAGAAGGTTGCAATTATTTCATTTTACTTAGAAAAGTAGAGAGGGTTTTGAATAAGCAGGTGCAGGTGTTTATTTCATACATGGGTAGGTTTTGACTAATAGTGGTTGAGGTTAACTTTTTAAATACCAAAAAGCAGACGACAAAATTTACGTCTGCAAAAATTCAAAAAATGCCTTGTCCAAGACATTTCATATTGAGACTTCAAAGACTAGAGGGCAAACAGTGTAGATCCACATGAGGCGGCTCATTATGAGCCATCTCATCAGGATCTACGCTGTTTGCGAACTTGCTAATTTCGTCACTGGGGCTTAAAGAGTTAGGTGTAAGGAAGGGATGTATGATATTTTTCTTATTTCTCAACGAACACATAAGTTGTGACCACTCATTAGAACTATCTTGCCATGACAGTTCTAATGAGGGGTCACAATTTAAGTTTTAATGGAAAAATTAGGAAATTATCCCTTAATTATGTCTATTACCCCTTCTTATCTGGAGCACTGATAAATATGGTGTCTCATTTTAAGGAAATGTTAATGCAGGGGTGTTGTGTCTCTAAGCTTTGGTAACGTAGTGCATCTATAAAAGCAAAAAAAGGATAAAGAAAAACACCTACAACAGCCATTGTTCTTAATCTAGGAGTTTTTACAGGATGAGGTGTATCCTATGAAAAGACATTAAACATGAGCCGCAACACTACAAGACCAACAATGTGGTTGTGCGACCAGCGCACACTCAGATCAGCCTACGCATCAGCCTACTCTGAGCAGAGTCTTTCCTAAGCGCTTTAAGGGTAGCTAAGGGTCTAAGCTACCTTCATGTGGACAGCGAAGACTCTGATCAGACTGGGCGGATGCCCAGGCTGATCTGAGTCTGCGCTGGGCGCACAACCACATTGTTGGTTTTCTCGTGTCGCGGCTCAAATTTACATGTATACTAAGCAGTGTTGGTGTTTACACTGAAAACTTTGTAACTGTAAAAAGTGTAATAGGGTTTGTCCCACCTGACAAACTGACAGAGTTTAAATTTTGCTAATTCATACAATATATACATGAACCTAAATAAAATCAAAGAAAAAAATTTAGCATTATAATCTTTTATATATAATCTTCGTCATGAGGTTGACAAGCTAAAGCTTGTTTAATAGCTAATAAAAGTGATAAAGTCTTAAAGAAAGATAAGAACACTCTTTACATGTCAGCAAGTATATGACCCATAACATTATTTCACTGAATGGTTGACCAGTTTTGTTTAACTAAAAACACGTATTAAATGACGTGAGGAGCATGGCACATATATTGAATTACATGTATAATTGAGATTCTACCTAAAATTCTTACAATGGGTGAGCGTGATTTTCTCAAACTTATATTTCATTCCCAAATGATTTAAATCTCTATTTAAAGTCTTAACACTACGGGAGTCATTACAGAGAAAACTATCATCAGACTGTATGATCACCCTAGTTCTTGACAATCGGAGTATATGATGACAATTACAATACTTTCCTTTTTCAACACTCATTAGGATTCCCTCCTTAACTAAAGCCGCATAATACAGCCATGCCAAACAGCCTGACTAGTAGTATAAAGATCTTAATCAGAAGCTACACCAAGCCTGTATGGAGACTTTATAGAGAAAGAGGAAAATTATTTCTTGATTACATTTTATCTGTAAACACATTCTCATCTATAGCTGTCAGGCTGTAATTCATTTTCACCTGTGAAATTGATTTCCTACGTCAGAGGCCTGAATAAGTTGAGACTTTGAAGATAAATTTTGTTAATTTTCCATAAAAACCTATATTTTGAACCCTCATTAGAACCGTCTCACCGAGACGGTTCTAATGAGGGGTCACAACATATGTTTTTATAGAGAAATAAGAAAAAATTATCCAAGAATTATCTTCAAATGCTCGTCTTATCTGGAACTCTATCACACTGAGCATAACAACTGTAATGTAATCTTACCTGTCCCGTGTTCAATAATAGCCTAGCTTGACGTCGGCGCGAACTTGCTGACAGAGAAAAGGAAACTGTGTGAGGCTTGACAACTTCAACTCTGAAAATTTATGACCCAAGATAAAATGCTGGCTACAGTAGAACTTCAACGACTCGAACCCTGATGGCTCGTTAGCCCTGCCTGGCTAGAACTTGTTCCTGGGTCCCTAGAGGTCACTTTATATAGAAACTAACCCTGGATGGCCAGAACTACCCTTGGCTGGAACTAATTTTCATGGTCCCAAGCCTGTTCAAGCCATTGAAGTTCTACTGTATTTCCAGGAAAATGCATTATTGAAACAAAAAAGCCTTGCCAAGCTGTTTATTTTAGGCATCTTTTTTTTTTTAATTTTTGAAAAGTTTGGTTTATAACAACTGCAAGGTAAAATAACACTTTAAACCTCAAAGGTTGAAATATAATTGAGAAGTATTTGCTAACGAGATACCGTATTTCTTCGGCTATAGGGCGAGTCGTTTATAAGACGGGGGGTGTTTTTTGGACTGTCTGGGCAAGTATTTAGCTTAACCTTGCCTATAAGACGGGCCTATTTTCTGCCAATTCCCCAACATGGGTGGATGATCGGCGCCCCGTTACTTCATTCTGCTGAGATGCTAGATTTACTACTAAATTCCCCAAAGGTCATCACCAGTCACCGATGTCTACATATATTTAAACTGGTCACTATGCAGTTACCGTAATGTGCATAAATATGTTGGATTAATTACCTCATTATTTTATCCTGTATGAGCAAAGGTCGTATTTCCATAAGTTAAATTTAGCTTTGCATGTACACAAGTGGAGAAAACACATTCCTGTATCCCAGTTTGAAGATGGAAGAATCCATATTAAACAGATTTTGTTTTTATTCACTAGCCGAATATTTAGCATAAATACAGTCAATATCCAAGTTCAACAAACATTGTGTCACCTAAAGGTCATTGACCGGCTCACTTTTTGCGGCTTCTTTGATCTACACTACAGCTGATCAATACTGCTCTCAAAATAATTACATAACCGAGGGTCCCTATAAAACTAGAAACGGAACCAAAACGAAACGAAACGAAACGCAACGAAACGAAACAAAACGCAACAAAACGAAATAGAAATAAAACGAAATGGAGCAAAATCTGAACAAGAGGGCCATGGTGGCCCTGAATCGCTCACCTGAGCATTAATCAGTTCACTGGCTCTGGTGAAGATTTATAAGAGTTTTTACCATACTAACATTTGACCTAGTTTTTGACCCGGCATGACCCAGTTTCAAACTTGGCCTGGATATTGTAAGAATAAACATTCTGACACAGGATCAAAACTGTGCCCTCCGGAGCGTATACAAGGTCGTTCTTATATTTGACCTAGTGACCAAGTTTTTGACCCGACACAACCCAGTTACAAACTTTACCTAGATTTCATTAAGATAAACATTCTGACAGAGTTTCATGAAGATTGGATCAAATCTGTGCCCTCTAGGGTGTACACAAAGTTTTTCTAAGATTTGACCTTGAGCCGACGTGACTCAGTTTCATAGGGGGCTTAGATATACGGACAATAAACATTTTGACATAGTTTCAAGAAGATTGGATCAAAACTATGCCTTCTAGTGCTTACACAACGTTTTTCTAAGATTCGACCTAGTGACCTAGTTTTTTTACCCGACATGACCTACTTTCAAACTTGGCCGAGAGTTTATGAAGATAAACATTCTGACAAAGTTTCATAAAGATTAGATCAAAACTGTGTCCTCTAGAGCGTACACAAGGTTTTTCCATGATTTGACCTAGTGACCTAGTTTTTGACCCGACATGACCCAGTTTCAAATTTGTCCTACATATTATGAGGATAAACATTCTGAAAAAGTTTCATGAACTTTGGATCAAAACTGTGTCTTCTAGAGCGCACACAAGGTTTTTCTAAGATTTGACCTAGTGACCTAGTTTTTGACCCGACATGACCCAGTTTCGAACTTGGCCTAGATTTTATGGAGATAAACATTCTGACAAAGTTTCATAAAGATTGGATCAAAACTGTGTCCTCTAGAGCGTACACAAGGTTTTTCTATGATTTGACCTAGTGACCTAGTTTTAGACCCGACGTGACCCAGTTTCGAACTTGTTCTAGATATTATGAGGATAAACATTCTGACAAAGTTTCATGAATTTTGGATGAAAACTGTGCCTTCTAGAGCGTACACAAGGTTTTCTAAGATTTGACCTAGTGACCAAGTTTTTGACCCGACATGACCCAGTTTCAAACTTATCCTACATATTATGAGGATAAACATTCTGACAAAGTTTCATGAACTTTGGATCAAAACTGTGTCCTCTAGAGCGTACACAAGGTTTTTCTATGATTTGACCTAGTGACCTTGTTTTTGACCCGACATGACCTACTTTCAAACTTGGCCGAGAGTTTATAGAGATAAACATTCTGACAATGTTTCATAAAGATTGGATCAAAACTGTGTCCTCTAGAGCATACACAAGGTTTTTTCTATGATTTGACCTAGTGACCTAGTTTTTGACCCGACATCACCCAGTTTCAAACTTATCCTAGAAATTATAAGGTAAACTTTCTGATTAAGTTTCATGAACTTTGGATCAAAACTGTGCCTTCTAGAGCATACACAAGGTTTTTCTAAGATTTGACCTAGTGACCTAGTTTTTGACCCGACATGACCCAGTTTCAAACTTGGCCTAGAGTTTATGCAGATAAACATTCTGACAAAGTTTCATAAAGATTGGATCAAAACTGTGTCCTCTAGAGCGTACACAAGGTTTTTCTATGATTTGACCTAGTGACCTAGTTTTAGACCCGACGTGACCCAGTTTCAAACTTGTCCTAGATACTATGAGGATAAACATTCTGACAAAGTTTCACTAACTTTGGCTCAAAACTGTGCCCTCTAGAGCGTACACAAGGTTTTTCTAAGATTTGACCTAGTGACCTAGTTTTTGACCCGACATGACCCAGTTTCGAACTTGGCCTAGATTTTATGGAGATAAACATTCTGACAAAGTTTCATAAAGATTGGATCAAAACTGTGTCCTCTAGAGCATACACAAGGTTTTTTCTATGATTTGACCTATTGACCTAGTTTTTGACCCGACGTGGCCCAGTTTCAAACTTATCCTAGATATTATAAGGATAAACTTTCTGATTAAGTTTCATGAACTTTGGATCAAAACTGTGTCCTCTAGAGCGTACACAAGGTTTTTCTATGATTTGACCTAGTGACCTAGTTTTTGACCCGACATGACCCAGTTTCAAACTTGTCCTACATATTATGAGGATAAACATTCTGACAAAGTTTCATGAACTTTGGATCAAAACTGTGCCTTCTAGAGCGTACACAAGGCTTTTCTAAGATTTGACCTAGTGACCTAGTTTTTGACCCAACATGACCCAGTTTCAAACTTGGCCTAGAGTTTATGCAGATAAACATTCTGACAAAGTTTCATAAAGATTGGATCAAAACTGTGTCCTCTAGAGGGTACACAAGGTTTTTCTATGATTTGACCTAGTGACCTAGTTTTAGACCCGACGTGACCCAGTTTCGAACTTGTCCTAGATACTATCAGGATAAACATTCTGACAAAGTTTCATGAACTTTGGATCAAAACTGTGCCCTCTAGAGCGTACACAAGGTTTTTCTAAGATTTGACCTAGTGACCTAGTTTTTGACCCGACATGACCCAGTTTCAAACTTGGCCTAGATTTTATGGAGATAAACATTCTGACAAAGTTTCATAAAGATTGGATCACAACTGTGTCCTCTAGAGCGTACACAAGGTTTTTCTATGATTTGACCTAGTGACCTAGTTTTACACTTGACGTGACCCAGTTTCGAACTTGTCCTAGATACTATGAGGATAAACATTCTGACAAAGTTTCATGAACTTTGGATGAAAACTGTGCCCTCTAGAGCGTACACAAGGTTTTTCTAAGATTTGACCTAGTGACCTAGTTTTTGACCCGACATGACCCAGTTTCGAACTTGGCCTAGATTTTATGAAGACTAACATTCTGACAAAGTTTCATAAAGATTGGATCAAAACTGTGGCCGCTAGAGTGTACACAAGCAAAAGTTGACGGACGTCCGGACGGACGGACGTCCGGACGTCCGGACGGACGTACGACGGACGACGGACATCAGGGTATCCCAAAAGCTCACCCTGAGCACTTCGTGCTCAGGCGAGCTAAAAATACCATGAAAGTATCACAATAGAACAGCACCACATATTAATGCAAAAGGAAGACTAAAAAAGCCCCATGTTTATCCCTATACATTGCTATATGAAGTTACCAAGTTACTGGGTATTTGTTAGATCAAATACATTAACTTTTAAACAGATACTTGGCTGATGATGATGATGATGTTTTCATATTTGATTGTTGCGCATAAAAATAATTGTTGGGGACCGAGGCAAGAACACTATTTCAGGAACCTGGGTCATATGTATGGAGCTGGTAGCCCGAAAAATGTAGAAAAGCTCATACGACGCTCCACAACAAACAAGAGGGCCATGGTGGCCCTGAATCGCTCACCTGAGCATTAATCAGTTCACTGGCTCTGGTGAAGATTTATAAGAGTTTTTACCATACTAACATTTGACCTAGTTTTTGACCCGACATGACCCAGTTTCAAACTTGGACTGGATATTGTAAGAATAAACATTCTGACACAGTTTCATTGAGACTGGATCAAAACTGTGCCCTCTGGAGCGTATACAAGGTCATTCTTATATTTGACCTAGTGACCAAGTTTTTGACCCGACACGACCCAGTTTCAAACTTTACCTAGATTTCAATAAGATAAACATTCTGACAGAGTTTCATGAAGATTGGATCAAAACTGTGCCCTCTAGGGTATACACAAAGTTTTTCTAAGATTTGACCTTGAGCCGATGTGACTCAGTTTCAAAGGGGGCTTAGATATATGGACAATAAACATTTTGACATAGTTTCATGAAGATTGGATCAGAACTATGCCTTCTAGTGCTTACACAACGTTTTTCTAAGATTTGACCTAGTGACCTAGTTTTTGACCCGACATGACCTACTTTCAAACTTGGCCGAGAGTTTATGATGATAAACATTCTGACAAAGTTTCATAAAGATTAGATCAAAACTGTGTCCTCTAGAGTGTACACAAGGTTTTTCTAAGATTTGACCTAGTGACCTAGTTTTCGACCCGACATAACCCAGTTTCGAACTTGTCCTACATATTATGAGGATAAACATTCTGACAGTTTCATGAACTTTGAATCAAAACTGTGTCTTCTAGAGCGCACACAAGGTTTTTCTAAGATTTGACCTAGTGACCTAGTTTATGACTCGACATGACCCAGTTTCTAACTTGGCCTAGAGTTTATGGAGATAAACATTCTGACAATGTTTCTTAAAGATTGGATCAAAACTGTGTCCTCTAGAGCATACACAAGGTTTTTCTATGATTTGACCTAGTAACCTAGTTTTTGACCCGACGTGACCCAGTTTCGGACTTGTTCTAGATATCATGAGGATAAACATTCCGACAAAGTTTCATGAACTTTGAATCAAAACTGTGCCTTCTAGAGCGTACACAAGGTTTTTCTAAGATTTGACTTAGTGACCAAGTTTTTGACCCGACATGACCCAGTTTCAAACTTATCCTACATATTATGAGCATAAACATTCTGACAAAGTTTCATGAACTTTGGATCAAAACTGTGTCCTCTAGAGCGTACACAAGGTTTTTCTAAGATTTGACCTAGTGACCTTGTTTTTGACCCGACATGACCTACTTTCAAACTTGGCCGAGAGTTTATGAAAGTAAAAATTCTGACAAAGTTTCATAAAGATTAGATCAAAACTGTGTCCTCTAGAGCGTACACAAGGTTTTTCTAAGATTTGACCTAGTGACCTAGTTTTCGACCCGACATAACCCAGTTTCGAACTTGTCCTACATATTATGAGGATAAACATTCTGACAAAGTTTCATGAACTTTGAATCAAAACTGTGTCTTCTAGAGCGCACACAAGGTTTTTCTAAGATTTGACCTAGTGACCTAGTTTATGACTCGACATGACCCAGTTTCTAACTTGGCCTAGAGTTTATGGAGATAAACATTCTGACAATGTTTCTTAAAGATTGGATCAAAACTGTGTCCTCTAGAGCATACACAAGGTTTTTCTATGATTTGACCTAGTAACCTAGTTTTTGACCCGACGTGACCCAGTTTCGGACTTGTTCTAGATATCATGAGGATAAACATTCCGACAAAGTTTCATGAACTTTGAATCAAAACTGTGCCTTCTAGAGCGTACACAAGGTTTTTCTAAGATTTGACTTAGTGACCAAGTTTTTGACCCGACATGACCCAGTTTCAAACTTATCCTACATATTATGAGCATAAACATTCTGACAAAGTTTCATGAACTTTGGATCAAAACTGTGTCCTCTAGAGCGTACACAAGGTTTTTCTAAGATTTGACCTAGTGACCTTGTTTTTGACCCGACATGACCTACTTTCAAACTTGGCCGAGAGTTTATGAAAGTAAAAATTCTGACAAAGTTTCATAAAGATTAGATCAAAACTGTGTCCTCTAGAGCGTACACAAGGTTTTTCTAAGATTTGACCTAGTGACCTAGTTTTCGACCCGACATAACCCAGTTTCGAACTTGTCCTACATATTATGAGGATAAACATTCTGACAAAGTTTCATGAACTTTGAATCAAAACTGTGTCTTCTAGAGCGCACACAAGGTTTTTCTAAGATTTGACCTAGTGACCTAGTTTATGACTCGACATGACCCAGTTTCTAACTTGGCCTAGAGTTTATGGAGATAAACATTCTGACAATGTTTCTTAAAGATTGGATCAAAACTGTGTCCTCTAGAGCATACACAAGGTTTTTCTATGATTTGACCTAGTAACCTAGTTTTTGACCCGACGTGACCCAGTTTCGGATTTGTTCTAGATATCATGAGGATAAACATTCCGACAAAGTTTCATGAACTTTGAATCAAAACTGTGCCTTCTAGAGCGTACACAAGGTTTTTCTAAGATTTGACTTAGTGACCAAGTTTTTGACCCGACATGACCCAGTTTCAAACTTATCCTACATATTATGAGCATAAACATTCTGACAAAGTTTCATGAACTTTGGATCAAAACTGTGTCCTCTAGAGCGTACACAAGGTTTTTCTAAGATTTGACCTAGTGACCTTGTTTTTGACCCGACATGACCTACTTTCAAACTTGGCTGAGAGTTTATGAAAGTAAAAATTCTGACAAAGTTTCATAAAGATTAGATCAAAACTGTGTCCTCTTGAGCGTACACCGGGTTTTTCTATGATTTGACCTAGTGACCTAGTTTTTGACCCGACATGACCCAGTTTCGGACTTGTTCTAGATATTATGAGGATAAACATTCTGACAAATGTTCATGAACTTTGGATCAAAACTGTGTCTTCTAGAGCGTACACAAGGCTTTTCTAAGATTTGACCTAATGACCTAGTTTTTGACCCAACAAGACCCAGTTTCGAACTTGGCCTAGAGTTTATAGAGATAAACATTCTGACAATGTTTCATAAAGATTGGATCAAAACTGTGCCCTCTAGAGCATACACAAGGTTTTTTCTATGATTTGACCTAGTGACCTAGTTTTTTACCCGACGTGACCCAGTTACAAACGTATCCTAGATATTATACGGATAAACTTTCTGATTAAGTTTCATGAACTTTGGATCAAAACTGTGCCTTCTAGAGCGTACACAAGGTTTTTCTAAGATTTGACCTAATGACCTAGTTTTTGACCCCACATGACCCAGTTTCGAACTTGGCCTAGAGTTTATGGAGATAAACATTCTGACAAAGTTTCATAAAGATTGGATTAAAACTGTGTCCTCTAGAGCGTACACCAGGTTTTTCTATGATTTGACCTAGTGACCTAGTTTTAGATCTGACATGACCCAGTTTCAAACGTATCCTAGATACTATCAGGATAAACATTCTGACAAAGTTTCATGAAATTTGGATGAAAACTGTGCCATCTGGAGCGTACACAAGGTTTTTCTAAGATTTCACCTAGTGACCTAGTTTTTGACCCGACATGACCCAGTTTTAAACTTAACCTAGATTTTATGGAGATAAACATTCTGACAAAGTTTCATAAAGATTGGATCAAAACTGTGTCCTTTAGAGCATACACAAGGTTTTTCTATGATTTGACCTAGTGACCTAGTTTTAGACCCGACGTGACCCAGTTTCAATCTTGTCCTAGATACTATGAGGATAAACATTCTGACAAAGATTCATGAACTTTGGATCAAAACTGTGCCCTCTAGAGCCTACACAAGGTTTTTCTAAGATTTGACCTAGTGACCTAGTTTTTGACCCGACATGACCCAGTTTCAAACTTGGCCTAGATTTTATGGAGATAAACATTCTGACAAAGTTTCATAAAGATTGGATCAAAACTGTGTCCTCTAGAGCGTACACAAGGTTTTTCTATGATTTGACCTTGTGACCTAGTTTTCAACCCGACATGACCCAGTTTCGAACTTGTCCTAGATACTATGAGGATAAACATTCTGACAAAGTTTCATGAACTTTGGATGAAAACTGTGCCCTCTAGAGCGTACACAAGGTTTTTCTAAGATTTGACCTAGTGACCTAGTTTTTGACCCGACATGACCCAGTTTCGAACTTGGCCTAGATTTTATAAAGACTAACATTCTGACAAAGTTTCATAAAGATTGGATCGAAACTGTGCCCGCTAGAGTGTACACAAGCAAAAGTTGACGGACGGACGGACGGACGGACGGACGTCCGGACACACGTACGACGGACGACGGACATCACGGTATCCCAAAAGCTCACCCTGAGCACTTCGTGCTCAGGTGAGCTAAAAAAAGAGTAAAAATAATTATTAATTATCTTTAAATAACAATCAAAAACTATAAAGATAATAAAGAAAATGCCCAGACCAAAACACCCAAAGACCAAATGAGGCCCCAAAATCGTATGTCAGTTTATCAAATTAAACAATTCAGCCAAGTATCTGTTTAAAAGTTAATGTATTTGATCTAACATATACCCAGTAACTTGGTAACTTCATATAGCAATGTATAGGGATAAACATGGGGCTTTTTTAGTCTTCCTTTTGCATTAATATGTGGTGCTGTACTATTGTGATACTTTCATGGTATTTTTCAGATTTTGCTCCATTTCGTTTTATTTCTATTTTGTTTCGTTGCGTTTCGTTTCGTTCCGCTTTGTTTCGTTGCGTTTCGTTTCGTTGCATTTCGTTTCGTTGCGTTTCGTTTTGGTTCCGTTTCTAGTTTTATAGGGACCCCATAACCGACTCAGTTTTGACAGGTCACTCGGGTCAAGTCGGGATAGTAATACCGACAGATAAAGAGTAAAAGTGCCTTACGTTTTCACATCTAGGTTGCAGAAAAATACCTACATGAATGTTTAGGAAAAAAAATAAAGATGATAACGTTACACATTGTTTGCGGATTTGGAATTCAAAAGGAGTTTAATGAGGGCACACAGTAGAGAAATTCGGTTTTGCTAGAAGCAATCAGTGTTTGCATACGGTATCATTTCATGTGATCGGTACCAGAGGTATTGTTTATGTCTCAACACCTATTGGGTTTTGCGATGCACCTGGACATAACTAAATGGGAGCGCCTTGTATATTTACGAACATGGACCGTGACCAGCTGCTCAGGGACTTTGGTGAAAATAGCTAGGGTGTCCAAAGCCTCGGTTATAAGACGGGGGCAAATTTTGGGGGTCATTTCGGCGGGAAAAATCCCCGTCTTATAGCCGAAGAAATACGGTAGATTCTGATCAATTAAGAAGCAGAAAATCCCATGAGCTATGAATAAATACAGCAAGACTTTAACTTTTGCAAATTGGCAGCAATGGAATTATTGGCGATGTAATAAATTTGTATCAAACACTTCAATCTTTCACACTGCTTAAGCCAATCCTCTTTTTTTTTGTGATAATTTTAAATTTTAAATTTACACCAAATATGCATGACACATATTCAGAGCAGAGCACTGCTGCAAAAATTTCCTGTTTTAACCCTCAAAGTGCCAAAAAATAAATAAACAAAAAAAAAAACAAAAAAAAAAAACAGACAACAAAATTTACTTCTGCAAAATTTCACAAAAAGTTTCGTCCAACCTACATCATATTAAACATTGAAGGATCACAGGAAAAATAGTGTAGATCCAAATGAGGTAGCTCATTATCAGCCTCCTCATCTGGATCTACATTGTTTGCAAAATTGAACAAGTTTTGCTTTTGGCAGTTTAACCCTAATGCACTCAGAATGGCCAAAACTCTATAGAGTTTTGGCCATTTTGAGCGCAACAGGGTTAAAGGTTAAAAATATATTAGAAACTTAGAGTGCAATAGGGTTTTAGGTTAAAAATATATTAGAAACTTACTGAGTTCCATCCTTGGTAATAGTCTGTACCCTGGCAACAAACCACTGCTGATACTGGTCCTACAAATACACAATAGAATAATTTATCATGCATCTGCTGCAAAATTCATCTGATAACAGGGGTATGATAACATGATGTGATATAATGTCACTTTAGAATTGGGCTTGCGCGAATATTATCAGGTGATGCCTTTAGAAGACATCTCTGAAGACAATTGGCTATATAATGACATTGGTCGTGATAACAATGACGTTGGTCGTGATAACAACGTCCGACTGGTTAAATGACGTCACTGACTTACTTCATAATGCATTTGCGACGTCAACTAGTTTGAACAAAACTGTGTTTGCTTTTCAATTGTTTGATTCTATTTACGCTGTAAAATCTATTAAAGATGCATGATAAATAGAAAACCATGATAATGTCTTTTGATATCAAGTTTATCAGGCTCGACCAGAAAACGTTGGACTGGCTCGGCAAGCCTCGCCATTCCTTCGCTGTTTCTGGTCTCGCCTGATAAACTTGATATCAAAAGACACTATCATGGTATTCTCTATACCTCATTAAGTTTTGCGGTGACAAGCACAACATCCGAGAGGATGACGTCAAAATTTTGCAACAGTATATCCTGTCAGAAATCCAAAGTCATTATGAAGCCTGGGTTCTTACTGCTTGAGTGTCAGATCACTGCATATGTGGAAAAGATGTTCTATAGGGTGACTGTTAGCACATGAGTGGGTTTTTGTCCTTAATAAATGTTTTTGAAACAAGTTCTCCGACACATCTGCCGAGTTTCCCACTTGTTTTGTGGTAGACCCATGAGTTAGGATCCCTATTTCTCACCCATTAGACACAAATATCCCTTTCTAGAGGTGTCTGAGCCTTTTCTATCTCGGCCTGTTATCTCAGCCTAGGCTCAGACAGTTATCTCAAAATGCCAATCATTGTTGTATAGTACAGCCTAGTTAATTAGACACTTGAATTCAACAAATCAGCTTGTTGCTACGTAAAATGCAGAATGAAATTGACAGCCAATGATGTGCATGAGGTGTCACTGTAGATTTCCGATTAGCTTCCAGACATGAAAAATGTATGCACAAGGTGAAATTAACATGCATCAGAACTATAAATAGAAAGTTAGCTTGAAGTTTATAGGAATGGCTTCAACAAGCAGTTAAGGTATTCAATGAATATTCTGTTCTTTAACATATAGTGGTTGAGAAAAATAATCAATGATGGGGTTGACGCCTCGGCAAGGAAATCTCAAGCTTGTTTCCAGATTATTTAGTCCTATGCGAGGCTTGCCGATATTTACTGACAATTATTATGTAAAATGCGTGTTTCTAAATCCTGTCTGGGAAGCCACTGAGCAAAGAATACGAACAAATTCACATGTAGTTTATCCCAAATAGCTAAACGTGTGGGATTAGATTTGCCTCCACTTGAAAGTACATGGATAACTCTATCCTGTACGCTGTGGTAAGTGAAAAATTGTTGGATCACCTCCCTTTACTAACACAAGCAATGCAATTGCCTCCCTTTAAAACTATTACTTCCCTGAACCTATACTGTTTTCCACCCTTTGCAACCTATTTAGTTCCCTTTCCTATGAAAGTAGATACTGTAAAAACTCTATATACTGGGACAGTTAGATCTGAGCAAATAGTGCAAACCTGGATCAGACTGCTCCTGATCAGGGTTTACACTATTTGCCATCCTATTTGTATTTATGGACACAATACTGCACTGTAAAAACAAGCTGTTCCAATTTTGGGACAATTATGGTAATTATTTTTGGTTTCCCTATATTTACAATTTTTACGGTAATCAAGATTTTGCAACCACCTAATCCTTTTTAGAGACACCTACCTTAAGAAGCACTGAGGTGGCTTCCGCCAGTGAACATTTTCTGTGGGTGACACGGAGGTACCACTGTGGTACCCAGTGGAACACCAGTCGTAGTAGACCAGCAGTTATAAAGATGAAGAACCATACAACCACTGTCAACAATGGGCTGGACATATATCCTTGGATTTCCTGAAATCAAACGAGCACACATAAAGACATACATGTTCCTGTTTGCCATTCTCCCAGAAATTTTTAAGGTAAATGGGTAAATTTTCATGGGTATCAACCCCACCATTTTCTGTTTTGGCTTCCTTCCCTATGGGGATCAACTCTTAGAGGAAAGAATTTGCTCCCATGGGAGCAAATTTTGGTGGGTTTTGTTGTCCATGGAGGAAAACAAGAACTGACACAAGACCACAAGTTGTCTCTCTTTGTAAAAGAAGAAGTAACGAAATATGAAGATATACCCACACACCTTGTGCAGTAAAACTCTCCATATCTCAAAGTCTAAGTTCATCTCAAGCTACATATATCTCAAAGTGAATTTTCTGGAACCAGAAAACTTACTTTTGAGATACCAGCAGTTTGAGATAACAGGAGTTGAAATGTAAACAAAATAGGAAATACATTCAAACTTTATTCTTTGACATATGAGGTACATGGAGATATTAGAGTTTGAGATTACAAGTGTTGACTGTACATGTACATATTTAAATAGTATGAGACCATTCAGTGTCACACTTATCCTTTATCCAAAGTTTGATGCAAACAGTGTTGGAGAAATAAGGCAAAATCTCTGGCCCATGAATAAAGGTCAAGAATACAGGAGTCTGCGTGGAAGCTTTGCAATTGCTGCAATTACAGGGATATGCTATCTGACCAAGTACCAACCCTTTTACCTCAAAGTATTAGCACACAAAGCACAGGAATTTCTGTGCCATGGGTTGGACAATAAGAAATACTTGGTAATAACAGGGTTTTTTTTGAAAATCATATAAATAAATTTACTTTATTCAGTTTTAAAATGGAGGGTTTTTCTCTCTCAAAATGACCGCAATTATGAAAATCTGTCATATTTATTCTGCTGCACAATGTTTTTTCATTTTCAAAACAATCCCAAAAATCTATATCTGTCTTGTAAGATTTTTGGGTTGTTTTGAAAGACAGATCTAGATTTTGGGATTGTAGATCTGTCTTCCAAGACAGATATAGATTTTTGGGATACTTCCAAAACAATCCCAAAAATCTAGATCTGTCTTGTAATCCCAAAAATCTAGATCTTCCAAAAAAATCCGTAAAATCTAGATTTTTGGGTTGTTTTGTAAGACAGATATACATTTTTGCAGATCTGTAAGACAGATATACATTTTTGCAGATCTGTACATAAGATATACATTTTTGCAGATCTGTAAGACAGATATACATTTTTGCAGATCTGTAGATCTGCAAAAATGTATATCTGTCTTACAAAACAACCCAAAAATCTAGATCTGTCTTACAAGACAGATCTAGATTTTTGGGGTTGTTTTGGAAGGAAAAAAAAACACCTTGTTTTATAATCAAATGAATACTGAATATCTGGAATTTACCATCTGATCTTCTTCCTGTTGGTTAACATACAGTTTGTTGGGGTCCATTGGTGGTGGCCCTGTGGTCCACTTCTTCTTAGGTTCAGCTCCATCTTTGCCTGAATGCATAACAATCTTTAAGTAAAATACCATTAAAGATCTAATTATGAAAATGGAAAAAATCTTATGATGATTTGTTTTGGTCTGAGTTTTTACTGGGGCAGGTTGTTTAGGGGCAAGTTGTCTATAGGGGCTAACCCAAGTCTTGTCTGGCAGCTAATTTTTTATTTTGTCAAAGCCACTCAATCAGAACTAAAGAAGGCTTATCATCATCAGTGAAGTCTCGAATTATCTAGGGGCGAGTTGTCCGTAATTCGCCTATCAGTGAAGCAAAAATATCAAAATTATTGAATTAATCCTTAAAAATAGTCCAACGAAAAAATCAAGCGATAAATTCTGTAGGAACTGGCTTTATAAGCATGTGCAACTACAGGCGCCAATGGCACTGTCTCTGATTCCACTTGTCTAAGTCATTCTACAGTGGACTTGACAGTATCGGATCATCAACAGTATCAGATCACTCATAAGTTATCACCCATTTTTCTCACAAATGAAGCATATATTTTTTTACTATTATATTACAGTCATCAAGTTAGACCAATGACACAGTGCAGGGTGAAAAATTTGATCGAAATGTGCGGCTGTGAAACAAATCAGAGTTGTTTAAAAGCTTGGCCCCTCTTCAGTGGCGCTTGCATTTTGTCTGTTGCTCGTTCCCAAGAAAAAAAATTTCGGTTGTTTACACAATGTTATCATTAGGCGAATGAAACCAATTCCGCTTTGAAATGTGTCCATGCATCCCTAAAATTGAAGGCAGTTATTATTTTTGTGACATCCCAATATTTGAAGAAACTAAAGACATGAAAAGTGGGGCACCGATGTGCGATAGTAAGGGATCATTACAGTCGAACTTCACTGGCTCGAACTCGGAAGGCTCGAACGCCATGCTTCGGTCGAACTGACTTTCTAGTCCCGGCAAAACTCCCATTCATTTTAACTTAACCTGCCACCTTTGGCTCGAACTACGATAGCTCAAACACTCGAACCCCAAACCCGGTCCCTAGGGTACATTTTCTATGTAAACACCCACCGATGGCTCGCACTAATTACCTTGTAAATAATTTCCATTTCAATAAAGGTCACTCAGACGTATGATCATTGTCATAAGTCGCTTTGATATTGACAAAGCGTCTGCCGAAACCACAGGTTTAAAGCCACCCTTTGATCAACTGAGTGGTCGTCAATTTAAGCGGATTGTCTAGCTTAGTCTTATCTATTTAAACGCGTATAATCACCCTGGGCTAATGAGGCGGCATATAAAAATTAAAGATGGTAAAATATTTTTCTTCCATTTCTTCAATTAAAATTTCAAACCGAGATTGAGTAAAACGTGCCAATTTTTACGTCTTTGCCTTTAAATACGTAACAAAATTAGGACTCATCATTCAATGGACGGACGCTCGGCGCCCCGTTACTGCGGCTATGGATACGTTCCGCTGAGGTGTGGGGGCAATGTCGATATGAGAATTGAAATACTACTACTACGACTCATCATTCATTTCATTTTATCTCCCAGAAAGTGCAAAAGGGACAACGAGTGGCTTAAATTATGACCGATCAATAAACAGGAAGTCACCCCTGCTATGATAGAAAAGCATAATCCATATAGCTGGACCTTGTGAGTTGGTCTTCAATGGCTCGAACTACCGATCTCTCAAACTTTTTTGGGTGGTCCCGGCGAGTTCGAGCCATCGAAGTTCGACTGTATATAATTTGAGCTGGAATTCAGGCATTGGCTGAAAAAATTTGCGTCAGATTCATCGTCAGATGCTGAAAGCAAGTCATGAATCAATTACCTGAGTGGCTGCTATGTCTTCTTTGAAAGATCGGTATAAAAATAACACATCATCCTTTATGTAAAATATCCCCCATCCCACGCCCCCTCCCCCCCCCCCCCCCCCCATACTATAGCTCGGTTGCAATAAGTTGGCCGTGTGTATCATAATTGTTTGTTGTAAATATTATTGTCTCTATACCTATATATAGGTAGATATATACTGAACGTCAAAAGAAACGCATACAGTGCATACGCCCAATTTATTTGAAGGTATAGGTATATGCCCTTATTTAGACATTTTATGTTACTTTGTTTATGATATTCCGACAGAATGAGCACATTAACGCATCGATATTCCATAAACTTTAGAGTTCAGAACGCTTGCTTTTGTGATGGGGTAAAACTTGAAGTCACCATACTTTCAGAAGCTGAATTTTAAATTCCATATAATGCTCAGCTAATTATTTTCTCCAGACATAATGTCCGCGGCAAGGGTAAGAAACAGCGAAAAAATCAAAGCAGTCGAGCCATGCTTTTTAGAGACACAATCAGGTGTGAAAGTTGGCAGTAGAAACAGTAACACTGGCTTACCATTGGATTTCCATAGACCTTTTAACACCCTGTATTTCTTGAAAAGAACAGAAACCATTCATACGAAGACGTTAAATGAATTAACAAGAGTAAAATAAAAAGATTTGAAAAGACATTTTCGTAGCACTGCAGAACTTTTGATGTTATTGGACTTCAAACTTTGCTATTTGTTTAATTGCAAGGGAGATAATTTGACAATTGTTCAACTTCAAACTGCTGTCATGTTCCTAAGAAGAATACCATGGTAATAAAACCGACGTTTTTTTCATAACCACACATCAGGGTCGTGTTTTGGAAACAATTTGTTATACCGCCAAAGAAAAGACAACTCTTACAGCAACTTTTAATGTTTAACGATAAATTGAGATAACTCTTTAATCCAAGTTTAATTTTGCAAGGAGATAAGTTTATATTGTTGGCAGACGTTAGTAGTGTTTTCTGCTATATACGATTTAAAACCATAAATCAGCTGACAGAAGGAAACTGAACCTAAACTTGTAGGCGTTTCTTTTGGCGTTCAGTATACTTTTAGAAGTACACAGGTGTTTTCCAGGTATGTATACAGAGAACAAGAAATATCTTTTAAAAAAAAGATAATCAGCTTAGATCAAATAGAAGTGTGTATTGTAATATGCATGTGATATATCTGTGCCATTTTGGTGAAAATCCATCAATTCCTTCAGAAGACATGGTGCAGGCATGCTATTTTTCATTATTCTTTGACCTCCTGTGACCTTGAAAATAGGGTCAAGGTCACAAAAATCTAATCAGTTATTCCCCACCCAGTGGTGTATCTCACAGTATCTGTGCAAGTTTGTTTCAAATTTATCCTCCATTCAGGTGATACGGTGTAGACAAGGCATTTTTCAACACCCTTTGACCTCCTGTGACTTTGAAAATAGAGTCAAGGTCACCAAAATCTAATCAATTCTTTGCCATCTCCGAGTAATATCTGCGCCATTTTAGTAAAAATCCATTAATTCCTTCAGGAGATATGGTGCGGACAAGGCATTTTTCATCAGTCTTTGATCTCCTGTGACCTTGAAAATAAGGTCAAGTTCAACAAAATCTAATCAGTTTTCCCCCACCCAGTGATGTACAGTACACGCAACGTGAAGACTTGATCTGACACGCTCTCGCGAGAAATTTTAATCTTTTCCACGGAAGTTTAGTGGGGTTTTTGCGTGTGAAATGCGTGGGAGATGCGAGACACTTGCGAGATGCGTGACGTTAAACTCGTGAGAAAACAATTTCTTTTCACAAGAGACACGCAACTTTCGAGAGATGTATGCTCAGGTGAGTCATCGGCGCCAAACTTAATCGCGCGTGACGTGTGTTTTCGAGTGGAAAGGATTAACGATTCCTGTCAATTTCACAGGTCATTATATGTTGTACAGGTAATTCATTTATATTTTTACATTGGGCCTAAAAAAGGTGTGTGATTCCGGTTTCCAGACCGACTGGTCTTTTTTGGCGCCGACTCAAAAATTTTTAGCGGAAAAAAATACAATCGGCAATTTCCGCCATTCCGGAAATAACCGAAAGTGCCGAAAAACCGCTCACGCTATGACGTGTAAAGCATACCAGTTTGTCGCATTGTATTTAATACTGCGCAGGCTGATCCTAATATTTACTATTCGCCGTCTGATGATTCAATGCGACAGTCTTGTGCTCTGAGCGGCGTCCTTTGATGTCAAGGCACGAGACTGACCTATAAACGTGCTGTGTACAGTATTTCAACAAATGCTACCGTCTTTACATTTTATTATGGCGAAGGCCCTGAATGCGTTCAGTCACATCTGAATATGAATATGGATATTATTATGTTTATTAGTCCGAATACATTGAGAATTTTTCCGCGCAGCAGAATCAGTTTCGTTTTTCAAATAGATAATGTGATTTTGCCACGCAGAGTTCGGAATTTAAAAACAAACTTCTAACCTCTTATTTTTCCTTCATTTTGATGCATTTTTAAAGTCCAAACACTTTGACTATTGATCCACGACGCAAAATCATATTTTCCATATTTCATGAATGAACTGATTAAGAGGATGCAGCTGTGACGTATATTTTAGCTGTCAAACCAACAGGTTTACAAATTTGCATAATTCAGCGAGTGGATTAAGTGTACGTCAATCACCCCTGAGACTGCCCATTTGCTAATAATTGTTGTCGCGTGCGCTTTTAATGGGAACTTGACAGCTCTTACATCAGAAAGTTTATATTGGTTAATAAGTAAATCTTTCGGCACGTGCCACTAGCGGCTATATCTTTGAGTTCAAAAGCTGATCGAAACACTTTGATCTTTGTGACTGTTTTGACATGGATTGGGCTATTATCAGTGCGGCTGAGCGAAATTTTTTGTCTGTGTCATCATTCTAGAATTTGAAAGAACTCCGTTTGCTACTAACTAACCTATTAACAATATTCTTTCAAACATATAAGCCTCTCTAATTAACTCGCCGCATAACTGCAAAAATTACGCTGATCATGATTGTTTATCAACCCATCCTTAATTCGTGGATGTAAATACCGTACGGTCAAACAATGCTTGCATTGAGGATGCGATCAATTAGGTTATTCACGCACGCTTACAAAGTATTAATTGAATCGTTATCAGCGCCGAAAAAAAATACATTGCGAAATCATATGCCTTGTCTGTAAAGGTACATGTACTTGTATAGACACTTGCATTTACTGTCCCAAAATTCCACGCGTGATGCGAGGAAGTTTCTCGCATACATCATTCTATGAATTTCACGCGAGATGCAAGGAATTTTCTTGCGTGGAACGTGGGGATTTTCAAACACGCGAGGAAGTTTAGTGTGAAATGCGTGAGACTTGCGAGAGAATCTCGTGGATTTTAATCCCTTCCTCGCGATTTTGAGTGTCACGCGAGAGCGTGTCAGATCAAGTCTTCACGTTGCGTGTACTGTATCTGTGCAAGTTTGGTCAAACTCTATGCATCCCTTCAGGAGATAGAGTGCAGACAAGAAGCTACCCTGACGCAGACGGGATCCACACCAAAAAAAATTGACCCCCCCCCCTCCAAATTATAAAAAGAAAAGAAAAAAATAATATGATACAATAAAAATTGAATGAAATACAAATAAAAAACAAAAACAAAAAACAACAACTTTATCCGGATTTGCACCTATGGTATACGCGAATCTAGAAAACAATAATGTATATCATCGACTCGGCCACCGAGCACTTTGTATTCATCCGTCATAAGACAGGTATTATTCTTTACACTTTCCAATAAGTACCTTCGGTATCACCAAACACTTCTAATTATAATCTTGTCTAGACTTAGGCACTATAAACATAAATATTTATATAAACAAAAATCACATGGCTAGCCAACTTAGCTCGACCAAGCTATAGCGTCTGATAATGAAGGTTATGTGTAGCAAAATTAAGCTTCCACTAAACATTCTGAAGAAACATTTGAGATCAGCTAGAATGTGTGTGAACCCATTAATGACTGATGTTCATCAGATGGACATTTATGCACTGTAGCTCAGAATAATGCAGAAGTTGCTGAATGACCATGTAGTGCTGCTTATACATTGTTTGCATTGAAATACCAATGTAAAGGCGGAAAATCACCATAAAATTTGTTGATCCTGATCAGACAGTAGGGTCTTATCAGGGTGTATTCTTTGCAAAGTCTGATTATGGTTTTTTACTGTTTGAGTAGTTCTATGCAAAAGGGGAGCAGGGGATAACTGAGTTAAGAATAACTGACATGTTTGAACATTCAACCAGAGCTCTAGATAAGAGGGAGTATTTGATGATAATTAAGGATAATTTTTCTTATTTCTCATGGAAACCATACGTTGTGACCCCTCATCTGAACCGTCTCGTTGAGACGGTTCAGATGAGGGGTCACACCATATGTTTTTATGCAGAATTAACAAAAATTATCACTAATTATCACCAAATACTCCCTCTTATCTAGAGCTCTGATTCAACTGCTATTTAACAGACATAACCGTTGCTGGTGAAGGACCACGTGAAAAAATATTGTTGAAAGACCGTAAAAATTTCCTCAAAGAGTTTAATGGGTCTGACTCTTTAAGTAGCCAAATTATTGAAGCTAAGACGGTTGGCAGAACGCCTCGGAGGAACTCTCTTATAAAATAATATCACATGATCCGATACTGTCGCACTTGATTCGTTACTGTAAGACCCTCCTGTAAGTTTGGATACCATTTACCATTGGTAGGTTATCTGCCCTTAAATGAATAAATTTTGTACATTTTCTGACACGGATAGACTAAGGAATATTTTGCAGTTGTTATTGCAAAATATTAAAATACATAATTTTAGCATTCATATACAACGAATCAGGAGTTTATTGAACTTGATCCGATAATGTCGAGTCCACTGAATCAGAATCAGAATAGGCTTGGAAGTGGTATAACCGTGGATATAAGAACTAAATCACGTGACAGTCACATGTCAAATAATTTCTTGATAATTTCTTATGACATTATTAGACCATATTACCAGATGAATAACCTGATACAGTTTCGATGCAAAGCAATATCGTTTCACTGTTAGAAAATTCATCCGCATGTGATTGGGTCATCTATTTATAGCAAATGTCACTGGGTGGTAAATTCGTGGATGTGTTCCGCCAGGTGATAAAAAACCAACGTACCCACGTCAGGTCACTTGTTTTTCATTTTCTGTTGCATAGATGTTTTTGAAAACTATTTACTCTTAAACAGATTATAGATAATCCAATCTATATCAGGTATTAATGATTAAAGGGTCATACCCATCCATTCAAACAGGAGTCATAGAGCTCTACATTGACTTTCCTGCAACTAACACATTTATAACTGTAACGTCATAGCCCTTGAACAGAACGAGCTGAAATTCATTGTATATCATTATGGGTATATCGGCATGAATACAAAATAACAGTATGCACAGACTGTTTCCTTTGAAAAAATAGGAGCCTGGCAGGGATCAAGCTAGGGGGCGACTAGGGCGAAATGGGCGCCCTAGGTAGCAAAACTTCGCCCTGGGAGGCTGTAAGGGCGATAAAAACTTCGCCTGAAAGTTCGGGAATCTTTTTTTTGAAAGCTGCAACTTGTATTTCAAGTTCTTCACACAAACGGTTACAAAAGTTTAAGAGTAGTAAACAACTTTAAAAACTCGCATGAAAAGGAAGTTTCCTGACTAGGCAGAGATGTAAAACAAAGTTTGGATAGTGATCTGACCCATTTGGCATTAATTATTTGTTCCAAAATTGCCTAAAATCGGACATACCGTCGATGTCATATGTTTTCGTGGGTCATTAAAAACGGTAATTATTTTTTCTTTCTTTCTTTCTACCGATACTGTCCTCGGTCAATTTTGACCATGATGACAGGTTTTTGGTGTGGCGCATAAGTTGTCACCAAAAAAAAAAAAATAAATAAATAAATAAATGAATTTGTGACATAGCCACCAGCAGATTAAAACTATTTACAAGAAGTCCTCAGGGGCAGGCATTCCATGCCTAACCCCTGCTCTACCCTAGGATATTAAATTTTGGCCTTAAACCCATCAACTGTCTCCAAAGAGACAGCTTCGGTTGTAAGGCCATTCCAAGTTGCAATTGTCCTGGGGAAAAAAGAATTCTTAAAACCGTCCGTGTAAGCGTTTGGACGGTGGTACTGGAATGGGTGGGACCTAGTTCTCCTGCTCCCTTCACCGACCTCAGATAGGTACTTATTCTTATCTACAATGGCAAGATTATTATGAATTTTGTAGAATAGAGACAGAGAAGCCTGCTGTCGTCTTTCCTGCAGGTCTGGCCACTGGAGTTCTTCTAACATTTCTCCCACATGACCTTGATTGCGCCAGCGCCTACAGGTCCAACGGGCAGCAGTCCTCTGTACTTTTTCTATTCTGTTAATATCAACTTGGTGATGGGGCATCCAAACTGGCGCTGCATATTCTAATTTGGGCCGGACCAGAGTTTTATATGCAGCAGCCTTGATTTCCTTCGATGCAAAAGTCAAGTTTCTACGAAGGAAACCCAAAGTCTTAGTAGCCTTACTGGTAATTTCATTAATGTGCTGACCCCACTCGAGGTCATCCGTAATTTCAACTCCTAAATATTTGGCTGACGATACATTCTCTAGGACTTGGTTATGCAATGTATAACCATGGATTATTTGCTTTGGAGGGGGATGCCTAGTCACCCTCATAGAGTGACATTTGGCAACATTAAATTTCATGAGCCATGCCTCTTCCCAAAGTGCCAATTTATCTAAATCATCTTGGAGTATCTGTTGGTCTTCGGACCGTCTAATATTTCTATAGAGTACACAGTCATCAGCAAAAAGGCGGACTGTGGAGCTTATGTTGTCTGGCAGGTCATTAATAAAGATTAAGAACAGGATGGGCCCTAAAACAGAACCCTGGGGGACGCCAGACAACACGGGGAGAGGGTCTGAACAGACACCATCCAGAACAACTTTTTGTGTCCTTCCAGATAGCCAGGCAGAGATCCACCGGAGGATATCATTTCGGATACCATAATACTCCAGTTTATAAATCAATCGTCTATGAGGGACCTTATCAAAAGCCTTGGCAAAGTCCATAATAATGAGGTCTGTTTGTTTGTGACCTTTATTATTGGCTCTGTCTAGGTTTGCCTGCAAATCATGAATGAACTGGACCAGTTGAGTCTCGCATGACCTACCACTTCTGAAGCCATGCTGAGACTCAACTAAAATCTTATGGTCCGATAGATGTTGCATGATTTTGCTCACGAGAATGTGCTCAAGAGACTTGCAGCAAATACAAGTCAAGGAGACCGGCCTGTAATTGGCAGGGTCATATTTTTCTCCCTTTTTGTAAATGGGAGCCACATTAGCTTGCAGCCAGTCATCTGGTACTCTAGACTGGGCCAAGGACTGGTTGAAAATGCAGGCAAGGACTGGGGCGATTTCAGCACTGCATTCTTTTAACACACGTGCACTTAGGTCGTCTGGACCTGAATAGTCCGGTGGTTTATGAGTGAAATTTTGGATTTGTGGGCACTTTCGCGGCATGTCGGGCAACCGGGCTCATTGAAGTCAGTAAACCTACCTGAAACCATTTTGCCCGGTTGCCAGCTCAACAGACGTCATATAAGGTCAAAATCGGGTCAAAGGTCATTTGGTGCATTTCTATATACCAGTTTGTGAGTGAATTATTGAATTAATGTGCACTTTCGCGAAATGAGAGGCAGCTTTGGCAAAGGAAGTAAGTAAACATACCACAAAAGCTGTTGCCAAATTGCCGACGTCATATCTAATCATAACTGGGTCAAAGGCCATTAAGTACACTTTTGTATAGTGGCATTTTATATCATTTATTCTAGAAGCAGTCTTTTGAGTTACCAATAGCCCATGGACCTGCCCCACCAATCTGAATGAGAGGCCTTCTACAATTTTTGTTTATCCAAAAATATATAACAACATTACATGATACCATTGTCTGCTATCTGACAATGCGTTTGACAGCTATCACCAATGTAAATACGTTACCATACCAATCCGCTGAATTAGTATGTTACTATACCTTTCACTCAAATGAATATTGAAACGTATATTAATCTTGCTATTGACGAAAAGTATCGTGCTGCTTTTCTATACAATCATATATGCTATCTCCTATAGAGCAAAACTGTTGCCTACGTTACCGAATTTTTTTCCTCCAATTTAATGTTTCGGATGGATTTATCATTTTACTGAAACCAGCTTATATTTACAGTTTACATTAACGCAAATAAAAAGAAAAATGTGAGTGTATCGAACCATGCAGAAAAATTACACCGTTACAAACGTTACCAGGCATATCTAATCAAAAATCAGAAACTAGAAACATGGCCATTGATATTATAAACAGCATTTTACGAGCTGGCACTACAAAGATCAACTTTTATCTTTAACAGATGAGGCGATGCAATTTCTAAATATAGATGTTTGGTTAATAGAGCCTGAACAATGGTCTGCTAGGCAATTTTGTAGATGCCTGGGGCAGTACATTCGCCTCTTCTGAAATATTTTAGTCAGTCAGCTGGCAATCATAATTGAAAGTGACAATTTATCGAGAGAATTTGAACTTGTTCTAGAGTGTTGACAGAGAGCAAACTTAGCTGAAGAACAGATATAACTGTCTGTTTAGTTGTGGTTTTTAGGTAGTCGAACAAGATAAAGATGCAGACATAATATATTATGGAATCACATAACAGAGAGCAATGACTCTCAAGGGGCTTTGTTGTAGCCTCAATTTCTGAAACCATGTCAATATATCCTTTTTTCTTACCCTGTACTGGTACCACAGACTTTGTAGATGTCTGGCAATACACTGTCTGGCACTGAATTCTACCCATATTAATATAAAAGAAACAACTACCATGACCATATCTCAAGGGGTATTTCGATAAATTGAGCAGGTGCCACAGTCGATGCAGAGGTTTGGCAGCGGCATAGGTAGGTACCATGATATATGCTGATGTCTTTCAATAGCCTGACCTGACACCACAGTGTTTACAGACGTGTCGAGTAGATTAAGATGGTATCCTTTTATCTATAGACGTCTTTGTAAAGCCTTATCTGCAGTGTTACGTACGTTACGAAATATGTATTACCATACATGGATATGAGCATTATAGGATGTGCGTTTATGGCTGCCACTACAGTGGTATTTCAGCATACTGGCAGAGGACATTTGGTGGCCAGAACTGGCATGCTAATCACACAAGATGACTAGTAGAAGCATGAGATTGTAAAACATAGATTTCTTGTAATGTGCTTATCCAGCACAGCAGTGGCAAACGTGATGTGTACTCTCGCACTACAGTCGCCTTTGCTGTTTTCACTAAATGCTTTGACTGTTATCACAACCTATTCAGACGAGTTATCTGAGCTGGTGTAACAGTAGGCCATTTGATGTCTGAAGCTTGCACTACAGTAAAGATCTTGTTGTTACGAGAGCTTGAACAACAGTTTCAGAAATGTTTCATAGTAGACTGTGTAGATGATTAAGTCCCCTAAGTGATTTGTAGTGTGACCATAATATTTTCACCCCTACATAAAGTCTATATAATATTAACACCTTGAATTAGAACTGGTTTCATTCATTTATGATGTTATAACCGTTGACAAATGTAGTATTAAAATAGCTGGAGTAGTATAGTATAAATCTTGCCATTGGGGATGGCTGGTGCTATTTTTACAATTTTCACCCCTCCGTCCCCCACCTCCTTAATTCATCTGGTTCCATTTGCATTTATATAGTAAGCAACATATTGTTAAATATTTTACATGCACCGTATTCATATTCATATGCAGACACAGGTTCAGGTCAGTGTTATGCCCTTTTTTAAAGTTCAATAGATTTCAGGTACGAAATTAAAACACTTCCCATAACGTAAACTACACAGGCTAACGAAGTCAGTTTTAGTCCATTACATGGCTATGTCAAACAAAACATATGATGACTTAGTTGTGAGAAGCAAATGCACCAGCTTCGAATGCATTAATCAGAATGATATGAAACTTCTCAAGTAATAATGACGCACAAGGTTTGAATACAGCAGACTAGGTTTGATTTAATGTTTTCCTGACAAATTCTGTAAAGTGCAAAACACGCCTCATGCAACCTGGAGCATCTGTCATTATTTCAGATAGCCTCTATAAGCTCTGTAGTCACTGGATTAAAACTAACTAAAACAATACTCTGATGAAGTTATGGGAGCCATCTTAGCAGCCTCTACAAAGCCGCTTAACGACAGGGTACTTATAAATGAAAGCATTTGATTGTTATAATATGTAGTTTTCTCATATTTTTTCCATGCAAGTTATATGGTCATCAATCCCATGAGAAATGTATAGAAGAGGTGATTCAGACGAGGACTAACATAATGTCACATGGGCAAAAGCAATACTTAGATTCGAATTACTTTATTTGTTTCCCACAGACCTGTCTGTCTTAACGTAAATTACATGCGATGCTGTAACACTTATACAAAAACGTTTATGTTACAGTAGTTGAACAAGTGTGCTTTTGAGTAATGCCCTTTAGAATCAAAAGCATGAGGCAATGAGTTTCAAAATATCGGTCGACAAGTTTCGATATTCTGGATTGTACATTTAAAATACTCCTGTATATCTGAAAACTTAATCTCGACATCATGCTGATGTGTATTGTATGTCTAAAGTAGTTTGCAAAATGAATTACTGTCAACTTTACAAACAAGAATACATCTTTTAACACAGAACATACATTATACTATGCTTTTCTACTTAATTGAATCGCTTAATAGTAATTTACTTGTCTAATTTACCAATTTGGTAACGTAAACTACATGCGATTGATTTATCTACATTGAATTTTATCTGCTTCACAGCTCACACTTTTAAAGTTCTTGCATCATTATTTGTAAACACCGTTACAAATAATTTTATGGCTATTTTTCTGCATTAGATTTCAGATGGCAACTGTAAACAATTTATGTATTGTAAACAACACATGCTAACGAAGCCAACTATTTGTAATGTAAATGTTGAGCTAGAAATATATGATATCTTGCTTAAAAAGGTATGATTTACTAAACTGAAACGTGTTGTTCATATATTTATGCAGTGCAGTCCTCGATTTATATAGTATTAAAGTTAGCTCTATGAATGCATGTACATTCAGAAAAATAGGTGTACGGACGGACACATACACAGCTTGATTGAACAAAAACTGTTCAAGTATGCTTTACTATTGCCGCATGAGGTTTTCAATATGTTCAGCATTTAATTGCGGTGATATTTATACCTCAAATGTACAATAATCATTTTCTAAGCAGTTTTTCGTGATTTTGCACTTAATGACCTTTGACCTCATTTATTCGGTACACAGTGGCCAGTCAGGGTTGGCAACCGCCAAAAAATAAACGAGGACATATCGGTAAGTATTTTTAGCATGGTTGCCCATCATGCCGCGAAAGTGCCCACAAACTCATTTTCTAGAGTACTTTTCTCAAATCCGCCACCTGACTAGAAGATTTATGGGGGTTAAGACGGTCTAGTAGTTTTTTGACCCCATTAGGGTCAATGTATAAGTCTTCAATATCTGGGTAGGGGTCAACTCAACACTTAGGTCGTCTGGACCTGAAGATTTATGGGGGTTAAGACGGTCTAGTACTTTTTTGACCCCATTAGGGTCAATGTATAAGTCTTCAATATCTGGGTAGGGGGTTGGTCCTTTCGATGGGGGGTCACCTACTTGTTCCCGGGTGTATACAGACTCGAACTGTCTGTTAAATATGTCTGCTTTGTCCTTATTAGCAGTTTTCAACATGCCATTTTCCCTTAAACAGGCCACACCCGTGGAATCCTTTCTTAAGTTTTTCATAAAGGACCAAAACTTTTTCAGCCGATCATTTTGGATACAGTCTTCTATATTAGTGTCTGTATCTGAGGGATTGAAGATATCTGAAACATACCTCCAATAGGCATCACGCATTTCTTTTTGGACATGAGCTCTGAGTCGTTTATAACGACTCTTCAGGGACTCGTTATCTGCCCTGCGAGCTTTGTGGTACAGTTTTTCTTTTTTCCTAATCAATGCCCTAATGCGTGCATCTATCCATGGATAGCCAAGTTTTCCTTTCGTCATTTTAGAAGGAATAAACTTGTTTACTGCATTTAGTAAGACCGTCTTAAACTCAATCCACATCTCATTAACATCAACGTGAGCAAAGTTCTGCGACATGAAACGGTCTGCAAAGGCAAGCATATGGTCTCTAAGACCTTGCATATCAGCCCGTTTGTACAAGAAAACTTTCCGTGGTGACTGAAGGACCCTTTTTGCTTTTATGTCATATTCCACCAAAACAATATCATGGTCAGCTCGACCAACTGGTGGCATACCCTTAATTCTTGTGACAGGGGTGGGGTTGTTAGTCAAAAGGATATCTAGGGTCCTTTCTTGTCTTGTAGGGATATCAACCATTTGAGAGAGGCAGTGCTCCTGAACAATGTTTACTAATTGGGACTGCACCTGCCTTTTGGGCATTCCCAGGGGTACATATAACTTATTCCAATCAATGTCCCCACAATTGAAGTCACCTCCAAGAAGGACATGAGAGTTTTTACATGACATGATTCGTCCTAGAGAGGCATTTAGATGATCCAAATACTCTGGATCAATGATATCTGGAGGTCGGTAGAAGGAGCCAAGATACAAAGTTTTACAGCCAACAATTTGAAGTTTAACCCAAACAAGTTCACACTCAGTCTCAAGTTCTGGTACCTCAATACAAACCAAATCCTTTTTAAAACAAACAAAAACTTCACAAAAATGAAGTTTAGTGACTTGGAGATGCTGTGTTACAAAGTCAGGAGATAGATTTAACACTAATGGCATAACATAATTTGCCTGATTTTGTTTCAACATCAGTCTGTTTTTGTGTTGATACAAGAGTGGGTGGGGTAATGGATTTTTGGATTTTTATTAATTACATACTAATCATATATACCAGTAGTGGATGGGCAAGGGATTCTGGAATGTTATTCATGCTACATGTACCCTCCTACTGTTTGGCCTAGTAAACTTCTTAACTACTGCAGTCTGTGTGTCAGTCTTATAGTATATAGACTGGGACTGGGCCATGGTATTTACCCATCCATCTATTGTATATACCAATGGATTAATATTGAAAAACTTCTCCCTTGAGTTGATAAACTTCTCCCTATTTTTGCTGGAGGGAGAAGTCACTTCTCCCAAAATTTCTGGGCTAGCTTGATCCCTGGCCTGGGTTCAGCCCTACTCTTAAAACATAGCACTTTCTAAAACAAGAAAAAGCGGATAGGGACCCCCTGTATAATAAACAATTAAGAAATCAATTTTGCAATAAAATTTTGCATATCGTGGGAGAGAAGCAATAAAATTTTACACATCGTGGGAGAGAAGCATTCATTGAACCTGAAAGGAGAAATAAGATTATTCGGTGTTATAATTGTATGAGATATAGTCATATTGCAGCAAATTGTACATTTGAATTACGGTGTGAAACTTGCGGTGAATCAGGACATACAGACAGAGACTGTAATAATCCTGTTAAGTGTGTAAATTGTGAAGGAGAACACAGAGCATCATCTAAAAATTGTCCAGTTTTCCAGGAGAAGTTAAAAGAAATTAGTAAAACCATAATATTGCACTAAAATGAAGATTTTAACTCTGAACTGTCAATCATTTAATACAGCCAAGAAGGACATAGAAAATTTGTGTGAAAATTACTCTTTAGACATTTTGTGTTTAACAGAAACATGGGAAAATGAAAATTCTAAAATAGGGATAAAAAATTGGATTACGTTCTCAAGACCTAGGGGCAGGGATGGACATGGGGGTGTGGCATGTTTATATTAACAATCAAACCACTATATCTTCCAGAGGAAAAATGAGTTAGAATTGGATAATTTAGAAGCCCTTTGTGTTGAAATTAAAACTGACAGAAATGAGGTGTTTTTCATCGTAACAGTATACATCCCTCCAAATAAGGTAGAGCAAATGACTTTGTTAGGTAAATTGGTGAAAGGGGCTAGTTCAATGTATAAAAATGTAATTGTTGTAGGTGATATGAATGCCAAAAGTACAATGTGGGGAAATACAGAGATAAATGGAGCTGGAAGTGTGTTGGAAACTATAGTGGATGAAACAGATTTGATATGTATGAATGATTCCCTGCCTACATATAGAAACTCTCATAGTGTTATTGACTTGTTTCTTGTCCGATCTCATCTGAATAGGAAAATAAGATACTGCCAAACTCTAACACATGAGAATATTAGGTCAGATCATATCAGTGTGTTGTTGGACATAGATGATGATATAGAACAGGAAGAAGAAATCACTGGGGAAAAGTATTGCATCAGGAAAATAGACTGGCAGAAATGGGAAGAAGTATCAGAGGAAAGTTTTAGGGAATGGAATAGTCTGAGTCACGAAACATGGGGTATTGATCAGTTGGTGGAATCGTTTATGGAAGTGCTCCATGAGTGTATGGATAAAGTGGTTCCTAAGGTAACAGTTAGAGAGAGAAATGGAAGAATTAGAGCCGCCAGGGATCATTTTCTGGCGCGATTTCGCGATATTCTCGCATTTTTTTACATGAAATCGCATAAAAGTTCGCTGATTGAGAAAAAAAATCGCACCGAGAAATTCTTTCAATTCGCACCGTGTTTTTCTGTTTTCGCACATGCGGACCATTTCAGTACATTCGGATTGTTTTGTAGGCTTTGGTTTCCGGAAATATTTGGCGCCAAATGACTTGCATAACCCATGCGGGTAACCAACATAGTCTATGTCACTGGGAAGCTTCTTGCGAAAATCTGCTATCAGTGCTTCATATTTGCAAGCGCTTTTGTAGTTCATCGCAAAATGGAGTCTTAAAGGCGGAAACGAAAGGAATAAAAACTGATATCGGCCCAAACGAGCCGAGAGGGCATTTTGAGATAATTTTGCTCCACTGTAGTGACCTCCGTGACCCCACTATCTGCCTTCCCAGACCCGGCGACCGAGAAAGTGGATAAACAAGCCGAAAACCCGGGAGAGGGGGGGTCGACAAAAAAGACAAAAATAATAACAGCAAGGCCCCTGTAATCACACTTCTGATTATTGACCAGTCAGATTTCTTGATGTAATTTATTCTTACAATTTCAGAAACTGAATGACAAAGAGTGAAGATCCAGATCAGATGGCTTCTTAGGCATCTGATCTCAATCTGCACTGTTTGCAAAGATGGGGCATATCCAGGTACAGCATGACAAGGGTTGCTGTAATGTTCCTAAATTTTTTAACAGCCATAAACTTAACTGTTCAAAGACTTGAGGTTCCACCTACCATACAGTAATGCCTACGAAAGATGCAGGTGGAATGGCAAACAGTGAAGACCCTAATCTAGGAGCCGTCTGGTATTCGTCTGCTTTGTTTGCCCAGACATATCTGTCAAAAAACTTGAGATCATTACGGTATGAGATAAACTGTTTGAAAGTTGATATTTGATCATTTTAATGAAATTTTCCTTAATAAATTGTTGGAAATAAAGAAATACAAAACCTAATTTCTTTATATTAACCATTATGATTTATATTTCATGCAATGAAAAGAATCAACAGGAACTGAAATTTTCTCACTAACTTTGACCCAGCGAGAGAAAAAATCTCATCAGATTTGAAAATTTCTCATTAATTTTGACCTAATGGGATTTTTTATCTCACAAAAATCTTGGGCCAGAATAATCCCTGAGAGCCCCATGGACCAATGAAGTAGTGAAATCCACTAAACATGAGCTAAACAAAGCAAAAAAGAAATTTCGCAGAAGGCAGACCCCAAATAATCTTAATTCTCTAAGGGAGAGTGAGGAGAAATACGAAGAGGCCTGTGAAAAGGCAAAGTCTGAATGGACAGATAATATGTGTATTAAAATTAATGAGTGTAGGAACCCGAAAGAGATGTGGCAAAATTTCAGAGCTCTGACATCATACCAAGATGAAGACTCAGGGGGAGTTTTACCACTTATTGATCTGGACCAGAAGGTAGTATTTGACCCTATGGAAAAGTGCAAGGTCCTTCAGGACGTATTTTTTGGTGGAAAGCATTTAGAACAGGAGGAGTTTGATGATAATGTAAAGGCTGAGGTGGAGAGAAGAGTGCAGGACATTGCAAAACAGACATCTCTAGGCTCAGATGACACGTCTTACTTGAATCGAGACATTACCGAAGAAGAAACAGAGGCAGCCCTCCAAAAACTACCTAAAGGAAAAGCACCTGGGTGTGACCTTATCTATACAGATATACTATTAGCAGCCGGGTCTGAGCTGAAAAAGGCTATTCATTGCCTATTTCATAAGTCTTGGCGGGAAGGTAAATGCCCTATGGAATGGAAAGTAGCATCTGTCACGTTCTTGAAGAAAAATGGAAAACCAGACTATCACCAACCATCAGCATATCGACCAATCAGCCTAACAAGCTGCCTTGGGAAATGCATGGAAAAAATCATTGTCACACGACTATATGGATATGTGGAGCACCACTGCCTACTTGACAAAGAACAAGAAGGGTTTAGAAGATTCAGAGGAACTTCCCAAGCATTGCTTCGCATTACCCAGGATATTGTCAATGGTTTCAATAGAAAGGAGAGTACTCTGGCGGTATTGGTGGACATTGAGAAAGCTTATGACTCAGTATGGCGTGATGGGTTACTCTTTAAGTTGCATAATAAAGGAATACAGGGTAGGATATGGTTTTGGCTGAACAGTTTTCTTCAGGAACGAACAGCATCTTGTAAACTTAGACACCAAGAGGGAGAACGTTTCATCAGCGGAGTAGGATTACCACAGGGATCAGTGCTGTCTCCCTTATTGTTTAATCTTTTCATTGAGGATATATATGAGGGAGCAAGTAGCAAAAAAGTGAAATTTGCCGATGATGGTACACTGTGGAGAAGTGGTAATGATATTCTGAAGATGATACGAGAGACTGAATCAGACTTAGAGGAAATCAGGCTTTGGGTGAAAAAGTGGAGAATGAAACTAAATATCAATAAAACTGAATATTGTATTTTTTCAAAGGATCAGAGAATCTTAGATTTAGACACAGAGATTAAAATGGCAAACGCACCTCTAAAGAGAACAAAGACACCTAAATTGTTGGGGGTGGTTTTAGATGAAAAACTAACTTTTCAGGACCATGTAAAGACAGTGGAGGTAAAGGCACAGAAAATGTTGTCAGCACTTCGGACATTAGGAAAGACAGAAAAGATTGACCCTATCAACATGGTGAGGTTATACAAGAGTATTGTTATTCCACAATTGGAATATGCTGCACCAGTATGGCAGTCAGGCCAGTGTGAAGTCCTCGACAGAGTGCAACGTAGGGGCCTTGCAATGTGTCTAGGAGTACCAGCTACAGCCAGCTTGGAAGCCTTAGAGGTAGAGGCCGGAGTGTTGCCACTGGACCTCAGGAGAGAAGAGCTGGCAGTCAGAGAGTTTGGGAAAATCTGCGCAAAACAAGATACCCAGCCAATAAAACAGGCACTCAACGAGTGGGAAGAAGTTCAGGAAGAAGCCTTTGAACGGTACATCTCACCACTTGGAAAGATGAAAATCCAGATGGCTGACATGTGTGCGTATGCCAATATTACTTGCAACAGTATAGAGCCAGAACCGAACTATGAAGAAGCCTTACAACCTACAGTAAAACGACCTGAATATTGGAATAACCTTGGGTCATCCAAGAACAGGACTAAACAGCAAGAAGAAGAAAGCAGATGTATTATAGAAGAAGAGATAGACAAAAGTGAAGCTGGCACGGCATTGATTTTTACTGATGGTTCATGTAAACAGAATCCAGGGCCATGTGGAGCTGGAGCCTGTGTGTATTTGCCAGGTCAAGAAGAATGTGTTGAATTGAAGAAGCCAGTGTCACGGCTTGCGTCTATACTTCTGGGTGAGTTGGTGGCCATTTCAATAGCTTTAACCTTCATTGATGGCGAGATGAAAAAGAGACAGTTTGCAGGTGTAAAGATCTTCTCGGATAGCCAGTCAGTGGTTGGGCTCCTTACATTGGGCTGGACTCCATCATCCTACCAGGGGACTATAAACCAGGTCAAGAAACAGATGGATGCCATAAAACAGAAAGGACTAAGACTAGATATTCAATGGACACCAGGTCACGCAGATATTGCTGGTAATGAGGCGGCAGACCGACTGGCAAAAGAAGCAGCACAGGAGGCGGAAAACATGAAAGAAACTGATGAAAGACCTGTAACTGCATCAGATATCAAAACCGCTGTGAAAGTTTCTTGTAAGAAAAAATGGCAAAGAAGGTGGGATCTGACAAATTATGGCAGAGGATTATATACATATAGAAATACAGTAGGCTTGAAAAGAAATAAAACAATTATACAGAAGTATCCCAGAATAATTTCAAAGCTCAGAACAGGATATTGTTTAAATGAATACTTAAGCAAAATAGGGGTAGTTGATAAACCATACTGTACATGTGGAGAAGTTGAGAGTCGTGATCATTATGTGTTGGATTGTACTGAACTAGAAGATTTAAGGGAAAAATTGAAAGTCAAATTGTTACAACAAACAGGACTGAATATTTGGTCAATGGAATTATTCCTATCAGTGAACCAGGAGGACGAATACTATCAGGAAAGGCTCATCATAAATGACATCTTCGAAGAATTTCTTGAGAGATCAGGACGCTTCATAAACTTAAAATCAGCATAAATCTAATATCCGCGCACCACCAAATACTTGCGAGAAGTTAATATAGTTAGCATACTAAGAAGAATAATACCTGAGAGTCATAGGGCCCAGATTACAACGATTACAACGCACCCATACTGGTAAACCAACTGTTCACCAGAGGGAACAAAATCAGTAATCATTGCAATATTTTCTCAGGCTGATATCCGAGATTAGAAAATGGCCGCTTTTAAGGTATGCACGATTTACCAGTTATCGGTGGTCTTACACTTCACTTGCAATCTAACTTTTGAATGATAACAAAGTATGAAAATTAAAGCTTCACAGCAATTAGTTGGGTGTTGTCTTTAAATTTATCAACTAAATTATAGCCGCCGATGACCATTAATACATAAACAGAGAAGACATTATGCCCTGGGGCACATCTGACTCCGCATGACTGATGTACCAGTTATCGGTGCAGTAGTAAATACAGACTAATTATCCATGCTAAAACTTTATGGTAGCACCGTTTATTGCCATATTATGACGTAACATGACCTCAAGTTTAGGGTAATAGCTTTGCAGCAGACGAATTTAAGCATCACAATGCTAATTCCATGTTTGTTTGTAGGTACATGAAATTTATGTATGCTTGGATTTGTTTAGATTGGTAAATATTTATGTTCTTGGTCTGAAACATCAGTTACAATTACGGACCTTACTTTCAACAAGTTTTTAGTTTGTAGAGCAGGAGTTTCTTGTTCATGTTTATTTCTATTATAGTGGAAGAAAACCAAAGGGAACTCAAGAAATTCGGATTATTTCTGATTGCACCGATAACTGATAACCACCGATAACTGGGTGATTGACCATATGCAAAAAAGAAATAGCAAAAGAAGGCATAAAAGCAATTGGTCAAACTTTTTTGAAAGTTATATTCCCTATTTAGGCTCTAAGCATTTGTTTTTGTTATGAAATAGAACCTTTATGCATGGTTAAATGTTAGAAGAATAAACACTTAGTGAAACTTCTTTTGTGCATGAATATTATGCAAATTACTAACACCCACGAATTTACAACTCCCACGATTTTACAACCTCCAACCATACTGTATCACTGACGAAAAAATGAAAGACTTGAACGTTACCCATTTTGCCTTTAGACTCGACCAGCATCTAGCTGCCGATAGTTCTCAAACAACTTCCACAAAATCAAACCATGATCTATCAAAAAAATCAGCTAAAGATTTCGCAACTTTTTTCAATCAAATCTCACATGTGTGGTGGTGTCCATATTGGGAAACAATGAGCCAACCGTCTATTTGTAAAACATCATTTGATTGGCCAAACAGAAAATACCTGTCGGTCACACTAAATACCGATCCAGATGGAATAGAATTGAATGGCTACCTATCCCACCATCCATCCCCCAATCTATCTCTCGGTACTGAGACGATCCTTTTCTGATCGTCTTCGTCTTCGTCTTCGTCTTCCGGAAAAAGGTCAGAAGTCTTCTTAGACTGTAAGGTTGACCTGATAAGGAGGATGGGACAGTCGTCTCCTTCCAGATAAAAATAGCCTCAGGTGTGGTGGGTGGCTTAATTTAGAATTTAGCTCAAAGGGATAACAAAGTTTCGGGGTGGGCCATTAAAACTATTTACAAGAAGCAGATCAGCAGGCCATTAAAACTATTTACAAGAAGCAGATCAGTGGCATGCTAAAACACATGCCTCTGGACCGATGATCTAAATAAGAGTCTTAAACTCCTCAGCGGTTTTGGCAGAAACCGCCGTAGAGGGGAGACTATTCAAGTTTCAGACTTCGCAAAACATAGGTACTTCAATGGTTACTCGGACAATCGCTCAGTTCAGGAAAACTTTGACTTGATAACCTCCTTTATTCAGGAGTCTGCTGAAAAGCACTTCCCCTCAAAAACCAGTAGGTCAACCTCTTCTGTTCCTTGGATAACCCCTGAGATAAGAAGAGAGATTCGTAGTTGAAATAAGACACATGCGAAGGCCAAAAAGCCTGGCAGTAGCAAACTTAGATCAAAATTTGAATCTTTGAGAAAGGAAATTAAAGCTGATGTGAAAAAAACAACAACATGATTTGTAAGTCAATAACTTGGTTGGTGACATAAAGGCTAATCCCAGAGACTTCTAAAGGTACATTAATAGTAAAAAGAAAGATACTCAAGGTATCCCACCCCTAAAGAAGAGAAATGGTGGTGGTGTTGCCGAATCAGAGTTGGAACAGGCTGATGAATTTAACGGTCAGTTTTTGGATGTGTTTAACAAAAGTGAGCACACCCAAGTCCCCCTTCTTAATCGCTCGGCTCCTTTCATGGAGGACATTCATGTTTCGGCAGAAGGTGTAACGAAACTTCTAAAGGGCTTGAACCCATCGAAAGCTTTAGGACCTGATGAATTGCATCCCAGAGTCTTAAAAGAACTAGCATTTAAATTAGGCCCAATGTTTGCTAATCTCTTCCAACAATCTATTGACACGGGTGAACTCCCCAAGGAATGGTCTCTTGCAAATATATGCCCACTCTTCAAAAAAGGAGACAGGTCTTTGGCTTGCAATTACCGACCGCTTTCTCTAACTTACTCGAACACATTGTCTGCTCTAATATTATGGCTCATTTGGATGAACATAAACTTTTGTCAGACAGACAACATGCTTTCCGGAAGAAACATAGCTGTGAAACTCAATTGATCACGGTTATAAATGATTGGGCTAAAATCTTGGATAAGGGCGGTCAGGTTGACACTTTTATCTTGGACTTCGAGACAGCTTTTGACACTCTCCCTCATGAATTACTTAAATGTAAGCTATACGGCTATGGTATTGGTGGGAAGACTCTGAAATGGATAGATTCTTTTCTCTGTTACAGGCAGCAGTGTGTGGTGGTAAATGGAGTTAAGTCGGATTGGGCCCCGATTTTGTCGGGGATCCCCCAGGGCACCGTGCTTGGACCATTGTTGTTCTCGTTATACATTAATGATATAACAGAAAAATATTGACTCGGAATTAAGACTTTTTGCTGACGACTGTGTTTGCTATCGCGAAATCAGAGATATTGAAGACATGATGAAACTTCAGGAGGATATAGATCATTTAGGTTGTTGGGCAAGGAGTGGGGGCATGAGATTTCAACCTGTTAAATGCAATATAATGCAAATTACAAGGAAACGGATCAAGAAGATCAACGCTTCCTATACCTTAGAGGGAACGGTCCTCAATTATATAGAAACTATCAAGTATCTCGGCATAACCATTGCCAATGATGTGAAATGGAACACACATGTCAGTAATATTTGCACAAAGGCTAATAGGACCCTCGGCTTCCTCAGACGTAACTTGGCAGCATGTCCACAAGATGTTAAGGAGTCAGCATACAAGGGACTGGTGCGTCCAGTCCTGGAGTATGGCAGTTCAGTTTGGGACCCTCAAAGTATACTTCTTCAAGATGAACTTGAGAAGGTGCAGAAAAGGGCAGCTAGATTTGTGACAGGAAATTACACATATGAAACTGGGAGTATGACTGGCATTCTGGAGAAACTTAAGTGGGAATCCCTGAAAAAGAGAAGGAAAGATAGTAGACTCATAATGCTTTACAAAGGTCTGAGGGGTGCAGCCAGTATACCCATAAATGACCTTGTTCCCCCAAGTAGGCGTACCAGGAATCATCATTCCCTGACATTTCAAACCCCATTGGCTGGGACTGACATTTACAAGTCCAGTTTCTTCCCCCAGACTATTAGAGATTGGAATTCCCTGGAAGATTCACTTATTTCTGCGGCTGAGGGTGCAGAGGATTCAGTTGCTAAATTTACTTCTCTTATAAGAGCTAGGGACTAGCTTCCCTGATTCACAGGTCCTGGTGAATGATTGTCCTTGGACGTATCACCAGTAAACAATTCTGATTCTGATTCTGATTGAGTGATTTGTGAACACAGTTGTGAAACTCAACATCAGTTTAACACAAGAACTATTTTTTCTTTTATACTTTTCAATGAATTATAGAGATTTCTCCGTGAAATCGAAACTGATAATCTCACTGTTTGAAACAATCACTTTTTGTGAAATAGCCTCAAGTTTTTTTGTTGATTAATCTGGCTTGACAAAAATTACGACACGCATTACCACGTTAATGACGTCACTTAAAGCGCCAATGTAACATTGTTACTGCACGCAACATCAGGCCGCCTAAGTCTCCTACAGACATTCTTTCTTGGCATTTTTTGAGATCTGTTTATCTACATGATATCTGAAGTTATTTTGCAGTTGCAAATTTGTTTACAACCAGTATCATACTCAATAAACATGCTGGCAGCATCAAAATTGACGCAAAACGGCTAGAAAAAAGTTGTGTTTCTGTCATGATGGCTGACGCTCTTGAATAAACAGAATTATTGCGATTTTCAAGCATAAAAGAAATAGAAAAATTTGACTTTTTAAAACCAAGTTAAATCTTGTACTATTTATCATCATCACCATCTCAAAGAAACCAGAAATTTAAAATTTCAAGTACTTCTATTTCAGGATTCAGTACTTAATAAAAATGTATTTCCTAGAACTATCAGATATTGGAATAATCTTCACTGTAGTGTCAAAACCAGCCCCAGCTTTAGTGAGTTCAATGCTGGACTTGCTATTGCTAGTTCAATTTCGGTTCACATATTATGTTTTTACCGTAGTTGTAGCTCTTTAATCAGCAATTTTATAAATTTTCACTCCCCCCCCCCGCCCTGCTGTTCCCCCACAGCGCCCCCAGTAAAAATCAGTGGTATAAAATAAAAGTGAGCCATCTATGGTTGGTTTACAAACAGTAATATGCAAAGCAATAATGTACACTCCGATCAGCAGACATCTGTTTCTTTATTATATATATGTTACCCGATTCTATTTTGTTTTGACCACAATCTACAGCTGTATACGTCATGTACATATACATGTAATACTTTCTATAATACAGTCCTCACAATCTGATGTATTAGATTACCAGTTTGACAGTGTTTCTGTCTTTATCTAAGAATGAGCAGAGTAAGATTTCAAAATAATGTACTTTCAAACTTCGGCAAAGAAAATGATGCTATCTAAAAGAAACTCCATGACTATATCATTTTATGTACCAATGAAATGAAATCAATACTAAGTCTATGCCTGTAATTAGATCAAAGGTATTCAGACGGGCAGAAAACGGAAAGCGATTTCGCGGCACCGAGGGCTACACCATTCACTTCAGTGCGGCAATTAACAAATATGAAACATTTTTATGTAATAGTTCCATAAAATGCCGAGTGAGTTGTGATGTACACATAAAGGTCGTAAAATAATAAGATAGGCACCGATCAGGAACAAATACAATCTGGCCCCGAGGTTATAAAACTTTTGTCATGCTCAACTCAGCTGAGCATGAAATTTTCTCTGCTGATAAATATGAAAATGCCAACAAATGTTGGCATTTTCATATTCATAAGCAGAGAAAATGTTGGCATTTTCATATTCATAAGCAGAGAAAATTTCATACTCAGCTAAACTGACCACAAAAGCAACTGTACTTATCAGTAATTTGCTATTTATTAGCAAGTAAAATTTCATGCTCAGCTGAGTTGAGCATGAAAAAAGTTTTATAACCTCGGGGCCAGATCCCCGCCTTGAAAACCAAAAGGGAGAGAAGTATATGCATAACCACGAAAGACACCGAATGAAAGCTCTTTCCCTGACAGGTGGTCATTCAGATACCCCAAATGAAAACAACAGTAACATCTATTTATACTTAGTTTGTATTCAAAACAATAAGCAAAGCGGACAGCTGTACATGTGACCTGTGTAAATAGGAAATAATTTAGGTCTAGCTGTGCCTTTGCAACTTTAAGGCCAGTTGATACCTTTTTGCTGAAATAATTTGAGTTTGTTGCAGCTTGTAAAAAAAAAGAAAGAAAGAAAAAGACAATGAATATATGATAAATAAGTCAATGGCAGTGTGTACAAACGTTGCAGGTAAACACACAACGCTCGAAAACATTGCCGATGCAGCTACGCTAACACAAGGTCATTTCAACGCGACATGGTCGATGCAGAGTCACGCTGCTGTATCGACAATCAACCTTGTGTGCTCACAGGAAAATCTAGTAAGTTGATAAATATTTCGTAATCAAAATCTTTCAAAATTATTTTTAATGTATTTCCTTGTTTATGTTTCGTCATAAAAAATTATTTTTGCTTTAATACATAAAGATAAAGTTATTTGCACAGAAATATATAAAGATAAAGTTGTTTGCACAGATACTTTTCAAGGGCGTAGCTACCTATACGGCAAATACGCAAGTGCGTATTGAAATTAACGGTGTTCCGTTGGACCTGGACGGATGCCTCTCAAAAAGACCTTAAAAGAGAAGTCTTTTTTCATACTTTTCCCCTGTGATCTTGCCTGAATTTCTAATCAGACAAGATCAAACCAACATCCTGTAGTTGTTGGTTTTTGTTATTTTGTGTATTTTGCTTTCGTTTTCTGTAAAACTTTGTTGACACTTGTTCCCGCCATTCACTACATCAAGTGGGTGGGGTAAAGTTCAGAATCCTTTGTTTAACAAAAATTAGGGCAGAGTATCTGACTAGCTCTTTGTAACTGTCAGTGCTCTGTTGTCTCGCAAGTTCAGAATCAGGATTGTTGCTGGTCTTTTTTTTGAAATTAGTATCTAATACTTGGAAGGGGTAGAGTTTTTTTCACACCGACTGTACTGTAGAGTGGAACTTGATGTTTAGTAATTGAGCTGCCACTTGTGAAGCACTGCCGTCCAGTTCGGTGTTTGATATTCTCATTTTGCAAACTCTCCTCTTGCCAAGTAGGATCAACTAACAGTAGGAAATGTCTAAGTTGCATGTTAGAAGGCCCCCATTCATGTTTCCAGTGGTGGTAGTTATTGGTTTTATTCTATGGAAATGGTCAATTCAAGGTTCAGACTCTCCGGACCCAAACTTGGAATGCAGGATTGGCAGCAATGTGTCTGCGGACAGATCTACGCAGTGTTTCACTATCATAAGGAAAATTGGAAATTGTAGAACTTCAGAGAGGTTAAGATGCTTTTCCTCATCCAAAGGCACTAACCTAGCTCTTTTGATTATCCTGGCTGGGGACATCGAAACAAACCCAGGTCCCAGGTCTAAGTGTGGTTTGTGCAAAAAAATGTGCAAATTATCGGACAAAGTGATTGAATGCACTGATTGCGAAAAACGCTTTCATGCAAAATGTTCAAATCTGGGAGATGATGAGCTGTTAGCGATTGAGACTGGCAGTAGTGATTGGTATTGCACAAGCTGCAAGGCGGATTGCGGCCTGTGCAGTCGTGCGGTTCTCAATGGTCATAAGGCAGTTCAATGCGATGGTTGTGAACTGTGGCTTCACAACGAATGCTCTTTTATTTCGGACACTGAGTATGAAAATGTATTGACTTCTGGGTGCACATGGATTTGTCCAAAATGTGAATTTTTCAACTTCTCGGACTCCTTTTTCGATGATCAGTTGAATCTAGTGACTGAGAATCGATTTAATCCACTGTCAAAGGATAAGAATGTTAGGCTTTCACCAAGCAGTTCAAATAAGTCAAATTTAAATGGCAAGACTCTTGGCGGTTTGAAACTTGTTAGTTTGAACATAAACAGTATTAGGGGTAAGAAATTGGTTTTATTAGCTTTCCTTGATGTCCACCAACCTCAGGTTGTGGCTATTCAAGAAACAAAAATTGACAGTTCAGTTGCAACTTCGGAATTGTTCCCTGAAACATTCCCCTATAATGTATTCAGGAAGGACAGAAACCTTCATGGTGGCGGAGTGATGCTTCTCATTCATAAGGACATTCCGCACATGCCCTTGTCAGAAATAGAAAACGACTCAGAATCAGTTTGGGTTAAAATTTTGGCAAACAAAACTTCCCAATATGTAGCAAGTTGGTATCGTCAGCCTGGTGGCTCAAGTGAGGAATTTCAACTGTTTCGTGACCAGTTAGATCATATTAGGACAAAGCACAAGGGAAATAAGCTCCCCTCAGTTCACGTACTAGGGGATTTCAACTTCAAAGATATTGCTTGGCCAGACCGACTTAATAAGTCAGGATCAGTGTTAAGTCAGTCAGAGGGACAAATGTTGATTGATGTCATGAATGACCATGGCTTAGAACAACTGGTGAATTTCCCGACTCGGGAGAAAAACACATTGGATTTAATTCTCACTTCCCTTCCTGGTCAGTTTCAAGAACTACATTCCCCGGACAAACTTAGTGATCATGATGTGATATCAGGAACATTGAAAATTTATGTCCCCCCAAAAAAGAAACCTCGGAGGAAAGTGTTTTTGTACCAAAAGGGAGATTTTGAATCAATGAGGAAAGAAGCGTCAGATTTCGCAAAACATAGATACTTCAATGGTTACTCGGACAATCGCTCAGTTCAGGAAAACTTTGACTTGATAACCTCCTTTATTCAGGAGTCTGCTGAAAAGCATATCCCCTCAAAAACCAGTAGGTCAACCTCTTCTGTTCCTTGGATAACCCCTGAGATAAGAAGGAAGATTCGTAGAAGAAATAAGACACATGCGAAGGCCAAAAAGACTGGCAGTAGCAAACTTCGGTCAAAATTTGAATCTTTGAGAAGGGAAATTAAAGCTGATGTGAAAGAGCAACATGATTTGTATGTCAATAACTTGGTTGGTGACATAAAGGCTAATCCCAGAGACTTCTACAGGTACATTAATAGTCAAAAGAAAGATACTCAAGGTATCCCACCCCTAAAGAAGAGAAATGGTGGTGGTGTTGCCGAGTCAGAGTTGGAACAGGCTAATGAATTTAACGGTCAGTTTTCGGATGTGTTTAACAAAAGTGAGCACACCCAAGTCCCCCTTCCTAATCGCTCGGCTCCTTTCATGGAGGACATTCATATTTCGGCAGAAGGTGTAACGAAACTTCTTAAGGGCTTGAACCCATCGAAAGCTTTAGGACCTGATGAATTGCATCCCAGAGTCTTAAAAGAACTAGCATCTGAATTAGGCCCAATGTTCGCTCATCTCTTCCAACAATCTATTGACTCGGGTGAAATCCCCAAGGAATGGTCTCTTGCAAATATATGCCCACTCTTCAAAAAAGGAGATAGGTCTTTGGCTTGCAATTACCGACCGGTTTCTCTAACTTGTGTACCATGCAAGTTACTCGAACACATTGTCTGCTCTAATATTATGGCACATTTGGATGAACATAAACTTTTGTCAGACAGACAACATGCTTTCCGTAAGAAACATTGCTGTGAAACTCAATTGATCACGGTTATAAATGACTGGGCTAAAATCTTGGATAAGGGCGGTCAGGTTGACACTTTTATCTTGGACTTCGAGAAAGCTTTTGACACTCCCCCTCATGAATTACTTAAATGTAAGCTATACGGCTATGGTATTGGTGGGAAGACTCTGAAATGGATAGATTCTTTTCTCTGTTACAGGCAGCAGCGTGTGGTGGTAAATGGAGTTAAGTCGGATTGGGCCCCGGTTTTGTCAGGTGTCCCCCAGGGCACTGTGCTTGGACCATTGTTGTTCTCGTTATACATTAACGATATAACAGAAAATATTGACTCGGAATTAAGACTTTTCGCTGACGACTGTGTTTGCTATCGTGAAATCAGAGATATTGAAGACACTGTGAAACTTCAGGAGGATATAGATCATTTAGGTTGTTGGGCAAGGAGTTGGGGCATGAGATTTCAACCTGTTAAATGCAATATAATGCAAATTACAAGGAAACGGATCAAGAAGATCAATGCTTCCTATACCTTAGAGGGAACGGTCCTCAGTAATGTAGAAACTATCAAGTATCTCGGCATAACCATTGCCAATGATTTGAAATGGAACACACATGTCAGTAATATTTGCACAAAGGCTAATAGGACCCTCGGCTTCCTCAGACGTAACTTGGCAGCATGTCCACAAGATGTTAAGGAGTCAGCATACAAGGGACTGGTGCGTCCAGTCCTGGAGTATGGCAGTTCAGTTTGGGACCCTCAAAGTATACTTCTTCAAGATGAACTTGAGAAGGTGCAGAAAAGGGCAGCTAGATTTGTAACGGGAAATTACACATATGAAACTGGGAGTATGACTGGCATTCTGGAGAAACTTAAGTGGGAATCCCTAAAAAAGAGAAGGAAAGATAGTAGACTTATAATGCTTTACAAAGGTCTGAGGGGCGCAGCCAGTATACCCATAAATGACCTTGTTCCCCCAAATAGGCGTACCAGGAATCATCATTCCCTGACATTTCAAACCCCATTGGCTGGGACTGACATTTACAAGTCCAGTTTCTTCCCCCAGACTATTAGAGATTGGAATTCCCTGGAAGATTCACTTATTTCTGCTGCTGAGTGTGCAGAGGATTCAGTTACTAAGTTTACTTCTCTTATAAGGGCTAGGGACTAGCTTCCCTGATTCACAGGTCCTGGTGAATGATTGTCTTTGGACGTATCACCAGTAAACAATTCTGATTCTGATTCTGAAATTTTGTCAAAATTGACAAAATTTCAAAACGCACCTGCATATTTGCATGCTGAAAATTTATAAATTAGACAGGATTTCAATACCAATTACCAAAGTGGCTGAAATACTAGCTTTCCCTTCAAGAAGTAGAGAATAAAACATGGTTGTGCGTATTATGAAATTGCCCCTAGTTACGCCCCTGCTTTTCCAAGAACACGAACACATATTCAAAGTGAGAAACAGTACATAATGCATATTTATAACTTGTACTTACCCATCGTTTTCCTTTGATTAGATAGGAGTAACTTAATTCATGATAAACTGATGTCTTTACTGACGATATGTATCACTACTGAATAAGATAAACATACCATATTTGTACTAAATTCATATTAGAAAATTTCCTATTTAAGTAGGCCCGTCGATCATTTGTCCTTTTGCAAGTGAGTGTTTTGCGATGATTTTAGGAAGAAAATAAATATATCAAAAAAAGAGAAAACATCAATATACTCTATATAGTATGACAAAGTAACTACAGAAGTGCATTGATTAATATAAGATAAATAAAATAATTCTGTATACTCCATTTTAACCTATCAATCGATCGATTATTCATTCAATCAATCAAGGTGGTGATTTATGGTAAATGTAAAAATCTGCATAAAACCATAAAAAAGTAAGGGATCTCCCTGAAAGTTAGCAGACTTCTTATTTTTGTTGTTCTTTACAGTTTAGAATACAAAATAGACGTACATACTACTTAAAAAAGTGTTTTTATTAGGAAAGATCAAAGGGTAGTTTTCTGCGCAATAATAAAAAAAATTAACATCGTTATTGAAAATTTACGTAGTACTGAAGGTGCGTTATTGCATAATGAAGAGCGTACTAGCAATTATTTATTCCAACTCTTTCTCAAATTGTAATGAAGACCAGATGAAAATGGTAGCTTTTTCTAAAAAATTCAACCATGTACAAGGTAATGTTTACTGGATGCATTTATTAAATATAGGGTAGGCAAGCATACCTATGTAACACCTACAGTATAAATAATACATTACTTACATGATCACTGGTGTGTAGATGAAATTGTTCAACCTTGTTAAAATAGTCTCACCTGTCTCACCTGTGTGTTTTGACAAAAAAAATTGGATACAGACCGCATCTTTTTTCATCTGCTCAGTCTGATAATGTGTGAAAGAGCTTGAAAAAATAATTGCTAGCTCGCTCTCTATTATGCAATAAGGCACTCTCAGCACTAAGTATATTTTCAATAACAATATCATTTTTTCAGATTATTGCGCACAAAATTACCCTTTGATCTTTCCTTATAAAAACACTTTTTAACATTAACAAATGCTGCATTTTGGGAGTCTGAATTGTCAGAAACAACATAAAGAAGGCATATGCTAAGTTTCGGAAAGATCAGTGGTATTTTGAATGTTTTATGCAGATTTTTGTCTTTGCCCTAAATCAGTGATTATCACCACCTTAATTAACCAATCGTAATTCTGATTTTCATGTTTCCATTCAAACAATCGATTCCAATCTGCAGACAACGGTGATACATCTGCACCACAAACGTGTATGCTTTAGCTTAGTGCTTCTTTGGTGGCCTAGAGAGCACTTGATTTGGGCCGCGACACGAGAAAACCAACAATGTGGTTGTGCGCCCAGGGAAGACTCAAAACAGTCTGGGCATCCGCCCATTCTGATCAGAGTCTTCGCTAAAGACTAAAAAGGTAGCTAAGGGTCTAAGCTACCTTCGTGCGGACAGCGAAGACTCTGATCAGACTGGGCGGATGCCCAGGCTGATCTGAGTCTGCGCTGGGCGCACAACCACTTTGTTGGTTTTCTCATGTCGCGGCTCATTTATTACTAGTTGTACCAACTTTATACATAAACGTGAGTGCTCGCTCGCACGTGATGTGATGGTACCAAGTTGTACACAAACGTGAGCGCTTGCTGGCACTTGATGTACTGGTACCAAGTTGTACAAAACGTGAGCGCTTTCGCCCTTGATGCGTAGTAGTACGGCCAATATGTTTTTTGTAAATATGTATATACATGTAGGTATAAGGAATGTATAACTGACCGGTCTGTCTGGTCCAGACCTTTCAGCCTGTTGTTTGTGTGCTCGCTTTATAATCTTGGTCCTCCGTCGTGGCGCTCGAAAAAATTTCTTTACATATTTTTCTCCTCCTACTACAGTGGTGCCTGGTACCAGGATACGGCTATAGCTGCGGAGTCACATAGAACATGTATAATTATTTCATTTCCTAACATTTGACACAACTGTTCTTTGGTAGGATGGAGGAGTATAGTACTACGGCCAATATGTTGTGTAATTTATAGGTATATAGAGTGTATACCTGACCAGTCCAACTGGTCCGCACCTTAAGCCTAATGGTTGTGTGGTCGTTTTATAATCTTGGGATCGTTAGCTCGATCCCCGTCGGGACTCTCGACGATTTTTTCTCCTCCTTCTATAGATATAATGATACAAAGCTGTACATAAACGTGAGCGGTTGTATAGCGCTTTCTGGCAATCGATGTACTGGTACCAGGTTGCGCACACACGTGAGATCTTCTGTTGTTGCTAGGCTCGCTGGCACTATATGTAGTTGTGTCAGGTTGTATACAAACGTGAGCGCTCGTTGGCACTTAGTGTAATGGTACCAATTTGTATACAAACGTGAGCGCTGGCTGGCCCTTGATGCTCTGATAACTAATTGTACATTAACGCGAGCGCTTGCATAGTGCATGGTATACTGATACCAAGTTGAACACAAAAGTGAGCGCTTGCGTAGCACTTGCTGCATCTTCACGGGTGGTAAAGTTTCAAATTGACCTCCGCGGAGGTCTGTTGAAAAATAATTTGACTATTTTCCGGTAGGCAATTTGAATATATCCGGTCATGAATTTTCGCGGTTCACTGACAGGGTTCAGACAAGATTTTTCTCGCTAGAAAAGGTATTCCAAAAATCGGAGAATGTCAAGCTATATATATTTTACAGTTGTATATTGAGACCAAATGACATGGAGCAGTTTGAAGAGGTGTTTTTTAAATTACTTTTGTCCTCCAGGTTCAGCACCGAAAACGAAACTAGGAAGGAGTCATGCACAGTTAAATCGGCTTTTTGAATGCATTTGCAGGCTTTCTGTGAAATCTTACCGATGCAGTAAGACACGTAGCTTGTATAGCTTCGTTCTAAACATACTTTCAAGAATACGCATGCTTTTATTACTATATGCTTACCCAATTTGCGTCGGCGGTCAATTTGAACACCATGAGAACAATTTGACTAATGTAGATTAACATGGAAAAAATTAATCAGCTTAAAAGAAGAAAATGCTTAATTTACTTTTCAGAAGCTAGGTAGCAACGGATTGAAAGCATGTTTCCGTACTTCTAAAGAATATCAGATAATATTGCTCATGTAACATTGTCTTTTTTTATCGTGAAATAGTAGCACAATAGTGCTTTATATTTTTTCTTTTGTTGTAAAACCAGACCTGTGACACTGATTTGTTTGTAAACATAGCACGAACCGATTTGTTTTCATCACATCCTTCACAGGTCATTCTAAAGCGGCCGTAATGACGTTGTTATTGTTTCATGTTGATTACCCGTGTTTCTATGTAATGGCCACTTCAGGAGTGTAATCACCTCGCAGCGAGGGGAGCATGCGGGTATGTTTGTTTGATATTTTCTTATGGGTTCACTCTAAATTGTTTGAATATCGGTTCTCTTCTCTGCAAATATTAGTCTGGATGGGTTCGTTTTATTTTACAAACAAGTGAGAGCCACAGGTCTGCTTTTACAACAAAGAAATGATAAAACACTATTGTACTACCATTTCACGATAAAAAAAAGGAGAATGTTGCGTGAGCAATATTATCTGGTGTACTTAAGACATATAAAACCGTGCATTCAAATCATATGATATCTGGCTCCTGAAAATTCAGCACGCATTTTCTTCTTTTTAGCTGATTAAATTTTTCCATGTTAATCTACATTAGTCAAATTGTTCTCATGGTGTTCAAATTGACCGCCGAGAAAAATTAGGTAAGCATGTAGTAACAAAAGCATGCATATTCTTGAAAGTATGTTTAGAACGAAGCTAGACAAGCTACGTGTCTTACTGCACCGGTAAGATTTCACAGAAAGCCTGCAAATGCACTCAAAAAGCCGATTTAACTGTGCAGGACTCCTTCCTAGTTTCGTTTTCGGTACTGAACCTGAAGGACAAAAGTAATTTTAAAAATACCGCTTCAAACTGCTCCATGTCATTTGGTCACAATATAAAACTGTAAAATATATATAGCATGACATTCTCCGATTTTTGGAATACCTTTTCTAGCGAGAAAAATCTTGTCTGAACCCTGTCAGTGAACCGCGAAAATTCATGACAGGATATATTCAAATTGCCTACCGGAAAATAGTCAAATTGTTTTTCAACAGACCTCCGCGGAGGTCAATTTGAAACTTTACCACCCGTGATTTTGATGTACGAATGCCAAGTTGCACACAAACGTGAGCGTTTGCATAGCGCTCGCTTGCACTTGAACTACTGGTACCAAGTTTGCGCTAGATGTGAGCGCTTGCCACGCTCTCACTGGCATTTGATGTACTAATGCCAAATTGTACGCAAACGTGGGCGCTTGCGTAGCGCTTGCTGGCACATGATGTACTAGTACAAAGTTGTACACAAACGTGAGCGCTTCCGTAGCGCTTACTGACACTTGATGCATTGATACCAAGTTTTACACAAATGTGAACGCTCACTTGCCATTGATTACTGGTGCAAAGTTGTTCACAAACGGGAACGCTTGTGTAGCTCTCAATCGCCCTTGATTTACTGGCACCAACTTGAACACAAAGGTGAGCACATGTGTAGCTCTCACTGGCCCTTGATATACGTATACCAAGTTGTATATAAACGTGAGCGCTTACATTGTTTGCTGTCCCTTGATGTATTGGTGCTGAGTTGTACATAAACGTGAGCGCTTGCGTAGTGCTCCTGTCACTTGGTGTACTGATACTAGGTTGTACATAAATGTGAGCCCATGCATAGTGCTTGTGTCATTGATGTACTGGTACCAATTTGTACATAAATGTGAGCGCCTGCATAGTGCTCGTGTCACTTGATGTACTGGCACCATGTTGTACATAAACGTGGGCGCTTGCATAGTGCTCGTGTCACTTGATGTACTGGTGCCAAGTTGTACATAAACTTGAGCTCTTGCGTAGTGCTCGTGTCACTTGATGTACTGGTACCAAGTTGTACATAAACGTGAGCTCTTGCGTAGTGCTTGCTGGCTCTTGATAAACTGGAGCTAAGTTGTACATAAACGTGAGCTCTTGTGTAGTGCTCGTTGGCCATTGATAAACTGGAACTAAGTTGTACCTAAACGTGAGCTCTTGCGTAGTGCTCGCTGGCCCTAAATGTACTGGTACCAAATTGTACATTAATGCGAGCGCTTGCGTAGTGCTTGCTGGCCCTTGATAAACTGGAGCTAAGTTGTACATAAACGTGAGCGTTTGCGTAGTGCTCGTTGGCCCTTGATAAACTAGAGCTAAGCTGTACTTAAACGTGAGCGCTTGCGTAGTGCTCGTTGGCCATTGATAAACTGGAACTAAGTTGTACCTAAACGTTCACGAGCGCTTGCGTAGTGCTCACTGGCCCTAAATGAACTGGTACCAAATTGTCCATTAACACGAGCGCTTGCGTAGTGCTTGCTCTAGGAGCAATTTCTTTCCTTTAAGAGCAGGCCGCATTTTGGAAGGGCTTTGTCGTGCAAGCAGGCAAACATTAAATTTAAATAGTTGTATTCCTTTGTAAACGTCTAAAATAAAATACGGATGTTTATACCGATACACCTTAAGAAAATACGTTCCGGACAAATTGTCCTCATTTCTTCAAGTGCTATAGATTTACTTCCCTAATTTTATTTCCTTTCCTTCAATGAATCACATACTTCACAAGCTTGTTTTATATGTGATCTTGAGTTTATGTGGGTTTGATTGGTTAAATTTATTTCAAAAGGCGAATTTTCAGTTTCTGGTGACTAGAATAAAGGTAAATTTGGACGCGCTAGGTAAGGGCAACAAGCTTGGTAATACATGTACATGTAAAGTGCGAACACTTGTGGTAAGCATGCGCTTTTGGACATTCTCATCACAGTTTTCCTGTGTTGCAGTATGGAGATCCTGAGGAATCTTATAGCGAATAGAGAAAACTCTGATCAGAAGGGGTAGGGAGCTTTTGGGAGTGTGGCGGGGGAGGGGGGGGGAGGTGTGTGTGTGTGGGGGGGGGGGGGAGTGGTAAGATGGAGCGAAGGTGTCACGAAACGGTCGGAATTGGGGCGTCTGTCTGGTATTTTAGATCAAAGGCCAACTGCGCTTGCAACAGGTTTTAGATGAATACTGATCCTGTTTGTCACTCTTGTCTGTCCCATCTACTCTTCACCCTTCTGTCTGCACAGGATATAATCGATTCCGCTAATTTTCGTTTTCTGCAGAGACTGTACATCATATTTGGCTTCCGCCAAAACTGTCCGCGATCTCATGCTTCCTGCCGAGACTTCTGTACATGATAAATGGCTTCCTGCAGAGACTGTCCGCGTGATTCTGCTTCCTGCAGTCTCGGCAGGAAGCCATTTCTCGAGGACAGTAGTCCCTGCAGGAAGCAAAAGTTCGCGGACAGTCTCGGCGGAAGCCAAATATGACGGATAGTCTCTACAGGAAGCGAAAATTGGCGGAATCGATTATACCCTGTGGTCTGGGATACGACTTAATAGTAGACTGGCTACCAGTCTGACAATGATGAGGCTCCCTATTTGCAAAAGCAGAATGTTTCACATCCGTTCTAAGATACATTAACGCGGCAGTTACAACGGATGACTAATATCCTTCGGCTACTCGATATAGACTGAAAGGCTGTCTTAAAGGACCTTTAAATCCAAGACAACTACAAACTCAACGATCTTAGTTTTCTCTCTTTGAACCTCTTCTCATGATTATAGGTATTAAACGGCAATGTTTTTCTGCCAGGTACAAATATTGTGATTCCTAGGCGATGAAACCCTTCCAAAAAGGGTCTACTCTTAAAGAAAAGAATTTGCTCCTAGAGGAGCAAACTAGAGGAGCAAATTCTTTCCTTTGAGAGTGATTCCCACTGAGAAGAAGAGAATAATGAAAATAATAGAGTTGCTTCCCCATTAGGTGTAGTATATCATCATACGTCGCTGGTGTGTGAGGGGAGGCAAACCAAACAATAAGTGTACCCATTCCTTTCAAATAGTCAGCTCTCGTTATCTGGAACACTGATATCTTCAAGTACCCTCTTATATCAAAGAATACAGTTTGGCCATATGCCCTATTTTTATTTACATTTTAACTCCTGTTATCTGGGACCAGAAAATTTACTTTTAGATATCAGTAGTTTAGGACAAATTTCGATTTGAGACATCAAGAGTTGACTGTAAATGCCCAGAAACCTACGAGCTGCGTCATGAGAATAGGTGTCTGTCACTGTCAGGTAGCGTGTGTGATGAGCTCACATTCATATCAGTTATAAATGTCTCTGCTCTAGACTTACTGATTTCATTCTAAAATATTCAGGATCATACCACAGGGATTATTCTGTCTGTGCATATCCATATCCGCTATTAGAGCCCTCTCAGTACAAACATGTCATTCATGGGAGGTCAGTTTTACTTAGAGAGAGAGAGAGAGAGAGAGAGAGAGAGAGAGAGAGAGAGACGTGTGGAAGGTAATTTGTACCATGACATAAACGATTTTAAATCTGGTTCTTATAGCCTAGTCATGTTTTGCTAATTCTTGTGCAATAATGGTGTTTCAACGCTTGCACAACGGAATAAAAGATTTTAAATTTGGTTCTTGTGGAGTGTTCATGTTTTGTCAATGCTTGTACTATGGAATAAAAGATTTTATATCCAGTCCATATTGCCTGTTCATGTTTTTCAAGGCTTGCATTATGGCATAAAAGATTTTAATTTCGGTTCATATGGCATGTTTATGTGTGTCAATGTTTGCAGACAGTCATATTCTTATTAGATTAGCATGTGTTTTTTAATAATTATTTAAAAAAACACTTTATACATTGCATTATTCTAGTATACCCAGAGCCCTAGATAAGAGGGGGTATTTGGTGATAATTAGGGATAAATTTTGTTTATTCTGGATAAAAATATATTTTGTGACCCCTCATCGGAACCGTCTCGACGAGACGGTTCCGATGAGGGGTCACAATATATGGTTTCAATGAGAAATAAAGAAAATTATCCCTCAATTATCATCAAATACCCCTCTTATCTAGAGCTCTGATACCTGCTTTGGCAGTAATTAAATAAATCATAAATGCAGTTGATATTCAGTGTTCGGAAAGTTTTATTTTATTTTACTGTTTTATCTGTAGGACTGACTGCATAGGTCATGCGTTCGAATAAACCTTTCGGATTTGTCTTCTGTTCTCATCGTCTTCATATTCTTATCTATTCACCTATCGGCTCGAAATGACCTAAATACTGTTGAAAGGGCCGTAAACCTCGCTCCCAATTTCCCAGCCACCTATGTTTATTTGTGGTTTTAACAAGAGATGGGCTCCATTGCTTTTTTGTTACAATGTATATTGTAATGTCCCAACCCACATTGATATCCTAAAGTGCTTAAATATTGGGACACCTAAAAAGTATCAATTTTCCATTTGGGACAAATGGAAAATTAATGGTTTTAGGAGTCTCAATACTTAAGCACTTTAGGAATAACGGTAACAGTACAGTGTTTGAATTTATTTCCGGGTTCTTAAATAAGAAAAAGAATAATAGAAAAAATCTTTTAAGGCGAAATTGATTATCAATTCAGATATGTCAGAATCGAATGTCGTGGGTTCAAAGGTGGGTCGAAAAATCTGTACAATAGTGGGATGTCGTAAACTGGATTTCTCCAATAAGATATTTTGTAAGGAAACAGGCTATAAAATTGAAAAAAAAAACAAAAAAAAAAACAGGACTAATTTGTTTACTAGTAAAGGATATACATTGAGCCTCATCGTTCAAAAGGAAATGTTAGCAAAGCTTCGGGTAAGCGATGGGGTTTAAATATAATTCTTAGATAATTTTTCTTATTTACCAACGAAAACATATGTTGTAACCCTCGATAGAACCCGTCTCGACGAGACGGTTCTAATGAGGGGTCACAACATATGCCTTTTTTTTTGGGGGGGGGGGGGGGGGGGGGGGGATCGAAGCAGTGCAGTGTGCACGAGGCAACAATCATTTCACCATCTAATAAAAAATATGTTTGTAAAACGCTATGTCCCAACTCATATTCTTCAAGTCTTGCAATTTTTGAGTTTCACAACTTCCAAAATATGTTACAGACAAACGGACGAACAAGCCCAAAACAGTATGTCCCCTCAGCTTCTTCGAAGTTGGGAGCATATCAACATAATAGTTTTTCCTGTCCCTCACCACCCCATCCCACAACCCCCTGCACCCAGCCCTTCTTCAACAGAGTTTCTATGTCCGTAATGTATTTCCGATCGTATGCAAGGAAATCATATTAATAAAAGAAATTTAAAGAAATCACAGAGTACAAAAACCATACCCCATTACATGTTTTCAAGTATGTACAGAATTATTTCCTGTTTTTTGTGGGGTTCGAAGAACTGAAAGTACTGAAGGGAATGATATGAAACTTAGAACATAAATAGGTGGTAATGGCAGGAAGGGCAGACCCCTTTCTCAATTAATTATGAAATTAATTCCTCTTTTTCTGTTATTGGAGGTTTCACGGGCTTTAAGTTTTGGTAAACTTTTTTGGTTAATTGATTTCTAAAGGCGCAATGCTTTCAGTGTGACGATGAATTCAGCTCAGAATTCTGTTAGATGCCCCCTCCCTCCCACCAACCCCCTATTATAATTTACCTTGAAGTCAAGGTTTACATGTTAAATCTTTCTTAAGCCTAATGGTTTAATATCTGAATGCAGTAATTGGGCGGACGGAGTAGTAGGAGTGCGGGGCAGGGGTAAGAGATGGAAAGTACAGCTAGATAAATAGGGCGGGAGCGGAGGTAAGGGGCAAGTATGTGTAATGGGGCAATTGGAAGCGTGAGCCGAGAAAACTGGGGGCGTACCTACACCTGTCTGACTTAAAGTCATAAATTTTGTAAACAAATATTAGGTCAAATGAAATACCAAACAATTTTTCAGTCAATGGGTTAAGGTTACCTATTATAGTTTTACCTGTTGAAAACTATCATTAACAAAAACTAAAGATAACCACAAAGGAGTTGAATTGGCACTGAAAAAAAAAATACCTTACAGCTCGTGCGATCAGCGCAGACGTGTATTAGCAGTCTTCATGATTCGCTGCATGTGTGGATTGTCTATGTTAATGGGGGAGATACTGATCAGACTGCATCCAGTCTCGTGCTTACCGGTGACACAGATTTAAGGTATTTGTCTTTATCGAGTCTCAGATGCTTTGTTCCGTAGTTTTCATAAATTTTGTGACTGCCAGTGCTAACAGAGACTGCTCAGCTGGATCTACACTGTTTGTAAACCAGATTTATGAAACCTAACATTATTAAAGGGTAATACGTTATCTCTGTACGAATGACGTGTCAGTGTGTGACTTACTGAATTGAACAGCGGAAATAACATTCTCTGAAGTTGAAGAGGATAGCTAGAATTTGTATATAGTTAATAGGAACATTTGAGCCAAGACACGAGAAAACCAACAACGTGGCATGTGCGCCCAGCGCAGACTCAGATCAGCCTTGGCATCCGCCAAGTCTGATCAGAGTCTTCGCTGTTGGCACGGAAGTAGCCTAGACCATTAGCTACCCTTTAAGCGCATAATGAAGATTCTGATCAGACTGGGCGGGTGCCCAGGCTGATCTGAGTCTTTGCTGGACGCACATGCCACTTTGTTGGTTTGTCGTGCCGCGCTCCAAATTTTATTGAATTACACAATACTATTCTAGCTTATTACATTTAATAATTACTTTCAAAGATGTATGTGAATTAAATATTACTGTTTGTATTTGATGTTGCATAAAAATACATATAACAGGCTTATAAAAGTGCGCGTTTTAATCTTACAAGTACATTCAGAAAAGGGTTTTTATGCTGCATCAGGTAAGAAGTGAGTGAACTTGTGGATGACTGGATGACTCGTCGGCTTTACGTTCTTTCAACAGTATTTCAGTCAAATAAGGACAATTGGCGGTTGGTTATGAAGAGCTATGTGCAATGTCGAACCGATTAGATCCAGACGGAATCTCGCCTTTAGCAGGCCTCGAACATGCCAGCCCGTGTACTTACAGCTAGATCAGGAGGATGGATGGATGACTTGCCATTTTACGCCTTTTCACAGCAGGACTAGACTGGCTCCAGTCCTTGTGTTTTAATTGCATATCTGTAAGAAAGCTAACTCTACAAGGAATAATTTTTACATCAAGTAATTGCAGAGTTACCCTAGAAACACGGTTGGCCATCAGAGTAAAAAGAGCCACAAGGGCGTAGCTACCTATACACAAATACGCAGGTGCGTATTGAAATTTTGTCAAATTGACAAAATTTCAACACACACCTGCGTATTTTCAAGCTGAAATGTTGTTAACTGGGCATAATTGTAATACAAACTGCCAACAGACACGAACATTTGAAATATCTTAGGGGCTTAACCCCCTATTATGTGCGTACTGTGTAATTTCCCCTAGCTACGCCCCTGAGCCACGTTAAGATTTCTCTATTTGAATACATATACCCATTTAGCCTGGAAGCCAGGCTACAGCAGGACGGTCAAGAAGATTTTCGCCACCAACAGGAATCAAACCCTGACCGCTAGCTTAGCAGACCATCGCTTGACCCACGGCTAGACCTGTTTCTTCTAAAATGAAAATGACAGAGTTGCTTCCCCTTAAAATGCGTCGCCGCAAAGAATCTATTTTTATAACTGACAAATTCATAACAGATGATGAAATATGGGAAAATCCCAGTTTCGTTTTGCATTAGACTACCGATATGATACCGGGTACCATACACTGGAAAATCCAATATTCCGTTAAAAATGAGTGATTGGGTGTATATGTTTCATTTAAATGACTGATGTGTATTGTGAGAATACATGGACGCAAGACAAGATATTCATACTCAGGTATCGCATTTACATTACTCTAATATCATTTGTTTTGTTTATGTATTCATGTATTAGTCAGATTGGTATAAATAGCAGGTGGCAGGTGATATGTTTCCTTGTAGTCAAATAGACAAATACAAGAAAAATACCGTATTCAGGTGCCCGAGACCCACAACAGGGATCAAAAGCAAGTCAGCTGGCTGATCAGTAATTTTTCATAAACGCAATCTCAGGACCATGTTGAAAAGCAAAGACCCCGATCAAACTGCGTTGGTCAGATTTTTAACACGAATCGTGAAGATCTCGATGACACTGCGTTGGTCAGGCTTTTAACCTGAAAAGTGAAGATGTCGAATTGCGTTGGTCAGATTTTTGATATGACTTGTGAAGATCCCGATGAAACTGCGTTGGTCAGATTTTTAACATGAATTGTAAAGATCCCGACCAAAATGCGTTGGTCAGATTTTTAACATGAAAAGGGAAGATCCCGATCAAACTTCTTTGATCAGGTTTTGAATATGAATAGTGAGGATCTCGATCAAACTGCATTGATTTGCAGGCTGCATAGTTATTTTTCTTCGCGGCTGGTGTACTGTACATCTTCGATTATAAGACGGCAGTTTTCCCTTCCATAACAATCTTAAAAATCTAGATCCCTCTTACAAGCCCCGTCTTATAGCCGATAAAATACGGCATGCCAACTCGGGAAACTTCTACCTGCCTATCCCGCCGCCTAGCCACCAGTGACTACATGTACAACTCGTACGGCAAACATAGTATTTGGCGCGTACTTCGCTGCCTGACCCCTACTTAACCTACCCATACACCAATATGACCTAAGACTAACAGTTTTGACGAATCTACCTACGGTACCTCAACCTCTTTCCACCTACCTAATACACCAACATACTCATTTACAAACGCACCTGCACACTTTACATTCCCACATACCGACCTACTGACTTCAATTTCATTGCTGGAGATCAAATCGTTCTCAAATATATGTAATCCCAGAGCTCTAGATAAGAGGGAGTATTTGGTGATAATTAGGGATAATTTTTGTTAATTGTGCATAAAAACATACGTTGTGACCCCTCATCTGAACCGTCTCGACGAGACGGTTCAGATGAGGGGTCACAACATATGGTTTTGATGAGAAATAAGAAAAATTATCCTTAATTATCATCAAATACTCCCTCTTATCTAGAGCTCTGAATCCGATCCGACTACCAGTGGGTAAAGTGGATGAGGCTGGTATGTTTTAACTTGCCATTTAAAAAGGTGTTCTTGTTCACATTTTTTCTTTTTTTTTTTCCACAAACTAACTCAAACATATCTTTTAATTTAATAAGCTGAACTATCAGTTCCTAGTTTATTTGACCCTCTAATATGAGCCTAATCATTTGACCGTGCATTGATAACCTTAGATAAGGACAACAGTCCTTGACTATACCCTTATTTTACCCACAGCAGTAATTTAACATCTTGTTTCATGGTTCTGTCTGCTTTTACAAACCAGTTTCTAGAACGTACAGTAGTACTCCCTTAATCCATGGTACAGCCACCAACAACTGAGATCAATGAAATGTTCCTGAAACTTAAAGCAAATGATCGAAGTAATTATAGCTTTTTATGCTGCTAGTAATTTTGTTCCACGAACTAATCTGGCCCTTCTGGCCCTGTCCAGGGCTATAGGATTGTATAAATGTCTTTGGGGAGCGGGGATGGGGGAGGGCGGGGAGAATATACATAAAAAACAGAAGGGAAAATAGGGTTGCAGTAGTGGGATATCACACAGTCGTCTGCGATGTTTCTATTTTCTAATGCTTTCCCTGTATAAACTATCACATAAAATTTAGAATTTCGCATATATATTTTCAGATATACTATAGAAGTTAACAGATTTGATAATGGAAGATGATTTCAACTTTGACCCACCTTTTGTGGGAAGGGGTGAACACTTGAGAAAACTTGAGAGTGCTTGGAAATCACATGCAATATTTGGTGTCTTCGGAGTAAGGGCCGTAGGGAAATCTAGACTTGTACAAGAATATTTTAAAAGAAACTGTAAGCGCCTAGGTTTGGAATGGGGTTGTAATTTGGTTCAAGTGGACCTGAGGATGTTTGAAACAACGACAGATTCTTTAATACAACTGGTGTATTCTAGTCTTAATTTAATGCCAGACGTTGAAGCTATTCAAAAAGGCAGGTGGAAAGAGCACATAGCGAGTGAAGTTAGAAATAAATTGACTAAGCTGCATGTAATGACATTGTGGTTTGATAATGCGGAAGATGTTCTTGACCAAGATAAAAATGTACATGACCAGTTTCTATCCTTGTGTGTCTTGTTGGTGAAATTTTGCAGAGGACTGAAGATAATTATCACGTCTACAACAAAATTCCTGTTCACTCAAGTCCGGAAGGCATATTTTCAGCTGGAACTGCCACCAATGACAAAGCCAGAGATAATTCAGCTACTGCGGCTCGTTGCTACGGATGTGAAATTTGGGGATTTTGAGGAGCCACTAGCAGAGCAATGTGAGGGTTTGCCGCTGTTGGCTACTATGATTGGATCAGAACTGTCTGAGGATGGCAGAATGATTCAGCCATCGGAAATGTTTGAGCTTTTACTAGAACATAAACTAAAGGTCCTTAGTCGTGAATTCTACCCAAAGGAGGACCGAATTGGTTAGTATATCTTAAAACATTAAGTAAAAATAACAATGGCTAACGTCTTTAAATTATCTAGAAGTGTTGTAAAGTTATGGGAAAAGTTTGTATTACATTCTACATAGCATTATCAATTTCCATTATCTGCTACTGTTATTATTAATGTCATTATCATTATTATTATTATTACAATTATAATTATTATAACTATTATTATTATTACCAGCATCATAATTGCTAATGGAGAGTACTACGCACGTTATAAATCTGGAAACTACCCACACCATAATTTCTCAGCTGTAGCTATAGGTATACATTGGCACCCATACTGATCAAGCTCACGCGAAACAGATAATAGTTTACATAAATTTTGTATTTTTACCATTTTATACAATTTAATGAAATCGAAAGTAAATAAGTTTTCAAACCCTTTTAATGTGAGGCTGAATGGTGTTTTATTTGCTTAAAGCTGGCTAGTTATGGTCATTTACAATGGAGAAACTACAGTGAGAAGCTTGCAGCGATACCTCATGATAAAAAGTTTCATGCTGATATAGCAATAGGGCATTTAAAAGATTGTATTTGCTTTCCTAGGAGCACATTCTTTAATTGAAGAGTAGAGCCATTTTGGAAGGATTTCGTTTTCCAGGGAAGCGAACAGAAAGTCACAAAAATCATTGCCCTTATAAACATGGAACTATACCCAAAGCTCAGTATATGAGTAGGTCCGCAAGAACAGTTGGAAATAGAGGCAATTTTTCAACTAAGAGTGCTCTGTCTTTATTGTGTATCTGTGTATTTGCTTGTACTTTAAAGGAGACATCTACGGCAGTTTTCTGCAACGTCTACCAGAAGTGTTCCAGCGTAGGCTCGCTACTCTGAACTACATTCCAGGGTCATTTAATGCCAGCGAAGCAAGAGATATCTTAGGTAAGTAACCCAACGGGCACACGACGTTGAAATTACGTCGTGTTGACGTCGATGCACGTGATGACGTCGCATCGACGTCAATACGACGTCATTTTGACGTCATGTGTCTGCTGGGAAACCCCACAAGTAGGCACATAACGTTTGAACAACTCATTTACCACAAATTGCAAATTCTCGCAGTTACTGTGAAAGTGAAGCAACTTTCCTCTGTCAACTTTGTGTATGCTTGTGAAAAACATCGTTTCATCGCAGGCCTATTGACAGGAAAAATAATCATTTTTCGAAACGCATCATGCTGCAGGGCAATCGGAACACCGCTCGGCCAATTCCGTGAATCTGATTCACGGAATTGGCCGAGCGTGCTCCGATTGGCTGCAGGGTTGTTAATGACGAATTTGCTAGTACTTTGATAGCACTTCATTTCAAAGTTTCAGATTTTTTTTATCAGACTTTAATTACTGCGATTTAATAATACTCCAATTGTTTAAATACAGATTATAACAGCCAAAAGTAGTACATATGAACTGGATCTATTATTTATTCATTTATTTATTTATTTTTGCTCAAAGCATGTCACTGTCACAGTTTCAAAAAATTTTCATGCCTGCCGCGGTCGAGGAACAGCGGCTACTTGCATCAAAGACGAACACTCTACCACATAGCTATGAACAGTTGAAAACTGTGGCTTCACTTTTCGACTAATATCAGTGTACTTTCACGTTGACATGGCATTCCTTTAAGTTTTGTAAACAAGCGGCGGTAGTGTGGAGGTTTAGGCGCTAGAATACTAATCCAGGGGTCCCAGGTACAACCCCTGCTCCTCCGGTCTTTCGGACAAGACCGTTTAAACCGAGGTCCCGCCTCCGCATAACCTATATGTAGATGGAACGTAAAACCCTCTTTAAAGTGCCAAAAATGTAGACGACAAAATTTACGCACCGTTGCAAAATTTCAAATAGAAAAAAAGTTTCATCCAAGCTATAATATATTGAGAATTCAAAGACTCAAGGGCAAACTTTGTAGGTCTAGATGAGGCGGCTTATGAGCCGCCTCATCTGGATCTATGCTATTTGCAAATTCAACTATTTTCTTTCTTTTTTTGGCACTTTAATTGTTAATACTTTTCTTTATAAGGGTTCGAGAAAGTTGCAATAGCGAAAGACCAGGCTCTAATTCCAATTAAACGCCGTTTTATGCTGAATTATGACCCACAGACTCGGAGATTCAACATCCAAGGAATTCTAAGAAATTGTATGGACAGTTATTTCAAATGGGGAAATGTACCCGGTAAGTTAACAACTCGGCTTGAACGGTCCCGCCTGCCCGCTTCTGTCCCAGCTATACACACATTCAAGCACACATACACACATAGTTAAAGCAGAAGAATAAAGCTAGTGACCAGCCCTGCTTTTTTTTCTTTTTTGAGAAAAAGACTAATGTATTACTGTGATCTTGGATCATAAGATCCTTGACAGAATTACTTTCAGAACTACTTATAAAAAGTGAAAAATGGTAACGCCTTAGGGGCATTGGGGGTTAGAGGCTCACTATATCTTGGGCACAGCATACGAAAGGTGGAGCCCATCTCTCTCCTTTCGCTGCCTTATCTTTCCCTGATTCGATAAAGGTACCCATTTTCTGCAGGGTTGCCAGAGAGAGAGTTTTCCAGTCGGGAGTTGACACAAGCCGGGATTTGAACTCACGACCTGCTGCACAGTAACCGAGCGTCTGTAACAACTAGACCACGACGCCTGTCTGCTTATACGCTGATTTGAAAGATTTTCTCACTGGAATAGAGCATGACTCTTTTTATAATGAGCATAACACTTTCAAATATCAACTAGTCGCCATTTGTTAAGTAGGCCTACATTCTGGCAATGTCCTTTTGTATTTTGACAGCTGTTCGGAAACGATACTGCCATGTTTTTACGAAAGTCATGAAGGAAGTATGTGAAGAAATGGGGACCACTGAGTACGCAAGCGCACTGACAAGGTTCAGCGCAGAGCAACCCAACTTACAGAAACTGTTGACTGAGGTGATGTATAGTGAGGAGGACACGTATAGTTTCTTCATTGAAGTTGCTGATTCTTGCAGCATCCTTTTGGAGAGGTTCTTCTCAAGTAAGTAGTCTCTAGAAAGCCAGTTTATTGTCACTTCAATTGATTTAAATGAATTTTAGATATACTGTGTTAAGATTAACTGATGTCAGAAGTTGGGGAATATCATAACCTTGTAGCCATTGCAAAAATTAAATAATTGAACAAATATATAAAAATGATAAAATACAAAAAGAAGAAAAGTAGAAGTGAGAAATTCTACGATTAGGTTCAGAATACTCGAAAACGGTGAAAAGGTACTTTTAGCTTTCAAATTCTGTCAGCCTTTTCTGTGCGAGCCCATGCTACATTTATTTGTTGTAACACAGATACATGTATTAATTTTTTCTGGCGAATTTATCAACAAACAGAGATTTAACACGGTCTAATGCCAAGGTACATCACCAAAACGTCTTTAAACTCGTCTACAAGTAATAGTGATAACAACAATTAGACTCCTGTGGATTGTTGCGGAATGCGGAATAAAACACGGAACATTTCTGTATTTTTTTTTCAAAACATCTGCAGAGACAAATCAATAAATGCATTTTGTCTAAATGCATCTATATGTGCTCTGTGTAAGAAGTCTTAGATTTCCACAAACCCCGTTATACTGAATCTCATTAGAATAAACCTGGCTCATGAACCGGTTATTGTAATTCTATTAACAAACTGTGTTGTCATGAAAAAAAAAAAAAACACACACACACACAAAAAAAAACTTATTCTTCGTTTGTTGTTTTGTTCATTCTTCCAACACTGTTACTGGTATCTTTTCAGGGGAGAGCGAACGTTTCTATACAGGCTGTCTTGATTTAGCCTCAAAATACGGGAACAAACATGATGTAGCGAAAATTCACTTAGCAGTTGGAAGCCTGCACACTAATGGAAGGGTACGTTCGTCAGGATCACTTTAGATAAACCGAACTCTGGAAATTTGGCAATTTTATTTAGTCCCCCAAAAAGTAAAGTGGATAATATCAAGGCTAATCTGGTGTTAAAAAAATCAATTATAGACAACTACAAAAAGGTCTGTTCTCACCTAAAATATTTTGCATATCTTGCGTTCGGACTTATTGAAAGCACTTTTCTATAATAATCATTTTTGCTCTGTAACTATTAAAGAAGAAAGATTAACCCTTTAGACGACAAAATTTACTTCTGCTAAAGTTCAAAACATGTTTCATCGAAGCTAAAAGAACATATTGAGAATTCAAAGACTTGAGAGCAAACAATGTATATCCAGATTAAGCGGCTCATCATTGCAGCCTCATCTGGGTCTACGTTGTTTGCAAAGTCAACTATTTTCAGTTTGGCGCGTAGGCACTCATGTTTGTTTCGGATTTTTAAGGGAGAGTTTAGTGAAGGGGAGCAACTCATATGTTTTTTTTGGTTTCTTTAGGGAGAGTTTAGTGAAGGGGAGCAACGATATCTCCAAGCGATGGATGTTCTGGAGGGTGAAGAGGACTCTAAAGAATTAGTCAGTGCCAACCAACGCATGGGCTGGACACTTTATAAACAAGGGCGCCACCTTGAGTCGCTGAGGTAGGACGCAGGCCTTGGTTTGCAGGCTTGTTTAGTTGAAGGGTAGAGAACGTAATAATAAACAATTAAACCTTAAGATGAGCTTACAGAGACTCCAATATTTTATGAACTCCACCATTTTCTTTTTGCTTCCCTTTTAAATTGGGCTCAGCGCTTAATCCAGCAGCTCTCCATGTTGAAGTATTAGCGTGATAACGTCAATGCGACGCATGACGTTACGTCAGCTTTGATTCGACGTTGTTCGCTTACAGGATGGCAAAAAGAGCAAAGTCTAGCTAACTTAATCTGAATTTGCTGTCTCAAAACAAGATTTGTTTTTCTTCTAAGAAAACAATTTGCTTAATACTTGTGGCTTTTATGATAGCTTTGGCTGTATATCATCGATCTATTCATGAATCCGTAATGTATGCTTTCTTACTGTAGGAATAAGTAAGTTTTTAAATAAAGTGCCGTTGGACTGCGATCCCTTCTACAATAAGAGTGTTTGCATGCAGTTGCGAAGCTTCTATCTGTCATTAAACCTTTAATCCTGCTGACAGGGTATTGCAGCTAGTTTTGAATCAGAGAAGACTGAAGAATCCACACTAGTTCATTTCTTTTAGGCTAGATTTTGATTTATACGTCAAACACTCTCACATTGTTAACGAATGAAAGCTTGATTTGCTATTGGCATTGAACTCTTCAAATATTCGAATTATTTCTTTTCATTGCATGTATGATGAACGCACTATGATTATTTCAAGAAATACTGAAATAATACTACTATGTTGCAGATGCCTTGAAACAGCGAGACAACTCTGTAAATCACTTGGCCTGGAAAATTCAACGCTATTCCAGACAATTGTAACGAGTCTGGGAGCTGTTAACAATGCAGCAGGTGAGTAGTATTTTGATATGTTCATAGCGCATCGCGAAAAAGACGTAAGGGATATGCTGACAGCAGAGATATACAGGACAACAGACCCAAACCCCCTCCGCCACCAGTGACATATTACTTACTGACCGTTCCAAGGTGGTACTCCTGTTGTGGTAAATACTATTGTTGTCATTGTTCGTCCGCTTTACTTTCTATTAGTCTTTGACTTTTGTGCTTTATTCGTGGCCATCTCCAATCGTCGAGCTTGAAACGATTTTACCAGTTACCAATTTTCATAAATTTTTTCAGACATAAAGGAGACCTATACGGCTTGTTTTTTTAGACATATGCGGTCTAGATACCCTGTTTATCAAATTTAATTAAATTATCATTATCATGCCTTGTATACAATAGATAACCATGGTATGAAGAAATCCAAGCTTGGGCAGGTTCCTATCGAAATTTTACATTGGCGGAAACTCCGTCCTATAAAGTAAACAAGATGTTTGGATAATCATGTTATTGGTTTTGCTTTTTTTATTCAGGAAATTTTGAGAGAGCTAAAAAGTATCATTTCCAATCATTGAAATGGCGCATGAGGACACAAGGCAGCTGTCATCCTTCAGTAGGTGCTATGTATAACAACATTGGGTTAGTGTACAGTCAGATGGGTGATCGTGAACAAGCGCTCATTTACTTTGAGAAAGGTTTAGAAGTAAAGATAAATAGTAAAGCGGTTCTTAAGTCAGTGGTGTATTCCATGAACAACGTTGCGAATCAGTATTGTGCTCTGAAGAAGTTTGACATGGCCGAAAACATGTTACAAGATGCACTTAAGAAACTGTTTGACGATTTAAATCATCCTAAAGATGCTCTTGCATTGACATACGATACGTTAGGAAAAGTTTATCTGGCACAGAATAAGTTCACAGACGCAGAAGAAGTTTTAGGAAAGGCTGTTGATATAAGACAAGACATAATGGCACACAGTGTTGCGTTTGTGGAGAGTGCCGTGCAGTTAGCTCAGGCAAATTTAGGTCTCAACCGTCCCCTGTATGCCAAACTATTTATCGACAAAGCTTTGGAGTTGAAGGGAAAATGCATAGAAGAAATGCCACAGTTTCCAATCATAGCTGATGCATATGAAGTTTTAGTTGATATATATTCACAAGGAGAAAGGGCTGATAAAGAGATGGGAACGCTTAAGAAGCAGAGAAAAGAACTTCTTCGTCTTTCAGACTTCCTTGAAACGAATAAGTGCATATCAAAATATGAAGAGATTCAAAAAAGACTGGACTCTTGTCAGGCAAGAATAAACAACCTTGACAAAAGATTTCCTGAGAATGATTTAGAAAAGGCGTTTTCTGATACTCATAACACATCATCCAAAGTTGTTGATAACCAGATAAACAATAATAGGTTAGTTTTACAGGAATTGAAAGACAGTCAAGGGGGGATTGGTATTCAAGCTTTATTATCATCGGAGCCCGTTGGCCCAAAGAGGGCTATGCCAGCTGAAACTTCAGGACATAGATGTACACAGCCTTTAGATAATGAGACCAAAATTCCTTTGGGTGATGACAAGGATGAAACACTTGTAATGAGAAATCATCAGTCTCCTGATATTAGCCAAAATGATTTACAGAGAAACACAGACAGTAAGCAAACAATCAAAGAGAAAAATGGCTATTTTTTAAATTTCTGTCGATGTTTTAATTACCGTGAAAGTGAGAAATTGCCAAAAACATCAAATGCCAAGAACATTGATTTTGAAGAAGCAAACCTCATTAGCTGCTTTGAAAATTTAAGTTTTTGTGCAGACTGTGGAAGACAGAGCTTGACTGATAACACCGTTATACGTTCAAATATCACAGATGAAAACGGTATTGGAAGCATTTCTAAGGCTATGAATATTCAAGTTAGTATTGTTGATTCTGGCATTACAAGTAAACATGATAGTGAGACTGTCTCTGTTGACTTGAATAACTCAGAATTTGATAGTTTAATAGACAACGAATTTGGTGGTAAAGAGAGGTCTGGTATCAATAACACTGGTTCAGTCCGAAATTGTTTTAATAATCAAGACAAAAACTCAAGGGAATCAGAAACGACATGTGTTTGTGATGAGTGTGAGATAAGTGCTAAGACCCATAGAATTATGGTTTAAGTGCAGATGTTAAAGTGTTGTACCTACTCGTGTATGCACGTGGGAAGATTAGTACTTATGTAATGAATATGTATGTATACTCGTCCTTCGCAGTCATTTATATTATATTAGTGTAAAAAACTTCACAGAGGTTTAGATAATGGGCTGCTTATACTGATGGTTATGGATCATTTTTCCTTACTTCTAGGTGAAACATTCATTGCAAGAATTTAAACATTTGCCTATAGTTTGTTTTTTCCCACTGGAAAGTGAATAGAGAAACAACTTAGCACTGTCAACAAACCTCATGCTTATGTGGAGCTCTGAAAATATATAGAATCAGCTCTCGATATCTCGAAGTCAAATTTCAGCTCAAACTACTGATATCTTAAAGTAAATTTTCTGGCCCAGAAAATTTACTTTGAGATACCAGTAGCTTGAGATAAATGTAGCTGAAATATTATGAAAAATAGCAATCGTGTTCAAAATATATTCTTTGATATAAAAGGGTACGTTGAGAGTTAAGTGTTTGAGATAGCGAGAGTCAATTGTAGATGAAATACTCAGTAAAGAAAGTTACTAATGATATAAATATGGTACTTGCTGCTGGTGAGGTAAACATTACAGATGAAAGTGGGCATGAAAATGCTCTGAAAGATGTGATTATTACAGAGACTAATTTTTGACCAAGTGACTGAACAAAGAAAAGTGATACTGCAACTTCTTTTATGACATTGATGACCTAGGCTTTAACAGTTTATTATGCTACTCTCACATGTAGCCGAATTCCTTGCGAATATAAAAATTTGAAATTCGCGGCAAAATCACGGAAAATGATACGATTGGTCGGGAGAAATACAAAAAAGTAGGGCCTTATGAATGCCATACGAATGCGAACAAACAGTTGCGAATCCACTACGAATAAAGCGAATGGTTTACGATTTCTTTTATATTTTCTTGAGAATGGACTGAAAATGCCTGCGAACGGCTTGCCAACACTTGCGAATACTTGCAAATGCATGGGAATGCCATACAAACATTAAGATTGCCATGCGAATGTCTTAAAATTGCTAATTCCTAGCGATATCAGTGCGAATATTGCACATTGTCTCGGTCGGTGTCATTAGGCAAGCGAAAATGGTGTAATTTTCTTGTCCTCTATACATTTCTAGTTCAGGCATGACCGAGGCAAGTGTCAACAATGGCTGAGTTGATTTCTGAACATGCTATTGTTATGCTCCATGCTACTGTTGCTCTGCAGCAAGAAGGGCTAGAAAGAAGGCAGCAGCAGCAGCAGGCCCAATGTAGAATACTCTGACAAAGAAGTCAAAGGCCATATTGGGTGAGAAAAGTAAAAACGAATGCTTACAAATGCCTACAAACGTCTTACGATCACAACAAATGCTTTGCCATCAATAAGAATGGCTTACGATTGCTTATGAATATGTTGCGAATATGCTTTCCTTGCGAATTTTAAGGAGCATGTTTCTAATCTTCGGAACACCTCGAGAACGCCCGCGAATGCTTACGAACGCCTACGAATGTCTTGCGATCATTGCGAATTGGCGGCGAATTGCATTCGTAAGCCCATTCGCAAGGATATTCGGCTAGGTGTGAGAGCAGCATTAGAGAACAAATCTTACGACACGGAGAGGACTTACATCAACAATAACATTCCTGTTTGTGTAAACTTTTTAAATAAGCAGGATAAAACCAAGAGTCGGGAACTTGCTTTTTATACTGATAGTGAAATAATTGCCAGTAAACATATATTTTATTGTTAACCATGGAAGTTCTTTTTGTACCGATAAGCATATTGGCGATTAGCATATTCGCATTAAGATGATGAAAAGTAGTTAATACGGATATTTTCTAATTGTTTGCAGTATATCATGTAGTAAACAAATTACATGTATACAACATTCTAACACAGTGCGCCTATAGAAGCAATGGAAAGTTACCGTGTTTTATTCTGCAACAATTCACTGTTTGGGAGCGCGTGAGTCTAATTGCTGACGTCACTGCAATTGCTGACGTAATTTTGTGACGTTTTGAGACGTTAGACGGTGTAACGTCTCTTTTTCTTTCTAAAATCGCCATAAAAAAGTATATTTGTCTTAGATACAGTAGATCTAAAGAATATTGGCGGGAGGATGAACGCACTGGCAGGAAGGTTGGGAGAGTTTGAATGAAAAGAATAGTTTTTTGGCGTTTTTGAGGGTTAGAATCGAAATAGTTCAGCTCTAGCATTGAATTGTTGAGTAATAATTCACTGTTTGTCGGTCAGTTGTAAGTAGATATATCACTCGCGCTCCGCGCTCGTGATATGATCTACTTTACAACTGACCTCCAAACAGTGAATTATTACTCAACAATTCACTGCTAGAGCTGATCTATTTCTTAAATAAACACACGTCTAAAATCTGAATATTCCAGTCACTAATGTTTAGCCGAGTGACTAGACAAATAAAAGGAATAATGAAACTCTCTCCGTATGACATGAATCAGGGGCGTAGCTAGAGGCAATTTCACCATACGCACAACCATGTTTTATTCTCTACTTCTTGGTGGGAAAGCTAGTATTTCAGCCACTTTGGTAATTGGTATTGAAATCTTGTCTAATTTATAATTTTTCAGCATGCAAATATGCAGGTGCTTTTTGAAATTTTGTCAATTTTGACAAAATTTCAATACGCACCTGCGTATTTGCCGTATAGGTAGGTACGCCCTTGTGAATATCCCAGGCTTTGTGGTGTTAAGGCTAGTCCTAAAATAAAAAAATGGAAAATAGATAAAAAAATATTGTCTAATGTTTTTCGTATAGATTGTTCCTATTGTCAAGATTGATGCTTTCGTTGGTATATAATGTGAGTGATAGTTGTTTTGGTTGGACTGAACAACTAAGTGTCTGATGAACCAAGGCAGAACCAAGGGCGACTTCAAACCGGTTAAGCCCCCAGTAATTTCATTACTGACCATCCCAAGGCAGCCCTTCTGTTTTGGTTCTGTTTGGTTGTTTTATGAGTTGTTCGTTGCAAGACAGCGTTATTTACATGGGAATTGGCTGTTCATATGGCTGCCGTTGTTGATGTCTTTGGTGGTGGCTAATTTTTTGTTGTCTCTTCCCATGTGGTATCTTGGGTGGGATCTGGGAGGGAATTGCGTCAGTTCCTGAGAATTTCCATGGTAATGAAAAGCCGAAATCGGCATTTCAATAACTACTGTTCAAACATGTATTGTTTAATAAAAATCCGGATAATTTTTTTGTCTGCAAGTAAATATTTGTTCTTAAAAAGAGACTGCCGGATCCTTTGGATCAAATTAGTGAAGGTCCTGCTATAGAAATAATTAGGCTTGGTTTAAACATTTACTAAATAGAATACCCCTACCAGCCTATTTGCAAGCTATTTTGCAAAATTACTTTTAAAGTCATGTTGCTTTTGGTTAGGCACTGACAATTGGAAAAAGGACAGAAGAGAGGGTGGGATAATTTACTTTTGCTCAACAATGCTTAAATTTTGATTTGTATGTATTCTTACCTTCAGTCACACAGACCAGGTTATTTCATTGATCCTTTTTTGTTATTTTGAAAACGTGTGATCAATGCTTGGAAGTAGGTACCTTTACTTGAATAAACCAGACGCTTCATATGCATATATATAAATTTCTACGATGACTTGCTACATTTCCAAAAACTAATTTCTGTACTCCTCTAAAAATATTAACAGTCAGATGAATGCAAAAAAGAACAAGAGACAAGCACCTCAGTTTCAAATCCAACGATACAACAACCAGTGTTATAATAAGACTTATGATAAAATGTCTAGGTATATTGTGTCCATCCCTTTCTTCTGTCCTGTTGCCAGTCAGTTGTCAGTGCCCAAATGGCCTTATAAGTATTCTTTCAATATCTCGCAAAAAGGGTATAAGAGGTATTTCACTTATTTAATGTGTAAAGCAAAGCTACCTATTTCTACAACAGGGCCTACATTTATTTTTCCAAAGATTTACTCGCCTGCCTCTTTTAAAGTAAACATATTTTCTTGCATGAAGAAACATAATCCGATTTCCATTAACTATAGATTGTTTGAATATATGGAATTGAAAGGTCGTTCTCGGTTTTGCATTACCACGTTGCTGTGTTGAAGCGATTCAGGACTTGTCGATCTAGTTAAGGTAAATTTAGTAAGTCGCAAAATCGCTTTTTCGCAATATTCTCCACAAACTTCTTTCATGCATTTTTTATCATTGAAAGAGCAATGGGGTATATGTGAGCCCCTGCTCAATGGCTCTAGTTCTATATTTTTTAGAGGGGAGGGGGGTAAGAAGAAGGAATAGACTGGTTAAGGGGAGCTGTAACAGTTTGAGAGGTACACGGTTTGGTCCTTTTTGTCCTTGTATTTCACTTTGCAGTTTTAACGCAACATTGGTAATAAATGTTTTGGAACTTATGAACTTTGTTACATACTGCAGAAAGCAGTAATATTTGCGTTAAAATAAAGCCAGTGAACATCATAACGTCGCACTGACGCTGATATGACGTCGTTAAGACGTTGTTTGCCGGTGGCGATACTATGATGAAACGCTGAAAACCTTGTCCAGTGTGAATTTATGCGCTGTAATCAATTTCAGATTCAGAACAAATTATCTGGATGACAAGCTTGTTGTCACGCTGACTGATTTCGCACGCGCAGAGCATGTGTTAGAATATTAATCCCACCCGTACACGAAACTATTTATAGCGACCACTTTATATGGTATTAAAAGGCGTTTCCAACCTGTCCGATGGACTTAGTCTCGGATTGAAAATCTGTCAGTTGCAGTTTTGTGCAGGTTAGCCCAGCATCCTACGAAGGACAGAGTCATAGGACACATTGATGAGGAATCGGCGGAAGTCGAGTTTTATCACTATACACAGTCTTACCTGGTTTGATTAGATTATAAAAGTATGAGCAGCGAAAACCCCAGTTTCAGAATTAATGAACAGAGTTTTTTTTTTTTTTTTATAAGGACACAGCGGGCTTTATGGACGAAACAAGTCCAAACAGTGGTAAGTTTTTTATGTACCATTCATCGGATATCTAGCAAAGTATTTTCTTCATATGAGCCGCGACGCGAGAAAACCAACAAAGAGGTTGTGCGCCCAACGCAGACTAAGATCAGCCTGGGCATCCGCCCAGCCTGATCAGAGTCTTCGCTGTCCGCATGAAGGTAGCTTAGATCCTCAGCTAGTCTTTGAGCGCTTAACAAAGTCTGGTCAAACTGGGCGGATGCCCAGGCTGATATGAGTCTGCGCTGGGCGCACAATCATATGCGGCTCATATGTTTTCCTTAGAATATGAGCCGCGACACGACAAAACCAACAAAGTGGTTGCGCGCCCAGCGCAGACTCGGATCAGCCTGGGCATCCGCCCAGTCTGATCAGAGTCTTTGCTGTCCGCATGGAAGTAGCTGAGACCCTAAGCTACCCTTTAGCACTTAGCGAAGAGTCTGGTCAGACTTAACGGATACACAGGCTGATCAGAGTCTGTGCTGGGCGCATAACCACATTGTTGGTTTTGTCGTGTCGCGGCTCAGTTATCATATCGTATTTGTAAAGATAGCGCTTTGAAATGATTAAAGTTCCTTCGGATAATAGAAATAATATTTTGATAATAATAATAATAATAATAATGATAAATGATAACAATAACAAGTCACAACAGCAACAATAATAATAATGATAATTTTAAGTGACTGACATGCATGTGATGTGCTGGGCGTTATTATATTACGTTTACTTAGTTTCTATTTCGTACCTTGCATTTCAGGTAATTTTGGGCTGTTCGAGAGGCATCGTCTGGCGAAAGGTTCTAAACAGTTTGATATGGTTGGTCTGCCCCTGAGTGATTGCTTGCAGCTAGATCGGTATATGCTGAACGGGGTGCATCTGCGGATATTAATGCTGAGAAACCAGCCCGAATTCTGTCTGATGTCCGACGAAGACGGTGTTGATAACCAATATCAAATACGGATTGAAGATGCTTTTTTACGCCTGGTGAAACTGAAAATTAATCCTGCAATTCTGGTTAGCCATAGCAAAGTTTTGAAGGAGACGACTGCAAAATATCCGTATGTAAAAACGGATTTAAAAGTTGCTAACATTATTGCTGGCCAAAACTCATTTTCCTGGGACATGATAAACTCGTCGTACCTGCCGAGATCGGTGGTTGTGGCCTTTGTTGAATGTACTGCTTTGATAGGGTCATACAAGAAAAACCCTTTTCATTTCCATGTGGTAGAGACGGGATTAACTCTGTTATTGGGCATTATTTCGGGTGAATACGGTGTTTAGTGTTACCCATTATATGGGAAGTTAATAATGCTGAAATGTTTTGATTTGGTCATTTGTGACCTCCCTTGTGAGTTATTTGTGCAAATTGGATATCTTGCCTGGATTGTGCAGTTTATTAATTTCAGGGATAGAGAATACTTTTATAGAGGTAAAATAATAATATTTCGGCATTATTGACATCTAGCTGTTAAGCAGGATGCACAAGAATTGGATCAGTTTGTGAATTTCATATACTGAGCTCCGACTAGTGCACCCTCCTTAACGGCATATTCATTTAAAATAATGTCCATTTATTCTGCCTATTTCCAGCTAATGGTTTGTTGCTGATAAATGTCTAGTTTAGATCAGTCAGTTAAATCACACTGGGTCCATCAGTGGCTCAATCCCCGTAAGGTGGGTGCGTTTACTCTATAATATCACACCCTACTGGGTCCTATAGTGACTCACTCCCCTCATAAGGGTTAAATCAAATAGGAAAATGTTCTAAGGTTTCTTAAGCTAAAATAATGTTTCTAGAGCTTACATTTACATTAAGTGCATACTAGACTTGTAAATTTTGTACATAGTAAAATCTGAAACTGTTCCTAATTGTCTTTCTGTCCCGACCCCGTAGCACCACATCCCGTGATCTGAATCTGGGTTTGTCATCTCACTTTCACTGCAACTGCTAAGCTTGGCGTACGTCCGTCCGTGTGTCCGTCTGTTGTCTTCATGTGACCTAAGGTGAACAGAATTGGCTGACATTGGAAGCAAGCAGTGCAGAATGTTCCCTTACATAATAACACAACGCGAAATAAAGACTCGACTGGGTTAGTGACTGGCCGCTCTCTAGTACCTACCCCAGTCTAGTCTACTACAGTTTGGTGAGTCCGTGACCAGGATGTGGTAAACGCGGGTTGTTTGGGTACATTAAATATGTTCGTTTGACTTTAAGTCATTACTCCATTTCACAGTCATCTATAAGTGCTATAAATTTATTTCTTACTAAATAAGGTTAGTTGTAGCTGTTCAAGCTTAAACCAGAGTGCTTAATATTATGATATATTGAAGAATAATATCATTAAAAGTCAAAAAGTAAGGTAAAATTGACTTGTGTAGGAAATATAAAATAAACTTAATAAGTTACCGCACTTGTCAAAAATAAACTTACAGACTTAAATTGAGTTTCTTCAAAGTAAAAATAAAGCATAAATTATAGGTTAAGCTTATGCATTGAATTGCAGCAGCCTTAAATATATAGGTCTAGGAAGAATTATAGCATTTAAAAATAGAGACAAATGGATCGAACTGTAAAACAGACATTAAAATTTTCTGAAGGAAACACTTCCTTAAATCCAACCCCAACAACTAGTCAAGAAGTAAACATTTCGGGAAATTATTCCGAATTCATGGCAGACCTTTTTGGGGAAATAAATATTCAACCTATAGGGTTCTCGACCCCAGGCCTGGGAGTCACTGAAGAAAGTCCTCTTAGTGGGGGTTCATATAGAAGTGAACAATCTCCAAGGGAGTTAACTCATAGTCTACAGCTGGATCTTTCTGCTGACACAATGTTGACATTAAAAGAAACACCTCAAACTCCAAGGGGAATAACTCCTCAAACTCCATGGGGAATAACTCAAACCCAAACTCCAAGGGGAATAACTTATAAAAGTGAAAAATTAAATCACACCTTACAGCTGGATCTTTCAGCTGAAACCATGAGGGCACTTAATGAAACATATCATGTTCAAACTCCAAGAAAAGTAATTTCTGAGCATACGTTTCAACATTCACCTTCTCAGGTATTAAAAGGGGAGACAAATCTTCCAAACATAAGTGACACCTCAAGGTCAATATGTCAAAACATGCAATCAGATATAGCATTGACTTATACTCCTGTTCCAAGAAGAATAGCAAATACTGCAATTCAAAAGCAGTTGCCTAGCAACCATAACACACCAATGCAGTTTTCAAACAATCAGGCTACGCTCATGGGCGTAGACAATCAGCCAAGAATGCAACAGCAGTTTATAAGGCATACTTATCCATATAGTACTGGTACCCTGTTACAGCCATCTAGCATGGCATATGCAAATAATCAACAAGTGATCGGACAAAGCGGGAATACATTAAGTCAATGTAACATGCCATTAATTGTAGATCAGAGCAATTGCTATCAGTTACATAGTTCGGATCACTTGAAGCAAAATCAAACTGTTCCCAGGAACATCAAGCAGATTTTGGGACACAGACTTATAGCATACCCACTAGTGCTTGCTCTACATTAAATCAAACAGGAACTACACAAGGACCACACGGCTCAGCTGGTCAGATAACTTCAACTGCCCTACCAGGGAATACAAACGAATATGCAACATTTAACTGGCAACAAGAGCAATTAAAACAACAGCTTGCACAGCAACTGATAAGGGATCAGGAGGAAGAACTCCTGCGCCGTCAGCATCAAATAACTTTAATGTTACAGCAGCAAGAACAACAATGGCACCAGTTACAAACACAACAACAAGCCATGTTCACACAGCCTGTCTCAACTGACAGCACAGAATTGCACCAACAGTTACCGCATGCAAGCTCGTACAAGAAAGACATGTCACTGCAAGCGCCATAAGGTATGACTACACAGTCAAATATTAGTATTAGTGATAATGTCTATCGAGTAGACACAAAAGAAACAAGTCATAATTTTGTACAACAAGTACCAGCAATGCAGTCATTGCCTGTGACATCAACTGCTCAATTTCTGCAAAAGCACCCTATAAGCTCCAGCTTACAACAAAACACAGCAGTACAATCATTGCCTTTGACAACCAGCACTCAGCATGGGCAAGTACCTATAAGTTTAAGCGTACAACAAAACCCACCAATGCAACCATTGTCTTTGACATCAAATGCTCAATACGGACAAATACCAATAAGCTCTAGCATACCACAAAGCACATTAGAACAATCATTACCTATGACAACTGGTGTTCAAACTGGGCAAACACAAATAAATAAGAGCTTGCAGCAAAACTTACCAGTGCAGGCAAATACTTGCAGTCTCGATACACAAAGGCAATACACCACTGTGCCTGTGGATCAAAATACCACTTCACTAGGTGCACAACAAATTCCGACTTGTATGCAGAATACAATTTTGACAAGTACAAGTCATGTTTATCCACCTGCCGGAAATTTATGTCATAGCAGTCAATTTCCTACAGTATCAAATGTAGGTTGCAGACTAGAAAATGATCAAAAAACTCCAAGCACTTTAAATGGGCAGCAAAGCATTAATCCCAACTATGCATTGACAACCGAACAACAGCCTATGGCAACACAAATATCAGCACGCAAATAGGAAATTCAACCAGATAATTTTGATGGTGTAGGGAAAACCGAATGATCTGATTATATCATACACTTTGAATAGTGCGCGGCTTGGAATCAGTGGACTGAAACTCAAAAGACACAAATGCTAGCTATTCATTTACGCGGCGAAGCACAGAAATTATTAAGCAGCCTAACGGTTGCTCAGCTAAGTGACTATAGTAAATTAAAAAGTATCTTATCAGACCGATATGACCCGAAAGAGAAGGAGGTCACATATAGGTGTCAGTTTAGGTACTATAGGCGAGAAAAAGGCACTTCTGCTTCAGACTATGGGTACAACTTAAGCAAACTAGCACAGAAAGCTTACCCAAATTTAACCTTGGACCAGTTAGAGGTTCATGTTATTGACCAGTTTATAAATGGACTTGGTCATCACGAATTACAAAAACATGTTCAGTTTAGACATCCACGCACACTTCATGAAGCAATAGGGCTAGCCACCGAATATGAGGCTCTTGAAGGCTCAATCGATCGTGTTAAGAAACCTCAAAATGAGGATACAACAGTAGCACCTATATCACCGAGCTGCAGCAATGAACACAAACCTTCACCTAACATTACACTAGATCAAATCAGCAAGCTGATCGACACAAAATTAGATAGAATTTTGCCAAGAAAGGAGAACAGGTACAAAAGTCCTGTAAAAAATAGAGACTCATCTTCCTCAAGGCAAACTAAAAATGATAAGGTAAACCACTCGGAAACTAAAACCACTCCTCAAAGCCCAGTACGTGCTCGAGACAGAACATACTGTACTTATTGCAAACGTACAAACCACAACATTAAAGATTGTTACGTCCGTAAAAAGAATAAGAGAGATCCAAGTAAAAACAAAAAAGAATCAAAATCGGCTTATGCAATTACTTCTAAGCCAGATAGTTCATGTAAAATTATACCAACTATTACTATCACCGCTCCTGATGATTACGAAAGCAACGAACGTGTCAGCAAACAGCATGAAGACGCTGCACGCAATGTAAACATTTGCACTGAGAAAAATGCTCATACAGACAAAGATGTAAACCAAATGAAGAAAACTCTATTTCAAATTTGCAAGTAGATAGCCAGGAAGAAAAAGCTATAAACACTGCTTTCACTTCATGCCTGTACTTACAAGCCGATGTGTATAATCAAACAAGTAAAGTCCTTGTCGACACAGGCTCCCCCTATTCCATTATGTCTAACCAAATGTATGACAAAATGCAGACAAAAGGAAATTTGCAAAGAAAAATAAATCATACTAGGTTAAGGGCTGCAGATGGAAGTGTTATTGAGACCAGTGGAAAACTATTAATACCACTGCAAATTCAGAGAAAAGCATTTAGTCAGGAGTTCATAATTGCTAAGATACAGGGAATAGATGGCATTATAGGAATGGACTTTCTATATCAATGTGATGGAACTATTAATATTAAGAAGCAGACATTATTAACCAGCAAGGGCAAACTAACATTGTTCCAACAAAATTCAAACACTTGTGCTCGCATACAAATTGCTGACACAACCGTCATTCCATCAAATACAGAGATATTTGTCAAAGGAAAAATTGAGCAACCATGCATTAAGAATGAGGCAATTAGCATCGCAGAACCGACAAAATTTTTAAGCAACAGAGGCTGTTTTATTGCCAGAACGTTAGTAAATCCCAAAGATGAAGACATCATTATGTCCATCCTCAATCTTTGTGATGAGTCAGTTAAGGTCAATCAAACTCTGTCATTGGTGTCCTACAAGAAGTAGATCAGGTACACTACTCTAATCATGTTACAAGTAAAGCAAAGTAATCAGAATCAAGCACAGATGATTTGCCTGAACATTTAAAACCACTTGTTCAAAATGCATCTGAAAATTTGAAGCCTGACGAAAAGCAAGAGCTCATAAAGATAATAAGTCAGTATCAAGATATCTTTATGGAACCACAGGGTAAACTAGGGCAAACGAATATCGCAGAACATGAAATAAGAACAGGCAGTCATACCCCAATAAAAATACCCCCTAGAAGAATACCCATATACAAACGTCAATTAGTATATCAAGAACTTGATAAGATGTTAGAATAGGGAACTGTGGAACCAAGTGAAAGCCCTTGGTCCGCACCCATATGTCTTGTTAAAAAGAAGGATGGTTCCTGTCGCTTCTGCATTGATTTTCGAAAGTTAAATGCAGTTACATTAAGGGGTGCATACCCTCTTCCCAGAATTGACGACACATTAGATTCCTTGTCAGGTTCAATGTGGTTCAGTACATTGGATTTGGCTAGTGGCTATTGGCAAATCAAAATGTCAGAGTCAAGTAAACATAAGACCGCATTTGTTGTCCCACATAGGGGTTTGTTTCACTTTAACGTAATGCCCTTCGGCTTAACAAATGCCCCAGCCTCGTTTCAGAGACTCATGGAAAAGGTTCTGGTTAATTTAACACCACATAAATGTCTTTGCTACCTCGATGACATCATAATTGTAGGCAAAACATTTCTCGAGGCTCTTGAAAACATCAAAGACGTCTTTCAAATATTACGAGAAGCAAGTTTAAAGTTGAAACCAAAGAAATGCTCTCTTTTCCAAACCCAAGTTACCTACTTGGGGCATGTAGTGTCAGAAAATGGGATATCGTGTGACCCATCAAAAATTCAAGCAATTGAAAACTGGCCTGTGCCATCAAATAAAACAGAAGTTAGGTCAGCCTTAGGTCTTATAGGCTACTATAGGAAATTTATTCCTCAGTTCGCAGAGACTGCATAACCACTGACACGATTAACCCGCAAAAATGCAAAATTTGTTTGGACAAGTGAATGTGGAAACGCTTTCTTAGAACTCAAGCATGCACTTGTGTGCGCACCAGTACTTTCATTTCCAAAAGAGCAAGGCATATTCATATTAGATACAGATGCAAGCCTGTGGGGAATAGGTAGTGTGTTATCACAAGAACAGGAAGGTGTAGAAAAAGTAATAGCATACGCGAGTAAGACAGTTAATTCCGCACAGCAAAATTACTGTACAACTAAACGAGAGTTGCTTGCCGCTGTAACTTTCATGCGGCATTTTAAGCATTATCTCTTGGGCAGAAAGTTTATTATTCGAACAGACCACGCTCCGCTCGTTTGGTTAAGAAAATCTAAAGAACCAGAAGGCATGATTGCCAGGTGGATCAGTATCATTGAGACCTTTAATTATGAGTTAAGATACAGACCTGGAAGACAGCACCAGAACGCAGATGCGTTGTCAAGAAAGCCGAAACGAAAGTGTCCAAATCATTCGTGTCACGACTGTTATCCATCCGATAACTATCAGTTAAGGTTTTAGGAATGGACGAAAATGACGAGTCCGATGTCCAGTATTCGGTCAATCTGACCGATCTGGCCCAGGTTACGGATTGTACCTTCTTGCCGCTTGACAGCTCGTCTATTCCCGCGCCGAGGCATCCCGATAAGATACCAGTTCCACGCTGTGGCGCAGGCGAGACCCAGGGTCAAGACTGGTCCTTCTTGTCACTTATCAGCCCAACTATTTACCCCTGCGAAGTCGTTGACACTAATGAAAGTAACTGGCTGCCGTCATGGAGTCCAGAAGAACTGCAGCAGATGCAGAGAGAAGACAGATCAGTGAGGCTGGTTCTAGAATACAAACTAGACTATGATGCCCGACCAGAACTTCCTGAAGACGTCAAAACTGATAAAACCATCAAGGCATTATGGTACCAATGGGACAGCATAGAGGTAAAAAATGGCCTCCTATACCGGAAGTGGACAGACAACCAAGGATGTACCATTTACGAGCTAGTGGCCCCTGATGTGATAAATAAAACCATCTTCGACAATCTTCATTCTCACTTAACTGCAGGTCATTTAGGTAGAGACAGAACCTTAGAAAGTATCAAACGTCGTTTCTATTGGCCCGGAGTAAGAGAAGATTTCATGAGATGGGTCAAGTCATGTGACCTTTGTGCTCGCGTTAAACCCGGTCCAGGTCGAGGAAAGGCTGCACTTCTACAATTTAAAGTTAATGCAGTTATGCAATGCGTTGCGCTAGATATCTTTGGGCCGTTGCCCATATCTGAAAATGGCAATGAATATATCATTGTATTAGGAGAGTACTTTTCAAAATTGGTCGAAGCATGGGCTGCACCCGATCATACCGCTCAAACCGTTGCAGATAAACTTGTGTGTGAATTCTTCACGAAATTCGGATGTCCGCAACAGATCCATACGGATCAAGGTCGAGAATTTCAGTCACATCTGTTTAAGATCCTATGCGAAAAATTCGGAATAAAGCAAACAAGGACAGTCCCGTATAGACCAAACTCCGATGGTCTTGTGGAGCGATTTAACAGAACGCTTAAGCAGATGCTTAGAATATTTGCTTCCGACAATCCGCAGAATTGGGATGATTATCTCCCATACATCCTTATGGCATATAGAGCAACTCAAAACAAAAGCACAGGTTGTACACCCAACTTAGTTTTCTTGAACAGAGAAATATCATGCCCACTAGACTTGATGGTAGGCCCGCCTCCAAATACAATTGCCGAAACATGTCCCATACAGTATATAGAATGGGTTGAATCAGCAATGACTATTACAAATGACTTTGTATTCAAGAACCTAGGCACAGCTGCGAAAAGACAAAAGTCTTACTATGATCGAGGGTTGAAACCTAGGCAGTATAAAAAGGGGGACTGGGTATGGCGATTTTACCCGCCTGCTGCAAACCAAAAAATTAATCGTGGTTGGACAGGCCCGTATCTAGTTCTTAAGCATGTCCTAGAGGCAAACTATTTGATTCAAATAGGCCCTGATAATCCTATCATTAATGTCCATGTAGATGACATAAAACCATACCAAGGGGAGACAACTCCAGCAAGTTGGTTAAATGAATCAGAAACCCCTGAAGCAGAGTTCAGTCAAAATAAGAATAAGTCAGTGACTCAGTGTTAGGCGGAAATACTGCTACAGCACACGAACAAAACGAAAGTCTCGTTGCAGATCAATCAGAATTAAATTTTAATGATCATCAATATGGTACCTTAAATACAGACTCAAATACAAGTACTACAAACAGTCAATATGAGGAACAACCCCCATTTTCTGAAGAAAATGAAACATTAACCTCAGAATCAGAAACAAGCACTACGAGTCATGGAAGTGTACAAAACCATACAAGACAAAATCAAATCCCAATAATACGTTCTCGAAGAGAACGCCCAGTAAAACCAAAACAAATTTGGTCCCCATCATAACCTGATGGGAAAACAAATAAGTCACAATAAAACTGTACTTTAAAGCTACGAGTAAAAGGCAGTATAAAAGTGACGAATAAGTGTAAATAGTGAGAAATATGATAAAATATAAAGTTCTGTTTGTAAATAACAACAAATTAAAATGTTTAAAAATCATGCTAAAAGCTAAACACTGTGAATAATTCATATTGCACTCGCCCACCTTATGAAAAGAAATACTGATCGCAAAAATCAAGTTAATTGGCGAACTTAAGAAGATTAATGATGCCATGATCATCAAGATGTCATTATCATCATCGTTATCGTCATTGTCATCAGATCATCTTCGCCCACTGTAGTCATTCTGCATTGCTCTATTATGTTTTTGCAGAATGGAAGTCGAGATAATGGTTCCAGAAGAGGAGAACAGCTCTTTTCTGCAAGAAAGTCGACCTATCTGGCCAAGAGTGCCAACGGCATGTCTTGTGAAAGTATGTGGGGGAAAACTATTTAGGACTTTTAAAGATTTCCTGAATCATTGGAAAAGTGTTCTTGAAATTAATAAAACTCTGAAGTCTTGTTCATGTGGGAAATTGTTTACTACATCTAAACATTTGAAGGCACACTTGAAAAATGCAGATAAACATTTTCAAGTAGCTGATAAATCAGTTAAAAATCATCAATATATAGACCCTAAGGAGATTCTTCCTTTCCAATTGGGAGATAAAGAGGACCGAGACAACATGAAAACAGTACAGAAACATTTAGCCAGAGAAAGAAGAAAGGCAGAGGCAGATAAATTTATTCATGAAAGGGAAATTCTATGTTCCACTTCGAAGGACAATATATGTCGTGACGAGCGTGTTGTGGAAAGACAGGGGAAACTGTATAAGGATACAAACTTATGGGATAGCCTGGAAAGGAGGAAACGTGTGAACTTAAATTAATTCCTACAATATTACCATAAAGTCAATTATCATTTACAGCCCGTGTCTACTTGAAATCCCAATATTTTTTTTGGGAGAAAACATTATTTCATAAAATATGATATATTTTCTGAAATAATGTTTAATCACAGGGGAGGAGTGTGGTAGAGACGGGATTAACTCTGTTATTGGGCATTATTTCGGGTGAATACGGTGTTTAGTGTTACCCATTATATGGGAAGTTAATAATGCTGAAATGTTTTGATTTGGTCATTTGTGACCTCCCTTGTGAGTTATTTGTGCAAATTGGATATCTTGCCTGGATTGTGCAGTTTATTAATTTCAGGGATAGAGAATACTTTTATAGAGGTAAAATAATAATATTTCGGCATTATTGACATCTAGCTGTTAAGCAGGATGCACAAGAGTTGGATCAGCTTGTGAATTTCATATACTGAGCTCCGACTAGTGCACCCTCCTTAACAGCATATTCATTTAAAATAATGTCCATTTATTCTGCCTATTTCCAGCTAATGGTTTGTTGTTGATAAATGTCTAGTTTAGATCAGTCAGTTAAATCACACCCTACTGGGTCCATCAGTGGCTCAATCCCCGTAAGGTGGGCGCGTTTACTCTATAATATCACACCCTACTGGGTCCTATAGTGACTCACTCCCCTCATAAGGGTTAAACCAAATAGGAAAATGTTCTAAGGTTTCTTAAGCTAAAATAATGTTTCTAGAGCTTACATTTACATTAAGTGCATACTAGACTTGTAAATTTTGTACATAGTAAAATCTGAAACTGTTCCTAATTGTCTTTCTGTCCCGACCCCGTAGCACCACATCCCGTGATCTGAATCTGGGTTTGTCATCTCACTTTCACTGCAACTGCTAAGCTTGGCGTACGTCCGTCCGTGTGTCCGTCTGTTGTCTTCATGTGTCAGTCTGTCGGCTGTCAGTCCGTCCGTCCATGCGTCTGTCTGTCCGTCTGACCTAAGGTGAACAGAATTGGCTGACATTGGAAGCAAGCAGTGCAGAATGTTCCCTTACATAATAACACAACGCGAAATAAAGACTCGACTGGGTTAGTGACTGGCCGCTCTCTAGTACCTACCCCAGTCTAGTCTACTACATCCAGAACTTCAACCTTACACAAATATCCGTGCTGGTGAACGGTGTTTCCACGCCAGGGACGCCCATTCATACCAATTATGACATTAATGGTACTCATGGTGTCACAATAACCGAAGTTTTGCAGAGACTTTACGATACACAGAAAAAGATGTCTCAGATTGGTGATATCGGAGGTTCTGACCACAGCGGCCCTGAGCTGACCAGGAACGATGTGAGAAATGGATACGCCATATACCTTTTCGATCTAGAACCTGTTCTAAATGACGACATGTACCTTGACTTGCTGAAAACTGGAAGTCTTTCTCTACATGCCATGTTTGGAAGCGCTCTGTCGACAAATGTGTCATGTCTCTTTTTCTCAGAATTTTATGGAATAATAGAAGTTGATGAATCTCGAGTAGTGAGACTGACTTAATGTAAGCAGACGCGGTCACTCTGAGTTTATAATATTTGCTTCCCTACTTATCTTACTTTTTTATGGAAAGCAGTTTGATCTAAGCCTTGCCCAGCAGACACATGACGTCGTAATGACGTCGTAAAGACATCGGATCGACGTCGGTACGACGTCATTACGACGTCATGCGCCTGATGGGTTGGTTGCTGGATTAAACTATAAGCACCATTTTGTCTGTCGTGGCTCTGTACTTCTTCTTTGTTTTCTCTCTTTCTTTTGTTAGTTAATAAAATTTGTTTCCGACACCAGCACATTCGATACGCGCGACTAGCAACGATTCTGAACAGACTGCGCATATGCGGATATCTGAAAAGTCTGAAGCTTGGTAAACATGCACACGACGTCGAAATGACGTCGTAAAGACGTCGTTACGACGTCATTACGACGCCATATGCTTGCTGGATTATAACATAAGCACCATTTTGCGTGTCATCGCTTTGTACTTTTTATTTGCTTTCTTTCTTTCTTTTGTTAGTAAACAGACTTTGTTTCCGACACCAGCATACTCGAAGCGTACGACCAAAAAAAGACACTGAACAGACTGCGCATATTCAGGTTCGGTGAGCATACAGTTTGGTCTGAGCATCCGCTGATAATGCATGCCATAAGCACTAGTCAAGGGCGTAGCTGCGTTTACGCAAATACTCAAGTGCGTATTGAAATTTTGTCAAACAGACAAATACAGCAAGCACCTGTGTATTTGCCTGCATAAATTTGATAAATCAGACAACGGTTCAATAAAACTACCAGAACACACAACCATTTGAAATACTTCAGGGAGTATAAAACATGATTGTGCGTATCTTAAAACAGCCCCTAGCTACGCATCTGCGTTCCAGCCATTAATCGTCTCTCGTAGCTTTTTGTGTCTTCTAACTATGATGTATATAATCTGATAATAAAGTTTGCTTTCTATACCGGAGTTATTAAATTTTCTGCCTTAAATGCAGGCCTGTTTGGAAATCACTGAATCAAGGTGAATATTGGATATCCCCAGAAATAGGGAACACGAAGTTAAAGGGCATCCATATATTAGTCTAATGTATTCAGCGCAAACCCTGATCAGACGCCATATTTTACTGTGGTTGATTTAGGTATACACCGATTGCAGTAGACCTTTTCCAGGGACAGAAGGCGTAAACACACTTCCTATTTGCTAACTTAATGGTGACATCCCCATAGCCCAACAGGCACATGACGTCGTTATGGCGTCGTACGGACGTCGATGCGACGTTATGACGTCGCATCAACGTCAGTACTACGTCATTTCGACGTCATGTGCCCGCTTGGAGAGCTCCATAAGGAAGTACCGTAATTATTCGGCTATAAAACGGGATCTTTCCCTCTCTAGTACAGTTTCAAAAATATAAATCAGTCTTACGAATTTCTACTTTCACATTTGTTTCTCTTCCAAAACAATCCCGAAAATCTAAATCTCTATTATAAAGATAGATTTAGATTTTTAAAATTGTTTTGGAAGGAAAATACTCCGTCTTATAACTGAATAACTACGGTAGCAAGGGCGTAGCTACCTATACGCAAATACGCAGGTGCGTATTGAAATTTTGTCAAATTGACAAAATTTCAATATACACCTGCGTATTTTCATGCTGAAATGTTGTTAATTGGGGATAATTTTAATACTAACTGCCAACAGACACGAAAATTTGTAATATCTTTGCGGCTTAACCCCCTATTATTGCCCTTAATGAGTATAAAACATGATTGTGCGTACTGTGTAATTGTCCCTAGCTACGTCCCTGGGTAGAATCTTTGCAGCTTATCCTGCTACGGTTTCAATAAAAGATTAGCCTTCAGAGTGCCGAAAGCAAACATAGTGAAGAAACTGCGTACTAGCACTTCTACAGGTGTGAGCCAATTTGACATATACGAGTAATAAGGGAAAGATTCATTATCACTTAATAACTTCTTTTTTTCTTAACATATTTTTTCATCACAAACGGTATCAGAAAGTAAAATTCTTCATCTTAAATACTGTGTTTTAATTTTGATTCTAGCACAAGTACAAAATGGTCTTTTTTTGGGGTGATTTTCTAGAGGTACATTATTAATTAAAACAAATAACAAAATCTCCGTAAAACCAGTAGGGCACTCGAATTCAACGACTTATTTCGAATCAAATTGATACAAAATGTTATGCATCACAAATAGATCAGATGAGAAGAAAGAGTATATTTTCATCTGGTATAAATTTTATTAGTCTAGGTAAATGATAAAATGGTCTTTTTTCAATATTTGTTAAAATTTTAGTTGATTATTTTTTTTTGCCGGTGGTTTCCGTGCGTTTCCGTAAAATGCGACGCTATAGACCTTGAGCTGACAATAGACCCCCCTCCCCCCCAGGCTATGATTTTCTGAAACTACATTATATAAGAAACAAAATGACACATGTTAGCCCTCTGTACGTTGGGGCGTTAACGTATGACGTCAACGTCAATTACACTACCCAAATTTACATATTCACGTTATAATAGAAGATACGCATTGTTGTACATATGCTAGTATTCGCCCTAAATAATGTTGGGTTTGTCTGCTAGTACATAAATCACTATTTCAAAGTTATTGACATTGTCAAGGCGAAGTTGACTAGCCTGTATAACGTAGTTTACATTGCATTTGACGTTTGTTTTTTTCCCTTAAGTGTCTAAATACATGTAATGTAAGGAGCAAATTTTAAGAATTTAAGTGTAAGGAAAAGTTAATGTCATATATATGACTGTTTCAATATTCCATTAAAAAAGAAACAATCTAAAGTCTTACAAAACTCGTCAGCAGTCACGATAAATATGTAACGTATATAACCACAACAAAAGCACGAAAAAAAAAGAAAAAAAAAAAAAAAAAAAAAAAGAAAAAAAAAAAAAAAAAACAGAATCAGACTAAATCGCTGAATTGGTGGACTGAAGTTTATTCTTCTTTTATTCATGTTCAGCTTAGATATTTTAGGCAGCAGTCAAATTATCAGTGGATACATTGAATGGGGACAGAAACCGTCTTATTTTTGAAGAATTTAACCTACAAAATGACCAGAAAAGCTACGAAAGCCAACATTAGCTGCATTTTATATTTCAATGTTATCTTTAATTTGTCTTCAGTAGATACTGTTGTATATGTAAACATGAAGAAATGTCAATGTTATGTGTCCTCAAACCATAAAAAAAACACATCTAAAGTGGATATTTGAAAAACAATCTAACAGTAACATTACGTTACATAATTGTAATCTGTCGAGGAATAAGATTTGTGAGTCATCTGTTATAAAAATTTTAGTTCCCTGGCGGCATTAAGTATTTATTGCTGTAGTATAAGCTTACCACTGGTAGTCACATGGCAAATTTAGCTCTTTGAAATAAATAAGAGTTCAGCAAGACGCACATAGATTGTTACAGCTGAAGCAGTTCGACCTTGCCTTCAATTCAGTCTCACTTAAAAGTGTCTTCATAAAAATGACTTTTTTTTAATTTTATGCATTAAATGAAGTAAATATAAGTTGATATATGCTGCAACTGATTAATATTTAGGTTCTCGTTATGATGGGGATAAAACCAGTTTCGCTACCTGTGCTGTTGGCTGAGCCATTCAATTACCCCACATACAAATATGCAACTGTGACTACCAGCCGAGGCAATCAAAAGCAGTACCAACTCTGCCAGCATGCATTAACACCATGTTTCTATGCTGTCAGCCGAATCTTCAGCCACGAGCCTCTTTGCACAGTAACTGCTTTACATGAGTTAGCAAATATGTGTGGCTCCCGTGATCATAACTTATATGTTAATTTGTGATCTGCGTGATCTGTTTATGCAGCTCACGGCCATCAAATGCATTTCAAAATGTTAACAATGTGAAAATTTAAGGATTATAGAAAGTGACATACTTTATAACGCATACAACATTCTGTCTTGAGCCTGTTCAGGAGTTCTTTTTTTCATGATGTTGTTACAAATATTCAAATGGTCAGGTAATTTTGCAAACCCCATGGTTTTATTCCCACGTGTTGATACTATCAAGGACTAAAGGTGTTACAAAATACAAATTATAGTCAGACAATTTTCAATAATGTAACAACTAAAATTGGGGCTTTATTCTCTAACAGTATTTAACATATTTGGACAAGGATGATTTGATAAGCAGTAAGATATCATAAATAGGCAGTTTACAACGGTTACCATATTCATTGCTAAAAAGTACACAATATGGTAATACAAGGTCACAAAGATCAAATGCAGAAAGTTACCTAGGTTAGCCCTTCCTTGGCGTGTATAGGTATGCACTATTTCTATTGTTTGATTATTTGCTCTTCAGAAATACTGTATTACTAGTTAAGGATATCGGAAATGAAGAATTCATAAACTCTCAATAAATACGTTGTATACGTTACTTGTTTGGTCTTTCTTTTTTTCCCAATATTATGCTGCAAAGCATATAATTACAGAGTAGGCAAATACATTCTGAAGGAGAACAACTAAGATTTGCTCATAGATATCTGAACAGCGATGACCAACATTAACATATTCTGTCATTTTCATTTGCCATTTTATTATGTGTGCGGAGCTACTGGAACATTGTCGCTTGAAAAAAAACATTTTTGTCCAACTAAACGTGTCTTTATGTTCTTTAGTGAATAGATTCTTTCAGAGATGATTGAATGTAGTTAGATTCTTTGGGAGATGGTTGAATGTAGTTAGACTTTAAAGAGCAAGAAACAAAAGCATAGAAATATAGATCATCTTAAACATAGCATTTATAGATAGCTACAGTATACTAGTAAACTGCCAGTGTCTCTTTTCTGTAATAAATATTTCTGATACTATTCTCCCAAACTCCTGGTTGACACATAATTGTTAGTTACATAAATGAACTAAGTAAAGCAATGTTTTGGCACTACTATTAATTTTTTTCAAAAGTTTGTTTTGTTTCTTAAATTTTTTTTCTTAAACTGTAACACAGCAATGTTGTTTTCTCTGGTAACGTAAAATATACAACAGTCTTACAAAAGTAAGTATACGCTGCCAGCAAATATCTATCTACAGTAGCTTTGATGCAGAACTGTATTTGGCTTAAGCCTTTAAACTTCACGTTACTGTTCTGCTTTATAGTTTTTCAGTGTGCACGTAAAAACTATAACAAATCATGTCAATAAACAATGTGGAGCTCCAGTTTTCATTGTTGATTACTGATTATTTAATAGTTCTAAACTAAACACGTCAAAACCCCTTAGCTTTTAATGGTATCAAACTGATCGCATATCATTTTATTCGAGCCCTATATGCTACATCAATGCTGGCTTTTAATAGCTGCGGCTTTATCTTTTTCTGAAGTATTTTTCATTTTATTTATTTATTTTTTTTTTTTTTTGGATTTTTCAGCTGTATATAACAAAATTTCAGTATGTTACTGTGTTTAGGTCTCAAATGTACAAATTGTAAAAGAAACAAACTGGACAATGTCATTATGAAATACTTTTATTTTTGATATGATAACAAAGTAAACAGCAAACCCCGTTTTACATGTGCAGAATATGTCAATGCCCTTAACATTACAATTTGAAGTATACTGTGTTCAATCACGTATAAAACACACCTTATAAATCCCTAAAAGTAATAACTGAGAGGAATGTTGATAGGTCCAAGTACACAATATATCATAAGAACACCCAGACTTATGTGTGTTATTTTTTTAATGTGACAGTGGAAAAACTGATTAAAGGTATTATAATAAAATATTTTAAATGTTAATGTTATTCACGTGACTACTAGTAATAGCTTATAATAGAAAATAAACCAGAATGAATTTTCTCTTATATTAAAAGAATATTTTGTGAAGAAATGCTACCAAAGAAAATAAAATGATTCTTTCTTCAAATTATATGATTTTAACAAAAGTAGCCCTAGGTAACGTATATAATCTATCATTATGGACGACTAAAATGCATTCAAAATATTGTTGAATTGCACCTTGCTGTTTAAATAGGCTGGCATATTCAATATTACCGTTTACTGTTGTTTTCCATTCCAATAGTGTAGTTCAAGCGCTTGAATTATACGGAAAGTGATAATTGTAATATGGAACATTCATAAGGGGTTACTGTGTTAAAAATCCTATTTCTCCCAAAGTATACAAGATAGGATTATAATTTTTGCAGATCTGAAAAGATCAATAAATTTTCTTTAACACACAAACAAACATTAGGTCTAATAGTAAAGGAATAACTTACAAAAAGAAAGTATTTTGGATGGAAATTGCAATTTTAATGGAGAGTAAAGAAAAACGTCACGTATACTACACCACGTAGGCTAAAGTGACGTTTCAAACATCATAACTTTTAGCTGTTGGATTGTTCTATTAGACTCTATTATTACTTTAAACATAGGAAAGTGACTTCTATTTTTTATAATTTTTGATATTTTTTATTTTATGTTTATTATTTTAATGGGTAACGTAATGTAACAGGCTGTTACAGCTTAAAGCCCCACTCGCCAGAGGGCTAACATGCTGCAAAATACTTCTAAGATGCTGGTCTTTAAGAAAAGTATGGTCTACAAAACTCCCCCTGGGGGGAGGTAAACCATATTTGGCTCATGGCCTACTAGGACACGACTCCGGCTTTCATGTAATAGCTCCAGGCGGAGATTACCACGATAAGGTATGATAGAATGTTGCAGAAATGAATTTTCAAGTGAATGAATTATTCAAAATGTAGATTTATCCAGTACTGTGTCTAAAGTGTGCTTAAACTGAAAGATAAAAGTAAATTCATTTAGTTTTTATTTTATTTTTCTGGTCCAGAGCTGCGCTAGAGAACCATTTTGGTTTCTGATGTTAGAACAGAAACGAAATCGTGCTAGTGAAATACAATTATAATTGATGCCGATATTCTTTGGTCTTATTAGCAATCATATGAAGGGCATAGGTCGGCTAACTTAAATTGGCGAAATAATTGGTATCACTGGTGCCGAATTGAAAGACACAATATAAATTATCTTATGATTATATAATGCCAATTAGTAATGTCGGTATGTTTAGAGATTAAGCTTTTGCTCAATTGTTGCTCATTTATGAAATTATTAATGTGAGGCAAACAAAAATCCACACTATCTGCATATTCAATATGCAGTTAACTCTAAAACCCAAACAAAACTTAGATTACTAATTACTAAATGAGGGTGAATTCCGGAAACTAAAGAAGAAAACCTGTGGTCCACGATGAGAGTTACAATGACGAGAGGCTGATGGAAGGACGATAGTGACAGGTTGTGTAATGAAACGTCTGAGAAGGTTACCGCCTTCGGAAATCGAACTTGGGACCGCTAGATCAGCGGGTCAGAGTTTAGCCTACTGAGCTACAGGGGCTCCTCGAACTTTGCCGATCTCTAGCGATTTAATGCCTATAATTTTGTTAGTAGGAAACAGAACACTTTATTTTTCTACAGCATTTAAGTTATGTTTATTTGCTGATTTTTTATATCTGAAAGAAAGTAAATTACTTAATTTACAAAGACGGTCTACATGCATGTTTTTTTATTCATTTGTTTCATTCTTCTATTTAATGCATTATACAAATCCGAAAACCAATGAAAATGTTATTATTTTATCAATTTTGAGCTCTCATGTTTATTATTATTTTAAAATTGATCCAGTTTCATCAATTTCATTTTAATTCAGTTCAAATATTACTCAATGTCAATTAAATCAATGTGTGAATATACACTATTACTGACACGGCACGCGTATAATTGTGAGGCAATATTAAATTGAGTCGCGACACGAAAAAAAATCAAGAAAGTGGCATATGCGCATGGCAATGACTAAGATTAGCCTAGGCGTTCGCCGAGTCTGGTCAAAGTCTTTGCTGGTGGCATGGAGATAGCTTAGCTACCCTTAAAGTACACAGCGAAGACTCTGATCAGACTTGCCATATGCCCACGCTGATCGGAGTCTTCACGTAGTACATATGACACTTTGTGGGTTTTGTCGTATCGCGGTTCGACTGGATTAGCGAAACGTAAGAATGTATGAAATATATATGCCGCGACTCGCCAAAACTAACACGGTGGCATGTGCACTTCGCGTAGATTCAGCAGTCCGAGCAGAGTCTTCCCTTTCCGAGTAAAGGGAGCTGAGAGTCTTAGCCCTCTCCATGCTGACAGCGAAGACTAAGATCAGCCTGGACACCCGCCCTGGACATGCGCTTACAAGACACCATAGGTCTTAACTATCCCTTTGCGGACAGCGAAGACTGGTTAGATTGGGTGGATGTCGAGGCTGATCTGAGTCTTTGCTGGGCGTACATTCGGCTTTGTTCGTTTTGTCATGTCGTGGCAAAACATCTGTTCTCTTTAACGATAAAATAAATGAATAATGTTTACTCACTCATTAAATTATAGGTTTTTATCATCATGAAATTTCAAACTTATTTTCACAAGACTTTTTTTTTTTTTTAATCAAAATTTTGTGCAATCAATCATATTTTTTCTTGACTGTTCTAACAAACCCCTCAGTTATAAAATTGTGCGAAATACAATTTATTTATTTATTGTTCTTGATAGTGTTGAACTTAAATTCTATGTTTGAATCAAACATACATTATGTCTTTTATGTTTGAAAGAGAGAGAGAATTTGGTCACGTAAAATTTTGATAATCATTGCATCAAGAGACTAAATGACATGAACTGTTAGTAAATAACCTAAAGAACGTCTTTTGCCCCTTATTGGCTGCAAAAATCATTTTGGATTTCTGGAGCATGACAATTCATTTTAAGAACCAAACATCTTTGAATAATAATTATAATTATAATAATAATATAATTCTTCTTCTTCTTCTTCTTCTTCTTCTTCTTATTATTATTATTATAAAATATCATCATCATGTGTTCTGACAGCACCATGCAAAGGAAATCCAAAAGGTTTAATTACATTACCATAATTATTTTATGCATGAGTCTGACTATTCTAAGAGACTCATGAAATGTGAAAGTCATAAAAATAGATATTTTATTATGATCGAGATAAGAATATTAGCCTCAGGAAATACCTTGACACCTGCGATTATCGCATACTGTCGTTAAGTTTCGGAGATCAACCGAAAGATCTCTGGAGATCTACCTGTCTAAGACGAAACTCAATAACCTAGATGATGAAGTACGAGTATTATGCCAGATGAAACATTTTTTTTTTTTTTTTTTTTTTTTTTTTTTGCAAGAAAATGTATAGATCCAGATGAAATGACTCATAGTGAGCCGTCCCACATGGATAAGCGCATTTTCGTCCTAGTCTTTGAATTTTGTAATATAATAGAAATTTGAAGAACGCATTTTTGTTATTGTCATTAATTCTTCAAACAATATTGTCGCCTGTTTTTGAGTTCGGCGGTTTAAAGGTTAAGTAGAAATTTCCTGTGTTGTGCCGTTCATATTGCGAAAAACAGGTAAGAACATTATTTGTTATTATTATTGCATATATGACAACTTAAAACAACAAACAAATGAACAATAAAACAAAAAGAAAAGAAAACAGCGGTGGCGAGAAGATGATCGTTGCGGTTCAGCCAAGCATTTATAATGATGTGAATTTCGCGTGTCTTTGAACTTAAGCTAATGTAATAAGAAAGAAACAATGTTGATGTCCAGTTTTAATTTGCAGTTCTAAATTTCACAGTTAGTTACAGTTTTCTTAAAAGAAAATACTGGTATTCCAGTTTCCTTGAGAACTTGGTATTCAAGTTTTAAAAACAATTATAATCACAAAGTCTGTATTTGGAAGTTTCCAAATATAACAATTTTTAGTAGATAACAGTTGGTAAGTCCAAGCTATGACGTCTTTACTTTACATTTGGTAAATCCTAACTAACTCTAAAATTCTTCAAAATAATCAAAATTTGTATAGGCCATTTGCTGTCTATAAAACAGGTCATTTTGAAGACTTGCTCTTTTATTATTGGTGATAGAATTGATCTGTTTTCTCCACTGGTATTGTCAAACTAATACATAACTGGAAAATGACTTTCAGAATTTTATCATATCAATTTTTTGCTTTTGTCTATTCAATCCTGTACAAAAAAGTTCAAAATTTTCACCTTAAAAAAAGGGGAGTACAATAATTTAATGTAATAGCCATACGCAATGCCCACGTATGCATCACAAACAAGAAACGTCTCAATTACAAAACTGCGTCTAGTATTTACATTACAAGTGTGTGTGTCTCGGATGGCAAAGTTAAAAGTTTTACTCCTAGCGTTAGATTTAGTGGCCGATGCAAGTAATTCGCACAGGTGGAAGTAGCTCAAACATAGGGTTACTTGCACATGGGGAAGTAACTCGCAACTGCAAGGCGAGAGGTGTCATGCCACATAAGCTTTGTCATCACAGAGAAACACACCCTTAATTCACTACTACTTTGAATACGCTTTAAGTAATTCATAAACATGGCCAACTGAGGAAAAGCATTGACCTTAAATATTTACAATACATACTGGTAAAGAACCTTATTACACTCTGATGGACTTTAAGCAATAATTACATAATTCAATGACTGGTAATGAATCTGCGATAATTTTGAGCAATTTACCTTTTTAAAGTTTACAGCCACAATTAAACAACATCCAAACACTGGAAATGAATGCTATTTATATGTTTTTCTTTTCCTCTTTTTTTTTACCGTATACTTAATAAGATATACATACTGGAAACGAACCTTATTGCGTCGAGTAAACTGTTAACATAATCGAATGACAAATGTGTCTAACGAAGACGACCTTGTCGCCGCCTAGCATTCGGTCTACTGTTTCTATGGCCCGATCTAGATTCAGCCAGATTTCCACGAACCATAGAATACCCATTAGGTCGAATGCAACTGTTTGGTGGGTGATATTCCACTTCGCCACATGTGTCACAAATAAAACCACAATATTTAGTAAAATGGCCTTGTGTTTGACAATTCTTGCAAATGTTAAAGTAAGCTGCACAGTTATTTGGATGGCCACAATCATTACGTCCACAGTTTTTACATTTTGATTCCGATAATTTCCTAGTAGCCAATTTAGTTTGTAATTCTTTGATCTGTAAATTGAGTTTTGAAACTGTTTCTTCATGGGCATCCCTATTACGGTCTAAAACTTGTCTAAGAGCTAAATACTCGCGATCCTTCACTGATAATGTTTGCCTGAGTGAATTTATCATTTCAAGTCTTTCATCGCACGATTCTTGGAACATCTCGCGTCGATCCCTCTCTTCACCCAAATCTTTGGTTAATGTTCTGATCTGTTGTTTCTCATCACTAAGTGCCTTCCGTAACTTTTCGGTTTCTTCAACTGACAGAAGCGCCTGCTGTTCCTCTTTGCGTAGCCGGCGCTGTTCGGCTGATATGAGACACTGAAGTGATGAAACAGGGTCTTTTAACTGTATGTTCTCTTCTTGAATCCTATTCATTTCCTTCATTGCGGCATTTAAGACCGATTCTATCAGGAGCAGTTGAGTGGGGTCACATGTCATGTGGCACAACGATTTTGGCATGAGTTTAGAGAGTTCCTCGTTTGAGATGTCATAAAATGGCATGGCTGCGCAAATGGACTTACGTTCAAGGAAACGCTGTCTCCTCTGTTGATCACGGAGTTTTTGTGCTCTGCTCTTCTGTTTCGCAGAAGGACTGAACTGTGAGGAAATGGCCACAGGCATAATGTAAGCCACCACAGGTGCTCCATACTGATTACTTTGATGTCCATCAAACGATCCTAAATGTCCAAAGCATCGAGAATTCCTTGTTCGTCTCCAGTACGAATAATCCATTTTATCCTTACAAAAGTTATCTCCGTAAACAAGTTCCTTTTCACTTTGAGGAAATACTCGCTTGTTGCTCGAGGTACCAAGATCTTTAAACGAGCTAAAAAGTCGTTTACCCGGATTGTACTCCACCAATTATAATGATGAGGATTTCGCGTGTCTTTGAGCTATAAGCTAATGTAATAAGAAAGAAACAAAGTTGATGTCCGGTTTTAATTTGCAGTTCTAAATTTCACAGTTAGTTACAGTTTTCGTAAAAGAAAATACTGGTATTCCAGTTTCCTTGAGGACTTGGTATTCAAGTTTTAAAAACAATTATAATCACAAAGTCTGTATTTGGAAGTTTCCAAATATAACAATTTTTAGTAGATAACAGTTGGTAAGTCCAAGCTATGACGTCTTTACTTAACAGTTGGTAAATCCTAACTAACTCTAAAATTCTTCAAAATAATCAAAATTTGTAAAACACACATTAGGCACGCCCACCTAATCAACAGAAATATGAATCATGCTGGCTAATCAAACATCAGATTTTTTACTTATAAAAACAATGCATTTACGCTGCCACAATCACACTTTGAGTAGCAGGTTAATCTCGATATCCATCAATTTGTTTGTTTATCAGATTGAGAACTTTTAACAGGTCTATTGTTTGACATAAGTTTTAGCTCCGTCTGAGACGCGGAAATGTGCTTATCAATGTCGTATCAAAACATGAAAGAAGGGTCTAGTAAATTTAGAATTTGGCACATTTCATTTTTACAAAATTTGGAAACTATTATCAAAGTTACCTTTATTGGATAAAATGTTAAATCACTGAAACACAATTTACAGTTCCAGCATCTAGGCTTCATTACGAAACAATCTGATACCAAACACATATGGATATTCACGTTAACTTAAAAACGTAAATAAATAAACGAGAAATGAATAAAATACAAAACAACAACATAAGCAAAAAATCCCAAATATTTACATCATAATACATTCAGTAATTGAGATTTACTTGAACGTAGAATATTACTACAACGTTTGCCGTGCATGTTAAACAAACAAACAAACAACTGTTTTGCCTGTTTGTTTGCATGTTATACATGGCTTACATGATATGTTTGGATGAACCGCCACCGCTGTTTTGTCGTATCACGCAATAAACAATCACTTCTCAATGTCAAATTCACTTTTTCCGGGTCCCAAACGTCCAGTAGCAGTCTGTAGCAAGTTTTAGCGGAGCCACTATATGTGATAGAGAACGGAAGGTTAAAGTCCCTGTTAATTCTCCGTGTCCAGAACTGTTCCGAACTTATAAATCCGTTGAATACTTTACAGGAGCTTCCAAAAGCAAGCGCTTGTCTGATGTCTAAGAAGTCCAAAATTATGATAATGACTTCGTGTGGCAGACGTCCTAGTCAGAACGTCATCTCGCCAATTTCCTCCTGACTCTGATTACTGTCTATGTCCTCCTATTTCTTCATAGTAACCCATGTGTATCTGGGAAGGTAGAATGACAGAGCTACTGCTTGGGCTACAATCAATTATGATTGGGCTGTCCGCATCTCCAAAAGTCAATTTTCTTTTGACTGGCAGCTTTGGTGTTTGAATTTCTTCTTGTTGCAACTTGTACCTTTCGTCATCTGTCAGCGTGGCATAACTCTCATCCTTGACAAAAGACATGATTGCCATGAGTTTTTCTACGGCAGCTTTACTCAGTCACGGTCATGACTTGGCCCGTGGCGGTGTTGGTGATTTTCGCCACCATTGTATTTTCTGTCTTTATGACTGTCAAACTTCTGTACCTGGACAGAAAAAGTGTCTGGTTGTCTTGTGGAGAGTCCATACTTTTTCGTCGGTCTGTGCGTAGCTATTTTCTATTTGTTAATGAAATGTTTCTTCGACTAATGTGGTAGATGTTTTGTCTGTCAAGTAAGGCCACGCCTCGTTTATTTCTTCAATTCTCGCACATGCGCAAATTTGTTTGTCCTGTTGCTCCCTCGATATCGGCACAGCCCCTTTTCTTTTGTGACTTTGCCCATGCGCTAGTTTGTTTGAATCGGTGATTGTTTGTCGCTTTGTTGTCAGTACCTGTCAGCCAAACATTCGGGTTTACCGCCATAAGTCACGTGACATCGCCAGCACAAGGACACGCCTGTCATTCTTCATTGGTAGTTGCAAAGACATTTATTTTACTGTTTTTGCATTTTTCATGGCTGCACATTCGCACATTGGTCACCCTTATCGTCTTCCTTTGTCCTAATTGAATAATGCCCAAAGCTAAGCGAGGAAATGGAATTTATATAAAATCTGTTAGTGTCAAGTGGGCTTATCAGTCTTTTCAAAGAAGACACCTGATACAGGTATTGGCCATAATTTCGTAACTCGCGCACTTGACTCACGTAACACGAGCCCTGCAATAAACAGTTTTTATACATTTCGTGCGCCATTTTCATTTTAGACCCCTTTGCGGTCTGCTTAAATCCACTGCTGGTCTTAATTGAATAACACTTAGGGCTAAGGCCAGAAAACTCGTGGCAAATTTACCCTTCGAGTTCAAACTTCAAATACCCTGGTATCATTCTGTTCCTATCGTTTTTTCAAAACGTGCCCAGCGGGTAAGTTTGAAAAATCAAACAGACTTTCGTTTGCCTTCAGTGTGCCGTCCACGTCGTCAATTCCCACTATATTCAAAACGTAGCTGTCTGTATCGTGGGTAAGGAGGGACACCCTTCCATCTTTGAACGAAGACTTCACAAACTCATAGAAGAATTCGTACGTTTTGAGCTTAGCTAGTTCGAGCACACAGAAGCCAACAGCGTAGGGCTTATTTAGAACCACCCGCTCTTTGTGCATTTGCACAGCTGCAAGATTATGGCCGAACTCGTGCAACGTAGCAAATGTTGGTAAGGAGACAAGCTCTAAATCTTAACCTCCCTATTTTCTTTCCCTATATCTACTCTAATAAGCTTGTCCGGAGTATATCTCTGAAAGTGTTTGAATGAATGCAAGAACCGTAACCTAATCGCAAGTAATGATGGAGTTATTTCTCTTCCCATTTTTTCATTCGACTACTGTAAGCATTACAAAGATTGACCGACACTTGACACATTGAAAGAGGGGAGTGAATTAAAGTACAGAGTATATGTACACCAACTATAACCATATTACAAGTAATGACGGATTTATCTCCCTTTCTATTGTTTGTAATAGTATTTTTTCGGAGCATTGAAGAGAATTTACTGAAACTTGATACATTGGCATAGGGTTATGATGACAAGTATTTCAGTGTATAATACCCGCAACCCTATCATTAGGTATAACAGAGTCATTTTTCGTCCTCAGTGACTTTTTGCAGTAAGGAAATCTAGTGGATCGAGGGCAGTGAGAAGAAGTGCAGAGTAGAAGTCCCATAGCCCAGCCAGGAAAAATTAGGGAGTTTTTGCCCTTACTCCATTTTGAGATAGTATACCTGTCTCGATCATATCTCTAAAATAAAGGGAATCAAATGAAACCCTTCTATCTCTTGGTTACTTTCGGAAACTTGAAGAATACATAAGCAAACAGAAAATTAGTAGTAGCATTTAAGGTTAACGACTCAACAATTTTAAAAAGATTAACTCCCTTGATCATTATTACAAAAAAAAAAAAAAAAAAAGATTTAATGTAGTTCTAGGCAATACGTCCTGAATTGTCTAGTTATAGATTTGGCCGTTTGTTGAGAGAATAATATTTGTGAAAAATAACTTAGCATTCAACACAGGCAACGAAGACAACATATGTGCCAACGATTTTTCTGACTATAAAACTCATTTTTTTCACATACTGCTTAATTTAATCTCAAATTATCGTTCTTACCGACCCGACAGCGAGTAACGCTTCTTAGTCGGACCAATTTTTCCGAATAAATTCCGTGTCGTAGAACACAGTGCAAAATTAAGTTTCTTCACCAATTCATTGTCATGGTCGTTGTACAACAAATTGGTGAAGAAACTTGTTTATTTTTTATCATTATTATTATTTGCACTGTATTTATACTAAGCAGCATTTGTTCAAAAATGGTCTTGCATGTATGTTGCCTTCGTTGCCTATGTTCAATGCCAGATCAGTGTGGATAAATATGATGATTTTTGGGAATCGCGGACCTCCTCATTAGTCAAAATGAATTTGCTCATACGTCATAACAGTGGAATAAACGAGGTAGACACTCTTTAAAAGACCAACAAACAATATAGGACTATCAAGATTTCTGCGGGACAATTTCACATTTCACTGGGCCTGCGAATTCACCCATGACATTTTATGTAACAGTCGTCAGACAACACCACTTCGGTATTTACCCCATCCTCGCGGATAGAACTGAATGAAATGTAGACAAAACAGATTGCTAAAAAACACACAAAAAAAACGACTGATTCGGGTCAACACAATTTGCGAATAGATTATACACGGGTTTAATACCTGTGCTTTCGACCGAGTCAGTCGATTACCATACATGCAAAAGTAGCTGTCGACCGAGACAATCGACAGCAGTATCAGCTCGGTCGACAGCCATTAACAACAGTACCATTTACCGTTACTGGTAATGCTTACGATCGTACTCTCGGTCGACAGCCACTTTGTATCGTACAGACTCGGTCGAAAGCACATGTAGCCAAATTGGTATTACCCCCGTGTTATATACCATCCACTAACATGTCAAGCTGACTTGCCCGAATCTCGCAGATGGAAAAAGTTTGACAGAAATGGTTGAGAGTGGCACGGTGCTTAAGATGAATGGGTCCACTTTCAGGGGCAATAACTCTACCGTTTTCTTTTTTGCCTCCATTCTCAATGCTGGTCAACTCTTAAAGGAAAGAATTTGCTCCTTTAGGAGCAAATTCTTTCTTTTAAGAGAAGACCTCATCATCCAGACTAGCAAAATAATAAGTCATAAAACTTGTTTCCCTATGTAAGGATTGCAGAAAAGCATGGAGGCGTACTTATACACTATAAAAAAATCCGTGGATTTTACGGTAGAGTACACAGAAACCAACTGCCGGTCCATTTCCGGTTATTTTTTACGGGCATCTATACCTATAAAGCATTTTTAGAGATCTCGATATGGTACAGATGTGCTAACTGATCGCACTCGAAAATACCTTTATAGTGTTGAAGGGATATATGACCCAAACAATACCTGTCTTATTCTACCCTATTCTGCGTGATGATTCTGCCAATGTTTACGGGCGCCCGTAAAAATAACGGGAAATGAACTGGCAGCTGGTTGCCAGGTATTCTACCATAAAATCTACGTTTTTTTGCTGTTTTTTTTCTACAGTGTACACATTCAGATAAATGCGTGAATTCTGTGAATTCGTATTGCAAATTCTGAGCCAAGTATAATAGGTTATTCTTGAGTTGGATAATGGAAAATCCCGAGCATCTTTCGTTAGCTCATTTTACTTTTAGTTGTTCAAGAAAAGTGCCTTCTTAACATTGCTTTGTCATATATATTTCTAATAGTGTCCTATTTTGTAGTAGTGTTGTAAGTGAGTCTAAACTACCACCAAAGACCAAACGTGATTCCACAACTAGAAAGTGTGTTTGTGAAACCATATGCGTGCCACAAAAGGTGTCAAACTTTCCATGTTTAAGCATGAAAAGGGGCACATTTCTGTCACGTTTTATGGTAATTCCTCCGAAGTTAATCAGATAATCCACATACTGATTCCGAGCTGCGTGCTAAATATCCTAGCTCAAACAGTTCTCTAGATATATAGTCAAAATTATTGTTTTAGGTAAATGCCTAATCGTACTGACTATCATAGGAATAACTCTCTAACTATTGAATGCAGAGTTATGTAGCCTTTACCAAAATATTTTACATATCAAGAACACCCAATATACCAAAAATTAGCTTCCTATGTGAAGAGGTTCAGAAGTTGGGAAAATGCCCCTTACAAACAAGGGGCATCACTTAGTCATTTTTGATGGAATTTGCCCAAAAGTTAATCAGTCCTTGCAGATCTCACCATCAACCTGTGTTTAAAATATCACCATCCTTTCTCGAATACTTTTTGAGATACCCCGGTAATTTCCGGGACCCTGCTACTGTACTCCTTGACCACGCATGCAAGCAGCCGTAGAGCCTTTAAGGGCAAGACGGAAGGACGAATCAAAGGGACGATAGACAATAATGGACGGACGAACAGCGCTCCGTTACTGCGGCTATGGATACGTTCCGCTGAGGTGGGTGGGTGGGCGGGGGGGGGGGGGGGGGTAACGTCCTTACAAAATACACACAAATAAAATGAAGAAGAAAGATCAGTGTGTGGAACATACGCTTAAGGCTATGCTATTGTTAAATTAGCAAAACATGATTGGCTAATTCTGTGCATTTTCATTGGTCATGTGCGTGAGTTCTTCTTACATGTATTTTTGGGTTTGACCGTAGATTTGGCGCTAGAAATGGTGACGGTGAATCATGGATTTTTGACACTGACTCTACCTGCTGAATTCTTGTTCATTCCAACATATTTGGATCTGTAAGTAGATGTAGTACTTTTCTATTTAGGTTGGTTGATTGGTTGTTTTGGGTTTAACGGCCCTTCCAGACATATAGCCCCGGTAGCTCAATGGGTAAAGCGCCGGCCTACTGATCTAGTAGACCTGGGCTCGAGCCCCGCTTGTGGCGAGAAACTTTCCCCTACCGTAAACGGGGTTCCATTGCACACATCCTTTCATTATCATCCTCCCATCGACCTGATTTGACTGAAGTACTATTGAATAGAACGTAAAATCGAAATTTTCATTCATCCATCCATCCCTTTCAGGCAGTATTTCGGTCTACATCGTGCCCTTTCTATTTAGGAATAGCAGTAATTTGGTTTCCTGCCATAAAATCTTTGTGAACTTTGCAGTCCCTTTACCTATATAGTCAACTCACTTTTTTGTGGGGGTGGGGTGGTCGGGTCGGACGATTGCGCTGTGTATCTTTCAGCGCTGGGGCGTCTACTAATTTAAGATAATAGCAGGCGGCAAGGGCTGGCTGTGCTTGTAGCAGGTGCGGGATGGGGTTTGGTCTCGTCTATCATGGAGCCCCGTAGCTCAGTATGTTAAGTGTTGGCCTGCTGATCTAGCTCCCGGAATCGAACCCCGCTGTTGGTGAGAATCTTTTCAATTATAAACGGGGCTGCATTGCACGCAGCCTTTAATTATCACCCACCCATCGTCCTGATATGACTGAAACACTGTTAAAATGGACGGAAAGTCCCAAGTTATCCATCCATCTCATCTATCCTATCCCTCTTCTTTACGGACATACTGGTTCAAAGAGCGTTTCCAAAACAACCAACTAGCCAATGTTTTTTTGTTTTGTTTTGTTTTTTGACATTTTGGTCCCGGTTTCTAATACTGACACCACGTCAAGAAAATATAACGTGGAGGACAGTTGTGGTTAGTTGGTTGTTTTGGGTTTCATGGCCCTTTAAGACAGTATTTCAGTCTATGTATATCGGACCGTCTCTCAGAAAGACGGAGAAAGGAAAGAGATCTGATAGGGGAGAGAGATAAACGTGTCCAAACAACCAGCACCCGCACCAGTGCAAGCACAGTAGGCCTTTGCCCTACTATTAAATAAAAATTAGTAGGACGCCCGCGCACTGAAAAAGAACAGTTGTGTATCAATCTATAGGTCTAGTATACGTATATATTAAGTTAAGCGCCATTGATGAAAATAGCAAACAGCGTAGACCCTGATGAGGCGGCCTGTAATGATGAGCCGCCTTATCTAAATCTACACTTGGCTATATAGTCATATTTCCGGAGGGAGGGAGGGGGTGGTGGAATTCCACTATATAGCCATTTTTCCGCTGGGATGCTGGGATATTATAGTATGGAAAAAATCATAGTCATTTTTTCGGTGGGGGGGGGGGGGGGGGGCTACTAGTGGAGAAAAGCTACTCTCTGACATATCTTTTTTCTGTCCATATATACTTAGATTTTTACTGTCGTTCATGTATCGGTCGTGTTGACTGTGATAATTCGCCTTCTTTATAATCACGGGATCCTCAGTTCGAATTCCACAGTAACGTATGATCTTGTTGAAATACTATACACTGTAAAAAAAAATCTGTAGATTTTACGGTAGAATAACTGGAAACCAGCTGTCAGTCCTTTTCCCGTTATTTTTACGGGCGTTAGCCTGTAAGACATTGTTGGAAAACACGAAATGAAAGTTTTGTGTTAAAGATTTACGCCCTTGTTTATAATTACAAAAACGTTTTCATGAAATATTTACTCAACAACTGCTAAATAGTCCTGTATTACATTTGACATTAGATATTAAGAGCAATTTTTATGAAAAAAAAAAAGATTTTAAATCCAGAAATAAAATGAATTTTCTACAGTCGCGGACCGCGATCGAAATTGCCTCAATATACTCTGACGTCACTAGCGCGTGCACGAATTAGAAAAAAACCCTAGGTATGGTCATTTGACCGTAAGGCGTGGTATCGACTTTCCTATTGGTCCACGCCTATATATGTTCATCTACATATTCGATCTCGAAACTATATTCTAATTAAAAATTACATCACATGGAAACCTTTTTTCAGAACTTTTACAGTGGATTTAGATATTACTATAATAAATGAGCCACGACACGAGAAAACCAACAAAGTGGTTGTGCTCCCAGCGCAGACTCAGATCAGCCTGGTAATCCCCCCAGTCTGATCAGAGTCTTTGCTTTGTGCTTTTAAAGGGTATAAGAGTCCAAGCTAGCTCCATGCGAACTGCGAAGACTCTGATCAGACTAGGCGGATGCCCAGGCTGATCTGAGTCTGTGCTGGGCGCACAACCATATTGTTGGTTTTGTCGCGTCGCGGCTCAATTATATTATCTAACGGAATTAGTAAAATTGTTTATTTTGGAGACGCTGAAAAAATGAGGGAGTATACTTATAAGCACTTAGCGAAGAGTGATCAGACTGGGCGGATGCCCAGGCTGATCTGAGTCAGTGCTGGGCGCACAACCACTTTGTTGGTTTTTCTCGTGTAGCGGCTCAATTATATATTACCGTAAACATTCCAAGTATTAGGGCATGTAGGTCATAGAAAACAGAGCGGACCCAGATCAGTCTGATCAGAGTCTACACTGTTTGAGGAGACACTGATTTCTTTTCACTGATAAAAAAAGAAAGAAAGAAAACATGCGACAAGTAGTACCAATAAAAAGAATTTGCGTTCAGTACCCTTATTTACAGATACAGAAGTATATTGCTTTCTGTCAAATCTTTTGTCACTTTGTATTACAGTATGTAGTGTATAGATTCCTTGCGATTTTACGGCATTTTCAACAGTATTTCAGTCACACCAAGACGATGACAGGGTGACAATGAAAGACTATGTAGTGGAACCCTGATCTGAATGTGCCCTGTGAATGCGCGGTATACCGCGAAGTTTACTATAGTGTTCTTACTATGTTTTTTTGGTTTTATGCCCCCACCCCCGCCCCCAACGCCTTCGGGTTGACGGGGGCATACTGCGATGAGCTTGTCCGTATGTGTGCACGTCTGAAGACCATGTTAAGATATTTGGCCCACGTAGACTCTCCCCGCTTACAAATGGTAGGAAGTTAATCTCTGTGAGTCCAGCAGGAATTTACTAAAACCATGATCTCATGCCCTATGATTCATGGTCCACTGACGCTGGAATTTAGCTTTAGAGACTTTTGCCATAGGTATATTCTTAAGTTCTATTCATGGTATAGCAAGCTGGTTTGTTAAAGACCTTACTTTTTGTAAGACCACCAGTCTACTTTCATTCCAAGGATTAATGCCTCGGGTCGGGGCCAGAGGTCAATATCTAGGACATCATAGATATTCATTGAGAGTCAGTGAATGAATATAATGCTTTAGATGTTGGCTCAGTGTGACACAACCATGGACCTTAATATACATCTGTAGGCCATCGGCCTATATTATATTGTCCAGAGATTTTGCCTTATATTTTTACGGTTGTTTTATGAATTTTGCTTCCATAATGCACCAGTCATTTGCTACCACGGCCCCTGGGGCCACGGAATAGCGGGGACATTGACTTTTCACTCTGCAAAGCCCTGGTATATGCCCTGGACTGTGGGAACATTTTTGTCACATCCCTGGTAAAGGTCTCTGCCCCCAGGGGATTGTATACATATAACGAGTTGTCCGAAGACAACAAATCGTGCCTTATGGGAGCCTGATTCTCACAATCACTGAACCATAACATGTAGGTCACAGTGACCTATAAATAACATGGTGTCATTCGCAATGTCAGACTGATCCATTATGTCAGGTATCATGTTAATCCATCGGTCAGTGTTGGAAGTATAGTGCAAAATCACTGGATCATCAATAAAGGTCAAGGGCACAGGAGTCAGCATGGATGCTTTGCAGCTGCTGCAATTATAGGGATATGCTATTAAACCAAGTATCAACTCTCTTGTCCCAAAGGTATCTTCAAAACTAAAATTCGTGCCTTAAAACAGGGCCAAACAGCAAAGTCAGTCAACCGTGACATATGTGTCAAGGACATACGATTTGTGATGCAGCTGCTGCAGTCATCTGGATGTGTATATATGTACGAAGTATGATGATCACAGCTGCTGTAGTTTGTAAGATACAAGGTTTAACATCGAGTTAAACGCATTTCTTAACATTGGTTAACCTGATCGCAGACGCCGATAATGACGCTGAGGCTGATGCTAATGCTAGTGCTTACGCAAACGCATACTTCGACTACGACGCCGGGGGTATAGCATAAGCTCTAGACAACTGTCCTTGGCATTCACTAAGGCGCTCTTCACTGAACGAAACTTATAATCGTCCATCTTATATTTAGGCTAGAGTTGTTCTGCAAATAAAACGTGTTGGTGAAAAGAAGTAACTTACATACATGAGAAAGTCCCTTGCGAAAGCCCTTCAAGTTATTTCATTTCAATAGGACGCGTACTTCTTGCAAAGACGCAGTCGGAACAAAGGTACCCTCATTTCAAAAAGTCACAAACTTTGCTACGGAAGAAATGATTTCAAATGTCGTAGTTCTTGAAGCCAAATCTTATCCTTAAGAGGTAACCAAATCATCTTCAATAAAGATTTAAAAGTAGTGACAGTTTTGATGCGATCGGACTTGCCGTTAGGTCCACGCAATAACGCAAATAAATGCATTGTCGCTAATTGAATTCCAGAAGTTCAGCTGCGAGCACATAACCCAGATACACGTACAGTTCGCGCTGCTCCGTAGATGTAATTATTGGCAGTACGGCATAGAAATTTTTACGATGTAGCATTGTTACTGGATGTCTTCGGTAACATTTCGAGGAATGGAATTCATCCCAGAAATACCGTTTAATTGATATTTTAAAGTTTATCCAGAAACCGGAAGTGTACGGAATCCGTGATAATTTACGGTTGCGATATGGACTCACTAGGTTCTATAGGATATGGTTTTGTATGCCAAGATCTAAAAAGGCACATACATTTACTTCACCTTGATGTTTTAGACGATTTCGAAATCTTTTTTCATTTCTCGGAAAATGCATTATTTAAAATTGCGTATAAACTACGAATCTTAAGAAATTTCAACATTTTCAGTATTTGTTGGTTCTGGTAAACCACATCGCTCACATTCGCGCTTAAATCTGCACGAAAATCGCGTTAAAGCGACGTTTTACCTAAAAATTTGCATTTTTGGGTAGTTTCTCCCCAAAACTGTGACAAAGCATCACAGACGTTTCAAAATATCGCTAAACTGAAGTCCATTTACATGCAAATAATTCCTGATTTTATGCATTTTGATACTATCGCATTTAGACAGAATAAAAGAAATCTGAAAAGTGGACGGTTATAATATTCATTCCGTGAATAAATCCATATTCTGACAGTGTGTCGCGGTAAATTTCGTCAAAACACTCCACTATTTTCCCCGCTGACATATTTAATTCAGGAGCGGCTGTAGTGTTGTGGATAACACTCCAGACTACCAATCCAGGGGTCGCAAGATCGATGCCCCGCTTCTCCGGTCTTTCGGATGAGACTTTAAACCGAGGTTCCGTCTCCATATGACCTCGATGTTGGTGGGACGTTAAACCCGAGTTCACTCACTCACTCATATTTAATTCAATAACACTTTACTCCGTAGACCATATGGATATTAAAGGCATGGGCGTTTTACTCCGCATGGGTATTTGCCCCACCTCACCCTGGGTTAAGAGAATGAAAATTTCGTTAAAATGGTCTGGGTCACATGGCCAATATGGCCGCCACGCTCATATATGGTAAAAACCTTTAAAAGTCTTCTTTTCCAGAACCAATTGACCGATGGCCTTGACAGTTGGCGTGTAGCAATGGGCACTTGAGTACAATCAAGATTGTTCAAATGATGACCTTGGGTTAACCTTGACCTTTTTTACGGCAAGGTCAAATATGGGAAAATGCTAGAACATAAGATTCTTAGAAACTGTTAGAAACTATACAATCAAAGGTAAAACTTGACAGCTCTTACATCAGAAAGTCTTCAATATCGATCGGACGACACATCACCTTTTACAGTGCACTGTTTAGCTCTTTGACCGAGTCAAACATGTTTCTTTTTGCAAATATATGTCCAAACGGCTTTCCATAATCAATTCTCATGACTAAGCTAGCTAAGCAATTCATTTCAAAGAAAGTGTTGAGGCGTCTATACGGCATATAAACACTTCGGGACAGAGCCGGAGCCCAGAAGTGTTCATATGCCGTATAGACGCCTCAACACTTTCTTTGAAACTTAATAGGCTATGGACTTAGATTTGCTAATGCAAGTGTCACACTATAACAGTGGACTCGACAGTATCGGATCATCGACAGTATCGGATTACTCTTAAGTTATCACCCATTTTTCCCACAAATGAAGCAAATATTTTTTGCCATTATATTACAGTCACCAAGTTAGACCAATGGCAAAAAAATAAAAATCGATCGAAATCTGCGTCTGTGAAACCAATCATAGTTGTTGAAAAGCTTGGCCCCTCTTCAGCGGCGCTAGCAATTTGCCTGTTGCTCGGTACCCCCAAATTTAAGCTATTTTATCATAAGGCGATTGAAACCAATGTGTCCTGGCATCCTTAAAGGCCCCATTGCTCTATCAGCAGGAAAAATTTTATTGTGAAGTCTCGCTGCATGCTTCTCACTACAGTTTAGTCACTGTATATGATCGTGATTGGACGGTTTTAAAATATTAAAACATCCTTGGGATTCTCATAAAAACGATTTAAAGAATATCTAGTCATTTCGATTTCACAAACTTCATTTACATGATAAAAATACAAGGTACAAAAGATAAAAATACAAGGTACAGGTATAAATACAAGTTACGGCAAGGATTCCATTCATTGCCTCGCTGTTGCGTAATTACATTGCTCAACTGGGAACCAGAAGTAAAGCACATAATTTTCATGGAGAGACTTGTAAATTTTTCAAAGACCTCTGTTTTTCCTTTTTGCCAGTTATGTGACACGATGACCAATCGACATTTTATCATCAATTCGGAATGCTGTACCAGTTTTATCATGATTTGTGCTTTGGTGATTTTTACCACTTATAGGACTATGGAGACTTTAAAATTGCAGGCAGTCATTATTTTTGTGACATCCCAGTATTTGATGAAACTAAAGACTTGAAAAGCGGGGCACCTATGAGATCATTATCTAATTTGAACTGAAATACAAGCCTCAGCTGGAAAACTGTATGTTGGATGTATGGTCTGATGCGGAAAACAAGTCATAAATCGACTACCTGAGTGGCTGAGGTGTCTTCTTTCAAATAAGATCAGTATAAAACTAAGACAGAATCTTTTTTTTTTTTTTGCAAAATATCCCCAATCCCACGCCCCATACGCCAGCATATAAGTTTTTAAGTTTATTTTCATAATTTAAAGGTAGGTTCCTGGCCTAGCGATAACAATTATGTTCACAAAATAATTTTGTCTTTTTCTGGGTAGTATTGAATTCTCTTATTTTCTGAAACTGTTGCTACTGAGAAAATCGTCAGATGTCGTAGAAAATAGTCGTTTTCCCTTTGGTTTATTTTCTTTTGTTGGAATTCCAGTTCTAAAAATAAACATGTATATATGTCTACAAGTCCGCAGTCTCTGATGTCATTTGCCAACGGTTAATTTTCTCTTGCCGTGAGCTCTTCCAGAGGTCCTGGCATGGTGGATGGGTTAAAACTATCCCGAAATGCAATGCAGCATGATGTCAGCTATGTTATCTATTTTTGGCGCGAACTAAAAATAGCGCTAACTGGTGTGCGAAGCAGAGTTAGGAAATCCCTTGCAAAACGACTTTTCTACGATTTTTTGATTTACACTTTTTAGTGAAACTTATTCATTTCCTCTTTATAAGTGCTTTCCAACAACTTGGATAAAAAATCATCAAAATCATGATGCATTCCAAAGTACAGGAACCTACCTTTAAGCAAAGTAGGCTATAGTTAGCCCATGAGTACATAGTACAAATAATGCTCAAATGCTGACTACACGTGCATCAAAAGACAGGTAGCTAAACTAATCTTTCACCGAATTCTAGATTTTGAGCAACGTCATGTGAAATGATTTCCACGGTGTGTGCATATCAGGAAATGTCAGATCAGCAACACAGTCTGGTCAGACACCTACCTGTTGACAGAAACAAACCATATAGAATCAAAGCTAATAAAATACATGAGGATTCTGACCAGCCGATTCGGAATTTTGTGCTACACACACGGTGTCAGCCCCCTTCCCACAGGACGTCGCTCATATACAGACTACTAAAAGTACGATATTACGGAAACTTGTGTGAAAAACATGCCAGTATCAGTAATGATTTGAGGACTGCTGTTTCCAGCGGGCACACAACGCTGACCCAACACTGAATCACCGCTGTTTCGATGTCACTACGTCGAACCAACGCTGAGTCCATGTTGTTTCGGCTTCCGTTGAATCGAGTATATATGATAATAAATATTATGCGTAGCACAACTAAGCTTCTGTTAAACAGTCTGAAGAAACATTCGAGATCAGCTTGTAGGCTCAGACTAATGCCGGAGAAGTCGTTAAATGACCAAGTCGTGTTTATACACTGATTGCATTGAAAAATCGTTAAGGCGGAAAATCAACGTAAATTTGTTAATACTGATCTGACACTACGGTCTTATCAGGGTCTACATTTTGCAAAGGCAGATTATTTTCTTCTCTGTTCGAGTTGTTCCGTGCTATGGGGCGCAGAGAATTTTCAGTGAGCTAAGAATGTTTGGCATACTTGTACTTTTGTATACATTCTCATAACCGTTGCTGGTGAAGGACCACATGAAGAATATCGTTGAAAGTCCGTAAATATTTTCTCTGAGAGTTTAATAGGACCAACTGTTTATGTAGCAAAATCATTGAAGTCAAGTAGGTTGGCAGAATACCTCGGAGGAACTGTCGCACCTGATTCGTTACTGTCGTAAGACCCTTCTGTAAGTCTCGATAGGTTATCTGCCCTTAAAGGAATAAATTTAGTAAATATTATGACATGGATAGATAGAAGGGATATTTTGCAACTGTTATGTGTAATAACATACATACTTTTAGCGTTCACATACAACAAGACAGGAGTTTTTTTTAACTTGATCCGATACTGTCGAGTCCGCTGTACGTATCAGCGGCGTATTTCACAAAAATTACATACGCGTGTCGATCGCAAAGAACTGTGGCGTATTTTATGCAAATACGCCACAAATCCTGAGAAGTACGCGGCGTATGTGTAACGATTCTGCGACGTACCTTTGACGTATCTGAGGCGTATGCGTGGCGTATGTGTGGCGTATAATGCGTTGCTGTGGCGTAACTGCATGGCGTTTCATTTTTAAATGCAACGTAACTACTGCGTACTAGCGGCGTAAACAGCTGCGTCTAAATGTTCCTGTGCTCTGCACTGCTGTTTTTCTTTCAAAAGCAGTCACTGCAAGCTTTTCTTTCAAAAGCAGTCACTGCAAGTCACTAGCAAAACATTATGCCCCCGCCCCCCCCCCCCCCCGCAAAGAAGTCACGCCCAGGAAGCACCATGGGAACGGGGAAATCGGCTGCACCCACCGAGCCAGACCTTCGGACACAGTCAGCTGTCATCACTGAAATCCAGCAGCAGCTGAGTCTGAGACAGCTGTGACCCTAACAGGCGACAAAGAGGCCAGGACCTATGGGGTGCCGATTTACTACGTATTCCCTATTTATAGATATCGATGAAACTTATGGACATCCGAGAAAGGTATATCCATTCTCCGAGTAAGTGATATTCCTAATTATCTCTGAGTTTCCCTAATTATTTATGGATATCCATGGGTCGAACCATGGATGACCATCATTCGAATTATAGATACCCAATCATCTGAAAGATTGATGGATATCACCAATTCAAATTATGGATATCACTTTTCCGAGTTATGGATCGAATCATAGGTATCCATAACTCTGCCAATTTATGCATATCACTTGTTCGAGTTATGGATTTCAATAAGTCGAGTTAGTGATATTCTTTTATCAAATTAGTGATATCCACTTATTATTTAGATTTCTGGATATTATCCATAATAAGAATAAGTGATGTTTATGAATCGGATTGTGGATGTCGATAGTTTTGCCTGTTTATTACGATGGCCCAGATGGCTCACTTTTCATTTCCAAACTACTTCACAATTCCGAATTCTGAATTCCGAATTCTGAATTCCGAAATTCGTAGAACATACTTAACGCTTGATTATAATGACACATTACACTTTGTCAAACCTCTGCATGATAGGGATGATTGCTTAAATATGAGCCGCGACACGAGAAAACCTCCACAGTGGTTGTACGCCCGGCGCGGACTCAGATCAACCTGGGCGTGCGCCCATTCTGATCTACGATGGCCCAATAGGCTAACTTTTCACTTCAATACTACTTCACAATTCCGAATTCTGAATTCCGAATTCCGAATTCTGAATTCCGAATTCCGAAATTCGTAGAACATACTTAACGCTTGATTAAAATGACTCTTTACACTTTGTCAAACCACTTTTTTGGTTTTCTCGTGTCACGGCTCATATTTAAGCAATCATCCATGTCATGCAGAGGTTTGACAAAGTGTAAAGAGTCATTATAATGTTCTATGAATTTCGGAATTCGGAATTCAGAAATCGGAATTCGGAATTGTGAAGTAGTATGGAAATGAAAAGTGAGCCAATTGGGCCATCGTAGATCAGAATGGGCACATGCCCAGGCTGCTCTGAGTCTGCGCTGGCCACACAACCACTATGGAGGATTTCTCGTGTCGCGGCTCATATTTAAGCAATCATCCATATCATGCAGAGGTTTGACAACGTGTAAAGAGTCATTATAATCAAGCGTTAAGTATGTTCTACGAATTTCGGAATTCGGAATTCAGAATTCGGAATTCAGAATTCGGAATTCGGAATTGTGAAGTAGTATGGAAATGAAAAGTGAGCCAATTGGGCCATCGTAGTTTATGGATATCACTTATTAGAAATATGGGTATCAATAATTAGTCTAATAACAAGCTTCTACGGTGATTTATGGCTATCCATAATTCGAGGTATGGATTTCATTGATTCAGTTCGGTTTATTGATATCACTGATTCAAATTATGGATGTCCATCGTTCAAACTATGGATATCCGTAATTCAGCCTATTTAAAGATATGTATGGTTCGAATTATGGATATTCATTGATTGAATTTGTGATATAAATGGATAGGCTGAGATATGGATATCACTTATTCGAATAATGGACATCCATTAATCATATATTTATAAATAGGGATTAGATGGTGAAACTGCACCTCATAAAGACCGAGTTAAAAGCTCCCTTCTTCAGTACTGGAGAAAGTGGATCTTCCAGGTCCATGACTATGAAAAGAATGAAAACGAACAAGAAAAAATGTGTTCTCTGCCTATGAACGTCGTGTTGACGTAGTAGGTACTCCTGCAACGCCGAAACAAAATTGACAACGTAACACCTACGCAGCGGCAACGCCACAACAGCGCAAGGTGCTCATTCCTTACGCAGTTCGTACGCAGTTCATACGCCATGATACTCCACAGAAGCATAATATGCGTCATTCATTCGCACCTGATAAGAAAAGAACGCCGTAGATACGCAGTGAAAACGCTTTATACGCCATACGTACGCCACAGTTACACCGTACTCGTTTCCATGGCGTACCCAGCGATCACGCTACGTACCCGCTGCGTTACTGCTGCGTTGTTTTCGTTTTTACGTGTGACGTATGTATGGCGTATCAAACGTGCTACGTACGTGCGGCGATTTTTTTCAAACCGGTTTGCAAAATCGCTGAACCCTGGCGTACAAAGAGATCGTGCTGCGTATCAGCTACGTAAGCTTTCGTTGCTGTGGCGTTCCTTTCTTACTGCCACGTATCAGGATATGCCGTACATATACGCAAGCTGATACGCCAATGTGTGACACTAGCATTAGACAGTATGTTCTTGCACACCGGATAGAAAATGCCATTCTTTTCACCTGGGATAGATAATCTCATCTTACCCTGGTGTTCTGACCCAGGACCGGAAAAAAATCACGAGCTATCAATGCATTGGTTGTATAGGAGCTCACGTACCTGCGTCGTCAAGTGACGTTGGCATTTTAGATGATGACGTCACGAAGACGGTAAAAATGACGTCAGTTTATGCACGCCAGTCGTTGACGTAAAGAGCCGAATGTCGGTCGTTGAAAGCGGTGCCTTCTTTCAAAATCAAATTGAAACCTCTAAAGCACTAGAATTACGCATTTTAAGAAGTTCTGAAGTTAAAACAAAACATGGTGTGCAAGAAAAAGTATCTATCATTGGTGTGAGGTGCGGATAGAAAAATCTGTCACTCGGGATCACTGTTTGGCATCACTCGGCAGGCCTCGTGATGCCGAACAGTGACCCTCGTGACAGATTTTTCTATCCGCACCGCACACCCATGACAGATCCTTATAGTCTAGTCTATAAAAAATTCCGGATAGCACGAAATTATCAGAAATGCGCACTGAAAATGGAAAACTTCGCAATTCTTTTGAAAATTCCAATGAATGTGCATGTAAAGTGTACATGTTAAGATAGACTTGTAATTAAAACGGCAAGGGAAGCAAGTAAATACTGGCGGTTTAGAAAAATGAAAACACCTTCGTGTAGGTAATACACCATGCTTTCAGAATATGTTATGAATATGCAAATAATTTGAGAAAGGTAAGAAAAGCATAAAATCATTAATACGAAAGTGACCCACTTGAACTAGGTTCGTCATATTTGGCATTCTGTTTTCAAATAAAGCAAGAGTTATCTGATTAAAACGTTTGAGCAAAATCTGTAAAATGTTTGACTGAATTATGCCTCTTTTCAGATTAAATCAAATTGTCAGATAAACCTTGGGAGCCAAATACCTCAAGAATTCTTTGAGACTGTTGTGTCATAATCCCACCAGGCACATGACGTAAAAATAACGTCGTACTGACGTCAGTGCGACGTTACTACGTCATACCGACGTTACTATGGCGTCATTTTGACGTCATGTGCCCGCTGGGATTCAAAGGTGACCTGATGAACTTTTGTGCCAATTCTGCAAATTTCTGACTGAATTATGCCCCTTTTTGGACTTAATTATTATGTCTTGCATATGTCCTCAAAACGGGGTTTTAGTCTGAATTGTTTTGTTCCTTTACGTCCACGGTAAACAGCGATGATCATGTCGGGACGGTCAGTTAGCCTAACCAAACTGTTCTTGGACAGGCTCAAACCTCCACACTATGCATACCATAATCGATTTTTTGAAGTACGGCGGAGGACCCGATACATGCCGAGGATACGGACTACGCCGGTGAAACATCGTTGCGACAGGATCATTTCTTGAGGCAAAACTCTTTCATTTTACAATAGAATACTGCGTTGTTTCTGTCGATTTTGCAAGTATTTATATTGAGGCTTAAATTCATATCGTATAGTATTTGTGAATTTATCTGATTCTTGTGTAGATTCACACGGAATCGCCAGGGAGCCTTTTACAACAGGTTTTTGCTGATAAAAGTTCCTCGTATTTAATTATTGTGTAATTATATGTTAATTATATCATTTGGCAAGTGTTTTGTATCTTTTTTGTTCAAATTACAATCAGTTTTATGTCAAGTAAACGATAGATACCGACAATAAATTTGAGTTCAGATCAGTTGGTCAAACAAAGCATGATAACTTTACGCCGGAGAATTTTCCTGTGAATGTTTGGCGAACGCCTGAGGATGATAAAGTTTGCACAAAATTTCCTCATCACGATTTCGTATAAAATGTTGACTTTGCACAGTTTTATATGTTTAGTTCTTTCCATCAGCAGATCCTACACGTCAGAGCAATTAATACTGCTTTCAAATGACAGCATAAAGCCGCGTACTTCACAGTATCCGAACGCACTGTATCATCTCTTCCGGTTTTCATAGCGTCGAATCGAGAGTACAAACATTCGCTTATAACCAGTAGTCGGAAATCATTGTGTTTTGAGATTTTCTCCGGAATCTGCTGTGTCATTCCAGCTTATTCAGCTTTGAAAATGTAAAGAGGTAAGTTTAATATAATTTGCTCTTCGGTCTTTTACTTCATTGCCCTGTACAATGTCGTGTATGGGTGGACAGTAAATGGTACAGTATTCAAATTGCCCTTGGCATGATTCTAAAACCATTTTGAACCTTTTCTTACATGTTTTATAAAAATCTTTAAAACAAACGGAAGGCGGTATCAATCTACAGTTTGTTAGTTTTGATAATGGGATGATTGCTAGGTTTTGCACGACACAAACTCGTGTTAAATTATGCTGTTCGGAATAAAATTCCTTTGACGGCCAGGAGTTTTTCATTGTACAGGATAATAAAGTAAAAGGCAGAAGAGCAAATTATATTAAAAATATTACCACTTTACATTTTCGAAGCTGAATAACTATAATGACGCAGCAGATTTCGGATAAAATCTCAAAACATAATGATTTCCGACTACTGGTTATAAGCGAATTTTGTACTCTCGATTCAACGCTAAGAAAACCGGAAGAGATGGTACAGTGCGTTCGGATACTGTGTACTTGGTTTAAACATATTTATTGTTTCTCAATTACAAGTAACATACAATCAAATTTTAACAGTACAGGCTTAGGGATTGGAACGAAAGCAAAATGCTTATCGAGTTCCTCTCCCTGACATGAAAAAATTGTACACAATGTGGCGGAAACTGTACATAATAAAAGGTATATACCATTTTAAACCAAATTTTGTACTACCTGAGATAACTAAGCAGCACTGCAACTAATCATTACACAAAAATAATCAATGGAAGAATAGCACTTATAACCTTACAGAACGATTTTGCAGAAGAGCAGAGAAAAAAATTTTTTGATCTGTATGTGTGTCTAAACATTTTAATCACAAAATGGTAAGGGGAGGAGAGATAAAAAAAAAAAAGGAACATGTTAAGGACACAAGAAACCAAAATAAGTCATCAAAGAAGGAAAAAAAGTACCAAACGATATGACGCACAGGATTGAGAGAGAGGAGGCGGGTACCAGAATATCAGATTATGTCTATTAATCTTCATATACATAAGGTGCATGCGTAGTATTAGTTCTTAATACTTAAAAGCGTTTTGTTTCGATTATAAATTTGTAAACTTTCTCAAATATTAATTTGTTGATTTCTTGCGACAGAGACAGCTCACCATACAAAAATAATTTTAAGGAAGGATGTTTATATGGCGTAATTGCAGTTATTAATTCATTACGTTGAACTTGATAGAATGAACAATGAAAGAAAAAGTGTTGAGCGTTCTCTATACTACCACAATGACATAAAGGAGAGTCTGATATATTTTTTACAAAGAGGTCGAAATTAAGCGAGCTGCAATTTGTCCGCAGGCGAGCTAACAGTATTTGACCTTTTCTACACCCTGTGTAATAGTGCTTTGGAACTGTTGTTTTATCTTTCTGTAAGAAGCATTTGAAAGAGTTTACAGATTCATGCTGCCTTTCTTCGGGAGATAAATTATTCCATGCTCTAACACTAGATGGTAAGAATGAACTGAAATACTGGTTAGATCTAGTATTAATGGTTTGTAGGTCATTTGAGTTTCGAAGATTGTAGCGAGATATATTACTGACGGATTGTGGGACAAGAGAAGATAGATATAATGGTGTAATATTATTCAACATTTTGTAGAATAAAGTTAGTTTGTGGTTGTACCGTCTTTGCTCGAGTGTTTCCCACAATATTTCTTTGTAGAGTGCGGTTAATGAGACTAGTTTTGTTGTTCCTGTAGCGATTCTAGCTGCTTCGGTTTGGATTTTATCTAACTCTTGTTTTTCGTATTGGGTACAATTATCCCATATGACATCTCCATACTCAAGAATAGGCCTAACAAAAGTTGTGTAAATTATCTCAAGAGATTTCCTATCCAATTTAAACTTCAGTTTCCTCATGATGTTTATTCTAAACGAAGCCTTATCTTTAATATACTTTATATGTTCATGCCAGGTACAATCATTAGAGAAATATAGTCCGAGATGCTTGTGAGATTCTACTTCCGATATCTGATGATTTTGCATAAGAAGAGGAGGGTGTTGCGGTTTATTTAATTTACGAGAAAATAATAAAGCTTCAGTTTTAGAGGGGTTAAATGTAACTAGCCAGGTTGCAGCCCATTGTGAAAGTTTGTTAAGATCTGCATTTAGACAGTCAGCTGCTGTAACAGGATTATCAACAATAATGAAAAGACTAGTGTCATCTGCAAATAGTCGAATATTTGAACCAATATCAGTAACAATGTCATTAATGTATAACAGAAAAAGTAAAGGCCCTAAAATAGAGCCCTGTGGGACACCAGCTCTTATGAAGTACTGTGTACTTGCAGCCTTGAACTTGATTTTCTGTGTTTGAAACAGAACCATAGGTCTGAGGCTTATACAAGCGTTTGATAAATTCCCCACTTTGTTTTACAGTTAAGGTTGGGTGTACGTAAAGCAATACCAAGGACATAACATCACTGTATTTCATTCACAGTGGCATCGTTTGTAACCTGGTGCAGTGTAAAAAAATGAAGATTTTTACGATAGAATACCTGGCAACCATGCCAGTCTTTTTCCCGTTATTTTTACCGGTGCCCGTAAACATTGGCGGAATCATCAGGCTGAGTAGGGTAGAATAAGACGGGTATTTTTTTGGTCCTATTGCCCTTCAACACTTTAAAGGTATTATCTAAAAAATGTTTTAGAGGCAGACGGCCGTAAAAAAATAACGGGAAATGTACTGGAAGCTGGTTGCCAGGTATTCTACCATAAAATCTACGGAAATTTTTTAACAGTGTGGCCAACTCCTATACGTCCAGCGTATTGCAGTTATGCATGGCAATAACAGTCGTTACGCTGACCTGCGTGATCAGAGATTGAGCCGCGTCACGAGACAATATGCAATCAACAATCGGACGCGTATGAACTATGCAGTCTGTACAGATTTTCCGATGTTAGCTGTCTTAATTACTATACCAGTGGCGCTGAGCGGCATCTGTTTCCGAGTTTTATGTCCCCCACCATGGGGGAGGGGGGTGGTGGGGTGGGAGGGGTGACATTGTTTTTCGTGTGGATCCCGTCGGCGTCGGCGTCAGCGTAGCTTCTTGTCTGCACTCTATCTCCTGAAGGGATGTATGGGTTTTGCCCAAACTTCCACAGATAGATAACTGGATGGCGGGAAAAACTTATTAGATATTGGTGACCTTGACCTTATTTTCAAGGTCACAGGAGGTCAAAGAATGATGAAAAATAGCTTGTCTGCACCATATCTCCTGAAGGAAGTGACGGATTTTTACCAAACTGGCATAAATATATCATTGGGAGATGGCAAAGAACTGATTAGATTTGGGTGACCTTGACCCTATTTTCAAGGTCACAGGTCAAAGAGTGTTGAAAAATGCCTTGGCTGCACCATATCCACTTTATAGATTGATGTATTTGAACCAAACTTGCACAGATATATCACTGGGAGATGGCAAAGAACTGATTAGGTTTCGGTAACCTTGACTCAATTTTCAAGGTCACAGAAGGTCAAAGAATTTTGAAAAATGGCTTGTCTGCAGCATATTTCCTGAATGGATAGATTGTTTTGAACCAAACTTGCACAGATATATAATTGGGAAATGCAAAAGAACCGATTATAATTTGGTGACCTCGACCCTATTTTCAAGGTTACAGGAGGTCAAAAATATTGAAAAATTGCTTGTCTGTACCATATCTCCTGACTGGATGGACGGATTTGAACCATTGAACCAAACTGTCATAGGTGACCTTGACCATATTTCAAAGTCACAGGAGGTTTTAACTTGGCAGCATTTAGGGAAAATGATACTGCTGGGAAAACGCTGGTGGGAGACATCTGTTTTTGTCAAAAAACATTTCTAGTTGCATTTTAGCTCACCACAGCCGAAAGCTCCGGGGGAGCTTATGGGATAGGCAGCTGTCGTCGCATGTCGTCGTCTGTCTGTCTTCAAAACTTTCAAACGACGTCTCCTCTGAAGCCATTAGGCCTGTTGGAAAAAGATTTCATCTGTAGCATCCTTGGGCTGGGGAATTGAAAGTGTGGGTGGGTGGGTGTGTATGTGTGTGTGTGTGTGGGGGGGGGGGGAGCTTTTAAGTTGCTATGACAACTTCAGAGTTTCTCTTTACTTATAATTGGAAAAATTAAGAAATGGCAATTACTGCTAAGCCATTGCAGATATCTGACAAACCTTCCGTGAGTAATTTTCTATCAGCCATATGTTAATGGAACACTACTCACTTTTATTGGTTGCCAAAATGCAAAAAAATGAAGAAAAAAAATATCCTTAAAAATTATCTTTTCAGAAACCATTAACTCTATGAGGCCGAAACTTATAGACAGTTTCATCGCACAAGTCTTTACTTTAGTGGTTTTGTGTATTGTTATGCAAATCAGCCTTAGAGAGAGAGAGAGAGAGAGAGAGAGAGAGAGAGAGAGAGAGAGAGAGAGAGAACACAGATAGATTTATACGCAAATTCTAGTCTACTCTATCCCATAACCTTGTGAGGTCGTTGGGGCATTACAGGTGACTCTAAAACAATCCTTTTCCATCTTGTCTTGTCTTAGCTGCTCTAGTTGAGCTAGCAAATACCATCCCTGCCCATTCCTTAATATTGTCTCCCGACCTCTTCTTATGTCTACCTCTCTCTTTCCTTTCACTATGCCCTGCAGAATTGTCTTTGCTAAACCAGAAGACCTTTAGACCAAACCACCTCAGTTCCCGTTTCTTGACCAAGGTCAGGACCAATGGCTGCTTGGCTATTCCTGCGAACCTTGTAATTCGTTATATGGTCCTTGTACGAAATTTCTCAATAACCTTTGGTAACAGCTCAACTCAAAGGCCTGTGCTCTTTTCTCTAACTGCTGGCAAAGTCCATGACTCACAGGCATACAGACAAATGGATAATACAAGGGAGCGCATCAGTTTCACCTTTGATTCAAGAGATATGTTCCTATCTCTCCATATTAGCTTTGCTAGAGCTGCAGTGGCTTGTGCAATCTTTAAGAGGTACTTGAAGCTTGTGACTGTTCCAAGCCTTAATCTCCCTCCGGATGCCGCTGGCGCTTTTTGTCATTAGTTACATGTAGGTCTCCTCTGCACTTATCTTCATTGTATACCTTGTGCAGGTTTCAATAGGGTTTCTACTAGTTCCTGGTCTTCCTCAGGAAGAGCATCAGCGTCATTGGCAACCCGCAGATTGGTAATACATGTATTTCTGCCACCTATGCTAACCGTTCCATCATGTTCTTCCAGAGCATGGCATGATCCTTTCGAGAAAAATTGTTAAAGCGGGTGGTGAGAAAAGACATCCTTGCCTAACTCCAACTGTTTTTTTTCTACACCATTCTCCTGTGCTGCCATTAGCAAATTCACAAAATCTTAATATCATGCGCTTTTCTGTCTCTATGCATTACTGTAAAAGGTTATAGGAGCCCCGATTAGCTCAGTGGGTTATGCGCTTGCCTGCTAAGCTAGCGGTCCAGGTTCGAATTCCGTTTTAGGCGGAATTCTTTTCGCCGTAAACAGGTTTCCATTACACATATTTATCATTATCAAACGGGTCAATTTGATGGTGATACTGTTAAAAAAGGCCATTAAACGGCATCATCATCAATGTACACGTGTACTTAGTAAACAGAATATGTGCGTGTATTTCTGATTACAGCGTTCACCTCTTTTCAGCGTAAAAGAATTTTAGATAGTCCTACTTGTTATACAAGTCCCCGATCACCGAGCACGTAACGTCTACAGCTAGCGCTTTTTGGCGCGAAACCGACGTCACGCTGAAAACACATATAGGTGACTAGACCTAGCTTTCACCCGCTCACGCCCCTTCCTGCACCCCAACTTCCCCCCATCCCCACACACTCCCACCCCCGCGCCCGACCCGTCATGCTTATAAGCATATTTGTCTTTGTCAGTGTGGAAGTATCTGTCTGTGTCTGTCTACTTCTGTTTTTACCTAGCTATACTTAACTAGATGAGAAACATCTCTATATAAGTAGGTTCTGAACGTGATAGAGAACAAAATTTAACGGTATATAACCGTGTACGATGTAAATATTGTTGGTAAATACATTTACTTCAAGTTTATCTTTAGTCTCTGTCTCTCTGATCAGTGCAAACTCTTTTTGTTAAGATCTATTTGTATCATTGTATAATTCTTAGATTTTAGATTAAACATATTTTATTGTACCATATAGACAAAGGGATTGGACACAAGTTATACCAACATTAGCTAGTCCTCTCCCTACAAAGATAACAAACATTAGAATCGTGGTACATATACAACAGTAAGTTCAGTTCACAAATTAAATCATAGTATCGAAAGAAAGATAATATTGTTTTATCCCCACAGCAGCACCAGTCGCCCCGCCCCAACCCCGACACTCACAAATTCCGAATTGCAATTTATTACTTGACTAGGTGAACCTATGTGTGTCTTTGATATATTTTAACACAGCCCAATGTATAATTGAATTAGTTTCAGCATTTAATGCGGGATCTCCATTAGTAATCAAATGCAAATGAACATTTGCAAGTGAATTAATGGAACTAAATAAAAGATTTCTTTGGTCTACATATAACAAACACTCAAAGAAATAATGTTGAGCGTTCTCATTAACAGCACCACACGAGCAATTCGAATTAGCTGAAATATTTACTCGGAATAAATCAGCATTCAAATTACTACAATTATGACGAATTCTAGTTAAAATGATATCGTATAGTCTGTCCTTAGTAGATGGAAATTGATGAGTCCTAGAAAACTGTTTCTTAATATTTGTTTTAAACGAAGAGAGAGTAAGAGAATTTCGTATTGATTGATCAGTGTTATTCCACAATTTAAGGGTTGACGGAAAGAACGATGACTCAAATGAACATAATCTAGCGAAAGGTATTTCAAAGTTCTGACTATTCCTTAAATTATAAGTCGAAACTGCATCAATTCTATTTGGAAGAAGATCTGTCAAGTATGATGGTGCGTCATTATTTATTATTTTATACATGAGAGTTAATTTTTTAGTTTTTCGCCTTTCAGCTAAAGTTTCCCAACCCGTTTCGGCATAGATCGAATTAAGAGATGCAAAAACTGGCAAGCCAGTTACAATACGCGCAGCAATTAATTGCACTTGTTACAGACGATTTGCATCCGTTTGTGTACAACCATCCCATACTTCGCTAGCGTATTCTAACAATGGCCGGATATAGATACAATATAGTTTGCATAGTATTTCTTTTGAAAATTGATATTTGACTTTTCTAAGATATGAAACTTGTTTAGACGCTGATTTTATGATTAATTCTACATGTTTGCTCCATTTGTTATTAGATGACAGTGTAACACCTAAATGTTTATGCGTTTCAACGAAATTCAAGACTGAGTTATCCATTACTAACTGCATATCATAATCAATCAAGGTATTTGAAATAAGCAAAACTTCAGTTTTTGATGGATTAAATGAAATTAACCATCGACAAGCCCATTCGTGTAGATGTCTTAAATCATCATTAATAATAATTTGCAGATTCGGAAGATTTCTCGACGAATAACTAAGAGATGTATCGTCAGCAAATAACCTAGCTGATCCCTGTAAGTTTTCAGATATATCGTTAATATATATTAAGAACAAAAGTGGTCCAAGGACTGAGCCTTGGGGTACACCAGCAGTTATGTTTCTTGAAGACGAGAAAGATTCATTGATGCACACTTTTTGATTTCTTTTTTCTAAATAACTTTTAAACCACAATAAAAGATCATTCCTTATTCCATAATTTTCCATTTTCAAAAGTAGACCACGATGCCAGACCCGATCAAAAGCCTTGGAAATATCACAGAATATTTGGCAACTTGTCTCAAAGTTTTCTAATGCTAAACATGTATTATGAATACTTTCTATAAGATGATGAACGGTTGAATGACCCGGAAGGAATCCTGACTGATATTTGTATATTAAAGAATTTCTATCCAAATGATTGTAAACATGTTTAAATAAAATGCGTTCGAAAGATTTCCCTACACAGCTAATGAGTGAAATAGGCCTATAGTTACTAGCAATTGATTTGTCACCTTTTTTAAAAATTGGAGTAACATGTGCTAATTTCCACAAACTTGGGTATGTATGCAGCTTAAGAGATAAGTTAAAAAGCGAACATAAAGGGATGGCCAGTGACATAGAACAGTTTTTTAACATACGATGACTTATTCCGTCTGGGCCCGTTGCTTTGTTAACTTTTAATGTATTTAGTATGTCAGCGACCTCAGAGTGAGTAATAATTATGTGTGATAATAAAATATCCGTTCTGTTTTCAAAAACTGGAAGCTCAATGTTAGTGTCGTCAATTGTTGATATTGAACAAAAATAATCGTTTAGGGTCGTTGCTTTCTCATGGTCCGAGAATGAATAAGTGTTATCAGCATTGCAGAGGGGTGGTATTTTATACGAACTTTGATTTTTCCCCATAAACCTTCCCATTATTTGCCAAAAAGACTTGCTACCGATTTCTGATTTCGAAAGTACATCGTCTATTGAGTCGTTAAAATTTTCTTTTGCATTCTTTTTCATGTTATTTACCCGATTTCGTTGCCGTTTGTATCGAGTTTTATCTGAATCATTATTTGTTTTCAATGCTTTTTTCCTTAGTCTGTCTCTTAATCTTAAATTATATCTTAATTCCGAATTAAACCATGGTTTATCATTTGGACGTATCAAGACTGTTTTTCGCGGAATGCATTCTTTACAAAAATCGAGAAATAGATCAGTGAATTTATTGCATGCGTCGTCAACATTGGCATCGTCATTTATTACCGAATCCCAGTCGTATTGTAATATATAATTGTTTAGTTTATCGTAGTCTGCATTTTTGTAATTCCAAATTTCTCTATAATATGAGCTCGACAAGTCAACATGAATTTTCAATGACACATAAGTAGCCCTGTGATCACTAATTTGGTCACTAACTGGTATAACCCCTGAGTCTAAAACGCTACATGCGTCAGTTACTAAGACAGGATCGATTAAAGTTGAGGATTGGCCAACAATTCGTGTAGGTTCAGTTATAACGTTCGTTAAATTAAATAAAGACAAACAATCTTGTAACTGAGCATTCGCCAAACGAATGAAATCTATATTAATGTCGCCAACTAAAATTATATTCGGACAATAGTCAATCGCCATTTCGATGGTCGTTTGCATTGACGAAATAAAAAGAGATTGAGAAGTATTAAAGTCGCTTCGATAAAAGCAACAAATTAAAAAGTTCTGAGTTTTTAATTTAACCTCTATCCAGATGGATTCAAGGTGGGGATCCTCAAAATCTTCACGACGTTCGTATTTTAACAAACTGGAAATATAAACCATTACTCCTCCCCCATGTTGGGACCTGTCATTTCGAATAGGGGCATCAAATCCTTCCAATTCTAAACTATCCGTATCAATACTGGGGTCAAGATGAGTTTCCGAAAAGCAAAGAATATGAAAATCTTCAGCGAAGTCGTTAATATGATTAAGTTTATGTCTAATGCTTCTTGAATTAAGGTGAAAAATGTCAAGAGAATGTATATCAGTTATATTCGGTCCAGGATGCGGATGAACATCCATACAGATTAGCAATAAAATGAGTCTATAAACCGTAAATGCATCATTCTTTACAAAACATCTTACGAAAAGTAATGCAAATGTAGCGAATGCACAAGCCGTGTGAAATTTAATGTTAAAACATAATCTCGGTAGGTTCAATCGTCGATGTGTATTTGCATAGAATGATCCGATTGCTGCTCTATAGGTTATTAAATCAACCCCCATGTGATATCACAGAGAGGTAAGCACGAATGAAAAAGAGCACATCCGGAGCATTAAGTGCAAACAAGATGTATGACTGTTTCTCATGAACAAGAAAGTGATGGTAGTGGAGGCTAGACGACGGCGCTGCTGTAAGTATCCAACATATATGAGCTTTATAAATAAACAAGACACATAAACTATGTGTTAGAAATAGCCTTGAATATTTCATTTACCCTTCTTTCGTTTCAGTTGCACTTGAGCATGGGCTATGAAATTTATTTTATCGGCTCAGCAGGTACACAGCGACCGAACGACGTCAAAATAACGTCAAACTAACGTCGGTGCGACGTCATCAACATCAGTGATATCGTCACATCGACGTATACATGCCCGCTACCCCGTCACTGCGCACCCGCTGGGAAGCTATTAGTGCAAAACCATGTATGTGAAAATATAAACATCGGACCTATAAAGAACACAGCGTTGAATCAACAGAGACTCAACCCGGATTCAACGTTGAATCGAGGTTGACTCGTCGTTCATTCAACGCTGTGTGCTTACTAAAGAAGGCCTGGGATATCAGATTTTCACTGCATTAGAAAAGAAAAAAAAAAAGATTAGGCACAGATACAACAAGACTGCTCACTTAAAGAGCAGACTAGTCTGGGTCTGCTCAATTGCAGCTGTCCCCTACATTATTAGGAAATGTGCGCAGCAGACCGATAATTATTAACGTATTCGGGTTGCCTCCCATTATATATATATAGTGTGTGTGTGGCTGGTATAGGACGCCATTCAGCCACTAATATGATTAACGAAGACAGGAAGTTACCGTTGATCTAATAACGACAAATTAGTGTAAATAAGTTTTCACTATACAATTTTGATCCTTAATTGTGTAGTTCTAATTTCATCCGTACAGTTTAACTAAGCCTATTAAATCAAGCATACGTCGCCGGAACTTTGCACCAACGTCGATTCAACATCGCATCGTTGCATCGACGTCGATAGGCCAGTGCTAAATCAATGTGAATTTACAGACTGTCATTCCACCCAACAAGATACTCAATTACAAACTGTCATATGTGCTGACGACTAGGAATTAGGAAGGCATATTTCATATGACGAACCACCAATATTGTTGGTAAGGGCTACAAGCTAAAACATATAATGATAACTTGCAACTGGGGCTGTGCAACTTACCAATGGGTCCACAAAGCACAGCAGTAACTTCGATGGAATGACATGTATCTCAATGACGCCAGTGCAACGATAACTCCGATGGCGTATGCTTATTTTACAATACCGCCTTTCTCACCAAAACAGTATTATTAGTCATAAAGTAAATATACTGGAATAGACTATACAAACGATGCAAATATAAATCAAAAGGGCAAACCAATGCACATAAAAATCCCACTATATACAGAGTATAAATGTCAACTCCCTCACCAGAGCGACTGAAATATCTACTCAATCCTGGCACGCGCTGCCAGAACAACGACACACCAGCAAAGTGCAACGTCGTAACGTCGCACGGACGCGGGTACGTCGTTGTTCGGACAGTTTGTGCTTACCTAATTACCTTGGTTGAGTTCTAGAGGCTTGTCAGTCATAACGTACAAATAGTAGTTGTGCAATTATACAGACCACTAGTACATAATCGAACCTTACAAATTTTACGGATAACACACCGACCTTGATCGTTTCGCTCAGGCTCAAGAAGGGCTTCCCGCCTCACCGTAATACCCACAGCCACGGAATGGCTTACAATCCCAGCAGGCAAACAAACAACGCTGAACCAGCATTGAATCAGCGTTGATTCAACGTCATGACGCTGAATCAACGCCGTTCCAACGCCGACCCAGCCACAGTGGATCCAGCACCATGTGCCCAGTGGGATCCTAACGGCGCATATTTGCTACAGATAACTCCACTCGAACAATCTGTTTGAATTGCTTCCCTTGGAATGATAAACACAATATCAATGTATAATGCGCCATTCGATCATCTGTTCTTCAAAATTACTGAACCAAATACGTGCTGGGGTTGCCTCCTTAAATATCAACACAATAAATCAATGAGAATGAAAAGGAATATTAAAATACCACTGTGCAATACTTTTGGCAGTTTTGTAAAATTGGTTGGATGTAAATTTAAGTTAATTAGCCATATCAGAATTCACTCATGGATTTGCAAGTACATGAGTAATGATAACTCTCAGCAGAAATGTGCGATTGAAATGACCCATACCAAAGTCTGCCAACCCCTCGGTTGTGGCACGCAACGCAGGAGCAACGCTGCATCGGCGTCAGTGCAGCAACCCACTGCTACATCGAGGTCGATACATCGATGCTCATGCGACATGCGCTTAATAGTTATCAAACTCGATTTTACAAAGTTAATTGCAAGTTATGTTTTCAACAAGGCTTCCAATCTTTCCACTAAGCATACAGCGCAGAAACAGCGTCGTTCCGACGCGCGTAGAGCGGCACAGCGTTGCAGCGTCGCCAACCTGACGACGCTCCGACGATGTGCGCTACTGGGCAATCAATAAAACGGTTACGAAAAAACGAGAAATATGCCGTGAGGAAATTAGTGTGCCTATGCGGACCCAGATCAGACTGACTGTCAAAAGTGTAACTCAAAGCGCTAGGAATTTGCTTCCCGAGCGTGTACAGTTAGAATGACCCCACCTAGCCTATCAAATCCATGAACTTCTTTATGATAACAGTCCGATCGGGGTGCACAACATTCGACGAACCATCAAATTTTATGTTCCAAATGAACTATGCAATAAATAAGTTTGTTTCAGCTCGGCAATGACTTATTTGTTGAATTTCCACACCGTGAAACTGAATCAGCGACAACCTAACGTCAGCCGAGAGCCCCGCAGACACTGGGTGGCACTGCACATAAAACATTAGGATATGACCGGGTACTGAGGGTGAGAAAAAAAAAATAGTCCGGATAATCGCTCGGACTAATTACCACCAGATATCACAAACCACGCAGTTACAAAAGCCTCATCACTACGTTGTCCTATTGTAGAGTAGAAACACACGAAAAATAATTACGAGAATAAATCTATTTTGGTTGAAATGAACTATGCTCTTGATGTAACAAAATTCGTATATATTTACATAGAGTCTTCTTATATTTAGCCAAGGTTCGTGAAACGGTAACCATATCGGGCACATACGGAGGGAATCACCCGGATTGCGCATTTGAGCAGACTGGCTGGAGTCCTCCACATCTATCTAAGAAAACTACAGTTTCCGTCAATTTCAAATTCTGAAAGTCAGGGACTCCAGCCAGCAAGCTCAATTGAGCAGCCCAACGCACATCACGCCAACTAGACATAACATAGGGCACAAATCATCCTGACACGGCCTGCAATATGATTACCGCTAAAAGAATATTTATGTTGCTGTAGTAACTTCCATGTCACTGATGTTCACGTAACCTTCGTTCACAGCTGTAGCAATCATGGACTCTATACTTTCAAGATTATGAATTCTTGTCTTCGGTTGGATTTCATGAACTTTTGCAAATATTCTGCCGTCAATCGTCCAAAAAGATTTGATACGTTTGGCTTTTTTGTGTGTCACTAATTTGTCAATAATTTTCTGATTACTCGGCGTGAAATCTTCCGACATGTAAACATTGGAGAGGTTGAATCGAGCTGCATACACTTTAGCCTTGGTTTTGTAGGACACGAACTTAACGATAACTTGTCTATTATTGATTCTATTTGCTTTTCCAAGGGGATGACAACGACTGATTTCTGTTGAGGTAAGGGTTTCACCAAGTGGGAGGGCCCGATTAATTATACCAAGCACGACTTCTTCACAATCATCATCCACACCAAGAGGTACATTGTTCAGTCTAATGTTCTGCCGACGACCATACTGATCCAGGTCATTAAGATTTTTGGCGAGTTTGCTGTTTGACTGCTCAAGAGATTTAATTTGATTGTCCTTTTGTTCGATCTGCGATTTTAAACAATTAATCTCGGTGTCTTTCCTTTCCAGCATCGGATCCATGACTTCTGATTTAAACTTGTGAAGGGCTGAGTTAACCGCTCTTGTTATTGATGCCTGCATCGACCTTTCAATAGCTGACTGAATAGATGATTCAATACTAGGTTGTAACTGTTTAATTACGAGAGGTACTAACTCTTTCATTGTATCTGGGTCAACGAATCCCCCTCGCATGATGTCAGGTTTTCTGTGTTCAGAAGCCGACTGAAACTCTTGAAGATCTGGGAGTGACCCCCTTCGTCGCAGCCTGAAAGGCTGCTTATCCTGTTCTGGTGATTCTACCGCCTTACGTTTACTATCTTTACTATCTTTAACCTCCTTTGACACTTTAGGCTCTTTTGACCCCTTTAACTCAGCCTGTTTTTTCTGTTCAATGCTCGCCATTGACACTTGCTTCTTTTTCTGATTTTAAAACGTTTATCGTTTGTTGATTTATAATAGTAATGTTTGATAATGTTTGACAATGAATGCTTGATAATTGTAAGACTAGATTTCACTGACGAGTGGTTACAAGTGTAATCGATAACATGTATTGTCAACAGTTCAATACCCGTGAAGTACATATATGTAGACCTATATGCAAAAATGTTTACCTCCACTAAGTCCGAATTATCCGACAGTTTTTCACAAATTTCATATCCAGGCACTTCAAAAACAATACAGTTAATAATAGTTCAGTCCATTGGTCCAAAATTGCACTAAAACAGCACAAAATTCGAATTTCGCCCACTGCCAAGTAAAACGTTGCCTACTGCACCATTGTACCACGTGACTCAATTCTTATTCGTCTGATAGATACCGAGTCCATATCATTAGTTTGTTTTAGATCCATTTCTTGCCTTTACGACTTGGTTGCCGCTCTCCATATACAACGGGTTATTGTTTTTCTGTGATAATGATTAGACATTATCAGGTTTGTAATTTATCAGCCTATCAAACAGATTACCCTCTTAAGCCCCCCCCCCCCCCCCCCCCCCCCATCCTTTTCACCAACGCCGCCTTCATCAGCCTACATGCGCATAGCAGTTATTTGTAGGCAAAAACGCAACAACAATGTAGTCTGATAACATTTTATATATTTTTACTACGTCCTGTTTAATAATCGCCGGTAAATCATATTTATCCTCGATGTAAGTCGTATCAGTTGACAGATGTCCTCTGGCGGTGGTCGTATCTTACTCAGGCGTTTATTGTATCTTGTTACAGACAGTACCTGACTATGATCGAGATTTTGATGCGGAAAACAATGATTTAGCTGCACATTTTTGTGCTACTAATGCAAGAAAGTGTTTGTAGAATTGAAAAATATGTATCACAGCTAGACTTCTTCCAATCGAAATACTTTATAAACAATAATTAAGGGTAAGATCATTTGAAACTGATCGCACGCACCAACGATGAATTTTAACCGATAACTAGTAACTGACAGCTGCCCTTCTTGATTCAGCGGAAGGAGAAACGAAAGTATGTGGCCGGACCGGGTATCGAGCCCGGGACCTCTGGCTCTTGAGTCAGACGCGCTACCGACTGCGCTACGCGGCCAGGCGTTTTAGTCTGAAAAGGGTTAATTCAATACCGTAAAGTTCTAAGTATTGGGACAGGCAGGCCTTGACAAACAGTGCAGGGCCAGATCAGACTGCTCCTCAAGGCAAGGAGTAATTTCTATGCAAAATACAATAAATGTGGAAACGTTCAACAGAAATCACTAATACTGGAAATAGATGGAGACAAATTAAAATCTTAAAGTTATATTGTCTGCAACTTTTAATCATTTTGACAACTTTTACACAATTATTTTTACCTATTATTGTAAAAGTTGAGTAAAAGTAAGCTTTTATCATAAATCTATTCATTTCCCCTGAAAATGCATGAAAACTATGATAATCTTTGGGTAAACAGGAGCCTTTGGCTTTCAAATCGTTTAGTTCGGACCGAATGAAATTCTAGAGAGCTAATAGTTTACCTAAATTTACTGTTGTTTTTGTAGCAGTAACCGGCCTATGTTTGTTATTTACATGAGTGTTTCCTGGCCATCTGGGCTCAATTATTGTATTTTTGAAATTTATAAACAATTATTCCCAAAATAAATTGTTAAAAGTTGAAGCCCATATCACTTTAAAGGTTCCTGTAAGAGCAAGGAACACACTGGATAAAAAGGGGGTCAAACATAAACAAGTACAGTCAACTCTCGATATCTCGAACACTGATATCTCAAAGTATCCTCTTATTTCAAGAATAGTTTGGTCTTATTTCCTATCTTTATTCACATTTCAACTCCTAGTATCTCAAACTACTGATATCTCAAAGTAAATTTTCTGGGACCAGAAAATTTACTTTGAGATATCAGTAGTTTGAGATTATTTCCGACTTTGAGATATCGGGAGTTGACTGTATCTCGAAAGTGAGTGGTTGCGGTCGAATGATGGTGCTGTCTAGACTTCAGGGGGTGTCATTGATTTAGATAATAGTAAGACAAGGGCCTACTGTGCTTACAGTAGGTGTGGGTGTGGGTAGTTAGGGTATTTTTCCTGTCGCCGAGCATGTCTCTTTTCTCTCTCTATCTCTCTCTCTCTCTCTCTCTCTCTCTCTCTCTCTCTCTCTCTCTGGGAGATGGCTCGATATAGACTGAAATACTGTCTCAAAGAGCCGTAAAAGCCTAGAGGCGTCCTATTAATTTAGATAATAGTCGTGCAAGGGCCTACTGTACTTACAGTAGGTGTGGGTAGGGGCTGTTTGGATATTTTTCTCTGTCTCATATCTCTTTCTTTCTTTCTCTCTCTCTCTGAGAGATAGCTCAATATAGACTAAAATACTGTCTCAGACAGCCAATAAACCCCAAACAACCAACTAAAATAGAAGTGCAGCCAAAAATTTTAGCGGTCCTACAAATTATGGCTGAATTAAAGCTGTCTTCCGATAGATAGACTACATACGCGGTGTACCGCTTTTGCTGTGCATCTGACAAGCCTGTGGAACACCAGAATTATGCTTTCTAAAAGCAAAGTTCTTGACCATTCGCTAGACAACAAAATTTACGGATACTAAATTTAAAAAAAAAGCCTCGTCCAAGCTATATCATACTGCGGATCCATAGGCTATAGGACAAACAGTGTAGAACCAGATGAGACGGCTCATCTGTATCTATGTTAGATTCGGATGAGGCGGCTTATCTGGATCTACGTTTGCAAATTTTCGTTTTTAGCGATTTGTGTCAAACAACGGAGAAATCAATAGATACTGCTTCAACCCCCCTGACTTTCGGGCAGGTGCGCAGAGGCGTCGCACCAAGAAAAAGAAAGAAAAATAAATAAAAAAAAGAAGAAATTACACAATAAAAAATAGAAAGCAAGATAGGGCAAATTTAAAAGCTAAAAGTTACAGACTATTGTAAGATTCAAGTGATAATTTTATTTCAGTAAGAAATAGATGGAATCTTCATGAACTTAATTCAGTAACAAATAGTTGCTACGTGATTGTCCTTTAATTAGGGTCCGAAACGTGCTGGATCGAAATGCCCCGGGGTCCGACATTCATTAGGCTTCGTCTTTCCTTCCACTTAACCGTCTCTCAATTTGTCCGTCCGTTTATCAGATGATTTTGTATAAAACGTTTTACGTTAAGTTGGTAAATTGTTTCATTAGCCGCCCAGTAGGCACGCAACGTTGAATCAACATTGGATCAAAGTTGATTCAACATCATGACGTTGAATCAACGTTGATTCAATGTTGATTCAACGCTCAGTGCTCAGATGGCGGGCGTCTACGCGAGAGCCTGCTTACTTTGCTCTGGTATATTTTTAATGTGTCTCACCGCAATGGGTGCAAGGCCCGGCGCGCACAAGTGAGAAAGCCACATAGACCTTGAGCTGACTATAGACCCCCCTCCCCCCCCAGGGGGAATTTTGGACACTATGATTTTCTGAAACTACATTATATACGAAACAAAATGACACATGTTAGCCCTCTGTACGTTGGGGCGTTAACGTGTAACGTCAACGTTAATTACACTACCCAAATTTACATATTCACGTTATAATAGAAAAATACACATTGGTATACACATGTTAGTATTGGCCCTAAATAATGTTGGGTTTTGTTTGCTAGAACATAAATCGCTGTTTCAAGGTAATTGACATTGTCAAGGATAATTTGACTCACCCGTATAACGTAGTTTACAAATGTATTTGACGTTTTTCCCCTTCAGTGTCTAAATACATGTAATATAAGGGGCAAATTGTAAGAACTGAAGTGAAGAGAAAAGTGATTGTCATATATTTGACTGTTTCAATAGTCTTGTATAAAAAACAAACAAACTAAAGTCTTACAAAACTTGTCAGCAGTCACGATACATATGTAACGTATATAACCACAACAAATATTCGGAAAAAAAAACAACCAGACAAAATTGCTGAATTGGTGGACTGAAGTTTATATGTGATTCATCAATCTTCTTTGATTCATGCCCAGCTTAGATAAGTTAGGCAGCAGTTAGCAGTGGATATATTAAATGTGGACAGAAGAATGTTTTGAAGAATTTAACCTATAAATTGACGAGAAAAGCTAAGAAAGCCAACATCAGCTGCATTTCATTTTTAATATTATCTGTATTATGTCTTAAGTAGACACTATTGTATATGTATATATGAAGAAACGCCAATGTTATGTGTCCTCAAACTATAAAAAACATCGGTTAGTGTATATTTAAAAAGCAATCTAACAGTAACGTTACGTTACATAATTGTAATATGTCGGGGAATAAGATTTGTGAGTCATCTGTTATCAAACATTTAGTTCACGGGCAATATGAATCATTCAATGCTGTAGTATTAGCTTACCACTGGTAGTCAGATGGCAATTTAGCTCTTTGAAAAACACAAGAACTCAGCAAGACGCACATAGATTGTTATAGCTGAAGCAGTTCGACCTTGCCTTCAATTCAGTTTTACTTAAAAGTGACTTCATAAAAATGACTCTTTTTAATTTTATGCATAGAATGAAATAAGTAAGAGTTGATATATATGCTGAAACTGATTAATATTTAGGTTCTCGTCATGATGGGGATAAAACCAATTTCGTTACCTGTGCTGTTGGCTGAGCCATTCAATTACCCTACATACAAATATGCAACTGTGATTGCCAGCCGAGGCAATCAAAAGCAGTACCAACTCTCTCAACAGGGATAACCACCAGTTTTGCTATGCTGTCAGTCGAATCGTCAGCCACAAGCCTCTTTGCACAGTAAATGCTTTTCATAGGTTAGCAAATATGTGTGGCTCCCGTGATCATAACTTACATGTTAATTTGTGATCTACGTGATCTGTTTATGGAGCTCCCGGTCATCAAATACATTACAAACTGTTAACAAAGTGAAAATTTAAGGCTGATAGACAGTGCCATACTTTATAACGCATACATCATTCTGTCATCAGCTTGTTCAGGAGTTCTATTTTTCATTCTGTTGTTACAAATATTTAACTGGTCAGGTAATTCTGCAAACCCCATGGTTTTATTCCAACTTGTTGTTACTATCAGGGACTAAAGGTGTTACGAAATACAACTTTCAGTAAGAAAATTTTTCAATATGTAAGCAACTAAAATTGTTGTTTGGATATTGCCAAAATGCTGTATTCCCTAACAGTATTTAACATATTTGCACAAAGATGATAAGATAAGCAGTAAGATATCATAAATAAGCAGTTTTCAACCATATTTATTGCTCAAAAGTAAACAAAATGGTAATACAAGGTCACAGAGATCAAATGCAGTAAGTTATTTAGGTTAACCCTTCCTTGGCATGTATAGGTATGCACTATTTCTATTGTTTGATTAGTTGCTCTTTAGAAATACTGTATTGCTAGTTTAGGATATCGGAAATGAAGAATCCATAAACTCGCAGTGAATACGTTGTATACGTTACTTGTTCGGTCTTTCTTTTCTTTTTTTCTCAATATTATGCTGCAAAGCATAACTACAATGTAGGCGAATACATTCTGAAGGAGAACAACTAATATTTGCTCATAGATATCTGAACAGCGAGGAACCAACATTTATATAGTCTGTCATTTTCATTTGCCATTTCATTATGTATACAGAGCTACTAGAACACTGTCTCTGGAAAAAAAACATTTTGTCCGACTAAACGTATCTTTATGTTCTTTGGTGAATAGATGCTTTAATAGATGGTTGAATGTAATTAGATTCTTTAAGATATTATCCAAAGTAGTTAGACTTTAAAGAGAAAGAAACAAAAGCATAGAAATATAGATCATCTTAACTATAGCATTTATAGATCGCTACATGTACAGTATGCTAGTAAACTGCCAGTGTCTCTTTTCTGTATTAAATTTTTCTTCTGATACTATTCTCCCAAACTACCGGTTGACACATTATTGTTAGGTACATAAATGAACTAAATAAAGCAATGTATTGATACTACCATTAATTATTTTCAAAAGTTTGTTTGTTAACTGTAACTCAGCCATGTTGTTTCCCTTGGTAACGTAAAATATACGATGGTCTTACAAAAGTAAGTATACGCTGCCAGCAAATACCTACATTACCTTTGATTGGCTTAAGTCTTCAAACTTCAGGTTTACTGTTCTGCTTTATAGTTTTTCAATGTGCACGTAAAAACTATACCGAATCCTGTCAATAAACAAGGTGGTACTCCATTTGCATTGTTAATTACTGATTTTTTTTTATAATTTTATACTAAATACGTCAAAAGCGCTTAGCTTTTGATGTTATCAAACTAATTGTATATCATTTTATTCGAGCAATATATGCAAAATCTATGCTGGCTTAGCTGCGGCTTTATCTTTTCTGATGTGGCATTTTGTTTATTTTTTTCTAAGTTGTATATAACAAAATTTCACGTATGTTACCGTCTTCAGAACTCAAATATACAAATTGTAAAAGAAACAAATTGGGCAATGCCATTATGAAATACTTTTATTTTTGATATAACAACAATGTTGCCAGCAAAAAAAAACCAAGAAAAAAAACAACGTTTTACATGTGCAGAATATGTCAGTGCCCTTAACATTAAAATTTGTAGTATACTGTGTTTAATCACGTATAAAACACACCTCATGCATCCCTAAAAGTATTAAATGAGAGGAGTGTTGCTAGGTCCAAGTACACAATATATCATAAGAACACCCAGACTTATATTTGTTATTGTTTTTATGTGACAGTGGGAAAAAACCTGATTAAAGGTATTATAATGAAATATTTTAAATGTTAATGTTATTTACGTTACTACTAGTAATGGCTTATCATAGAAAATAAACCAGAATGCGTTTTTCTTTTATATAAAAAGATTCTTTTATGAAGAAACTGTAGCCAACGAAAATAAAATGATTCTATCGTCAAATTATATGAGTTTAACAAAAAAAGCCATCGGTAACGTATATAATCGATCATTTTGACCGACTAAAATGCGTTCAAAATATTGTGACTCTGTTTCTTGCTGTTTAGATAGGCTGGCATATTCAATATTACCTTTTACTGTTGTTTTTTAAATCATACAGCGTAGTTCAAGCACTTGAATTATACAGGAAGTGATAATTGTAATATGGAACATTTATAAGGGGGTACTGTGTTAAACATCCTATTTCTCCCAAAGTATACAAGATAGGATAATAATTTTTGCAGATCTGAAAACATCAATAAATTGCCTTTAATACAGTAACAAACATGTGGTCTAATAATAAAGGAGTAACTTACAAAAAGAAAGTATTTTGGATGGAAATAGCAATTTTAATGGAGCGTACAGACAAATGTCACGTATATGACACCACGTAGGCTAAAGTGACCTGTCAAGCATCATAACTTTTAGCTACTGGATTGTTCTATTAGACTCTACTATAACTTTAAACATAGGAAAGTGACTTCTATTTTTTTATAATTTTTGAAATTTTTTATTTTATGTTTATTTTTTAATGGGTAACGTTTGTAACAGGCTGTTACAGCTTAACGCCCCACTCGCCAGAGGGCTAACATGCTGCAAAATACTTCTAAGATGCTGGGCTTTAAGAAAAATATGGTCTACAAAATTCCCCTTGGGGGGGGAGGTAAACCATATTTGGCTCATGGCCTAACAAGTCCTGCTTATTAATGGTTAGGTAATTCCCGGGGAGCTCCGGTTTCGCCCACTTTTGCTTTATGATCGACTCGACAGTTGTAAGTGAAATGAGCCGCGACACGAGCAAACCAACAAAGTGGTTGTGCGCCCAGCGTAGACTCAGATCAGCCTAGGCATCCGCCTATAGTCTGATCAGAGTCTTCGCTGTGCGCTTAAAGGGCATCTGAGGGTCTAAGCTACCTTCATGTGGACAGCGAAGACTCTGATCAAACTGGGTGAATGCCCAGGCTGATCTGAGTCTGCGCTGGGCGCACAACCACTTTGTTGGTTTTATCGTGTCGCGGCTCATTGATATTTTGAAAGGGTTGTACAAATATCGAAACAAGACCTGTCGGCGTACAGGATAGCTCGCCTGACAGCGTCTTGTCCATCACTTAAAAAAAATTAAATGTAAAACTTAAACATTTTGTTTACGCCGCCGCCGCTAATGCCGACACCGACGTCGGGAGCTCTTCCTGAACTTTGTTCAGGCGAGCTAAAATGAAAAAGAAAAATCAGTTTGTGGAACAAACGCTTAAGGCTATGCTATTGTTAAATTTGCCAAAACTTGATTGGATAGCTCTGTGCATTTTCATTGGTCATGTGCGTGAGTTCTTTCTTCATGCATGTATTTTTTTGTGTTTGGCCGTAACGTCACATTTGGCGCTAGAAATGATAAAAAAAGTGGACTACGGATTTTCACACTGACTTTCCCTGCTGAATTCGTTTTCATTTCAACATATTTGTCTCTGTAAGTAGTACTTTTCTTTTTTGGTTGATTGGTTGGTTGTTTTGGATTTAACGGTCCTTTCAAATAGGGAGCCCCGGTAGCTCAATGGGTTAAGCGCCGGCCTACTTATATCGAGTTCGAGTCCCGCTTGAGGCGAGAATCTTCCTCCCACCGTAAACGGGGTTCCATTGCAAACAGCCTTTCATTATCACAGTCACATCGTCCTGATATGGCTGAAATACTGTTGAAAATGGCGTAAAATCGCATGTCATCCATCCATCCATTGCACACAGCCTTTATTTTCAACCTCCCATCTTTTATCTCTTATCAATCTTTATTATCTATTTTTTATTATTATTATTATTATTATTATTATTATTGACTCGGAATTAAGACTTTTTGCTGACGACTGTGTTTGCTATCGTGAAATCAGAGATATTGAAGACACTGTGAAACTTCAGGAGGATATAGATCATTTAGGTTGTTGGGCAAGGAGTTGGGGCATGAGATTTCAACCTGTTAAATGCAATATAATGCAAATTACAAGGAAACGGATCAAGAAGATCAATACTTCCTATACCTTAGAGGGAACGGTCCTCAGTAATGTAGAAACTATCAAGTATCTCGGCATAACCATTGCCAATGATTTGAAATGGAACACACATGTCAGTAATATTTGCACAAAGGCTAATAGGACCCTCGGCTTCCTCAGACGTAACTTGGCAGCATGTCCACAAGATGTTAAGGAGTCAGCATACAAGGGACTGGTGCGTCCAGTCCTGGAGTATGGCAGTTCAGTTTGGGACCCTCAAAGTATACTTCTTCAAGATGAACTTGAGAAGGTGCAGAAAAGGGCAGCTAGATTTGTAACGGGAAATTACACATATGAAACTGGGAGTATGACTGGCATTCTGGAGAAACTTAAGTGGGAATCCCTAAAAAAGAGAAGGAAAGATAGTAGACTTATAATGCTTTACAAAGGTCTGAGGGGTGCAGCCAGTATACCTATAAATGGCCTTGTTCCCCCAAATAGGCGTACCAGGAATCATCATTCCCTGACATTTCAAACCCCATTGGCTGGGACTGACATTTACAAGTCCAGTTTCTGCCCCCAGACTATTAGAGATTGGAATTCCCTGGAAGATTCACTTATTTCTGCTGCTGAGTGTGCAGAGGATTCAGTTACTAAGTTTACTTCTCTTATAAGGGCTAGGGACTAGCTTCCCTGATTCACAGGTCCTGGTGAATGATTGTCTTTGGACGTATCGCCAGTAAACAATTCTGATTCTGATCATTATCATTTATTGATATTAGTTTGTTTCTATTATTTTACCATGCTGATTCAGTTATTACATTAATTTACTGTTATTATTTCAGGCTTATTGATCTATATTACTTTTTTCTCCTTCTCATTTATTAATTATATACTATCATTTCTTCTAAGAGCCAAACTTTAAACATCTCTTTATGATGTTAAAGATGTGTTCTGAGTGTTATAATTGCTTTCCAACTCGTTTTGTTTTCACATTCTAATTGTCTTTTGGTAAGCAGTATCAGTAATTTCAAAATTATGTTATATACTGGACAAAAAAGTTAGGGATCAAACATTTGACTGAAGCTTAAACCATGAAAAATAGATTATCTAAAAATAATTTTCTTTTATTCAATACATCTGTTAAAGCGGCATAGGAATGCATGAAAAATATTGGAATCGGATCACGTGACACACCAGTAGAAACGAATGAACAGATATACCCCTAAAAATGAAGTGAAAATATGCATCACCAAACAATCGCATGTCCATGATTATTGTCTTTATCTATGCAAAATCGTTTTCAGTGCCCATCGATATCTCTGGGGGTCTGAATAACTGCATGGCTGCTGCTCGGTATGCTTTTAGTAAAGTGCGAGAAGCTCATTTGGGGACTCGTTTGCCATTTTTCATGAAGGGTCTGAATTAGCTCTCCATCAGGTTTCTGAAGCCTCTGATGAACAAGTTCTGGTGTTTTTTAAACATCTGTAAAGCAATCTGATTTAAAACTTGCAATCGACTTGACCTGACCATACGGACGATTGTCTCTGTCTCAAGCTACTGTTTCATCACAATAGCACCGTTAGGATGCGCATGTTTGTCCATTAAAATGTTTTAATCGGCCGATTTAAGCAAAAACGTCACACACCGACTTTGCACAGCTAAATTGTGCGATTGCATGCTGGTAATGAGGCCAGATTTGACGCGATTCCATAGAAAAGCGAGGCAACAGGGGGCGACAGGTGACGCAAATTGGCAACTGGTTCAATGGACCTATGTTCTTTTCACTGATGAGCCCAGGTTGTGTGTAGATAACCACGATGATAGGAGAAGGGTGTGAGGCCTGCCAGGCTCACGTCGTGTAGACTATAAATCAAATCGTCATGTGGAATATGACATGTCTTGAGGAGGGTGGGTGACGGTATGGGCCGGCATCTTGATTGGCAGCTGCGTGGACTTGCGCATGACAGACAGAGGCGCTCTGATTGGTACTCGGGTTAAGATTGATATGTTTTGTCCAATTACGAGACCGTTTGCTGAAGTTTATGGCGATGGCACCATCGAATCACAGGGCGAATGTGGTGGACCAGAACCTTCCGATAGAAACAATCGTGCTCACGGACATATCAATTCCATCACAAGTTTTAAATCTGATTGAACATGCTTAAGACATGTTACACCGCCAATTTAAATCACCAGAGGCTTACTAAATCTCATGGATAGCTCATTCAGGACTTTCATGAAAAATGGAAAAAGAGTCCATCAATGGGCTTCTGGAGATTTACCACAAGCATACCAAGTAGCTATTATGCGGTTATTCAAGCGCCCAGAGGTCACACTGAGAACTGAAAATCATTTTGCATGGATTAACCCAAAAATAATGGACATACAGTTTTGTGGTAATACTGATTTTCACTTTGATTTTAGGGGTATGCCTGTTTATTCATTTCTGCGGGGGGGGGGGGGGATATGTCACGTGATCAGATTCAAATATGTGTCATGCAGTCTTGTGCAGCCTTGACAATTGCATTCAAAAGAAGAAAATAATTTTTGGAAAACTATTTTTTCCGATATGAAAATTTCACACAAATGTTTGATCCTTAACTTTTTCGGTCCAGTATATGTATGTCATTGCCTATATCTGTTCTGTATAGCATTCTCATGGGGAGGACCGTAATTAATGTTGTTAGAACTTGTGGTCCGACCCATTTGTCAGTTGTTTTTGGTAATAAAACATGTTTAAACTAAACCTCCCATCTTCCTGATATGACTGAAATACTATTGAAAAGGACGTAAAATTGCGAGTCATCCATCCACCCCTTTCAGACAGTATTCGGTCTATATCGAGCCGTTTCTATTTAGGAATCGCAGTAATTTATTTTTTCTACCATAAAATCTTTATGAACTTTGCAGCCCTTTTACCTAGTCAACTCACTTTCTTGTGGGAGTGGGGTGGTCGGGTCGGACGATGGCGCTGTGTATCTTTCAGCGCCGGTGCGTCTACCAATTTAGGGTAATAGCTGGGCAAGGGCTGGCTGTGCTTGCAGCAGGTGCGGGATGGTGCTGGTCTCATCTGTGCTGTAGCCCCAGTAGTTCAGTAGGTTAAGCGCTTGCCTGCTGATCTAGCTGTCCCTGGTTCGAGTCCCGCTGTAGGCGGGAATCTTTTCAATCATAAACGGGGGTCCGTTGCACACAGCCTTTCATTATCACCCTCCTATTGTCCTGATATGACTGAAACACTGTCAAAAAGGACGTAAATTTGCAAGTCATCCATCCATCCCATCTCTCTTCTTTTTATTTTTCTCTCTCTCTCTTGAAGACGCATCGATACTGAAATACTGTCTCAAAAAGGCGTTGTTCCCAAAACAACCAACTAGCTTTTTTTTTGGAAATTTTTGTCCCAGCTTCTGTGACACTACAGCTAGAAAGGATAACTTGTAGAGAACAGTTGTGGTTGATTGGCTGGTTGATTTTGGGTTTAATGCCCTTTAAGACAATATTTAAATCTAGAAAGAAGAGATATGATAGGGGAGAGAAAAAATGTCCAAACAACCAGCACCCGCACCCACTGCAAGCACAGTAGGCCCTTGCCCTGCTATAATACAATTTAGTAGGACGAACGGCACTGAAAAAGAACAGTTGTGTATCATCCTATAGGTCTAGTAAGAGTATATAATTTAAGCGCCTGTGATGAAAATAGCAGAGTTTGCAAACAGAGTAGATCCTGATGAGGCTGCTCATAAGATTTAGCAGCCATATCTAAATCTACACTTTTTTGCCCTCCAGTTTTTGAATAGCTTGAACAAAGTATATTTTGAAATTTTGCGGACGTAAATTTTGTCGTCTGCTTTTTGGCGCTTTTAAGAGAGTGAGGACACCTGAAATTAACTTAAAATAAAACAGTTGGCTTTACAGTGCAGTAAAACGTCCAAAAGAAAACAGTGAAGTCCCAGACCGGGCCCAGAGGTTATAAAACTTGAATACATTCTCAAACTTAAAATAAAGGACACTGATTGGCTGCTTCCGAGCACATGCTCGGAAGCAGCCAATTAGTGTACTTTATTTTGAGTTTGAGATTTTTCTCAAGTTTTATAACCTCGAACACAGACTGCTGATACAAACAATGTAAACCGTAATCAAAGTTTGATCTGGGTCTGCACTGTTTTCAGATATTTTCTGTCCATATACTTAGAAGTTTTAACGGTCGTGTTGGCCTTGAAAACAGAGCAGACCCAGAGCAGTCTGATCAAAGTATACCATTTTTAGCTCGCCTGAACGAAGCTCAGGAAGAGCTATTGTACTACCCGCGGCGTCGGCGTTGGCGTCCGCGTTAGCAAAATGTTGATTGATTGATTGATTGATTGATTGATTGATTGATTGATTGATTGATTTGACAACTATGGTCATGTCGGGACGGTCAGTTAACCAAGCCACATTATTCCTAGTCAGGCTTAGACCTCCTAATCGGTTAACCAGTACTGACTGTACATACTTTCGCCAGTAACTGACAATTGCCCTTCTTGAATCAGCGTATATGTGGCCAGACCGAGTTTCGAACCCAGGACCTCTGACTTATGAGTCAGCTGCCCTACCGAATGTTAAAGTTTTACGTTAAAGTTTTTAGGTGATGGGCAAGGTGCTGTCAGGCGAGCTATCCTGTCCCACTGACTGGTCTTGTTTTTCATTTTATTTACGTTTCTGGCCTCGCATTTCTGCAGTGGACCATCAAAATGTTCGATTTTTAGGATGATCTTAGTCTCCATAGGCCTATCAGTGGTTAAAACATCTAAATAAAAACAAATTATTATGAAAACAGTTCAATCTTCATGTTTTGTGAAAAAAATGTAGGTTGATGCGTATATTTTGTGTCGGATAACTAGCTAAAAGTAGATGGAACTGGTTTTTGAAAAAAAATACTAGCTCGCCCAGCAAAACAAAATTTCTAATTCTGGTTCCCTGTCTAGGGATGGTATATAAACATGGGCGGGATAATGAATGGGAATCCACGCCTGTACATTGTATTTTTACCAATTTGTTATCGAAAGTAGGTCATTTTTGTTGCCAACTAAAATGATCCAAATAATTTTCAAAACTTGTTATGTGAAATTCAATGCCGATTCATTTGTGTAAAGTTGGCTAATCACGGTTAAATTCACTGATGGAACAGCAGTGAGTATCTTGCAGCAAATTTTTCATATGGGACCTTTAAATGTCCCAGTTTTGATTAGATCAACAGTTGTCACTGAGGCAATGATTTCTTTTCATTATTATTTTACGTACGACGTCATTTCGACGTCATCTGCCAGCTGGGATTGCTTAATATCATTGCACTTTGTATAACAGTATATGAATTGTAATAGATGGATAGATGAAGCGATTTTACGGCATTTTCAACAGCATTTCAGTCACACCAAGAGGTTGACAGACTGACAATGAAAAACTGTGTGTAATGGAACCCTGATCTGAATGTGTCATGTAAGGTATATTCCGCGAAGTTTACTCAATGGGACTTCCATGGGTTCATGCCTTGGGTCGGGGTCAATATCTAGGACATCATAGACATTCCCTTAGATCTTGAAGTCCAGTCCATGAATGAATATAATGCTTTAATTGGCTTTGTGTGAAACTACCATTTACCAGAATATACATCCATGACACAACCATTTACCTGAATGTACATTCATGATCATCGGCTTATATCATATTGTCCAGAGATTTTGCCGCATATTTTGAAGGTTATTTTGTGGATTTTGCTTCCATAAAATGAAACCATTTGGTTCATTCCATGAGTTTGGGTCGGTGATCTACACTTCATGATCCAGTGACCACTGACATATCTTGAAGACTTTAAGGTGGTGATAATCATTGATTTGGGGCAAAGACAAAAATCTGCATAAAACACTCAAAATACCACTGATCTTTCCAAAACTTAGCATATGCCTTCTTTATGTTGTTTCTCACAATTCAGACTCTCAAAATGCAGCATTTGTTAATGTTAAAAAATGTTTTTAAAAGGAAAGATCAAAGGGTAATTTTGTGCGCAATAATCTGAAAAAATAATATCGTTATTGAAAATATACTTAGTGCTGAAAGTTCCTTGTTGCATAATGGAGAGCGAGCTAGCAATTATTTTTTCAAACTCTTTCACACATTATCAGGCTGAGCAGATGAAAAAAGATGCGGTTTGTGTCCAAATTTGTTTGTCAAAACACACAGGTGAGACAGGTGAGACTATTTTAACAAGGTTGAACAATTTCATCTACACACCAGTGATCATGTAAGTAATGTATTTTTTATACTGTAGGTGTTACATAGGTATGCTTGCCTACCCTATATTTAATAAATGCATTCAGTGTACATTACCTTGTACATGGTTCAACATTTGAGAAAAAGCTACCGTTTTCATCTGGTCTACATTACAATTTGAGAAAGAGTTGGAATAAATAATAGCTAGGTTGCTCTTCATTATGCAATAACGCACCTTCAGTACTACGTAAATTTTCAATAACGATGTTTATTTTTTTCATTATTGCGCAGAAAATTAACCTTTGATCTTTCCTTATAAAAACACTTTTTTAAGCAGCATGTACGTCTATTTTGTATTCTAAACTGTAAAGAACAACAAAAATAAGAAGTCTGCTAACTTTCAGGGAGATACCTTACTTTCTTATGGTTTTATGCAGATTTTTACATTTACCATAAATCACCACCTTAATGTTTTCCTTAATGTATTGACTAGCGTGACACCGCGAGTGACCCGAAACTATATATAAAGGTCGATAACTTATATGTAATGGACTTAAAATTTGCGTTTTTCGTCCACATTGGACGTTTTGGCTCAAATTCAAGTTTGACCAACGGTGAACATGTTTTTCCTTTCTATTCTATCCCCTAACCTTACGAGGTCATTCGGGCACTACAGATGACATAGAAACTACCCCTTTCCAATGTGTCCTTTTTTTTCAGCTACCCTAGCTGAGCTTGCAAAGTCCATTCCTGTCTACTCTTTTCTATTGTCTTCCCATCTCTTCTTCTGTCTACCTCTTCTTCTGTCTACCTCTTCTTCTTTTTCCTTTCACTGTGCCTTGCAGAATCGTCTTTGCTAAATCAGAAGCCCTTGAGACATGGCCAAACCACTTTAGTTTCCGTTTCTTGACCAGGGTCAGGAGTTCATCAAATACTCTAATGGCTGCTTGGATCTTTCTGCGAACCTCTCCATTGGTTATATGGTCCTTGTACGAAATGTTCAGTAACCTTCGGTAGCATGTCATCTCAAAGGCCTGCGTGTTTTCTCTCTTACTCTGCTGTCAAGGTCCACGATTCACAGGCATACAGAAATATGGAAATGACAAGGTAGCGCATAAGTTTCACCTTTGATCCAAGAGATATGTTGTTATCTTTCCAAATTGGCTTCAGCTTTGTAAGAGCTGAAGTGGCTTGTGCAATCCTTGAGAGAACCTCCGTTTTAGGGCCATCACCTAAGACAACTGCTCCAAGGTATTTGAAGCTTGTTGCAGTACCAAGTTCCTGTCCTTTTACCCTGGATGACATTGGCGCTACTTGCCATTAATTTGGTCTCTCAGCACCATCTTATACCTTGTGCAAGTTTTGTCGAGACTGTCAACTAGGGCTTATAATTCCTGCTCTTCCTCAGCAAGAGCGTCTATATAATCGGCAAACTGCAGACTGGTAATATTTCTGCCGCCTATGCAGACCTTCCCGTCATGTTCTTCAAGAGCATCAGACATGATCCGTTCTAACAAATATTGAAGAGGGTGGGTGACAGAAGACATCCTTGCCTTACTCCAACTGTTGTTCTGAACCATTCTCCTATGCTTCCATTTATCTGGACTGCACTTGTTGCCTTGTCGTAGAGCTGCTAAATGGTACGTACTAGATTTGCACTGATATTGTACTTACGCTTGGTGGCCCATAAGGCTGCATGCTAGACCCTGTCAAAGGCATTTTGAAATCAATGAAGACATGGTACAGATTTTGCTGATGTTGGAGATACTTTTCACACTGGATTCTATGGTTAAAGATCTGTTCTGAGGTGCTCCTTCCAGTTCTGAACCCAGCCTGTACTTCAGCGATTATTCTTCGGCTCGGGGTTTAAGCCTGTTCAAGATGACTTTCAGCATGACTTTGCTTGAATGACTAATGAGACTGATGGTTCTGTAGTTCTGGTAAAGCTGTATGTTGTCCTTTTTTATGGAGTGAAATAATCAGCGACTGAGTCCTCTCCGTTCTCCAGATCCTATTACAGATTTCTTTTAGGCCGCGTTTACACGAGCAAAGTTTCTATGTCACAGAAACTTTAACAAAGAAAGTATGACAAACATTTTTCGTTTACGCGGAGCAAATTATTTGTTAAATAAAATGTGCCATAGAATCTTTGTCACAAAAACTTTGGCAATGAAATATTTGCTGCAGTGTTCACACGACCAAATGTTATTCGTCAAAGTTACCTGCAGCGATGAAACAAAATCTTTGTCACATTTTCCACGCTTATAGCAAAGTTCTTTGTTACATAATCTTTAGCGAAGTTCTCCGTTTACACTGACAAATTCAATTTATCGAAGTAACTTTACCATATATATTTGTCAAAGAAACATTGTGATATTTGAGCATTTAAACGAGCAATTTTTTCTCTGGCAAACCTACTTTGTCATAGACATTTTGGTCGTGTAAACGCGGCCTTAATCTTCCCGCCAGCTTGAACAAGTTTTGTTGGTATATTAACAACTCCAGCAGACTCCCCTTTCTTCAATGCTGCTGCTGCAATCTCAAAATCCTCACGAAGGATCGGCTATAGATCTTCTTCTGTGGGGCTGATTGCAGTCTAGAACCGCATTGTCACCATCACTTTCATGGTTGTATAGTTCTGAGCAATATTCTATCCATCTGCTGAGAATCTCTTGTTCTTCTGTAGGACATTTCCCAGACTTGTCCTGGATAGTTGTGGACTTACACTGTTTCTCTGAAGTTAGGTCCTTCACCAGCTGGTATGCTCTCTTGCTGCTGTTTTTGTTCAGGAAAGTTTCGATCTCCTCGCACTGACTAGCTATCCAGTCCTCCTTAGCTTTCCTCATTGCCTTCTGGATCCTCTTATTAGCTTCCCAGTATTCTTTTGCTCTTTCTGCTTCATAGCGCCTCTTCTCCAACTCTCTCCTTTCATCACAGAGGTCGAGAACATCACCTTTACACAATACAGAGAAAAGGACCTCGCCGAGTGTGTATGTGTGTGTGTGTGTGTGTGTGTGTGTGTGTGTGTGTGTGTGTGTGTATGTGTGTGTGTGTGCGGGGGGTGTGGACGTGGGAGGGAGTCATTGCTCCCTTGCACTCTGCAGTGATTTACCATGCTGCCTTTAATCAATTTGCTCCGCGGCTCTCGGAGAAGTTAATAAAGGTCTTCAGTTTCCAAAATAATCAGGTATGCACCCTCCCCCTCCCCCCCCCCCCCGTACTCCCGCCACCACCAAAGTCTTCGACTTTTGTAGAACCGGAAGTGTATAGCAATTATAGTGACAGAATAGCCGAGCAGAATATTTTTGAAGGTTTTAACAAAATATCATTTTCACGCGCCGGTTTTCTGCAGGACTCCGCTAAAACAAAAGTCAAAGTCCTCACTGATTACCAGCCCTAGGGGAGCCATTGTTGCAAGCGACTGGTGCAACAAATGCGTCGTGCTCAAATTCAGTAAAATGTCTGCCAACCATGAATGCCTACATTTAAAAATTTTCAATATTGAAACAAGCATTGCAGAGCCAAACAGTCTAATCAGGGCCTATGGTACGTCCCCGGCAGCGGACACACGACGTTGAAATGACGTTGGACTGACGTCAGTGTGACGTCATCATGTAACATCGATGTCAGGACGACGTCATATGTCTGCTGGGTGTATTCCGTTCCATCTATCTTTTTGGCACATTTAGACATTAAAAAAAAAAAAAAATGTTTCGTCTAAGCTATATCTTATTGTGATTTCAAACACTACACTGTAAAAAATGTCCGTAGATTTTACGGTAGAATAATTGGCAACCAGCTGCCACCTCATTTCCCGTAACTTTTACGGGCGTTTGCCTTTAGAACATTGTTGGAAATTACGATGTGACAGTGTTATGTTCACAGGCCGTACTCGAAATACCTTTATTAGTGTTGAAGGGCAAAAGGACTGAAATAACACCTGTTCTATTCCTGATAATTCCTGCCAATTTTACGTGCGCCCGTAAAAATAACGGGAAAGGGACTGGCAGCTGGTTTCCAGTTAATCTACCGTAAAATCTACAGAAATTTTAACAGTGTAGAGGGCAACGAGTGTAGATCTAGCTGAGACGGTTCATCTTGATCTACGCTGATTGCAAATTCAGATATTTTCGTTATGAGCGCTTTAAGTGGTAAAATGCTACTGTGAGAGAGGAATTTTCTCCCCGGAAAATAGGTGGCATGCCACCATTGACGTCACATTATTCCTTAAAATAGTCCGTAGATTTTACGGTAGCATAACTGAAAACCAGCTGCCAGTCCATTTCCCGTTATTTCTACGGGCGTTTGCCTGTAGAACATTGTTGGAAATTACAATATGGTACTTTTATGTTTACTGGCCGCACTCGAAAATACCTTTATAGTGTCGAAGGGCAATATGACCAAAACAAACACTCTGCTTAATAATTCCTGTAATGTTTAGGGGCGCCCGTAAAATAACGGGAAATAGACTGGCAGCTGGTTGCCACTTATTCTACCGTAAAATCAACGGATTTTTTTACAGTGTAGTATAGAGTTACCGTTTAGACACCGTAACGCTTTTTCTGCGAGACGAAATATATATGAAGAATCGCTTGAGCTAGAGTCATGTTGTTTGACCTGCTGTTTTGTCATAAAGAAAGGTTAACCTGAGCCAATTTTGTATGTTTTGGCTGAATTATGCCCCTTTTCCGACTTAGAAATTTTTGCCAGACTCAACCTTGTGAACAAAATATCAGAAAACCACTTGAGCTGGGGTCATGATCTCATGATATGGCGACGGGGAAAATGCTGATACGTATTCGATCATTTTATGACCCTAACTTCGGAGAAGTTGAGGGGGCATATTGGTGTCCTGTCCGTGTCCGTAAAGGTTTTTGGCAGCTGGGAAACTCAAGAACCCTTATGCTAGGATATATGTGGCAGGTTCATGAAAAGTAAGCGGACCCGCATTTTTTTCTCAGTAGGTCTTTTCGTTCAGGAGTTATGCTCCTTTTTCGACTTTTTCATTATATATAGGAACAACGCTGTGAACAAAATAGGGGTGGTGGTCGGGCGATGGTGCTTGTTATAACTTCCAGTGCCGGCGCGTTCTATTTATTTGGACATATAGATAAAATAGGGCAAGGACCTATTGTGCTTGCAGTAGGTGCGGGTTGTTTGGATATTTTCCCCCGGCATACAATGTATGACGAGAGGTATATAGTGTTCGTTCGATGTCCGTTCGTCCCTCTGTCCGTCCGTCTGTCTGTCTGTCCACGAGTTTACGTTTGCGTTAAAGTTTTTTTAGATCTTTTGTTATCCAAACCCTAAGATAGATCGGGTTAACATTGGGCATGGCGATAGATAATGGTCCAACCTTTTATTCTGTACCACCCCAATCAGTGCATGTGACGTACAAGTCAAGGTCACGGACTTGAACTTTCGTGTTAAAGTTTTGCGTTAAAGTTTTTGAGATCTCTATATAATTGATACTCTTTGTTGAGTTGGGTTGCTGTTTGGCATGATGATAGATATTGCTCCAAAGTCTTATTCTGTACCATTCCCACCAATGTCTGTGACCTAAAGGTCAAGGTCAAGGACTTAGACATTTCATGGTAAAGTTTTGTGTTAAGAGTTTTTAAGATCTTTTATCATCCAAATACTTTGTTCAGTTTGGATAACATCGCCAAAGTATTATTTTGTACCATCTTACACATGCCTGTGACCTAGAGGTCAAGGTCATGGACTTTGACATTTTCAGCTATTTTTGTGTTAAAGGATTAATGATCTCATATCATCCAAATTTTTTGTTGGGTTTGGATTATATTTGGTATGTTAATAGGTGGTGCTGATCTACAAAAATTCTATACTTCCCTCACACATGCCTTGACTTACGCTTTTCTATGATAAAATTTTGTGTAAAGTTCATATTCTTTGCATATTTTTCCATCTTCTTGGATAGGACCTTTTGATATGTGACTGTTTACCTCAAGGTTGCAACAGTTTACATCATCTGGATGTTGCTTCTGACATAGGGTCAAGGTCACATACTAAAACAGCTGCATCAATATACTGCTTTCATATAATTCAGAAATACATCAGTGGAATCTTTTGACACGTTACTCTGTTTACTTCTAGCTTGTAGCAGATTATTTGTGCTCCTGCTGACCAAAGACAAGCTCACTGACTTTAAAATTTGTATTTAAAATGTGTTAACTTTAACATTTTGTGTTGAAACTTTTAACTTTTTGTGGTAAAGTTTAGTTTTATTGTACTGTTTAAGTCTAAAAAACAAAATATACCTGGCTTGTTACTTGTTATTGATTTTGAAAAAGCATGTGATACCGTCTCATGGAGTTTTATTTCAGAGGTTTTGGATTATTTTAATTTTGGAAATTCAATTAAGACATGGGTAGGTTTATTTCAAAAAGGATCTGAAACATGTATTTTACAAAACGGTTTTATGTCAGATTTTTTTTAATTTAAGACGAGGGTGTAGACAGGGGGATCCAATATCTCCATATTTATTTATTTTATGTGCGGAAATTTTAGGAAAGATGATAAGAAGAAACACTGATATTAAGGGTATATCTATTAATGGAAAAGAGTATAAACTATCGCAGTATGCTGACGATACTCAGTTAATATTAGATGGTACTGAGAAATCTCTAAAAGCAGCTCTGAATTTGCTTAAACAATATTATACAATGTCGGGATTAAAAATTAATGTGGACAAAACAAGGGCATTATGGATCGGCTCGTCATGCGGCTCTTCAGAAACACTATGTAAAGAATGGGCATTAGATTGGTCCCAAGAACCTTTAAAAATCTTAGGTGTTACTTTCTCGCCCCTAGTTTTCAACATATGGGATTTAAATTCTCAAGAAATGTTATTAAAAGTTAAAAATATACTTAATCATTGGTCGAAAAGAAGACTAAGTCTTTCTGGAAGAATTATAATTATTAAATCCCTTGCAGTGTCTAAGTTTGTCCACCTTTTTACTTCGTTGCCAGCCCCGCTGAATGGACTAATAAAGGAATTAGAAAATCTATTTTATAAATTTTTATGGAATTTTGGTCCCGACAGGATAAAAAGAAAGATAATAGTAAAAAATATTGCTTACACTGGTCTCAGAATGGTAGAACTTAAATCATTTATTAAAGCTTTAAAGGTATCTTGGCTTAGAAGAATACTCCAACAGTCGAAACCAAATGATTGGACAAACTTATCTCTAATCAATTTTCATAAACTCTTCTCCATAGGTGGTGTCTATGCAGCTAAAGTAAGTTGTGACCTACAAAATCCATTTTGGAAGGACCTAATGCACATTTGGGCAGAATTTTGTAAAATTATACCTGTTGAGAATATAGGTCAAATTCTTGAATCCCCGCTATGGTATAATGAAAATATAGGACGAGGAAAAGTGTTTTTTAAAGATTGGCACGAAAAAGGCATTAGAGTAGTATATGATATTGTAGCCGAAAATGGCGAGTTTTATTCTTTTGAACAATTGAAAGCAATGTATAATATAAAAGGTACCTTTTTAGATTATCAACATCTTATAAATAATATATCCCAATCATGGAAAACTCAAATAAATGATAACCTCGTTTTTATTTTAGAAAACAAAAGAAACGTCATATGTAATATTTATGTTAACAAACTGATTAAGGCTAAAAAGGAAGTAAAGTATTCTATGACACTTTTGTAGGTGTATTTATGAATATATTTCACAGGGTAAATGGCAGGCAGAAATAGGTGACATTAATGAAAATGAATGGAAAGTATATTTTTTAAATATGAAACAATGGCATGAAGTTAAACTTCGGGATTTTCAATATAAAATAAACAATAAAATTCTAGTTACAAATTCTTTTCTCTCTAAAATTAATAAAATTGATAGTGAAGTATGCTCTTATTGTAAGGAACACCCAGAAAAAATATACCATCTGTTTCTTTCATGTCCAGTGGTTAGAGTATTTTGGAACGAACTTAAAGCATGGCTATATACGAACGTTAAAATAGAAATCTCTCTAGAAGATAGGGAAATACTTTTTTCATATACTGGTAAAAAAGAACTCGTAAATTACATATATGTGTTAGCAAAATATTATATCTTCCAAAATAAATTCATATCTAGAAACATTAATATTCAAGGCTTTATACATTTAAGCCTTTTAAAGAAAAAAATGCTAAGTGAGAGATATATTTCCTACATTAACAATAGGGTAAGTAATTTTTTTAAAGAAATGGTCACCTCTGTATAATTATTTCTTTCCAAATAGTGATTTGGAGTGAGTTTCGATGTCCCTGATCGGTTTTGATTCCCATTTGTTTTCACGCCGGCCTTCTACCAGAGTGGCTAACATACTTCAGAACGGAAGTTATGCGTGGATATTCAGCCACATGCAGAGCTTCCGTTCTCTTGTATAGGACATTTCAGTTACTCTATCTGAGATATATGGTACTTGACAAACTTCAAGCTGTCTATTTAAAATTGTTGAGGAAAACACACACACACACACACACACACACACACACACACACACCTGCATATACCATTCTATTTACTCTCAGGCTCTTTGCCTGCTCACCTCTCTTTTCTTTTCTCTCAAATAGTTCAGGAATAGTATTCGCTGTTAAATGACATTTATATCTATATGTTCTTATTACAATGTTGTATGAATATGTTTGCATATGTATTATTGAACAATGTTTATTCTAAATAAAAAAAGTTTGGTTTTATTACACTGTAAAAAGAAACACATCCGTAGATTTTACGGTAGAATAACTGGCAACCAGATGCCAGTCCTTTCCCCGTTGTTTTTACGGACTCCCGTATAAACTTGCAGGCATTATCACGCATAGTAGGACTTAATAGAACAGGTGTTGTACTGGTCCTGCACCCCTTCAACACTATAAAGGTATTTTCGAGTGCGGTCAGTTAGCATTCCCCAACCTTATCGTAATTTCCAAAAATGTTCTACAGGCAGACGCCCCTAAAAATAACGGGAAAAGGATTGGCAGCTGGTTTCCAGTTATTCTACTGTAAAATCTACGGATTTTGTTTTACAGTGTAGGCGGTAGCGCTGGCTGGGGGCTAACGTCAGCCCATGTTCACTTACTCTAGCTTTTTTTCTCGTCTATCATTTCTTTTTTCTCTCCCCCCCCCCTCCCCACTCCCTCTCTGGGAGACGGCCCGATTGACTGACTTGGCTGAGATGACATACTCGTTCACTCACTCCAGACTGACTGATCGGTCAGCCTGGTCTCACCTGGTCTCACTAGGATAGGCATACAACACATCATATACTGTATTTACCCTTATTATTGGGACAATGTGGGTCTAACCATCCAAGCAAAAGTGTGGACGCAAGTCAGGCTGCTTCCATGAGCAGTCTGATCAGGGTCTGCACAGTCTAAACATCAACATGTGCACTGCAAAAATAAACGGTAGATTTACGGTAAAATAACTGGCAACCAGCTGCCAGTCCGTTTACCGTTATTTTTACGGGCGCCCGTAAAATTGCAGGATCGGGCAGAGTGGGACAGAGTAGAGCAGATGTCGTTTTGGTCAAATAGCCCTTCAACAATACAAAGTTATTTTCGAGTGCGCCAAGTTAACATAAAACTTCCATTTCGTGGTTTCCAACAATGTCTTACAGGTAAAAGCCCGTAAAAATAACGGGAAAAGGACTGGCAGCTGGTTTCCAGTTATTCTACCATAAAATCTACAGATTTTTTTACAGTGTGGCTATTCATGAAATACCACAACCTCAGTTTTGATCAAAAGAGGAAAATGAAACAAGAAGACTCTGACATTTTGTGCCACTGTTAATCGAATTATTTGATATTTCAGGCAAAACTACAAAGCTTTGAAAAAGTCACCTGCTACGTACGAGAGCAGAATTCCCGGCAAGCCATGTTTTGTTTACAAGAACAGATCTTTTTCATGGTAAGAACTTTGTTTTTATGCTCCTCCACCACAACATATATTGTGGTTCTCAGCAGAATCTTCAGTTTTGTAGAGAAATAAGGAAATTGGCTCATTATCCCCAAAACTTGCTCATCTGGAGCTCTTTCAGGCTGCATGTAAGAGTTGGTTTTGAGTCAGTCTTGAGCTCTTGTAGGTTGATGGTGAATGATGCATTGGGTTATAAAGAAAGAGCTACTTAAAGAAAACATAATGCTTTAAGTATGATCACTCGAATGAGTTCTAGAAAAAGTTTGGGTCTGCACGTGCCGATAAAACCTGATATTTCTTCTGACATCATAGATTGATTTCAGTGAAACTTGGTTTCTAACTTCCACGGTACTCTTTTCTATAATGTAACCCTGGACAATCTGACCAGTTTAAGTGAAATAAATAGTTATATGCATATGTAAAATCACAGAAATGAATATAATACCAAAATGGTACAAGCTATTCTGTCGATATTTGAAATAGATCATTTCATGCATTTTTGCAACTGACAGGGACCATTTCTATTGTTTTTCTTAACACTTGGGAAGAGTTATGGGTCAGGGAAACAATGTACCATCATTCAAATTTTGTTCTACTGAGAAAATCTAGTTACTTCCCTTGCACTATTTTTACAAACTGCGCTGTTGTTAGCATAAACATGAAATTCTAGGAAAAAGTGCACTATGCTCTGTTTCAATCAGTAAAGACTTCACAAGTCTGATATTTTGAACAGTCGGATCCTTGTTTACTCTTCTGTACAAACTATCTAGTGAAATCCTCAGTCATACAATGGACTTGATTGCACAATGTATGTTTTCTCCAGACATTGTATTCAAATTTAAGGCGAATCAGCCTGGTCTCTATGACTTACCGGTCTGACTGGACTTGAGTAGTTGGTCTTATACTAGTATTTGCATACAACACAACATATACTGTATTTACCCTTTTTATTGGGACACTGTGGGTCTAACCATCCAAGCAACAGTGTAGACCCAGGTCAGGCTGCTTCCATGAGCAGACTGATTAGAGTCTGCACAGTCTAAACATCAACATGTGGCTATGAGTGAGATACCAAAACCTCAGTGTTGAACTAAAGAGGAAAATTAAACAAGAAGTCTCTAACATTTTGTGTCACTGTTAATCAAATTATTTCATATTTCAGGTAAAACTACAATCACCTGCTACGTCCCGGCAAGCCATGTTTTGATTTACAAGAGCAGATCTTTTTCATGGTAAGAACTTTGTTTTCATGCTCCTTCACCACAACATATATTGTGGTTCTCAGCAGAATCATCAGTTTTGTAGAGAAATAAGAAAAATGGCTCATTATCCCCAAAATTTGCTTATCTGGAGCTCTTTCAGGCTGCATGTAAGAGTTTTAGTTCATCAGTACTTTCGAGCCAATCTTGAGCTCTTGTAGGCTGATGGTGAATGATGCACTGGGTAATAAAGAAAGAGCTACTTAAAGAAAACATAATGCTTTAAGTATGATCACTGGAACAGTGTATCGGTCGAAAGACATGGGTCTGCACGTGCCGATAAACCCTGATATTTCTTCTGACACCATAGATGAATTTCAGTGAAACTTGGTCTCTGACTTCTTATTACCCAGTGGGCACATGACGTCACAATGACGTCGTACTGACGACGATATGACATGACGACATAAAAGCGACGTCAATGTGACGTCATTGCGACGTAATGTGCCTGTTGGGTAATAACCCAGCAGGCACATGTTGTCTGAATGACTCCGTCGGACTTGTACTTTTAGAGTTACCTTTTCTGTACCGCGATATCTCAAAAAGTATTAAGGGATCGACCATTTGATATTCGGGAACGTGGGGGGAGGTGGGGGGGGGAGGGGGCTGGTATTCTGGGATGGAGCCAGGTTATTTTTGCACTGGCCTCTGGAAACAATTTCTTTTTTTTTCACCTTGATGGAGCTAATTTCAAACTAATTCGAACAATTTATTTTTTTTATTTACATGTAATTTTATAGGCTGAACTATCAGATCCTTATTTATTTGACCTTAATATCCTTTTATTTTACCCACATCACTAATTTTGACACCTTATTTTCCCATGAAAAGAACATGGTGCTATCTGTAACCAGGCTAAGGGCATGGTTTAGCTTGCTTTTGCAAACCATTGCATGTTACTCTCTTCATCTATGGTACAGATGCAAACATCCCTGTATGAGCTTGGCAAAAAATTAGGCCTTAAAGTAGGGTTATTTTGACTAAAAATTAGGGCTATTTTCCTAACGTTTTAGGGCTATAACATTAGGAATTAAAGGGGTGTTTTTTTCTAGCCCAATTATATGCCCAAACATGCTTTTTTGACTTTTGAAAGTTTGATAAATACTTATTGATAGATTCATATTATAAATGAATGCAAGTTAATAAATGGCTAAAAGTCCTTTGCTGGGGGTCGGGGTGGGGGCAACGACCCCAGAAGCCAAAGCAGTTTGCCAATTTTAATGACAATTTTAAGATTGGAAACAATAGAGCAAAGCTAGGGATGATGATAAAAGAAATAAGGGCTTTTTTTAGGAAATTTGCTTTTTAGAGTGTTTAGTTTGCCATAATGGCTTTGTGTTCCATAAGCTAGTGACTCTTTTGCAATTAAGTTTCAGTTAGAAATATTTACTTAGTAATGTGGCAGTTCAATAATACATGTATGTGAATGTTGTATAGGATTTTTTTTGTAAATGTATGCACATGGGGGGATGGGCGCGGGGACTGCTGGTGTAGAACAATTATAGATAATATTAAAACATTCCTATAAATATGGGGGATCTGCCCCCCCCCCCCCCCCCGCCGCCCCCAGAAGCCCAGAAGCCAGCGACATTTTAAAAACTTAATTCAAATGGAATTATCTGCAGACTATTTTTTTTTTTAAATTTTGGGTGGGGCCAGATTATTTTTTTCACTGATTTTTGAGGCCAGATTATTTTTTTAAATCCTCATATGAGCCAATTTATTTTTTTCTGGCATATCCAAAGACAGGGATTTTTTTTTTGAAAAGATATACCAGCTCCCCCCCTCCCCCCCCCCCCCCCCCATTCCCCTCTGACTATCAAATGGTCGGGCCTTTAAGTATGTTGATGATATTTCATATTCACTTTTGAGGTGAGATGTACAAGATTTGATTTGCTTTTGGGGAAATTCCATCAAAGAAAAACTAAGCTATGCCCCTTGTTTTAATTTGGCATTTATCCATTTTTTGAACTGCTTGACTTAGGAAACTGATTTGTTGTATATAAATAGTCCTTGATATGTGAAAAAAATGATAAAGCTGAGGAAGTTATTTCCCCGTTTTGAGACTTTCGGACTAATTCATTTTGCTACAAGAACTTAACAATATTTCTAGAGAAGCATTTGAGCCAGGAGGCGTAGCTACATTACGCAAATACGCAGATGCGTATCGAAATTTTGTCAAATTGACCAAATTTCAACACGCTCAGCATATTTTCATTCTGAAATGCGGTAAATTGGGCAATTAGTTTAATCACAAACTGCCAATTGGCCTTTAAAGAAGAAAAATTTCTAAGGGGCTAAAGCCCATTTTCCCACTAAAACAATATGGAAACCCTTTTGTGTATGTCGTGTATTTCCACTAGGTGCGCCCTTGTAAAGGTAACGAAATGCGAGACCACAAAAAAGAGACCTTAAGCTATGTGAGTAAGTTGAGTACCAAGATAAGCCTGCGAATATGAGCAAATTGCTGACAGTCTTCAGTTTTCAATATCCATACTTCTTAGGTTTCATAGACTGATTAAGCAAAAATAGAAGTCAGTAATCAGACTTTACGGACATGCAGCTGATATGGGCTCTCTCTGTTAGAACAGGGATGGTTGCGGTCGGGCGATGGTGTCGGGTAACTTTAAGTGCCTGAGCGTCCTTTTAATTTGGACAATAGTATGGCAAGCCGCCTTGGTCTACTTTGCTTCGGATGGGGGTTGTTTGTATATTTCTCTCTCTCTATCTCTCTCTCTCTCTTGGAGACGGCTCGATATAGACTGAAATACTCTCTCAAAGAGTCGTTAAACCCGAAACAACCAACAATCTGTACGCACATTTTTAGTTCGCCTGAACGAAAGTTCAGGAAGAGTTGTTGTTATCACCCTGGCGTCCGCGCCCGCGGCCGGATTGGATGTGTTCAAAGACCTATATCTCCTTAACTCATGGATGAATTCTTTTAACACTTGCACTGTAGTTAGATATCGGTCCAAAGTGTAACAGGATACCACCCCAAACCCACTCAGTGACCTTCGTGTCAAGGTCATGGACTTAGAAAATGGGAGTTTTTTGGACTGGATGTTTTGGTGAAAGTTTTTTAAAGCTCAATATATCATTATCTCATGGATGGATTCCTTTGGTACTTACACTGTAGTTTGATATTGGTACATTGATTGATTTGATTGATGCTTAACGTCCACGGTAAACACGTATGGTCATGTCGGGACGGTCAGTTAACCTAACCACACTATTCCTGGGCAGGCTTAGACCTCCTAAGCGGTTAACCAGTACTAAGTGCACATACTTTCGCCAGTAACTGACAACTGCCCTTCTTGAATCAGCGGAAGGAGAAACGAAAGTATGTGGCCAGACCGGGTTTCGAACCCAGGACCTCTGACTTATGAGTCAGGTGCCCTACCGATTGTGCTACGCGGACTTAGAAAATTGTCTTTTTATCGATTGACTGTTTTGGTTAATTTTTTTAAAGACCCATATCTCTTGAACCCATGAATGGATTCTTTTGATATTTTTGCACTGTAGGTAGATATTAGTCCTAAGTTTTACAGAATACTACCCAACACCGCTCAGTGACCTTGGTGTCATGGACTTAGGAAATTTTAAGTTTTATTAAATCTAATTGCATACTGATTCATAATGCTTAGCATAGATTTAGTTTACACTTGAACTGATGTTAGACACTTGTTTGAATTTTTACAAAACACTAAATACTGAAGTGAAGGTCATCGACTTAGAATTTTGTCTTAAAGATTTTGGTTGAAGTTTTATATTTATGGAGACATAGTGCCACGATGAAGTCAGTCGATACTCATACACTTGGACTGATGTTAGATAATGTTTCTGGATTTTTATACATCCTGCCCCCCCCCCCCCCACCCCCCCCCCCCGCCCCCTACCACTCTGTTCCTTGACCTCAAGCTCAGGGACTTTGACATTTCATGTGCAATTTTTTTTATTTTAATCTTATTTCAAGACTTATATCTGAAATGCTTTTGTTGATATATGTGTTGTCAGTAAATGCTTGCTTGAAGTTTTATGCATAGCAAGTCACACCACCATATCGACTGTGCGATGGGCAAGCACCATTTCAGGCGAGCTCTGCTGTCAGGCGACAGCTCTTATTATATCAGAAGGTACCGTTTCAAATACGTCAGCCAATCTGTTATACATGTATTGTTTGTATCTGTTAGCAGTTTATTTGCCTCTTACATAAAGATATACAATCAAACCTGTCTTAAGCAAGCACCCAAGGGAAGGACCAAAAATGCTTGCTTTAGGCAGGTGCTTGCTTCATACAGGTAAATTTACATTGAATATGCTACTTTGGGAAATGAGATGTTGGCCCTTTAAGACAGGTTTTTGTTTAATAGAGGTGGCCTTTAAAACAAATTTGACTGTATAGGTATACCCCCATGTTTTATCGCCATTGTTTTTACAAAGGGGGAACAACTCTGGTGACTTCCTGTTTGCTGCCAAAGAGAACCAAGCTATATTGGTTGTATGCTATAATGGATGGAAGGAATTGGCTCAAGGAAGAGGAAATTATTTACATTAAGAATTTACCCATTGAGGAGGGAGGTAAAAATTAAAGTTGTGGAGTTGCTTCCTCAGAAAGTGTAACTATTTACCTCCAGTTTATTCGTATCTATTTAACGTGTAGATGAATTCGGAAAACTTTGTTTTCATCCTAGCTTTTTGGGTTACCAGTGGGGTTAACTAATATTATTATAATGATTCATCTTTTATAGATAAAAGCGATAAAAATATGTATCTGTCGCTGCCATACTGAGGAACTGGGGCCGTATTTATAAAACGACTTAAGTGGTTGCTATGCTGTTGCTAAGGCTGAATTTCTATGAAGGAGATTCCCTACAACTATGAAATTTGCTCTGGAGGAACAGTCTGTCCTCCAGAGCAACTTTCATAGTTGTAGAGAATCTCCTCCATAGAATTTCAGCCTTAGCAACAGCATAGCAACCACTTAAGCCGTTTTATAAATACGGCCCCTGGAAGTACTTGGTTGATTTGGCAACTAGATTTAATTACCTGAGTTTCGCTGGATTAAAGTTATAAAAGTAAAAAAAAAGAAAAAAAAAAAAAAAAAAGAAGATATTTCCCTTTACGGATCTCAATCTGCCACAGGCTTTCGGCCGTTAATGTGTTTCGTACATTGATTATTCGCGTACGATTCACCGTTGGTAAACAAGAAAAGTTCAATGAAGATGAAGGTAAAAGTTATATATCCAGAAATAACTGTATTTAGGTATCTCGGAGTTTTCAAGCGTGCAAATTTTGGAAAGTAACTCGCATGAACACGGGGGTAATACCAATTTGGCTACCTGTGCTTTCGACCGAGTCAATCAATTACCATACATGCAAAAGTGGCTGTCGACCGAGACAATCGACAGTTGTATCAGTTCGGTCAACAGCCATTAACAATAGTACCATTTACCGTTATTGGTAATGCTTACGATCGTATTCTCGGTCGAAAGCCACTTTGTATTGTACAGACTCGGTCGAAAGCACATGTAGCCAAATTGTTATTACCCCCGTGATGAACGACATCATAACTCAAGAAAGTAGACTAAGAATCCATATGAACTCATTGTCAGAGTGAACGTAACCAGGGTTAACTTAAAATAGAATAGTTTTCTCTAAACTGTCTGAGTGTGAACTCAAGTGGGACAGCAATTCAATTTAATCTAGAATGAGATTCACTTCACTAGTGCCAAAGGTCCATAGTACGTCCACAGTTTCAGGTGGGAAAAGATAAATATGACTGAGTTTCCCGGCGTATTGATATTGTGCATCAACGTTCTCTTGTATTTGTGTTTTTGATATATACTCCGGGCATGCTGAGATGGATGGCTGGATGGCTAGCGTGCAATTTTATGTCCTTTTAACTGTATTTCAGTCATATCAGGACGATGGGATGGTGATAATGAAAAGGAATGGAATCTCTATAGCATGACCTTTGATCTGAACTATCTAAGCCACTGGGTCGGGCCCTAGCGTTAGGCCAGGGGTCAATAGTTAGGACAGGCATTTTCATATTGTCAACGTTTTATGTTAAACCTTTCTGATTGCTCATATCTCTGTAACTACTTTTAAGAGTTCTTCCATATTTGGTTCTTTTCTGTAGTATAGCTTTTGATGTGAACTCAAAAGCTGCTGGGTCAGGCTCATGGGTGGAGCCAGGGGTCAATAACTAGGATTTTGCCATTTGTTGTGTTTTTTTTAGCTCGTTTTGATATATTTGAATGTAACCTGATGATGCTTGACTGGTTTTATTTCATACTTGTTTACATCATATGGATGCTGCTGCTGGCTGAAGGTCAAGGTCACAGACTTTGAATTTGTACATGTATTTTGCATTGAAGTTTTGTGTTAAAACAGATCCTTCCATTAGGCGGTGGCACTGGTTGGGGGTATACGTGAGCCTCTTTCACTTGCTCTAGTTCTTTTTTTCATAATTTCTAGGTACCCACCATACTCGCTGGTGGCATTTGCTACAAATGACAATAAAATGGTACGGGCTAACTGCACTTTTCGACATTAAAATCGGTTTTGTAAAATTTGAGATATCACAGTGTGGGAATATATTGACATATTTCGACCGAGAGAGTCAGACCGCCAACGATGGAAATCGTTCTGAGGACACACCATTGAATCAACCTTGAATCAACGTTGATTCAACTTCTAACGTTAACTCAACGTTGAATCAATGTTTATCCAACGTCGTGTTCCCAGTGGGTCGCTGCTGATCCAAAGCATTTTGACAGAATTTCATAAAACCCTGTAGAACAAGATTAGAGTGCTCAGTAGAAGCAGTCTGATCAACGTCTATATTGGTGTCCGATGTCAACAAGTTCAAAAACTTTGGCGAATTACAAATGGTTAATAGCGACTGAGTACCATATTCTTCAAATATCAAATTCTTTACACACATACGCACAGAGAGAGAGAGAGAGAGACAGAGAGAGAGAGAGAGAGAGAGAGAGAGAGAGAGACGTGCGCGCGTGCGCACACACACACACACTCAGTCGGCAAGTAGGAGCCTCGGTAGCTTGGAAGGTTAACCCATTAATGCCTGGCGCCCCAACAAATGGGATATAGGCAAACAGTGCAGACCCAGATCAGACGACTCTTCACTGTTAGCCCCCTAGTGTTCGATTTCTCAATATGATATCGCTTGGATAAAACATTTTTGAAATTCTGCAGACGTAAATTTTGTCGTCTGCTTTTTTGCGCATTAAGGGTTAAAGTAAATTAATTGTTATAGGTGTACCAGATTCCGATGCACTGCACGAATTTTTAGCCGGTCCCAGATTTCGCATGTAACGAAGGTAACCGATCAGACTCCGGACTCATTTGATCTCATATCACTTTTGCAAATCAATAATTTTTTTTCTACAGGACAAATAGACATAAATGCGATGTACAAAATACACATATCTTCTATCATCCACATATAATTTTGTCATTAAGCTTGTTCTTGTTGAAAAACATTACGGTTTCAGCGAAGCGACAGTTTTGTTCTGTGGATACCATAAGACTTTGGAAACCTTGTTCTCAGTAACACAACGAAGTTTCGATGTAAAATTGCAGGCATGCAGGCGCAAAATCGATTACATTGTTTGTTCCCTAATAGACGAACAGACAGAAACTTTTATTTGAGGCTACATCTAGGTGATACTCACCTAAATATAGCCTCAAGCTCGCCATTATTGACCGCCTCGTCCATTGTGTAAAAATTCGGACGACCAGAGTCCCGTCCGGGGACAACCAGAATCAAGAAACGTTGTTTCGGGACAACCAGATCCCGTTATGCCTACCCGCCGTGCTTTTGAGCAGCTGAGTAGATTTTTTTATGTTTATCAACTTCTCCAACAGTTTTTATTAGATCATTTCTAAACGTGGACATAATGTAAATGTGCATGTGGGTTTTTGATTGGGGTAAAATCAATTTTACGGCATTACAGCCTTTTCGACTTAGACATTTTGGGCAGCTTTTTATGCACTCTTGGGGATTGACTCCTCTTTCGGTTTTCAAAGGCTCATTTCCAAACATTGAACACTTGTACACTATGGTGGAAATAATGTGGCTAATGGGGGTAAAATTAATTTTGGCAGAATTACGACCTTTTGAACTTAGTCCTTTTTTGGCAGCTTTTCTGCACTATAGGATATTTGGTTTGTATAACCAACTCTTCCTACAATTTTCAATGGATTGTTTTCAAACTTTGTTTGCGTGTTTGGAATGGATGGCTGATGGAGGACATGCGATTTTACGCCTTTTTAACTGTATTTCTGTCATATCTGGACGACAGGAGGGGGATCGTGAAAGGTTGTGTGAATGGAACCCCTTTTACGGTTGGAAAGATTTTCACTTTCAGTGGGTCTTGAACCCAGCTCAGCTAGATAGAGAATACCATGTTAGTGTCTTTTGATATCAAGTCTGTCAGGCGAGACCAGAAACAGCGTAGGAATGGCGAGGCTTGCTGAGCCAGTCCGACGTGTAAACAAAGGTTGGTGTCATATTGACTTTTATATTTTATTTTACCAGGACGAACGAATTATTGGGAAATCGGGCAATGTGGTTCCAAATAAATGTTTTAGCTTCCTCTATAACTGAAAAGTCCATTGCTTTCTTCAAATCTTTCTACCCGCACTTAGCATCGGATAACTTTTTCCACGTACTTTGTCACTGCGAAGGAATTTAGCTTGTCTCTGTCAATTTTAGCTGACATTTGAAAACATTTGCTGATGACAATGATAAAGACACCCTTACTAAACGTGCCTACATAGAAAAAAACATTTGTCTTAACTCGTTACAGAGACAGGCCCCGATTTTCAGGTGTGGTAGTTCCAAAATCACCGAGGTAGTTGTGTCTTTCTGTTTGCTTACGCTCGCAAAACGGGGGCTATTCTGAAAGGAAAGAATTTACTCCTAGGGTAGCAAATTCAAGTTTGCTACTTGGTAAACAATTTTTTTTTCTTTAAAAGTTTACTCCCACAAGGAAAAAGAGGCAAATTGAACATGGAAGAGTAGTTGCCGTAGAAGTGTACCCCCTTTCACCTGAAGGCAAGTTTAAGATCGCAAAAGTATGCAGAGGTATAATGATAATAAAAAATAGATCAAAATAGGTGTTTAGCTTTATGACCATCTACCTGGAAAAGAGCTTTTCATTTTACTATCCGCTCGTATTGCCTTACCTCCATGTAACTAATTTCCCTTTGTTGTCATGGGCCATTTGATATTCTGCGGGGAGGTGTGTGTGTGGAGGTGTGGAGGGGGGGGGGGGGGGGGGGCTGGTATATTCTTGATGGACACAGGATTTTTTTTCACCACTGGCCTATAGAAACAATAGACCTTTTTTCACATTGTTATCTCCCCTAGTCTCGCAGCCCGTAATTTGGCGAGATTTGGCGTTACGTCACACGCGTGGGGCATGGTGCTCGGACATTTCGGCCACGGACATTTCGGCCTAGAACGTTTCGGCCTAGGACAGTTCGGCCACGGACATTTCGGCCACAGAAATTGTCAAGGGTGGACATTTCGGCCTTTATCCAAAAATTACTTTTTATAATTAAATTAAGTACTCATATGAGTAACTTAAAGCTAGTCTTAATGAAGTCCAATGATTTGTTGTTGTTCTCTTGATGTTTTATGGACCTTCAACAGCTTTAAGGTCATTTTGAGCATTTCAAGGACAAAAACACTGTGAACAACTATTTCAACTACTTGAACTAGGGCCTTATATGATATTTGGTTAAGTGTTTTGTTAGGTTTATAGCCCTTAAATACTTTGAAAGTCATTTTGAGCATAATCTGGCACATATGCCATCCCCACGCATGGGCCAGTGTGGCCTTTATCATTCATGTGATGCCTATAATAACTTTATATGCAAACATATGGCTGATGTATCTGCGGTGCACCCATTTTTGACTTTAAGAGATATGATTGGAGTTGTTTTGAGCCCAATCACATATTTTCGTGCCATGTGTGCAGAAAACCATCCATGGAACTTTAAATGGTTTACAGTAGCATATTTTCATTTTTCAGATTTGGCCGAAACGTCCATGGCCGAAATGTCCGTGGATGAAATGTCCGTGGCCGAACTGTCCTAGGCCGAAATGTCCTAGGCCGAAACGTCCGTGGCCGAAATGTCCTACATTCGTGGGGCATAACCTTTGATACAGCAACACATATCAATAGGATTTTTGATAATAATCGAATAATATATAAATTAAAATTTTAATGGCTAAAAAACGAGATTTATCATTACATTTTCATTTCAAAACCTAACTTTCTTTCTTTCTTCTTTCTTCCATTTACGCCTTAACCCGCGAAGGGGACACAGACGGTGTACTTTTGTACACTCTGGTGTACAAAACTTGATGAAGGAAAAAATATAATTACATTAACAATAAAATAGAAACTATTTGAAATGCACAAAAAATTAATGTTCCAATCAGCGTGTCATGCACCGGTAATCATTTTACATATCTGTGATCTATTATTTCTAGCATTCTTTCTTTTCCTCAAAATTTCTTACACGTTTTGATATTCATTCATGGTTTTATTTTCGTATAATCTTCTGCTATCTTACACATTTAATTTCAGAAGTATTTTATTACTAACATTGTACGTCATGCAGCTAGGCATTCCGTAATTATTACAACAGTTATGTATTCGTAATAAATATTAAATAGATGCTTTGTATTTAGTTATCAATATATTTATTCATTTATTTATTTTTCTATTTTGAAATCAAATTAGTTTTGAGGACATAAGTTCGGCGGATTTCGATTTTCTAAAGATGAAGCAAATAGCCAGTTTTACTTTCCGGTTTCTCGAAATGCGAAATTAAATGCTTTATGTGTCCTTTGCATTTATAATAATAATCATAATAATGATGATAATAATAAAAGTGAAAAAAAATTTTTTTTTTAATTTTTATTCCTACATGATGACATTTATTGGCTAAAAACGTGAAAATTGGTAGCTTTTAAATGTGTCTATATTATCATTAATAGTTATAGTAAAAAATATCATTGTTATCATTACTTTTATTAGTATTGCATTATCAATGGACTTGCAAGTAAATTTGTTCTAGCTAAATGAGTATGATTTGCCTACCGATATGCAATGAAATTAATCGTTGGTTGATGTTAGGGGTTTAACGGCCCTTTGAGACAGTATTTCAGTCTATATCGGGCCATCTCCCAGAGAGGGGGAGAAAGAAAAAAGATAGAAAATGATAACCGACCAACGCCCGGCCGCACCTACTGCAAGCACAGTAGGCTCTTGTCCTTCTTTTACCCAAATAAGTAGCACGTCCCGGCACTGAAAGTTATAACCAGCACCAAGTGACAGCCATTTAGTGTGTGATCTATGTATGTATTCTAAATGTATTTTGATGGACTAGAAACTGTATAGTTTACGTCTGAATAAAATTTCTGTTCTGTAAAAAAAACAACGCCCGCCCGACCACCACCCCCACAATGAAATTAAAATCAGCATTATATTGATTGAGCTAATTGTTAATAGACCCTCAGATAATTAAGTAATTGATAAACAGACTTCGGACGCCGGGAGGTACGGCAATGGATAGGTTGAGCCTCTTCGGATGCGCCGGTATGACCATTGAAATAACAACAATAACAACAAACAATTAGAGTAATTATTTAGACAATTATTTAGAGATTATTTAATCAATTAATTATTTATTTTCCTTTATTTATTTAGTAAAATATCAAACCATACATATTATTTTCTGATTGTTCAGACCTCGTTCAAAGAAATGGACGGTAGATGTCACGTAATAGATAAAATAAATTAGGAATAAATATTTCTTTGCGATATGCCTTTCTCTTTACATAATCTTTGTGCCAAGCCTTGCTAAAACGAAAAGAAATCAGATAGAAATGATTAAAACAATTAATTTTAACTGATTACATAGAAAGTCTCAATACCTTAAAATCCAATTGCCCCATTTATGTAAAGTCTCGCCGATTATCGGAAAATATCGCGTTACCTAAGCGGTACACGCATGCGCAGAAACAATATGAAAAAGGTCTATTCCTTTTTTTTCACCTTGAGGGAGCTAATTTCTTTGTTTTTTTCTACAAACTAACTAGAACATTTTTTTTAATTTATAGGCTGACTATCAGATCCTTATTTATTTGATCTTGAAATCCTTTTATTGTCTCGCCTGCGAAGCAGATGCGAGACATAGGTATCGCTTTTCCGGTGTTGGCGTCGGCGGCGTAAACTTTCATCGGGTTTTTGCGTTTAGGTCAGTTTCACAAAGCGCTGACAGGGGAGACACCGCAATCCGAGGAATTCTTGTTTTACCCACATCAGTAATTTTTACACATTTTTCCTCACAAAAAGAACAAGATGCTGTCTGTAACCAGTCTAAGGACATGGTTTAGCTTGCTTTTGCAAACCAGTGCCTGAATCATGTTACTGTCTTCATCTATGGTACAGATACACACATCCCTGTATGAGCTTGGCAAAAATAGGCCTTAAATTAGGGATATTGTGGCCAAAAATTAGGGCCATTTTCGTAAAGTTTTAGGTCTAACATTAGGAATTTAAGTTTTTTTCCTAGCACAGTCACCTTCCAAAACATGTTTTATTTGCGCTTTAAAAAGTTTGATAAATACTGATAGAGGCACATTATAAATGAATGCACGTTAGTAAATGGCTAAAAGTTCTATGCTAAGAAGTTAACAAAGGGGGAGGGGGAGCTTGAGGCTACGCCCCCCAGAAACCAAAGTAATTTCCCAGTTTTAATGGCAATTTCAAGACCGGAAACAATAGAGAAAAACTAGGAATGATGATAAAAACTAAGGGCTTTTGGGGGAATTTTGCTTTTAGAGTGTTTATTTTGCCATAATGGCTTTGTCTCACATAAGCTACAGACTCTTTTGCAATTCAGTTTTAGTGGAAACATTTACTTAGTAATGCGGCAGATCAAATAATACATATATGTGAATGCTGTATAGAATGTTTTTGTAAATGTATGCACATGGGAGGGGGGGGGGCTGCTGGTGTAAAATAATTATAGATAATATTAAAACATAACTATAAACTAGAAAAGAGCCCGCGCAAGCGCGGAAATATTCCATGATGGTCAAGTTTATATAACAAAGCGAGTTTTAATTTTTCAATGTAAATGGCCTTAGGCCCAGGTGAAGATATGACCTTTACCATGAATACTCACTAAAGCTTCATTTACCTAATTAGTTGTCTGCATCTACAAACTTTCAGGTAGCAGACTGCATTGTTTCTAAAAAAATCAACTTTTTCACTTTTTCCTATAGAAACACCTAAGTGACTCAAAAGTTGACCTTGCCGTAAAACAGATCAAGGTCATCCCAGGGGCACCATTTATATAAATTTTGTTGAGCTTTTGAGTCCTTGATGCGACATGATAAGTTTCAAGATCATGGGATTTGTGGTTCTGGGGGAGAATTGGTTGATTTGATGCTTAACGTCCACGGTAAACAGCTAAGGTCATGTCGGGACGGTCAGTTAACCTAACCACACTATTCCTGGGCAGGCTTAGACCTCCTAAGCGGTTAACCAGTACTAAGTGCACATACTTTCGCCAGTAACTGACAACTGCCCTTCTTGAATCAGCGGAAGGAGAAACGAAAGTATGTGGCCAGACCGAGTTTCGAACCCAGGACCTCTGACTTATGAGTCAGGTGCCCTACCGATTGCGCTACGCGGCCCGGCGTGGTTCTGGGGGAGAAGATTTTTTATTTTTTTTTACCATAATAATTGTTTGCCATCTTGGTTATGTGACCTGTCCTGTGTATTTTTTTTTCTGGAAAAATTGGGTCCTGGAACGTTTTTGGGGAAAATATTCAAGCCCTCTGAAGACTAAAGGCTTATTTAGCTTCGTTGAATCATTGAAATTGATTTGTCTGCTTCGCTGGAAAAAATGCCCTTTCTTACCTGGCGCATGTGTGTTAACCTTAGACATTTTTAATTTTTGTCTTTTCGAAACTTCAGTTCAGTTTGAATTCTCCTAACGACGTTCCCCAAGTGGCTCAGCGGTACGTAACCATAGCCGCACACACTTTGCGCCGTGTGTCCGTCCAACTTTTCGAAAGACCATGTGCGTTGAGCTTTATTCTTCAATGGGCGAGTTCGATTGGCTACTCGTATTGACTATCGTTCTGGAAGAAAATGGGTCGGTTCGAGCCAGGGCCGTCGGGACTATGACCATTTAGTTCTTCATCCGTTTAGACATATGAGCAAAAATACAAAAATAAATCGTTATTTATGGGGAATGACGTACGTTCATGGGTCGGATTTTTGCATTAGTACCTGCTGAATTTGGACTTGCTAAGCAGCGCGCCGATATAACGACGCAGAACGGAAACGACCGGATTAATTTAAAACGTGTATTCGAGTACACGATAATTTCACTCGAACGCACCCATAAAATCGACCAATAGTCGAAGTTTCTAGAAAAATACTTGGGAGAATTTAAAATGAAAGGCGAATTTAATTCCCAAATTCTTTAAATCTACGTGAAACTAAAACACACGCTAACCGAAATTATCAATGATAGCAATATGCGAAAGAACCAGTATAGAAATTACGCTTGAAAATGCCACCAATTTTGCAGTTTATGCGTTACTTCGTTTATTTAGTATTATAGATATGGGGGTCGCCTGGCACCGAGTCGCGTTGATGCCACCCAATCGGAACACCGTTCGGTCATTTCCGTGAATCAGAATTGATTCACAGAATTGGCCGATGCGTTCCGATTGGATGCCACCCTCGTTATATCTTAGATGTTCATACTTTTATGAAAGTCTGTTTTTCCCTCACTCCTTGTCGTCACCAATTCGATGAAGAGGGAGTATCGCCTTTATTAATGCCACCCAGGTAATGTCCGGTTAATAGGTCATATTGTACCGGAATACTCGGTATTGCTCGGGATAATTCGGATTCGTAGTCCAAATTTAAAGGAAAATTTTCTCGCTTCTGCGAGGGAGAAATAATTCTTTTGTTTATGAATAATTTTAGCGACGGAATTTAACGTTATACTAATTTATAAATTCATTAATGACCTATACTGCGTAATGTAAGAAAATTACAAAGCCATCGTGGACGGTCCGGCCGGTCCGGCCATGGCCGGACCACTTTTTCGGCCGAATATGGTATTGGCCTTACCACTTTGTTTCATTCGGCCGAATATGGTATTGGCCGGATAACTTTTTTCTTATTCCTTCTTTGTCTTGGTCTCAAAATGCATTAAAATCGCTTCTAGAGACGTCCTGAAGTCAAATATTTTATCGGGGGAGGTCCCCCGAACCCCTATTCCGAAAGACCGCTCTCGTGCTCTCCTTTCTCATGCCTTCGGCACTCGGAGAACACCTTTGGCATTTTTTAAAGTTGGGGTAAGCCGTTGAAATACAGCAAATACTCATGAAATGAATTGAGTTTCACACGCAAAATGGTCTCAAAATGCATTAAAATTGCTTATAGAGATGTCCTGAGTTCAAAATTTTCTCATGGAAGGTAAATACTCATAAAATAAAATCAATTGAATTTCACAAGCGAAATTGGTCTCAAAATGCACGAAAGTCGCTTCTCAAGTCGTCCTGAATTCAAAAATTTTCTCGGGGGAGAACCCCACTTACGAGAGAGGGATATCCCTCACGTGCTCTCCCCAACTCGCGCCTTCGGCAGTCGGGGCGTTCCATGGCCGTACCACTTTTCAAAAGCCGACGACGGCCCTGAATTAAGATAAATAACGCCTAAATCATTGTTTTTGTTTTTCCTACTTAAGAGATTTTTTTCCTTACTTAAGAGCAGTTATCCGTCTAAGAGCATTTTCTAGATGAGAGACTCACATGCGTTTTTGGACGTATAACCGGTAAAAAAATCTGATTCTGATTTTTACCATCACCTGTTCTGCTAACATGCCGTTCTGGTTGTGCACCTGACCTATTTCTGTTCTATCCCAAAACATTATAAGGTCGTTGGGGCACCACAGATAACTTCGAAACGATCCTTTTCCACACTGTCCTGTTTTTAGCTGCCCTAGTTGAGATAGCAATACCCATTCCTGTCCACTCATAAATATTGTCTTCTCACCTCTTCTTCTGTCTACCTCTTCTTCTTTTTCCTTTCACTGTGCCCTGTAGAATTGTCTTTGCTGAACCAGAAGACCTTGAGACGTGCCAAACCACCTTAACTGCCTTTTCTTGACCAGGGTCAGGAGTTCATCAAATTCTCCAATGGCTGCTTGGATCTTTCTGCGAACCTCCTCTCTTGTACGAAATGTTCAGTGACCTTCGGTAGCATCTCATCTCGAAGGCCTGCATTCTTTTCTCTAACACTGCGGTCAAGGTCCACGATTCACAGGCATACAGAAACATGGAAATAGCAAGGGAGCGCATAAGTTTCACCTTTGATCCAATCAGCTTTGTAAGAGCTGAAGCGGCTTTTACAATCCTTGAGAGAACCTCCTGTTTAGAGCCATCATCTGAGATAACTGCTCCAAGCTATTTGAAGCTTGTTACGGTATCCAGCTTCTGCCCTTTTACTTTGATCTCCCTGTGGATGTCATTGGCGCTGTTTCTCATCAGTTTGGTATTCTCGGTACTTATCTCCATCTTATACCTTGTGCAGGTTTTGTCGAGATTTTCAACTAGGGCTTCTAGTTCGTGTTCTTCTTCAGCTAGAGCATCTATGTCACCGGCAAACCGCAGATTGGTGACATTTCTGCCGCCTATGCTAACCTTCCCGTCGTGTTCTTCTAGAGCATCAGACATGATCCGTTCGAGAAAAATGTTGAAGACATCCTTACGTTACTCCAACTGTTGTTCTGAACCATTCTCCCATGATGCCATTTATAAGGACTGCACTTGTAGCCTTGTCATAGATCTGCACAATGGTGCCAACTAGATTTGCACTGTTATTGTAATCCCGCATGGTTGCCCATAAGACTTCATGTCAGACACTGTCAAAGGCTTTTTTGAAATCAATGAAGAAATAGTACAGATTTTGCTGATGTTCGAGATATTTTTCACACAGGATTCTTAGGTTGAAGATCTGATCTGTTTTGTGGTGCTCCTTCCTGCTCGGAACCCAGCCTGTTCCTCAGCGATTATCTCTTCGGTTTGGGGTTTAAGCCTGTTCAAGATGACTTTAAGCATGACTGTGCTTGAATGACTTATGAGGCTGATGGTTCTGTAGTTCTGGCATATAGGGAGTGTAATAATCAGCGACTGAGTCCATGGAGTAGGCCACTCTCTTATTCTCCAGATTCTATTACAAATCTCTGTTAAAACATCAATTATCGTCTCCCTGCCAGCTTGAACAAGTTCTGCTGGTATATTATCAGCTCCGGCAGACTTCCCCCTTCTCCAGTGCTTCTACTGCGATCTCAAGTGCCTCACGAAGGATCGGCTGTAGATCTTCTTCTGGGGGTTGATTGGAGTCCAGAACTGCATTGTCAACATAACCCTCATGGTTGTATAGTTCTGAGCAATATTCTGTCCATCTGCTGCGAAACTCTTGTTCTTCTGTAAGACATTTCCCAGACCTGTCCTGAATAGCTATGTGCCTACCCTGTTTCTCTGAATTTAGATCCTTTACCAGTTGGTATGCTGTTTTGCGGTTGTTTTTGTTCAGGCAAGTTTCGATCTCCTCGCACTGAATACCTATCCAGTCCTCCTTAGCTTTCTTCATTGCCTTCTAAATCCTCTGACCAGCCCAGTGTAAAACCTGACCAGCCCTGTGCAAAAGCTGAATATTTCTTTCTAAAGCAAATTCCTTGGTCATTGACTTACATAAATTTGACTCTCCCGCCATCTTATTCACCATTTTGTTTATGTAAATTACATGTGTTCTAAAATTAATTTCAACATGTTATTCAGTTGACAGACACCACCCAGCACCCACCTTCATTACGTCGCATCGACGTCAGTGTGTCTTCATTTCAGCGCCATATGCCTGCTTGGCAAAAGCATGTTTCCAGCACAATTTCTAAAGAAAATACGGAGATTTTTATGCCTTGACGGTCATCTTAACCTTGAGTCTTGAGTATTTCGATTTCCTCCAAAATGGAGTGGTAGCATCATTAATAATGAATGAGCCACGACACGAGAAAACCAACAAAGTGGTTGTGCGCCCAGCGAAGACTGAGATTAGCCTGGGCATCTACCCAGGCCGATCAGACTCTTCGCTTTAGCGCTAAAAGAGTCTAAGCTACCTCCATGCGGACAGCGAAGACTGATCAGACTGGGCGGATGCCGAGGCTGATCTGAGTCTGCGCTGGGCGCACAACCACATTGTTGGTTTTGTCGTGTCGCGGCTCAATTTTCATTGCAGTACACATTTTTGCAAAAACATTTTTTGTGGACTATTTTGTTGGAGGTTGCTCGCAAAATCTTCATATAGAGATGCTGTGTCGCTGTATTCTTTCGCTTATAATTAGCGTGTAGAAGAGTATCAGTATCCGGAGTATAAAAACAGAGTTGTCTCCCCCCCACCCAAGTACAATTAATATAAGCATGCAGATTGTAACTCAGGTCAATTGATGCGTTTCTCTTTCTCTCTGTCTGTCTATTTCTCTCTCTCTCTCTCTCTCTCTCTCTCTCTGTGCAAGCAAAATGTAAAGAAAAACATAAAGCATAATTGAGCCGTGACACGAGAAAACCAACAAAGTGGTTGTGCGCCAGCGCAGACTCAGATTAGCCTGGGCATCCGCCCAATCTGATCAGTCTTCTCCGTGCACTTAAAGGTTAGCTAGTGCACAGAGAAGACTCTGATCAGACTGAGCGGATTTCCAGGCTGATCTGAGTCTGCGCTGGGCGCACAACCACATCGTTAGTTTTCTCATGTCGCGGCTCTATCGTGTCATGACCATGTCATTATTTGCTGCCAAGTGGCTGCCAAATGATCAGCATATCGGCAAGAAATCAAAATTTGGCAGAGAAGGTGATTATCTCGGAAACGACAAGCTCGCCCAGCGGGTAAAACAATGTCGTATCAACAGATGCTTTAAGTTATTATAACAAAAGCATTATGCAAAAGCATTATGCAATGCGATCGGTTGGGTTCGATACACGGCCCGGCCACTTACTTTCATTCCCCTTCTACTGATTGTCACGAAAAAATCCACACACACCAGTTCACACTACACAGTATACGTTCATTCATAATGTGTCGCCGTGCACGAGCTTCGTGCTTTGTATTATTCTGTTAAACCTTCGAAGTCAGTCAAAATGGAAGCATGTAAGTGAACTGGATATATACTATGCAAAATATATTAAGCAAATTTTTATATTTTGCAATTTTTCTCATTACTGAAGAGTAACATTGAGCGAAATTATATTGCGTTGAAGGGAGCCGTATTTGGGGCTTAAGATACTATGGAATTACAGAAGCCATTTTGAAAAAAACGATATTGGGGAAAAGCGATAAGCGCAGAAGGGGTCATTAGCCGAAATTCGCACCCATTGAAAAGCAACATTAACATAGCAAGCATGTGATTTTTGTACGGTCTTTCTCATCATTTTCATGCCCACTTTTCTTGTCAAAGCTATTGAATGTGTAAAATATATGGTAGCTTAACAACGGACGAATCTTAGCATGCGCAATTGACATAAAAACGTTATAATTCGGTCCAATGTGCAATGATTCACCGGTGCTTCAGTTCAATGCAGAATCAAAACCCGAGAAAAGCCAATAGGCTAAAATTAAAGGACACACCATGATTAATTTAACTGTGAAGTTTCTTCACTGAAGTATAACGTAACTGTGAGAAAATGATGACGTTAGTCTGAGACATTTTGACTTATGCTCAGTAACCGGGAAGAATTTTCTTTCCAAATTGTTTATGTTATCATATTGGCAGATACCAAACAATCATACACTCGAAAGGGATTTAAGAAATACCGATTAAAAACAACTTTTTAAGACGATAACGTAAAAACAAGGCAAAACGTCAAAGTTTCGAATTTTATAAACCTCATACTTGTAGCATATTCAAATGTTTTAGAGCGCTTTCCTTTATTTTAACAGCAAACTAGCCGCCTCATTATGATTTTGGCTTTTGTACATGATCAAAAATGGCCTTCAGATACAATGGTCTTAAAATCTGACGTCACGGTAGTTCAAACGCTACAACTGAACAATCTTGAATCTTTTACCTGCCAGACCATCTCGAATGATTGGCCTTTGTATCTTTATGCAGTAAAGTGACAATAAAATCCTAATATGGTGGATCTGACACATACAAAAATTGCTGTATTTATTGTGCATAGTATATATACCGGACGCCAAAAGAAACTACGGAACCCCGGAGGGGACATGTGCAATATTTTTTCTAAGTCGTTCCCACGACTTATTATGTCGTTACCACGAGTTATTATGTCGTTCCCTCGATTTATTATATCGTTACCACGAGTTATTATGTCGTTCCCTCGACTTAATAAGTCGTGCGAACCCTCGACTTACTCTTCTCCGGGGGCAGTATCGGGGTATCCAGTGTTTGTCGACTGACTCCACCATGCAGTTTCACTAAATTTTTGTGCTGTTTTTGTTCTAAATAAGTGGCAAGGTTGCCATGTGTGGTATTTTACTACTACTACAGGTATTATTATTATGACAACGAGGCTGTCTTTGGTTCTCAGACGGTTTATGTAGACTGACATTTTGCCCTTGTTGAGCTGCTCCCGGGTAAAGTGGTCTGATGTTCGACAATGGTCGTACTGTGTGAAGTATTTTCCTCGAATATTTGGACACTGAAGCCTGACCTACATTGCAGAGCTTGACCGGACAGCTCTATCAAGGAGTCTATAATCTGCAATGTCTGCCTGTAGACTGTGCCACGCTGAAGCAAACTTTCAAAAATTTCATTGTGTTGCATGATCATAGGACGCTAAAATCTAGGCTAGCATCATAGATTCTGATCAGAATGCTCTTCTAGAGCTGTCTGATCAGTTCTGTAACAGTGCTAAGCTGGTGTGCGCTGCCAGTTTTTTTCATGGCGTAGCTATCTCAGTTACTCCGACATCAATATTTTGGCAAACAGTGGCTTTAATTAGCTGGTCTATGCGGACATGCCGGGTCGATGCATGCAATAGCTGCGATCTTTTTTTTAACACTTTGCTTAAAAGTTTGGTTTAGGTTTAAGACTGTACTGCTGAAGGATTTCGTTGTTAGAATACTTGGGACAGATACGTCATTAAGCACCTGTCGGTCAGTATAAACTTACATCGCAGCCTCACACGTGCGAATATTCCAACAGTTCTGTCTTAAGAGAGGCTGACTGTAAGCATCGAGCATTAGCCCATAATAACGTGGAAAGTCGATAATTACGGATTTAGCTCATATTTTGGGAAATTGAAATATACCATGCTTCTTTGTGTTTTACAAGTTTTTAGCGCTCAGCGTTCGGCCGTTTCCATGGTAACCAGGATTCCATTTTGAAATTGTCGATATTAAGACCTGAATGTAATATTCCCTCGCTAAAAATTGAACAACAAATATTATACTATTCTTTTTGATTGTGTAGTTTGACAATACATAGCTGTGTAATAAGATTACATAATATTAATGTTTTCTGTCCGATATTATCAACGGAAGAGCTTTTACTGGAAAAAAAATAAACCCAATTTTGAGTGAAAAATAGGGGTTTTATTCGCCTCATACCCAAAAAGGCAGTCACGTTTGAAAATAAGGCCATACTTACATGATAGAGCAAGGTTCGAAGTTTAAAAATGTCAAAAATTAGGTGTAAACTCGCAAATGTTCAAATTTTATTCATCTTTGAAATGTGTCAGTGTTGTAAAATAGTAGCAAGGGAGTTCAGTCAATCTGGGATTATCTTACCTCCCTTGACGTTTACAAATGTGCGAACACTACAGGTAGTATCCATGATCTTTCATAATAAAGGATAGTATCTTTAAAAGAATTAGATAACTGTCAACAATGCTCACCATGACCTTTTTTATATTTATGAAATAAGTCCATTCACCAAGACTGCAGTTGCAGATATATTTGATGACAAGAGTTGTCCCGAGCAAAACGTTTGCAGAAATCACGGAATAGAAGAACGGAGTAAAACATTTTATTTGCAGCAATGTGTTTGCTTTTTCTTTATTTTATGTTGAAATTAATAAATTTACTAGTTTTTCTTGAATAAATTGCTTCTTTGAAGTTGGTAAAACACAAAAAGAAGCATTTTCAGGACAGAAAGTGGTGTAGGCCTACTCGAGTACAGTGTCTATTCACCGGAGGATAGGCTGAAATGTTCTGTGACCTATGATCGTTATGCTACATAGAACCGCCAAGAATTGATGCATGAACGACTTACAGTTTTACATCCTTTTAACAGTAGTTCAGTCATATCTTGGCGACTGGAGGAAAAAGTTTGAGTGAGTGTGTGTGTGTCGGTGGGTGGGGGGGGGGGGGGGGGGAGGAGGCTGTGTGAAAGGCTGTGTGTGTGCAATAGAGACCCATTGGCGGTTGGAAAGATTCACGGGAAGCGGGTCTCGAGCCCGGAATTACTAGACCAGCAGGCCAGAGCTTAACCTACTGTGCTACTGGGGCTCCTGGAGCAGCCAAGAAAGTCTTGTAATTTAGGTAATCCTGATAGGGTGTCATCTAAAGTATACGTGTACACGAGTGATTTACTCATCCCATCCACTTCTCTAATTTCATCGACTTTTCTGTAGCTTAACGAGTGAAGCGCGGGCCTGCTAAGCTAGTAGTCTTTGTTCGAATCTCAATTTCTGAAGCAGAATTCTTTTTTCATAAACGTGGTGCCATTGCACACAGTCTTTCAAAATCATCTGTGCCTTGCCGCATGACTACAGAAATGTTTAAAGGGCCATAAACTACAAACATGCCATTAACCCTCTTCGTTTTACAGTTTTACAATCTGCCATCTAAACTTTTTTTTTTTGGTGCTATAAAAATGTTTATGCCCATTTTGTGATGAAATTACTATTGGTTTGGCATGTGATTTTTCGAACCATAAAATTGAGCAAAATGATGGTCGATGCTTACAGTCAGCTTTTCTTAACTCACTCCGGCTTCGCTCTCGAGAATTAATATTTTGCGATTTGCACATCAACAGCATGTATCAACCAGCGATTACTCACTGGTAAAAAATATATATCCTCACTAGTACTATATACATCATACATTTTTCACATTTCCACTCTTTCTCTTCCCAAAGTAGTGATATCGCTAATGCATAATAAATGAGTGGGTGGGGTATCATAGCAGCACTTTAAATTTGTTTATTAGAAAAAAAAAACATAAGAGATACAGAAACTTAGTACTGAACTACTTTTAAACCATATCGATTCTAATGCAAATTAGGAGGTGTGTATCAGTTACATGGTTTTAGGGTTGTTTTGAACTGATTTAACACATTTTATGCATTGTAACCATAGAAACAACATCTACAAATACGTTTCTACATCGTTATTTGCAAAGATGGGATATAACAAGACTCATTATTTGTTTTTTATAGCAAATTCAATTAGGCAGTGTGGTAATTAAGGCAAAAAAACAGAAAACTGTTGTTTTCTGTAAAATTGGAATTGCAAGAGGGAAACCATTTGCACGTGCGTTTATTCTTTAGTTAGTGAAAGTTTACAACTAATTGTTTTTGTTATGAACTGTACTTATGTTGACGTTTCAATACATGTAAACGGTTTATTTAGGTCAGGCTGCCATTTTCAAAAATCTTGATTTAAAAATGTGCTATTTTCACAAATTTTATTTTTTCTCCGACTATATGTAAGTTCAGTTGCCATGGTTTCAACAACGTGCAGTGGCCGATGCTTTGAAGGTGCAGAGAATAATAATTACATTTAGTCCTAAACACCATACTAGTCAAGTATTTGATACTTGCATCAGGAGAGATACATTTTCCCTTTGAAATTCTTGAAAATATGTAAAATTTGACCAGCCTAAAAATGGTTGCCATGGCAACAGTAATTGCTTAGATAGCTCGAGAACCGTTTGACATATTTCCCTAATTTTTTCACCGATATTCATATTTCGTCGAGAGCTTTAAATCACGAAATTTTGAGCAAAGTACAAAATCTTGAGTTTCCATCCAATGCTCGATGCTTACAGTCAGCTTCTCTTAAATCGAAAATATATATTTTATTGTCTATGCTCATGGACGTAGAAATCTTGTAATTGCTTTTGCTCCGGAAGCATTTTGCAAAAGGTCATGACTGGTTGAATGTTATTTCCTATTGACTGGTCATCATTGATATTTTGCGCGTGTTTGATCAGGTCCGCAAGTACCAGAAAAGGATCGACATTGAGACGGTCTAGTAGTATCACTAAATGCCAACTATTTCTAAGGTGACCAAACATGCCAGTAAATTGAATTAGGGTAATTACATGCCAACATGAGCTTAGAAATGCAAACCAGAAATCTACTAGATTAAACCGAGAATGTGCGATAAGACCGAGGTGAAGATTGACTTGGGTTTGGTAGAGGCGCGATTTGACCAAGGTGCCAATCTAATGGCTACACAACGGTTATTGTGAGCTAAGCGTAGACCCAAACTTTTTTTTGTAAAAGCTGATACTTGTGGTAATTATCATCAGTATTTCACCACCACCAGTCAGCATTCATAGTTCTGTAACATGTCAAGATCCGACTTGTACAGACTTGGCATTGTAAATGGGCAACCGATACAATCTCCTCGCACCGAACTGATCCATAAATGGGGTTGCTGGAGCGAGTTTCAGATTAGAAACAAGTTACAACGAAATCTACCTGTTTTAAGGTGGTGATAATCACTGATTTTGGACGAAGTAAAAATCTGCATAAAGTGCTGAGAATATAACAGATCTTCCCCAAAATTAGCAGATGCCTTCTTTATGTTGTTTCTCACGATTCAGAATCCAAAAATGTGGGACTTGTTGAAGTTAAAAAGGGTTTATATAAGAAAATGTCAAAGGGTAATTTTGTGCGCAAAAATCTGAAAAATAACCATCGTTATTAAAAATGTAATAGGATCTGAAGGTTCTTCAATACATTATGGAGAGCGTCCTAGCAATTCTTTTTTTCCATTTTTTCACATATTTCCAGGCTGGGCAAATAAAAAATGGTCTTTTCTTAGTCAAAATATTTGCTAAAATATACAGTCCATTTTCAAGGTTGAACAATTTTATATACACACCTGTGTCATGGTGGTAAAAATTCTAAATATTGGGACACTAAAAATAATTACCATAACTGTCCTAAAATTGGAACAGTTTGGTTTAACAGTGCCGTAATGTGCCCAAAACTGCAATGCGATGGCAAATAGTGTAGACCCTGATCAGACTGCTCTTGTCTGATCTGGGTTTGCACTATTTGCTCAGACCTAACTGTCCCAATATATAGAATTTTATGGTATACTGTGAGTATGATAAAGGTATAACTGCTCTACCTGTATTTAATTAATGCATGCAGTGTACATGCACCATACATGGTCAGACATTTGAGAAAAAGTGACTGTTTTCATCTGGTCTACCTTACGAATTTGAGAAAGAGTTGGAACAAATAATTGCTAGGACGCTCTTTTTAATGCATTAAAGAAACTTCAGAGCTAAGTATATTTTCAAGAATGAAGTTAATTTTCTAGATTTCTGCGCACAAAATTACCCTTTAATTTTTTCCATATAAAACACATTTTTTAACAGCATGTCCCTCTATTCTATATTCTAAACTGTAGAGAACAACAAAAATAAGAAGTCAGCAAACTTTCAGGGAGGTACGATAATTTTCTATGGTTTTATGCAGATTTTTGTATTTACCATAAATCACCACCTTAAACTTTAATGATTTCTCTATAGAAGCATTTTCTTTCTGTCGCTGTCTATCTATTTCAAAAGTTACTTCTTGTTTTGTCCGGTCGTCCTTTGTCTCACCTTCAGTGAGATTGACGGATTGATAACAAAAGGCTGTGTGCAATGGAACCCCGCTTTCCGCGGGGCTCGAGCCCGGGACTGCTAGATCATCAGACACAGTGCTTAACCCACCGAGCTTCCGGGGCTATCCTTTTTGCACATGCATGTATAGCTCAGCACACGGTTATTGCAAAGAATCTGACAAGGAGGGTAGCGCAGTCTGTCCTGGCTATTTGCTTGTTAGGTATGCTAACGCGACTGCTTATCTCCACAACCACCACATTTAATAACTTAAATTTGTGTTCCAAAATAGCAATGTAATTCAGCGTTTCATAATGTTAATGCAACTACGATTAAAGACTTTAAATTCCATATTCTAAGCAAAGTTTGGTCAGATTTCCATTTTTGTGAATGTGGTGATTTAGGAGAGGAATTTACGGAAAAGGATCATATGTCGAATATTGTGGATGACTCGTTGTCTTAAACTGCATTAAACGTAAATATGCAAAATAATTAAGGTTGAATAACATTCATAGCTTTTGGAAAGATTAAGTACATTCACGAATTTTTGGATTTTGTATATGTGGCGAGGGTGGAGGAAACAGCATGGTTACTGCCATTTAAGCGTGTCAAGTCTCGGTTTAAAACTGAATGGGCTGTCAAGAATACTTTGACATCAATTTCTGATCATTGCCTATAGGAGCCCCGGTAGCTCAGTGGGTTAAGCGATGGCCTACTGATCCGGGTCGAGCCCTGCTTGAGGCGAGAATCTTTCTACCGTAAAGTTGTAAACGGGGTTCTGTTGCATACAGCCATTCATCATCACCCGCCCATCGTCCTGATCTGACTGAAATACTGTTGAAAAAGACGTGAAATTCAAAGTCATCCATCCATCCATCCATCCATCCATCCATCCGTCCATCATTGCCTAGCTTTTTACACCGTAAAACAAATCGTAGATTTTACGGTAGAATACCTGGCAACCAGCTGCCAGTCCGTTTCCCGTTATATTTTACGGGCGTCTGCCTGTAGAACATTTGTTTGGAGTCTCGATATGGTAGAGTTATGTTAACTGACCGTTCTCGTAAAGACATTTATAGTGTTGAAGGGCTGTATGACCAAACCAAAACCTCTCTTATTCTACCTTATTTTGCGTGATGATTCCGCCAATGTTTATGTGCGCCCGTAAAAATAACGGGAAATGGACTTACAGCTGGTTGCCAGGTGTTCTATCGTAAAATCTACGGACTTTTTTAAAGTGTACTTTGTAAAAATTATGGCTTTAATAGCATTCTAACATGCAGTTACTAAAGCAGGGGTCCAGATATGTTGGATTTTTATGACACTTTTGGGATAATGTTTCTCAATTCTCAGCAAAAACATGTCATGATCCCTCACTAGAGGTGGCTTGTTGACGAAGTTCTAATGGATACTCAAAACATCTGTTGCTTAGGAGTATAAAAAATATCCTCAAAATCCGTCCTTATTTATACACGTGTCTCAGTTAGATAAAATCAGTAGATGCTGTTTCGCGTGTGAAACTGACGGAACCCAGGTCCGCATATCTTTCAAGTCCGCCTGATATGCAAGTACTCTGGTATCTCTGTTTTTAGTTACACTATATATTCAGATTAATCTGAAAACTTGGTGAAGGATTTTATCAACAGTACACCAGACCTGATTGATCCAATCTGAGCGATTTATTAGCTCGTGGCCACGAGTTAATTTGACCAATAGGAGGGCAGTATTAACTCGTGGCCACGACTTAGTAAGTCGTAGGAACGACTTAGTAAGTCGAGGGAACGACATAATAAGTCGTGGTAACGACATAATAACTCGTTGGAACGACATAATAACTCGTGGGAACGACATAATAATTCGTGGGAACGACATAGTAACTCGAGGGAACGACTTAATAAGTCGTGGCCACGAATTAAGAAAAATACTGCATTTGTCCTTTCCGGGGTTCCGTAAGAAACGCATACAGACAATGTATAACAAATTTGTAAAAGTAGAATACTGTTACCAGTTTTTATCTTGTTAATTATGCGTGTCCATGTATTTTGGAGAAAAAGAAAGAAGAGAAACACTACGATGGCCCATTTGGCTCACTTTCATTTCCATACTATTTCACAATTCCGAATTCTGAATTCCGATTTCCGAAATTCGTAGTACAAACTCTTTAAGTGAAATGATTTGTGTTTGTTTAAATAGAAATAGAAAAATATGATTAAACAATATATGAAGAAACTATATCTGAACAAACTGATTCTACAAGAAAGACAATGAATGATCAGTGTCGCATGTGAGTGAGTGAACTCGGCTTTAACGTCCCACCAACAACGAGGTCATATGAAGACGGGACCTTGGTTTAAAGTCTCATCCGAAAGACTGGAGAAGCGGGGGATCTATCTCGCGACCCCTGGATTGGTAGTCTGGAGTGTTATCGATAACACCACACTGAATAAACAGGTATATTATGTGCGAACGGCAAAGACTCAGATACGACTCATATGTACAGTCTATTCTGTGGTGTGCGGTTTGTATGCACAAATGAAACAGTAACTGTTACACAATTCAGCCGCGTCATGAAAACTGTGTATGTATATGAAGGATGGATGGATGGATGGATGGATGAGGGGGTGGTTGGATTGTGCGCTGGTGCTGGGTAATAACTTCCAGTGCCGGGGCGTCCTATTGATTTGGATAACAGTAGGGCAAGGGCCTACTGTGCTTGCAATAGGTACGGGTAGGGGTTGTTTGGATACTTTTTCTCTTGTCTGTCATTCAACCAGAAATGTAGGGTATACACACAAATTGCGCTTCCCTGAACCAGCCTATACATATACTGCCCCGTCTGATAAGACGCGCATTTCCCTTTCAAAAATATACATTGCCTAGCTGTTGTTTTTTTTTCGAACCACTATATTGTGCATTTGTGCAGGCTGGCAGTGTTTGTATATCCAGCAGGTAGTTTTTCCAGGATGCGGACAATAACACGAAGTGATAAATAACGTGACGCACGATTAAATACCAGTAAAAATACGTTTAAGGTGGTGATTTGTGGTATATACAAAAATGTCAATAAAATGCTGAAAATACAACAGATCTTCCCAAAACTTAGCAGATGCCTTCTTTATGTTGTTTCTTACAGTTTAGAATACAAAAATGCAGGACATGTTGATGTTAATAAGGATTTATATAAGAAAAGATCAAAGGGTAATTTTGTGCGAATAAATCTAAAAAATGACCATCATTATTGAAAATGTAACTAGGTCTGAACATAAATTAATGTATTATGAAGAGCGTCCTAGCAATTATTCATTCCACTTTCTTTGCACGTTATCAGGCTGCGCCGATAAAAACAGAAGCCTTTTCCTCAAATGTCTGACCATGTATATAAGTGCATGTATAGTGCTTGCATTCATTAATACAGGTAGGTCAGGTATACCTATATCATACTCACAGTATAAATATTACATTACAATGACCAAGACAGGTATATTATTGAAATCATTCAACCCTGAAAACAGACTCTGCTATGTATTTTTGAGACAAATATTTGGACACAGGCCACATCTTTTTTAACTGCGCAGCCTGATAACATGCAAAGAAAATGGAAAAAATAATTGCTAGGACGCTCTTCATAATACATTAATCTATGTTCAGACCTGGTTACATTTTCAATAATGATGGTCATTTTTTAGATTTATTCGCACAAAATTACCCTTTGATCTTTTCTTATATAAATCCTTTTTAACATCAACATGTCCAGCATTTTGGGATTCTGAATTGTGAGAAACAACATAAAGAAGGCATCTGCTAAGTTTTGGGAAGATCTGTTGTATTTTCAGCATTTAATGCAGATTTTTGTCTTTGCCCCAAATCAGTGAAAATCACCACCTTAAAGGGGGTAGGTACGAATCCAAGCGTGTTTCTTTTTTGCATTTTTGGGCCTAATCCTGCAATATATTGACAAATCTTAATTTTAAGTTTACCCAAACTGTAATGCCAGACGTGCTTAAATATGCAATGGCAAACAGTGTCGATTCAGATGCATATAATGTAGACTCAGAGAGAGGGGCCCATACATTTATCTTTCAACTGCAACATGTAATCTGCTTTTATATTTTCAGGCATCTCAAACTACCGATATCTCAAAGAAAATATGCTGGGACCAGGAAATTTACTTTGAGATTTCAGTTAGTTGGAGGTACAGTATTTCCCAAAATAGTGTGAGTATTATTTTCATTCCTTTGAGCATTGCTGGCATAGTTAGGGGATGTTCAACTCTGGATATCTCTAACTACCGATATCTCAAAGAAAATTTGCTGGGACCAGGAAATTCACTTTGAGATATCAGTAAGTTGGAGATATTGAGAGTTGACTTTCTGTTGAAGTACAATACATGTTTAACCCTTACACTGCTAGAAAAATAATTCAACTGACCCTAAACTGGGGGTAGGGGTATCTCAGAAGCCATAACTTCTACGAACTCTGATGGATTTGCTTGAAATTTTCACTCAATAACACCGATATGTGAACTGCTATTTCCGGTAGTTACCAGGGTCACGTGACCTGTCATATTTGGATGTCACATGATACACCGGGAACCGACATAGACACTTAAAAAAAAAAAAAAGATTACAAGATAATAGCGCCAGTTATATGCTTTGTATGACCAAAGTGATTGATTGTCTGAGGCCCGGTGTTAATGCTGAATATTTATCAAGAGAGAAAGTTTGGAAGGATGAAATTTAGTTTGTCAAAAATCGGGATGAACTAAGTAGGGATAGTCACCTGAAAAGCTGATGTTGAAAATATCATATATTTTTTAGGTTTTCTCCGAGTTGTAAAGTCAACAAATCAGTTAGGTGGGTAAAACCTTGCTCTACAAGAAGACAGATTCCCTCCTGCATAGGACAACCGCAGTTGATGGGGTATACTTGATGTCTGGTGTGCCTGACAGACTCTCAAAGTGACCTACCCCCCCTTGAGCGACTATAGTTGCCTCTAGCAGGGTAATGGTTCAGGGTCATATGGAACAGTAAACAGGGTAGACTGTGGCAAAGTTTGAGCATTCTGGCATAGTTAGGTTGGTGGGGGGGGATGTTCAACTTAGGATATTTCAAACTACCGATATCTCAAAGAAAATTTGCTGGGACCAGAAAATTGACTTTGAGATACCAGTAGTTTGGAGATATCGAGAGTTGACTGTCTGTTGAAATAAATACATGTGTAAGGTCAGATGGAACAGCAAACAGGGTAGACTCTATGGCAAAGTTTGGGTAATTCTGGCATAGTAGCTTGGGAGGGGTGGATGATGGGCCAAGCTGCCATGCCAGACGTGCTCAAAAATGCAATAGCAAACAGTGTCAATTCAGATGCAAATAATGTAGACTCAGAGAAAGGGGCCCCATACATTTATCTTTCAACTGCAACATGTAACCTGCTTTAGTATCTTTGTGAGTTCAATTTTTGCTGCCGCTTTTATTTTATATTTTCAGGCATCTCAAACTACCGATATCTCAAAGAAAATTTGCTGGGACCAGGAAATTAACTTTGAGATATCAGTAGGTTGAAGGTACAGTATTCCCCCAAATAGTGTGAGTATTTTTTTCATTCCTTTGGGCATCGCTGGCAGACTTAGTTTGGTGAGAGGTAATGTTCTACTCCGGATATCTCAAACTACCGATATCTCAAAGAAAATTTGCTGGAACCAGGAAATTTACTTCGAGATATCAGTAAGTTGGAGATATTGAGAGTTGACTGTTTGTTGAAGTACAATATATGTTTAAGGTCATAAGGAACAGCAGGGTAAAGGTTAAGGATCATATGTAACAGTAAATAGGGTAGACTGTGGCAAAGTTTGAGCATTCTGGCATAGTTAGGTTAGTGGGGGTGATGTTCAACTTTGGATATTTCAAACTACCGATATCTCAAAGAAAATTTGCTGGGACCAGAAAATTGACTTTGAGATAACAGTAGTTTAGTGATATTCAGAGTTGACTGTCTGTTGAAATAAATACAAGTGTAAGGTCAGATGGAACAGCAAACAGGGTAGACTCTATGGCAAAGTTTGGGTAATTCTGGCATAGTAGCTTGGGAGGGTTGGATGATGGGCCAAGCTGCTATGCCAGACGTGCTCAGAAATGCAATAGCAAACAGTGTCAATTCAGATGCAAATAATGTAGACTCAGAGAAAGGGGCCCCATACATTTATCTTTCAACTGCAACATGTAACCTGCTTTAGTATCTTTGTGAGTTCAATTTTTGCTTCCGCTTTTATTTTATATTTTCAGGCATCTCAAACTACCGATATCTCAAAGAAAATTTGCTGGGATAAGGAAATTAACTTTGAGATATCAGTAGGTTGAAGGTACAGTATTCCCCCAAATAGTGTGAGTATTTTTTTTCCATTCCTTTGGGCATCGCTGGCAGACTTAGTTTGGTGAGAGGTAATGTTCAACTCCGGATATCTCAAACTACCGATATCTCAAAGAAAATTTGCTGGAACCAGAAAATTTACTTCGAGCTATCAGTAGGTTGGAGATATTGAGAGTTGACTGTTTGTTGAAGTACAATACATGTTTAAGGTCATAAGGAACAGCAGGGTAAAGGTTAAGGATCATATGGAACAGTAAATAGGGTAGACTGTGGCAAAGTTTGAGCATTCTGGCATAGTTAGGTTGGTGGGGTGGGGGGATGTTCAACTTTGGATATTTCAAACTACCGATATCTCAAAGAAAATGTGCTGGGACCAGAAAATTGACTTTGAGATATCAGTAGTTTGGAGTTATCGAGAGTTGACTGTCTGTTGAAATAAATACATGTGTAAGGTCAGATGGAACAGCAAACAGGGTAGACTCTATGGCAAAGTTTGGGTAATTCTGGCATAGTAGCTTGGGAGGGGTGGATGATGGGCCAAGCTGCTATGCCAGACGTGCTCAAAAATGCAATAGCAAACAGTGTCAATTCAGATGCAAATAATGTAGACTCAGAGAAAGGGGCCCCATACATTTATCTTTCAACTGCAACATGTAACCTGCTTTAGTATCTTTGTGAGTTCAATTTTTGCTGCCGCTTTTATTTTATATTTTCAGGCATCTCAAACTACCGATATCTCAAAGAAAATTTGCTGGGACCAGGAAATTAACTTTGAGATATCAGTAGGTTGAAGGTACAGTATTCCCCCAAATAGTGTGAGTATTTTTTTCATTCCTTTGGGCATCGCTGGCAGACTTGGTTTGGTGAGAGTTAATGTTCAACTCCGGATATCTCAAACTACCGATATCTCAAAGAAAATTTGCTGGAACCAGGAAATTTACTTCGAGATATCAGTAAGTTGGAGATATTGAGAGTTGACTGTTTGTTGAAGTACAATACATGTTTAAGGTCATAAGGAACAGCAGGGTAAAGGTTAAGGATCATATGGAACAGTAAAAAGGATAGACTGTGGCAAAGTTTGAGCATTCTGGCATAGTTAGGTTGGTGGGAGGGGGGGGGATGTTCAACTTTGGATATTTCAAACTACCGATATCTCAAAGAAAATTTGCTGGGACCAGAAAATTGACTTTGAGATATCAGTAGTTTGGAGATATCGAGAGTTGACTGTCTGTTGAAATAAATACATGTGTAAGATCAGATGGAACAGCAAACAGGGTAGACTCTATGGCAAAGTTAGGGTAATTCTGGCATAGTAGCTTGGGAGGGGTGGATGATGGGCCAAGCTGCTATGCCAGACGTGCTCAAAAATGCAATAGCAAACAGTGTCAATTCAGATGCAAATAATGTAGACTCAGAGAAAGGGGCCCCATACATTTATCTTTCAACTGCAACATGTAACCTGCTTAAGTATCTCTGTGAGTTCAATTTTTGCTGCCGCTTTTATTTTATATTTTCAGGCATCTCAAACTACCGATATCTCAAAGAAAATTTGCTGGGACCAGGAAATTAACTTTGAGATATCAGTAGGTTGAAGGTACAGTATTCCCCCAAATAGTTTGAGTATTATTTTCATTCCTTTGGGCATCGCTGTCAGACTTAGTTTGGTGAGAGGTAATGTTCAACTCCGGATATCTCAAACTACCGATATCTCAAAGAAAATTTGCTGGAACCAGGAAATTTACTTCGAAATATCAGTAGGTTGGAGATATTGAGAGTTGACTGTTTGTTGAAGTACAATACATGTTTAAGGTCATAAGGAACAGCAGGGTAAAGGTTAAGGATCATATGGAACAGTAAATAGGGTAGACTGTGGCAAAGTTTGAGCATTCTCGCAGAGTTAGGTTGGTGGGGTGGGGGGATGTTCAACTTTGGATATTTCAAACTACCGATATCTCAAAGAAAATTTGCTGGGACCAGAAAATTGACTTTGAGATATCAGTAGTTTGGAGATATCGAGAGTTGACTGTCTGTTGAAATAAATACATGTGTAAGGTCAGATGGAACAGCAAACAGGGTAGACTCTATGGCAAAGTTTGGGTAATTCTGGCATAGTAGCTTGGGAGGGGTGGATGATGGGCCAAGCTGCTATGCCAGACGTGCTCAAAAATGCAAAAGCAAACAGTGTCAATTCAGATGCAAATAATGTAGACTCAGAGAAAGGGGCCCCATACATTTATCTTTCAACTGCAACATGTAACCTGCTTTAGTATCTTTGTGAGTTCAATTTTTGCTGCCGCTTTTATTTTATATTTTCAGGCATCTCAAACTACCGATATCTCAAAGAAAATTTGCTGGGATAAGGAAATTAACTTTGAGATATCAGTAGGTTGAAGGTACAGTATTCCCCCAAATAGTGTGAGTATTTTTTTTCCATTCCTTTGGGCATCGCTGTCAGACTTAGTTTGGTGAGAGGTAATGTTCAACTCCGGATATCTCAAACTACCGATATCTCAAAGAAAATTTGCTGGAACCAGGAAATTTACTTCGAGATATCAGTAAGTTGGAGATATTGAGAGTTGACTGTTTGTTGAAGTACAATACATGTTTAAGGTCATAAGGAACAGCAGGGTAAAGGTTAAGGATCATGTGGAACAGTAAAAAGGGTAGACTGTGGCAAAGTTTGAGCATTCTGGCATAGTTAGGTTGGTGTGGGGGGGATGTTCAACTTTGGATATTTCAAACTACCGATATCTCAAAGAAAATTTGCTGGGACCAGAAAATTGACTTTGAGATATCAGTAGTTTGGAGATATCGAGAGTTGACTCTCTGTTGAAATAAATACATGTGTAAGGTCAGATGGAACAGCAAACAGGGTAGACTCTATGGCAAAGTTTGGGTAATTCTGGCATAGTAGCTTGGGAGGGGTGGGTGATGGGCCAAGCTGCTATGCCAGACGTGCTCAAAAATGCAATAGCAAACAGTGTCAATTCAGATGCAAATAATGTAGACTCAGAGAAAGGGGCCCCATACATTTATCTTTCAACTGCAACATGTAACCTGCTTTAGTATCTTTGTGAGTTCAATTTTTGCTGCCGCTTTTATTTTATATTTTCAGGCATCTCAAACTACCGATATCTCAAAGAAAATTTGCTGGGACCAGGAAATTAACTTTGAGATATCAGTAGGTTGAAGGTACAGTATTCCCCCAAATAGTGTGAGTATTTTAATCATTCCTTTGGGCATCGCTGGCAGACTTAGTTTGGTGAGAGGTAATGTTCAACCCCGGATATCTCAAACTACCGATATCTCAAAGAAAATTTGCTGGAACCAGGAAATTTACTTCGAGATATCAGTAAGTTGGAGATATTGAGAGTTGACTGTTTGTTGAAGTACAATACATGTTTAAGGTCATAAGGAACAGCAGGGTAAAGGTTAAGGATCATATGGAACAGTAAATAGGGTAGACTGTGGCAAAGTTTGAGCATTCTGGCATAGTTAGGTTGGTGGGGGGGGCGATGTTCAACTTTGGATATTTCAAACTACCGATATCTCAAAGAAAATTTGCTGGGACCAGAAAATTGACTTTGAGATATCAGTAGTTTGGAGATATCGAGAGTTGACCGTCTGTTGAAATAAATACATGTGTAAGGTCAGATGGAACAGCAAACAGGGTAGATTCTATGGCAAATTTGGGTAATTCTGGCATAGTAGCTTGGGAGGGGTGGATGATGGGCCAAGCTGCTATGCCAGACGTGCTCAAAAATGCAATAGTAAACAGTGTCAATTCAGATGCAAATAATGTAGACTCAGAGAAAGGGGCCCCATACATTTATCTTTCAACTGCAACATGTAACCTGCTTTAGTATCTTTGTGAGTTCAATTTTTGCTGCCGCTTTTATTCTATATTTTCAGGCATCTCAAACTACCGATATCTCAAAGAAAATTTGCTGGGACCAGGAAATTAACTTTGAGATATCAGTAGGTTGAAGGTACAGTATTCCCCCAAATAGTGTGAGTATTTTTTTCATTCCTTTGGGCATCGCTGTCAGACTTAGTTTGGTGAGAGGTAATGTTCAACTCCGGATATCTGAACCTACCGATATCTCAAAGAAGATTTCCTGGAACCAGGAAATTTACTTCGAGATATCAGTAAGTTGGAGATATTGAGAGTTGACTGTTTGTTGAAGTACAATACATGTTTAAGGTCATAAGGAACAGCAGGATAAAGGTTAAGGATCATATGGAACAGTAAATAGGGTAGACTGTGGCAAAGTTTGAGCATTCTGGCATAGTTAGGTTGGTTGGGGGGATGTTCAACTTTGGATATTTCAAACTACCGATATCTCAAAGAAAATTTGCTGGGACCAGGAAATTAACTTTGAGATATCAGTAGGTTGAAGGTACAGTATTCCCCCAAATGGTGTGAGTATTTTTTTCTTCCTTTGGGCATCGCTGGCAGACTTAGTTTGGTGAGAGGTAATGTTCAACTCCGGATATCTCAAACTACCGATATCTCAAAGAAAATTTGCTGGGACCAGGAAATTAACTTTGAGATATCAGTAGGTTGAAGGTACAGTATTCCCCCAAATAGTGTGAGTATTTTTTTCATTCCTTTGGGCATCGCTGTCAGACTTAGTTTGGTGAGAGGTAATGTTCAACTCCGGATATCTCAAACTACCGATATCTCAAAGAAAATTTGCTTAAACCTGGAAATTTACTTCGAGATATCAATAAGTTGGAGATATTGAGAGTTGACTGTTTGTTGAAGTACAATACATGTTTAAGGTCATAAGGAACAGCAGGGTAAAGGTTAAGGATCATATGGAACAGTAAATAGGGTAGACTGTGGCAAAGTTTGAGCATTCTGGCATAGTTAGGTTGGTGGGGTGGGGGTGATGTTCAACTTTGGATATTTCAAACTACCGATATCTCAAAGAAAATTTGCTGGGACCAGAAAATTGACTTTGTGATATCAGTAGTTTGGAGATATCGAGAGTTGACTGTCTGTTGAAATAAATACATGTGTAAGGTCAGATGGAACAGCAAACAGGGTAGACTCTATGGCAAAGTTTGGGTAATTCTGGCATAGTAGCTTGGGAGGGGTGGATGATGATCCAAGCTGCTATGCCAGACGTGCTCAAAAATGCAATAGCAAACAGTGTCAATTCAGATGCAAATAATGTAGACTCAGAGAAAGGGGCCCCATACATTTATCTTTCAACTGCAACATGTAACCTGCTTAAGTATCTTTGTGAGTTCAATTTTTGCTGCCGCTTTTATTTTATATTTTCAGGCATCTCAAACTACCGATATCTCAAAGAAAATTTCCTGGGACCAGGAAATTAACTTTGAGATATCAGTAGGTTGAAGGTACAGTATTCCCCCAAATAGTGTGAGTATTTTTTTTCATTCCTTTGGGCATCGCTGTCAGACTTAGTTTGGTGAGAGGTAATGTTCAACTCCGGATATCTCAAACTACCGATATCTCAAAGAAAATTTGCTGGAACCACGAAATTTACTTCGAGATATCAGTAAGTTGGAGATATTGAGAGTTGACTGTTTGTTGAAGTACAATACATGTTTAAGGTCATAAGGAACAGCAGGGTAAAGGTTAAGGATCATATGGAACAGTAAATAGGGTAGACTGGCAAAGTTTGAGCATTCTGGCATAGTTAGGTTGGTGAGGGGGGATGTTCAACTTTGGATATTTCAAACTACCGATATCTCAAAGAAAATTTGCTGGGACCAGAAAATTGACTTTGAGATATCAGTAGTTTGGAGATATCGAGAGTTGACTGTCTGTTGAGATAAATACATGTGTAAGGTCAGATGGAACAGCAAACAGGGTAGACTCTATGGCAAAGTTTGGGTAATTCTGGCATAGTAGCTTGGGAGGGGTGGATGATGGGCCAAGCTGCTATGCCAGACGTGCTCAAAAATGCAATAGCAAACAGTGTCAATTCAGATGCAAATAATGTAGACTCAGAGAAAGGGGCCCCATACATTTATCTTTCAACTGCAACATGTAACCTGCTTTAGTATCTTTGTGAGTTCAATTTTTGCTGCCGCTTTTATTTTATATTTTCAGGCATCTCAAACTACCGATATCTCAAAGAAAATTTGCTGGGACCAGGAAATTAACTTTGAGATATCAGTAGGTTGAAGGTACAGTATTCCCCCAAATAGTGTGAGTATTTTAATCATTCCTTTGGGCATCGCTGGCAGACTTAGTTTGGTGAGAGGTAATGTTCAACTCCGGATATCTCAAACTACCGATATCTCAAAGAAAATTTGCTAGAACCAGGAAATTTACTTCGAGATATCAGTAAGTTGGAGATATTGAGAGTTGACTGTTTGTTGAAGTACAATACATGTTTAAGGTCATAAGGAACAGCAGGGTAAAGGTTAAGGATCATATGGAACAGTAAATAGGGTAGACTGTGGCAAAGTTTGAGCATTCTGGCATAGTTAGGTTGGTGGGGTGGGGGGGATGTTCAACTTTGGATATTTCAAACTACCGATATCTCAAAGAAAATTTGCTGGGACCAGAAAATTGACTTTGAGATATCAGTAGTTTGGAGATATCGAGAGTTGACTGTCTGTTGAAATAAATACATGTGTAAAGTCAGATGGAACAGCAAACAGGGTAGACTCTATGGCAAAGTTTGGGTAATTCTGGCATAGTAGCTTGGGAGGGGTGGATGATGGGCCAAGCTGCTATGCCAGACGTGCTCAAAAATGCAATAGCAAACAGTGTCAATTCAGATGCAAATAATGTAGACTCAGAGAAAGGGGCCCCATACATTTATCTTTCAACTGCAACATGTAACCTGCTTTAGTATCTTTGTGAGTTCAATTTTTGCTGCCGCTTTTATTTTATATTTTCAGGCATCTCAAACTACCGATATCTCAAAGAAAATTTGCTGGGACCAGGAAATTAACTTTGAGATATCAGTAGGTTGAAGGTACAGTATTCCCCAAAATAGTGTGAGTATTTTATTCATTCCTTTGGGCATCGCTGTCAGACTTAGTTTGGTGAGAGGTAATGTTCAACTCCGGATATCTCAAACTACCGATATCTCAGAGAAAATTTGCCTGAACCAGGAAATTTACTTCGAGCTATCAGTAAGTTGGAGATATTGAGAGTTGACTGTTTGTTGAAGTACAATACATGTTTAAGGTCATAAGGAACAGCAGGGTAAAGGTTAAGGATCATATGGAACAGTAAATAGGGTAGACTGTGGCAAAGTTTGAGCATTCTGGCATAGTTAGGTTGGTGGGATGGGGGGATGTTCAACTTTAGATATTTCAAACTACCGATATCTCAAAGAAAATTTGCTGGGACCAGAAAATTGACTTTGAGATATCAGTAGTTTGGAGATATCGAGAGTTGACTGTCTGTTGAAATAAATACATGTGTCAAGTCAGATGGAACAGCAAACAGGGTAGACTCTATGGCAAAGTTTGGGTAATTCTGGCATAGTAGCTTGGGAGGGGTGGATGATGGGCCAAGCTGCTATGCCAGACGTGCTCAAAAATGCAATAGCAAACAGTGTCAATTCAGATGCAAATAATGTAGACTCAGAGAAAGGGGCCCCATACATTTATCTTTCAACTGCAACATGTAACCTGCTTTAGTATCTTTGTGAGTTCAATTTTTGCTGCCGCTTTTATTTTATATTTTCAGGCATCTCAAACTACCGATATCTCAAAGAAAATTTGCTGGGACCAGGAAATTAACTTTGAGATATCAGTAGGTTGAAAGTACAGTATTCCCCCAAATAGTGTGAGTATTTTATTCATTTATTTGGGCAGCGCTGTCAGACTTAGTCTGGTAAGAGGTAATGTTCAACTCCGGATATCTAAACCTACCGATATCTCAAAGAAAATTTGCTGGAACCAGGAAATTTACTTCGAGATATCAGTAAGTTGGAGATATTGAGAGTTGACTGTTTGTTGAAGTACAATACATGTTTAAGGTCATAAGGAACAGCAGGATAAAGGTTAAGGATCATATGGAACAGTAAATAGGGTAGACTGTGGCAAAGTTTTGAGCATTCTGGCATAGTTAGGTTGGTGGGGGGGATGTTCAACTTTGGATATTTCAAACTACCGATATATCAAAGAAAATTTGCTGGGACCAGAAAATTGACTTTGAGATATCAGTAGTTTGGAGATATCGAGAGTTGACTGTCTGTTGAAATAAATACATGTGTAAGGTCAGATGGAACAGCAAACAGGGTAGACTCTATGGCAAAGTTTGAGTAATTCTGGCATAGTAGCTTGGGAGGGGTGGATGATGGGCCAAGCTGCTATGCCAGACGTGCTCAAAAATGCAATAGCAAACAGTGTCAATTCAGATGCAAATAATGTAGACTCAGAGAAAGGGGCCCCATACATTCATCTTTCAACTGCAACATGTAACCTGCTTTAGTATCTTTGTGAGTTTAATTTTTGCTGCCGCTTTTATTTTATATTTTCAGGCATCTCAAACTACCGATATCTCAAAGAAAATTTGCTGGGACCAGGAAATTAACTTTGAGATATCAGTAGGTTGAAGGTACAGTATTGCCCCAAATAGTGTGAGTATTTGTTTCATTCCTTTGGGTATCGCTGGCAGACTTAGTTTGGTGAGAGGTAATGTTCAACTCCGGATATCTCAAACTACCGATATCTCAAAGAAAATTTGCTGGAACCAGGAAATTTACTTCGAGATATCAGTAAGTTGGAGATATTGAGAGTTGACTGTTTGTTGAAGTACAATACATGTTTAAGGTCATAAGGAACAGCAGGGTAAAGGTTAAGGATCATATGGAACAGTATATAGGGTAGACTGTGGCAAAGTTTGAGCATTCTGGCATAGTTAGGTTGGTGGGGTGGGGGGATGTTCAACTTTGGATATTTCAAACTACCGATATCTCAAAGAAAATTTGCTGGGACCAGAAAATTGACTTTGAGATATCAGTAGTTTGGAGATATCGAGAGTTGACTGTCTGTTGAAATAAATACATGTGTAAAGTCAGATGGAACAGCAAACAGGGTAGACTCTATGGCAAAGTTTGGGTAATTCTGGCATAGTAGCTTGGGAGGGGTGGATGATGGGCCAAGCTGCTATGCCAGACGTGCTCAAAAATGCAATAGCAAACAGTGTCAATTCAGATGCAAATAATGTAGACTCAGAGAGAGGGGCCCATACATTTATCTTTCAACTGCAACATGTAACCTGCTTTAGTATCTTTGTGAGTTCAATTTTTGCTGCCGCTTTTATTTTATATTTTCAGGCATCTCAAACTACCGATATCTCAAAGAAAATTTGCTGGGACCAGGAAATTAACTTTGAGATATCAGTAGGTTGAAGGTACAGTATTCCCCCAAATAGTGTGAGTATTTTTTTCATTCCTTTGGGCATTGCTCTCAGACTTAGTTTGGTGAGAGGTAATGTTCAACTCCGGATATCTAAACCTACCGATATCTCACAGAAAATTTGCTGGAACCAGGAAATTTACTTCGAGATATCAGTAAGTTGGAGATATTGAGAGTTGACTGTTTGTTGAAGTACAATACATGTTTAAGGTCATAAGGAACAGCAGGGTAAAGGTTAAGGATCATATGGAACAGTAAATAGGGTAGACTGTGGCAAAGTTTGAGCATTCTGGCATAGTTAGGTTGGTTGGGGGGATGTTCAACTTTGGATATTTCAAACTACCGATATCTCAAAGAAAATTTGCTGGGACCAGAAATTAACTATGAGATATCAGTAGGTTGAAGGTACAGTATTCCGTCAAATAGTGTGAGTATTTTATTCATTCCTTTGGGCATCGCTGCAGACTTAGTTTGGTGAGAGGTAATGTTCAACTCCGGATATCTAAAACTACCGATATCTCAAAGAAAATTTGCTGGAACCAGGAAATTTACTTCGAGATATCAGTAAGTTGGAGATATTGAGAGTTGACTTTTTGTTGAAGTACAATACATGTTTAAGGTCATAAGGAACAGCAGGGTTAAGGTTAAGGATCATATGGAACAGTAAATAGGGTAGACTGTGGCAAAGTTTGAGCATTCTGGCATAGTTAGGTTGGTGGGGGGGTTGTTCAACTTTGGATATTTCAAACTACCGATATATCAAAGAAAATTTGCTGGGACCAGAAAATTGACTTTGAGATATCAGTAGTTTGGAGATATCGAGAGTTGACTGTCTGTTGAAATAAATACATGTGTAAGGTCAGATGGAACAGCAAACAGGGTAGACTCTATGGCAAAGTTTGGGTAATTCTGGCATAGTAGCTTGGGAGGGGTGGATGATGGGCCAAGCTGCTATGCCAGACGTGCTCAAAAATGCAATAGCAAACAGTGTCAATTCAGATGCAAATAATGTAGACTCAGAGAAAGGGGCCCCATACATTTATCTTTCAACTGCAACATGTAACCTGCTTTAGTATCTTTGTGAGTTCAATTTTTGCTGCCGCTTTTATTTTATATTTTCAGGCATCTCAAACTACCGATATCTCAAAGAAAATTTGCTGGGACCAGGAAATTAACTTTGAGATATCAGTAGGTTGAAGGTACAGTATTCCCCCAAATAGTGTGAGTATTTTTTTCATTCCTTTGGGCATCGCTGTCAGACTTAGTTTGGTGAGAGGTAATGTTCAACTCCGGATATCTCAAACTACCGATATCTCAAAGAAAATTTGCTGGAAACAGGAAATTTACTTCGAGATATCAGTGAGTTCGGGATATTGAGAGTTGACTGTTTGTTGAAGTACAATACATGTTTAAGGACATAAGGAACAGCAGGGTAAAGGTTAAGGATCATATGGAACAGTAAATAGGGTAGACTGTGGCAAAGTTTGATCATTCTGGCATAGTTAGGTTGGTGGGGTGGGGGGATGTTCAACTTTGGATATTTCAAACTACCGATATCTCAAAGAAAATTTGCTGGGACCAGAAAATTGACTTTGAGATATCAGTAGTTTGGAGATATCGAGAGTTGACTGTCTGTTGAAATAAATACATGTGTAAGGTCAGATGGAACAGCAAACAGGGTAGACTCTATGGCAAAGTTTGGGTAATTCTGGCATAGTAGCTTGGGAGGGGTGGATGATGGGCCAAGCTGCTATGCCAGACGTGCTCAAAAATGCAATAGCAAACAGTGTCAATTCAGATGCAAATAATGTAGACTCAGAGAGAGGGGCCCATACATTTATCTTTCAACTGCAACATGTAACCTGCTTTAGTATCTTTGTGAGTTCAATTTTTGCTGCCGCTTTTATTTTATATTTTCAGGCATCTCAAACTACCGATATCTCAAAGAAAATTTGCTGGGACCAGGAAATTAACTTTGAGATATCAGTAGGTTGAAGGTACAGTATTCCCCCAAATAGTGTGAGTATTTTTTTCATTCCTTTGGGCATTGCTCTCAGACTTAGTTTGGTGAGAGGTAATGTTCAACTCCGGATATCTAAACCTACCGATATCTCAAAGAAAATTTGCTGGAACCAGGAAATTTACTTCGAGATATCAGTAAGTTGGAGATATTGAGAGTTGACTGTTTGTTGAAGTACAATACATGTTTAAGGTCATAAGGAACAGCAGGGTAAAGGTTAAGGATCATATGGAACAGTAAATAGGGTAGACTGTGGCAAAGTTTGAGCATTCTGGCATAGTTAGGTTGGTTGGGGGGATGTTCAACTTTGGATATTTCAAACTACCGATATCTCAAAGAAAATTTGCTGGGACCAGAAATTAACTATGAGATATCAGTAGGTTGAAGGTACAGTATTCCGTCAAATAGTGTGAGTATTTTATTCATTCCTTTGGGCATCGCTGCAGACTTAGTTTGGTGAGAGGTAATGTTCAACTCCGGATATCTAAAACTACTGATATCTCAAAGAAAATTTGCTGGAACCAGGAAATTTACTTCGAGATATCAGTAAGTTGGAGATATTGAGAGTTGACTTTTTGTTGAAGTACAATACATGTTTAAGGTCATAAGGAACAGCAGGGTTAAGGTTAAGGATCATATGGAACAGTAAATAGGGTAGACTGTGGCAAAGTTTGAGCATTCTGGCATAGTTAGGTAGGTGGGGGGGGGGTGTTCAACTTTGGATATTTCAAACTACCGATATATCAAAGAAAATTTGCTGGGACCAGAAAATTGACTTTGAGATATCAGTAGTTTGGAGATATCGAGAGTTGACTGTCTGTTGAAATAAATACATGTGTAAGGTCAGATGGAACAGCAAACAGGGTAGACTCTATGGCAAAGTTTGGGTAATTCTGGCATAGTAGCTTGGGAGGGGTGGATGATGGGCCAAGCTGCTATGCCAGACGTGCTCAAAAATGCAATAGCAAACAGTGTCAATTCAGATGCAAATAATGTAGACTCAGAGAAAGGGGCCCCATACATTTATCTTTCAACTGCAACATGTAACCTGCTTTAGTATCTTTGTGAGTTCAATTTTTGCTGCCGCTTTTATTTTATATTTTCAGGCATCTCAAACTACCGATATCTCAAAGAAAATTTGCTGGGACCAGGAAATTAACTTTGAGATATCAGTAGGTTGAAGGTACAGTATTCCCCCAAATAGTGTGAGTATTTTTTTCATTCCTTTGGGCATCGCTGTCAGACTTAGTTTGGTGAGAGGTAATGTTCAACTCCGGATATCTCAAACTACCGATATCTCAAAGAAAATTTGCTGGAAACAGGAAATTTACTTCGAGATATCAGTGAGTTGGGGATATTGAGAGTTGACTGTTTGTTGAAGTACAATACATGTTTAAGGACATAAGGAACAGCAGGGTAAAGGTTAAGGATCATATGGAACAGTAAATAGGGTAGACTGTGGCAAAGTTTGAGCATTCTGGCATAGTTAGGTTGGTGGGGTGGGGGATGTTCAACTTTGGATATTTCAAACTACCGATATCTCAAAGAAAATTTGCTGGGACCAGAAAATTGACTTTGAGATATCAGTAGTTTGGAGATATCGAGAGTTGACTGTCTGTTGAAATAAATACATGTGTAAGGTCAGATGGAACAGCAAACAGGGTAGACTCTATGGCAAAGTTTGGGTAATTCTGGCATAGTAGCTTGGGAGGGGTGGATGATGGGCCAAGCTGCTATGCCAGACGTGCTCAAAAATGCAATAGCAAACAGTGTCAATTCAGATGCAAATAATGTAGACTCAGAGAAAGGGGCCCCATACATTTATCTTTCAACTGCAACATGTAACCTGCTTTAGTATCTTTGTGAGTTCAATTTTTGCTGCCGCTTTTATTTTATATTTTCAGGCATCTCAAACTACCGATATCTCAAAGAAAATTTGCTGGGACCAGGAAATTAACTTTGAGATATCAGTAGGTTGAAGGTACAGTATTCCCCCAAATAGTGTGAGTATTTTTTTCATTCCTTTGGGCATCGCTGTCAGACTTAGTTTGGTGAGAGGTAATGTTCAACTCCGGATATCTCAAACTACCGATATCTCAAAGAAAATTTGCTGGAACCAGGAAATTTACTTCGAGATATCAGTAAGTTGGAGATATTGAGAGTTGACTGTTTGTTGAAGTACAATACATGTTTAAGGTCATAAGGAACAGCAGGGTAAAGGTTAAGGATCATATGGAACAGTAAATAGGGTAGACTGTGGCAAAGTTTGAGCATTCTGGCATAGTTAGGTTGGTGGGGTGGGGGGGATGTTCAACTTTGGATATTTCAAACTACCGATATCTCAAAGAAAATTTGCTGGGACCAGAAAATTGACTTTGAGATATTAGTAGTTTGGAGATATCGAGAGTTGACTGTCTGTTGAAATAAATACATGTGTAAGGTCAGATGGAACAGCAAACAGGGTAGACTCTATGGCAAAGTTTGGGTAATTCTGGCATAGTAGCTTGGGAGGGGTGGATGATGGGCCAAGCTGCTATGCCAGACGTGCTCAAAAATGCAATAGCAAACAGTGTCAATTCAGATGCAAATAATGTAGACTCAGAGAAAGGGGCCCCATACATTTATCTTTCAACTGCAACATGTAACCTGCTTTAGTATCTTTGTGAGTTCAATTTTTGCTGCCGCTTTTATTTTATATTTTCAGGCATCTCAAACTACCGATATCTCAAAGAAAATTTGCTGGGACCAGGAAATTAACTTTGAGATATCAGTAGGTTGAAGGTACAGTATTCCCCAAATAGTGTGAGTATTTTTTCATTCCTTTGGGCATCGCTGGCAGACTTAGTTTGGTGAGAGGTAATGTTTAACTCCGGATATCTCAAACTACCGATATCTCAAAGAAAATTTGCTGGAACCAGGAAATTTACTTCGAGCTATCAGTAAGTTGGAGATAATTGAGAGTTGACTGTTTGTTGAAGTACAATACATGTTTAAGGTCATAAGGAACAGCAGGGTAAAGGTTAAGGATCATATGGAACAGTAAATAGGGTAGACTGTGGCAAAGTTTGAGCATTCTGGCATAGTTAGGTTGGTGGGGTGGGGGGGATGTTCAACTTTTGATATTTCAAACTACCGATATCTCAAAGAAAATTTGCTGGGACCAGAAAATTGACTTTGAGATATCAGTAGTTTGGAGATATCGAGAGTTGACTGTCTGTTGAAATAAATACATGTGTAAGGTCAGATGGAACAGCAAACAGGGTAGACTCTATGGCAAAGTTTGGGTAATTCTGGCATAGTAGCTTGGGAGGGGTGGATGATGGGCCAAGCTGCTATGCCAGACGTGCTCAAAAATGCAATAGCAAACAGTGTCAATTCAGATGCAAATAATGTAGACTCAGAGAAAGGGGCCCCATACATTTATCTTTCAACTGCAACATGTAACCTGCTTTAGTATCTTTGTGAGTTCAATTTTTGCTGCCGCTTTTATTTTATATTTTCAGGCATCTCAAACTACCGATATCTCAAAGAAAATTTGCTAAGACCAGGAAATTAACTTTGAGATATCAGTAGGTTGAAGGTACAGTATTCCCCCAAATAGTGTGAGTATTTTATTCATTCCTTTGGGCATCGCTGTCAGACTTAGTTTGGTGAGAGGTAATGTTCAACTCCGGATATCTAAAACTACCGATATCTCAAAGAAAATTTGCCTGAACCAGGAAATTTACTTCGAGATATCAGTAAGTTGGAGATATTGAGAGTTGACTGTTTGTTGAAGTACAATACATGTTTAAGGTCATAAGGAACAGCAGGGTAAAGGTTAAGGATCATATGGAACAGTAAATAGGGTAGACTGTGGCAAAGTTTGAGCATTCTGGCATAGTTAGGTTGGTGGGATGGGGGGATGTTCAACTTTAGATATTTCAAACTACCGATATCTCAAAGAAAATTTGCTGGGACCAGAAAATTGACTTTGAGATATCAGTAGTTTGGAGATATCGAGAGTTGACTGTCTGTTGAAATAAATACATGTGTCAAGTCAGATGGAACAGCAAACAGGGTAGACTCTATGGCAAAGTTTGGGTAATTCTGGCATAGTAGCTTGGGAGGGGTGGATGATGGGCCAAGCTGCTATGCCAGACGTGCTCAAAAATGCAATAGCAAACAGTGTCAATTCAGATGCAAATAATGTAGACTCAGAGAAAGGGGCCCCATACATTTATCTTTCAACTGCAACATGTAACCTGCTTTAGTATCTTTGTGAGTTCAATTTTTGCTGCCGCTTTTATTTTATATTTTCAGGCATCTCAAACTACCGATATCTCAAAGAAAATTTGCTGGGACCAGGAAATTAACTTTGAGATATCAGTAGGTTGAAAGTACAGTATTCCCCCAAATAGTGTGAGTATTTTATTCATTTATTTGGGCAGCGCTGTCAGACTTAGTCTGGTAAGAGGTAATGTTCAACTCCGGATATCTAAACCTACCGATATCTCAAAGAAAATTTGCTGGAACCAGGAAATTTACTTCGAGATATCAGTAAGTTGGAGATATTGAGAGTTGACTGTTTGTTGAAGTACAATACATGTTTAAGGTCATAAGGAACAGCAGGATAAAGGTTAAGGATCATATGGAACAGTAAATAGGGTAGACTGTGGCAAAGTTTTGAGCATTCTGGCATAGTTAGGTTGGTGGGGGGGATGTTCAACTTTGGATATTTCAAACTACCGATATATCAAAGAAAATTTGCTGGGACCAGAAAATTGACTTTGAGATATCAGTAGTTTGGAGATATCGAGAGTTGACTGTCTGTTGAAATAAATACATGTGTAAGGTCAGATGGAACAGCAAACAGGGTAGACTCTATGGCAAAGTTTGAGTAATTCTGGCATAGTAGCTTGGGAGGGGTGGATGATGGGCCAAGCTGCTATGCCAGACGTGCTCAAAAATGCAATAGCAAACAGTGTCAATTCAGATGCAAATAATGTAGACTCAGAGAAAGGGGCCCCATACATTCATCTTTCAACTGCAACATGTAACCTGCTTTAGTATCTTTGTGAGTTTAATTTTTGCTGCCGCTTTTATTTTATATTTTCAGGCATCTCAAACTACCGATATCTCAAAGAAAATTTGCTGGGACCAGGAAATTAACTTTGAGATATCAGTAGGTTGAAGGTACAGTATTGCCCCAAATAGTGTGAGTATTTGTTTCATTCCTTTGGGTATCGCTGGCAGACTTAGTTTGGTGAGAGGTAATGTTCAACTCCGGATATCTCAAACTACCGATATCTCAAAGAAAATTTGCTGGAACCAGGAAATTTACTTCGAGATATCAGTAAGTTGGAGATATTGAGAGTTGACTGTTTGTTGAAGTACAATACATGTTTAAGGTCATAAGGAACAGCAGGGTAAAGGTTAAGGATCATATGGAACAGTATATAGGGTAGACTGTGGCAAAGTTTGAGCATTCTGGCATAGTTAGGTTGGTGGGGTGGTGGGATGTTCAACTTTGGATATTTCAAACTACCGATATCTCAAAGAAAATTTGCTGGGACCAGAAAATTGACTTTGAGATATCAGTAGTTTGGAGATATCGAGAGTTGACTGTCTGTTGAAATAAATACATGTGTAAAGTCAGATGGAACAGCAAACAGGGTAGACTCTATGGCAAAGTTTGGGTAATTCTGGCATAGTAGCTTGGGAGGGGTGGATGATGGGCCAAGCTGCTATGCCAGACGTGCTCAAAAATGCAATAGCAAACAGTGTCAATTCAGATGCAAATAATGTAGACTCAGAGAGAGGGGCCCATACATTTATCTTTCAACTGCAACATGTAACCTGCTTTAGTATCTTTGTGAGTTCAATTTTTGCTGCCGCTTTTATTTTATATTTTCAGGCATCTCAAACTACCGATATCTCAAAGAAAATTTGCTGGGACCAGGAAATTAACTTTGAGATATCAGTAGGTTGAAGGTACAGTATTCCCCCAAATAGTGTGAGTATTTTTTTCATTCCTTTGGGCATTGCTCTCAGACTTAGTTTGGTGAGAGGTAATGTTCAACTCCGGATATCTAAACCTACCGATATCTCACAGAAAATTTGCTGGAACCAGGAAATTTACTTCGAGATATCAGTAAGTTGGAGATATTGAGAGTTGACTGTTTGTTGAAGTACAATACATGTTTAAGGTCATAAGGAACAGCAGGGTAAAGGTTAAGGATCATATGGAACAGTAAATAGGGTAGACTGTGGCAAAGTTTGAGCATTCTGGCATAGTTAGGTTGGTTGGGGGGATGTTCAACTTTGGATATTTCAAACTACCGATATCTCAAAGAAAATTTGCTGGGACCAGAAATTAACTATGAGATATCAGTAGGTTGAAGGTACAGTATTCCGTCAAATAGTGTGAGTATTTTATTCATTCCTTTGGGCATCGCTGCAGACTTAGTTTGGTGAGAGGTAATGTTCAACTCCGGATATCTAAAACTACCGATATCTCAAAGAAAATTTGCTGGAACCAGGAAATTTACTTCGAGATATCAGTAAGTTGGAGATATTGAGAGTTGACTTTTTGTTGAAGTACAATACATGTTTAAGGTCATAAGGAACAGCAGGGTTAAGGTTAAGGATCATATGGAACAGTAAATAGGGTAGACTGTGGCAAAGTTTGAGCATTCTGGCATAGTTAGGTTGGTGGGGGGGTTGTTCAACTTTGGATATTTCAAACTACCGATATATCAAAGAAAATTTGCTGGGACCAGAAAATTGACTTTGAGATATCAGTAGTTTGGAGATATCGAGAGTTGACTGTCTGTTGAAATAAATACATGTGTAAGGTCAGATGGAACAGCAAACAGGGTAGACTCTATGGCAAAGTTTGGGTAATTCTGGCATAGTAGCTTGGGAGGGGTGGATGATGGGCCAAGCTGCTATGCCAGACGTGCTCAAAAATGCAATAGCAAACAGTGTCAATTCAGATGCAAATAATGTAGACTCAGAGAAAGGGGCCCCATACATTTATCTTTCAACTGCAACATGTAACCTGCTTTAGTATCTTTGTGAGTTCAATTTTTGCTGCCGCTTTTATTTTATATTTTCAGGCATCTCAAACTACCGATATCTCAAAGAAAATTTGCTGGGACCAGGAAATTAACTTTGAGATATCAGTAGGTTGAAGGTACAGTATTCCCCCAAATAGTGTGAGTATTTTTTTCATTCCTTTGGGCATCGCTGTCAGACTTAGTTTGGTGAGAGGTAATGTTCAACTCCGGATATCTCAAACTACCGATATCTCAAAGAAAATTTGCTGGAAACAGGAAATTTACTTCGAGATATCAGTGAGTTCGGGATATTGAGAGTTGACTGTTTGTTGAAGTACAATACATGTTTAAGGACATAAGGAACAGCAGGGTAAAGGTTAAGGATCATATGGAACAGTAAATAGGGTAGACTGTGGCAAAGTTTGATCATTCTGGCATAGTTAGGTTGGTGGGGTGGGGGGATGTTCAACTTTGGATATTTCAAACTACCGATATCTCAAAGAAAATTTGCTGGGACCAGAAAATTGACTTTGAGATATCAGTAGTTTGGAGATATCGAGAGTTGACTGTCTGTTGAAATAAATACATGTGTAAGGTCAGATGGAACAGCAAACAGGGTAGACTCTATGGCAAAGTTTGGGTAATTCTGGCATAGTAGCTTGGGAGGGGTGGATGATGGGCCAAGCTGCTATGCCAGACGTGCTCAAAAATGCAATAGCAAACAGTGTCAATTCAGATGCAAATAATGTAGACTCAGAGAGAGGGGCCCATACATTTATCTTTCAACTGCAACATGTAACCTGCTTTAGTATCTTTGTGAGTTCAATTTTTGCTGCCGCTTTTATTTTATATTTTCAGGCATCTCAAACTACCGATATCTCAAAGAAAATTTGCTGGGACCAGGAAATTAACTTTGAGATATCAGTAGGTTGAAGGTACAGTATTCCCCCAAATAGTGTGAGTATTTTTTTCATTCCTTTGGGCATTGCTCTCAGACTTAGTTTGGTGAGAGGTAATGTTCAACTCCGGATATCTAAACCTACCGATATCTCAAAGAAAATTTGCTGGAACCAGGAAATTTACTTCGAGATATCAGTAAGTTGGAGATATTGAGAGTTGACTGTTTGTTGAAGTACAATACATGTTTAAGGTCATAAGGAACAGCAGGGTAAAGGTTAAGGATCATATGGAACAGTAAATAGGGTAGACTGTGGCAAAGTTTGAGCATTCTGGCATAGTTAGGTTGGTTGGGGGGATGTTCAACTTTGGATATTTCAAACTACCGATATCTCAAAGAAAATTTGCTGGGACCAGAAATTAACTATGAGATATCAGTAGGTTGAAGGTACAGTATTCCGTCAAATAGTGTGAGTATTTTATTCATTCCTTTGGGCATCGCTGCAGACTTAGTTTGGTGAGAGGTAATGTTCAACTCCGGATATCTAAAACTACTGATATCTCAAAGAAAATTTGCTGGAACCAGGAAATTTACTTCGAGATATCAGTAAGTTGGAGATATTGAGAGTTGACTTTTTGTTGAAGTACAATACATGTTTAAGGTCATAAGGAACAGCAGGGTTAAGGTTAAGGATCATATGGAACAGTAAATAGGGTAGACTGTGGCAAAGTTTGAGCATTCTGGCATAGTTAGGTAGGTGGGGGGGGGGTGTTCAACTTTGGATATTTCAAACTACCGATATATCAAAGAAAATTTGCTGGGACCAGAAAATTGACTTTGAGATATCAGTAGTTTGGAGATATCGAGAGTTGACTGTCTGTTGAAATAAATACATGTGTAAGGTCAGATGGAACAGCAAACAGGGTAGACTCTATGGCAAAGTTTGGGTAATTCTGGCATAGTAGCTTGGGAGGGGTGGATGATGGGCCAAGCTGCTATGCCAGACGTGCTCAAAAATGCAATAGCAAACAGTGTCAATTCAGATGCAAATAATGTAGACTCAGAGAAAGGGGCCCCATACATTTATCTTTCAACTGCAACATGTAACCTGCTTTAGTATCTTTGTGAGTTCAATTTTTGCTGCCGCTTTTATTTTATATTTTCAGGCATCTCAAACTACCGATATCTCAAAGAAAATTTGCTGGGACCAGGAAATTAACTTTGAGATATCAGTAGGTTGAAGGTACAGTATTCCCCCAAATAGTGTGAGTATTTTTTTCATTCCTTTGGGCATCGCTGTCAGACTTAGTTTGGTGAGAGGTAATGTTCAACTCCGGATATCTCAAACTACCGATATCTCAAAGAAAATTTGCTGGAAACAGGAAATTTACTTCGAGATATCAGTGAGTTGGGGATATTGAGAGTTGACTGTTTGTTGAAGTACAATACATGTTTAAGGACATAAGGAACAGCAGGGTAAAGGTTAAGGATCATATGGAACAGTAAATAGGGTAGACTGTGGCAAAGTTTGAGCATTCTGGCATAGTTAGGTTGGTGGGGTGGGGGATGTTCAACTTTGGATATTTCAAACTACCGATATCTCAAAGAAAATTTGCTGGGACCAGAAAATTGACTTTGAGATATCAGTAGTTTGGAGATATCGAGAGTTGACTGTCTGTTGAAATAAATACATGTGTAAGGTCAGATGGAACAGCAAACAGGGTAGACTCTATGGCAAAGTTTGGGTAATTCTGGCATAGTAGCTTGGGAGGGGTGGATGATGGGCCAAGCTGCTATGCCAGACGTGCTCAAAAATGCAATAGCAAACAGTGTCAATTCAGATGCAAATAATGTAGACTCAGAGAAAGGGGCCCCATACATTTATCTTTCAACTGCAACATGTAACCTGCTTTAGTATCTTTGTGAGTTCAATTTTTGCTGCCGCTTTTATTTTATATTTTCAGGCATCTCAAACTACCGATATCTCAAAGAAAATTTGCTGGGACCAGGAAATTAACTTTGAGATATCAGTAGGTTGAAGGTACAGTATTCCCCCAAATAGTGTGAGTATTTTTTTCATTCCTTTGGGCATCGCTGTCAGACTTAGTTTGGTGAGAGGTAATGTTCAACTCCGGATATCTCAAACTACCGATATCTCAAAGAAAATTTGCTGGAACCAGGAAATTTACTTCGAGATATCAGTAAGTTGGAGATATTGAGAGTTGACTGTTTGTTGAAGTACAATACATGTTTAAGGTCATAAGGAACAGCAGGGTAAAGGTTAAGGATCATATGGAACAGTAAATAGGGTAGACTGTGGCAAAGTTTGAGCATTCTGGCATAGTTAGGTTGGTGGGGTGGGGGGGATGTTCAACTTTGGATATTTCAAACTACCGATATCTCAAAGAAAATTTGCTGGGACCAGAAAATTGACTTTGAGATATTAGTAGTTTGGAGATATCGAGAGTTGACTGTCTGTTGAAATAAATACATGTGTAAGGTCAGATGGAACAGCAAACAGGGTAGACTCTATGGCAAAGTTTGGGTAATTCTGGCATAGTAGCTTGGGAGGGGTGGATGATGGGCCAAGCTGCTATGCCAGACGTGCTCAAAAATGCAATAGCAAACAGTGTCAATTCAGATGCAAATAATGTAGACTCAGAGAAAGGGGCCCCATACATTTATCTTTCAACTGCAACATGTAACCTGCTTTAGTATCTTTGTGAGTTCAATTTTTGCTGCCGCTTTTATTTTATATTTTCAGGCATCTCAAACTACCGATATCTCAAAGAAAATTTGCTGGGACCAGGAAATTAACTTTGAGATATCAGTAGGTTGAAGGTACAGTATTCCCCAAATAGTGTGAGTATTTTTTCATTCCTTTGGGCATCGCTGGCAGACTTAGTTTGGTGAGAGGTAATGTTTAACTCCGGATATCTCAAACTACCGATATCTCAAAGAAAATTTGCTGGAACCAGGAAATTTACTTCGAGCTATCAGTAAGTTGGAGATAATTGAGAGTTGACTGTTTGTTGAAGTACAATACATGTTTAAGGTCATAAGGAACAGCAGGGTAAAGGTTAAGGATCATATGGAACAGTAAATAGGGTAGACTGTGGCAAAGTTTGAGCATTCTGGCATAGTTAGGTTGGTGGGGTGGGGGGGATGTTCAACTTTTGATATTTCAAACTACCGATATCTCAAAGAAAATTTGCTGGGACCAGAAAATTGACTTTGAGATATCAGTAGTTTGGAGATATCGAGAGTTGACTGTCTGTTGAAATAAATACATGTGTAAGGTCAGATGGAACAGCAAACAGGGTAGACTCTATGGCAAAGTTTGGGTAATTCTGGCATAGTAGCTTGGGAGGGGTGGATGATGGGCCAAGCTGCTATGCCAGACGTGCTCAAAAATGCAATAGCAAACAGTGTCAATTCAGATGCAAATAATGTAGACTCAGAGAAAGGGGCCCCATACATTTATCTTTCAACTGCAACATGTAACCTGCTTTAGTATCTTTGTGAGTTCAATTTTTGCTGCCGCTTTTATTTTATATTTTCAGGCATCTCAAACTACCGATATCTCAAAGAAAATTTGCTAAGACCAGGAAATTAACTTTGAGATATCAGTAGGTTGAAGGTACAGTATTCCCCCAAATAGTGTGAGTATTTTATTCATTCCTTTGGGCATCGCTGTCAGACTTAGTTTGGTGAGAGGTAATGTTCAACTCCGGATATCTAAAACTACCGATATCTCAAAGAAAATTTGCCTGAACCAGGAAATTTACTTCGAGATATCAGTAAGTTGGAGATATTGAGAGTTGACTGTTTGTTGAAGTACAATACATGTTTAAGGTCATAAGGAACAGCAGGGTAAAGGTTAAGGATCATATGGAACAGTAAATAGGGTAGACTGTGGCAAAGTTTGAGCATTCTGGCATAGTTAGGTTGGTGGGGGGGGGATGTTCAACTTTGGATATTTCAAACTACCGATATCTTAAAGAAAATTTGCTGGGACCAGAAAATTGACTTTGAGATATCAGTAGTTTGGAGATATCGAGAGTTGACTGTCTGTTGAAATAAATACATGTGTAAGGTCAGATGGAACAGCAAACAGGGTAGACTCTATGGCAAAGTTTGGGTAATTCTGGCATAGTAGCTTG